>OZ025295.1:46366391-47847398 GCA_964019185.1 Maratus speculifer | reverse complement strand
TTTATTTTATTTTATTGTTCCATTGTTCTTCTCCTTTCTCGAATAGTAAGTGCACCGATTTTAGTTTCATTCGGGTTATTCCTTCAAGCTACAGACAGCCCCAAATAGATATACCGATTTTATAACTACCCGGTATACCTAGCGTGGCATGCGTACAGGGGGTGCCATTTCTGGTCTATAAAACAAGTTTTTGTAAATTAGAGATGGTGTCTCAGACTGAGAAGATAGAGATCTTGGAATGCCCAAAATAGTGCAATGGCGGTTTTGCGAGAGCAATAGAATAGAAATGATAATTATCTTACAAGATATCTAAACATCCACATTATTTTTCTCATATTTCGTACATTAAAACATTTACACGATGCAAAATGACTTTTAAATAATAATAATAACAATAATAAAAACTACCAGGGCATACTCGAAATTCAACCTCGAAATGTTGTAAGTAGGAAGTCCGATTTTGGGTTGTTCCTCTTTAAATTTTAATTTATCAAACTAGTAATCCATACTGCCAAAAGCTGATTTGATTCATCCCAATTCCTCATCTATCAAAGTATCAAATCTATTTTGTATCAAATCTTATTCATATGAGAATTGAAGCTCTTCTGCGTTTTAGTTGCGCAACATATCTAGCCGTATTTGGGTCTTAGTTCGGCTCTATTAAAAGGTAATTCGTTGTAAGCGGACGTATTAAAAAGAATTTCCTTCGACTGGAAAATATATTGGATTATGATCGTTAATGCATTAATGTTATTCACTCAGTGCCTGACTAATGCATGGGTATGTAATGCATATGTATTACATACCCATGTATAAACAGCCCTGGACGTTAGTTATGTATAAACCATGTATAAACAGCCCCACTAGTTCGGGACCCAGTCATGGGATTAATCAGGGTTTTCTTCTAGAGAGTTCCAAATGATTCAAATTTGTCAAAAGTGACTAGAATTCTTTTTATCAATAGCATTTTCTATGATTTATAAAGGTCTTGCGTCTCCTGCCCCTCTTTGCTTCCCTTAGCCCATGGCTCCTTCTACCCTCCGCCCCCCCCCCCCAAAAAAAAAAGAAAATAACATACATCATTAGAAAAATTAATAATTAAAATTTATAAAAACTTAGAAGTCTATTATTTTAAAGAGAAATTCATTCTGAATGCTTTCCTCTTAACGAAACAAGTTAAAACCTTTTAGAATGACCAACTGAGGCCTTTTCCTTTTAGACATCTTATTACACATGAAGATAAGCAAAGTAAAAGTTCCCAGACAAATATTCCCGTCAACCAATTTATCATTTTTTTCTAGCTTTCCTACAAGTATTTTTTTTTTTAAGTTGTGACCATTTTTCACGTCAGGGCTATCCAACCTTTCAGCAATCAGGGGCGCACCTCAGCTCTTGGTACTCAATGAAGGGCGCCATTTTTCTTATAACTGAAAACATGCGGCAGTATTATTACACAGTATTATAGTATACATGCACATCTTAACGATACGGGAATGAATTTTAACACAACAAAAAAGCACCTAAGTTCTGAAGTTACATGTGTTAAATTTCAAGTTATACATTTTTCTACTTAAAGTCTATCTCAAAAATGTTTGTAGGGTAAGGTACTTAAAACTTTAAAAATGCCTATAATAAAAACAATTGCAAAAAATAAAAATAAATAAACATGAAGATCAAAGATATTGCTAGGTCTTTTTTAGGATGCAAAAATACGTTTTGACTTATTTTGAATGCGTGAATTTAAGTTTTATAAAAAGCACGAAAAGAAAAATAAGCATGATAGCGACCAATTCATACAGCTGGTTCCAGGGAGATAGTCTGGAAGTGCTTTCATAGATGGAAATCATTTTGCACAGTTTTATTAATTTTTCTAAGCAAACTGAAAAGAAAAAGCCTAAAATTTCAAAAATCAAGAAGGAAAAATTAAACTCCCTTATCCCTCCTATAAAACAGCCAGGCAGTTGTGAAAAAATCTGAAATTTCAATTTCATGCACAAGCACATGTGTCTTCAAAGGAGCGGGTGTGGGGGAGTTAAATAGGTTTATTTTTCTGTTACTTCTTAAATATTAACAAGTTGGAAATTTCACGTGAAGCGTAGCAAATTAGGTGCGTTCGTACGATAACGAAGTTTTAAAAATATTACTTTCATATACCAATCTCATAAAATTGTAAGTAGTGAATTACAATTAAAACGCTCATCAAACAATGTTCTCCTAATACCATTATGTAATGGAATACTTTTGTGTGGCCTTGTAAATCAGTAACAAATGTTCTTTGCACCACAAATTATGTAAGATGCATATTATAATATGTACTTTATAGTTGCATATAAATTTATTAAGTTCGCATGAGTGTAACACGATTAAAATGCATTTGAAACATTTTTTCCTATTGACCGTAGTGTAACGGAATACTTTTGATTGTCCCTGTAATTGATCTATGCATCCGATTTTCATAAAATTTGAAATAACTCGACAAAATTATGTAATAATGATGTATTATAAATTTTAAACGTATAGAATATATTTGAAACTTTTTCCCCATTGACCATAATGTAATTGAATACTTTTGATTGCCCCTGTAATTGATCTATGCACACGATTATCAAAAAATTTGAAATAACTCGACAGAATTATGTAATAATTGCGTATTTTAAATTTCAAACAATTAAAATGCATTTGAAACATTTTTCCCCATTGACCGTAATGTAATGGAATATTTTTGATTGCCCCTGTAATTGATCTATGCATCCGAGTTTCATAAAACTTGAAATGACTCGACAAAATTATGTAATAATTTTGTATTTTAAATTTCAAACGATTCGGTTGGGTAGTTTTTGCGTTGTTACATGCGGACACACGGACGGACAGACAGACGGACGGACAGACGGACGGACTGAACGACCACTATAGGTGCTACGTATTATATAATTACGAACGCACCTAAAAATGGCTATTTCCAATTATTACCAACTTTAGCTATCTTAATTACACTTCATAAGCAATAACTAGAAATCGTTCAAATGTGCATGATTAAATTTTCAAAGTATGTTTCTCATTTCTAAAAGGTTTTCGCAGATTTTGAAAACATCTCTGATGGAACTAACAATGATTTTAAAGAAAAATTTCTTTATAATATGAATTTTACTTCTATAATGTATAATAACAGGAAACCTTCAAAAGAGCTCCAAAAATATCCTCAAAGGGCGCCATGGCGCCCGCAGGCGAAGGTTCATTGGTTAAGTATAAAGACGGGAAATGGGAGGGGGGGGATTAATCCCAGCCCTCTTTATTTAGTTAAATGGGTTTTTTTGTCGATATTTTTATTTTTCGAGGGGCATTATTCTTTAAGGTAACAGCATATTACACAATTAGTGTGAAAAGCTTATGAGCTCAATGCCATTAGGGGTGTTTAACTTAGGGGTGCACAACCTGTGGCCTGCGAGCCACATTGATACCACTATTTTCATGCAGAATAATTTTCCTTACAATTATGACAGAAACTTTGCTATTAAATAAAACTAAAGTCACTTTCAATTATTCTGGTGGCAAACGATTTTCTGGTAAATAAGATTGTCACGACCAGTTTAAGTGGTTTATTTATTCTTATTATTTTTCTTTCACAGTTTTGTGATGTAACGATAAATCGTCAACGAACATGCTATTACGAGTGTATAATTGAAATTCCGAAAATAAATAAATAAATAAACAGGTATATCAACGTAAATAAAAAAAAAAAAAACAGTCAAAAAAAAAAAAAAAAAAAAAAAAAAAAAAAAAAGAAAAAAAAAAAAAAAAAGAGTGCGTTTATGGAGACCTTCGTTGTTAGATCATTTTCTCGAAGACATGAAAGAGAAAGAAGTATAAAAAATAATTGGAGCCTTCAGTTTCAGATTGCAATACATCTCCAGAAATTCCAAACCGAACCTTTGCGGTGAAATTCCTTCCTTATAGATAAGAAATTGTTTCGCTACTTGCGTAAATTAGGTATTCTATGTCATATTCAAGGTGAAGAAACAAGTTTATAGGTAAACATCCTCTAGCGTTCCAAGTTACAATAAATACTCAAGTTAAGAACAAAGTGGGAATGACCATTAATGTGAACCATCTTGCTTCATTTAACTTTCCTTTACGTAAGTTGTGTTTAACTTTCCTTTACATAATTTGACAAGGACAAAGGTTGATCGGAATTGAACTAGTTTTTTCCTTATTTAATCTTGCATCTAATAACAATGACATTCTAAAGAGTTATGATTCGTTTCAGGCATACGAACAGCAATCGTATTGCAATATTTCTCAGAATGTATCCTTTATAATGGTATTACATTTCAAACAATAATATTAATATACATATTATAAACAATTTATGGTGCAAAAACTTAAAAAAAACCTGTACCCACTGAGCTCGACAATAATTATATATGGAGCTCAATGCCTGTACCAAGCCCCAAACGTCCAGGTACTTAAGTGACATTAGTTGGATGTAGAAATACGATTTAGTAGTTTTTAAAGTAATCAGAAGACCTTAAGCTATGTTAAAAAAAAATTGCAAGCAATTCACATCATTTTAAAAGAAGTTATACCAAGGGCCTCAAAAAGGCGATTAGGGGAGACTGGGGTACAATGGTCCACTTTTGTAAATTTTGACTGTTTACTCTTAAAGTATTGATTTTTTTCTTTTGATCAAGTACATGCATGTTACCTATACATTAAAGTTTATATTGCATCCACTCAAAAATAATAATTATGCATACTTTTTTTTATATATTTTTTGAAATAGCAAGTGACAAAATGGACCATTGTACCCCGGCATTGGGGTACAATGGTCCACAGCATGGGGCTCTATGGACCACATGTAATTTTAATAAAAATATATCAGTGTAGTTCATTTTTGAACAATAAGAAAAATAAACTATATCATAATTTGTTTATTCCCTTTTTATTATTTACTTTTTAGCTCTAACTAAAGTAAAAAAAAAATTTCTTAAATTTTGTATCATCCTTTTTTTTCGCTTCTTCTTCAATTATATTTTTCACTGGTGTATCAGTTAGAATTCTTGATGCACCTTTCTTTCGTTTATTTGCCTTTTTGCGCAAGCAAGTTTTTTAAAGGACATATTTCAAAAGGTGATATTTTTAGTTTACCACTTTTCAAAATATTTTTGGTGTTCAATTTGGGTTAATTTTTAAATTTGAAAGCATATATTATGTATATAAATATTTCAAAAATGCATTTCACAACATGAATCATTAATTAATTCACACACAGAAATAAAATAATTTATTAATTCTTAATTTGGGCTAATTTTTAAGTTTGAAAGCATATATTATACAGATACATATTTCAAAAATGCATTACACAACATGAATCATTAATTAATTTACACTCATAAGTAAAATAATTTATTATTTCTGAATTTCACATGTAATATTTAACTTTAAAAAACATGGGATACAAAACTGGGATACAACAGACCATGGTCCATTGTACTCCAGTTTCTGATGGTCCATTGTACCCCATATGGAAGTTTGACAAAAACTTGATGATAAAAAAAGAAATTTAGAATTCTATTATTTTAGCTACAATAAATATAATAATGTATTGTCTTAACTTTTTATATTGCAACGCAATGTCTTTCAAATTACAAATCTGTAATAAATAAATGAAGATATGTTTCACTGAAAATATTTACTACTAGTGTAATCTACCTAGTGTGTTTACTACTAGTCCCCCTGTGTCAAATCAACTATCAAGTATAAAATGGCTGAAATGTCAGCTATGCACATGGTTTCAAAGTTCTTTTTACTACTTCAGTATTGAAATCTATATACTAAAATATGAAGCTTTTAAAAACAGAATTAATATAAAAAATAAGGGGTGGACCATTGTACCCCGTGGTCCATTGTACCCCAGTCTCCCCTAATATTCAAAAATGGTGGTATCTGAAAACTGATTTTTTTTCTTTTGTCATTCCTGTAGTAGCTGGAGAACCTAAAAAAGTATTGGAAAAAAAAAAAAAAAAAAAAGAGCTAGTGAATCGGACTATTTTAAAGGAAGCTATAATTGGGGGCTCAAAAGAGGCCAACTGATAGTTGAGAGCAACTATCATAAAAACATGTCAAAATATTTTAAATCTAAATTAGCATTTTAGATCTTCAATTACTCAAAATTAAGCATAGGGTAAATTATTCGTTAGAACAATATTTTAAAGAAGTGCGCAAAAATTAGGTATATGCTTAAAAAAAGAGACCTAGGGTCACAATGAAAGCATGAGGGTGTTGATCCGAGGAGAAGAGTCAAAGACTCAACTTTAAAAATTATGAATTGAGAAGAAGAGAAAATTAAAGAGGGTAAGGGATGCATGGCACTCAAACTGTTCAAGGGACCCTGGACCAGGCTTTATGGGACCATACACGGGCCCAGAGTCTTAAGTGGAATGTAGAAATGGGAGAGTAACTAAATGGTAAAAAGATCCTAAAAATGAATATTGGAATAAAATCGATCGATTTATTAAGAATTTAATACGCGAAATCTTCAAGATGTCTTTATCGGGCTCTAGGGGCACCAAGGTCTTAATTGAAATGTAAAAATAAAGTAAAAACTGAATAGAGAATTCGAACCCCAAAACGAAGAAGATCGGATAGATAGGAGGCATGTTATTAATAATTTAATACATAAAAATTAAAGGGGCCCATAGGCCACGGCCCTTTAAAAATTGAAAATCTGGGCCTCAGTTATAATATCAGGACCTGTCTTGGACTATTCTAACCTAAATTTTTAGACTTCTAAGTACAGCAGTTATCTCTAGCCATTGCACATATACAGAATGAAACTTTCTAAGATAAGTTCACATATTTTTTTGGCACTAACAACTTACAGAATCTGTAATGAGAGTATTTTTGTCGAGACGCAACAATGCGTGATAGCGCGCTCCCTCTGGTTGGAGCTGGTAGTGGGCGGGTTAACCTTGAAAACACCGTATGTGGCATTCGCTTGCTAGCTTTCGTTGAGGAAGGATCTCGCTCGGCGTATACGTCTAAAAAAAGGTGTGCTTGCAAAGTATGAAGATGCAGCAAAGTATTGAAGAGCGTTACGCGATCAAATTTTGTGCTCGCCTTGGAAAATATTTGTGTACGACCCGGAAACAAAACGACAGAGCAGCAAATAGCACACTCCGCAGTCCCCGCGACAGAAAAAAGCTCGCATGTGAAAACCCAAGATCAGAACAATGCTGATGTGTTTTTTGATGCGAAAGGTGTGGTCCACTCGGAATTTGTTTCTGAAGGACAAATGCCCCCTACTACGTGGAAGTGCTGAAAAGACTGAAAAGGCGGATCAATCGAGTGCGACCATAAATTACTGCAGAGTGCAAGCTGCACCACGATAATGCTCCATGTCACACCTGCTACATGATCAGCGAGTACCTGACAAAAAATGGCATCACAACGATTCCCCAGCCTCCCTATAGTCCTGACTTGGCCCCTGCAGCTTTTTTTCTTTTCCCCAGAGTGAAAACCGCCCTGAAAGGACGCCACCACGGAACCCTGGATAATGTGAAAGCGGCTTGCACGGGTGCTTTAAGGGACACCTCAGTTGCGGACTTCCAGGGGGCATACGAAGCATGGAAAAGTCGCCTGCAGAAGTGTGTCAATGCTCAAGGAGCATACTTCGAAGAATATTGAAGCGTTGCACCGATATTGGCAATACATTTTTTTTCTGCATTTATTCTCATTACTTAAAATACAGACCTTGTATGTTTGGTTTTTCAGCACTTTTAATAAAACAAAATTTACTGTCAAGGAATATTATTACATCTTGAAAACAATCTTTGCTATATCTGTTATGTGTACAAACGTAAAAAACTGCTGATATATTCTTATCAACTGAATTGGATATTTTCTCTGGGTAAGCGAACCTAGAGGAGTAATACTTCCCTCAGAAAACAAACAAGTGAAACAATTTAAAATCGTTATAATTCAAAACATCATTTCTAGATTCTTTTTTTTTTTTTTTTTTTTTTTTTTTTTACATTTAAATAAGCAGAATAATCTAAATTTTAATCTTGATTCAGTATTTTTAAACGTATTTATTTTTTAAAAAATTAAAAATATTTAAATTAAGATTTATAAAAAAGGTGTGGTAACTCTTATTTAAAAATCATATTTACAAAAGTAAACATTTTTTTTTTTCAAATTTCCTGAGTCAAAATTAAGGTAAAACAATCAAAAAAGACATAGTTCAAGTTTGAAGCCTTTATCTTTAACGGTTCTTGAGTAATAACACTTTAAATTCTAGAAATTGTGAAAAAACTCATCATGGAGAAAAATACATTTTCACAAGAAGTCATTTCCATGACAGCCATATCTTGAAAGCTAGATTTTGAAAACCAAATTTTAAAAGTCATTTTAAGGGGGAAAAAAAAGACAATTTTTAATGCAATAAATGTTTTTTTTTCTTTTAGAAAATTTCAAGACTTTTGTGTACTGGACTCTCTTAAATGAGGATGCAGCAACAGAGGCTGCATTTTTCTAGAAAAAATATTAAATTTACTGGATAGAGTTAAAATTAAATATTTTTATTATTAATCAAAACAAATTTATTAAACTATTAAAACTTTTAATTAGATAACCACAAATAAATATTGCATTGCTCAAGATGTTTAGAAATACAGTTTACTTAAGGGTCTCAACTGCTCAGCTCAACAAGCGCAAAACGTTTTGACACAGTTACAAATTCATTTTTCAACGAAAAGATATGAAATTGGAATACCTGACTAAGGACGCGGTTTCGATTCGAACTTAGTTTTCCATTTTATGATAGTTAATATGTCCAGTTCTAAGTTATTTCGATCATGTAATCACTCGTTTTTCCCCTGCTTTTCAACCGGTTTTTCTGCTTTTCTCGGGAAATGTTTTCAAAAACGTCAACTTTGAAGGCTTGTTATGAAAGATCTATTGTGTTTAAAAAAAAAAAAAAAAAAAAAAAAACAGAAAACTGGGTGTAATTAAACAGTTTCTGAATAACGGCACCTGCTAGTTTCATGCATTTTCGAAAAAAAATAAATTAAAGCATATGTCACAAAGTTGCCCTTTTTGATTTAAGAACACCCTTAAAGTTACATTTACAAACACTTGGACAATTTAATGTGATGATTAAAACAGCATAAATGTATCTAACTGAAAGTTGAAAAAAAGTGGGGAGAAAATTGTTATAAACTAAATGTTATTAAATAAAAACCTATGACAGAGCACAATTTTCACCTTGTTTTAAACACAAAATATAGAATATAAACTTAAAAACGTTCAGTTTTACTTAAAAAGTGATTAAAATAATCAAAAAGAGATGTTAATAGTTAATTTTATTTAAAATATCTTAGTACTTTCAAGTCTTGAACCAGTGTCGCGAGAAGAAAACCCACTGAAGTTACTTTTTATTTGTTGCGAATGGCAACAGCAGATTTGTTATGATAGAATGTTATGATAGAATCGAGGATAGAAGAATATTATGATGGAATGTTGTTGTTCGAAGAATTGAAAACGGTAGCAATGAATATGAAAAGCTGCTGTTTATTTTGATGTTTAATGTGAAAGAATGAATATTATGAACCGAAATTCCTTTTTAATGTATAAATATGTACATATTATGCGCGTTTATGCTGTGTATGATTTGTAATATATGAAAGTAAAACAATGAACGAAATCTCCATCGTCTGTCTTCGATTGCATCGAAATCTCTCATTTAATATTATATCGTAGTTACTACAACCAGGCTCTTCCCCAGAGAATATTTTCATAACTAATTTTTGATTATTTTTGGTTTTGTTTATTTATACTTATATTTATTTTATAAATAAACGCAAATTAGTTATAAAAATACTCTCTGGGGAAGAGTCTGGTTCAAGGCTTGAAAGTACTAAGATGTTTTTAAATAAAATTAACTATCAACATCTCTTTTCGATTATTTTAATCGCCTTTTAAGTAAAACTGAACTTTTTAAAATTCATATTATATATTTTGTGTCTAAATGCTATTTTTCTAAGAAGTAATAGAAAAAGAAAAATGTTATTGCATTTTATATACAGGGTGTCCCAGAACTTCGTGTACAAACTTTGAGGGGTGGTAGAGAACATCGTTTGGAACCACAATTACATAGGAAAGCATGGGCGGAAACGTCTTGGTAACCCTTTCACACCCAGTAAAAATGTGAAACTACAAAATTTTTAATAAAAAATGAACATTGACACCAGAATTTTAATATGGTTTTTCCATTTATTATGTACGTGAAATGTCTGGCTTTTCTTCATTGTAAATACATTTTTCCGCAATTTCTGATGTCATTCATATTTTTCCACATTTTAGCAATTTCTAATAGCTACTAAGATACTTTTAGATTTTAAAGAAACATAATTTTCAATTTAATTTAAAATTAAATTATTTCTTGCAATTTTTTCTGTGTAATAAAGCGTTCTACACTGCTTTCCGCATTGTGTCATGACTGTGTCATTGTGTTTCCTTGAGCTTTTCACGGACAAAGCACTACCATTGCTAAAATGTGAAAAATATGAATGACACCAGAAATTGCGGAAAAATGTATTTACAATGAAGAAAAGCCAGACATTTCACGTACATAATAAATGGAAAAACCATATTAAAATTCTGGTGTCAATGTTCATTTTTTATTAAAAATTTTGTAGTTTCATATACATTTTCACTGGCTGTGAAAGGGTTAACAAGACGTTTCCGCCCATGCTTTCCTATGTAATTGTGGTTCCAAACGATGTTCTCTACCACCCCTCAAAGTTTGTACACGAAGTTCTGGCACACCCTGTATAGCGGAAAAACTTCACTATACAAGAAAATTCACTTTACTGTAAAATATTTTAGGCATTAAACTTAAGCGAACCAATTTTTATTATAACATCAGTCGAAACGTTTATTAAATCCATAAATGGGTCATTTCCGTGAATTTTCATTTTCCGAGGCTATCAAAAAGAAAACTCTATTAAAAAGTGATGTCTTAATGCAAATCACGGTGTGAAAAACCTCACTTGACTTCTTTCTGCTTCGCAGGGGGAAGCCGGTGCTGTCATTTGTCCAGGGATAAATTGTGACCCCATCTCTTGCTTTTTCTTTTGTCGCCATTCTATTTCGGAAGAACTCTAGATTGACTTTAATTATGTGGAACATGAATGAGGGATGCAATGTTTTCTATTCATTGGCGTCATTTATAGAATTTACAAGCTGTGTCTCGACCTCGCTCATTTTAATACTTCAGATATTTAATTTTGTTTCAAAACTGAAGGAGGAGTTCTCTCAATATTGCGACTTAATTTTTAGGGCTTTTTCGGAATTCTATTTTTATGTAAGAGGCTATCCATAAATGATGTCATATTTTTTTCAATATTTATGACACCCTCCCTTTGTCACAATGTGTCACAATTCACTATAATCCCCCTCTCCCTAATTTGTCGCATGTCACACTATAGACCCTGTATCAAAAGTTTAGTCAATCAATAAAATTTACTATAACATAAAAAGTAATAAGCTACACAATAAAATTCGTGAGAAAGGTTATAAATAAAAACAATTTAGCTGATATACACGCATAAATCATGATCAAAGATTTGAAATTATAAAATATATTTTAAATTATATAACAATGTGTTCTCAAGATGTGAAGGGCAGACAACGTGATTTGTAAAAGTATTTATAGCGATAAAGAACTTATGTGAACGTAATCTTTGGAATATATACTTCTTGGTGGTTCTTAAATTCACTTAACAACGAGAAAATTTGACACATTTTCTGGCTAATTTTTAACTGTAAAGGTATAAAATAGACAAGCCTGACTATTGAAAGGATTTAGAATGGAATAGAGTTTTTCATTTTTGGTAAATAAGATACTTGTAGAGATATAAGAGTTTCTTATCATGTGGTTGCAGAATTTTCTCCCTTCCCATGTGTTTGCTTCAGGAAATTCGACTCAAAACGTTAACTTTGACAGTATTTTCTTAAATTGCTTGCATCAAACAATGGATAACGCTATTCGATTACATAGTTTCTGACTAAAAACACCTGCTAATCTTGTACGATTCCGAAAAGAAATGAATTCAGAAATGTATCAGAACGTAGTTCCTTTGGATTTGAGAAAATCTTTAATAAAAAGATATAGAAATATTTTCATAAATTTTCTTTTTATCATGCAGATTCAAAAGTTTATGATGCTTTAAACCTTTTTTTTTCCTTTTATTCTAAACCATATTATCTTTTTTAATAAATCTTTACTTGAATGTTGAAAGTCTAATCTCTGTAATCATTAATATTGCTATTGTGTATTTTCCGTAAAATATACTGTAAAATCATCCCATAAATATGTATGCAGTATTCTTTAAAGGAATTTTAATTATGTGATGAAAATCTGATTTTTTTCGAAATAGTAGAAATTGTGACGGTCCAGGTCGGGTCGGGCTTGTTTTCACCGATTCTTGTACGGGTCGGGCCTGGAAATCATGGCCTATGCAAACCTCTAATGGAAGAAATTTTTTTTTCTAAAAAATATGTTTTTCAGAAACTCCAGTGTTAACGTGTAAATCCTTCAATTTTTTTTAACGATTACAAGACAACCTATACTACGGATGATAGATATACGGGAGATAGTAATAGACGAAAATATTTGCATATTCTTTCGAAAAAAAAAAAAAAAAAAAAAAAACTTTTTTCTAAAGGAAAATAATTAACCCATTTACAGTGAAAGCTGCCTGTGCGACTTTTTTTACATTCTGAAATCGGAAATAAATAAATAAATAAAAAAATAACAGAATACTACGATGGTTTGCATCCGGACCCCTGTGTGTTTAGTTTAGTATCACCTTTTCAACAAAAAGAGATTGAAAACCCATTTTATGAAAAAGTGCCTCCCCCCTCTCACTAAAAAAACAGTATTTTTATGAGTTACTAATCATTTTTTTAAATATAATACTATCTAAACACGCTACCACCCCTGTATATGTTGTTGAATGGTATATAATCTCCTTTCTTTGAAGTTTGTTATAAAACGTTCAGTATAGCGCCAAATATATGTAGGAAACAAATTGTGTTTTCTCCAATCATTAGTTAATTACAACCTCATTATTATGCAATTTAGAAATACAACAGGAACGCATCTTTGAAAGCTCTTATTTTTTAGTAAAATATTTTCCTTGCAGATTATGACATCTAAAAAGGATATCCCTCTTCCATTATTATTTAGAAAATTAAAAAAAGAACTTATAATGTGTTCATTGTTTTATTTTCCTCAAAGGGATATATTTCTGCCTAAAAAGATGTTTAATTATTACTTTTGAAAAACATATATAAGAAAATTGATGTCATCAATGAAATATTATATCTCTCTTCCTTTACATTCAAACAAGATCTTTTTAGGGGATAATAGGTTAACTTTCTACAATCGATGTTGGCAGATTTCCAGTCACCCAATCATCCAAAAAAGGATTTTTTTTTCTTAGTTTTCCTTGTTCGACGCGAATTTTTCTATCATATTTACAAATTCATCTTCATTTCTACATATGTTTGAAATTATGCAGTAGCCTTTTTTATGTACCTAACTATCAAAATATTTTTAAAAATAATTTTCATATTTATGATACATTTTTTATAATTGTCTATTTGAACTGATGACCAACTTTAACGGTGCTTTTTAAGAGATACTTTTTATCTGACTTTCAATTAAAGGAAGGGGGATATTATTACGAGTTACTTATCATTGTTACTTAATCATATGAAAAACTGGTGAAACTTGAGAGAAAAGTAGAGCTTGATCTAAAATAATGTTACAGTAAAAATTGGGAAATATTTTCAATCTAAATATGTGAGTAGAAAAGAAATGGAATCAGATGATCCATAAAGCTCATGAAATAACCCAAATTTTTGTTGGCCGAAAATGAGAACTGAGTTTTACTGATGCCTTAAAATCAATCAGGGAAAAAGAAGCATTTTTAACTGACTCCGCATTTCAATCATCCATAACCAGTTTAAAAATTCAGGTTTATAACTATATGTTACACGCTGATGTAATGAAGTATGAGAGCGGTTCGTTCAGTATAAAGTGTGAACATAATTCCATTTCAGCGGTTTTCATAAATGGTAAATCAATACTCCAAGTAAACCCAAAAACTTGAACAGGTACGATTCAACCATATACTAAATAAATGTGTTCAGACATATTTATCTACATCAATTCCTCAACAACCCGATTATATGAATGTTATACTTTAATTATTGCTTCATGGTTTATATTCGTTTAGCTTTGTGGAGCGTAACCGATTTGAGACAACATAACAATACATTCGATTGACTATTTTCCTCAGTAATCCTTTTGAGTGGATAATTGTATAATTCTGTATATAAGGCACCAGTAAAGCTCAGTCCTCATTTTCAGCTAACAAAAGTTTGGGTTATTTCATGACCTGTACAGATCATCTGATTCCATTTCTTTTTTACTCACATTTTTAGATTGAAAATATTTCCCAATTTTTACTATAACATTTTTTTAGATCAAGCTCTACTTTTCTCTCTGGTTCCACCAGTTTTTCATATGATTTCATAGCTTTTTTAGATCCTTTCAAGAAATTTATCAATCGCCTTCAACTACCAAATCTAAACTATTATTAGTATTAGTTAAAAGTTATTCGTAGGCATATTAGTTTGGCAAAATACCGTAAATAACGCAAAGTTGGCTTCATATTTGGCGAGTAATACTGGGCGCCAGATTTGGCGCTATATCGTCAAATTCGCGAAAAACTTGGCGACATTTGGCGACAGAACCGCTTCCTCCCAGATGTAGTCCCACTGCAGTTTCTCGGTATCTACACAGATTTTCATAGCTTCATTTTCAAATCGCTATTTTTTTAAATATAGAAGATTTTTTTTTCTAAATTATCCCTTTTTAATTGAAATATCTGTATTGTAGTAACTGTTTTGACGTCAAAAACACTCAAATAAAGCGAGGAAGTTTTAACATATATTTAGTTACAATTTATATATATGCTTATGAAAAATATGTATTTTTTGTTTGGAATGATGTCAATTTCAGAAATTTAAAAATCTATCAGGAGAATCAGAATTTTTATTGATTTATAAAAATAAATAGAATGAATAAATAGAAAATAGAAATAGAAGCATATAAATGAAGCAAATTAAACGCCTTTCTCCTTGTAATTACAAAATGGTTTCCTTAGATGTTAAATCCCTCTTCACTAACGTCCCAGTTCAAGGAGCAATTGACTGTTTGGAAAGAAGGCTACGCGAATTCCATTACTCTTCCATCGAGATTGACGAGATCCTGCAATTAGTTAGTATTTGTGTTAGGCAAACCGCTTTCCAATTTAATAATTCCCTTCTATTTTCAAACGGATGGTTTGGCCATGGTCAATCCTTTATCTTTTCTTTTATGTGAGATTTATATGCATTATGTGGAAGAAAGACTCTTCAGTTTATATGATTTTCCCTTCTGGTGTAGGTATGTTGATGATACTTTTATCTTAATTCCTTTTGAGCTGGATCTCCAAAATCTCCTTTCTCTTGTCAATTCTGTTGATCCTTGCATCCAGTTTACTCTTGAAGCCGAAGAGAACGATTCTCTTCCTTTCCTTGATGTGTTGGTTACTAAACACCCTGATCGGTTCTCTACCTCTATTTATAGAAAACCTTTCGCTGTATCTCTTCCTCCGCATGCTTTTTCTAACCATCCTCCACAGCATAAAGTGGCTTCCTTTTATACTTTTGTCTACAGAGCACTTCGCATTTGTTCTGATTCTTCTGCTCTAAATAATGAAATTAGTTACCTCAAATCTCTTGCCCTCGTTCGTGGTTATAATCCCTCTTTGATTGACAAAGCTCTGTATAAATTTAATAAGACTAAACGTCTTCTTACTGATTCTAATAATTCTTCTAATATTAATTTTATAGTTCTACTTTTTTATTATCCTCTCTGTTTCAAAATTGCTAAAATCCTTTCTCGTTTCAATTTTAAAGTTTTCTTCAAATCTATGAATAAAATTAAATTCTCGTCTTTGAAAGATCCTATTCCTATTGAGAACCGGTGGGGTGTTTATTTTATTCCTTGTTCTTGCAATTTGGGTTATATTGGTCAGACCAGAAGAGCGTTGAAGAAAAGACTGGATGAACATCAGAGATACATTAAAAATCAGGAATTATCTAGGTCTTCGATTGCTTCTCATTGTTGGTCTTCCGGTCATTATTTCAATTTTTCCATGGCCAGAATTATTTCTAATCCTGCCTCTCCTTCTCATTTAGATGTTCACGAAGCTTATTTTATTTGTAAAAGTTCTAATACTCTTGTCAATGATCTCTCATCATCCCCCTCCCTTTCTCCTGCGTGGAAATTACTTTTGTAGTTATTATTATTATTGATTAATTTTTACTTTTTAATTAATTAATTTATTTTTAAATATTTATTTTATTTACTATTTTTATAATTATTTTATTATATTTTTATTTATTTTATTATATTTTTATTTATTTTATTTTATCTTATTTTATTATTTTTATTTATTTTATTTTATCTTATTTTATTATTTTTATTTATTTAAATTTTTTCCCATTGTTTTCTTTCTCTTTTATTAGTTTAGCATCATTTTTCTCTTCCACCTGGGCTCTTTCAGCCAGCGCCAACTGTGGCATTCTTTGTAATCTCCTCCCTCTTTCTTTCACTTTATCTTTACTTTTCTCTTCCTCTTTGGCTCGTTCAGGTAGCGCCACCTGTCGCACTCTTTGTAATCTCCTCCCTCTTTCTTTCACTTTATCTCGACTCTGTCCCTTGTGACACGTGTTGGATTAGCTGATGACGAGCTGTTATTGTTGTAGCTCGAAACGCGTCCTGTTTAATTTTGTTTTTATGGTGATTTTACAAAGTTTTTTAGCTTATTTATATCTGAATCTTTTTATTGGTTGAATTCCGCAACTTATTTTATTTTATTCGTTTTGTGATTTGTCCATATTTAATGTCCAAAAAGGGAATACTTCTGTTGCTACAAAGACAAAAAAGTAATAAAAACCTTTAAAAAAATAATAATTTGAAAACAAACTGTGATAAAGTTTTCAAACAAATTTTATTTAAAAGTACTTTTTTTCTCTACGCAACGATACATAAATTTAAAATGTGCGATGCTTAGGAGTTTAAAAATTTGCAGTTCCGAAAATTGTAAAGCAGAAATTTTATTTAAAATTTGTTTGTGATGGGTCCAGGAATATTAATGTTTAATCCATGTCGTACGTAATATGAGGCGATCAAAAGTCAATCTTATTAACTCCATCAAATTAAAATACACATTTTAAACAGATAAAGTTGTATATCTATAAAACTACTGTTTTTTCATCATTGGTTTGGGAATACTAATGTTTAATGCATAGCGTATGGCTCGTTATGATCATCATAAAAATGATGTTTATTATTATTATTATTATTAATTTAAATATAGAATTTACTTATAGGTCTTTAAAATTTTAATATTTGAAAAATATCATTTTCCAAATAGTCGTTGTACTTTGTTAAATCATTTTTTTTTTTTAAACTTTAATCTTTTCAGTTCCGAAGCTAAAATAACAATACAAATACTTATTCGTTGTTTTATATATATATAAACAAAATAACATTGTAAATAACAGAAAATATATATTTGCTGGAATTAATTCTTTAGGCGCTTAGTAATTTAGGTTCAAAAATATGGATTTAAAACTACAAATCCCCTTAAAACATCAATTTAATAGCCATTATCCTATAAGTTAACGGAATCACAAACTTAAGAGCTTTAAACAAGTAAATAATCTGCGAATATAAAAGAAATTAAGCTTTAAGTTAAATGTTAGTGAAAATTTATTATTTTCTTGGTCACACTGTCTTTTGGATATTTTAAGACATTTTGTAAATTCAGATGAAAATAATATTTATTTTATGAGGGATTCAGCTTAGATGCAAGCATTTATTCGTTTGCTTTCAACGTAAAAAAATATTCAGCTATTAAAAAGTGATATAAAAATGAAATATATACATATATAAACATTTTAGTTTTTATAAGTAAAATAACAGTGGTTCCGGAATGGAGGTTCAGGGGCCGAAGAGGTTAAATATAAAAATTATTAATATATATATATATATATATATATATATATATATATATATATATATATATATATATAACTGTATTAACTTTTTTTTTCTTCGATATCAATGGCCTTCTGATGCTGATTTTTAGGTGCGTTCGTAATTATGTAAATACGTAGCACCTATAGTTGTCGTTCAGTCCGTCCGTCTGCATATAACAACGCAAAAGCTACCCAACCGAATCGTTTGAAATTTAAAATATATAATTATTACAGAATTTTGTCGAGTCATTTCTAATTTCATGAAAATCGGATGCATAGATCTATTACAGGGTCAATCAAAAGTATTCCGTTACATTACGGTCAATGGAGAAAAAAGTTTCAAGTACATTTTACACGTTTGAAATTTAAAATACATAATTATCACATAATTTTGTCGAGTTATTTCAAGTTTTGTGAAAATCGGATGCATAGATCAATTACAGAAACAATCAAAAGTAATACGGTCAATGGGGAAAAATGTTTCAAATGCATTTTAATGGTTGTTTAAGTACTTAAAGTGTTTATTCTAAAAACAGTAATATTGATAAACATCAAATTACTTCATATTTCAGAAGTGACATTAATTACATTAACTGTTTACTTTAAAACCATAATATTTATAAACTATAAATTAATCCATTATTCAAAAGTGACATTAATGAAATATTTAATATCATTGTTTATTTAAACAATTCATAAGTGGATGATTGCACAGGATTGCGAAATCATTTGTGTTGATTACTTCAAGGACAACATTTTACTGTGAACGAACTCAGTTCAGTTTCTCTTATGTTTTTGTAAAGCACACACGGTGCTTATATTTCTCTTACTGTGTCGCATACTTGGATATGTTAATCCCGCAACCGCAGCAGGAAACTGCATTCCTGTATCTTGTTTTTTTCAATTTACTAAATGTTTCTTTAAGTTGTTAATATAAAGCAAAAAAGATATATTAGTGCGAATTTATTTTCACTTGACAACACTAAAGAACTGCTTCGAGAATCTCGGACACCAACATTATGGAGGCACCACCGGCGAGATAACCTGCGCACATCGCTTTTGATGAATTACGCCGTCTCAAAGTCGCCATAAAGGAGTACCATTCATCCCAGCTGTTTCAGATGTACCTGCACACATCGCTTTTTTTGGATTACAACGGTTCAAAGTCACCATAAAGGAGTACCCTACAGCCCAGCTGTTTCAGATAAGTACATTTTTGGTTTATTATCAGTTTGGCTTTGTTTTTTAACTTGGTTCCCTCATTATTTTAATAATGAGTCAAGAAGATTTAGAAAAGACAGCAATAAATTTACGTGGCAGAGCTAAATCTGCATTAACACGTATCACGAACTTCATTGACGCTGATCAAGTTTTTCAAAAGAATGATTTATTGAATAAATTAGAAAAATTAGAAACAGCTTATTTCGATTTTGATAAATATGATGCACAATTACCAGAAGAATCCTCGGAAATGGAGGAATTTGAAACAAAATATTATGAAACCAAAGCCAAACTGCAATTAGAACTTGAAAAATTTTCTATAAATAGTATGAATGCACATTCTCAAGTTGTTAATGAACAATTACCTATAGTTAATACAACTAATAATTTTAAATTACCCAGATTGAATATTGAGCAATTTGATGGTAATTTCAAAAACTGGATGTCATTTAAAGACTTATATTTATCGTTAGTGCATAATAATGCCAGTATAACAAACATTCAAAAATTTCAATACTTAAGAGGTTTGCTCGGTGAAGAGCCATCGTCAATTATAAAACATATTCCCATTTCTGAAACCAGTTATGCAGAAGCATGGGAAAAATTATTGTCAAGATACGACAAAAGAAAACAAATTGTCGCAGCTCTTATCAAAACATTTATGGATATACCTCCCATTATTCATGCTAATGCACTTAACTCACGCAATATATCAGATATCTCTGACGAGGTAATTCGTGCTCTCAAATCAATCGATGTTAAAGCATCAGAGAGAGACATTTGGTTAATTCATATTCTTCTTCAAAAGGTTGATAATAAAACACGTGAAGAATGGGCTCAATATTCATCGAAGGATGATTTTCCTTCTTTTGATCAATTTATTCAGTTCATTAATGACAGATGTTTATCTTTAGAATTGTATAATAATGATTATACAGGGTTACATAAAAAAGAGAAACAATTTAATTTTCACAAAGCTCCCGCCAATAACGTTATCAAATGTTTATTTTGTAAAGCGAATCACTTATTGTACAAATGTATTAAATTCAAGGAATTAAACGTAAGAGATAGAAAACAATTTGTGAGAAAAAACAAATTATGTAGCAACTGTTTATCTGACAGACACTACACATATCAATGTAATTCTACATTTAGCTGTCATCATTGCCAGCTTAAACACCATACGCTATTATGCGAGAATAAACTACAAAATTATGCGATGTCAACTTCACGTTCGAATGAAAAACAGAGTCGGAAAAGCAAATCTGATTCAGAGGACCTTTCGATTCCTGATGATAATAAAAAAGAAGTTTCTCCTTCAATAAATTCTGTTCAAACATCTTTCGCACTTTTGCCCACTGCTACAGTATATATTTATGATTGCATGGGTCAAAAGCATACGTTAAGAATTATGTGTGACAGTGGCTCAGAATCTACGTTCGTTTCAGAATCATGCATGAAAGTGTTAGGATTCAAAAGGAAAAATGCCCGATTTCCCGTGAAAGGTCTTTCTAATTCAAAAATCGCAGTAACAAAGGGTTACGTAATGATTGATCTTATATCAATTCATAATGCTGACAGTAAGTTGTCAGTGAAAGCTTTTATTTTAGACGAATTAACAGCTCCATTACCTTCTGAGAAAATAAGTGAAGAGCATTATTCACACTTAAAAAATGTAAACTTGGCAGATCCACATTTTGGGACTCCAAATAAAATCGATGTTATTTTAGGATCAGATTACTTTTTTTCTATTTTGCTTCCTGGTCAAATAACATGTGCTCAGAGCAGTTTAATTGCACAAAATTCCATCTTTGGCTTTCTCGTATCGGGAAAAATGCCGCATCTTAACACAACTCCTAATTCAATGCATAATTTACATATTTATGAACTTAATATTGATAATGAATTAAAACGATTTTGGGAAATGGAAGAAGTATTCAATAATAATGCTCAAATTCTGTCTCCAGAAGAACAATTTGTTGAATCACATTTTCAGAAAACTTACTCAATTAATTCCGAGGGTCGTTTTGTGGTAAAATTACCTTTTGTTAAACCTACGACAGAATTAGGTAATTCTAGACCTGCCGCAATTTCTCGCTTGTTGGCGATGGAAAGGAAATTTAAAGAAAACACAGAATTCGAAAAGCAATACAAGGATTTTATGCGCGAATATATACAGTTAGGCCATATGGAATTAATAACACAAAATGACATTAACGATTCTGAAAATGAACAATATTTTCTTCCTCATCATGCGGTTATTAAACCTTCTAGTACTACTACCAAGTTGAGAGTTGTGTTTGATGCATCATGTAATACTTCAAAAGGTAATTCCTTGAATTCAATTTTGGGAGTAGGTCCTAAATTACAAAGGGACATATTTGAAATTTTACTTAATTTTCGAGTTCCGAAAATTGTTTTTTGCGCTGACATAGAAAAGATGTACCGCCAGATTTTAGTTTCTGAAGAAGATCAAAATTATCAGAAAATAGTTTGGAGGTTTAACTCTAATGAGGAAATAAAAAATTTCAAATTAAAAACAGTTACTTATGGGCTAGCTCCAGCGTCTTATCTAGCCACTAAATGTCTCAAACAAATTGCTGATGATTATACAAAAAACGCTGTTATTTCTCAAACATTGGAGAAAGATTTCTATATGGATGATCTTCTTTCAGGCTCAAACACGGTTAGCGAGGCAATAGAAACTTGTAAAGAAATTAGCGATGTTTTGCACGCGCATGGTTTCCACTTAAGAAAATGGAATTCAAATTCAAGGGAATTTCTTAGAGAGTTTCAAGATGATTCCAATACCGAATCGAATTTTGAAATAATTCCTAGTGATAACGGAAGCTCTAAAGTTCTAGGATTAAGCTGGAACTCTTCTTCAGATACTTTTATTTTCAAGGTTTCACTAAATCTCACTCCACCTCTTACAAAGAGGCAAATTTTAGCAGAATCGGCTAGAATCTTTGACCCACTGGGTCTAATTTCACCATGCACTGTAACTTTAAAAATATTTTATCAAAAACTGTGGTTGACAAAAGGGGACTGGGACTAGAACATTAACATCTGGGAACTTATTCCAGAACATCTAACTGAGGAATTATTCAAATTTCAAAATTCATTCAATGAAATCAATCAATTTTCGATACCAAGATGTGTTACGCTTTCATCCGAGAATGCCTTCGAATTACACGGATTCTCCGATGCGTCAACACTAGCTTATGCTGCCGCAATTTATTGCCGACAAACTTGCAATGGAAAAACCAATGCTTTTCTTTTGGTTTCTAAAACAAAAGTTGCACCAATCAAGCAAATTTCTGTCCCTAAATTAGAACTTTGCGGTGCTCACTTATTATCTAAATTATTCCGCACAGTTATGGACACACTAAAGAATTACAAGTTCGATATTTTTGCATGGACTGATTCTAAAGTAGTCCTTTCATGGTTATCCGCACACCCCCGCAAGTGGAAAACATTTGTCGCGAACAGAACCTCTCAAATAACAGAAGTTTTACCTACTAAGCACTGGGGACACGTTCCCTCAAAAGATAATCCCGCAGATATCGCTTCTCGCGGTATCGACCCAAAGTGTTTGCCAGAATGCGAGCTATGGTGGAAAGGGCCAGGCTGGCTACTTCTAGACCCATCTATTTGGCCGAAAGATGACTTAAATGTTGATGAATTCGATGAGCAAATCAAATCCGAGCAAAAGTCGGATCCCATTTTTTCATTTCACACGCATGCTTCAAATGATGTACTAGATAATTTGTTTCAAAAGCACTCATCACTTTCAAAAATTATCCGCATTCTGGCATATTGCATAAGATTCGTTAAAAAATGCAAAAATGCTAATGAATATCAAATCCCTTCAACAGTACTTACATTTAACGAAATAAAATCTGCTGAAGAAATGATCGTTCTTTGGATTCAAAATTCTTACTTTAAAGAAGAGTTAAATTGCATCAAAGAACAAAAACCTCTAGCTAAGAAAAGCAAATTACACTCCCTATATCCGTTTATTGATGCTAAGGGTATCTTACGGGTGGGAGGACGCCTGCAAAATTCACAGTTAGCATTTAATCACAAGCATCCGGTAATACTTCCATCACAACATAAAATGAGTGAACTATTGATAATACAACAGCATATTGCCACTTTACATGCTGGACCTTCTCTACTATCGCACATCATAAAACAATCTTTTTGGATAATTGGTGGAAAAAAGCTCATCAACAAATGCATTAATAGATGTTTAAAATGTTTCAGATACAAGAAAGCTATTACAACTCCTCCATTAATGGGGAATTTACCTAAACCTCGAGTAAATCTTGAACGCCCCTTTTTTGCCAGTGGAATTGATTACGCAGGCCCCATATTCATTAAATTTAGCAAGGGTAGGGGTGCAAAAACAACTAAGGGTTACATTGCCTTATTTATTTGTCTTGCTACGAAAGCGGTCCATATAGAAGCTGTAAGTGATCTAACAACTGAAGCATTTATAGCAGCTCTTCGACGTTTTAGTGCAAGAAGAGGTACCCCACGTCACCTTTATAGTGACAACGGGAAGAACTTTGTCGGGGCATCAAGAAAAATCGACCAAATACAGAGGGCATGGTTGTCATTTCCTAAAAATGAAATCATGTCTCGATATTTAACTGAAAAATCCATTGAATGGCATTTTATCCCTCCTTCTTCCCCTCACTTTGGCGGAATTTGGGAGGCTGCGATAAAATCCGCCAAACATCATCTAAAAAGAGTAATAGGAGAGACACTCCTGACTTTCGAAGAGCTCGCCACCCTACTTAGCCAAGTCGAAGCCTTGTTAAATTCGCGACCTCTCATACATTTAAATGACAATGATAGTGACTGCATAAATGTTCTCACACCCTCACATTTTCTTACAGGTGATGTAATCTTCTCAATACCGGAGGAGACCTCATCCATCACATGCAACCCTAGAAATCGCTGGGAGCTGCTGCAAAATTTAAAAAGAGGATTCTCACAGCGATTTAAGAAGGAGTATTTGATCTCGCTCCAAAAAAGAAGCAAGTGGAGAGTCGAGCAACGTAATCTTCAACCTGGACAAGTTGTGCTACTCCTTGATGATACCCAGCCACCAGACTCTTGGCCATTGGGCCGGGTAACAGAGGTGCACCCAGGAAAAGACGGACATGTCCGTGTTGTGACCATACAGTGTAGAGGATCGTTTTTGAGACGACCTGTACACAAATTAGCGCTCCTTCCTATATATCAGGACTAAGGCCTGATAGGGTGGGAGTGTGTTTAAGTACTTAAAGTGTTTATTCTAAAAACAGTAATATTGATAAACATCAAATTACTTCATATTTCAGAAGTGACATTAATTACATTAACTGTTTACTTTAAAACCATAATATTTATAAACTATAAATTAATCCATTATTCAAAAGTGACATTAATGAAATATTTAATATCATTGTTTATTTAAACAATTCATAAGTGGATGATTGCACAGGATTGCGAAATCATTTGTGTTGATTACTTCAAGGACAACATTTTACTGTGAACGAACTCAGTTCAGTTTCTCTTATGTTTTTGTAAAGCACACACGGTGCTTATATTTCTCTTACTGTGTCGCATACTTGGATATGTTAATCCCGCAACCGCAGCAGGAAACTGCATTCCTGTATCTTGTTTTTTTCAATTTACTAAATGTTTCTTTAAGTTGTTAATATAAAGCAAAAAAGATATATTAGTGCGAATTTATTTTCACTTGACAACACTAAAGAACTGCTTCGAGAATCTCGGACACCAACAATGGTGTTACGCTCATTCGAACACAGTAAAATTGATATGCATCTATAAAGTACATATTATAATATACATTTTGTATAATCTGTGGTGCAAAGAACATTTGTTATTGATTTACAAGGCCATGCAAAAGTATTCCATTACATAATGGTATAGGGAGAACTTTGATGCGCATTTTAATTGTAATTAACTAATTATAATTTTATGAGATTGATATATGAGAGTGATATTTTTAAAACTTCGTTATCGCACGAACGCATCTCATTTGCTAAGCTTCATGTGCAATTTCCAACTTGTTTGACACCAATTCAATCAACCTTGGCTAATAGTTAGCCGTAAGATGCATTCAAGCATTTATATTTTCGTAATCCCATGGTAATAATATATTTAGGTAATGCTAATTATTCCAAAGCGTAACTATAATTCCCATTATTCTTATTTGCTGCTAACAATACGATTGACAAGGGCGTCCTCCTTACTGGACATACTCATCTCTCTATTCTAAAAACAAATGGGTAACTGTGATCGCAGATCGTACAGAAGGTTTAATTTAATATTTCTCTCAAAATAACTTACCCTTAAATTAATGAATCAAAATTTTTAATTTATAACTCTTAAATTATTACATAGATGATAGCAAAACAAATTTAGTTTGAAAATAATTATAATAAAATTTTTTTATTTTAACCCCCCCCCCCCCAAAAAAAAAAAAAATAGCGAAGATATAAATAAAATTTTTAATTTCTAAAAGCGAAAAAAACTGTTGAAACGAAATTTAAAATTCTAACTCATTAATAAATCATAATAGTTTTTAAAATAGAAAAAGAAGGTGAATTTCAAAAAATGTTATGAATGGCAGATGAACAAAACCCTACTAATAATATAAACCTTTAAATTAGCAAAAAATACGAAATTTCTTTTAATTAAATCCATTTTAATGTGAAAATTTCACCTTGCAGCAACGGGGATCGAACTAACAATCTCTAGTTTACTAGAGAGACGTTTTATCTCCAAGCTATGGTGCACATACTTAAAACGCTGAAATTAAGGTTCTTTTTTAAAATGTAAATCGCAAAAAGGAACGTATGACATTGAAAAAAATAATTTAATTAAAATAATAGGCATTTTCAAAATTTTATGATTTGTCGTGTGACGCGAGGTGTGAGTACATTTGAAGTCTCTGATTTTGATTTGAAATTTTTAAAGTCTCTGACTTATACAGCTTTTGTGTACGGACTCTGTGTTAGACGGAAATTCAGAGGACTGAGACGAATAGGATTTCGTCAAAAAAGTAACATGCTGACACCGCAGCGCCATTGACAATGAACTTTTGTCACCTATGGTATTTCTACACTAATATTTAAAAAAAAAAAAAAAAAAAAAAAAAAAAAAACTACTGCACACAAAAATATGAAAATTGGTAGTATCATAGAAAAATGTTTGAGAAACACACTCTGGTGCATGCATAATTAAAATTAAAGCATTATTTAAAGAGATATTTAATACCAAATTTGGCCAAAATCGTTCCATTAAATTTTTTTTATAGGAACAAAAACCATACATAGGAATTTAGTCATACAATAGCAGCTCCCGGTTGCAGACTGCATTTATTTTTCTGATTTAACTCATTTTTCATGTGTTTATTTCCATTTTAAATTTAAATTTTCAGCATTTCCAGAGACATTTCTTTACATATTTTTAAAAAGTTATAATTTTAAATTGTTCCCAAATATTTAAAGAATAATATTTTCTTCAAATTAAAAATTTACTTACAGCATTACGTTACTTTTATTTATTAAAAATATTTTATAAAATTATTTATTAAAAATATTTTACATTATTTTTATTTATTAAAATTTATTTATTTATTTGCGGCTATGACAAATAGAAAAAAAAATTTTAAATGAGAAATAAACAATTACGAGTTAAAAGCGAGAAAATATAGAAAATTCTGTCATAGAAACTATATTTACATGTAAATATTAAAAGAGAAAGAAAAAATTTAAATAACGAATTCATTAAAATGCGTTAATTGCCACCAGTAGAAAAAATACGTCTTATTTAAAATAGCTAAATAATATTATTACAAACAAAATTTAAAATTAAATTTTAAATTAAAAAAAATTACATGAAATATTTCACATTTTTAAATAAACTATTGTTGCCAATTCAAAAGGCAGTAAAACTATTTTCTTTCTGCAGTAAAACTATTTTTTTTTCTGCAACAAAAATATTTTCACGTGAATATCAAAAAGAGAAAGAAACAGGAAGCAACAACTTTGTGTATTCGATCTGTTTAATTGATCTTATTTAATCAAACATGTAAATATCCAGTAGATATTTAACAACAGCTGATTCGACCCTAAAATTCCCCAATGAAAGGGAAATGAATGGAAACCCGATTACAGAGAGATCACCACAAAAACACCAACAAACTCTATTTAAGTGGTTGACTGGTAGAGTTCAATGACAAACCTAACAGTCAACCATTTAAATTGGGTTTGCTGGTCTTTTGCATATAGATATGACTTAGCAGAGCAGTTGTATTTTAATATGTTATTTGAGCTCAGTCTGATCTTAAAATTTCAGTCGTTAACTCGATCAGGTGATGGTCTGTGCAGCCACTTACATGTCTATAACTGTATTAACTTTTTTTAATGATTTCACTGGGAAAGGGGGAGGATATTATTTAAATTACAATAAGAATAAGTTAAACACAAAATACTCTAAAACCTCTTCCAATAATTTATTAATTTTTCTCCTAGTCAAAAAATATTTTAAAATAAAAAACAGAGATAACTAGATATAGACAATGCGATGCAAAAAGTGGTTTCTAGCTTTACTGAAAAGTTAAAAATAAAAATGAAATAAGAAGGACATTTCAATTTTTAGACTATCTCGGATTATTTTAGCACTAACCAAGATGTTAATTTACTTATTCTAAGTATACCTCCAGCCGTTTGCAACCTGTTTGCAATTCAATGTCATTGGTATGATTGACAAGAAGGCATTCGTGCTCAGTTTGAGTTCATAAAGCGCACTGAACCTTGCTTTGTTTTCAACCATTAAAGCGCAAAATATTCGTGAACATGCTTTATAGCTTCATTTTATGTGCCAGTTAGTAATTGAAATAAATAAGGGTGGCTATTGACCAAATATTGCGATAAAAGTAAGAAATTATTTGTCTCAGCCTTCTTTTTCTATAAATTTGTTGTTAGTTGCGACTTGTGTTGCCAGGTATGACTTGATTTAAGCGGACGCACAGTGGGGCAAAACCCCAAAAAGCTGGCCAAAAGTCGAAAAATGAAGTTGCGATTTAGGGAATTTTGGTTATATAGTTTGTCTTAGAATAATGTTTGGAAAGTCAGAATCTGTATTTAAAAAAAGATTTTTGCCTTGACTTTACAATCAGCATTATTTTAAAAATAAAGGCTTGAAGGAGTATCATTGTACAATTGGACAAAACGACATTATACATAATATCCTATAATTGGAATTAAAAAATAATAAATATTGAATGAAAAATTAGCAGGTTCACTAAATAATTATTTACAGCGCTAGCGCGAACTCAGTCAAAATATAATGCGCATAATTTATTAGCTAAATGTATAGAGCAACTTTTGTGAAAATCAAAAATATAGCTTTAAAATTCTGAAAGAGATCGTCGATAGAATCAACATAAAAATCCGTTGATCCCCCAAAAAAGCAAAAAATGTGAGGGGCTGTATCAAAATATATTATATGTTACAGAGTGTTGCACGTACAAAATATTGCACGTGATACTATATTCGGATATAACCCCTTAGTCCAGGGAAATTTACCAAAAAGTCGAGTAGAAGATTTTTTTTTTTTTTTTTTTTTTTCTGGCTGTTTATAATCAGGCCAGCACGGAAAAAGTAAGTTTTCCAACAAAATTTCTTAACACTAGAAAGGCCGGAAATTAGACTTTTTTATGTAACGTTTCTTCCGCATTTGTCTCTTTTAAACTTTTTTTATAATGAAATTTTCGGTTTGAACCGAAAAATAATCGCGTGGTAGCGGTCAAAATGACCACCACGGCCGTTCTAGTGTTAAGATTTTTTTTTATCTGCCATTTTAATGAATGCGATCAAAATATTATTTTTCCGCATTCTATTGGTGGTTAAATTATTGATTGCATTCTAATAGTTAAGGGGCTATTTTCAGTCAAATGAAAAGACCCGTTCGCTAATGATAATCCTATTGAAGAAATTTATAAAGATATCTCGATTGCATTTCAATATTTTTATTTATTTATTTATTTATTTATTATTTCATTGAATAGTTAAGATTAATCTGAATGCAGGCCGTTTTTTTTTTTTTTTTTTTTTTTTTTCGATTTTGGTTGCAGATATTTTTTATGAGGGTGCTTTCGCTTTCCAAACCGGTTCTGAAAATGAAAACGTCCTCATAAAAAATATCCGTAAACAAAATCAAAAACGCAAAAGACGGCCTGCATACAGATCGATCTCAGCTATCCAATGCAAAAAAATCATTTAAACGTATTAAAAGGCAACTGGGATATCTTTATAAATTTCTTCCGTAAAATTAGTATAGGCGAACGGGTCTTATTCATTTGAATGAAGTAGCCTCTTAACTTGCTGATTGATTGTTGCCGTTTTTTATATACTGGTTAATCGAATCAATCATTTAAATGAATGCGATCAAAATGTTATTTTTCTGCATTGTATTAAACGGTTGAGTTGTTGGTTGACTGTTGCCGTTCTTTAAATCACTGGTTAATCGAATCAGTTTAACGAATGCGATCAAAATTCTATTTTTCCGCATTGTATTAACCCTGAGAAACGTGTTTTTGCATTAAGTTTTGCACAGAAGTAGTATTTTGAGCGTAGTATTTTGAGTAGTATTTTGTTTTGATTCATCTTTAGATTAAGCGGCCTGACAGAGGCCGCTCACGGTAGTCATGTCACAATATTTGTCATTCCGGTTACGGGTTAGGGACTGTGCATATATAACGTTATCATTTTAAAGGGGAGGGATCAAGCACGTGATATCGGAAGATATCGCTGGGGGAGGGGGAGTTTTTATTTTAATATCGATATCATTTTTGATCTAATCAAATTTTTTTCTTCCTTTTTCGTTTTTCTTTCTTTCTTTCTTTCTTTTTTTTTTTTTTTTTTTTTTTTTTTTGTATTTGTAACATGCTTTTTGGTTCAAAATTGTATGTTATCGCTTTTTTATTCGTTTATCTATTTTATGAAAATACAAAGATATTATTGGAATTACTAAATTATTATAAAAGTATTTAATTCTAAAATATGGAATACCTCCAATGTTTTACATTCCTATTCTTCTTCATACTGTTTATAATCACTCTTCGAGAAACCATATCTGAAGTACACACGAAATGAAGCTTGCGTTTACTAATAAATAACAGAGAAAGAGAAGCAATGTTCTCCAGTTGTTTTATTGATAAGAATTTCTATATGCCATCACAGGACTTTATTACTGTGGAATGCATTAAGTAACAAAAAGCTCTTATAAAATACTTAAATTGTAACTATTTCCTTATTTGATTTGATTTGATTTAAAGTGATATGTTATTGATTCCTCTTCATCTAAATTAATAAAATATGCAAAAAGTTTTGTTTATAATTCCAAACAAAAAATCAAAAAATGCTTACTCTTTGATAAAGATATCTGTATCGGAGGGGGGGGGGGGAGGTTCGAGGGATGATAACGTATGATATCGGAAGGGGGGGGGGGTTCAAAATTTCCAAAAAGTTGATAATGTTACATTTGCACAGCCCTTTAAATAATCACATAAGAACATTTCTCTTCATAAAGCTCAAGGGTGTCCGGGACACATTTTGAAAAAAATTTTATTTATTGAATTAAAACTTTGATTTTTTTTTTTTTTTTTTTTTGTGATATTAACCATATTATATGTAAACAAAATCGCATGATAAAACTTCTTTTAGTTTGTCTAAAAAATTTTTAATTTGGGATTTATTTAGAAAGTTGAGTAATTTTAAAATGTTATAACTCAAAATATTATTTGTAGAATTTCAATTTTTTTTAACATTTAAATAAACAGAAATATCCAAGTTTTAATTTTAATTTAGCATTTTTAAAAATATTAATAAAAAATAAAATTAAAATTATTTAAAGTAATAATTTGAAAAAAAAAATATGTAACTTTTATTTAAAGTATATTTCCAAAAGTAAATATTTTTTTCAAATTTCTTGAATCAAAATTAATGTAAAATAGTTAAAAAAAAAAAAAAAAAACGACATGTTTCGAGTTTGAAGCATTTACGCTTAATGGTTCTTGAGTTATAACAATTTAAACTCTCGAAATCATGAAAAAAAATCCATCCTTAAGAAAAACGCATTTTCACAAGAAGTCATTTGATGACAATCATTTCTCGAAAGCTAGATTTTGAAAACACAACAAAACGAAAAAAATATTTCCTCTTCCAATTAAGATAGAAACATGATTTAAACGTCTTTTTAAGCATTTAAAAAAAAAACAAAAAAAAAAAAAAAAAAACAGAGAAACTTGTAATGCAATAAAACATTTTTAGGTGCGTTCGTAATTATGTAAATACGTAGCACCTATAGTTGTCGTTCAGTCCGTCCGCATATAACAACGTAAAAACTACCCAACCGAATCGTTTGAAATTTAAAATATATAATTATTACATAATTTTGTCGAGTCATTTCAAATGTTAGGAAAATCGGATGAATAGATCAATTACAGGGACAATCAAAAGGATTCCGTTACATTACGGTCAATGGGGGGAAAAGTTTCAAATGCATTTTAATCGCTTGAAATTTAAAATACATAATTATTACATAATTTTGTCGGGTTATTTCAAATTTTATCAAAATCGGATGCATAGTTCAATTACAGGGACAATCAAAAGTATTCCGTTACATTACGGTCAATGGGGAAAAAAGTTTCAAATGCATTTTAATGGTGTTAAGCTCATTCGAACATAATAAAATTGATATGCAACTATAAAGTACATACTATAATATGCATTTTGTATAATCTGTGGTACAAAGAATATTTTGTTATTGATTTACAAGGCCACACAAAAGTATCCTGTTACATAATGGTACAGAAAGAACATTGTTTGGTGCGCATTTTAATTGTAATTAACTATTTACAGTTTTATGCGATTGATACATGAGATTGATGTTTTTAACATTTCGTTATCGTACGAACGCACCTCATTTGCTACGCTTTACGTGCAATTTCCAACTTGCTTGGAAATTTGAAGATTTTTGTGTCCCGGACCCCCTTAAATACAATAGCTTATGATCCATTGTTTATTTTCCAACCACATTTTATGGGGATCCGGGCACACCTATTAAAATAATTTATTGAGTTAAATTTTTGAATTTTTTTTATGATGGTTAACCACATGATTTGTAAACAAAATCACGTGATAAAACTTTTAATAATTTTGTTTAAAAAGTTAAAAGATTTTAAATTTTTTTGAAAATTGGGGTAATTTAAAATCGTTACAACTAAAAATATTAATTGTAGAATTTCAATTTTTTTAGATTTAAATAAACAGAAATACCTAAATCTTAATTTTAATTCAGCATTTTAAAAAAATGAATAATAAAAAAAAAATATTTAAAGTAAAAATTTGAAAAAAAAAATGTTTGTAGTAAAAAAATCATATTTTCAAAAGTAATTACTTTTTTCTTTCTTTTTCAAATTTGGTGAATCAAAATTAAAATAAAATAATTGACCTTAATTGTTTTGTATTCTTTTCTTCAGATCATGATTTGTTTTTCTATTTAAATTTTTTTTTTCTCCGGTTACCTTGTGGAAGAATTTCTTTATAGCCAGGTTACATTATAGGTAGGTTCTTTTGACACAGACCCGTTTGCACATGTTTTACTGTATTAAATTTATAAGGGAGATGCAAATTGTTATTGTCTTTTAATATCGATATAATTTTTGATCCAATCAAAATTTTCTCTTATTTGTAACATTGCCTTTGGTTCAAAAAAGTATGTTATAATTTTTTAGTCTGTTATCTATTACAGTAAAACCTCCATAACGGACACTCCCGAATAGCGGACACCTCTATTTAACGGACAGTTTTCAAATCCCCACTCCCAAAACTTAATTTTTTGTATGTTTAACCTCTGAATAACGGACATTCCGAATAGCGGACACTAATTTTGGCAATAAATAAATAAATAAATAAATATCTTTTAACAAGGAAAAAAAATATAAAAATCTTCTAAATATATCGGGGCAATGTGTACACAAATTTTGCGATCACAGATAAATATGGGCATGAGCTGGAGAAAATCCCCTCTCCCCCTACATTTATCTGTGATCACAACACCCCACCCTCCGTCGGATGATTTGAGATTGTATGTATACAGAAAAATACAGTAAACAATTATACTTTTTTTTTTTTTTTTTTTTTTTTTTTTTTTTAGAAAAAGATGATTTAAAAGGATTAAAACTACTGACAGAGTTAAAACTTCACATTGAAAAACTAATTACATGTAATCGCAAGTAAAAGCAAACTTTTGTAACAATTTTTTTGTAAAAATGTTATAAGCAAAGGATAAAGGTATGCACAATTTTATTTCAGTTTTATTGCTTTAAAAATTATTTTAATTTCTGGTTTAGTCATATAATAGAGGTTTTAGGGCATTTTTAAATCGACTAATGAAACATTGAGCATTCATTAGCAATTTTTCTATCTCTGAGGTTTTCCCAATAGCGGACACCTCCGAATAGCGGACAATTTCTGCGCTCCCAAGGTGCCCGTTATTTAGAGGTTTTACTGTATTATGAAAATATAAAGTCATTATTCAAATAACTAAATTGTTATAAAATTATTTAAATTTTGAAATGTAGAATACTTCTACCGTTTGACATTCCTATTCTTCATATGTATATGCATATATAATCACGGTTCGAGAAATCACATGTGAAGTTTATTGGAAATGAAGCTTGTGTTCCCTAATAAATAATAATAATCAAAGAATGTTGTCCACTTGATTCGTTGATAAAAATTTCTACCCCCCCCCCTCTTCCTCCGTTCGGGAGAAGTGCAACAGGACTTTACTACTGGTGAAAACATTATGTAACAAAAAGTTATTATAAAATATTTTTAAGTGTTATTGATTGATTTCTCTTTATTTGAATCAATAGAGTATGCAAAAATAAATGTAACCAGTTTTGTATATCACTCCAAACAAAAATAAATTCTAAAAATTGAAAACAAAAAGTTATACTTTGATGACGATATTATTACCGGGGGGGGGGGGGGGGTCCAAAATTTCTATAAAGTTGATAACGTTTTATTTGCACAGCCCCTAATATAAAAATACAAATCGTCTCTCGGTCAATACAAATGACACGCGACAATGATAAAAATACGTGCTCTGCTGTAAAACATTAAATTAAAAAAATTATAATCATTGTCCAATTTTTTAATTTAGAGTTCCACAATAGAGCGCGTGTAAATCGTGAGGGGGGGGGGGGGGCTCCTACTAATTTAACAAAAAACTATCGTAGAAGAAAGTTACTGGTACCAAACGATTGAAAATAAAGTCTACTTTTAAATGATGTAGATAAAATCTTCTGATGGGGCCATCTACATATTGAAACGAACCTTAACTTTTTTTTTTCAATAGAAGTACCCAATTCCGATAGCATAAATGAACTCTACAGATTTCAATTAGCCTAAAAAAAAATTTCATGCAATTTACACGATAAGTTTCCGGAAAATTAATTATTTTAAAACTAGCATATTTCAGGGGCTGTATCCAAATTGAAGTTCGGTAACGGTACTCGGTTGTTGACCGAGACAGCTTTCTTGATCAAGGCGTCTTAGGCACCGCTCGAGCAGCCATTGAAGATTGATAGATTACAGATAGTATAAGAAGATTAATAAAAATATCTAGTCATTCTATCGTAGACGGACCCTTAAACCATCATTTTGCCGTTTTTTATTTTAAGCATAATTTGAAAACTACTTGGACGAAAGAAAAAAAAAAAAAAAAAAAAAAAAAAAAAAAAAAAAAAAAATGAAGTTTTGGATTTTTATAAAGCAGGACTTCATAAATCTAAATCCATAAAAAGTATTGTAGGTTACAATTCATAATTTTCCCCCGAATATTAATTCCCTAATTCATAATTTATATCATAAAATTATAAATAATTGCTGATTCAATTATATTTATGTTTTGGTATTTTAGCATCATTGCTACATAAAAAATAGCACATTAGGAGAATAATTTCAGAAAATATTAATAAAAATATAAAAATTTAATTTAACATTAGAAGTACTAAATTTTGAATGTTTATAATTCAAAAATTTATCATTCGAATGATTTGAAAATTGATATTTAGGTTTTGTACAGCAACTAATAACAAATTTTTGACAACACCAAGTTCATTAAAATATTAAGGGGCTCTACAGCCTGCAAGCTATGCTCACCAACACTGAAATAATCTGACGATAATAAGGAAAAAGATTAAAGAAGAATTAAAAATACAATATATTTTTAAAGCGATAAAGATAAAAGAAAATATTCACTATAATAAAATAATAAATGGATGTTTCAGACAAAATATAGATACAACATTCAGGGGCCTGTGCCCCGAAAGCCCTGCTATAAATCTGACACTGTCTGTAACAACAAATATTTCCAATAAATTACAGATAAACTACTCACCAATTTCTTGCTTCCATTGATCAACTGTGGTCAGGATAAGTAGCGACAGTCGACTGTTTGACTCGGGAACAACAGCCGTGAGAAGAATTATCTGTTTCCTTCCTTTCAAACTGGTTTCGCTGACAAAAAGGTAAAACCGAGCTCTGTTGGAAGTACTACAAGGAAAACAAACTATACACATCCAACAAATTGATTTCGTTTCATTCACGTTCGAAAAAAGTTCGGAACTCACGTTTATGTTTATCCGAGAGCGAAGGTCAAAGTACGCACGCATGAGGTTTTTCAAAAATTCAGCAGAGCGAAATGACGCCAAAATTCATTTTTCTCTCGGGTATAGTTTTAATCCTGGGTGTAGTGTTCCTTTTAAGCCATTTATTTCGGAGGCAGGAGGACAGTACGTAAATTTAGCAGTTTCATTTCACTTTCATTAGTTCATTAGTTGTAATGTAACTTTTAATACATTATTCGCGTTCCACATACTCAGGCTCTTATTACCGCATGGGCAAATCAGAACTTTGCCTATGGGCCCCAGAGCTAAAGGGGCCCCCAAATCCCAACATTAAATTATAAAATATTTACTCTTTTTTTCCAATTTCAACTCTTCCATATGTTGGAGTTATTAAATTCATCTAAAAGTAATATAACAAATTGCTAAAGTTATATAAAAGAGTTTTGTTCTGTACTAAGATAAAAAAAAAAAAAAAAGACCACCAGTTCTATTTGAATAACGTTGCAATGATTCGAAAAGGGCCCCCTTTTTTATCTTTGCCCAGGGTCCCAATTAGTCATAATCGGGCCCTGCACATATTGACAGTGGCGTAGCTACGGATTTTCGCGCCCGGGGCCAAGAGAAATTTTGCGCCCCCCCTCCCCCCCCCCAGTAAGCACATTATTTTTCTTCAAGGTGAACAAAAAGTCTCTTTGCTTGTACCGGGTGGAAAAAGCAGCTTCACTCTTCATTGTTTTTACGGATTCAGCTAATTTCTCAAATACAAAAAACTAAAATGCATGGAACCCGATTGCAGAAGATTTGTAGTTTTCATCAATAATAAATTTGAATGGTAATTTAAAACTAGTCAGATGTGTCAATCCCAAAACTTTCTTCTATGTTATACATGTTAAAACTTCTTGAAAAATTGACCACCGGTTAGGTGAATTACATCAAAATCTAGTCGCAACAACTTATATCAAATTCTAACTGAATCTGAAGTTTGATGAAAATCCGTATATTTATTTCTGACATACAGCTATTGCGAAAATCGTGAAAATTCTGCATAACAGCGTCACTTGTTCGGTAATGTACTCCAAAAACTAATCAGGATCAATTTTTTTTCAGGTGTTAACTATATCTTAAGTTTGATGAAATCCGTGTATTAATTTCTGAGATAGAACTATCAGAGTTTCCCCCAGAGGGTTTCAGGAGGGCGCTCCGCCCCTCCTGCCCTTTAGTTTAAGAAATAGCGGCCCTCCCACCCCTCATTCAAAAACTAGCGCCCCTGTCGTCGTTCATTCAAAAAAATAGCGCCCTTCAGCGATGATACCGACGCGCTAATGACGCGTAAATTAAGCAGGAAATCGGCGACGGAACACAAAAAATAGCTCTTAAGCGTCCCACGGGACGCGTAAATTCGTCAAAAAAATCGCGAAAAAAAGGCAATTTTCGTTAAAAAATCGAAAATAACGACTAATTTCAGGCAAGATTAGCGAAAAAATGACTAATTTCGTCACAAATTCCGAAAAAAACTGCAATTTCCTCAGAAGATCGTGGAAAAAAAACGACAAATTTCGTCCTAATATCGCGATAAGACGGAAAATTTTGTCAAAAAATTCGCGAAAGACGGCAAATTCGGCCCATCACGAATAAAAGGGAACTTTCGCCAGAAAATCGCAATAAAACGGAAGATTTCGCCAAAAGATTTTCGAAAAAACGACAAATTTCGTCCAAAAATCGCAATAAAACAGAAAATTTTGTCAAAAGATTCGCGAGATACGGCAAATTTCACCTAAAATTCGCGAAATTCGTCAAAATATCCCGAAAAAACGGCAGAGTTCGTCAAAAGATCGTGAAAAAATACAAATTTCGTCAAAGAGGCACAAAAAAAAAAAAAAAAAAAAAAAAAAAACTGTTCAAAAAACTAATTTTCCTGTTTCAAAATTGTATTATTATTGCTCCAAAAGCTGATTTTCCTGCTTCAGAATCAGGGGCGTGCAAAGAGAAAATTGCACCCAGAACATAATTAGAATTTGATGCCTTCCTCCCTTTCGTGCGGTTTTGTTCACAATCCGTTTTTGACTGCCCAAATTTTTTTTAACGTGACTCTTGAAAGCACCCGTTCATTGAACAAACATAACCTCTTATTCAACAAAAGTAGTCTTTATTTTATTATTATTATTATTTTTTATAAAAAAAGTCTTTCAGTAAATCCGTCTTGCCCTTTTTTAAAAGAAATGCGAAGAATAGTGATGCTTGCTATCTTCTACACTCAAATAAGCATTGCTTTATGATTAAATTTGTATCTTGCACATTTTTTTAAAAGAAAGAAAGTTTCGCTTAATAGTTAAAAAAAAAAATTAATACTGGTTTTTGCCGTTTTTTTGCGATCTTTTCACTCAATTTGTCGTTTTTCGCGATTTTTTTTAGCAAAATCTGCCGTTTTTTCGCGATTTTTTAACAAAATCTGCTGTTTTTTGCGGTCTTTTAACAAAATCGGCCGTTTTTTCACGATCTTTTAACAATATTTGCCGTTTATACGCAATCTTTTAACAAAATTTACCCTTTTTTCCAATTTTTGGAATTTTTTTTTCGATACTTTGACGAAATTTCTGTTTTTCCACGATTTTTTGAACCTCTAGATTCTAGATTCAACTCTATAAAAGTGCCCTTAAAAATCAAAAAAGTGCCCTTTTCAGAACAATAGCGCCCTGCCCCCTAAGGGAAACTTTGGAGCTATTGTGAAAATCTTTAAAAATTCAGCATAATAACGCGACCTAATGGGTATGATTTACACCAAAAAATAATCAGATTAAATTTTTATCAGGTACTAACTGAATTTGAAGTGTGATGAAAATCTGTGCATAAGTTCCTGGGATACAACTATCGCGGAATCCTAAAAATTGCAGCATAGCAGCGCCACCTGTAGGATGATTTACACCAAAAACTAAACAAACCTAATCTATATTAGGTACTGATTATATCTGAAGTTTGATGGAAATTCGTGCTTTTAATTCTTGAACTAAAGCTGTTGCAATAAACAGGAATAATGCAGCATAGCAGTGCCACCTCTTGATAATTTGTGCAAAAAAGTAATCAGCATCGAATCATATCATTGGATAATTGCTAGGTCTTAATAGGAGGATTAAAGAACATTTTTTGATTTCCTCTCCTCCTTAAAAACCGAGGGCGGCTAACGTACTGAAGTAGATTTTTTTTCCGCATCCGGGCGTAATTTAGGAGTTTTAGCAAATATGTATCTTAAAATTTTTTTTTCATTGTTGCTACGCCCAAACGCTTAAAACAACAGTGATATCCGTAAATGTTCCGCTAATTTTTACTTTCTTCTCAAAACTTTAGATTCAATTAGACGTTGATATAAACTTAAGCTGATTAGTTTATGATGTATATATCTCAAAAAATGGCACTTCTAAACTGCATTATTTACAATTTCCACGGTAGTTCTATCACAAGAACTAATGCATAGATTTTCATACAACTTTAGATTCAGTTAGACCATGATATGATTTGATGATGATTACTTTTTGGCGCAAATCGTTCAAGAGGTGGCGCTGTTATCCTGCATTATTCCTGTTTATTGCAATAGCTTTAGTTCAAGAACTAAAAGCAAGAATTTCCATCAAACAAAATCAAATTTAAATTAAAGTCTAGACTTTAACAAACCCTTAACATATGCTGAATCACATCTAACATGGTTTATAAGTTAGTGCAATCGTATGACAATGTTCAGGTATCTATAGAGAGCTATATATATACTTCTATAGATGAAAAGGATAAGAATAATAATCATTTTAAAAATTCAAGTTAAAATTAAATTTCAAAAATTTTAATTAATATCCTTAAATTATTTTTCCTCATTTTAAATCTTCTATTTTAAAATCCGTTTTACCCTTTGTAATTTTGTTTCTCAGCATATTAAAGGTTTGAACATCACAGATCTCGGGAAATAAGGATCTTGACCACAGGTCAATCAAGAGCTAATTAATCAATTGCATTAAATGTTAATCTAATTTTTTTTTTATCCTCGCTCCCTCCTGGAAGCTATTAGAATTCCCAGCATATTAGGAAGAACGCACGAAAAAGATTAGATTTCGCTCATTCGAGGTGCCTGCGCAACCTACGATCATGTAGGTTCCAAAAGATCGTGAGAAACCTCCATCAGCAATTGAAAATTATAGAATTCTCTTTTTGTCGTACCTTAAATGAATTTCTTCGAAAAATTCATACAAAAAGGAAAGATCAACAATTCTTATTTATTAAAAATTTTGGTTTAAATCTCCACTCAATTTAGCGCCTCCTATCTCATTACAATGCAATTTAACTTAGGCATATAAATACTATTCAAGATCTTCAGTGGAATATCTTGTTTAAGATAATCTGATTTTTTAAAGAAAGTTATTAAAAATTTTCATAATTGAGCAAACTTACTTTTAAGGCGCTCTGTGGATGGAAAGAAAACTTAAAACATGATTGTGCACTTTGATAAAAGGCATATATGGGATTATAAAGGTACTTAGGTACCAAGTATGTTGAGCCATCCCTAGAAATATTTACAAAAGCTTTTTCTTTCTTCTTTATCTGGATACAACAAAATATCTTACTGAAGAAAATACTTGCATACAAAACAAAATTTTAAAAATTGACAATTTTCTTTTTTTGTCAAAATATGCGAGTTATTTGTGATTTAAACTTCTTTCAATTTGGCGCCCCCAAGACTCGGCGCCCGGGGCGACCGCCCCCCTTGCCCCCCCTTAGCTACGCCACTGCATATTGAAGAATTGCCGTATGCGATGCACAATCTATTTCTTTTCTTTGTTGAATTCTCCGTTGAACTTCATAAGATGATTGTGAAGTTCTTCACATTGGACTGCCTTTGCATACTTCTAAATTAGCATAAATAAATACAAAAGTAATATTAATTTTTTCCACATAATGGAAAATGTTACCTCATTCACATTTCTAAATACAACACAACGCCAATTATCAGAATGCCTATTAATTGGATCGTCCAATTAACCGGATCAAACAAAGACCATACTTTTTTCTTTTTTTTTTTAATCTTCTTCAAAATTTTTGAAGTGAAATTTCTTTATGCGCGGTAGGATAAATTTAGATGAATGTCGCGAAAATTAACCGTTAAATAACCATTTCCTAATCATGGAATAATAAAATCGCCAACAAATACAAAGGCAACAACAGCGTCGTGCGAAAGGGGGGCGGGGGGAGCGAAGGGGGCGGTCGCCTCGGGAATGGAAATTTAAAGGGAGCCAAATTTATACAACCAACGTCATTTTTGGCCTATTATAAGGAAAAGTTGGGTGCCGGGGGGAGGGGGGAACTGAAACTTTGTCCGCGCAATTTTCTCTTCGCACATCCCTGGGCAGCAATGCATAAAACCAAGTGTTTTTGGAATCTAAAAAGTTTCACTTCTAATGCACGAAAGTACTGGAAAAAAGAATATTAAAGAAACAGAAAGAAGCAGACACAAACAATACACAAACACAGCCATAACAGACACAAAGGCAGACACAAACAGACATAACAAAGAAGCAGAAGACTATCAAGAATTTATTTTCCCTGTCATAACGGTTTTTTTATATTTATATGTACTGTACATATATGCATGTAATAATTTCTATGTCTATTTCTATGGATTACTAGGTATTGAAATTTGATAAAAAATGAAATTTTTATCTTTATTTAATTTTAAATATGCTGTTTGTAATATGCTAAAATGGGCATTACCACAATTCCCAGGCCTGGAAAAAGTGTGAACAGAAGTTACCTAGAAAACGTTGCCTTAGGTGTTTTTTAAAGTTGCCCAATTATTCGAATTTTTTTATTAACTGGATCAGCCTCGGTCTCAACAGGTCCGAATACTTGGCGCTCTCCTGCATTCATTTTAAGAAGGGCCGCAAAGAGAGAAGCATAACTGATGCAAATTACTGCTATAGCTGTTATACAAATAAAAGTATAGTCGCACGCTTCTATTTTAAAGTTAAAATAACTACTAAGTAACCAAGTAAAAACAAAAACAGTCGTATAAATTACGTTGTTTAAGGGGTATTTATTACACAGCGATAAGCTAAAGGCAAGGAGTAAAAGAGACTTTAGTTCTTCCTCAAATGGCAAAAGCACTTAAAAAGGTGATTATATCGCAATAAAAAATAATAAGCAGGGATGCAACTATAATGCGGCTAAGATGGCGAAATGCCAAAAGGACTTCAACTTAAGGAATCCATCTAAACATGAGCTACAAATGGATATACGACCGGGGCCGGCGTTTTTAAAATATTAACCAAGTAATTACAAATAGTTTTTTTAATAAGTATTTTGCTAATATTTTTAAGCAAATGTTTTTACTTCTCAAAAATTAATAAATTTGCACCTGCTTAGTTTCTCGTTGTTTGACTACTACAGTAAAACCTCCGTAAGTGACCACATTAAATGACCAATAAAATTTGGTAACTCCGAGAGGTAGTATCTTAATGGAGGTCATGTTTAAATTTAGATGTTAATTGTTGAAAAAAAGGTAACAATTAATGTTACTGAAAATTATTTTTCACATTAGGAAAAAATATACAAATATAAATATCAAAACCAAAGTTAATGGCATAAATTAATTATTGCAAAGTTTAAGACATTGACGTTTGCTATAATTTTACAGTTTTAACTTTTATAATTTTTATTTCCAAGTCCTTTAGAAATAAGTAAATAAATGCATTTTTTTGGGGGGGGGGGGACAAATAATGACGATTTCCCTACTTTATATATTTCTTGAGAGTTTCCTGACATAATAGGACGGACAAGGGACTCATTCTTAATTTGTCATCAGAGTTAAATTCATTATATCTAAAAATTACAAAGGGATTTAAGTACATAAAAGTTAGTGGAATAATAATAATAATAATAATAATAAAGCGAAACTTAGTTTAAAAGTTTGATAAATAATATGCTCTCCGGAATTAATTTTCTAATAAAAATTTCTTCAAGCGATCAGGAAATAACAAAACTTGTTTATTTTCTTCAAAGAAATTGGTCACTTATGCGGGGAGTTCAATTGGGAAGGTCTCTGAATGGAGGCAAAATTAGTATTGAGCCTATAAGAAAAATTTCGTTCCATCAAAAATGGTCGTTCAGGGAGATAGTCGCTTAAAAAAGGTGGTCGCACGGAGAAGTTTCACTGTATTTCCGAATAGACATATTATTTAATTACTGAATTTCTTATTTAAATAAAACGAATATTTTTATTGTAAATAGAGGTACTCAAAAACATGCGAAACTACTCAAGTATGTAATTCAATAATTTATTTTATTAGTCACAGTCTTTTTCTGCGTCTCTGTTTTCAAGGCTAATATTCAAGTCTAACTCGTTATCTAATAAACACATTTATGAAAACATATTCATCATTAATAAACATATGAATATCATTTTCCGGCTTTATTTTAACGGGGAAAGAATATTACAGTAAATACAGCATGAATGAATCGGCTATTTCGCCCCCCCCCCCCCCGTAGTCTCATTAAACTTAAATTTGTAACTTTCTATCAATTTGCTAATGGTTATCGTATATCTTGTATTTCTTTATACATTTTGATTTATAAGGATAAGTAACAGTTTTAATAAGCATTTTTCATTATCCTCATACTTCTACATACCTGTCCACACCTAAATCTGATGTATCAGGAACTTTTGAAAGTGTAAACTCAGTAATCTAGGGTTTTACAATTTTGTTTCCGAAAAAAAAGAAGTTTTGATTGCATTTTGTGGCAGATATCGCGGCCAGACAGACAGAACAGACTGACAGGGGTAAAACAATAAATTTTGTGTCGCCAAAATAAGCCTTGACTAAAGTTTCGGCAATGACGTGATTATTCATGAGTTCTTATGTTTTTAACGACTACTATAAAATACCTGTTTTATTTCAATTATGACGTCAAATTTTATCAGGTGAAATATTTGTTAAAAATATAATTTATTTTATTTCTTTTACTTCTAATTATGCCCCTATTTTTGTCAGAAAAATTCTTTTTAACGAAACAAATTTCCGTGTTTAATATTTAACAAAGTACTATATTTATTTTTATTTTAATTCTGACGTCATATTTATTTTTTCTTAGTTTAATTTTTCGAATGAAACTTGCTCAATTGAAACTTATTGCCGTTGACAAATTATTCCAGATTTTGATTTTTTTTTTTTTTTTTTTTTTTTTTTTTTTTTTTTTTTGCAACGATAAAGGAAATTGGTTTAATTTTATCTAAAAGATCGCTATTGATTCTGCATGAAAAAGAAGGAAATTTTGAATTATTAAGGAAAATATGTGAATAAAATCAATAAAACATAGCCTATGTTCTTTTCTGGGCCATGTTATAGTTATACACAAAGATACAAAGACATTAATTCATCAGTTTTGACTTTAACTTCATTTAAATTTTCGCGTTCAATAATTACACGCATTCAAATTTATAACATTATAAAAATAAGGATTAGGATGAATGGTTGCTTAGCAACCATAAAGAGAAATAAAGAAAATGAAATAAATACATTTGAAATAAGTAAGTCTCTAAAACAAATTAGTTTATATTATTTATAAAAAATCTCCAAAATTTACAGTAATAATTTTAAAAATCTGACAAATGAATAGACAAAATTTCAAAACAATACGAATAATTTAACATTTAAATTTCAGCATTCATTTATCATAATGTGACATTTTCTCTCAAGAAAAAAAAATGGAAATCATTGGATTTGCCATAGAAAAGCATTGTTGCGCAAAACAAAATATTCTATATTTTTCGAACGAATGAACCAAATCTTACAAAAAACTATACAGCTTAATCCCAGTGCCTCACTAATATACCCACTTAATTTCAAGCCAATCGGATGCTTTTTACGGAAGTTATCGCGGAACAGACAGACTGACTGACAGACAGACACAAAAAAATTTCGTGTCTCCAAAGTAAGCCTTCACTGACGTTTCGGCAATTAATAAATTCAATTTTTAAAAAAGTTCCCATAAAATTATTCACAAAAGCATTCCGATGAAGGCTATAAGAAATTTTCCCTGAACTGCAATGTGAAAAATAATTCGATAATTTATTTTGAACTGAACTGCTTAACCATTTATAGCAAAATTATATAAATCATTACACGTATTTTTAAAAAATAAAAGCGCCCTTCAAATAAATTTTTCATTACAGTGTAAGAAAAAACGAAGAAAAATACAATAAAACACTGGTTTCTAATGTGTGGAGTACGCTCCACTGGGGGATAATTTGACAGACATTTTAGAGGAGGTGTGGGGGAGGGGGATTTCAACTTTGTAACTTACTCATTCGCTGTGGAGTTTTTGGAAAAGTAATTTTTTAGCCTAAAAATAAGTTATATATTCAAAATTAAAATAATACATGTATGTATATTTTATAATTTTGAAAAAGTTCCGAATCAAAAGTTTAAAATAAATTTAACACCAGAATAATTACATGAACAAACTTTAAAAATTTTCTGAAATCTCTTTTTAATACTTATTTTTTTGTTTTTAATTTTTGTGGTTCATGATTTAATTTACAATTATTTTTAACATTTCCGATTATTTATGAAATGAGCTTTGTATGTGTATCTACTTGCTCTGCTGTATGAAATATGGAGAAACCTCATATGCGTAAAACTACTTAAAAGTATAACTAAATTTTACTGTCTTCAACTTATTAAAACCTAAAAAACGTTTGGAATATCTAAGCGTGGTGCTTTAAACTTTATAAATCTTAATACTTCTTGTATATTTTGTTTTTCATAGGAAAAAGTTTTACATTCTTTGATTTCAATTTTAATGCTAAATGCGAGACTCTTCAGCATTTTGTGAAGATAAAAATTTAAACCGTATAACACTTTTGTTAAATATTTACTTAAGTTAAACGTAAAACATCACCTCATTTATAGAATTATGTTTAAAACATATTTATAAGAAAAAAAAATCATTTGATAAGTTAAAATGAGATATGAATAGTTATTGTTAAGGCTCTGTTAGGTTTCCTTCAGGTTAACCCCTTCGCGACGAGAGCTTTTAATAAAATTTTTAGTGTTCTGTCATCGGTTTTTAAAAACGGAAATTTGTTCCTTATTAAATCGAGAAAATGCTCCGATTAAATAAGGCAAGTTTTACAGTATATTACTTACCCATCATACGTAGTATAAGAGTAAGTCTTGCAATCGTTTTGAAAATCGAAAAAAAAAAATTTTTGACGGATTTACACGTTTTAGATAGTGGAAATTCCGAAAAACATACTTTTAGAAAAAAAATTTGCCGTCCGTCTGTCTGTCTGTCTGTAAACGCTCTATCTCCCGAACAAATTGAGATAGAGACTTGAAATTTTGTATGTAGTTAGTATGTAAGAATGGGACGAACCCTATTTAATATCAGCAACTTCGATTATCCGGAACTATTTTTTTCGGACTCTCGAAAAATTCGTTCTGATGAAAGGTACAGTCACCGCCAAAAAAATCTTGACACTTTCGATTTTTTATGTTTTGTTAAATATCTAGAAATATACACAAGTAATCATTCTGAAACTACTGCTGTGTAAACAAAATAGTACGCGTCATATATTTTGACAAAGATTTTTCCCCGAAATCTAACAGGGGACCGTCAATAAATTGAAAAAGAACGAAGATCTTTTGGATCACCCTGTCAAAACTAATGAAGCAAAACAGTTTAAACTGCAGATAATGATTAAGTGGCTTATTGTGATAAGTTGTGTCGATTTTTATGAATATAGCTTGAAAACTCGTAGAGAAATTAAAGTTTTTATAAAAACGGTCGAAATTTTTTCCAAGTTTTTTGCTTATAATTTTCAGCGTTCTTCATAAAACACAATAATCTTTTCAGAAAATATGACAAACAACATTGCACATAACACCCTGTAATCAGAATTAAAAAATAATAAAAAATGTATGAAAAATGAATGGGTTTACTAAATAATTTTTTACTGCGCATGCGTCAACGCTATTAAAATTTCATTTGCATATTATGTTAGTTAAATGTATAGAGCAACTTTTGTGAAAGTCTCAAAAACATAGCTTAAAATCTCTAAAAATTATCGTCAATAGAATATGGTCAAAATCCGTTATTTCCAAAATAAAGCAAAAAGATAAGGAGTTGTATCCAAATATAGTAGTACGTGCAATACTGTGTACAGGGGCGTGCCGACCCAGTGTGCAAAGTGTGCACCGCACACAGGCGCCAGAATAGTAAAGGCGCCAAATATTTTAGGCGAAGCTGAAATATTTGAATAACTTTTTAAATTTATTAAAGCGGTATACTGTAAATCTAAATTGCTTATTTCTGATACATTTCTGAGTTCATTTTTATTTTTAAAGTATGTAATATCAGAAGATCTCTTCAGCGATTTCGCCGTGGGGGGGGGGGGGGGGAAGGGATCTCAAACTGATGGGCACCACTGTGGCGAAAAGTCATGGTCGAAAGGCGCCACTGAATTCTTAAAGACGCCATCAAGCACCTGAAATACATTTAAAAAAGCCAGAAACTTCAAAAATTTGGAGCAACGACTTGAATGTTGCATTTGACAAATGCTGCTCTACTCTAGGCCTGTCCAACATTTAAGAAAACAGAAGCGCACTACAACTGCTGGCAAACATGGAGGGGGTCCATTATTAAAAAGACTGAAAATATGCAACATTTCTCTTTTATTGTAGTACTAGAGCGATATACATACTGACAGTATATAAACAAGTAGAATTTTACATTGTACCAGTGGCGTAGCTAAAATGGGTGACAACCGGAGCGGATGTAAATGGTGTCAACCCTCCCCCCCCCCCCCGCTCCCGCCGATTCTTTCAATTCCAAGCCAGCGTTAGTGGAACAAGTAAGCATATCATTACTAATTTACCTTTTGTCCTCCTGCATAAAAAAAGACCACAGGGAAGACTAGAAAAATTGCGCCCGGTTCAAAGTTAGAATTTGGCGCCCCTCTTTCAACTTTTTCTTGTAACAGGCCGAAAATGACATTTGTAGTATAAATCTGACGTCCTCAAAATTTCAGCTCCTGGGGCGATGCCCCTTCGCCCCCCCCCCCCCTTTCACACGGCGCTGATAATCCGCATACATCAATGTGGTGTCTATAATTAGAAGCTAAGTGTTTATTTTAAAGTTAGCTTTTGCTACCTGTTCGTTGGGTAGGCGGGTTTTTGTTCTCTGGTGCAAACCTTATTTAGAAAAATTTCACATTCTCAAAGAAAAGAAAATTAACTCTGATGCATCTTGAGCAAGAATTTTCATTTTATTTCAAAATTCTTTTAAAAAATCTAATAAGATTATATATATGTATATATATATATTGATTTGCAGAAAAAAAAGATTGGGTGTCACTCCCTTAGAGGGTGACACCCGGGGCAGACCGCCCCCTCCACCCCCCGCTTGCTACGCCACTGCATTGCACAATGGTAAAGCAACATAACTTTATAGGTTATGCAGATTCCTATGTAAAAGTAAATTGCTGAAAAAGAAACAAATCAATCATATCAATCGGCAACATACAACTGAAACAATTAATAAATAAAATTATTATTTTTTGCATCCTGGCCAAACATGGATTTTGGCGCTCCCACCTCTTCTACATAAATAAAATTTACAAAGATTATTTTACTAAGTTGCAAAGAGTTGTCTTATTTAGAGTATATAATCCTAAAATATGTTATATTGAACTGCGTGATCAATTTTTAGCTCACAGGCTATCATAGCCTGAGAGCTTATGTGCCCGCCCGTTCTGTATGTACGTTCGTATGTGCGTAACGCGATAACTCATGATAAAAATATCGGATCCACTTAAAATTTTGTATATAGGTATATCCTGATAAGGCGCTTCCCTGATTAGTTTTTGGAGTTCATTCGATATGTATAAGAGGAGGAACGGGGGGCTCATGCCCCTCCCCTTAATGGATATAAATGGATTTTTCATGCAGAATTAACAGTTTTTGTCCAAAATTTAGATATAGGATCATTCTGATGAGGCGATTCCGTGACTGTTATTAGGTGTTCATTGAATAAGTATAAACAGGGGGAACGGGGGGCTCATGCCCCTCCCCTTAATTGATATAAACGGGTTTTTCATGCAGAATTAACAGTTTTTGTCCAAAATTTAGATATAGGATCATTCTGATGAGGCGATTCCGTGACTGTTATTATGTGTTCATTGAATAAGTATAAACAGGGGGAACGGGGGGCTCATGCCCCCCCCCCTTAATTGATATAAATGGGATTTTCATGCAGAATTAACAGTTTTCGTTCAAAATTTAGATATAGGATCATTCGGATGAGGCGATACCGTGGCTGTTATTAGGTGTTCATTGAATAAGTATAAACAGGGGGAACGGGGGGCTCATGCCCCTCCCCTTAATTGATATAAACGGGATTTTCATGCAGAATTAACAGTTTTCGTTCAAAATTTAGATATAGGATCATTCTGATGAGGCGAGTCCGTGGCTGTTATTAGGTGTTCATTGAATAAGTATAAACAGGGGGAACGGGGGGTCTAATGCCCCTCCCCTTAACTTGCATAAATGGATTTTGCAATCAGAATTGTCAGATTTCGTTCAAATCTCTGAATAGTTTTGGAAGTTTAATGGTTAAGTATAAAAGAGGGGAATAACTCCTCTTAAATTATATAAATGCTAAATGGGTTTTTATTAAGAATTATCCGATTTGCTCTGAATTTTGGATATAGATTTTTTAATATGATAAAGCATGTACTTGATAGTTTAGGAAGTTCAATGATTAAGTATAAAAAAGGAGAAAGGGGAGAGCTGTTTCCCCTTCTTAATTTTTTTTTCGAACGGAATTAACGAAAATACAAGGCTGTAATGTACAATTAGTATGCGTAGCCTGTGAGCTCAATGCCATCAGTTTAACTGGGCAATATTCTTTTTATTTAAAATATTGATTCATTAAAACCATGAAAAAGAAATCGAAAAGAATATAAAAGGAAATCTGCTTTATACAGGATCCTTATACTATATCATCCTTAGATTCTTCTATGCTATGGAATAATCTAGATAGGGCAATAATAACAATGCCGTTCTAAACTTAGACCTGAGAAAAATCGATAAACAAAATCTTCATTTGGCGCCCCCTTCACTTTATCTCCCCTTCATTACATTTTTGAGAAAATACTGTCAAAGTTGGCGTTTTGAATCTAATTTCCGGAAGCAGCAGGTTGGGAAGGGTGAAAAATCTGCAGCCACTGGACAAGAATCTCTTATATCATGACAAGTAATGTATTTACCAAAAGTGGAAAACGCTATTCGATTTCAAATCCCATCAACAGACAGGCTTGCCAATTTTATACCTTTACAGTTCAGAATTAGTCAGAAAATGTGTGAAAATTTCGCGTTGTTGAGTAGTGAATTTAAGAACCACCTTTAGGTGTAATTCCATAGATTACGTTAACAGAAGTTCATTATCGCTATTAATGCTTTTACAAAACATATTGTCCACCCTACACATCTTGAAAGCAATTAAGTCCAGTTCCCGTTCTGCTCATATAGAAAAAGAATACAAGGCTGATCTCGGCGCGGCAAGAGCCGGCCAAAAAAAATTAAGCCTGGGTCAGACACAATGTAACTGTTCCATGCATATCTCTACGCTCAGCAAGTTACATCTCGGTATTGATGTTGTCAAGCTAGCATCGGCTCGTAACGCACATTTATACTTTTTCTTGTTAAAGCCCTATTTATTGAAAATAGTTCATATTTTATCGTTTTTACTTTTGCATTTATATCGGGTCGATATGCCCGCTACAATTTTTTTATTGGCCCGTATGACCCGTTTTTTTTTTTTTTTTTTTGTCGCCCCGGCAAGGTTTGGGCTTTGAGCCAGGGCCGGGCCCTTGCAGACCTCTATGATATAATACCTATCCTATAATTAGATTTTTCTTTTAAAATACACTTTGAAGCAGATAAAATAATTTGTCCTACAATTATCATATTTGTCGGAACATAATAAAAATATGTGAAAAATGACGAATTTTTTCGAAGAAGAAATTAGTTGCTTTACTTCAAATTAACAAATGAATACGTATCTTTTTTGCCATATTAAATTGAATTAAGCTGTCTCTTTTTGTTTAAGATAAACCATTCTTTCTAGAAGGTAAAATTCTGCAATACTGAATTGGCGCCAATCGCATTGGCGCCGTAGTATGTTACATTCACTTTTTGCTGAGACATGAAATTCTAAAGACCTTGCAATTCAGTCTGCCTTTCGTTGTTATAGGAGATGCAATAAAAAGAGATTTAAAAAAATCGTTATTATAATTGGATCCGAGGTATACATTAAGAGATAAATTTTGATGCTTCATTAATATAATAAGGTAAGTTACTCACTTTTTATATGTACATTTGTAATTATAACTCTGTCTTTTCTTAATGTGAACTTTTATAATTTCAAACACTTACACTTTACCTCGCGTATAATACTATTCTTATACTAATACTATACTATAAGTATAATACGTATAATATTCTACTTCAAACTTACGATTATGCTTTTTGGAAGCTGTATTTAAAAACACCATGTAAAAATTTCTAATTGTCGAACAACTTGTTTGGATAATATGTACAGTAGACTCCCTCAAACCCATAAAGCTTTTGGGACCAAAGGATTTTGAGGATTTCTGGTCATTGCTTTGTTTACTTTTTTTAAACAGTAATTTGAATGCAATTAATGATGCAAACGAAACTGTAATGAATGCTTACAATATGATAAAATATTGAAATAAGTAATAATCTAAAATAATAAAAATTTAGATATTTTTAAAATGATTAAAATATTAAAAGCAGACTTCAAGTTAATAATCAATAATGTACGAATACATATTCATTATACTGATGAAATGTATTTTTCTTAAACTGTTTAATGAAACTTGCCTCACAAAGGTACATTACTGATTCACATATAAAATCATAAAATAAGGAAGTTTTATTTCAGGTTAAGCCAGACTTAATAACAAAAAAAAAAAAAAAAAAAAAAAAAAAAAAAAACTTGATTAATACATAAATATATTTGGTAAGAAGATTGCGAATTATATCTGAACTGAATGTTTCATTGTTTACATCCATAACTTATGTATGGATGGTAGAGGGTTGTGGATTTGAGGGAGTCTGGATTTGAGAGTTGTACTGTATATATTGAGTTTTCGCGATTTTTTTTCTTGTTTTTTACCCTGCACAGACAGGTGTCAGGTCAGAAAAGTTTACTTTTGTTTTGTATTTTTAATTTTCTCGAAGAAAGCATGTATATAAATAGAATTTTAGTTTGTTAGTTGCTAGTAAATATTTTTAATGAATAAAATAAATTATTTTTTTAATCGTGTAAAAAAAAAGCATACTACAGATAAATTTGTGGGTTTTTAAAATGAATAGTGCGAATGTACCTTGTTTTGTTCAGCTGAATCATTATTATTTTTTTATTGCAGTGTTGAATTCAGGGGGGTGGCCCGGGAGAGGGCATCCCCCCTCCTCTCCTCAAAATTCGAGAGTTTGGATTTTAGGTCAAAAACTTTTTGGGTGAAAAAGTGTAATTTTCTACCCGGAGCTCTATAATATCCCTCCTCCCGGAGTACAGAAGTTCCTCTCGGGGAAAAGTGTTTGAATTCAACACGGTTTTATTGAACCCACAACATATGTTTACCGTATATACATGTTTGTTTAAGTCGACTTCCCTCCCCCTCTTCAATTTTTAATTTAAACATATTTTTTTATTTATTAACGCGAAATGATATTCAAATCACATATTTCTTTATTGGGAAACGATATCTTGAGATAATTTGCACCGAGAGAAAAAATATGTTTGGCGAATCCTTGAAATGACTTCAAAAAATTTTTTGAACAGTAAATATTTATATTTTCACACCAGATATATTATTAGAACCTGAAAAATATCATGAATGTATCAACAGTTTTTTTTTTTTTTTTTTTTTTTTTTTGTTTTTTATGCATTTGAAACTTCAGAGAAATGGAAAACTTGAAAACTGATGCGAATCGCTGCCAAATAAAAAGGTTTTTTGAAATAGTAAATAAAAATACCATTGAAATCGTTTTTCTTTCTTTATTATTATTATTTATTTATTTATTTGTAAATCTACCGGGATCTCACTATATCCCAATTTGAAAATGCAGAAAAAACCAAACGTTACGCTTTTGGTCAGTGGGAAGCACTACTTGGGGAATTACACAAGCATGATCTCATTGAAGAATAAAAGATCGCCATTTTGCGATGATCATTAAGAGTTTTTAATTAATATTTCGGGTAATTAACAAAAAAAATGAGAATCAGGTGCAAGGTGCATCTACCATCATCGATCCTTATCGAAATTTTCAGATCACTATGTGCGGTAGATTTTTTTAGCCATCGCCAATCCATGCAAAGTAAAAACAAACTTCTTTCTTTTAGATGCAATCTATTGTTATTGCATTAAATTATTTTCTCCGGGATAATGAAATTTTACCGTAACGCAGGATTCTGATAGAGAGTTCTTTCATTTACACAGGTTTTACTGTGTTACGAATTTTATTTACATAGCTGCCATCCTTCTTTATTTTTCAAGTAATTTAAGCATGTTTGGAAACATAAATTTATTTATTTATTTAATAAAATAAAATACGAACTGTAAAGAAACAAGACATATTTTATTAAATAAATTTTCTAATTCAAAAAAAAAAAAAAACTCCAAAAGAATGACAACTATACATTTATAAATATCCTTAGTTTTTTTTTTTTTTTGGGGGGGGGGGGGATAAAGTTTTATTTTTACAGGCGATTGGATGGGGGGGGGGGGGTAGGGTGCTAAATGCAGCTCTGCACACAGGCGCCGAATACTGCTGGCACGCCCCTGACTGTGTAGGTACTAATCAATGGAATATGGATACAGCCCCTCATCTTTTTGCTTCATTTTGGGAATAATGGATTTTGACAATATTCTATTGACGATAATTTTCAGAGTTTTCAAGCTATGTTTTTGAGACTTTTACAAAAGTTGCTCTATACATTTAACTAACATAATATGCAAATGAAATTTTAATAGCGTTGACGCATGCGCAGTAAAAAATTATTTAGTAAACCCGTTCATTTTTCATACATTTTTTATTATTTTTTAATTCTGATTACAGGTTGTTACGTGCAATGTTGTTTGTCATATTTTCTGAAAATATTATTGTGTTTCATGAAGAGCTCTGAAAATTATAAGCAAAAAACTTGGAAAAATTTTGGACCGTTTTTATAAAAACTTTAATTTCTCTACGAGTTTTCAAGCTATATTCATAAAAATCAACACAACTTATCACAATAAGCCACTTAATCATTATCTGTAGTTTAAACGGTTTTGCTTCATTAGTTTTGACAGGGTGATCCAAAAGATCTTCGTTGTTTTTCAATTTATTGACGGTCCCCTGTTAGATTTCAGGGAAAAATCTTTGTCAAAATATATGACGTGTACTATTTTGTTTACACACCAGGAGTTTCAGAATAATTCCTTGTGTATATTTCTAGATATTTAACAAAACATCAAAAATCGAAAGTGTCAAGATTTTTTTGGCGGTGACTGTATATAAAATGTTTCGAATTTTTTTGTTCTAAGGAATGGACGTAAAAGGCAATAAAATAACACACATTTTGCATATAGAACGAAGTCGATCGGATTATTAGTTGCCGAGATATTTGTAATCTTGTTTTCCACATTCTTCGTTTTTTCACGACCCTGTATTTCATTCAAATTTCAATTCAAAAGTATATTTTAATTGGAAATAAGACGCTTAATCCGACGCAGTTAATTGTTAGTTAATAGAATTATTATTTTTGGAGTTATAAGGATGTTTCTTTTACGCAGTTCGGTACTACTTGAGTAGTTTGGCGTTTTATGTAATTTGTCGAAATTGGTACATCAGCAGTTCTTAAATGTAGCATTTACTATGTATATTAACAATATTTAAATTTTGTTTATGAATTGCAATGCATTGTATAAATAGTTTTCACATGTTTTATTTTCATATACATATCCATGATGGGTAAGTATTACGGTGGCCCCCAACGACTAGTTTTATTGGTGGGGGTAAACAAGGATTCTTAAGGGTTTTTGCGGCACGTATGCTTATTGCTTGTCCCTAAGGGGTTAATAGACTTCATTTTAAAATGATAAGAGGTATCTGTTACAGAATTTGTGCGGGGGAAAAAGAGGGGACAATCGCGATTTTACAGATGCATCAGTGGGGCGTGGAGAGTAAAAGGTTGGGAGCCACTGCAGTAAAATATGCTGTCAATTACAACATTACGAGTATTTTTTGCAATAACGATTTGAATGATTGTAATCATTTTTGCTCTAAATATGTAAAGAGAAAAATAGTTCAAAATTATTCTTCTGTAAACATGCAATAAAAAATATTAAAATCCAAATTTCTTATTATAATTTTAATCTTTTTTAATGGGCTATAATACTTTTTAAAGAGATACAGTATAGCTAAAAATCTATACACACACCACCGCAAAAGAAAAAACGAACGAAGAAACTGCATAAGCTCTTTTATTGTTTAATATCATTCGTTGCAATGAGCAAAAGGGTCAAAGTAAAACAAAATTACGACTCATGTTTTCAATTACAATGAAGTATAGAATGAAAATTTAAAAATAAAAATATTACAGTGTTTGATTTTTAAATTTTCATGTATTTTTTTTTTTTTTTTTTATATATATATATTATCGTAGTATTTTGTTTACATACTATTATTGTTTTTTTCACCCTATTCTCACCTGACTTCCCGCTGGGTGTCCCTAAATAATTGATTAGAAACCATAAAACGAACCACCAATGAAATGCAGCGCTGAAGTGCAATGTCCTCATCCTCTTGATAGACTTGTTAGGGGCTGTACATATAAAACGTTATCAACTTTTGGGTAATTTTGGATCTCCTTCCCACCCCCTTTCGATATCATATGTTATCATCTATGGACCACCCCCCACCCCCTCCGTCCGTAATAATAACGTTATCAATGTCGAATTTTTTTAAGAATTTATATCTTTTGTTTGGGGAAATAGACACAACTGGTTACATTTATTTTCCCCATACTTTATTGATTCAAATGAAGAGAAGTCAATAAAATATCACTTTCTATCAAATAACACTTAAAAGAAATAGTTACTATTTAAAAGTATTCTATAACAGCTTCTTATTACATAATGCATTCAACAGTAATAGTGTCTTCTTGCCCTTGCTCTGCACGGAAGAAGGGGGTAGGAGATAGAAATTCTAATCAACAAAACAAGTGGAAAACATTCTTTTTCTTTTATTTATTAGTAACACAAACTTCAATACAAATATAGTTTCACGAACAGTGATTAGATATGCATATATAATGACAGAAGAATAGGGATGTCAAACATTGAGGTACTCCATATTTCAAAATTAGATCATTTTATAATAATTTAGTGATATTGATAATAACTTTGTATTTTCATAATTAAAGATAAAAGACTAGATGATAGATAAAAAGATAAAATAGATAAAAAGATAACATACTATTTTGAAGCAAAGACCATGTTGCAAATAAAAAAAGAAAATTTTGGTTGGACAAAAATGATATCGATATCAAAAGACAACCCCCCTCCCCCCTAAAATGATAACGTTATATTTGCACAGCCCCTTAATGAGTTTTTGATTTTAATATTTTTTACATGATATTTTTTTTATATGCAACTCAATATATATATATATATATATATATATATATATATATATTTAATTGTGAAAAGTAATGGTTTTCTGAATTACATAAGGTTATTTGAGCAATTTATAATTACGTTCTCAAATTTAAATACCACTATTTATTTAAAAATCCGAATTCACAACGAGGAGGGAGGGAACTCTAAAAACATTTCTCTCCCCAACTCCCACTCCTAATAAGGGACCATTCATAAAGGATGTCACGCTTAGAAAGGGGTAGGGCGGTTCATGTGGCAAGGGAGTGGAGCAGGGCCGTAGATAGAAGTGAATAACAGAGGGGGGGGGGGGGGGCTCATACTTTTTTCCCTCTCTCTCTGTGACGCAGAAAGATATATGAATACATATTCACACTGCAGTTACTATGTTTCTGACTAAACCGTCGCAATAACTTCATTTTATGCTAAGAGAAGAATAGAATGATGAGAAATTCGAGTATACAGCCAGTTCAATATTAGACATCATGTTAGCTTCATATGTGAAAATAGGATGAGCGATCGTTGAAACACTTATTTTAGTTACAATTTAGTATTTCTGCAAAACTGAAAGGTCCCCAAAACTAAATTAGATTTTTGAACAGAATTTCATTTGAATTTTCGGAATATAAATTCATTGAGCGACCTTGGAATGTTTTCCAGGAGAGGCTCAAAATATTTTAGGGGGGGGCTGAGCCGCCCCTAGCATCCCCTTAGCTACGGGCTACGGCCCTGGGGTGGAGAGGAGGGAGATAGGAAAAAATGTGATAGCTCATATTTTGATTAAAATAATAATTAAAAAAAACCATTTAAAATCAGCATATTAAATTTTGAAAAAATAGTATTTTGTTTTCATAAACTAAAGATAAGATTTAAAGCCAAATCTATTACTAAATTCCATTTCAAATTCCAAAATACTACTATTTTCAACTGCTCTTTCATATTTATATTTTATTACTATTGTATATTATTTTTGTTGTTGTTGCTGCTGTAAACCTTAATCTTATTTCATACAAAATAGGTCTATGGATTATTTTTATTGTTAAGCTCACTAATGTCATTAAAACACATAATCAAAAGTTTGAAAATAAATTTAAAAATATGATCTACAACGTAGTGTTTTGCTGCTGTTGAAATGCAAGTATATGTTTATGTAAAATAACGTGACATTCGACAAAGGAGCGACAGGGGGGGGGGGGGGTGTCAAAAATATTGAAAAAATGTGTGACATCATTTAAGAACAGCCAAGTATAAGTATGGTGCTGCTCCCGGGAGTCTTAAAGTATTGAGTTGAATTTATAGTAAACACATACAAATATAATAAAAATCCCCAAGTTCGGGGTATCAGACAAAAAATGCACTAATCAATAAAACAAAACATTAAAATGGATTAAAATCTCAAATACTGCTGGGTAGAGGATATATATATTTTTTGTAACTTACTTTCCCGAGAGATAGCAGCACCATAATTAATATTTAAAGAGCATGACAGCCTTGAATGAAATTTTTTATGGATTTTGTGAAACCGATTATTTTTGAATGGATATATTTGTATGTCTTTTTTCATATGAGATAAAGGGGATAATAAGGATATTATAAAAATTATTATGGTGGAGTTTTCAACTTCAAGAACCTATGATTTTTCCCCCTCGAAGTTTTAAGCGACTAAAGAAAAGGACATTGACTTTGACTGATAAAGATAATTGAGCTTTAATCCCGCAAAATAACATTTTTTTTATGCTATCGTGATATTCATCATCTTTAAAAAGCATAAATATTAATTCAAATTTGAATTTGATCTATTTCTTTCATTAATAATTACACAAACAATTTTGATCTTAGATTTTCAGATCGTTTACCAATATCGATGATTATGGTGCTGCCATCTCTTGGTAAAGTGATAAACAAATCTAAGTGTCGTATTTTCCATTCTTTTACATAAAATTTTAGGGGTTCAAATTTCTAAACAACTTTCTGAGGTCCTTTTCAACCTTAAGGATAGACAAGAGTCTTGATGCAAAACACTTTACTAGCCACATTTTTTTTTTTCAAAGAATTTTTTTACTCTTTTTTTTGGGGGGGGGGGAGGGGGGGTCTATAAAAGGGAAAGCAGGCTGCATTAAGCACTTTTATTTGCCTTTATGGCTGGTACTTTTTTAAATTTTTTTTTCTACTTAATAATTGTAGTAGTTATATTGAGAATACCGAATAAAGCAAGAATAAATACAGCACACAGAAAAATGGCATACTTTTATCAAATTCGAGATTATCTAAGATACAAACATTTCCTTTAAGTTATCATAATACTTTCTAACAAAAATTTGAAGGAATCGAATGAGTTAGTGAAGTTTAAAAATCAAATACCAAGAACTCACGATACTGAGATACTTTTTAAAGGCGTTCGTTATTAGGTAGATACGAAGCTCCTATAGTCGTCGGTCCGCATATAACAGAGCAAAAATTATCGAATCGAATCGTTTGAAATTAAAAATATATGATTGTTGCATAATTTTGTCAATTCATTTCAAACTCTATGAAAATCGGATGTATAGTTCAATTACAGGGACAATTAAAAGTACTCCGTTACATTACAGCCAATGGGAAAAATAGTTCCAAGTGCATTTTTATCAGTGGTGTAGTCGTAAAAAAAGCAGAGGGAATGCACTCTAAGCAGAGGGTATACACACAAAACAGAGGGTAGACCCTAGAGTGTATACACTGTAGCTCCTTGAGAAACAGAGGGTATACTGAGTTCCTTAAAAAAATCCAGAGGGTTTACGACTTATACCCGCGTATACCCTCCACTACATCCCTGATTTGTATGATGTTACACACTTTTGAACATAATAAAATTGATATGCATGTTGTACAATCTGTGGTGCAAAGAATACTTTTTTTAATTGTTTTATAGAGCCACACAAAAAACTCCATTACATAGTGGTATTAGAGGAAAAATTGTTTGGAGCGCGTTTTAATTATATTAAACTATTTCACATTTTATGAAACTGACATACGTGTCTGAGGTTTACTAGAAGTTACTTCCTGTATGATAGAAAGCAGATGGTATTTACAGGGAAACACAAAAAATTTCATCTATTAAACTGTATCCGAAGTAACTTTATTATTACACCAAGATCTGAATATTTTTAAGACTTCATTATAGTACGAAGGTGTGTGTTCATTTGCTATGTTTGACGTGCAATTTTCGACTTGTTTAAAAATAGAAGGGTATTGCTTCCGCAAAATCTGACAGCTTGGATAAACACGTTTTGTCATAATAAATTTTCATTTGGAGCTAGCGTGTATTGGGAAGCTTTTTTGTATGCCTATTTTAAGAATCTTCTTTTAAGCATCCAATTGATTTTTATCAAGTAATTTTAGCTTTCCAAATATTTTTATAAATTATAACGTACATCAAACATATAAAGCAGGGTTGTTAAATACCCGGGTTTTTTCAGAAAAAACCCAACCCACTGGGTTTTTTCAGGGTTTTTGGGGTTTTTTCAGGGTTTTTGGGGTTTTTTCAGGGTTTTTGGGGTTTTATCAGGGTTTTTTGGGTTTTTTCATGGTTTTGGGGGGTTATGGGAGGTGGTTCAGAATGCTTGAAAAAAAAAAAATGTACTTATTACTAAATTTAAAGTAGCTAATTGATTACAAATATATATAAATCAATGACAGTAATCAAAATTATGCTTTGCTTTTAGATAAATTGATTATTAGTAATAATTTATAAAGTATTTTTTTGTTATTACTAAATAATAGAATAAGCCAAGTAATTCTACATGTCTACATAATTAAATTAGGATTCTAAGCATATATGGTATTTTGTTATGAGTTTCTATTGTATAACATAGAACACATTACACATCAAAGTATTTTTTTAATGGGAAAAAAATTGTGTTTCTTACACATGCTACAGAGATTAACTAACAATTATTTCTTTTAAAAATTGTAATGGTATAATTAGGACATTTCTTTTCTTTGGGGTGGTGGGTGATGGTTATAAATTTTATGAGTTGTGTACTGATATTAAGAAATATATTACAATACATTATATATGTAATATAAATACATTATATATGTAATTTAAAGTTGAAATTTTGAAAAAACCCACTTGGGTTTTTTCCTGGGTTTTTTCAAGTGGGTTTTTTCAGAAAAAACCCACCCGGGTTTTTTGGGCTGGGCAAAATCATAACAACCCTGATATAAAGACATAGCTTCTTTGATTTTTAGCTCTAAATAAATAAGATGCCAAAATGTGAGAAAGAAATACTAAATTCCATTGTTTCATTCAAGCAAAAGGTACGTTCAGCAGCGATTCTTGAATTATTAAAGCCATTACTGGCATTATCAAATATTTAAGAATTTTTACTTTTTTGATTTTCTTAATTATTACTTAGAAATATGATACAATGATGGCTTTCTGATATGTGGTTCAGGTTTGGTAGAAGTAGAATGCACAGTTAAAATTCTAAAAGCACGCTAATTTGCTGTGTTTCAAAAATAATACTTTACTAGTAAATCTGCAGATTAGGAGCCTCAACGTCAGCTTTGTTCATATTTTTTTTTTAAACACACTTTGGGTAATATTCAACTTCCTGGAAACTGTAATTTAAAATTTTCAAATTACGTAATTATTATTATATATATAAAACCCTTCCGTGTACGACGGTTCCGGGGTCAGCCCATCCACAAGAAAAAGAAACTTATTGCAATTGCGTCCACGTTAGGCTTAACTATTCCGAGCCGTTCACAAATATTCTAATTGTTCAACTTATGAAAATATACATGTAAAAGATTTATTCATTACGCATTTTCTTTAAAACCTACAAAAACTATTTAATTATAATGTTTAAGTTCTAAATAAAACAACCAGCAATTACGAAAAAGAACAAACAATGTAAACAAGTTAAAACTGTTGCCATTTAAGAATGACAAATTCCGTGAATGAATCTTTAGAATGACTCCATTGTAACATCACGACTCAGGAATGATTGGGTGCGTTCGGGAGCTATGCGCGCGTGTTCAGGAGACAGGTACATGGAGTGAATATTACAGCGGATTTAGTACTCGGAAGCCAAAATCCCTGAGCTCGCGCGCGCAGCGCGTGTGTCTCTCGAACACGCGCTGTTCTCTTTATTGTTTACATTTGTTTCCGATCTTATAGAGTGTTTTTTTTTAAGTATTAGCTAAAAAATAGTCCAAAATAATAAAAAAATTTTATACATTTTAGCTATTTTTATTATTTTCTCTCAGTATTTTTATATATTTTTTGGCTGTAGTTTAATATAATCTTTTATAATTGATTTTTTGCGTTACTTTATTCTTTTAAAATTTATGTATTTACGATTTGTTCATTCCAATCCCCCCCCAACCACCAGACAGTTTTGTTATAGTTTTAAATGCAAATTTCTGTTAAAATTTCCTTTTTTTATATAGATTTTTTTCCGCGTGTTTAATAGCAGTATTTTTAAAAATTGTTTAAGCCTAAAGTGGCTGATTGACCACAGTTATAATTTTTTTTATCATCCTTTTAAAAATGCAAACACGTCATTTTGACGGGCTGTCTTCTAGTTTATAAGAATAAAATAAGAATTAGAAGTTTTCAGCCATCAAAAGCGGTAAATTAAAAATTTAATTACGTTAGGATATTCTGAAATTTTCATGATCTATTATTTTTGTTTTCTTTATTATAACATAGTAGATTTCTTCAGGGGGGCTCCGCCCCCCTGAACCCCCCGAGCCTCACTTAATTTAAATTTGTCATTTTCTAATAATTGTGCTAATGGTTATCGTATATCTTGCATTTCTTTATACATTTTGATTTATAAGGATAAGTAACAGTTTGGACAAACATTTTTCATTATCCTTATACTTCTACATGCCTGCCAACCACAACACACCTAAACCTGATGTATCAGAAACTTTTGTAAGTGTAAACTCAGTAATCTAGAGTCTTACAATTTTGATTCCGATTAAAAAAAAAAAAAAAAAAAAATTGATTGCATTTTGCGGCAGTTATAGCGGGACATACAGAAGAACAGATTGACAGATGAAAAACAATAAATTTTGTGTCTCCAAAGTAAGCCTTCACTGAAGTTTCGGCAATGACGTCATTATTCATGAGTTATTGATATCCATGTTTCGTGTATTTTTAACGACTACTATAAAATACCTGTTTTTGTTCAATTATGACGTCATATTTTACTAAGTGAAATATTTATTAAAAATATAATTCTTTTTTATTTCTTTTACTTCTAATTATGCCCCATTTTTGTCGAAAAATTCTTATTAACGAAATAAATATCCGTGTTTAATATTTAACAAAAAGTACTATATCAATAGTTATTTTAATTCTCACGTCATATTTATTTTTTTTTTTTTTTCTTAGTTTAATTTTTCGAATGGAAATTGCTCAATTGAAACTTATTGCTGTTGAAAAATTATTATTCCAAATTTTGATTTATTTTTTGGCAACAATAAAGGAAATTGGTTGAATTTTATTTAAAAAATCCCTATTGATTTTGTATGAAAAAGAAGGAAATTTCGAATCATTAAGGAAAATATTTGAATAAAATTAATAAAACATAGCCTATGTTTTTTTTTTTTTTTTTTTTTTTTTTTTTTTCTGGGCTATGTTATATTTATACGCAAAGATACAAAGACATTAATTAATTCATCAGTTTTGATGTTGACTTCATTTAAATTTTCGTACACGCTTTTAAATTTATAACATTATAAGGATAAGAATTAAGATGAATGGTTGCTTAGTAACCATTAAGAGAAGATAAAGAAAATGAAATAAATACATTTGAAATAAGTAAATCTCTAAAACAAATTAGTTTATATTATTGGAACACATTTATAAAAAATTTCCAAAATTTTCAGTAATAATTTTAAAATTCTGACAAATGCGTTGACAAAATTTCAAAACAATACGAATAATTTAACTGGTAAATTTTAGTATTCATTTATCATTGAATTCCATTAATCAAATGTGTCATTTTCTCTCAGGGAAAAAAAAAATTGAAAATAATTGCATTTGCCATAGAAAAGCATTATTGCGCGAAATAAAATATTCTATATCTTCCGAACGAATGAATCAAATCTAACAAAAACTATACAGCTTAATCCCAGTGTCTCAATAACATACCCACTTAATTTCAAGCCAATCGAATGCTTTTTACGTCAGTTATCGCGGAACAGACAGACTGACAGACAGACAGAATCCAAAAAATTTCGTGTCTCCTAAGTAAGCCTTCACTGACGTTTCGGCAATTACAGAAAATGGAATGATATTATCACTTCCCTTCCAAAAATGTCCTTTATTTTTCTCAAATTCCTCTTTAACAGTTTTCAAACCTCAAAATGTTATAAGGTGTGGCTAGTAACTGCTTGGATGTTACTAGGCATTAGAAGGAGCACAAATAAGTAAGTGTTGTGTTTAATCTATAAGGAGTGGCTAATTTCAAATTCTATATATCATGGTGTTAGAATGAAGATCTTAGCATGATTTCATTATGACTTCACAAAACATGTGAACAGTAGCGATAGCCCTAAATTTCCCAGAATAGCCAATCATTTTGCCAGATTTTCTCATGTTTCGGGAATTTTCTGCATTATCCCCTGATTTTTTTAGGACCAAAATTTATTCAATGAATCCCATAATCTCCTGATGAGTACAAACTGTGAAACTAAAAAAGAAGCATACATTTACTCATGTGTAAGGTATTTTAACTGTACTGCTCAAAACAGAATGCCTTTAGAGTGAGATTCTTCAAGGAAAATGTTCCCCCATTAATGTACAATTCTGAAACCCTTTCATAGTCATATAATTCTGGCCAGAAGTGATTTGAACCAGCAAACTTTAATACCAACTTTTCACTTAATAGAAAAAGAGCTGAGCTATCAACTGAACTACCCTGTAAAACCCATAAAAAATAAAGAAATGTAAAATGTCCCAAAAGAAATGTAAAATGAAAATAAAAGTAATTAATTGTCATTTTGATTTCAGATTAATACAATTCTTAAATGGCTACTTCATCTAGTAGCAGAATTTTCCATGACAATCAGTAAAAAACATTATCTTCAACCACCAATCTACTAAATAGGAAATTTTAATGATCCATAAATGCTCAAAATTTACATTCCCAAAGAAAATACAAAAAAAAAAATAAAAAATAAAAAAAAAATAAAGAAATTTTAGAAAAAATTTAAATTTTAGAAATATTTTTAATTTAGAATTTATTTTTAAGGAGCTACTTCATCATGCGAAAACACTCATTCACAGGAGTATTTTTGACATACTACAGGAATTTTTTTTTTAAATATCTCCTTTGTATTTCAACATTCTTAAATATTTTTTTTTTTTACTGTGGTTGCAAGTTGTTTTTCATTAAAACACTTTCACTTTTAAAACAAGTTCTGAAAGTAAAAGCATCCACATTAAAAAAAGAAAAAAAAACTGCAAACAAATCAAAAAAGTTAAAAAAAGGTTCTTTATAAAGATCAGTGAAGGTATCCAATGCAAAGACAAAAAAATATTACAATGCAAATGAGATATTAAAAAAATATGTACCATAGTAGTAAATTAGTGAGCGAGTGTCTTAGCTTGAGCTCTGAGTTTGTAATTCCTTACACAGTTAAAATAATATGCAGCGCCTGCTGCCACACAGCAGTGTTTCTGCTATTTAGCTGTATCAAATTTTAAGAAGTAAGTGAAGAGAGATTTTTCATTTTTAATGTTGCTTTTAGAAGTATCTTATACTCCATAACAATTGATATAAAAAATTATTATAACAATCAATTATAATTGATTTCTTTTAAATGTTATAAGCAGCATTGTTATAAAAAGCAAAAAGACAGTTTTAATAAGTTAATGTATTTCCAACTTTTATTTAAAAATACATAACAAGCTAAATTTATAAAACAGAAAAGTGTCACAAATAATGCAATGCCATAAACGTGACAAAAGAAGTAGCAAAATATTTGGCAAATTAAATAAAAACAGTATGTTAAAGAACAAAAGTAAAATTAAAAATTTTCCAAAAAAGAAAAGTATCACAACTTGTTACAATTGACTTTACACAACATAATAAAATCTATAAAATACACTATTTATCAAATGAAGTAAAATTAATTATAAAATCTTCAATCAAACAAATTATGGCACATCTGAACTTTACTCGAAGTACAGAATTAATGTATATACAGAAAGATCCTTTAACTTGTTGAGTGCCATGTCAGTCACTGGTGACTGACACTAAACTGTCTATTTTTGGCCATATTAGTCACTGGTGACTGACAGTCTAAAATATGATATAAAACTAAAATTTTCATATTTTTTAAGTAATTACGGAAAATGTATTAATAATTTATTTAATATCCTATTTTACACTGTCAGTCACCAGTGATTGATGTGGCTTTAATGGAAAGTTCTGTGTCAGTCACCATGGATCTCAATGCTTTAATGCTCATGTTCTACAATGCCCAGACCTGTTTTCCTGACAATTGGCTCTGAGGTGCAATACAGCATGTGTCCTGGTCAGGTGGCTAGCCTAATGCAGGAGCAGAGTTAGAAATTAGGGACTCTAAGAGAGGTGTCAAGTGACGCCTACAATTTTTTTTCTAGGTGGCAAGCTGCATTTCGTGGTTACAATTTTATGTCATATCATATCTGGTTACATTAAATTATTTCTTTTCACAACCATATTAACAATAATATTGTTTCTATTTTTGTATGTTAATGACAGGAGGGGAGGGGGGGGAGTGAATGCATTTTAAATACTTTTTGTCTATGTTATAATTAAAATAAAATGAAAACTGGTTTTCTATAAAATTGTAAAACATGATTAAACTACAATATATTGATTCTTAAAAAATGTTTGGAATATTTAAAAGAGGAGAAATATTAGATAATAAAAAAATGTTGGATATACGTTTTAAGCAAAAAACACAAAAATAGACTTTTGTCATTCAATATTAACTTTTGACAATCTCATAATTAATTTAGAAAATTTAAACCAACATACTTAGTTTTTAAAATGTCTCTCTCTAGCTGAAAAGAAAACGAAAAGAGGTATTGACAAGTGGAAGATATTGTGAAACACATACTGCTACTAGATGTTTTATCAAAAACAGCATAACAGAATATCATTTGCTGCTTTTGAAGTGCAAGCAGCAGGGATCTTATGTTAACGAATGAATGAAAATGTATTTTAAACAATAATTAAAATCAAAGAAAGCTAGATGTCAAATTTGACAAGCAGTCATAATTTTGTGGTCCTGAAATGCAATACTTTAGATGCATTTGACAACTAACGATTGCTAATTTCTAACCCTGTGTAGGTCCCCAGTGTTTAGATCCCATGCAAGCCTGGTCTTACTATTTTATTGACTTTTAAGAGATGATAGGTTGAGTGAACATTGTCCAATCCACAATCTCATTGTGCACCTGTAGCATGGTAAGACAACAGGCTGTAAACTAAGCTATTGGGCTTCTTAAATTACAAATATGCACCACACACACACACAAAATTACAGGTAAAAAGATGTTTTAAAAACTGCAAAATGGTAAATAAAAACAGAAACATCAAATAAAAAAAATAGCTATAACTATTATTTGATGTATTTTTTTAAAAAGTTAAAATAACTTTACGTAAATCATTTCTATAAAATCATAAAAAGAAAGAAAATATTTAAAAAAATTAAAAATTTAAATACATAAAGAACAGTTGTAAGTTATAAAAATTCAACAAAGAGTAATAGCTGTGTTATGTATTTCTTTTCTAATTAATGATTAAAAAATTTAAATTAATTTAAAAAATATGAAGCAATGTATGGATTAAAAATATATAACACTTTTTCTTGTGTGTGGAATTTCAATACATAAGTGCTGAAAATTTATTTCCACAGAAAAAAATATTCTATTTAAATTTTTTTTTTAGAAAACAATGTTTTATTTATAATTAGAATAAAAACATGGCTTTCATACATTATGAATTGCCTAATGAGTTTTTACCTGTTAGAAATTCTGTACAGAAGTAGCTCTAATAAACCAACAGAAGCTAGTTAACAATATATAATAACATGACTAGTTAAATCAGAAACAAATAATTATTTTGAAACTTCAACAACAATAAATAAATGTTTAAAAATAATATTTAGTAACAGTAAGTATTTTGTCTAAACTATTTTTTTTAAAAAGAAATATACATGAGTTACATTTAATATTTTAATTAACACTGAATGAATTGTAAGAAGTACAATTACCATAAAGTTCTTTATTCTATTCTGTCTCATTTGTAAGACAGAGTTAAATAAATAAAAAAAAAAGTATGTACCAACAATTGACACTTTCCTGTACATATATTCACAATTAAACACTAATTTTCAAGATTTTAAAGCCAGATATGGCGGCAATTAAATTAATTTAAAAAATATGAAGCAATGTGTGGATTAAAAAGATATAACACTTTTTCTTGTGTGTGAAATTTCAATACACGAGTGCTGAAAAAATGATTTTATAATATCTTCCATGAAGTATATATATTTCATAGAAAACTTGCTCAAAATCTTGATCAAAACTTAAAATTAAACAGATTTATTTTTAACAAACAGATTTTAGCAATATATTGATATTTTTAAAAATACAGGCAGTGAAAAAACGTTAAATCCCTTATTAGAAAGGGAAATATTTTGAAGAAAATATCACATAATTATGTATATGAATTAAAAAAGTATGTATAAATGAGAATCAAATATGATCTTATAATTTTTAAACAGAGAATAAAAGTTCTAAAATTTTCCCACTAAAAATGTTATTTAACTTGCTAAAAACATTTAAATCGGGGTTTGATTTCTAAAATTAAATTAATCAGATAAATTTTTTTAAACCTCACACAATATTATTTTATAATGCTTTTAATTCATAAAATAAAAATTATATACACAGGCACACACATTTACATGCTATGTAAGTATTAACAGTATACATAAATATCATAACACAATCTACATAAATAATTAAAATTGTAACATTTTAGGCTATCAATATATCATATTATATAAAATGCACAAAACTATAAATCAGATGTCAAAAATCCACTTTACAGATTATTATTTAAAATAACTGTATTAAAATTCATAAATGATTTTGGAAGAAAGTTAAGATGTTAATTTTTGCTTTATTAAAGTGCCTGTCCAGAAGATAGGGTTTCACAGCTTTATTAGTTCCTAATTTTTGAATGTATAAGTACTAAACACAAAGCAGAAAACAATTGCTTTGCTGAAGCAGATGAAAACTATTACACTATAAAGCTGGTTGATTGTTAATTTTTTTATGTTTTTTAATATTAACCTTTTTGATAACTAACATGTGTGAATTATTTTACTATATTAGATTGAGACAAAAATTCATTAAATGGTTAGATTTTACTTCAAACAAATTAATCGTTTACATGCCAAATTAATATCGCAATGTAATTATAATTTTGTTTTTCCTATATTACAGCTTCAAATGTTTTAATTTATGCATACAAATTTAAAAAATAACAAAAAAATATATTCCTGCAGTTTTTTTGTCTGTTTTCATTTCAGTGTTCGCATTTTGGAACATGATTATTGGTTGACAACCTATGCAAATATAACAAATTATTTTCTGCTGAACGCTATTGTATATTGTTCTTGAGCATTTTCTTGAATTTCAAAAACATTTAGATTCCTAGTGGTAAAATGTAAGTAATATAGAGAAAACGATAAAAACAAATAATAAATTTTTATGCAAATTAATGAATTTACATTTTCTTTATACCTGTGATAAATGCTTAAACATAAGTATTTTTTTTTTTTTTCAAAAGTTGAAATCAACCTTATATTTTATAGGAAAAATAAGGACATCATTATTAAGTTAGAAAATATATGTTTTATATTACAAATAATGCAATGTTCCCATTTGGGAACATTGGCGTTTAAGCAGTTATAATCAAAATAGAGAATTTCTCTGCAGCAAACAATAATGCTGATATTTTTTCAGAGCCTATTAATTTCTCTCTGCATAATAAATTCAAAAGATAGGATAAGTTAATGTGTCGATTCAATGCTTGTTTGTAATACACAAAGTCATACAAATTTATTTTACAAAAACTTCATCACAGAAAAAATATTTTCTAAACAAATCAGAAATAGGCAAGAAAATAGTTCTATATTTAAGATTTTTCTGCTTAGATTTTCTTACTGTTGCAAGTTTATTTTATAATTTGATTCACATAAAATTTGAAATAATTTTTTCTAAACTTTACATTGTACTTTACTCTGAAAAAAATTAAGCTTTACCTTTCTAAAAAATTATTGATTACTGGCATTATATAAAACTATTATATTAAATTAATGTTTGTTTATATCTTGAATTTATTTAAAAATAATTTTTAAAAATCTGATTTAAATCAATGATTTTTTTAAAGATAAATGAACCCTGATTTAAATGTAATAAAAAAAATAATGTAATAATCACTGTAAAAAAATTACTGCTTTAACGTGCTATATGTATATATTACGTTTATAATTTTCACAGTTATAAACAATTAGACAAATGTACTTTTAAAAAGAATAAATAATGCAACTTAGGTAAATGTCTAAAAAATTTAAATTTTAAACAAAAAGAGTTTTTATAATCCTTTTGTAATGAAAGAAAACATTACAGTTGTCTATTATTTTAACAGTTTTTTCTTGATTTAACACATTTCTATGATTTCCCAATACTGTTCAAGACCTTAATTTATCTGCCAGTTTGACAATTAAGGTTCTAATTCTCATTAAGTAACTCAAGTAACTGTTATAATTTAGTATTAGTGTTGACTCTAAGCTATTTTGGCAAGGCGCAGTACCCAACAGCACTTTTTATTTATAAGTTGTGCATTGAGTATAATTCTGGTAATATTTGAATGCCTTTTGGAGATATCTTTAAATGAATTCATACAGATATATGCTTTAAGCTTTATACTTAAAACAATATGTCCAGTCATGTAAAAAAGATTGGCAATATGTAATACTCCTGAAAAGAAACCACTATTTGCTCAGCATAGAATAGATTTTAAAAATGTGAATATCATGAAAATGTTACTTGTTTCAATATGTTACAAAATGTATAACAAATTGAGTTTTACCAGAAAACAGCAGTTTTGAAACAAGGAAGTAATAAAAGCATTTACAAATATAAAGTACTTAGTTTCTGATCTGTTTATTTTTTTGTTAAAAGAATACAATTACACAAGATTATTAAAATATATTAAAAAATGCAATTAAAAAACATTTTTAAAATCTTTGGCTTCATAAAATGGCAGAGATCAAGATATCATATTATCTTAACATAAACTATGACACTAGAAAGGCAAAAAACATGACATAAGAATATAAAAGGATATTTAAAAAATCTGTTAAAAAATTGTAATTATTTTAAGGGAAAAACCTATACATAAAAAGTGATTGCAACTGAGCTTTAGCAATCTGACAATAAAGATTAACAACAGTGTTTAAAAAAATTGTATCAATACAAACTTATAAAGAAATAACAGCACAACAAAATGTCATCAATTTTTTGTTACACAAGAATATAATTAAAACCCTAAAAACATGTTTATGAAAATTAAAATGCAAAATTAAAAAACATCAAAATCAATACATGGTATATTTTACTTTGAGCAACATATGCATGCATTGTTAAACAGTATTAAAATTTATGACATATTTAAAATATGGGAAATGACAGCAATATGGTTGATATATTCATTTAAATGTGCAACTTTTTCAAAGGTTTTTAAACATCTTGAGAAAAATTATTAATCATAATGTGTAAAAATGAAAAGCTTTTTTAAAACTATTTACATAAAATATCAGCAAACATTATAATGAAAATGGAATTGTTTTTAATCATAATTTTCACTAATACATATCATATAGGTTTGTATAGTGCATAATCTAATGATGTAACATTTTAACATTAAAATGCAAAATGCAGAGAGCAGAAATACTTATGATATCTAAAATAAATAAATCACCTTTCTGAAGCAATCAGTGCATCACTCAGGTGGTTTTACCCATCCCCCAAATGCCCTCTCAATTTCTTCTGCAACTGCTATTGTAAGGTGGTCATTATACAAACCACTTACAATTTGCAGCCCAATAGGCAAACCATCTTTACTCAATGTAATAGGGCATTGACTCACTGGATAGCCAAGTAAATTAAAAATGGCTGTGTATGATACATTGAAAGGCTTACATAATGCTTGACCATGATACAAAGCATAATCTGGTCCTGTAGGATATATAAATATACCATTTGTGCCAAGTATTTTCTCAAAAGCATTCTCTATTTTGTCCAGTTTTTGATAATATTTCCAAGCTGCTTTTTCATCTTTAGGGGTGAGGATCTTGTTCATAAGTCCAGATATTATGACAGGAAGAATGTGATCTGAAATACCTAAAAACCATTTGAATAGCTCTAGAATCAAGTTAGCATTCCCCTGCCGACCAGTCATTTCAAAGCTGATCGGCTTCATCTCTGATGTTGTGATGATTTTTGACCAAATTTCAAAACTGCGCTGCATGTTAGGTATTTCAACTTTTTCAGCCTGAATTCCATATGTTTCAGTAAAATAATCCAAGACCTGCAACAAAAACAAATGATTTATGATGTTTAATAACAAAATTCTAGGTAGTAAATGATTCAAGTATTGAAAAATGCAGAAGATTAACAAATGCCTTACTTCACAAAAGAAAAATTTTTAGGTCCGATTTGAATTAACAACATACAGCAACATATTCTAATTATTAATTTGCATTCAACGTGGTGGATTTTATGAAAATAAAATTTAAAAAATAGATTGCAATCTGATCAAGATTCAGGTGTTTCAAATAATTAAAATACAAGTTTAGAGGTTTTAAGTTTTTTTTTATATTATAATAAATATTTTTTTGATTTCTTCTAATTTTTTTGTAGTTTTCTTGTTCATGCTAAGGAAGGAGAGAAATGGAACATATGTTTAAAATCAAATGTTTGAAAAGTAAGTTAATGTACAGTGGTCATCTATATATTAAAACGAAAGCCCTATTTATTCAGCACACTCAAAGTGCTCTCTGCGCATGCGTGCTTGCGGAGATCCGACAACAGAACCAATGAGAGAAGAGATAGTTACTGTCTCTAAATGTTAGCGTGGTATGCCCGCGTTCGTTCGTAGCAGAGCCAATGGATACTGTTTGCTGAGTGACATATGTTTAAAATGTGCAATTAAATATATGTATGGATTTTTTATATTTTAGTATATTTTTAACATAGGATCAGAGTAATCTATTACAGCTTAAATTAGTCTTTTCAACAATATAACCTGGTAAGTGAGAACTTTTTTTTTAATGCAATGTAACATCGGGTCGATCGAGTTTATTTATTTTGATTTTGCCCGTTTTTATTGAAGGACATAATTTAACCGTTTTTTCTATTGCATAACACTTCTTATTTTGTTTTCAATCTTTTTTTTTTAAAAGTAATTCCTTATTGTGATCTTCATTTCTGTCATATGAAAAATACATTTCTATTCTGCCATGGGTACACTGAAGTAAAATATCCCCCTTACGATGTTCGCGAAAACTTTTCTCGGATAGTATTTTTTCGATCGATGCTTAATTTTATATTTCATAATATTATAATTTTATATTTCATAATATTATTTATTTTGATTTTGCCCGTTTTTATTGAAGGACATAATTTAACCGTTTTTTCTATTGCGTAACACTTCTTATTTTGTTTTCAATCTTTTTCTTTTTTCTAAAGTAATTCCTTATTGTGATCTTCATTTCTGTCATATGAAAATTTCATTTCTATTTTGCCTATAGCATTTACATTTGTTGCATTATCATTTTAAAAATTGATAAAAAATAACAAAAGACAAAACATTGTAAATTCTAAATTCGTATTACTCAACTAAATAAACATAGGTCTTGCAAAAATAAACAAAATAATAAGAGGTCAAAATAGATGCCTTATAAATAACTTACTTTTTTAAATCTGCAGCTACAAAATATATATATATTTTTTTAATTTGGACATGCAAAAAACATTCTGAAATGTCTCAATCAATCACAAGATTTTTGTGGGGACTTCTACTGAATGATAATTTTTGTGGGGTTTTTACATAACTGAATGACTTTTTTTCCATGATTGATTAATGAATTTTATAATTTTTACCCCACATGACTAACTGTCGAACTGATTGACAAATTTTCTATTTTTCATGTGATGGATCGAGAAATTTTGTGATTTTTTTTTTTTTTCTGATGATCAAAGAAATGTTGCATCTTTTCTCCCTGCAATTAATGGAAGTTGTTTTTTGAAATTTGTTGTTTTTTCCTTGCAATCTTTTGATGTAATTTGCCGTTTTATTAAATTTATCCTTTCGTGATTTTTTTTTTTTGAGAAAATGTCGTTTTTTGTTATCTTTTTGAGAAATTTGTCTTTTTTTTGCTATTTTTTGCGAAATTTACATTTTTTTGCAATTACCTAGACAAAATTTCTGTGCTTTTGAGATCTTTGGACGAAATTTGCGTCTTTTATGATACCTGGACAGTTTTGAAGAAGTTTATCGTTTTTCTCGAGTTCTTTCGATGAAATTGTCGTTTTGTCATGATCTTTCGATGTAATTTTCCGTTTTATTGAAGATCTTTTTGCAAAATTTGTTGTTTTTTCTGCGAAATTACCTTTTTTGTGATTATTTGATGAAATTTGTTTTTTTTTTCAATCCTTTGATGAAATTTGCTGTTTATTCACAATCATTTGTCAAAATTTGTTGTTTTCTCACAATATTTTGAATTTTTTTTTCACAATATGTTTAATTTGCCATTTTTTAGAGATTTTTTTTTGTCAAAATTTGCTTTTTTTTTTCGAAATCTTTTTAAACGTTTTGGCAAAATTTTGATTTTTTGCAATATTTCTACGAAATTTGTTTTATTTGAGATACCTGGACAATTTTTTTTTCTGCAGTTTTTTGACAAATTTTTTAGAGATCTTTTGAAGAAATTTGTTGTTTTTTGCAATCTGTTGACGAAATTTGCTGTTTTTTTTTCACATCTATTTACAAAATTTCCAGGTGTTCTTTTTTTTTTGGGGGGGGGGGGGGGGGTATTTTGACGAAATTTGTTATTTTTGTGATTATTTGCCAAAATTCATGTTTTTTTTTTTATACTTGGATAAAATTATTTGTTTTCTTAGGGATTTTTGGTGAAATTTATTATTTTCTCACGATCTTTCGATGTAATTTGCTGTTTTATAGAAATTATCTTTTTTTATTGTGAAAATTTTCATTTTTTTGTTATTTTCAGAAATTTGTCTTTTTTTCACCTTTTTTGAAGTACCTAGACAAATTTAAAGTATTTCCACGATCTTTTGACGAAATTCACGTCTTTTATGATACCAGGAAATAATTATTTGTTTTCTCAGGAATTTTCAGTGAAATTTGTCGTATTTTCTTGCCATCTTTCGATGTAATTTGCCGTTTTATCGAATTTATACTTTTTTTTTTGGAAATTTGTTTTTTTTTTCCTTTTTTTTTTTTTTTTAATTTGTTAACATTATGTAAATGCTATAGGCAAAATAGAAATGAATTTTTCATATGACAGAAATGAGGATCACAATAAGAAATTACTAAAAAAAAAAGATTGAAAACAAAATAAGAAGTGTTATGCAATAGAAAAAACGGTTAAATTATGTCCTTCAAAAACACGGGCAAAATCAAAATAAACTCGATCGACCCGATGTTTAATTGCCTATCATTAAAAAAGTTAGTTCTCACTTACTAGGTTATTTGTTGAAAAGACTAATTTACTCTGATCCTATGTTAAAAATATACTTATTACGTTGCGATAAAAAATTCCATACATATATTTAATTGCCTACAGAATGAGGGAATAAACATATGTCACTCAGCACACAGTTCAATGTTACACTGAACTGCAGTATTCCCATCGTAAGACACCCAGAAAAAACATTCTGAAATGTCTCGATCAATCACAAGATTTTTGTGGGCTTTTTTACATACTAAATGACTTTTTATCCATGATTCATTAATGAATTTTATAATTTTTACCCCACATGACCAACTGTCGATTTTTGTATTTTTTCTTCAACTGGTTGACAAATTTTTCTTTTTTTCATGTGATGGATCGAGAAATTTTGCGATTTTTTTTTTTTTTTCTGATGAACAAAGAAATGTTGCATCTTTTCCCCCTGCAATTAATGAAAGTTGTTTTTTGAAATTTGTTGTTTTTTTCTCACAATCTTTTGATGTAATTTGCCGTTTTATCGAATTTATCCTTTTTTCATGATTTTTTTGAGAAATTGTCGTTTTTTGTTATCTTTTTGAGAAATGTGTTTTTTTTTGCTATTTTTTGCGAAATTTACCTTTTTTTGCGATTACTTAGACAAAATTTATGTGCTTTTGAGATCTTTGGACGAAATTCGTGTCTTTTATGATACCTAGACAGTTTCGGAGAAGTTTATCGTTTTTCTCGAGTTCTTTCGATGAAATTGTCGTTTTGTCACGATCTTTCGATGTAATTTGCTGTTTTATTGAAGATCTTTTTCCAAAATTTTTTGGGTTTTTTTTGCGAAATTTACTTTTTTTGTGATTATTTGATGAAATTTGCTTTTTTTTTTTTTTTTTTTTTTTTCAATCTGACAAAATTTGTTGTTTACTCACAATGATTTGTCAAAATTTTTTGTTTTCTTACAATATTTTGAATTTTATTTTCACAATATGTTTACAAATTTGCCATTTTTTAGGGATTTTTTTTTGTGGAATTTGGCTTTATTTTTCGAAATTTTTTCTTGAAAATTGCCAATTTTTTTAGATGTTTTGGCAAAATTTTGATTTTTTGAAATACTTTCACGAAATTTGTTTTATTTGGGATACCTAGACAATTTTTTTTTTTTTTTTTTTTTTTGCATTTTTTGACAAATTTTTTAGAGATCTTTTCATAAAATTTGTTGTTTTTTGCAATCTGTTGACGAAATTTGCTGTTTTTTTTTCACATCCATTTACAAAATTTCCGGGTGATGCTTTTTTTTTTGGAGGGGGGGGGGGGTATTTTGACGAAAATAACTATTTTTTGTGATTATTTGCCAAAATTTGCATTTCTTATGGTACCTAGGCAAATTTTTGTACATAGTAAATGATTTCTAGCATTTTTTAAAAGAAACTTTAACAGTAGAAAAATAATCTTCAAACATTTTCAAGAGTTTGTGATGTGTGTCGCAGCGTTGCACCGATTCTGCGCCCAAGATCATGTCATGTTGGTGTTACGTTGGTAAATGGAAAAGCATATTGAAATTTTTAAGAAATATTAATTTTTTTATAGCGCCAAAATACTTTTTTTCTTTGGTTCTTTCATATTGTTGCTGTCAAGTTTTGACGGGTTTCACCTAGCCAGAATAAATATCATTAATTTTTTTAATATGTGAAATCGACATGTATTTTTGATTTATGAAAATGTAATAGAAAAGTTAGTTCAAAATGCAAATGTTTATTTGTTGAATGGGGTGGGTAATGTAAAAACAAATTAACCACTGAGAGGATCATTGTTACAGTTGTTGCTAAATGGCAAACTATAAATTCAGTCTTATTTTGCTGTGAAGTAAGTGAAGTATGTATATTTTGTATGAAATGAGAAGTGACGGTAATTTATGATTTATTCATGTCATGTACAATTTATTAGTGTTGTATTTGTAAATGGAAAATTATCCAATGAGAGAGATTCTAATTCTATAGCAGCATGTTTGAATGTAACTCTGCCAATTGCGGGTCATTTGCCTAGATGTAAAATGCAGGTTTTTCTTTTATTTATTGAAATTTTTGCTGAAGATTAGTCATTAAAAAATCCTTTAATAGCTGGAAAATGCCTTTTATTTCTGTGGTGCCGTCAAGTTTTGACGGGTTCCATCTAGTATAAAATTAAAGGATAATGAGAAAAATAATGCTCAGTACATTAATATTGCAACCAATGAATAATATTAATTAAACAAATAGTAACTAGTATTACTGCTTTAAAGCAAGCCGAAAATTCTGAAACATTTGGATGGGTAGAATTTTTTTTATAAAATAAAATGTACAAAAAATTTGATGAAATCAATAAAAAACAGATTTCATTGCAGTTTTGCCTCTGCAGGGTGCAATTCAACAATGGTCACAACCAATCAAAAATATATTCTTGAAGCTAAAGCATTCTTATAATCTATGATTCAATCGGTTTAAAAAATATATATGAGATTTAACCTTTTCAAATAAATCGGCAAACACAAATCACACTGCAGATCATGGAAAGTATATCTTTTCTATGATAAAAGTAACTAAATGTTTGTATTTTAACACAATCTTTTTAAAGCATTTCAATAAACCAGATTTACATCACTTACAAAAATTTTCAAACAATCGGATGGATAGAATTATTTTTCACAAAATAAAATGTGTGAAAATTTTTACAAAATCAGTGAAAACCTGAGTGTTTCGTCGCAGTGTCACTTTCGGTACGCAATGTTTCCAAAAATTAAATTATGTGGAAAATAAAATACCAAACAGCACATGCTTTCAATTCAATGTCTTTTCACAATTTTTCCATTTAAAAATATAAATTTCAACAAAATGAACTTAAAGATATAGAATCATACCAATTTGAGTTTCATTTAACAGTCATTTAAAAAACAGATAACACATTTGAAAACTGAATAACATCATGGGCCCAATCAAAGCCAGGCAGGTCAGCTATACATTTATGACTTTTTTGAAATCAAAATTATTTAGGACAGTGCATAACAAATTTGTAGCTACTAATTTTTGTAACTAAAAATAACTTTTCTTTTTCTCCACCTTTAAAAACTAGATAGGAATAATGTACTACAGGGGAAAGAAGGCTATGAAAAATAAGTTAAATGTTATTAACAGAAACATAACTTCACACTTTTCTTTTTTTCATTTGATACAGTTATGATAATCTAAAGGAATAAATAAATACAGAAAAAGCAATTTATCAACTCAGAAATTATTTAAATTTAAAAATAAAAAATTGTATTTATTATTTTTTAAATTGGCTTTTAAGAAATAAAACTTATATTTTTATTTGCTTAAAAAGGTGTTTTATCTTCCTCCCATAAATACTGTGATTGTTAACATTGCAAATTTCTTATTCATGACAGATTATTTTGCTGAATAAAATAGTAAAACTGCAGATAGAGAAACATTTAGAGTGAACGGAATACTTATTTGGTATTAGCATAAACAGTAATATCTGCTAATACATATCATAGAAAATGATAAGTGTTTTCAAAGCATAAAAGAATTTTTCCTATTTTATTGCAAAATGCCCCAGGAAAAAAAAAAAAAAAAAAAAAAAAAAAAAAAAAAAATTACATTTAGTTTAAAAATTACTCAATAACTTTTGAAACTGTTATGCATTTTGTTTAATCTTAAGTATGCATTTATTAAAAATATTATATTCATCTTATAGAAGATCATTTATCTTTTTATTCTAAGTTGCCCTTTGAAAAATAAATCTAAAACTTGTACCTCTTCCTTTAGAATCAAATTGTGAAACTAGTATGATGTGGCAATCCCAAAAATTTTTTCATCTCACACATGTTAACAAATCCTGAAAAATGCAACATAGGAGCACAACTGATTAGATGATTTATACCAAAAACTAATCAAGACTAATTTTTACTAGGAACTAACTGAATGTGAAGTTTGATGAAAATCCATGCATTACTTCTTGAGATACAGCTAAAGTGAAATCATGAAAAATCAAGCAGAGCAGCGGCACATGTATGAGTGATTCACACCAAAAATTAAGCAGCACTAATCTATACCAGAGACTAATTGAATCGGAAATTTTATAAAAATCTGTACATTAGTTCTTTAGATAGCTATCATGGAAATCATGAATGCAGCTTAGCAGTGCCATCTGTTGGGAAATATACACAAAAAACTAATCAGCACTAGTTATATCGAAGTCATACTGAGTCTAATGTTTTGTGAAATTCTGTGCATTAGTTCTTAAAGTAAGTTCTTAAGTCTTTAAGGAACACCCACAATAGTTTTGTCACTAACATACTCAAACAGTGACAGGCAGTTTTTAAAAACCATCAATTATTTTCAGGACCTTTTAAAATGCATAAATCCATAGATAACCCAAAGTTGGCATTTTCATGAATCCAATATTTTTTTCATGTAAATATATAAGTAAAAAGTATGCAAATATGCAAGTAAATACTGTATTTTCTTTAAGTTTAAGAAAAACGTATTTTCCAATTTAAAGATACAGAGTAATTACAATAAAATATTTTTTTAATCTACAAATTTTAATTTTTTATTCTTTTAATTTAAATTAAATTGAAATGATTAAAATTTCCTTTATAAGATATCAAAAGTTAAATAAATTTTTGCTTCATTTCTAAATGACACATGCCTGGATTCCACTTTCGCCGAATGTCAATCATTCTGTCATCCTATCAATTAAGTGCTTCTGTTAGAAAAATGCCTAAATAGTTTGTTACTTTAAACCCGAAAACGATTAGGAGGGGAAAATACAAGGGGTCATACTGGAGTTGCATATTGCCAACGCTCAGTTCTTGATCCCTGATCATTAAGAGGGAAGATTCGACAAAACTTGTTCAGTGTTTCAGTAGAATTTATCGTTTTATTGCTTTTTTTTCACTTAAAGCTTAGTACTGTTTATGTATTGTATTGTATCATCTGCCCAATAAAAGGGTCACAACATTCGTTGTAATTTTTAAACTTTTGTTCATTCTTTATCTTAGAAATGGAAGAGTGATTTAGGAATTCTTTAAGGAAAAAACGTTTGTGCTGTTTATGATGGTAATTTATTTCTCAAAGATAAAAAAAATAAAAAAAAAAAAGACTTATTTGCGTTGTGTCCGATATAAATTCTTCAAGGCAAGAATTATATTAAAATATAATGAAATTCTTAAAATCGGAAAATTTTCTCACAACAATGAAACAACCTCAAAAGAAAGCCAACAAATAGAGTTTAAAAATCAGCTGGTAAACAAAATAAAATCCAATCCAACCGCACCAATTACAAGAATTTATTAGTAAATGAAAAATAGGTATTTTTAAGTAATTTTTAAAGACATTTAGCTAAAAGAAATCTCTTAAAATATAGCACTTGAATCCAATACATGTAATCCTTGTAAAATTAAATATTAATTATTAAGTTACCTCTGTTTATATGTAAAGAAAAAATGCATTTTACTTCTTTATCATATGAGGAATTTAAAACTTAATTGTTCCTGAGTTTATGAAAAGTTTACTGCAGTTATTTCTTAATTCACTTTCAGTGCCCTTTTCCTAGAAAGAAATACATTAACCTTATAATCAATGTTTAGTTCAACCTTAAAAAATGTTGTATTGAATGAAATCTATGTCAAACTACTTATTTGTACAAATTATTTTCGAAATTTTTAGTTTTCAGGCATAATTAATTTACTTATTCAAAATTAAATGGTAATAATAATAATAATTAAATACGAAGAAGAGATTACACCTTCAAGAGTAACAAAGTACATGCGCTACTTTTTCTGTTACTTATATTTTTATGTTATTTTCATCAAGTTTAACAATTATAAAATGTTTAAATTTTCTGTACTGTTTACTTATTTGGGTAAAACCAATTTTCTTTGTGCTTTTTCAAAAAAAAAATTTTCTTGCTTTTCGAAAAAATGCTTTTTCAAAAACGCATCTCAAGCAAACGGTGTGTAAAGTGCGCTTATTATTCTTTCAATTTTACTAATTTTCTGATTGATTTTTTTATTATTTTTTATTATTTATTTATTTATTATTATTATTATTTTCGAATTTTCATTATTTTAATTAATATATATATATATATATAAGACCATTAAAAGTAGATAATATTCACCAATTAAATTTATCAATAAACCAAACCGAAACATGAGAAAAATTTAAATAAATAAATAAAATGAAATATATATATATATTTAGAAAAATTAATTTTTATGTTGATGCCAGTTTGTTAAACAGCACAAAGAATTAAATTTCGTTTGAAGTTAAAATATGTATTTACACATGACTATTAAAAACACAAATAAAACTTTAAAATAATATTATAATGATCGATTGTTAAAATCAGGTAATACGGAAAATTAATTCATATAAATTGTATTTAGACATGAATATTAAAAAATTAAGAATATCTTAAAATAATTAAATTATTACGCGTGCACCACATTTAATATAAAACACCAAAATATTAAAAATGTTGTCATATGAAAAATGCCTAAAATAATTAATTTATTATGCATGAAAATCTTTTAATAATAAACATCAATTAGTATTTAAAAAATTCTCACACTGATATTTCCAAGTACTTTTAAATGGAATAATGTATTTATAATAAATATTAAAAAGTGGAAAAATAAAAATTGTAATTAAATTTTCGCACGTAAAACTCATTCAGGGTTCGTACGGGTACCGTTATTTTCCAGGTGATATACCAGTTTTTTTTTTTCTTTTTTTTCTTTTCAATGGAAAAATAAATTTTGTTCAAACACTGAAATTTCGCTTAGTTTAATCAGAAATTTTCAATAAGAAAATACTGGTGTAGTAGAATTTTCTGATCATAAAATTCCAGGATCCGTACGAGCCCTGCCATTTAATAGTGAAAATTACATTATACATCGCGATTTTCTTGTGGACGATATTAATGGGATGTCACATTGCAAATCACATGACTAGTAGCCATGTAGTGCGGCTATAGCAATTTTGTTTATAAATTTCTTCACTAGATGCAGCATGAATAGTGGTAAATCCATGCATAAAATGCGTTTGGTTTATTTTATACCAATTACTGCTCGATTAATACATATTTAAAAATTCATATATATATTTAATAATTAAAATAAACAATTTACATTTTAATAACATACTGAATATGTGTTGATAGTGTAATAAAATGAAGAAAATAAGTCATGCATAAGTTATACACGTTCGTCAATGTATTTAAAACGCGATCAAAATAAGAAATATAAGCTTAAAATTTCAAAATACAATGCTTTTCAGTACCGTGATTTTGAATGTTATTTACAGCCAGACGGATTTTTTCAGATCTCGAACTCAAAGGAAGAATATTGTCCATAGTATCGCTATGTCCGAGAGGCACCGACATTATTTACCTAACCATTTTATTCAAGCTGATTTTCAAATGTGTAATTTATCTTGCTTGTCAATCTCAAAAACAGCCATCAGCTGTCGCCACAGTGGTGGATGAGGCCATATTAACCAAAAATACTGAATTCAAGCGAAAACAATATAGAAAACTTATTACAGAAGGTAGTCCTCGTTCGTGATAATGTCATTTAATCTTCTATAACCAGGTAATATTTTTAAAACAAGAAACATTATAGTGTTTTAGTGAGAGAGTGTGAGATAAAAGGAATTTAAGGAATTAAAAAATTAAAATTTTTAATTGATTACTAAATCACTAAATTATTTGTAGAAATATTGATTTTTATTTTATATACAAATTCTGTAGATGCTAAAGGATTAAAGCATTTAAAAAATTATCTCGAAGTAATCAAAAATAATTGTTTTGCAAATTTCAATTTTTCACTACAAATCTTTCAAGTGTTCATTTACTATACTCATAAATTTTAGTTCTTCATTATCAGGAGCATTTACAAAAAAAGTATTCAACTGCTGTGCTCAGCTAGTGGGAAACGTTTTGACGTATTTACAAATTCATTTTTTAACGGAAAGGTATAAAACTGGAATGCCTGACTGTGGAAGCGATTTGTAATCGAACTCAGTTTTCATTTTTTTGTAAATAAATTACCTATTGAGTTATAAGCGATTTTGGTCATGTGACAAATACGTTTATCACCCTTCCTGAGTAGTTATTCTTCTTTCGTGTAGAAATTCGGTTCAAAACGCCCACTTTGACAATATTTTCTGTAAAGTCTATTGCATATGCCCTCAAAAAATGAAAAAAAAAAAACAGTTCGATTACATATTTCTGAACAACAACGCCTGCTAGTTTCGTGCATTTCCGAATAAAAATAAATGAAAACTTATGTCATAAAAGTTGCCCTTTTGGATTTGAGAACAGCCGAATGGCTTCTATTAAGTTCTATGTTTCGTACTTTACTTTTATTCTCCACTTTCTGAACCATCCTGAAAATTTCCAACATGACTTTCAATGGGGAAAAACGCACTGATGTCAAATCAGAATTGTGGGTAAATAAATAATCGCCAATTGTGTCGTATGCCGCTGTATCCACATGACTGTCTGTTTGATAAATTCACAAAAATCTGTATTTTCATTTTCATCACAGACATATTTCATTAACTGAAATGCAAAAACCAGTCCCTTTGATCTCATTTTCAACTGTTCCTTAAATCGAGTGTCCCTTATTCAGAGGTAAGTACATTACATGTCCTATACCCAGGGACTGGGACCGGAAGTTTTGTCCCTTAAATAGAGGTGTCCCTTATTCGGAGTGTCCCTTATTTAGAGGTTTCACTGTACTATGTTTCTTATTAAACTGTAATAATAATTTCATTTTATGCTAAGAAAAGTACAGGATGGTGAAAATTTTGAGTGTATAACTTGGAGCAAAATTGAACATCATGTTGGTTTCATGTGTACAAATAAGATGAGGAATTGTTTAAACACTTATTTTAGGTACAGTTTAGTATTTCTGCAAAACTGTGAAAGGGTCTCAAAAATAAATTAAATTTTGAACGAAATTTCATTTGAATTTTCGGAACAGAAATTTATTTAGTGACCTTGGAATTGTTTCCAGGGGGCTCAAAATATTTTAGGGGGGGGGGGCTGAGCCGCCCATAGCGCCTTCTTAGCTACAGGCCTGGTTGGTAGTCCCAAATTCGTATTGTTTTGCTTTCTTATGGCAAATACGAAGATGAAACCACACACTCCATTTGTATTTCCAAAGTATTTGAGACCTGATGATTCTGCTTTGGTTCTACAAATTCCATTTGTATTCATATTATTCTTTGTTCCTTTCATATTCAGTGTGATGTAAGATATTAAATTCAATAGTTAATTTCAAATGGTTAATATTGTTTACTATTAATGGTCTTATATATATATACATACATGTATATATATATACATATCTTTATATACATATATATATTCCAATTTCTTGACCACTAAATTATATAACCTATTCCGTTCTGTTTGCAAACGTGAAGTTTCAGGTTAATTCCTCAAGTATTTCGTTAAATATTTAACAAAACGTTTAAAATCCCAACTGACCAATCATCATTGGACATATAGTGTATATACAGCTATACCACACCCTACATTTTATAATTTTTTGAGCTCACAGGCTATCAAAGTCTGGGAGCTTATGTGCCCGTCCGTTCTGTATGGGCGTATGTGCGTAACGCGATAACTCATGATAAAAATATCCGATTCACTTAAAATTTTGGATATATGTATATTCTGATAAGGCGCTTCCCTTATTAGTTTTTGGAGTTCCTTCGAAATGTATGACAGGGGGAACGGGGGCTAATACCCCTCCCCTTAATTTATATAAATGGATTTTTCATGCAGAATTATCAGTTTTCATTCAAAATTTAGATTTAGGATCATTCTGATGAGGCACTTTCGTGATTAGTATTAAGTGTCCATTGGATAGAGAGGGGGAACGGAGAGCTCATGCCCCTCCCCTTAATTGATATAAATGGGTTTTTCCTGCAGAATTATCAGTTTTGTTCAAAATTTTTATATGATAAATCATATCCCTCATTAGTTTAAGGGGTTCAATGATTAAGTATAAAACGGGGAAATGGAGGGAGCTTCCCCCTCCCCTTAATTTGTTTTTCGAACGGAATTAACCCTTGAGAATATAAGGCTTAAATATACTATTAGTATGCGTAGCCTGTGAGCTCAATGCCATCAGTTTAACTGGGCAATATTCTTTTAATTTCACTTATTATTCTTTCAGAAACTATTTTTTAAAATAATAATACGTATATTTATTGTACGGAACACTCTGAGCGCGAGTAATACTCGCTCTTAAGGGTGTATTCGAAAAAACGCTTTTCCACCTTCAAGAGCTCGAAATTTTCTGATACAATTTCAGACACATTTTTAAAAGTAGAAATATGAAACTTGCCAAAAGGGATTTTTGAATACATGTATGAGGTGCCGTGTGATTTCCTTGAATCTAGGAAAAAAAGTGACATAAACTACAAAAGCGGAAAAAAGTGACACGGAAAAGAGTGGTAGGAAAAAAAGTGACAAGGAATTGATTTTGGGGATTCATTGGTTAAGTATCAGAGGGGGGTCGGGGGGGCTCATAATTTAGGTAAATGAGTTTTTTATGCTGAATTAACTGTTTTGGTTCAATTTTTGGATATACGTTCATACTGAAAAGACGTTTGCCTGACTTGATTAGTTTTAGGAAGGGACGATTACCCCCCCCCCCCCCTCCCATCCGTCCTCAATTAGATGAATGGGTTTTTATGCAGAATTATTTTCTTATATTAATTTCGTTGAAAGAAAATCTTTATTTAAAAAGTATTAATCGAAATTGTTTTTTAAACTAGGCTAAAATAGATGTTCAGCGAAAGAGCATTTTCGAGATTTGCCCCCCCGCCGACACACACACACAAATGTATATAATACAATATGCATCATTTAAACGCATGAAAAAAAGAATTAAAAGGAATATAGTCAAAACAAATATACATTTAATGTTAGTCATAAATCATTATATTATATCTTTATATTTTATGACATTGTATCATTATATGAAATTGTTAGATAATAATATTGCAAACTTATAATGGAATTTCCTATAAAGAGGTATCAGAAACCACATAGTATAAATCTCAATGATATAATATACACAAGGAGATGTGCAACACAGCAATTATCCTAGCTAATTATATATATACTCTGGTTTTTTTGAATTAATAAATTATTATATAATCATCTTTTATAAATCAAATCCAAAATAAGTATTAATGTTTTCAAATTATCTAAATCTCAGGAAGCAAATAATAGATGTGTGCAATAAATAAAATAGCCATTGAAAAATAACGACGGTCGTAAATGCATTTAATTTTTAACAGTCCCCTTTTTTTCGGCTTAAAACTTTTCGTCTTTTAAAGGAAGTCACGCGCCATTCATTAGTAGGAACCATCAAGAAACAGCATGAGGTAAGAGGGTTCAGAGAGGAAGGAGAATTCGGCGAAAGTGGCATGAATCTGACACATGAACTTATTTACCATTTGTTATTGACCATATAGAAAAAAAAATTTTAGGAAAAAAAAAAAAAACCAACACATACCCTTCTTTGAGCTTTTCTTATTTCTTTATTGACAGGTGAAACTAAAGGATTTCCACCGTCATTTTCCATATAGTAGATTTTCAGTTCATGTAAATTCACCTGAAAAATTAAGACCATGATGTAACAAAAAATATATATTTTTGCAATGTCACAATGGTAAATGATAGTTTTAAAAAAATATTTTTTACTTTTTCATTTAACTTGAGCTTATTTGCATGATCTACTGCAAGGATCTTCAATAACGGCAATAAATCAGACGCATAACGACACATAGGCCCAGTCATCAAGTAGGTCTGAAGGGGAGGTGCAGCAATAGGATACTGTCCATTATTACTAACAACACCTATTGAATAAAAATATTATTATATTTTGCATAAAATAGCAAAGAAAAATTAAGTGATAATTTTAGTTTCTAAAAGATAATTTGAAGTCTTATCTAAGAATATCTATCAATGTATTTTTATGATTGTAATATTCACACAGATATCTGACAATTATTCAATACTTAAAAAAAAAAAAAAAAAAAAAAAAAAAAAAAAAAAATCAGCAGTGCTACAATTCATTAGGATGCTGGCCTACAATGCACAGCCCCCCCCCCCCTTCTTACCTTGGATACTGAGGTGCAAAGCAGCTTATGTCCTGCTAAGTGAAATTATTTTTTATTTATTTATTTTAAATGAAAACAAACAGCAGAAAAGAGGGATGATATATTTATTGCAAGGCAAAAATGAGGGAATATGTTTATAGCACAAAATTAGCACTCGCCACTCGCCAATTGTCGAGTAACTTTTAAAACGTGGCGATTAACTTTATTATCGTCACTCGCCAAACTTAATGAGCACCACTCGCCAAACGCGCGATGGTTGAAAGATGTATCGATGCCAGTAAAAGGGTAAAATTCACTCCGAATTTACGGCATCCTGATCGATTCTCCCGATCGGAAGAAGAGAAACTAGGTAGCTAATTCTTATTGGTTCAAAGGTCATGAATCACACTCTCCTGGAGAGGAGAAGGGGTGGTGAAGGGGGGGGGGGGGGATTAATCGGACCTTCGCTTCGCATATGCATGCAGGTGTCTCTCATTTTATTATGCACTAATGTGTAAGGCCAAGGAGAGCGATACCGTATTTGCACGTGTTCCGACTTCTCGTATAGTTTGAGAAATGGAAGCTAAAAATTCAAATTTTCAATGTTGCTTTAAGTTTCAGAAATCCTCGATGTTACGCCTTCCGTTAATGCGAATTCGAAGTAGTTTTGTACGTAGCTTTTTATTATTATTATTTAATAAATTTAAATTTTGAAACATTTTCTAAGTGAGATATGGAAGTCTCCGTTTATGCATATTTTACGATTTATGTTGGGTTTTGCGGTCTCCATTAACCGTTAAGATGGCGAATTAATATTGCAATGTAATAATAATTTTGTTTTTCCTATATTACAGCTTCAAATGTTTTAATTTATGAATACAAATTTAGAAAATAACAAAAAAATATATTCCTGCAGTTTTTTTGGCTGTTTTCATTTAAGTGTTAGCATTTTGGAACGTGATTATTGATTGACAACCTATGCAAATATAACAAATTATTTTCCACTATATGCTATTGTATATTGTTCTTGAGTATTTTCTCGAATTCCTAAAATATTAAGATTCCTAGCGGTCAAATGTAAGTAATATAGAGAAAACAATAAAAGCAAATAATATATTTTTTATGCAAATTAGTGAATTTACATATTTCTTAATACCTGTAATAAATGCTTAAACATAAATATTTTCTTTTCAAAAGTTCAAATCAACCTTATATTTTATAGGAAAAATAAGGACATCGTTATTATATTGGAAAATATATGTTTTGTATTACAAATAATGCAATGTTCCCATTTGGGAACATTGGCGTTCAAACGGTTAATGCGAATTGCCGAGTTCCTGTATTTCAATTTGGTTATTAATGCAATTTTTTAAGTTTTTGTTTTATTATGTAATATATTCAAATTTTCAATGTTGCTTGAAATTAAGTTTCAGAAATCCTCGATGTTATGCCTTCCGTTAAGTTAACGCGAATTCAGAGTAGTTTTGTGTGCTCTTAGCCTCTGTTTACACGTATTTTACGATTTATGTGGGGTTTTGCGAGACCCCATTAACGCAGATTGCCGAGTTGAGTTCCTATATTTCAGTTTGGTTATTAATGCAATTTTTTAATTTTCTGTTTGATTAATGTTTTCAAATATTTAAAGTTAACTTAAATTAAGTTTCAGAAATCCTCGATGTTACGCCGTCCGTTAACGCGAATTCAGAGTAGTTTTGTGTGTTCTTTTTGTAACTTTTAATTATTATTATTTAATAAATTTTAATTTTGAAACATTTTTTAAGTGAGATATGGAAGCCTCCTTAGGCGTATTTTATGATTTATGTTGTTTTTGCGGGACCCCATTAACGCGGATTGCCAAGTTCCTGTATTTCAATTTGGTTATTAATGCAATTTTTTAATTTTCTGTTTGATTACATTTTATTTTGACTGCAGTAATATTTTTGCTTTAGATGTAATGCCAGTTTTTTTTTTAGTCGAATGGTAAGTATAAGATATTTAAAAATTACAATGTTGATAGTTCAAAAAACACAATTTTGTATAAAATATTAGTGTTTTTTTTACTGGCCAGTAAATAAAAAAAAAACTGGCCAGTGAAAAAAATCTGTGTACTGGCCAGTGGCCATTAGGGCCGTAGCAAGGTGTTTTGAGGCCCCCCAAAAAAATATAACTTTGCCCCCCCCCTCCCCCCACTTTCAACTGAATTTTAAAAAAAATATTTATATTGAAATTTTCAATGAGTTTCAAATTATATTAATGTAATAAACAAATTTAATAATTATCATAAGTATTTTAAATCATTATTAAAATTATTATAACATTCATAATTCTGCACAAATACGAAATAAATATGCATTGCTTAAAGAACCCGTGGCAAAATGTGCGCGACACTGTGACGGGCATCGCAGACTTTTAAGGACACCTGCAGACTTAACAATGCCACGGACGCGCTATTGCGCTTAAATTATATAAAAAATCGGTCATGGGGCACAAAAAATAGCTCTTTCCTGTGGGACGCGTAATTTCGTCAAAATTTCGTTGCAAAATAAGAGCGATTTCCTCCAAAGATCGCGAGAATAAACGCAAATATTATCAAAGCATCGTGAAAAAACGGCAAATTTCGTCAGAAAATCCCTCAAAAGCAGATTTCATCAAAAACTTGCGAAAAAAGGGCAAATTTTGTTAAAAAAAATACCCCAAAAACGGCAAATTTCATCAAAAAATCTTGAAAAAAAGACAGATAATGTCAAAAAATCGCGAAAATAAAGACGGATTTCGTCAAAAGATCTCGAAAATAAAGACGGATTTCGTCACATATCGCGAAGAAAACGAAAATTTCGTCAAAGGCACAAGGGGAAAAAAGAAAGATATTGCTGGAAGTGGATTTTTCTGTTTTATTATTATTATTATTTTGTAAGTGATGGAAATAATTTACACATACACATGCATGTTACCATAATTAATTAGCACTACAATAGCAGAAAAAATATATTTATGTAATACGTTGCATTTTGCAGACTATTTTTGAAAATATTATTAGCGTTGCAGACATTTGAAGATAGTTCTGCCACCGGGCTTAAAGATAAATTAACAATGTTAAAATAAAATTTGTCTAAAACAATTTTACAAATAAGCACATAATACTAAGATTTTATTATAAAGTATAGAAAATAAATAAATTATATAAACACATAATTTTAACAGTTCGCTACTTAAGAGGCTACTTCAGTTACGCGAAAAGACCCATTCTCTAATGCATGGAAGAATGGAATGGAATACTATGAAAGAAATTTATATCTCACTTGCATTTCAATATTTTTAAATGATTTTTTTTTCACTGGATAGCTGAGATCAATCTGTATGCAGATTTTTTTTCACCTTTTTTCATTTTGTTTGCAAAGTTTTTTTTTTAAGAGGATGCTTTAATTTTCGAAACCGGTTTTAAAAATGAAAGTGACCTCATTAAAATTATCTGTAAACAAAATTGAAAAAGCAAAAAACAGCCCGTATACAGATCGATCTCAGCTATCCTCAAAGAGCACCGATTAACCAAATTCATTGCATAACCAAGTATTGAATGACAAAGAATTTACAGAAACTGACTTATAAAAATTTTACAAGTTTCTTTTTATTTATTTTTTTTTTTAAGTAACAATTTATATACATTTTTCCCCCTTTTAAAATATGAAATGCTAGTAACTACAGGTTTCAAGACAATTATAAACTCTAGTTCATGCCAACTTTTTCTTAAAATAAATAAACAAAAAAATTTTTAAAATAAGAACTTAAATGATAAAGTGAAAGCAAAATTGTTATTATTTTGAAAAGAGGCAAAAGATTTCGAATTGTGTGTAAAGACATAGACCCCGCAGCACTTTAACAGGCTCGAGGACTGTGCCATTTCTTGTCAGTTTCAGAGCCCATTAAGAATTAGAAGTAGAGGAAGCCCGACATCACAGAGGGGGGGGGGGGGGGGGGGGTCCCTATTACCTTATCAGTTGTTTTTTCATTTACTAAATCCATTTTTCGTATGTTTAAATTATTCGAAATTTTACCATGCAAATTTCGATTAAATAACGTTTTTACTATTAAATTAAAACTGACTATCTACATATTATACACATTAAAAAATATTTTATTAAATACATAATTATACGTGACCAATTAATTTTATATAAGACATATATGGAATTACAGTTGAGAATATTTGAACTTCAAAATATTTCTTATGTTTTACAAATTGCAGCATAGTAAGAAAAAATATTTTATAATAAACAAAAACTATATATGTTTTACTCTGAATGAATTTATTGAATTGAAAATTAGCTTTGAAAAGTAAATTTGCGGGGGCCCTTTGTATTTTAGCTGGTAAGAATGGGCTTTATGGGCCTGTGAGATTATTTAGCATCGCGGAAAAAAAGAAAGAAAGAACGAAAGAGCATAGAAAAATTTAAAATAGCACAATTTCTTATTGTGACATAAATTTAGGACTCTAGATTTTCAACGAAATAAGAGTATAAATTAAATGAGAATTTACTTATTACTTGTTAACAAACTAAATAGTAGTTTAACATATGAATGCAATGGAATCGGAAGTTGACGCAGGGATTTTTTCTTGGATCCCATTTTGTGAAAAATAAAGTTATTTTTATGAAATTTATTGTATTTTGTTATGGAATTTGAATTCCAGTTATTGAAATTCGCATCAAACATTTATTAATAATAACTTATTTAAGTCTACATGCTAAATTTCTCATTTCAGGTGAACTTGTTTCCTTTGCAAAACACATATTTTAAAACCTAACAGTATAAAATTAATTAGAGTATATTTTTATGGAATAGAATTTTGTGAATGGTGTGATTTATTAAAAAGAATTTTGTGAAGGAGCCCTAATAAAACGCTTAAATGAAAAACATGTAAATGAGAAATGTGTGTTATTAAAATATGCTCTATTAGTATACATATATTTTTCCAAGCTGTGCAAAATTTTCTAATACTTAAAATTTTTAATAACTGCTATATAAATTACATAAAGTAATAAATATGACTTACCAGATTAGTATAGGAGTAGATCTTTTTTTCTCCAGATATACACTTAATTTTATAACTACTATACTATGCGTATTACTAAAATAAATCAGAAAAAACATACGAAAATCCACATCTGAAGTGCTGTGTTGTCTACAAACATGTACTTGTATGCATTAGCGAGCTGCTAAAGTACTTGAATAGGCCAGTACTCCCTTCAAGGTCAAGAAATCCGGTTACTACTAAATAACTAAGCGGTTAACTTTTAAGGGAATTCTCTAGATGTTATTTGTGTCACCCACATAGTGAAATCGGTGTGAAAAATGACCTATCTTCTAAGAACATAATATTCCGGTATTTCAAAAGAAAATACCCTTTTGTCGCTAGCAGTTTATACAAGAACCCGGCTTTCTTCAGAGTCGATCCGATGACAGGTACTCTTTCCTTATCTTTCTTAGTTCCATGCAAAAACCCATGGTCAAAAAGCAAGGGGGGAAAAACGAGTAAAAAAAAAATAAGGATTTTCAGTTTCTTGGTTTCTGCGTTTTTGAAATCTAAACAAGGTTTTTGATAAAAACAGGGCCCCGTTAAGGCTACGGAGGGCCCCGGAACAAACATCATTCTGGACACCCCCCCCCCCTCTATCTATCTGTAATTTTTTTTTCTTTTTTTTTAAATAATGTAGAAGTGGCAAACACTAAAAATAGAAAATATATTGCACACATGCATAAATTTTGTACTCACATCTATACACAAGATATCCCAAAAAATTGGTCACAACTTTATTTAAAAATATTAATTTGATAATTATAGAAAAAAATGATAGATTGATTGAGATAAGTATTTCTTTGCAAATTTTTACTTTGCTTACCTACGTACATTTCAAGATGTCTAAAAAAGAAGGCTCAAAATTGGACATAACAGTTTTAACTTATCACGTTACGAGGAAGCATTAATAAAAATTTCTTTTAAAAGCTATAGGATACTATGTTGTTGTAATCAGGGCCTGGCTAAGTCACGGGCATGCAGGACAACTGCATTGGACGTGGGGCCCCCTCAATCAGGGGCCCTCATGGGCAAATATAAATTTTTTGTTAAGGCTAGTAAAAATTGGCCAAAAATTGACAAAAATTCCATCTTTCTTTCTTTATTTATTTTTAGCTTTACTGGGGCTCTTTTCTCATCTCTCCTCTGTTTTGGAACCCCATGCCCCTCCCCCCCCTCCCCTGGATCAAACAGTTATATCACAGTTGTATTTACATTTTAATGGCTCACATTTAGTCTTATATTTCTATAACAGAAGAAAAAAATGTATTCGATAATTTCTTAAAGTTATCTTTTTTGTGCTATTCTGCATACAAATGCGAATAGACAACTAGTATAAAGGTTAGTTTTAGACACTTTAGCATAATTCAAGAAAAAATCCAAAAGTTAGAAAGGGGCCCTCCACAATCTAACTCGGGCCCTGGTTGTAATAAAATTTTAATAATTTGTTTTCTAATGATATAGTTTGTTTTCTGAGTATGTGGAGGGAACACTGGAAGCAGAGAGGAAAAGGAGTACAACATTCCCTTCCTAAATGTTTGAAAACGTATGAATTTCGGTCACTTTTGGCACATTTAAAGCATTTGGCACCCTTTAATGAAAATTCTCATTATTGGGGGGGGGGGGGCTTTAAAAAGGTGCACCTGGGGAAATTACCTGGTGGGCCCCTGAATAAGAAAAGGAGAATTTGGAAAAAAAAAAAAAAAAAACATTAAAAGAAGTGTTTTCTTACATTTTCAAAACAAATATACTTCGGTAAAATGGTCGATAGAATCGATTAGGGGGCTCCCTGACTTCATCGCCCCCCCCCCCCGAATGGGGGTATGGGGGGCGGTCGCTACGCCCCTGGTGGCCATTGGGTAAAAATGTTAATTTTGACTTATAAATATGTTTGAATAGATATGGTGAAGTCTATTGCGGTACAGATACAAGATTTTGGATAGAATGTACAGGTCAAATTAAATGAAAAAGGGATATTTTAACATGCAAAATAAAAGATAAAGGGGAAATTTTGTTAATACATGATTTTGATATCACAACCTGAGTAAAGGTTAACCAAAAACATACTCCATTTTTTTCTGCTTTAGATAAAGGCAAATTTTAGATACAGTTTAATTAGCAAAAATATAGCTATTTCTTTTATTTCTTATACAAAGAAATCTATAATAATAAAATAATGTAACCTTGTAAAATTGTTTTTGATTTCAAAAGTAATGGGATGAAGGTAAAATAATAATAAAGAACTAAGGCAATGGATGATTACACAGTATGCTTCCTATTTTTTTTTTTTTTTTTTAGTGCCCATTAAGATTGGTTGAAAGATGAAATATTGCATTTAAAACTGCATTTGACAGACAAAATACCTTATTAATATACTCATATATGCAGTAGAATCTTGCTAATCTGAACTCCATTAATTTGAAATTTTGGTTAATACGAATTGATTTTATTTCCGAAAATTATATTTGAACAGGTTAACTGGGAAGATTAACTAACATAATTTTCTGGATTACAGGATGAATGTCACAAAAAACATATAGAAGTTAGAAATAAACAAAAATTGTAGTAAACTATGCTTTTTATTCCTTCAACAGCTTGAATAGAAAAAAAAAAAATAATGTAAAATACAACATATGCACATGAATATAAAATGAAAACATGCACTGTAGGCCTACTCTTAGAACCCATCTTTAAAAAATCCCAAATGTCAATTTGTTTGCCAATCACTATAAAATGCTTTTCTAAAAGCTAAAAGTATTTAATTCAGATGATTATTTTTCTTTCAATAGTTTTGCAAGTTATCAACAGAAATGCTTTTTTCTCTCCCCCCCCCCCCTTTCTTCGTCAATACGGTGATTGAACTATTTATAGATTTGTGATTTTGAACAATTTGTAATGGGTTATTAAATAATTTCTCATTCTGGAGTTCCATTGGATTATTATAAATATCAGGAGTGATAAACCCTCTGAAAGTGTTGCAAAAGGGTAAAGTGTAATGTTGTTTTCTCTGCATTTTGTTTTAAATGCTAACATCATCCAAAAAAGCTGAATTACAAACAGAAATGTAATCCTTGAGAACATTGATAATTGCTTAATGTATTTAAAATCCATTGAATCAACAAAATTAAATTACTTTAAATATTGCTTACATTGCAATGAAACTTTAAACTTAGTAAAAGGATTAACATGGGCTAGTCAGTGAGAAGATTAAACAAGGAATATTATTATATAATTTTTTTTTTTTCCAGGATTATTCAGCATGCTGAGTTAGAGGTTATTTACTGTACTAATGAGTACTTATAATTCACATCTTTTTTTTTTTTTCCATTTTCTATTTTTGACAATATCTGGTAATTTGAACTGGTACCAATCCCAATTAGTTTGGATTAGAAGAGTTCTACTGTATGTACATATAATATTTTCAAAACCATATGAATGAAAATATGATTCTGAGTAAACATGTAAAAAATCTAATTGGGCAGTTAGAGAACACCAGCAAGAGGTTAATCAAACTTTTTTTTTTTCTTTCTCTATTGTGTTAAAAATATAGTTCTGCATATTCCTTTTAATTCATTTTTTCATGTTTCATTAATATATATTATTTTACAATTAATGGCTTTATATTATATATATATATATATCAATCATGAAAGAAATAAAAAGAAATGAATTATGATTTTAAATGAGTATTTCTTATTCTCCCCCTTTTTTTTAACCTTAATTTTTCAGTTATGTGTCACATAGAAAATAACTGAAATTCATATTTCCAGTTTGAGATGTGATTGACTGATGGCATTGAAGTTGCAATATCAGGGAAATTTAATGGAATAGATTGAAACAAATTTCATAACATAAATGTACCTCTAGATGGCTTGTGACCAAATACTCCATTAAAAGAAGCAGGGATTCGAATGCTCCCTCCAATGTCATTTCCAACGCCAATCACTGATCCAGCAGATCCCAAAATACTACCTTCACCACCTAAATAAAAACAATACAAATTGCATAAAAATTATTAAATAACTTTGTCAGATTTTTATGAGATTTATTTGGAATTTAAAAGTAATACAAAATAAAAATAAAATGCTACAAAAATTTCAAAGTATTACTAATAGAATTGTAATCTTTAAAAAATATCTTTAATAAAATCTTTAAAAAATAAAAAAACAAAAAAAATATATTTTTTTTATTTCTTTAAATATGTCTTGTGGCTGAGCACTATAATATTACAGAATATATTAAAAATTGTTAGATCATGCTATTATGGTAAGCATATACAATTAAAGATAGTACATAATCTTATATATTAAGATTTTTGAAATAGCAGTTTGAAAGCTTTTATAAAAATATAAAATATCACATATGCAACATGTTTTGTGTAATCCTGATTGAAATAAATATATACATATACAATGAAAATTTCAACAATGAAATACAGCAATATTTCTTTTAATAGCATTCAAATTTCTTTATTTCACATGAAAGGAGTGAAAGGCATGTATTTTAAATGTATATAATTATGTATACATTTTTTTAATTAAGTTATATGTTTCAAAAGAAGTGAGGGAAATGTATGTTCTTTAATAAAGTTAATACAACTTGGATGATGGTGATGGGAACAGTACTTGTCATTTTATCACCTGTGATCATCCAACATAAAAAAAAAAAAAATAATAATAATAAAATTATACATAATATATACTCTCTATTCTAAAAAAAACTAACACTGTCACTGCTGCTGACAATGAACTTTTTGTGACCAGAGGGGGGGGGGGGGGTAATCTTCCTTCGTTAATATTAAGACAACTGTTACACACAAAAATATAAAAATTGGTGGTATTACAAAGAAATATTTGATATACATGCACATGCAGACAATTTTTAAATCGGATAATTATTAAAAAAATATATTTAATGTTAAAGTTGTTCAAAATCATTCTGCTAAAGAAGTTTTATAGGCACAAAAACTACATTTAAGAGATTAATCACCTTTAGATCAAAAATGAAATAATAATAATGTAAATGTTATCTACATTTAATGATACATTAGATATAGATAGCATTTATATTTTTAATTTGACTCATTTTATGAAGATTTATTTCAATTTTAAATTCAAATGTTCAACATTTTGGGAAACATATTTTTTTACTTATTTTAGAAAAAGATATAATTTTAAATTGTTGCCAAATTTTAAAAACAGCAGAAAGAATAATATTGTTTTCAAATTAAAAATTCATTGACGCATGGCTATTGTAAACAGAAAAAAACTTTCAAATTAGATTTAAATGATTATGCGTTAACCACTATTGAAAGTGTTAAAAATTATGCAAAAAAAAAAAAAAAAAAAAAAATATGAATTTTAAAAGAGAAAGAAAAATTTTAAATATTAAATACATTATTATGCATTAACAGTCATAAATGGAGGAAATTATGCCAGATTTAAAATAGTCAAAGTGTAAAAGGCACTATTATTAAAAATAATAATGAAAAGCAGTTTTTAAATTAAAAAATATATTTACACGAGATATTTATTTCATATTTTGAGGTAATCTTTTCAACTATTGTTGTGAATTCTAAGATAGGGAAAAAAATTTTCCTTTCTAACAACAAAAGTATTTTTACTTAAATATTAAAAAGAAAATTGTGAAAATTACATTAGATTTAAAACAATGCATTTAAAATAACTTTCTTATATTGTTGACAAAAATTAGTGGAAGCAAAGATTCTGTTTATTTAATTCATTTTACATTAGTTTATTTTATACTTTTAACTGATTTTTTTAAATAAAAGACGAAAACAATCATTGTATCTCTTAACAACAGCTGATTTGGCCTTAAAAATCTCTAATCATAGGAAAAAGAATGAAAACCTAGATCGCCACTTTAAAAAAAACTATAATTCAATCTTTTTAAAAGCTTATTGGCGATTGTATAATGTAAGTTTTTCTCTTTTCTCATTCTATTATTATTGGTCTAATATATGGTGGTGTATTTATGTCGGCCGATTATCTACACTAGTGATATAGGGCCAAGAGGGGGAGTGCCCTTCGTGGGGATCTCTCTAAGGGAACCTAACCCGTATTTACGCAAGGTTCCAAGAAAACCACAAAAACCGCGAACGGTTAGGCCGACAGCCGTGATTGCGTTCCGAACTCAGCACCTGACGTCTACCAGTTGAGAGGGGTCTAATATATGTCCTTTTTTCCTTGACTTAAATTTTGGTTTTATGATTAATCGGGTATTTTAGAAATCACTTTTAGGATTTTCCTGACTTCTAATCAGAAAGTAATCCTAATTGATGTGTCTACTTGATAATACCCTTGAAAATGAGCCAAGTACCACAGTTTACAATAATTCGTTATTGTTCCAAAATTGCTAACTCCTCTTGTATTGTTTAAGTTTGTTTTTTATTAGGTTATTATATATTCATTACAGATGTTAAATAGTAGCATTATATAATGGTTATATATATATATATATGTGTATATATATATATATATATATATATATATATATATATATATGTATATATGTGTATATATATATATATATATGTATATATATATATATATATGTATATATATATATATATATATATATATATATGTATATATATATGTATATATATATATTGTGCATTAGAGCAATTATACATCAAAATCAGTGGCTAGTTAATATAACAACTAGAAGTCTAGGAGGCAAATATTACAAATTAAATGTTAAAATAACTACAAATACTTCAAGAGAGTGGTTAAAAAATAGGGATGCACTGAATAGTGATTTTGGCTGAATACCAAATATTTGGCCGACAGCTAAACCGAATACCGAATATTTGGCTAGCCAAATAATAGTAATTGTTGGGCCAAATACTGAATATTCGGCCAGCCAAATAGTAACTATTCAGCTGAATACCGAATATTTGGCTTTCCAAATACTTTTTATATTTCAAAGTTTAAAGGTATTAAAATGTTACTTTTTAAAACAATTTTACATAATATTTAATAAGAGAAACTTATATTTTAATAAACAAGAGCTTTTTATAAGAACATTCAGTATTGAAAAAAATCTACCTTTTTTTATTTAAAAAGCATAATTGAGACTTTTTCAATTAGTAAAATTTTAAATTTCATTTCTTCTACGAATTAAAACAAACATTTTGAAATCAAAGAGAAATAATGAAAAAATAGTTGAAGAAAAACTGCACAGTCTCATATTTGTTCTTTTTAAATAACTCGAGGCAGATTTTTTTTCAACATAAAGTATAAATACTTTCAACTTAAATCTGAATACAGGAATGTCTAGCTCATAGTTCTTTTCTTATGAATAGTGGTATTTTCCATCCTTCCCATCCTATCATATTTTACAGAAATCAAAGCATGTGAGTTGAAAATATAGTTATGGTATCTTATTTATTGTTAATGCAACAAACGAAAACACAAGTTTGACCTAGAGTGAAATGAAATACAATGCATTTATGATTCAATAAGTTGATTATGATTATGGTTTCATAAACAAAAAATTGTCTGCCTTGATAGTTATTACTAATCTCAAAAGTTTTCCTTTCTTGTTTAAAGACTTTTGGGAAAAGCAAGAAACAGATTATTTACTAAATAGAATTTAGGAATTTGCATCTGCACTCGCATCATTTATTCCTAAGGAGAATCCTAATAAATCATAATTTTAATCCTTCTCATGGTTAATTTTCTTAAGTTAAACTTTACAACAGCAAATAAATAATGTAAAAACATTCTATATTATTTAAATATGATTTTATTTCTAATTATTTTAAATATATTAATAAATTGACAGTTAAAAGTAGAAATTGTGAAAAGTTTTTAAAAATATGTTTTAAAAGGCTTTATTTATGGATTTCATGGATTCGGCCAAATACCGTAAAATGGGGTGAATAGGAGTGGCAGGGTGAATAGGAACGAAACTTCCCTGTCATACAAATAAATTCATTATAAATATATGTGATGATATTTTTAGTTGCCAATTTTTTTATAAGAATGTAATATCATTAAGAGTTAGGAAATTCAGTTTTGATATGTTTGCATAACTACTGGGCATATAAAAAATCTTCGAGAGGATCCTCAAAAACCTCATATTTTCAACGTCTACAAAACTTTGTATGTAACTACAATATTTTTCGCATTCTAAACCTAAGAGAGAGGATTTTTAATTAATGATAGACCTGTAAACGATATTCTGTATTAAATTCTACTTATTTTTAAACTACATAATGAAAAAATGAAAAATGGTTTGTAACATCAGATGAGATGTTTAAGATTTACGGGGTGAATCGGAACACGTTTTCTCTCATGGTTTATTTTTCTATACAGTGATAGTTTCATGTAATATATGAAAACATATGTATGAATATGTACTGTAACAATATTTTGTTTCTTCTAATTACCGTATTTTCGGGTGTATAGTCCACGGCTTATACAAGAAAAAAACCTTCCAAAAAGCCGCTGCGACTTATACACGGTGCGGGTTATACAAAGATTTTTTTTTTTCAATTGGAAATCATGATATTTTTTCTACAACTTCTAAACCTTAAAAAATTTGAAAAAAACATTGTAAGTTTTTTTCGCCATGCCGCGAAATTTAGAGTTCTCCCATGTTTGTAAAGGCTTTTTTATACTGCTTAATAGTTATTTCTGGGTTTAGAAGAACTGTTGCAACTATCGCCAAGTATTGCACTGATAGATCTATAATAGCTACCGTATATACTCCCGTATAAATCCTGAAATTTTAGACAAAAAAAGAACTTCAAAGTAGGGGGGTCGACTTATACGCAAGACCTAAAAAAAAAAATCTATGAATAAAATATCAGAAAATAATTTGCTAGCGAATCGATGCTGCAGCACAGGCGATTCCAAGGAATCATTCCTTTACAGAGTCGTTTCATTTCGGAACGAGTTCAAGGAATCGAACTTTTCCGGAGTCGTTTCATTTCAGATAGATTCTGAGGAATCGTTCCTTTTCAGAGTTAGTACTTTACCCTGTTGCAAAGAACAAAAAAAAAAAATGTGCCTCATTTGTGTCATTTCAGAACGATTCAGACCAGTCTTTCTTTTTCAAAACGATTCCGAGGAATCGTTCCATTACAGAGTCGCTTCACTTCAGGGCGAGTCATTTCATTTCAGATAGAGTCCGAGGAATCGTTCCTTTTCAGAGTTGGTGCATTTTGGACCGATTCCGAGGATTCGACCCTTTTGGGAACCAATGACTTAAGTTATGTATACATTTTATGTCCGAAATTTTAAATTTATCGCCGATTTTTTTTTAAATTTTTCGGAAAAAATTCAGAAAAAATATTACGTTTGTATGAAGAAAAAAAAAATGTGCGTAAACGCCGCATCGCTTGAAATTTAATCTTAAAATATGTAAACGCTGCGGCGTTTCTTCTGAAAATTACGGTACTGATAATCTTAATTTTTTAGCCGAATTATTGTAAGTATTATGCATCACGAAAAAATTGGTAAATTTGTCTTAAAAACTATGACTAATGGCTTCTAATTTCGAACCCTGATCGAAATATACGTACGTAAATGGTATATAGCCCGCGGACTATACATCGATGCATCTCTGCGAGTTATACACAAACTTTTTTTACTGTACTGCTCGATTTAGGGGTGCAGGTTATACACTGGGTGCGGGCTATACACCCGAAAATAGGTACTTGAAGAATTTAAAGGTGCCAAGAAATTACTTGATTAAACAAAAATGTCAATGCGTAATCCAACAGGCATGAAACACACAATAAAATAATTTAAAAATAGCAAATTAGTTAGAAAAACTGCACAGAATTATTCTCTGACATCCACAACATTACACAAAAACCTCAAAATGAAAAACCAATTAAAAAAAGAGAGGGATGCAAACAGTACTAAGGGCTGGGGATGAGGGCGTATTAAAAGATCGTATTAATACATGCAGGGATTGGGGCTACTCAATAGATTCACTTACCCAATGACTACTAATAAAGGATAACACAGAACAATGCTGAATTTGTATTAAATTCTACTTCTGCAATTCAAATATAATTTCTTAAAATAAATTTTAATTTTTCTTGATTTCAAAGTTGTTTTCTAATTTTTAAAAAGGCATATCTTTACTTGTACATAAAATAAAGGTTTGATTTCACAGTAACTATGTGTTCCTATTCTTCCGTTATCATTATTACCTGTTTTTATTAACCCTATTAAAGTTTGAATTGGAATAAATAAAGTTTGTAGCATTTGTTCCGTTTCACCCTTATCTGCAGGGTGAATCAGAACACCATTAAAAAAATAAATAATATATATATAAACAGTAAAAATGTTTCGTTTTTGCTTAAAAAGTAAAGAACAAAACAATACCGAAGTTTCTAGTAGAAAAATAGAAAAATTAGTTGTTGCTTTTTTTTAATGTTAAAGTTGAAAAATGTTCCGATTCACCCCATTTTATGGTGATATTCGGCCAAACCTAATATTCAGCAGGCCAAATAGTTTGATATTCAGCCTAACCGAATATTCGGTAACATGGTCGAATACCGAATATTCAGTACATCCCTATTAAAAAAAAAAATGTTTAATGGACAATTATATAATTAATATATCAAATGTTTATTGGTTTCTAATATTTTAAAATTAGATTTCGAAAATAAAACATTAATATTGTAATACAGACCAAGTAATAAAAGATTGCAATTAAAATTTTTATATTCGTTTTGAGTTTCATTAAAGAAGTTATTACTTTAAAAAAAAAATAAATATAAAAATATACATATGAATACATTTCTGCATGAATGTATAAACAACAAGTAAAATTTGAAATCTTTATTTGTACTCATAAAGAATTGAAAGATAACTAGTAACAGGAATAAATACACACATATGTATATATACATAAATTAGAAATATTGATTTTATGCTAGATACATACATATTTTCTTTATTCAGATATTCAGAAATATTTCTGTGAAAAAAATATATACATGCAGGTAAATTAATTTTTTATATAAAATTTAATATAAAAATGCAATTTCTTATACATTATAGCATAATAAATCACAATAAAAAACTTACCACTGCTTCCACCAGCAGTTCGGGTTGTATCATATGGATTGCAACAACGTCCATACAGTGTATTGTACGATTCCCACCAGAAACAAAGCTCAGGTGTTATTGTAACTCCAACTGGTATAGCACCAGCACGTTTTAATAAGGTCACAGCATCACCATCAAACTCTGCTCTCAATCCTTTTCTGGCAGGAAGCCCAACAGTGAATAAGCAACCTATTTTAAAATTAAATTTCACAACATTTATTTATTTAGAAATATTTTAATACATGAAAAAATACACACACAATAAATTATATGTGTTTTCTTTTCAATTTAACACAGCGGCAGGAAAAGCAAGAAGATAAAAGGTCTTACTGCCTATCAGACAATAATACAATAATTGGGGGGGGGGGGGAGGAGGAATTACCACTTACAATGAAAGAAGGCTTTTTGAATGACATTTACCAGTCAAGAAATGAACAGTAAAAATCCAGTTTTGTGTGCAAAATTTTACTTATCAATGCATTGTGAGCACTAGGAAAATATATAAGATGGTTTTAAAGAGATAAACTAGTTGGATGTGCCAATCCCGAAACTTTCTTCTATTAAATACGTACATATTAATATTTAAAAAAAATAGTTACCCATTTTAATGCTTTAATAATTTTAATTCAATACCATACCAACTTTGATTTTCATCTTAAATTTCGGCTTCAATCAATTAATCGGAGTAAAAACGAATTTCCGTCTCTGCACGAGCCGATGGACAATAGAATGATAGGCAGATTTTTTTTCAAATTCAAGGAGGACCTACTTACCTTACCAAAAAATAATCATATACAAAAAATTTAGTTCAGTTCTAGAACTAACTTCATGCACTTTTATGTGGTGCAAAATTGAAAATGGCACAAAATTCGCTATTGCAGCGCCCCGTTCAGGCAGATTTTTTTCAGATTCAGGGCAATCCAACTAGCCATAGCCATACACTTACACAAAAAATTTCGTTCAATTCGATGCATAACTTCATGTACTTTTGGTCGGTACAATATTGAAAATGGCACAAAAATCGAGATTGCAGTGCCCCCTTCTGGCAGATTATTTTCAAATTTAGTGAGGACCAACTAACCATAGTCATATACTTACACAAAAAATTTGGTTAAATTCGATGCATCACTTCATATACTTTTGGTCGGTACAATATTGAAAATGGCACAAAAATCGCGATTTCAGCACCCCCTTCCGGCAGAGTATTTCAAAACTGAAGGAGGACCTGCTTGCCACAGCCAAAAGCATTCATAAAAAATTTGGTTCAATTCTATGCATAATTTCATACACTTTTTGATGGTTGAATGGCGACATACACACATTTTGTAAAAACATGTTTTTTGGAATCTCTGACCCCTAAAACGTGTAAATCCGTCGAAAACCGGAAGTCGAAAAAATTTCAGTTACAATACTTTTTTCTATTGAAGATAGAAGAAAGTAAAAATAATGGTTGCAATAATCAGCAATTTGAATCCAAAAGAAATTATGGTGTGGGAAAAAGGTAGTAATTGAAAAAATATACATATGCATTCTACATACAAAACACATAAAAAATATGTCTGGGATTCTGTTACACCTGCAGTTTGAATTATGCAACTGGGGAATAATCAATCCATAGAGTGATCTACACCAAAATGTAGAAAAAATGTCAATTCATGTCATGGACTAACTCAATCTGAAGTTTGAAGAAAATCTAAGCTCTTGAGATAGAGCTAATGCGGAAATCATGAAAAATGCTGCATTGCAGCGCCCCCTGTTGGGAGATTTTCACCAAAAACTAATCAGCACAAATTTACATCAGAGACTAACAGAATATAATTTTTTACTAGATTCCGTGCATTAGTTCTGGAAATAGAGCATACACAAAATTTGTGTCATATACATTCATTTTGTAAAAACAAGTTTTTGGCATCTCTGACCCCTAAAACGTATAAATCCATCAAAATTTTTTTAGGAATCCAATACTTTCTTCTTGTAAAGATAGAAAAAAGTAAAAATATGTTTTAGCTGGTAAGATATTTGCTTTTAGGAATTAATATTGTATTTTCATTGGAACCACTTTATATTTAAAATAAGACTATGTGGCATAATGTTCTATTTTGACAGGCTTTATTGTAGATTATACAATACAAAAAATTCACAAGTACCTTTAAGCGCAATGGCTTCTTTAATAGTAACTGGTACCCCTAAAAATGGAGTTTCTTCAAAAATTTCTTCCTCTGTTTTTGATGTTGTAGCTAAGAGTTCATCAATGTATCGTGCTTCCTCAAGAGCTTCAGCAAACCTATCTTCTACTACAGCATTGATGATTGGATTAACATCTCGAATGCGCTGAATGAATACTTTTACTACTTCAGTGCTACTCACCTGAAAAGTAAAGAAATAAATTTCTATCACAAAAGAATTATATTTCAAAGCAAACATAGGACAATGGTATTTTCATAATAAACAAGATGGTTTGGAAAAAAAAAAAAAAAAAAAAAAAATGACAATCTTGAAAGGTATTGGTGAAAAGGCATTAATATTACGATTCAGGTGCTAGTTGCTAAAAAGTGCACTACTTAAGACATCAGAAGAAAAGTCTGATTAATTCAGAGTTATTACTACACTGTTAAAAAAAAAACTGTTAAATTTATGGTAAAAACTGCAGTCAAATTAAATGTAATAAAAAACTTACATCTAATTTTACTGCAATTTTTATAGCAAAAACTACTGGCAACATTGCTGCCAGCAGTTTTTACCATAAATTTAAAGGATTTTTTTTTTTTTTTTTTTTAACAGTGTAGAAAAATCTTATGTTTAATAAAAAAAAAATAAAAAAATATGACAGTGAAATTTGCCTCACAAAGGTGCATTACTAATTCATATCAAAATCATAAAATAAGGAAGATTTATTTCAGGTTTAGCCAGACTTAATAAATAAAAAAGCTTGATTAGTACATAAAAATATTTGGTAAGAGTATTGTGATTACCAATGATATCAGCAATATCTTGATTAATTTTCAGAAATAAATTTATTCTTCTTCATGAAAAAACATGAATAAAATTTACGAATTAAAATACATATGGAATTGATATAAAACCTAGTTGCATATTTATTACATAATCCTAAAATGTAGCCATTTGTTCATTTGTAGATTAATACTATTTATTATACATGTTATTGTAGCTAAAAACATGTACAAAACAACTAACCAATAAAAATAGTCTACCACCAAAAAAATGTCATCAGGCTTTACAACACACACACACACAAACAAAAGAAACAAAAAGACTTATGGAGCATGAAAATGCATTTTGTCTGATATATATATTTTTAAAAACTTATGCAATGACTCAGTAATTATTTTCATTATGTGGACAGTTAACAGAAAAAAAAAAAAAAGAAGTGATGACACTTAAAACTTGCAAAGCTTTCCCAATTCTGAAAAAAAAAAAAAAAAAAAAAAAAAAATGTTTGGGTCAAGCAGTGTTGCCAGATTGTCAAAAGCGAATTTCCCCAAAATTTCTGAAATTTTCCCCAAGTCAGGGTTTTTTTCAGAAAAAGTCCCCAATGCAATTTCTACTCAAAAAGACAAGTTTTCAATTTTCCATTAAAATTTTTTTAACAAATTTAAACTCAATTTTTCCCCCAAATCAAGAATTTTTTTGAAAAAATTTCCCATTTATGATAAAAATAAACATTTAATCTCAACAGAATTTTGCATGTATATTCAAAGCTAAAAACAACAACAAAAAGATTACAAAAATGTTTTTATGTATCAACACTTGCATAGCCGCATCCATATAATTTCAACTTTAAGTTGCGTTTTCTCAAAACTTGATTTTTGATGACTAACACCAAGATTAAAAAAAAACTATTTGATGGAATGGCTTAATTTTTTTTGCATGCATATAACATCATTATCTAGAATATGAATTAATATATTTTAGATAGTTTAATATTTTGAGAATTTTTAATGAAAAAAAGTTGTATTTTTTTTTTTTTTGGGGGGGGGGGGGCAGAATTTTGAGGTTTGAATGATTAAACTCAGGAAGGAAAAATTTGGAAATCTATGCACACTCAAGACAATTACCTCCTAAAAAAATTTAACAGAATAATTATCTTTTCATAAATGAAATGAAAAATTGCCATAGAATGAGTACGGTTTGATTAAACAAATCCTCTCTGCAATAAATAACAATAAAGCAAATGCAATAAACATAAAAAAGCAAATGCAATAAACATAAAAAAGCAAATGCAATAAATATAAAAAAGCAAAATACTTATAGTAAAAAAACACATTATACGAACAATTTAATGTATGTAAACATGAGAAATTATTTTAAAATATTAAAATCAAAATGCAGTATGAAAAATAAAGATTCTGATTATCACAAAAATTGTCATATTATAAAAATTGCACATTGAGTTACTTGGATTTGGTAATCAACCATTTGGTATTATAAAAAGTAAAACCCACCCAGAAATAGACACAAGTAACGCATTTTTCAACTTAGCAAATGCTCATTTATCGATTAATTACTAAAGCACAGATAAGCAGGAAAACAACATAGATTTATAATCACAGACTGAAAAAAAAAAAAAAAAGTGGTAATTAATCTGGATTTTTTTTTATAAGGATTAACGGCAGACAACTTATTGTAATACATAAACACCTCACATAAAAATGTACAGAATTGAAAATTAAGCCGTTCTTACTTCTTTTTGACGAATCTTTTTTGCCAATTCATGTGCTGGTTGCAGAAGATATTCACTTTTTATAGGTGGTAGTTTCTCATGCTTGTTTTGATAGAACCAACTAAATATGAATTCCGATAAAATATCTAGTACTTGGCGAAAAATTCGTAAACCGAAAATACAAATACCTATGAATATATCCATCATTTTAATGCACAAATACGAATCTGGATAGTTAAGAACAGCATACAGTACAAGGTAAATGCAGATATGCACTATGGCAGTGATTATGAAACGTCAAGACAGATTTTATCACAGGAATGTTCGAATAGCCTTGACAGACCTAGCTAGTCGAACATATTTTAATATATAATCTTATCTACCTTGATAACATATTTCTCTGATATCATTAGAAAAGGAAAACTGAAATGTAGTTTACAATTTAATCCGTCTTTATAGAGATAGCTTTCTTCTAAGCCCTCAAAATGCTAAATATACCACTAAAGTTTCAACGCGCCGAATGAAAACAAAAACATGTAAACAAAGGCCGTGTTCAAAAGCGGCTTTTTTTGTGCGCGCGCGCTCAGAAGATTCTGCTTGGAGTAGGTGCTATCGAAGAAGAGAATTTTAAACTTATTCAATTATTGTATTATTTTTATGGTTCAGAATTGGTAAATACAAATACCATATCTCTTTATCCTTTCAAAATATGATTTTCGTAACAGAAATACATACCTGTGACCACTCAAATAAAATTAAAAGTATTCCGGAAAAGTATCACGTGACCTATTTCATGCAATTAAGCCCGATTAGCATTTAAAAAATGACAATCAACCCTGCTCAAACCTTGACGCGCGCGACGCAAAAAAAATGATGGGCGATTTGATCACGTGATTGTGCGTTTTGTGCTTATCTCTTATTGGTTGCACGTTGTTTGTTGTCAAAGTTGGTAGGTTGACTGATACAATTTAAAAATTGGTGATTTAATTTTTTTAATAATTTTATTTTTATTTATTTAAAAATCATTTATCAGTTGCTTTATACTTTTCGTATTAAATAATAGAATACTGTTGATTCTATTGTTGTAATTAATAGAATGCTGTTGATAAACCAAGGTGGAGATATCCACACGGGGGACTAGCTAAGGGGGGGGGATACCCTCCCAAAACATTGACAAATGTTGTTACACTTTGCAAATTTAAAACTTTTATGTCAAATTTAATTAAAATTTTAATAAAAACTGCAATACATTTTCTATTTTTGATAGAATTTGCAAACGTTACAACTCTAATTGGGAATATTATTAATTTTTTTACAAATAAGAATTGTATTACATTTTCAAAGTGCGTTAACTTGGCAAAATTATAAAACGAGTTGGCGAATATAAAAATTTGACAATATTGATACAGACTTGACAATATTAAGGTTTTCTCCCCCACCAATAAAAAGTCTTAGCGATGGCCCTGTATCCACATATTACAAGATTGATTTGTAATCTACAATACTGGATTGATTTCAATGGAATTTGCATTGTTAGTTAGATAATTTTTCAGAAGAAGTTTTAGTATGTATATATTTCTTATTTAATGATTGTATATTTTAATACCATGTGGATAACAGGCCAAAATATGTCATAAAATATGAAAAACAAACGACATCCGAAATTATGTTAGTATAAGCAAAACACTTATTAATACTTTTAATAGAAAAATTATAAACATTCTAATCATACTTTATTCATTATAAAACTAGAAGGCAAACTCCAAATATTTCACTTCTTTAAAATATATGTATGCAGATATTCTTAATTTAAAAAAATGTATATCTTTTACATTTTGCTTTTATAATATTTTCCATTTTGATTTTAACACCGTAAAATATCCACGCATGCATTATATTTGCATCCTAATCTCAATAAAAAATTACTTCTAAAATTTTCAAAAAAAAAAAAAAAAAAGAAGAAGAAGAAGAAGAAGAACATTAATAATTATTTTATGCGTATACGGATATTTTCGCAGAAAACTTTTTTTTTTTTTTTTCATTTTCTTAATATATATATAAATCACTTTGGAACGATATTAATATCGTTCTAATTATCCTTTTAATATTCTAAATTTGGAATATTAAAACTTTCTCCTCAAAAATCTCATTTTCTCATATTTAAATAAGTATTTTATTATTATAATAGAAATACATGTGCTTCTGTATTATTAATATAAAATTTACCTTTAATAAAAATGTCTTATTTATTAATAAAAAGCAACCAAAAAAAAAGAAAAACACAAACCAACTTTTGGCCCGCGCAGGTTTCGAACCCGTATCGTCTGGGTTCAAGCTCAGCACTCTGACCATTCGACCAGCCAGCTCATTTCAATTGTAATAGATTATCTTTATAATTGGCACTACAAGTAATTACATCCTTGATCTGTTCTCCATCTGTTACTGAGCGAACAGTTACAGTAACTGGTGGCACAGTAGCGAGGACTGAACGCACATCCCACCAAGTATAAGTATCCACTCCATGTCCGTGGCTCCTAGCGTGCGCGTGCAGCGCGCGTAACAGCTGAACACGGCCAAATTTCCGTCACTGCGCAGCTGATTTTAAGCAGTTACAGTAGAATTTTAAACAGTTAATGGTCGGAATCCAGGCGGTGTTCAGCTTTTACGCTCGCTGAGCGCGCGCGCTCAGGAGCCACGGACATGGAGTGAGTTCCTATCGCGGACGGGATATGCTTTCACTAGTCGCTTCTGTGCTACCAGTTCTGCAACTGTGCGCTCAATAACACGTGGAGAACAGATCACGGATGTAATTACTTAAAGTGCTATTACACGTAAAAATTGCAAGCGACAAAAATCGCCTGCGTTTTTTCGTGTTCTTAACATTTCATTGGCTGTTCGAGAAGAGTCTTTACCATCATTTGGATTTCCAAGCATTTGATTGGCTGTTGCCGGTGACTCGCTTCGTTCCACGCGTCAAAGACGCTCCGACAAAAGAGAATCGCGTGCTACCAAGCGACTCTCTTGGTCCCATAGGATTACATGGAGACGCCTGCGATTTGACGCCTGCAGCAGCGCATGTGTAATAGCACCTTTACGGTGCCAATTATAAAGATAGTCTGTTACAAATGAATCGAAGCCAGCTGGCCGAATGGTCAGAGCGCTGAGCTTGACCAGACGATACGGGTTCGAGACCATCGCAAGCCGAAAGTCGGTTTGTGTTTTTTTTAATTATTGGTTGCTTTTTATTAATAAATAAGATATTTTTATTAAAGATAAATTTTATATTAATAATATAGAAGACCATGTATTTCTATTATAATAATAAAATACTTATTTAAATACGAGAAAATGAGATTTTTGCGGAGAGAGTTTTATATTTGAACCCTTCTAATATTCTAAATATCGTTCCAAAGAGTTAGATATACAGGGTGTTTCGCTACCAGACCGACAAACTTTGAGGAGTGATAGTAGACATGAAGACAATCATTATTGAATGGGAAACCAGGGGGCGCAAACGTCTTCCGTAGGAGCTAGGGGCCATTAAAGTTAAAGGTCCAAAACTTCAAACGATTATAAAAAACGGAAAAATGGGTGGATTCGTTTGCGGTTTCCGCTAAAATCATTCTTTATATCACGATTTGTCTGTAAAAAAATTTTAACGGTTACGTTAAAAAATTGTCAATAGAGGGCGCTTTAGACTTTAGAGTAACAAACAACTACTTTTACTCTTATTTTGTGCACGGGATTGAAATTATTCTAAAGTTTAGACTTTAACTTAAATTTTAAGCCCAAAATCGTAAACATTGTTATCGGGTAACTAGCGAAAATTGAACTGCAAACAGAGGAGGGAATTTTGAACGGTCATAAACATTTAAATTAATCGATTTTGTTGGGGTTTGCGTGTAGGTCATTCCCTTGGTAATAATTTTATTCAAAATGACGTACAGCATCGGTGTCCCCATTTTTTTCATAGAGGGCGCTTTCGACACATCTCCGAAATTTCAGTTGCATTGCTCCTGGGTGTTTTACTACCAGACCAACATACTTCTTTTGTAGTAAAACCTTTAACTAAATTGTTTTCTACCACGTTAAGTATTGCTGTTTCACTACCTGTTTCTGTTGCTTTTTTACCTGCTTCTTTTAACCACAGCTCGCTAAAAAGGCATTTTCAGCATTACATTCCTAGGTAACTCTGAGTCGTATTGCATTCCTAACACTTCCTGGAAGTATGTTGGTCTGGTAGTAAAACACCCAGGAGTAATGCCATTGAAATGTCGGAGATGTGTAGGAAGCGCCCTCTATCAAAAAATGAAGACACAACGGCTGTAAATCATTTTGTATAAAATAATTACCAAGGGAATGACCTACACACAAACCGCAACAAAATCGAACAATTTGTGTAATGTTTATGAGTGTTTAAAATCCCCCCCCCCCCCTGTTCAGAATTAAATTTTCGCTAGTTACCCGATCCCGAAGTTTCCGATTTTGGTATTAAAATTTAAGTTAAATTCTAAACTTTAAAATAATTTCAACCCCATGAACAAAATAAGGGTAAAAAGTAGTTGTTCGTTTTTATAAAGTCTAAAGCGCCCTCTACCGACAATTTTTTAACGTAACCGTTAAAATTTTTTTACAGACAAATCGTGATATAAAGAATGATTTTAGCGAAAACCGCAAACGAATCCACCCATTTTTCCGTTTTTTATAATCGTTTGAAGTTTTGGACCTTAAACTTTAATGGCTTCTAGCTACTACGGAAGACGTTTGCGCCCCATGGTTTCCTGTTTAATAATGTTTCTCTTCATGTCTACTATCACCCCTCAATGTTTGTCGGTCTGTTAGCGAAACACCCTGTATATTAAGCAAATGGATAAAAAAAAGGATTCTGCGAAAATATCCGTATACGCATAAAATAATTTCTATTGTTCTTTTTTTTTTTTTTTTTTTTTAGAAGTAAGTTTTTATTGAGATTAGGATGCAAATATAATGCATGCGTCGATGTTTTACCGTGTTAAAATCAAAATGGAAAATATTATAAAAGAAAAATGTAAAAGATATACATTTTTTAGCTAAAAATATCTGCATACATATTTTTTAAAGAGGTGAAATATTTGGTGTTTGCCTTCTAGTTTTGTAATGAATAAAGTATGATTAGAATGTTTATAATTTTTCTATTGAAAGTATAAATAAATGTTTTGCTTATACTAACAAAATTTCGGATGTCGTTTGTTCCTTAAATTTTATGATATATTTTGGCCTGTTATCCAAATGGTATTAAAATATACAATCATTAAATAAGAAATATATACATACTAAAACTTTTTCCGAAAAATTGTCTAACTAACAGAGCAAATTCCATTGAAATCCATCCCGTATTATAGATTACAAATAGCGTTGCAAAGGTTAGAAAAAAAACCGGTTTAAACCTGGGAATAAACCGGGTCTATTGGAAATAAATCCGGGAATAAACCGACTTTTTGCAACTCTAATTACAAATCAATCTTGTAATATGTGTATACAGGGACATCGCTAAGACTTTTTACTGTTGGGGAAGAAGACTTTAAATTGCCTAGTCAAATTTTCATATTTGCCAACTCGTTTTATAATTTTGCTAAGTTAACGCATTTAGAAAATATGTAATACAATTCTTATTTGTAAAAAAAAAAAATAATAATAATAATAATATTCCCAATTAGAGTTGTAACTTTTGCAAATTCTATCAAAAATAGGGAATGTATTGCAGTTTTTATTAAAATTTTAATTAAATTTGACATAAAAATTTTAAATTTGAGAAGTGTAAAAACATTTGCGAATGTTTGAAGGGAGGTGGGTGGCTCCCTCCCCCTGTGTGGGTATCTCAACCTTGGTTTATTAAAAGCATTGTATTTAATACGAAAAGTATGAAGCAACTGATAAATGATTTTTAAATAAATAAAAAGAAAATTATTAAAAAATTTAAATTGTATCAGTCAACCTACCAACTTTGTCTACAAACAAAGTGCAACCAATAACAGATAAGTACAAAATGCACAATCACGTGATCAAATCGCCCAGCAGATTTTTTTTGCGTAAAGCGCGTCAGCTTTGAGCAGGGTTGGATGTCTTATTTTAAATGCTGATCGGGCTTAATTACATGAAATAAGTCACGTGATACTTTCCCGGAATACTTTTAATTTTATTTGAGTGGTCACAGGTGTGTATTTCTCTTACGAGAATCATGTTTTGAAAGGATAAAGGGATATGATATTTGTATTTACCAATTCTGAACCATAAAAATAATACAACTGAATAACTTTAAAATTCTCTTCTTCGATAGTACCTACTCCAAGCAGAATCTTCTGAGCGCGCGCACGCGCGCAAAAAAGTGTCTTTTGAACACGCCCCCAGTTGATCCACTGCCTCCTCTACAATGCCTTCTCGCTTATGACGTAGTGGAGGCGGTTTCCCTGACAACGATCGCGTTCTGAGCTTCATGGCGATTGTGGAACCAGTAGGGTTAGTGATTTCGCCTCCACTTCATGACGTTTCACGCTTGTCATCTGCTCAATGAATAGGCATTGTAGAGGGGGCAGTGGTTGATCACATTGTTAATAAAACAAGACTAACCAATGAGAAGCCTGCATTTATGAAAAACTTTTCACAGTTTATAAAAATACAGTGAAGCTAATTGGATTCCCTCTATTAATTTTATGATCTGAAAACTTTGAAAGTACAGAATTCTGTTCCTAATCGAATCTAATTAACGAAATGTATTATACTGTTTCTTCAAGATGCTATAGTTATGCTATACAATACAACATTTTGGAAAAAGCTTACATACATTTCGCAAACTGCGAAATTGACAGGTTCTAGCAAATGCATCTTTACAAAAATTTCAATGAACATAGGACATGGTGTTTGCATCTACGTGTCATACCCTGCACATAAAGGAGCAGAAAAATCACTAGTTGTGACTTGATACTATGTATTTTATTATAAGGAAAGGGCATGTTTACAAACAAACACTTCTTTCAACCAATCTACCAATTACATTTTTGCTTTAGCGATCATTACAGGAATCATCATGGCGACGTTGAACAATCATACAACTGAGCTTTTAATCGCAGACCAATCGTAGAAAAATCAGATCGCCTTGACTTCTTGTGTACAGAAAGAGTCTTAAAGACGGGCAGGAAATTATTGTGGATCCACAGTAATTTTGCCCACAGTGACATCAGCTGCCCTTTCCTTATTTGTATCTAGATCAAATGTAACAAGTCCTTTTGCAGCAATTCGATGCAACTCCATAATTCGAGAATGGGCATATTTAGCATAACCTTCCGAAGTAACCAATGTTACTGACCGATTATAGGGCAGTACGAAAGCGAATTGTAGAACCAATGGAAACTATCCTGTTGAATTGTAGCTGACGTCACATTTCGATTTGATTTTCATTTCGTACTTGTCTACAATCGGTCTTAACATTGGTTACTTCGGTAAGTGACCGGTAAGTTGTGCTGAACATGCTCAATGAAAGAGATGTGCTTACTAATTTTACCAGGTCCAGTTCCTAGATCAACATGCAACATATGGGACAATAAAATCTGTATGACAACGTTAACCAATATCACGATTGACCAGTGGTGTAGGTGTAGTCGTTAAAAAACAGAAGGTATACGCTCTAAGGAGAGGGTATCTGATTAAAACAGAGGGTATACCCTAGCATATACATTGTATAGCTTTTTTAAAAACCAGAAAGTATACGGCGTATACCCCTGTGTACTCTCCATTACATCCCTGCTGGTGACAAAGGGGAACATGGCAAGCTTAGAAAATTTACCTAAGTAGGAGGAACTGGGGCACATTGATACTTGGGGCACATTGATACACCCCCTGTACAGCACACCGGGTCATTATAGGAAGTTTCACAACAGCTCCAAAAGGTGATACTAGTAAAATTAACTACATACAGAAAGTTTTGGAATGATTCAATAGTTTGATGAAATGGGATGGGTGATTGTTTTTGTAGGTCAAAAGTAAATTTGAGTTGCATAATTGAAATGGTATTATACAACTGTTCCAGTATTTTCAACCGAAAAGAATACCCTCCTTGGCAAGTAAAGCTACTCTTTATCAGTTCCTCATTCTTTATTGTTAGATAAATTATGAAGTGTTGGATTTGCGACTCATTTTATTCAAAATAGCTGTATGGGGCACATTGATACAGTCTTTGTCGGGGCACATTGATACAACCTAAATCCTTTTCTAGTTCATTTTTTCATTACCTTTTATTATTATTTTTTTTTACCATACACTCCTTAATTCAACCATTTTTCTTCAAAAATTTCTACTCTTAGTTTTTATTGAAGTGAAATAGCTCTAATTTCTTTATATTAGAACATTTTATAGTACTTTTGCAAACAGAAGACGTACAAACTTACACAATATCTAGTGCTAGTAGAATTAGCAAAAGAAATGGACGGCAGCCTGGCAAATCTCAAATTTATATCGATTCTCCAGAGAAAAAAGTATTATCGACATGAGAAATATTAAGTAAGAGAAGCAAGCTGCAGAACAGTACAGGATAAGTATATTATAAACATAATCTTTAATATAATTATCCTTTATTTTCTGTTTGTAAACCGATTTATAAACAGAAAACCTGGTAATTCTTTCACTTTTCCTAAGAAAGAAGATAATTATGGGGTTAAAGTGCCAGATATGACAAACTTACCAAAGCCAACAAACAGACAAGGAACAACCAGAACATCAGGTCATTATACATTTCCTTTTGATTGCTTTAATATCGCTTACAAATAAATTGTGTGCGATTTTAATGTCTATAAATGTATATAAAATGGTTTGCTAACTATTTTTCTATGAAAAATATGCATTGGTGTTATTTTGTCTCCATTTTTCCCAGACGTTTCAAAGTATATCAATCTTCCCCGGGGATGGGGCACATTGATACAAATTACTTTTTTTTATTTTTTTTAAATTACATGCAAAAATAATATATAAAACAACGATTGTACATTTTTATAACACACTACACATGTTTTGCTGACATCACACAAAAAAATAACTTGAATTTTCTGCTTTCTAGACATCAAAATTTTTTTTTGAAAAAAGCTGTATCAATGTCCCCCAGTTCCCCCCATATGAAATTTCTTTGTGCTCTAGTCCAGCAATTCCCAATCTTTATTGATACGCGACTCACCTTTCAGTGAAAAAAAATTTCGCGACCCACTTAATATGAAGGTTTATCTAATAGCAGAATGGAAATTTTGAATAACCTCTATTATAAATAAAAGATGTCTGCTATCCTATACTATGAAAAAGACGAATTTTTGTACGAAGAATGCATCATCAAGAAAAAACAAAAATAGGAAAATCTTTTTAAAAGAATTTAAGAAAATCAAAAAAAGGTAATATCAGTGTGTGTCAGTGGAATAATTATTAAAACAACACGCATATTATATAGATAATGAAAACTATAATTATTATCAAAACACAACTTTACAGTCAGGGAGATTTCTGGTATTGGTATTCACGGATGAGGACATTTAGATCAGATTTAAAACTAGTTAATTTTAACCATAAGACATTTTATACATGCGGTTTGTTTCTGTATTTTCAAAAACAGCAAAGTAGAAAAAGCACGTCCATAGAAATTTGCCGTATTGAACCGCATCAGGGACGTCAAAATTGATTTAGGTATTTCTGGATATTTTGCTCTTATGTTCATCCCGAAGGAAATTCATGATTTTTCTAGGGTTGCTATAATAATTGCGCGTCTAATGACACATCTCACAACGAAATCATAACATAATATCGATCGATTGTTTAAGAAAACACTGTCTTCTCAGAAAGTTTTAAACAAACAGCTTTCACGTTTATTGCGGTTGTAAAATATTACATTTGTTGATTTCTTTTAAACAGATGAAATAAAAGATACATTTTTGAAGACAACCTCGAATGTTCCGCAACCCACTAAAACATCCACCGCAACTCATCAATGGATCACGACCCATAGTTTGGGAACCGCTACCTAGTCTATACTTTTAACATCTATTCTTTGATTCGATTGCATTCTTTTCGAGACAGACGATTCTCTCAAAATTGATTATTGAAATGTTTCGTTGGGAATATTTGGAGTTTAATAGAATTTAAGTGCCTTTAGATGAGAACGTTGTGCTAAATTCAGATATTTTCTCTGGAAGGGGATTCCTATGCTTGGAGAAGGACATTATATATTTCTGGAGGGAGAGAACTGCACTTTTTAGTCATGGGAAGCACTTAAGAGTTGGATCGGGACAGGTCCAGTTTAGAGACGCCGTCCCATCATTGATTTAAAATGTGGGACCTCACAGGAGAATCACAACTACTTGAGAACTAGTGAGAACAACTGGATTTTCTAAAAAAAAAAAAAAAAAAAAAAAAACGATTAGTTACGATGTCAACGATATGCTATTTGCTTTGTGTACTCAGCCATAAATGGCTATCCCGCGGTGTGCTACCACCGATTCCGGATGCCACGATAAACAACATTCAGTAAAACTTAAGAGAGTGGTCGGGACAGGTCCAGTTTAGAGTCACTGTCACATCATTGATCACAAATATGGGATTTCACGGGAGAATCACAACTACCTGAGAGCGATTGCGTCTTTTAAAATAATAATTGGTTATTTGTCAACGTCCTGTTATTTGCACAGTGTACTCAGCCAATACTGGCTGTCTCGAGATGTATTATGAATGTCCTCTGAAAATAATTAAAAAGGTAAAACACAAATAATTATTGAGCTTAAGTTTCTGTAAAGCAACAGATGAAAGTCCGAAGATCACAGGAAAGTTTGAAATAATGACTTTGATACAGGGACGATAACTTTAGTTCGCATTCATGGCAAACTGTTCTGTTTATCGCATTTCCTTACATAATTAGATAATCATTTATTATTTTGATAAGTATAGCTTAACTAGGACTTTCCTCAGAGGGATTAGTCTGAGCGACATTACTTAGAACATAGATTTAATAATAATAATTTGCTAAAACAAAAAAAAAAAAAAAAAAAAAAAAAAAAAAAAGATGTTATTGTTAATTGATTATATATTGTCACAAAAAACTGAAAGAGCAAACTGAATAGTGCAACGGCAAAATATTATATAAAAATTCCTACACACAGTTAAAAAAATGTAAAATCAAGCTATACAAAACAGCCATGCATGGGTATAAAAATATAGTACTCAATACATGGAAAGTAATACAGATAATGAAGCACTAAAATATCTTGTGCCGGAACTTGAACTCTTTGAAAAGACGTCAAGAATATATACACCAATTTTAGTACCTAAAAGTGACACAAATCATGATGGTCGAGCAGAATGAGGCAATTTTTTATACGGTGTGTGGTGCTCTTAAATAGCTAGAACAGAACAGTTAATATATACAATAATATAATATCTACATCTGTTTTCCCTGCATGCGATGAGGTTTTCGATAAAAATATAGGGTATTCACTCTTCAAAAAATGGCACATAAAAATCCTGAAAACGCCAAAAAAGGAATGCAATGCGTTGTTTCGAGTGTGTTCCAGATAGAGTTGTAAAAAATCCACAGTTTTTGAGGGACGGGAATAAACCCGGGAATTTTGGGGAATAAACCCGGAATTTTGAGGAATATTGGAAATTTTGTAGAAGTTTTGAAAGTAAACAAAACCAGTCATTTTTCAACTTGAAATTTTCATTTTAAGTCATCATTGCTCATTATTCTGAGAAATTTAAATGGATTTTTTATTAATTAACAAGACTTATTATTTTAACACTTTGCAACTTTATAAATTCCTAAAATTCATCAGCTTTGCAACAATGGTGATTTAATGAATGAAGATTTCAATTATTCTTTTAAAATTTTAAATTGTTTACTTTCTGTTACCTGGCATATCCAACATATATTCTTTATTTAATTTTTCTATATATGTTGAATCTGAGAACAAGGGTGATGTTTACATTTATAAATAAATCTGTCATTTCCCTTTCTAACTTATTAATATTAAACTCTACTGGTTTTGTTTACATTTCTTATTGTAAATATTTTCATGCACTCAATCAGTAAGTTTCATAATACACAAATATTTGTATAGACAGATTTACTATAGTTTTATACCCAGAACAACCTTGTGACGAAAGCATCAGAATCCTTTTCTACTTTAAAATTTTCAAAAACAAGGGCTTAAATATTAAATTTGTTCGCTGTTTTTTTCCCTTGTTGCATTAATTGTATTGAAAGTATAAAAATGAATATCCATGGATGGATTTATATTTAAATAAGAATATTTAGAATCTCGTTACATGTCAATTTTTCAGTGTAACAAATGCTATTTGGATTGTAAAAAAAAATCCTTTTTCATCATAAAAAGATTCATTTTAACAAATTTTTCTGTATAGCGAATTTAATTAGTGCTTTCCAGAGACTCATTGTAATTAGATTTTATTGTATTTTGTTATTAAAGGCAGCTTTTAAAATCCCCTGCACAACAACACGAAATCCTGACATATTTTTAAACATAAATGCACATAATTGGCTGGCCTATTGAAGCGATTCCTAATGAAAATGATTTTTCAATTCTTTGTTAAATAACTTATCCAATTATAAGCAATTGTTAGTCACATGACAACACGTTTTTTCCATTCCTGCATTGTCTTGTCTGGAATTTGGTTCAAAGTACTAATTTAGACAGTATTTTCTAAAAGATCACTTGCATTTATCAAAAAATGAAAATAATCTTTCAATTACACAATTTATGAATTACAACACCTGCTCATATCTACTTTTATATAATTTTAAAAAAGGCGGCTTTTGTGGAGCAATTAAAATTATTCAAAATAAATTCCAAAACTATACAATATAGAACTTTTATAATCACATTTCCTTATCATATACATTTTAAAATATAAAATTTTATTTTTTAGGAAGAAATTAAACACTTACCTGTTGAATATTTGAGAGTGAAAATCATGTTAGAAATACGTTTAAATAAATATTCATACCAGCATTTCTCAAAAAGAAATAAATGACAAAATACTAGAAATTGTATTTATAATATATTTTAAATATTTTACAACTGAAATCATAATTTAAGTGTTACTATCAGGGCCGTAGCCAGAAGTGAATAATAGGGGGGGGGCTCAAGAAAATGTAGGGGGGGCTCATGTTTTTTTTCTCTCACTCTGATGTAGAAAGATAAATTAGTGCATGTATGTACTATGTTTTTTATTAAACTGTTGTAATAACCTTATTTTAAGCTAAGAGAAGAATAAGCTGATGAAAAATTCGAGTGTATAATGAGTGCAAAATTAAACATCATCTTAGCTTCGTATGTGCAAATAGGAAGAGCGAGTGTTGAAACTTATTTTAGTTATAATTTAGTATTTCTACAAAACTTTGAAAAGGCCTCAAAACTAAATTAGATTTTTGAACAGAATTTCATTTGGATTTTCAAAAAAGAAATTCATTGAGTAATCATGAAATCTTTTCTAAGAGAGGCTCAAAATGCTTTAAGGGTTGGGGGAGGGGGAGGGGGCTGAGCCAGCACATCCTTAACTACGGCCCTATCTGTCATACTAGAACTTTCTGACAGAGTAATTGAAATGCCTCTGCATTTTCGAATTAAAATTTTTTAATAACATTAAATCTGCTTTTTTAAAAAAGCACATGAAAAAGTTAGTCATATATATGCATTGCTATCTTTATAGTTTGCACTCGTGTCTTAAGTAATTCATGACAGATAATTATTAAAAAAGAAGTTCATAGGTTTAAATATATAGGTTATAGAATTTTCGTCAAAAACGAATTTTCGTAAAACTCAGAATTTTGGTCGAAAACGCAAAAGAATTGGCGTTCGATCTCTAATACTTATACTGGTGAAATAAATGATGATGTCAATAAGTAAATAAAAGCTTACAGTTCACTTGTTTCGAAATAGTTGCAACCTTTAATCTTTTTTTTAAATCTGCCCTCAAGGAAGCTTAAGTTTCATTCTTTTACAATAAAAACATTAACAAAATCAAAGTTGTATTTTGCATTTAAAATTATTACTGTGTTCATTCAAAAATTAAAAGCATGTACATTTGAATTGGCTATTGGCATTTTTCTTTGATTACCATTCATAAATCAAGGACTATATACGTATATATTTTAAAATTTAAACTAGAAATATTCCAATATACAACAAAATGTTTATCATAAGATAATATTTATGATAAAATTAATTATAAGTTTGATCTATGCTAGTAATAGAAAACGCTACAGAATAAATATTTTCAGTATATAACTAATGCTGATACAATATAATATAAATAATATGTCAAAAGTAATTAAAATGCTCGCATTTCTCCTATTTAAAACGAGTTGTAATCTTCATTTCTAATCATTATCTTTTTTTAACAAAAAGAGAACTTTAATTATTGTTATATAATAAAAGCATAAACAAATTCACTCATAGATAAAGAATTTTTAAATTATTTTTATGCACAGTCAAATGTTAAAAACATTTGCAATTGAGTATACTATTAAAAAAATTCTTTAATTTGAAATACCATGACTCAAACTTCAAACACAAAGCAAAATATGAATACTTAAAACTTTATTTTATACTAGAAGCAAAACAGGATTAAAAAATTCTTCAGAAAAAACGCTTTATAGCAAAATGCTAAAATACCAAATTGCAACGAACTGCATTTTTCATGTAACACGAAAACAAAATAATAAAAACAAACAATAGTACATGTAACAAACACACTTTTGTAACAAATGGAATTTTTTTTAAACCAAATTGGAAAAATATAATGAAGTATGCTTTAATGGATACATGAAACACTATAAAATATTTAAGTTAAATAGATATATAAATACGAATGGTTATATAAGCATTATAAATGTGAAAACTAACCTTGTAGTGTATACTAAATACATAAACTGAAAAAAGTAGATATAAAAGGAATAAAGTAGTGTCAACAAATTGAAGTTCACCTGCTTTAAAACAATTGAAGTCTTCTATTCTTTTTCTCATTAAATTTTTTAAGGAAAACTTCCATATTGATTGTTTCTGTTCTTTCTTTTTCAAACGCAAGAAAACTTAGATCGGCCATTCTTTGATGAGACATTGTTAGTCTTTGTGGACGATTTATTCTTGTAAGGACTGAAAATGTTGATTCACATATTGCAGTACTACATCCAAAAGTTTTAACAGTTGCTAATAGTTTATAAGTGTCTTCAAATGCAACCCTATATTTAAAAAGTTCATTAAATACAATGGTGTTTGGATTTTCTTCAATGGTTCTTTTTATGAAATTCTTTACAACAATTATTTCATCTTTAGATGGAAGCTTAACATTATAATTTTCTAATATCTTCATTTTATTTAAATCCATATCAAGCTCTGCACTTGACTGCGCTAGAAGTAACTTATCGTTATTATTAAACCGCCTTTTCATTTCATTTAATACTATATCTAAAGTTTCAAAATAAATAGCTTTTAGATGTAATGTTTCATCAATATTCGAGCTAGCACCTGTAGTTTCTACAATTAAGTAATCTCTGAGTTTTGTAGAAGTGGTTTTTCTTGGCTTTTTTGAACATATTTCTTCTTCCTCTTCCTCAACAACAAATTCAGTGGACATCTAATTTAAAATTTCTTCGTAAATTTCATCTGACCTTAAACAAGTAAGTGAATCTATTGTAGACAATTCTTAAATAATCAGTTAAACTAGTTTCTAGCTTTTGCAATAATTGGTTTGCAGGATCTAGCGTTTCAAGAATTCTCTTCAAAAATATTAAGCAGAATTTGAAAGCTTTAGTTTTCATTATCGTTAACAAACCAGTGCTTTCTGCAATGTTTACTCCAACTTGTTTTCTGTCCAGTTTTACTTCTTCTAGAGTATTCAGAATTTTTTTTATAATTGTTATACACAATTTTTGTAACATGTAAATTTCACTCCATCGCTGTTCTAATAAACGAACAAGGGATTGACCTTCATATTTCTTAGCTATGTTACCTTTTCTCAAAAAGTTGTACAGCATGGAACACTGATCAAAAAACTGTTTGGTTTCACTTACATCATTTATTGCTTTTATAATTACTAAATGAAGTCTGTGGCTGCAGCAATGTACATATGGGATATTTCTATCAAGATGTTTCTGCAATATAGCTTGGACCCCTCCTTTTTCACCGCTCATGACTGAAGCACCATCAAAACATTGACTCAAAAATTTTAGAATTAACTAAATTACAATCATGAAGGATCTTTAAAGTTAAATCAGCAAATGTTTTTGCATCCAAGTCAGAACATGTTTTTATTGCGATAATTGATTCTTTTATTTTCCCGTCCTTTATGTATCTTGCTCCTAATGCAACATTTTCTCTATTATTTCTATCACGCGTTCCGTCTTCCAAAATCGAAAACCAGGGAACATCAGCATTGTTAATGTCATTTGATATATCTTCTGACACTATTTCAGCAAGGATTTGTATTACATCATTTTGTATTTCAGGTGAAGTGTATTTTGCATTAATTGGCACTGATTTGACACATTCTGCAAGTTTATTGTCCTTTTTGATTGTGTATTTAAAAAGGTTTTGAAATAAACTACTTTCCTCGTGTTCATCTATATCATACGTCCCACGTAATGAAAGTTCATTTATAACTAAAAATTGTACGATTTCTGCAATAGATTGAACATAATATCGATTTTTTTCTAGAACATCGTTACATACCAAAGATGACACACTCAAATCCATCTTTTCACGTTCTTCTCTTTCTGTCCACATGCTCATTGATATTATATGATTCTGTGACGAAGCGTGCTTTTGAAACCCTCGGTCCTTGGACAATGCTTTTTTCCAATTCCGGAAACCGGCTGAGATAAATGGATTTTCTTTAGTCACCGAATGAGGAAACTGTCGACAAGGATAACAAAATACAGCATCTCTGCTTTTGGAATATTCCAGCCACTTAAATTTTTTCATCCAATCTGGTTGAAAACTCCTGTTATCCGAATTTTTTGGATACTCTGATAAATTTGTACTTTTTAAATTTCTATCGCCCACCTTCGATATGTCACTAGGTGCATCGGCATTCATCCTGCCTGATAAGTCACCGAAGACCGAAAGAATAACCCTCACGCCTGTTGAGTTTCTGATATCCGATTGCGTAATACGGGCTAAAAATCATAAAATCACTTCCAACAACAGAGGGGGGGGGGATACGACACCTCATTGACCGAATGAAAACTTTGCCTCCCCGGCTAAGAGCAGATTTCTATAAAATAAATTGGTAATTTAAAAATTCCTTTTTTTTTTAATTAAACCGCACACACAAGAAAAAACAATTAACATAAATATAAAAAAATATATATAAAAAAAAAGAGTCATTTACACTTCCTGGATCCTAGGCAAGCTAAATTCTACATTTGCTTTAAAAAAAAAAATATATATATATATATATATATATATATAATGCATTACCGGGTTTTTGGCACCGGCTGATCATGGCGCCGCACATACGTCACCCATGTATACTAGCAGTAGAAGACAATAATACCAATAATAATTAGATGGGATACACATTACAAAATACCAACGATTTAAATTTACAAATCTATAAATAACTCATTCACCTCGCCGACTAATGGAGGGGGGGGGGGGTTAAGATAATAAATATTTCTGTTGATAATTTGCCAAACCAAACTGTTGATTGTTAAAAGCAAAAATATTTTTTATGATCATAATTAAGTACTTTTTTCCATTTCAGAAAACATTGCTCAACTTGAAATGGAAATCGATAAATAATGAACGTTGATGATTAGATTCAAATGTTTGTTTTATTTCTGCTAAACATAAACCGAATAATCTAGATAAATTTTTGAAGTATATACAAATTTATATTGATTGCAAAACATCATAATGTACGATTATAGACATTCAAAAGATTTGCACAGGCCGGGTTCGGGCCGATTTCTCATTTTGATTTTTTAAACAGTTTTATTTAGTGACCTTGGAATCTTTTTCAGGGGGGGCTCAAAAATTTTTAGGGAGGGCTGAGCCGCCCCTGGCGCCCCCCTAGCTACGGGCCTGGTTACTATCATCTGAAATTTGAGAAATACTGGTCTTTTTTTCCTGTTACCTGCATACATAGTGACAGTCGCAGGAAAAAAATCGCGATAATTTTCAATTGATTGTAGAAAAAATACAAAATCCATTGATAGGTCGTGGAAAAAAACCCTCATGATTTTTTCTAAGAAGTCTAAAAAAGAAGCGAATTTCACTAAACAGTAAAAAGAAAAGATTGCCAAATTCTTCAATTGGTCACTCTAAAAATTCGCTTAAGTCATCAGAAATCGCAAAAGTTTGTAAATCGATCGAGAGAAAAATCTTTGAAATGTTGTGAAATTATCTATGAGTCACGAAAAAATAACAAAATCTGTCAGTCAACAGTCGAGAAAAAAAAATGCTAATCTTTGATCTTGTTTGAATCCGATTCTTAATCATTCCACTAAACTTGTCAAATGGACGTTGGTTTAATGCCTAACCAGTTATCCAGAATATATCCAACCTCAACCATTCTGGATAAATGATTCTGCATTGTACATACATTGAAGATGAGTTCACACTCTTTTTTTCAAAGCTTGAGCCTGATGATTTGAAATCAAAGTTCATCCACACTTAAAAAGTTTGTGTCATTAAAGCTTGATTCCAAAAAATATGCTGCAAAAATCATTTATAACATCTTTAATTGATTAAGGATTAATTTGTCATTTGAAAATCTCTTCTTACATAGAAATAAAACATTAATCCAAAATACGCACTCATGATCTTAAAAATATCTTTAAAATAGCAAATTTGTAACTAATACGATATCAAACGACTAGCAGAGATCTGCAAAAAGTCACAATTATTATTCATTTAAAATATCACTGTACAATGATGGTTGAACAATAAAAGTTCTGTTTTCTTGCACTTGTGGAAAATAAAAAGAAAGCAGGGATAAACAAGGATTATCAATCCCACAGCTTTGGATTTAGAATATATCTCATCAATAAAGTGAAATGCCTCTTCAAATTGATTTTTAAAACATTCTAATACTTACAAGGCAAAGGCGATTGTGAATTCCTGAAAAAAAAATGCCTGAAATTTTAGCAAGAAAGTTTTTTTTTTTTTTTTTTTTTTTTTTTTTTTTTTATGGAGAAAGAACGAACATAATTTATGAAACCGGAAGCTCAATCCTCACATTATGATAAATATTAATTTTAATTATGTTTAACAATCATATATGAATATTTTATTAAAATATCAATAGAAATAAAGGATAATCTGTATAACTTTCTATCTTGACTTACAGAATATTAACTTGATATGTTCAATATAAAGTACAAATTTTTAATTTTCTATGCATTTATAAGTTTTCTAAAATAAAAAATAAACAATTTAAAAGTGCATTAAAGTGGTTGCTATATCAGCTAAAATATATACGAATTGTATTAACCAACAGAATAATTCTGCTAATAGTAATTTAGATTCAGTAAGTCATTTTTTATTATTTATTAGAATCAGAATCTAGGAATCCGAAATTTTGCCAAAAATACATCAAACTATAAAATTTTTTTAACATACAAATAAAAATATCCATTTTAATTAATGTTTAATCTTATTTCCGTTTAAAGTTTGAAAAAAGTAATTATAACAATAAAAGTACTTAAAAAAATCGGAATCCAAAGTTTGGCCGAATAACCCGTATTCAGCTAAATAACTTAGTTACATCCCTGGATTTTATACTTTATAATAAAAATTGTTAATAACCAAGCTAAAACCTATTACATACTTTAATTTAAGGAATTTGTGTAGAATAAAAAGGGAAATGATGTCTTGTCATTTCAATACAAAATTGGACGGAATACGGAATCAGAGAAAAGTAAACAGAAGCAGAGAAAACATGTTCTGTCTCGCTCAGAAGAGTTGAGTTGTTCTTGCAATTACAGTTAAGAATAAAACAATTGAAATCATTACAAAAATATTAAATAATAAATTAAATATTTCAATGTTTAAAACGTTTTAAAAACTCCCGGGATTTTTCAAAATTTCCCTCCCAAAAAACCCGGTTTTTTCCAGCCTTTGCAACTCTACGGATAGCTCACGGTAGATGTTAGATACTAGATATTTATGTAGTTAAAAACACACATAAAACTACAGTTAAATTTAAAAGCGCATGCCGAAATTGAAAACGCATTTCCAGAAATTATTGCTCAAAAACAGTATTGTAACCGATTTCGTCTGCATGTCTCTGTAAATGGATTAAAAATGCTATGAATGTCCTGTTATAACGTAATCGTAATGAAATTCACTGATTTATATAAATTTCATACATTTGCAATAGCGTAATTTCATTAAAATACTCTGCAAAAGATTTCCCCCCAATAGACCATAAAGTAATGGAATTCTTTTTGGTTTCCCTGTAAATAAACTATTAATCCCACATACTTCATATACAATACCAAACATGCCTAGGGGAACCTAAATAAGTTGTACCAATCGGAGTATATTTACGGATGTTAGAGCGTGGACAGACGGATAGATAAACCGAATGCATAAACACCTTTCAGCTTTGTTGGAAAGTGTAAAAAAAGCAACCTCACATGCTGAAGATCACAACCACTTCGTTTCATTTAATGCCAAAAAAGCTCGCCAAAGAATTAGAACAGGATATGGAACTCTTCCATATAATTCGAGCCAAAATATTTACTGCCAAAGTAACCCATCTATTTTTGTTTACTTATTTTTTTTCAGCATTCATTTAATCTAGATTTAATCGTGTTAGGTAGATTTCGTATGAAATACTACCTATTGCAATCGCACCAGTTTATCTATCTATCTATCGATACATATATCTCACTTTTTTATGGACACGATAACTTCTATAATTCTTCACCAATCTCCACCAAACTGGTACATAAAATCAAAGGGGATAAAATCTCGGCTAAGTTCGTTAATGGGCAAAATCGGACCAAGGGGGTCGGAATAGGGGGCGTTTTTGTGAAAACCGAAAAAACGCCATAACTTCTTAATTAAAGTTGATATCGAATCGGTTTAAAGTTTATATTACTTCTTAAAAATGGGCCAAAAGTTTATGCATGACAGATTTTTGATAAATTTAGAAGTGGCTTCAAGGGGTGAAAAAAACAGGGGTTTTGAGAGAAAAAAATTCATAACTTCGTCAATTTTCAAGATATCAAGTCTAACTAAATTTTTTGTAAATGGTTTTAAAATTATCTAAAACTTTTGTATTTACAAGTTTTTGATAGGACTAACTTTTACCGATGAAAAAAATTAAAAACGAAAAGAAAAAGGGCGGTGAAAAAAGAAAAAAATCCATAACTCCGTCAATTTTAAAGCTATTAAATCTGATTAAATTTATTTTATATCTTCTCAAAAATATCTACAACTTTTATATTGACAAATTTTTCATGGGACCAATTCGTATAGAAAAAAAAATTAAACAAAAATAGGAGTTGGAGAAAAAACCTAAAATCCAAACTGCTTATTAGGGTGGGCCGAAAAAAACTTTTTTTCGATTTTCGATTATGGCGGGTGCGGAAAAGTGGCCACTGGTGGCACTCAGTTCATACAAAAAATTTGAGATTTTTTGGACATTTCCTTACCCTGCCGCAAACGGCTTGAAGTTTTGCAAAAATGTTCATTTTTGAACTTTTTTCGAAAAAAATTAAAAAATGTTAAATTAAATTTATTTTGGTTGTATTTATTTGAAAAGGCATATTTAATGTGCCAAATGTTTAAATAATATCTGATCATGCATTATGTAATATCTGTGTGTATTATAACTTAGGCTATTTTTATAGCCTTTTTCGCGTATAACAGGCAAAAGTTGTATTTGTTGAATCGATCGTTAGTTTCTATATTATTTATGTCCCTTTGTCTTCTTTATATTTTTTCTATGTGTCAAACGTCATATACTTGGGGGAAAGACAGCAGTATACTTCAAAAACAAATCTGGAAGGTGAGAAAGTGGTGAAGCAGGACTCTAAGCGAGCGCAATAACTCGTCCTAATACTCAGGGAGTGAAGGACGAAATAGCTGAGAGCCAAAATGAGATAAAGGATTCTTATTATTTATCCTTGCTCAGTAACCTGCGACATTTGTTCAGTGTTAATGTGAAACCTTTTTGTAGTGATTACACAGTGCTTTTTGGGTCGTTTAATGTGCCATCATAGTGTTTTGTGCGTTTTATTACAACGAGCTTAGAAATGGCTAGTATAAAGGGCCATGGCAATGCAAAGACACGCAATAGCGTGAAAAGTAACTTTTTGGGGGCGTCATGCATATTGAAAGAATTGCAATTGCCAATTTATGCTGATAATCATGCGCCACTACTACTGGTTGCTTCACCATGTAGAAGTTGTGACAGCAGAGGATGCGAATCTCGTCATCCATGAAAACAAAGTCAGAAGAGAGAAATAGAAACTTGAAAAGAAGATACAGGCAGAAGAAGTTATTGAAAGAAAGAAAATTAAAAGATATTTTTTGATGGTAGAAAGGATAAAAGTTTTTTAAAAGGAAGAAAAATAACAAGCGGCACCGTCGAGAGAAAGGCGAGGAACACATCACCGCGTTCCGGTCACGGAAAAGAAATAGCAAAATCATTATACAATCTTCCAAGTCACCACAAGGTAACGGAATGAGGTATCAAGTGACCCGAGTATTCCTAACCAGGTTTAAACAACACGGTGATGTGTTCCTCGCCTTTCTCTTGACGGTGCCGCTTGTTATTTTTCTTCCTCTTAATATACTTTTATCCTTTCTACCATAAAAAAATATGCTTTTAATTTTCCTTCTTTCAATAACTTCTGCCTGTATCTTCTTTCCAAGTTTCTATTTCTCTCTTCTGACTTTGTTTTTATCGATGACGAGATTCGTATATTCTGATGTCACAACTTCTACATGGTGAAGCAACCAGTAGCAGTGACGCATGATTATCAGCATAAGTTGGCAATTGCAATTCTTTCAATATGCATGATGCCCCCAAAAAGTTACTTTTAACGGTATCGCGTGTCTTTGCATTGTCATGGCCCTTTATACTAGCCATTTCTAAGCTCGTCGTAATAAAACGCACAAAACACTGTAATGGCACATTAAACGACCCAAAAAGCACTGTATAATCACTACAAAAGGGTTTCACGTTAACACTGAACAAATGTCGCAGGTAACTGAGCAAGGATAAATAATAAGAATCCTTTATCACATTTTGGCTCTCAACTATTTCGTCCTTCACTCCCTGAGTATTACGCCCAGTCATTGCGCTCGATTAGAGTCCTGCTTCACCACTTTCTCACCTTCCAGATTTGTTTTTGAAGTATACTGCTGTCTTTTCCCCAAGTATATGACGTTTGACACATAGAAAAAATATAAAGAAGACCAAGGGACATAAATAATATAGAAACTAACGATCGATTCAACAAATACAACTTTTGCCTGTTATACGCGAAAAAGCTATAAAAATAGCCTAAGTTATAATACACACAGATATTACATAATGCATGACCAGATATTATTTAAACATTTGGTACATTAAATATGCCTTTTCAAGTAAATACAACCAAAATAAATTTAATTTAACATTTTTTAATTTTTTTCGAAAAAAGTTGAAAAATGAACATTTTTGCAAAACTTCAAGCCGTTTGCGGCAGGGTAAGGAAATGTCCAAAAAATCTCATATTTTTTGTATGAACTGAGTGCCACCAGTGGCCACTTTTCCGCACCCGCCATAATCAAAAATCGAAAAAAAGTTTTTTTCGGCCCACCCTACTGCTTATATTCTGACTCTATTTTTAAATTCATTTTTGATTTTAAACGCATCTAAATGGTAGATCCTCTTATTTAGAAACTGTATACAGTGACGCATTGGTCAATTTTCTGATAAAGATAGAATATATTTCAAAAAAGGCTACCAAAAAGGATATTTTGAACAGAATTTCCCGAAGTCATGACTGTAAATTTAAGGAAGTGTTCAAATAAGAAATTGCATTTTTTTCTGACCCGTTTTTAAATCCATTTTTGCTCTCAAACGCATCCAATTTACAGATCCTCTTATTTAGGAACTATATAATGTGATGCATTGATCGGTTTTTTGAAAAAGACAGAATATATTTCGAAAAAGGCTACCAAAAGGGGTATTTTGAACAGAATTTCCCAAAGTCATCGGGACTGAAAATTTAAGGAAGTATTCAAATAAGAAATTGCGTTTTTTTCTGACTCGTTTTTAAATCCATTTTTGTTCTCAAACGCATCCAATTTACAGATCCTCTTATTTAGGAACTATATAATGTGATGCATTGGTCAGTTTTTTGATAAAGATGGAATATATTTCAAAAAAGGCTACCAAAAAGGGTATTTTGAACAGAATTTCCCGAAGTCATCATGACTGTAAATTTAAGGAAGTGTTCAAATAAGAAATTGCGTTTTTTTCTGACCCGTTTTTAAATCCATTTTTGCTCTCAAACGCATCCAATTTACAAATCCTCTTATTTAGGAACTATATAATGTGATGCATTGATCGGTTTTTTGAAAAAGACAGAATATATTTCGAAAAAGGCTACCAAAAGGGGTATTTTGAACAGAATTTCCCGAAGTCGTGATTTGAAAATTTAAGGAAGTATTCACATAGCAAATTGCGTTTTTTATGACTCGTTTTAAAATCCATTTTCGCTCTCAAACGAATCCAATTTACAGATCCTCTTATTTAGGAACTATATACTGTGACGCATTGGCCAGTTTTTTTGATAAAGATAGAATATATTTTTTTAAATGCTGTCAAAGTGAGTATTTCGCACAAAATTTTCCGAAGCAATCATGATTAAAGAATTAAGGTTGTATTCAAACAACAAATCGGTTATTTTATGACTCATTTTTAAATTCAATTTTTTTCTCAAATGCATTCAACTGACAGTTTTTTTTATTTAGGAACTATATAATGTACTCTTTTGGTCGATTTTTTAATAAATTCAGAATTTATTTCAAAATATGTTGTCAAAATGGCATTTGAGCTGAATTTTTCTTAAGATGATTCTGATAAAACCAGTTTTTGCAGAAAAATGAAATTAAAAATTTTTCATAAACGGCCAAATGAAGTTATTAAACTGGGTTTATCTCTAATCATTTTTTTTTTTTTTTTTTTTTTTTTTTTTTTTGCTGAAATGAGCACTTTTTGAAATCTACCTCCGCCTATAGGCCCAGCCGACAGGGTTTTTTTTTATTTATTATTACTTCGTTAATAAAATAATAGAAATTAATTCATAAATGATTTTCGCCAAATTTGCGCCAAACCCGGTCCGTATATGATATCTCTGTCCTAATTGCATGGTACTTTTCAAATATTGCCTTCACTTTGGCGTTTTTATGAATCATGCCCGAGTTTGGGTTTCTGAAATTGAGATTTCAAACCTGATGATCTTTTATGCTTATTTTTACTCATAAGTATGGCACAGATGTCATATTTATGTGTAAAAATATAAGCTACACATTAGCGCGATTTCTTCCCTCGCCAATTCGGTGAAAACATGGTGTTTTTGAATATTGCTAATAAGTGTTTTACGATTTATTGAGACATTTATATTTTTTATTATATTTATTATTATGTTTATTATTTATAACTATTTATTTATTGCTTCAAATATTGTTTCTTTTTTTGCTATTACTTGATTATTCCGTCGACCAAAAAATTATAGCCAAATAATAAGATAAAATGCAATAATGGATGATCGTGAATGTCGCGTTCAACCGCATTAAATACGATGCGTATGTTTAAAACGTCATCAAGTGATTTTTTTATCCTACTTTTTATTTGTATTTTTATCAATGTTTCGCTAATTCATTTCTTCTTTCGTTTTTTAAAATAAAAAATGTATCAATATGTATAATTCGGCGAAATTGGTCGACGAGATAAGTAGTACTGTCCCGATTGGTGGTCATAAAATAACACGCAGATGTTTTACTTAATTGTATTTTTATTCTACAGAGCTATGAGCGCAAATTCTGACTCCATCTATCATAGAACAACCAACTAATTGAAATGTAAACAAATTATCGTCTGTGATCTCTATGGTAACCGCTCAAGGCATTGCCATTCTAAACTGCGAAATATTTCCAACCTTCCGGTGGTAACCATAGCAATCACCATAGAGTATCCCCCCAGTGACGAAGGGTACCGAAGAAACGATATAATTTATAATTATTTTTAAGTTTTCTTTTTTTTAGGTCAGAATTCACGCTGGTTGAAAAAAATTACAAAGATATATACCTTGAAATAAATTTGAAATGCAACAAAAATAAGAAATATAACAAAATATAGAAATAATATATAGATATGCAAAAATGAACAGTTTTAACAATAATTTCAGGAAGTAATGTAAGATGCCAGTTTTTTAGGAAAATGGACATGTCTGCCCGAACGTGTGATAGTTTTTGTTTGGTCAGGATTGCTGTCCGATTTAACAGAGAGTTTTAAATTAGAATTCTCTGGAACAGCTTTCGTCAACAAGTCTGATTGAGGAATCAAATGAGCTGGCTTCACACGATCTATTGATACCGTGGTCTTACGACCATTGAGTTCGATTGTTATGGTTTTTCCAGTTCTACTTAGAACTTTGTGAGGACCAGTATATGGTTGACACAATGGAGGTTGTACATGGTCCACTCTTAGAAAGATGTGTGAACAAGATGTCAAAGAAGGGTGTATATAGAACTTCTCGTGGCAGTGAGCTGATGTAGCAACTGGATTTAACTGCCGCATGGTGTTTCTTAGTTGAGTGACGAAGTTCTCGTTGCATGGTTGGATTATAGATTCATCCAACATGTCACATGGCAGTCTCAAAGTAGTGCCGAAAACAAGTTCAGCGCAAGAAGCTTGTATATCTTCTTTCACTGCTGTGCGAATGCCTAGTAAAACTATCGGCAATACTTCAGTCCATCTATTGGTTTCGTGAGCTTTGATGGATGACTTTAAATGTCGATGAAATCTTTCGATAATGCCATTGGATATAGGATGATAAGCTGTGGTTCGGATCTTCTTTGTTCCCAACATTTTCGTAAATTCATCAAAAATCGCTGATCGCATTTGGGGCCTTGATCCGTTGTTATGAGTGAAGGACAACCAAATCTTGAAATCCAATGCTTGAATATGGCATTGCAAATTGTTTTGGCTAGTGTATCAGATATGGGTACAGCTTCTGGCCATCTGGTAAATCGGTCGATAATCGTTAAAAGATAGCTGAAACCGTCAGATGGAGGCAAGGGACCCACAATATCTATGTGAATCTGGGAAAAACGTGCATCAGGAAGAGAGAACGTACCAAGAGGTGCTTTGGTGTGCCTTTGTATTTTGGATCTTTGACACGACTCACAGCAACGAACCCAGTTTTTGATGTCTCGTTTCATATTTGGCCATACGTATCTGGAACAAATTAACTTTGTGGTGGCTGCTATGCCAGTATGAGATAGGTTGTGCAAATGTTCGTATATCAGTCGACGGAAGGAGCTAGGAACTAAGGGTCGAGGCGTACCTGTGGAAGTATCACATAGTAGGTTACGATCAGAAATGAGGCACGGTTTTAATTCCAATTTTAGCGATGAACTATGCAGCAGGTTTTGTAGCTCTGAATCATCTTTCTGAGCTTCTGCAAAATCATCAAAATTTAAAATTGGAGATTTTGAAATAGAATCAATTTCAATTCTTGAGAGACAATCTGCTACAGTGTTTTTGGAACCTGGTACATGTCTAATGTCAGTGGAATATTGGGAAATAAAATCTAAATGGCGTAATTGCCGAGGCGAGCATTTATGGGGATTTTGTTTAAATGCATAAATTAACGGTTTCTGATCAGTATAAATTTTAAAATTTCTCCCCTCTAACATATGCCGAAATTTCTTTATTGCTGAATATATAGAAAATAATTCCCGGTCATAAGTTGACCAATTCCGCTGACTCTTGTTTAATTTCATGGAGAAAAATGCTAAAGGTTCATAATGTTCCTGAAAAAATTGCATAAGAGTGCCGCCGATCGCAACATCTGAAGCGTCAACCCATATACTTAACTCAGCACCTGGAATGGGATGCCGTAAAAGAGCTGCTTGAGCTATGGCATTTTTGGCATCTGTGAAAGCCTTTTCAGCATTTTCGTTCCAATTAATCGGTTCGGAAGTTTTAGGAACACGGGAACGAGATTTCCTTTTGTTTGGATGGACTTCTAATAATTGCACTAAAGGCGCAAGTATGTGTGCAGCTTTATATATAAAAGATCTATAAAAATTAAACATTCCCAAAAATCGTCGAAGTTGAGATAAAGTTGTGGGTTGTGGAAAATCAATTATACCGGGTGATTATAATTAAAGTCCCGATTTTAAAAATCGATAATTTTAAAACTACTGGTCAGAATGACTTGATATTTTAGCAGAACAATCGTAAGGCAATGGAATTTTGTTTGGCGAAGGAAAAAAAATAGTTCCAAAATATGCCGATAGATGGCGCTGTCAGTGTTCACATTGTCTAGATATATGCAAATTACTAATACGTGACATGCGCACATGAGACTTAGCTGCCATAGAAATGCAGAGCACCAGCTCTTTGCCTAAATGCTTCATCATGACTCTGACTATAAAGGATCGCGCTCTGCTCTTGAAGCTTTTTTATAAGAACGATGACTGTGCACTTACAGCTATTAGGAAGTTTCGGACATTAAAATCCATTAAATTGGGTCCAATAACCACAAAAGGTCTGCGAAAAATATTGCTAAATTCGAAGAGACCGGTTCATTTGACGTTAAACGGGGTAGAGGAAGGAAACCAGTTTCGGCTGCGGCAGTGGAAGATGTGGCTACAGCATTACAAGAACAGACTAACAGTGATGTTGGAATCAGCAGTGCACGGGGAATTGGCCGAATGCTGGATATGCCGAACAGCACGGTGCGTAAAATCCTACGGAAGATCTTGAGCTGTTATCCGTATAAGATAACTCATGTGCAGGAGTTGCTACCTGCTGACCTGGAAGCACGTCAATCTTTTGCACTTCAATTTCTTGTCCGGATGGAAGTGGACAACGGATGGCCATGGAACATTCTGTGGTCTGACGAAGCCCACTTTCATTTGCAAGGTTCTGTAAATACGCAAAATTGCAGGATATGGGCGACCGAGATTTCCGTCCCAGCTACAGCCATTACCTCTTCAGTCTGAAAAGCTTACTGTATGGGGCGGAATAACGGCAGCGTTTATCGTTGGTCCGTTTTTCTTCGAGGAGATCAGACCTGCGGGTCCCGTTACCTGCACCGTTACTGGCAAGCGGTATGAAACACTTTTGCGTAACCATGTCCTTCCGGCACTTCAGCTGCGTCAGTGTGTGGATCGCACAATATTCATGCAAGATGGCGCGCCTCCGCACATTGCTACTCCTGTGAAGCAGCTACTGAGTGCTAATTTCGGAGATGACAGGATCATAAGCCGTCATTTTCCAACAACGTGGTCGCCACGTTCCCCCGACTTAAACCCGTGTGATTTCTGGCTTTGAGGGTACCTGAAGAATGTTGTTTACAGCGGGAGGATTCAGAATCTAGCCGACTTGAAGGCAAGCATCACACACCACATCCATTGCATCAGTACAGATACCCTCCGATCTGTTGTGGAGCATGCCGTTTTGCGCTTCCAATTAGTAGCGGAACAAGGCGAAGGGCATATCGAACAACTTATGCTTTAATCATCAGCAAGGTGTTGATTCCATGAAGCTCTTTTTTTTGTCATAATCGCTGTTGTCGCTGTATTCTGGTCTTTTCGCTAATAAATCTTTAGTAAATCCCTGAACTCTAATTTTTTTCTTTTGGCTAACAACATTTCTGTGTTTAACGAATACATTTTTGGTCTTTCCTCCTGATATTACCCGGACAGCGCCATCTATCGGCACATTTTGGAACTATTTTTTTCCTTCGCCAAACAAAATTCCATTGCCTTACGATTGTTCTGCTAAAATATCAAGTCATTCTGACCAGTAGTTTTAAAATTATCGATTTTTAAAATCGGGACTTTAATTATAATCACCCGGTACATTTAACTTTATCAGGAAGTGGCTGAATACCGTGTTCAGATATTCGAAATTCTAAGAAATCGATGGTAGGTTTACCAAATGTGCACTTGGAAACATTTATGCACAAACCATATTCTTCTAATTTGGAAAATAAGGCTTTTAAATGATGATAATGCTCCTCTTCATTTTTAGAGGCAATAAGTATATCATCAATAAAAGCATAGACGCCAGGTAAATCACGTATTATTTCGTCGATGAATCTCTGAAATGTGGCAGATGCATTGCATGAGCCAAACTGCATGCGTGTGCTTTCGAATAATCCGAAAGGTGTGCATATCGCTGTTTTAGGAATATCATCAGGATTGATTGGTATTTGATGATACGCTTTGATTAGGTCAATGTGACTAAAAATTTTAGTGTTGCGTAAATTAGCAGTAAAATCAGCTATACACGGAATCGGATATCTGTCTTTTACAGTTTTCGCATTCAAGGCACGATAATCACCTACAGGTCTCCACTCCACAGTTCCTTTTTTTGGAACCATGTGCAAAGGTGATGCATAATTGCTACATGAAGGTCTTAAATGTCCGAGTTGTATCATATTTTGAAATTCCATTTTAGCGATTTTCAGACGATCCGGAGCTAACCTTCGAGGTTTTGCCACAACTGGAGATCCTTTTGTTGTAATAAAATGCATTGTGTTGTGTTTAACAGGCTGATTAGGATCTGGTAATTTTGTTATAGATGGAAATTTTTTTAGAAATTCATTATATATGCTATCAATAGTGACTGTTTTTACTGAATGAATGGATGCACATTTCATGTGGCCTATTGTTTCAAATTTTGTTTTTAAGTCCCTTAGACATTTATGACGAAGATCTGGGACCAATTCGAAATTATGGAGAAAATCTGCTCCCAATATTGGTGTACTAACATTTGCCACTAGAAAAGTCCAATTAAACTTCCGCCTTAAGTTAAAGTCTAGAGAAAGGGTTTGTTGACCATAAACATTTATAGTTGAAGAATTAGCAGCCAAAAGTGTTTGTACGGGTGGATTCCGTTTTTGTAAATTATTGGCAGGAAGGATTGACACATCCGACCCTGTGTCGACCAGAAAGGAAACATTTGTTGTCCGGTCTTTAATGAACAGGCGACGTGACTGCTGAGGCAAAGAATAAGTCGCCTCTATTCTCTGCTTATTTCGTTTCCGACATGGTTTTACGCATTTTTCTTCTCTACATTTTGTTCCAAATCGTCGATGGTACCAACAAATAGATGAATCGCGCTTAGCACTGTTATTTCGCTCGCGAGGTTTACTCGAATTTCTACGGTATGGTGATCGCCCACGTGAAAATGCAATTTGATCGATGCGCTTATTTAGTTTTTCAATTTCTCTCATAAATTTATATTCGATTGACTGTTCATTCGCGCTGGACACGGTAAATGCAGAAAGAGGGGTCGGAGTAACTTCCGAAATCCGATCCGAAATTTCCGCAGCCTTTTCAAGGGTTAAATCAGAAATAGCCGCTAAAATTGTTTGAACAGAATTTGGTAAACGCGTCAAAAATAACTCTAACATTAAATTGTCAGGAACATCTAGGGATTCCGCGCGACGTTTCATGTTACGTAATAAATCTGAAGGTTTCCGATTGCCTAGTTCTTCCCCAGACAATAGTTGCCGTATTTCTTGCTGGGATGACTCTCCCGAAAGCGCAATTAATTCCTTTTTTAAGATGCCATAAGGATCGGTAGCATCCGGTTGCATTAATATGTCACGAACAATTGATGCAATATCGGGTGGAAGATGCAACACAATATAGTTATATTTTGTAACAGATTCTGTTATTGCTTTGGGGGTAGCTAAAGCAAATGTACTTTCGCACATTACAAACCAAAGCGCCGGATCCGATCTATTATATATGGGGATTTGAACAGCATCGACATTAGACATGATTTATAATTATTAATATAGAAAAAGCACAGTTAAATCAAAATAAAATTCGCGAGTTAAAATTTTTACTGAAAATAATAGAAGAAATATCAGAAAAATGATTCAGAAGCACTTATCTGTTTAGCAGCTAACATATCCATAATCATTTTGCATGATTTACTTCAATCACAATGGAACAAGGTCTCCTTAACAATCTACGAAATTCTCACTTTCCAATTGCTCATGGTATTTTTCTACAGTTCAGAGGTCACCAAATGTCCCGATTGGTGGTCATAAAATAACACGCAGATGTTTAACTTAATTGTATTTTTATTCTACAGAGCTATGAGCGCAAATTCTGACTCCATCTATCATAGAACAACCAACTAATTGAAATGTAAACAAATTATCGTCTGTGATCGCTATGGTAACCGCTCAAGGCATTGCCATTCTAAACTGCGAAATATTTCCAACCTTCCGGTGGTAACCATAGCAATCACCATAGTACCAATATTTTATTTAAACACGACAGAAATTTTTCCAGTTTGCATGTGCGAAATAATAAAAGATGCTAATGGCGATTATAAAGTGTTATTATAAAAATTATCGCAAAATTTCAAATACTAAGTTACTAAGAATTAATATTTTTTCCTTTTAAATGAACAACAACAACAAAATTAATTTTTAGTTTATTTCTAAGTTTAAATATAATTTTTTGTACTTAAAAATTGTTTGCGTATTTTCTTTGCTCCATGTGCTTGGATTTGGGAATCTAAAAGTGCTATTACACGTGTGGTGATGGAGGCGTCAAATTGCAGGCGTCTCCATGTTATCCTATGGCCGAAGAGGAGTCCCTGGAAAAGCGCGCGCTTCTCTTGTGACGGAGCGTTTTTGACGCCTGGAACGAAGCGAGTGGCTAGTAAGAGCCAATCAGATGCTTGGAAATCCAAATGATGGTAGAGCCTCTTCTCTAACAGTCAATGAAATGCTTAGAAAACGAAAAAACGCAGGCGATTTTTGTCGCTTTCTATTTTTACGTGCACTCTAAAACTGGAAGGAGTGAAATGCTCACTCTTTGTGAGAATGACAGACATTTTCGCTCTTTTTAGAGTGCAATTTATAAAAATACACTCCTTAAAGAGTGGAATTTCCCACTCTCTAGAAAGGAGTGAAAAATGTCACTCCGCTGTCGAGAGTGAAGTATGTCACCCCGTTGTAGAGAGTGAAATATCTCACTCCACCTGTCGCGGACAGCTCCCTCTGTTTCTCTTTGTAAAGACTGAACGCACCTCCAAACGATTTTTAATCGAACTTTAACTTTTGTATGAATGCAGAACTTTTTTCCTTTTTTTTATGAACTGAAATGAACTGATAAAATTGTTTTTCTTTAGAATGTTTTGCCGATGTTGCTATGGATATGTAGAAGAATTGTTTAATGAATTTGAACGGAGCTGTGACTTCGTTTTGATGAAATTATTCTAATATAATGTTAAAATACGCTGTAAATAATTGTAATATAGTTGTATATAATTTTTAAATTAATGCCTGCATCCTTTTTTGAGTTTGTATTTAAGTGAAAACCAGCCTGGCGCGGACCCGATTTTACGGAAATGAAGCAGCCCGAACTTACCTGATCGAGAGAGAGGGTAAGTAGAAGATTTTGATCTTTATATTTAGCTGCTAATATATTTGAAAAAGAGTTTTAATATAATTTTCATGGCGCACGAATTCAGGGACGCCAGGTGGTTTCAATTAAATGAAGAATTGAATATAGAAATAAATAAGTGTTAAATGCTTAATTCTATTGAAGATAATAATACTGATAATATTGATATTTAACGTATTTTGAGAACAAGATTATTTTGAAAGTTATTGAATTGTTGTATTTAGAAAAGTATAGTATTTCAAATTATTGATTAAAAAATGTCTGATCTTGAAAAATTAAAGAAGAAACGTGCGGTTTCTCGATCAGCAACTACAAAATTAATTAATACTTGTGAAGTGTATCTTTCACAAACAGAACATGAAATTTCCGTTCTTACGGAACATATTGATCAGTTAAGTACGAAATACAGCAATTTAATGGCTTTAGATGAACAAATTCAAAATTTAATGAAAAATGACAGCGAACTAGAAATTGAATTTGAAACTGCTGAAAGTTATTCCGAGAAAATAATTTCAATGAAATCGAAATTAACTTATGTTGTTAAAACGAAAGTTGAAACTGAGCGTTCTGTTAAGGAAACGAATTCAATGAATGAAACTATTTTAACAGAAAATTTAGTTGCTTGTTCTCATTCTAAAGTGAAGTTACCAAAATTGAACATTGATAAATTTAGTGGAGATCCCGCTCATTGGTTAACTTTCTGGAACCAGTACGATAATGCTATACACCAGAATAACAGTTTAAACGATATTGATAAATTTAATTACTTACATTCTTTTCTTGCCGGAGCTGCTGCTAGTGCAATTAGTGGTTTTTCGCTATCAAGTGAAAATTATATAGCAGCTATTGAGCTACTTAAAAAACGTTTTGGTCGTAAAGACTTGATAATTAATGCTCATATGGGAAAATTACTGAATTTAGAAACTGTTAAGAATGTAAATAATATTTTCGCACTACGGAAACTGTATGACAGTATCGAAACACAAATCAGAAGTTTGAATTCTCTTGAAGTAACTTCCGGTACATATGGTACGTTACTTACCCCAATTTTACTGAAATTAATTCCCAATGAGTTAAATTTGGAATTTCAGCGTAAACGAAAGTCACAGGAAAATCTTTTTGAAGTTAATGAACTACTTGATTTTTTACGGGCTGAGATCGAATGCAGAGAAAACGCGATTCAAATACAAGACAGGCTCATTGTTCAAAATCCACCCCAAGTGCAGAGGGATAGAAAAATAAATAAATTTAAAGTTCCTACTGCTGCTTCATTGAAGGTTACGATTAATCAGTGTACCTTTTGCGGAGATTCCGCTGAATCAGTCAAACACATTTCTGCAGCCTGCTCTAAGTCCGTAGCAGAAAGGAAAGCATATTTAAGAAAAAACGGGATGTGTTACCTCTGTATGAAAAAGGGAAATCATTTAGCAAAAGATTGCTTTTCAAAAATAAGATGTGAACATTGCTGTGGAAAACACAATTCTTTAATTTGTGATAAGGGTAATAAAGTTAATGAGAAAAAGGAAATTAATGAGAAAAATTTCACTTTGACGAACAAAACATGTACACAGAAAGTTTTATTGCAAACTTTAATTGTAAAAATTTGCGGAAATGGTGAAGATAAGCTTGTTAGATGCTTAATCGATTCTGGATCGCAAAAATCCTACATTTCAAAGTTTGTTGCTGAAGTGATGCAATATGAAAGTTTAAGTGAGAGTAACATCATTCATAGTTTATTTGGTGGAAGGGAAATGTCTGAAATTCATAAACAGTTTGTTGTAAATCTGAGTAGTGTAAAAGGTGATTACAAATGTAATTTTAAGGCTTTTGATCAAACTAAAATTTGTTCTGATGTTCCACAAATTGATGTAAGACCCCTGTTAAATGAGCTCAAACAAAATAGAATCTTTTTGAATGACACTATCCGTATGAAAAATAAGCTATTGTTTGAATCTTCGCCAACTGAAATTCATGTTCTGATAGGAGCAGATATGGCGGGAAAGTTACTTACGGGCAAGATAAGAAAATTAAGATCAGGTTTAGTATGTGTCGAAACTTATTTAGGATGGACTATTATGGGAAAAGTTCCTTTAGAAATAGAAAATAAATTTGATAACTCATTTACCTTTTCGATGTATGTGTCAGATTATAAAATTGCTGAATTATGGAATCTTGATACTCTAGGCATTTTAGATCCATCCGTTAATGAATCTAAAAAGGAATTGCATGAGCAAACACTGCAACATTTTCTTTCGACGGTAAAAAGGGATGAAGAAGGCAGATTTGAAGTCTGTTTACCTTGGGTCGAAGGCCACCCCCCACTCCCTAATTATCGAGAAATCGCTGAGAAAAGATTAAAGAATACAGTAAAAAATTTAAGAGACAAGGGTTTCTTAGAAGATTATGAAGCGGTTTTCAAATCTTGGGAAGAAGAAAAAATTATAGAAACTGTACCTGAAAATGAATATAATAATTCTTGCCATTATTTACCCCATCGTGCTGTTATTAGAATGAATTCCAAAACAACCAAAATAAGACCAGTATTTGATGGGTCGGTGAAAATTAAGGGGTTTCCTTCAATAAATGATTGTGTAGAAAAGGGGCCTAATTTGATAGAAACTATTCCTGCAATTATTAACAGATTTCGTGAAAAGTCAATAAATAGGTGTAAGTTCTGATATAAAAAGAGCCTTTTTGCAAATAGGGCTTAACCATAATGATCGTGACTTTTTGAGGTTCCTGTGGTGGGAACAAGGGAATCCAGATCAGTTGAAGGTATATCGGCATAAGAGGGTCGTTTTTGGAATATCCAGTAGTCCTTTCTTATTGAGTGCTACTTTAACAAAATTAATGAATGATGTTCCTGAACATCTCAGAGCGACGGCTAAGAAACTTTCTGAATCTTGGTATGTTGACAATTTAGTCACAAGTGTAAACAATGAAGATGAGTTAAGGAAATTCAAAAATGATTCGATCGAAATTTTGGCTAGTGCTAAATTTGAATTGCAAGATTGGGCTTATAATTTGCCATTGACGAACCAAATTGCCTGTAATGATAGCTTTTCGGAAATTTCATCATCTGATAATTCAAGATTTGAAAAGTTTGAGGATCCTAATGAAAGGAGAACAGTCCCTATTCTTGGTCTCATTTGGGATTTGTACGATGATACTTTGAGTTGTGATATTAGAAGTTTAAATGAATCTAATAATAAATTCATCACAAAAAGAGTTATTTTGTCAGAAGCTCACAAGATTTATGACCCGATAGGCTTTACTTGTAGTATAACACTTATTCCGAAGCTTTTATTGCAAAAGTGTTGGCAACTGAAAGTTACATGGGATGAACCTCTTCCCGAAGATATTTGTAAAACATTTATTAAGTGGAAAAATTATTTGGCCTATTTGGCAGAACTGAAGATCCCTAGACAAATGATGCTTAATTCTGATTTAGATACTGAATTTTCTTTTCATGTTTTCTGTGATGCCTCACAAAAGGCATATGCCACATGTATTTACTTAAGGTGCAAAGAAAAGGATAAAATATCATGTCAACTTGTACAAGCTCGTGCAAGAGTCGCCCCCCTGAAACCTACATCCATTTGTAGACTCGAATTATTAGCTTGCACTATTGGAATCAGACTGATGGAAACTGTTAAACAAGATTTAAAATATGAAAATATTCCCACATTTTATTGGTCAGATTCGATGAACACCCTATATTGGATAAAGAATGATGAAAACTGGGGTGTATTCGTGATGAACAGGGTAAAGGAAATTAGAAAACACAGTAATCCGGAAGACTGGATGTTTGTTCCTGGTGACATGAATCCAGCTGATATACTATCAAGAGGATGCTCTGTGGAAGCACTAAAAGATAAGAAATGGCATGAAGGTCCTACATGGTTGAAACTGGAACCAGACTTGTGGCCAGCCTTTGACATAGCTCCGAAAAAAGAGGAAATTGATAAAGAAAAAAAGAAGACAATTGTATCTTCCTTGATTGCTCTAGATGAAGAATTCCCATATTTTACTCGTGTTTCCCAGTTCAAGAAAATAATCAGAATCACTGCATTTATGAAAAGATTCATAGACAACTGCAAAATTAATAAAGAAGAACGAAAGTATGGTAATTTGAAATTTGAAGAAATCAAAAATGCTGAAGTTATCATATGGAAAATTATCCAGAGAAGTTGTTTTAAATCGGAGAAAGACGAGCGTTTACGTCATTTGAAGCCATTCATTGACCCACACGGACTCATACGACTTAAATCTAGAATATGTTTGAGAGAAGATACAGAAGATTTCAGGCTACCAATAATCTTGCCTTCTGACCATCCAGTTGTTTCAAAATTAATAATTGAAAAACACAATCAGTCATTACATTGTGGTGTTCAAACCTTAATGGCAATTTTGCGAGAAAAATATTGGATCCTAAAAGGTCGTAAAACTATCCGGAAGGTTCTGAAGAATTGTGTAAAATGTAAGAAGTTCGAAGCAAAACCTCTCGTTGTAGAAATACCAAATCTGCCAGAAGATAGAATCAAAGACGCCTCTGTATTCCAAGTCATAGGTATCGATCTAGCTGGACCTTTATTTCTAAAAAATGGCTCAAAATCTTGGATTGTACTATTCACCTGCGCCGTTTTCCGAACTATTCACCTCGAACTCGTCACCTCCTTATCCACTGATAATTTCTTACTTGCATTTCGTCGATTTATATCACGAAGAGGAAGACCTCAAATTGTTTATACGGATAACGGATCTAATTTTGTTGGTTCTAATTTTTTGTTGAAGAAAATAGATTGGGAAAGATTGATGAGAGATCATGCTGTAGAACGAATTACCTGGAAATTTATTCCTCCTGCCTCTCCTTGGTGGGGAGGTTTCTGGGAGCGTATGATTGGACTAATGAAGAATATCCTTAGGAAGGTGTTAGGAAACGCATCTTTAAAATATGAAGAAATGTATACTGTTCTTTGTGATTGTGGAAATATCGTAAATTCCAGACCATTAACATATATGTCTGAAGACCTTGAACTAGAACCCTTAACTCCTGCCATGTTTCTTCGTGAAATCAGTGAAGGTGATGTCCCTGATCTGGACAATATAGATGCAAGCTATCTTCAAAAAAGATATCAATATCGACTGAAAATTCGTGAAGACTTAAGAAAACGCTTCCGACTAGAATATTTGGGACAGCTGAAAAATTATCATAAGAAGTCAAACAGGTATCCGAAACTCTCAGTTGGAGATATTGTTATTGTTAGCACCAAAGAAAAAAGAATGAATTGGCCTCTAGGAAAAGTTATCCAGTTGTTTACAGGAAAAGATGGTGTAGTACGCTTAGCAAAACTACGAACCAAGTTCGGGGAAATACTTCGTCCTGCACAAAGATTATATCCGTTGGAAGTAAATTTAGAATCTAATGACTTTTTCCAGAAAAATGTTGAGTGTGCTTCTCCTAGTGAACCTAATGATAATGAGTCACCCATTTCTGCCAAAGTTCGAGAAGACTCTCCTAGAAAGTCTAAGTATGGACGTGTGATTCGAACCCCAGAACGTTTAGACCTCATGAACTTGACCTCGACAGTGATTGAGTTTCAACATGGTAAAACTCAAGGGGGGGAGTGTGTCGCGGACAGCTCCCTCTGTTTCTCTTTGTAAAGACTGAACGCACCTCCAAAAGATTTTTAATCGAACTTTAACTTTTGTATGAATGCAGAACTTTTTTCCTTTTTTTTATGAACTGAAATGAACTGATAAAATTGTTTTTCTTTAGAATGTTTTGGCGATGTTGCTATGGATATGTAGAAGAATTGTTTAATGAATTTGAACGGAGCTGTGACTTCGTTTTGATGAAATTATTCTAATATAATGTTAAAATACGCTGTAAATAATTGTAATATAGTTGTATATAATTTTTAAATTAATGCCTGCATCCTTTTTTGAGTTTGTATTTAAGTGAAAACCAGCCTGGCGCGGACCCGATTTTACGGAAACGAAGCAGCCCGAACTTACCTGATCGAGAGAGAGGGTAAGTAGAAGATTTTGATCTTTATATTTAGCTGCTAATATATTTGAAAAAGAGTTTTAATACCACCAACGAGAGTGAAAGCCCGGCATTATAAACTTTAAAAAAAAAAAATCCGTTAAACTTTGATCCAATATATGGGGTAAAATAATGAAAAACACCAAAATATGTCAATTTTTCATTTTCAAAAACTCCCTTTCAGAATATAACCTGAAAAATTAGGCTTATTTGGCTTTAAAACGCACTCTTTTTAAGAGTCAGCTGTTAACTCTTTCGAAGAGTGAATACTCACTCCGCCAACAATAGTGACTCATCAGCCAATCAGAAATGTCCTGCACTTCCTTTACTGATAAGAAAAACGTTTCCGCCATTTTAAAATTAATCTTTCGTTTCCTCGGTTCCACATATGTGGATCTCGTTCATTTCATTTTATTAATAATATTCAAACGTATTTTAAATTTCGATCTTTGAATGATATGCTTTGATATGTATGCTATGAAATAATCCAAATATTAGATTAATCTCTTCTTCTAGAATCACAATGAAAAAAAAATCAGCAAAAAGATATAATACTTCATTAATACTCAATAACAGAGAGGTCACAGTACATGGATATTATTTACCAAACAAGGGATTATCATTTATGAAAAAAAAGGATATTATTTATCAAGGTAAGTTATGTTTAATTTCAATTTTTGTTCCCAAAAGTTCAGTTTCACGTTATGCAGAAAATCATTTGCTATGTGTCAGCCATTCTATCGCCTCAGGAAAAAAAAAAAATGCTGACATAAGTCATACAATATAAATATCATTAGCAATTACGTGATTTTATTATTCTGACTCAGTCTTATCTTAAAGTACTTACTTTTTTTTTCTTTTTGAAGTTAAATGTATAATTCAAATAGGAATTTCTATTATGGCAATATTTTTGAGAAATTGTTGAATCTAACAATAAATTTTATTCCGTTATAAAATTTATACCTATTGTAAACTTTTGTTTGTGACGTATGTATTTCTAGACATTTAAAAATAAAACATGACATTTAAGTATTGAAACAAAGTGCTTTTTTATGTCTGATGTTTATTGAAACTGCTTCATTAATTTTAAAAGTTCGTAGTGTGACTTATGTAAAACGAAATATTTTTAAAGAGATAAATAACTGCTTTTTATATTACAAATGTTTTTCAAAGCTAGTAATAAACGCCCCTGAATATTTTCGGTTTATAAAAATATAACCAATAAAAATGTACCTTTTAGTATTTTTTTCGTAACTCCCCCCTTGCATATTTTATAATTTTGCACTATTGTTGATATTCTTAATTAAAGCAATCAGGAAGCGGAAAATAATGTTTCAATTTTAAAGTTTAATATTTATAAAGTTAGTTATTATATTTAGTTTATAAATAGTTATTTTCCAGTAATGTACATCTCATATAAGAATTGCTAAAAATGCAATTTTGGGGAATGTTTATAGTGCATACAATATATTGACTTAAAAGAAAACTTAAATAATCAAACATTATTTTTAAATTACACATATCAAAATGTAATGGCACCAAAACTTTTATAAATAGTTATATTAATGTGATTAATAAAATTTGAATATTTTTTTTTTCATTTTATTATTATTATTATTATTATTATTTAAAATGAATCAATGTTTTGTCTATTTTATAATCTGGCAATCAAACTACTCATGAGGCCGATAATATTATTTAAGGGCACAGACAAAGATGGGCTTATAGGGCTTAATCGTTCACCATTTAAATAAAAACACTTAAGTTACAGAAGTCATTAAAAACATATTTTCTGTCTTAAATGTTTGTTTACTTTTACTTTTTCAATTTTGGCAGCAGATACTTTTTAGAATAACACTTTCATTTTTGGTACCGGTTTTGAAAGTGAAAGAAACTTTATTAAAATTATCTGCGATCGAAATCGAAAAAGTAAAAAAGATGCGATATAGAGACGAACTTCAGCTATTCAATGCATAATAAGTATATAAATAAATAAAATGTCGAAATGCAAACGAGATATTAGAAAAATCCCGCCCAATAGGATTAGCATTAGCTCGTGAGTGTCTTCGCCGGCAGTGTCAGATGCCTTAAGGGTCTCCATTACATGCATATCTAATCTATATACTGGAATATAAAATTGAAATTTATGACTTTTGTTTTATAAATACGGGTTGTATTAATATATATTTTTCAGCAATAAGATTTTAATTACATGTAAAAAAAACATAGATAACGTGCATTATGGATTTATTTAAATAATATGTAAAACTTAATGGGTATCTGAAAAAAAAAAAAATATTGACTGTTTAAGATTTTAAAATTGTTTCATAACTTGCGCTTATGGGCATTTTAAAACTATCATATATTTATGGGGCTACCAATGAAAGCAAATACAAGGAGAAAGAGAGGAATAAAATAGTTTATTTCTGTCAATAATCTAATTTAATTTATATGTAACTTTAATTACATTTTCCCTTAAAAAATTCAATTAATGTTACATAATATGAATTAAATAAATATTGCCAATAAAGTATTTTAATCCAATCTTTACCAAGCTTGTATTTATTTTCATTGTAAGTTCTAAAAGATATGATTCTTTTAAAGTGCCCATAATTGCAATAAAAAACAAAAGAATTCATTGGGGAAAAAAAAAGAACATTCACTCCTATGAAAAAGTGACTACTCACTCCTTCTAGGAGTGAAAAGACGCACTCCTTTAGCAAAAGTGAATAGTCACTCATCAGAAATAGTGATTATTGACCCTTGTTTAGAGTGAATATTCACTTCCCAAGAGTGAGTATTCACTCTTTGAAAGAGTCAATGATTCCACTTTTGCTCAGAGTGAATAGTCACTCTAAAGAGGTTCGGCATATTTTGAGTCTGCGATAGAGTGAGTATTCACTCTTCCGGAGTTAATAGTCACTCCTTTTTATTTAGCGTGTGCAATAGCACTTTAACAAAAACACCCAGCCAGTAAAAAGTGACGCACACCAAATTTCTGTGACGAATGCAAATAAATTGTGCTTTTTTATCAGTTTTTTTAACACAATTTTTAAACTATTTGAAACTAATTTTTGACCGTAGGTGGATTCAGTAGGTTACCCTCATAGGTACCATTTGGTACAATCAGAATCGCAATCCGACATGTATTTTTTCAGATTTGCTTGACAAAAGAATTATGCTTGACTTTTAATATCGTTTCGTAGCCTTCGTTTCGCCCAGACAATTACTATTTACTCCATGTAGTCTGATTTGGTTGTCTACGAAAATATCCAGCCGGTGAAAAATGACGCACACCAAATTTCTGTGACGTATGCAAATAAATTGTGTTTTTATCAGTTTTTTAAATATAACTTTTAAACTATTTGGAACTAATTTTTGAAAGTAGGTGTATTCACCAGATAACTTTCATAGGTACCTTCTGGTACAAACAGAATAGAAATCCGACAAGTATTTTTTGAGATTTGCCTGACGAAAGAATTTTGTTTGACTTTTAATAGCATTACGTACTATGTGTATAAGACTTCGCTACGCCCAGACAATTAAAGAAGCATAAACTAAAATAATAGTAATTAAACATTAAAGTCTAAAATTGACAATGCGAAATAATTTTTACCTTTAACTTGCAAGCTTCTAACCACCAACGCAGAACTCCAATTAAACAAAAGGATTTTTTTAAACATTGTGAAAGTAAAACCTTATAACAAAAGAACCACTAATACAAATAACCTGAAATTTCACCAGTATACTCCCAAAGTACTGAAAATTATTTTAGGCGTAGTTAAAAAAAAAAAAAAAAAAAAAAAAAAAAAAAAAAAAAAAACTGTCGCTGTAAATTAACAGAAACAAAGAAAACGTCAATTTGAGGAAAACAACAGACGGTACCTTGAGAAAAAGAAAACTTTACTACGCATATCAAAAACATACAGACTGCAGTAATTGAGAAAACGAACAGCGAACACCTTTGTAGAACGAAACAAAGATATGGAGTAAATCATTCGAATACAACTGCGTAACTAATACAAGAACTTTTCAATGGGCTGTCCACCGTTTTCAGCTAGGAGTTGGAAATTTAAAACCGCATGTTCTACAACGAAACGAAGAGTATCCGGCTGGATGTTATATATCTGGTGCACAATGCATGCTCTCAGGCCAAGTAAGCTCGTAATACCACCACAATACACAGTATTCTTAAAGTACCTCCAAAACCAGAAATCGCAAAAATTGAGATCAGGAGATCGAGCTGGACAGGCTGTTGGAAAATTGCGGCTTATAATCCAATCATTTCTGAATGTTCTTCGCATCAAATCCTTAACTTGTGTGCAAGTGTGTGGAGTCGTACCATCTTGCTCAAATACGGTGTAATCCAGAGACTGACGCTGCTGCAGTGCTAGAATGACGTAATTTTGCAACATGAAGTCGTACCGCTTGGCATAGACATTGCAGGTAACAGGACCTGCAGCAGTAACTTACTCGAAAAGATACGGGCAAACGACAAATCCGCATTACCAAATCATATTTGGGAATGAAGAGATAAAGGTTGAGAAATGTTCGGATTTTCTGTTGCCTGTATTCGGCAATTCTGCGTATTGACTGCGTTCTGCAGGTGAAAGTTGGCCTCATCTGTCCATAAAATGATATAGGGTCATGCGATGCCCGCTTCCATGCGCAAAAGCATTTGCAAAGCAAAATGTTCTTATTTTGGAAGTTCTGCAGTAAGCAATTCTTCACATAGGTTATTTTGCACGGATAGAATCATAAAAATTTTCTCAAAACTTTATGTGCTTTACTGACGGCCATGTCCAAAGTTCTGTCAATGTCCCGTGCACTGCAGCTTCCCGCCTCACTGCTGGATCCTTCTTCTAATGCAGTAGCTACGTTTCACAGCAGTCACATGAACTGGCTTCCTTCCTTTACAGGGTTTTCGGCTCAGGGAACAAGTCTGTTCAAATTTCAAAATTATCTTCCGTAGGCCTTCTATGTTCAATGGGCCTTTTCTTAAATTCTTAATTAAATGTCCTAAAATCTCTTAAAAGCAGTTGCTGCGTTGTTGTTATTCTAAAAATACAGTTTCAATAATAATGTTCGGTTCGTCAATGACACTGTCATTGCGAGAATATCTGTAGAATAATGAACACGAGGTGTGCGTGTTTCACGTTTTTATCGCCACTATGCATGTGTCGTGCGGAAGCTTTTTTCTGGACTTTACTGCATATACAGTAATTTTAAATGTTTTTTTTTTTTTTTTTTTTTTTTTTTTTAAATTACGTCTAAAAAATTCGCATTGCTTTCGATGCCTTGAAATTGGATGATAGCCGCTAGCATTTCTAACCGATCATTTTTCGAAAGGGTGCATTTTAATTATGGTTTCGTTTGTTCATTTTCGCTTTGACACTTTCATAAACGTTTAAAATAAGACTTTTTTCTACCAATGTCATATAATTTTAGCTTCTGCATTTAAAGATTTACTAATAGACCTGGAGGCAGCAGTAAAGACAATTATCTCATCGAATTCATGGCTAAAATTTCAGAATTAGTTAAAACTCGATTCGCATATAAAAATGCAATCGGTTTGCCAAGTCATATCTTGGCGGAAAATACCTGAAAACCCGATTTTAGCGGTTGATTCGTACGTTTACCATTGTGTTTTCCTGCAATAAAAGATATGAAAATATGGAGGATTGGGAACAGAAAAGATAATGATAAACCTACGAATCAACCGCAAAAAGTCCGGTTTTCAGGTGTTTTCCACCAATATATGACTTGGCAAACTGATTGCATGTTAATATGCTAATAGAGTTTTAACTAGTTCTAGAATTTCCGCCTTGAGCTCAATGAAGTGATTGTCTATATTGCCACCTCCCGGTCTGTAAGATAGGTGACAAATTTCGATAATTTTATTTTTATTACAATTTGAATATGTGCATTTCTAAAATATTTTTTTCAGAAAATAATAATAATGATAATACTTTCCAAGTTTCAATTCCAAAATTAATAGGGATTTCACGTTAATCTATTATTAAAGTAATTAGCTATAACAATAACATTATTATTTATCCTAATACGTTAGAAACCGTCCATCTCTACTGTGATTTTAAATAAAAGCAAAGAATTTTTTAGCAAATGTTGTCACAGCCAAAGTCTTCAACAGAGTCTTGGTAGACAACAGTCAAAGGAGAGTCATCTCAAGAAAACAACCAATTCAAGATGCACCTTATACGAAAGTAAAAAAATTCTCTTCGATTCTTTGATATTTAAGCATTAATAACTGCAAATGCATCTATGAATGACAATGACGTCGTGAGTAATGTTTGAAAGATTCGTGCAGTTGTGTTGACGAGCGGATAAAATGAACAATTCGGAGAACAGAACTGTGAGAAAACTGTCAAATAAATAAACAAATAGATCTTGAATAAATAAATAAATAAATACCGACAAGTGTTTATTTGTGGTTAGCAACACTTATCTCATTGTTATATAAGAAACATTGCACAATTAAAAGATATGGAAATAAAATTATCAGTCAAACTTGCAATCTCAGCAGTCTGATCCGATCACAACTTACGAAGTAGATATAAAAGATAATTTACCAATCATTTTCTTTTTTTGCAGGTGAAAAGTATATAAAGGTAAAGGTTAAAGTACAACTGATGAAGAATTAGAATTCAGGGTAATGAACAATTATCTATTTTTTACAGATGTTAGCAACTCAAGAAATAGTGTGAAATGTATAAAGCTTTTGCTAATTTTAGCTTATAGTAATTAACAATAAAAAGGGAATGTTAACCCTTTCAGGATTAAATAGTTGCGTTTCTGTAATGTTGAGTTCACACCAAAATTTACGAAAAATTTTTTGAAGGATTTTTTTCACCAAAGTTATTAAGATACTGGGACTTCAACTGATGCAAATACCGTATTTACTCGTGTATAGGGCGCACGCGTGTATAAGGCGCACCCCTACTTTACTAGTAAAAATGGCGATTTCTTAAAATCTCGTATATAAGACGCACCATAAATTTGATACGCTAATGAAGAATGACCAAATGAATTTCAGTAAAAAAAAAAGTCGAAACAAACATTACACTAGACCAGAAAACAAGACGAAAATACATTTTTAGACTTCGGGTTGTAAGAGAATGACGGGAAATAGGTATGAGTGACGGTAAAGAGAATTGCTAATTAGTGTTTAGATAATGTCATTAGCTCTGTTGTATAAAAAACTGCAAGGAATGAAATAATATGCAGTAATACTTCAATTAAGTAACATTTTCCGAGTTTTAATATCTTCTTTGAATAATTTCTTGTTTCATATGTATATCGTTCGACTGCATCCAACAGTAAAAAATTATTCCGTGTATAAGGCGCACCTAGGAGTTTTGCCCTAATTTTTTGGGAAAAAAGTGCGCCTTATACACGAGTAAATACGGTAATTGCACCTTTAGGAATTCTATTTAACTCGCAAAGCATCTTCGTTCTTGACTTACGTTACTTGTTTTTTTTAGGATTATCCACTATAATTTCCCAAATTCTCTTTATTTTTTTCTTTTCTTTTTTCTATATTAAATGCGGTTATAGCCCTTGCGTAAGTAGATTACCCAGTATCAATATTCATTGTAAATCAAATTATTTCTTTAGAGCTAAATATATTTTTCAAACTTGGAAAAAATTCTCTTTGACCTATATGTGTTCAAAATAAGGAAAGTATACGCAAGATTTCTATAAAATCAAAATAGTACATGATGTGGCCAATGCAAAATTTTTCCAAAATCATTCCAGTTAAATCATTTATAATTTAACCATTATATTATGCGTCTTATATGCATAGGGGCAAGTAATTTGATTTTTTATAATGTTGAAATGAAACCGGAATTTCCGAATAAAAATTGGTGCAAATTTTGATTAAAATAATATAATAAATCTGACCACCGCTTACGGAATTAATAAACGCGACTAAACTATGAACGTTGAGTGTCTTGAATTTCTTTTAATTTAATTTGGAATTACAATGATGATTAAATAAGAAAAGCACAGAACAGCAGCGTTTCTTCTTAGGTATTTAAAGCCAAATTTGGATAATTATATTAAATATTTTCTATCAATAATGAAGTTACAAAATTTAGGGCTTTCTACCAAATAAAAACTCAGACGCAGCTTAGCACAGTAAAGTCCCTTCTTGGACATTCAAAACCAAATTTGGATCAGCATATACATATTTTCAATTTATAATCAATTTACTATAATAAAAAAGCATGGTAACACTTTAGTTATGTTAGAGGCGATGTATCACCAAAACCTAATAAGCACCAATGTACAAGTCAGAGTTGGAGTGCGGGTCCAAGGGCTGACAGCACAAAATTCTAAGATATCAAGTACAAGAAAAAACCCTTTATTTTATGGGAAAGTAGAAATAGGGGAATCTAATGATCCGTGTGTATCGGAACTGAAGTGATCCAGAAGCCAAAAATTAATACTACCATTGGTTCACTCGTAGGTTTATCAATATGTTTATCCTACAATCAAATATATGAAAATACAAAGGATTGGGAGCAGGAAAGCACAGTGATAAACGTACGAGTGGTATTAATTTTTGCACTTTTTATTTAAACGCCACTTTACTTTTGGCAGACATGGATTTTTTTTTATTTCCCCATTTCTACTTTTTCATAAAATATAGGTCCCTTTTTTTTTTTTTTTTTTTTTTTTTTCTTGTGCTTGATAATTTAGTTTTTTGTGCTGTCGGCTCTTGTATACACTGTATATCTTTTAGGTTTTTTATGAAGCACCAAGCACCTTTTAACTTTCTTTTGTCAAATAAAGCTATAGCTAGTCATGAACATTTATGATTCTAGCGTCCATCCTCTGCATCATATTATGTAGGTTGTTTTTTACGACTAAAACATTCCCTAGGTCTAACTAAATAAAGAATTCTTTGAATTTATGGATTACAGCAGTGAGTGCACAGAATTAAATACTCTGACAGATTGAAAAGACATTGGTTCAGAAACAATAAAAAAACATCAAAGGTATCCCAAAGCATGTAAATAAATAAATAAGCCTTAGAGGTTTTAGAGAGGGGCGAGGTAGGGTGACCATCCAAAGGCTATAAAAACTAAGCGGCGGAAAATGGGCAAGACATAATAACATATCATTTGTAGGAAACACTATGAAAACAACTCGCCATGATGCTTGACTATTTAAAGACCACCTGTGTAATTTCATCAAAAATTGAAAGCCGGAAATTTTCACGAATCCAATATTTTCCTCTTATGAATATGAAAGAAATGAAAAGGCACTAGTGTTACGAATTTATGTATCTAAAAAAATCCAGGATTCTATATGGAATAAAAGACACGAGTATTGCATATCGCTCCTCTTTTGGATAAAATATTAGCCCGATATAAAGAGTAGTACCCGAAAGCAAAGTAGTGCAGACCTCCTCTTTCATCCCTTTAGGCTTTAGCCTATTCAGCCGTGTAAACGGATTCTGAACAAAACAACATCGACACAAATGATATAACAAATTTATTTGCAGTGAAGAAAAATCCAAAATTAATTTTTCACATTATTTTTTATATTACTGAAATATGTTCAAATTCAGAATAAAATTAAATTAGACTTTTGATATAGTTTCTAATTATTTAGTACATAAGATAATCTAAAATAAGATAAGAGCAAACTTTTAAGACCAAAATTCCCTTTGAAATATTTTTCTGGATTTGAACTTGCCTTTATTAAAAAAAAAAAAAAAAAAAAAGAAAGAAAGAAAAAGAGTTTTGTTATTTTGTTGTTGTTGTGTTGTTGTTTGTTAGTTTCTTTGGAAATACAAATGCAAAATAAGTAAGAAATAATAATAGTAGTGCCAAATTTAACCATTTATTGGTTTAATACTTTTTAGACGGATTAAAATATTTTCTTTCGTGATGTTAAATATTTTATTCCTTGAAAATGTAATAACCCTTTCGGCTCTGGTGTGCAATTAATAGTACATGTCTTTTCATCGAGTAATATTTTGTCTGAACAGTTTCTACATATAGAAGCGATAGCATATGGATATGCTTTGCTTATTATGACTTCATTTATGTTTTGACATTAAGTAATAATAATAATAATAAAAGTTCACTTATTGTTAGTTCTCTTTGTACTGTTGGCGATTCCTTTATTTTATGCGTATATTTCACTCGTTAAATTTAAAATGCAAGTTACTTTTCTGAACCAGTTATGTATAATAAACACAAAAAATATTGGAAAAATGTTATGCCCTCTCAAATCCTGCTGAAATACTTCATTTTCTGAACGTCTTCAAAAACTCTTCCTTATCCTATTATCATATAAATATGAATTGAATAGCACACAAAAGTAAGTACATTCGCTAGATTTCACACAATGAGATATCTTTAAACTTCAGTAAGTCGATTTGTAAAGCTAACAGTAAACGTTATAAACACCATGATATAATTCCCATGACAGAATACTTTCTAGAAATTATGTAGTTCTAAAAATTACGTAGTTATTACATCAGAAAGTTTCAATGGTTAATTTCGCTAGTGTCTCTTATTAATTATAGTAAATATTGCTATTTTAATTTTCTGGTGAGAATTAGGAATATCCGAATTAAAATATCGTAAAATATCTCGAGCGATCTCGGCCAGTTTGGGATCTAGGGGATAGTAGGGGGGGGGGGGGTCTAAAAGTAATTTTGATCTTAAAATGGAAAATAATTCAGATCCGAAAGGGTTAGTTTTTTCGGTCTCATGACACACAGAAAAACTGATAACGTAATCCTCTGATACACATACCATGTAATAGGCGAAAGTTCAGACGTTGTTTGCAACTATTATCTAATCACCATTGTCGCTGCTTCGGAAATCAACAACAGATGGAATCCGGGTCCAAGTACACAGTTCATTCACTTTCATTGAGGGTGAATCTGTTTTCGTTCCTTCCGCACAGCTTCCTTATCTTTTGGGAGGAAAGGGTGCATCTTTTACTGATGTTATTTTTATGCTATTTTGTTTATTTATTTTCTCCATCAAGGTCTCAAAAAAGTTGTTTTTAAGAAAATTTGGATAAACTTTTAGACGTGATATTTTACTTATTCGTTTTTTTTTTTTTCAAATACAGTAAAGTAAAATTTCTGTTGAACAGTTTTATAAATAAAAAAGGCCGGGTATGGAATATTGTCGTCGATCTAAATAGCGCTATCGAAAGTTGGCAGTTGAAAATGTATTATTAATGGCAAATATAAGTTTAGAATGAAGTAATGTCAATCTCGAATTTCAATATCAAACTATTTAAATCAGACATTGATTTCGTCGACATTACAGTAGACTCTCCTATGACAGAACTAAAGTGGACTGGGATAATCCGGATATAAGAAAGGCATATACTTTTTATTTTATTAAAAAAATTCATAATTGTACCTATTCTGCATCTGCACAGAAAAACTTTATTTTCACTTTTTATTATATTTAAACATTATTTTTGCTATTACAATTAGACCAGCAGTACAAACAATCACCTCATCGAGTCCACGGCTGAAAAGCCAGAATTAGTTAAAACTCGATTCGGATATTAAAACGCAATCGGTCTGCCCAGTCATATCTTGGAGGAAAACACCCGAAAACGCGATTTTAATATTGGCTCGTGCTACATTTTGTCTGGGGAATCACGATCATCGTTAAAGCTGCAAAATTTTTCAGTAAGATTCACTGAGCTTAAAATCAAACATTGCCTTGCCGGAAAGCAAATTCCCCCAAAAAAATTTGACTGTGACGAGTAGTGGCATAAAAGCAATGAAATACTAAAATTTTAATTCTACGAAGTTAAGAATTAGTTGTGATCATTTTGATATTTAAATTTTCTGAAGTGAAGAAGAAAAGCTGAAAAGTAAAAGACACTCACCCCAAAGTTGATGTACACAATGAAGGCAACCTACTTGTATTAATCTGGTTTTTATTATGTTATATATAATTGAACTCGCAGTCTGGCCAGACCTATACAAATATGGATACGATAGCAATTTGATTACTTCACCACAGCACAAAGTACATTATGATGATATTGGGGAGAGATGAATTAAGATGGATACGATAGCTATTGACGAATTCCATGCCAACTGAAACCAGTAGTGAATTTTTCAACTTCATGTTATCTTCAAGTATTTGGTGTCATTTTAAAAGCAATTTATTGCAGTTAATGGATTTAATATTTATTTTTGAAAATTATGCATGGTTTATTTAAACTTTATGATAAATAATGGGTATTTAATGATTTTGATTTATAATGTTAAAAATGTGACTTTTTAAAAGATTAATTATTTATTAAAAATATGGTGATTGGTGATTTTATATATTTTTTCATTTATATAGTAAGTTAAATGGTTCCTAATCATAATTTTACAGTAATAATCTTCATATACAAATTTCTTCTTATTTCTTTAAAATAAAGTTATTTATAATTTTTATCTGTCCCCTCTGTTACAATTTTTTGTTAAAGTTTATTTTATTTAATATATAAAAAAGATTTAAATTTAATAAAAAGTGTTTACAATAAATATCATTTGTGTAATCATAATAATTTTGAAAATATATTCAATTTTTTTTAAATACATGCGTAACAGAGGGGATGTAACAGAGGAGACGGAGCTAAATGTCCCTTCTGTTACACATGGTTGTGAACAAATCTAATTATTTTAACACAATCTAATTTTCCATACTGTTGGTGTGATTCCAACATTTTAAGGGGCTTTAAACGCAAAAGAATAATTGTATATAGATTCACTGCTGTTTTATTACATATGTTTATTATTATTATTATTATTTGAATATTTTTAATGTGCCTTTTAAATGTATAGTATTATTGTTAGTAGTTTTTTTTTCTTTTTTTTTTTTTTACAAGGGCAGTATTATGTATCTATTTTTTTGTATTCAGGAAGGTTTAATTGCAGAGTACGAGGTATAGATATATGATCTATTGTATTGCAAAGTCATAAAAGTCATACCCTGATAGGGGATACAAAAAAGAAGTAGGTCTTTTATGACCCTATGTTTTATAGCCGAGTCATGGCTATGTGGGAGGCCCAGCTGGCCACGTGGGAAATACGAGGGGTGTAGGGCCCCGGAGTATAAGGGGGGGCCCTCTGACCCTTAGTGGACGAGGGGTGTGGGCAGGAAGAGCCGATTGGCTGGTGAGTAGAATTATGATGTGTATGTTAATTTTCTCTCACCAGTCAGGACTCTTTATGCAAATTTTGGACACACAGTGAGTTTTCCTCGTTCTCTAGAAAAAAGAGAGAGACGACAGAGAGGAAGAGAAGCGAGCGTCGGAGGATGTTCAGTTTTTAGGGTGCTGCTTGATTTATTTTTAAGTCTAAAATTACCAGTGCCCACCATTAAGGCCTGTCCTTTTTGTTAGTGAAGTCCATGGGATATTTTCTAAATGTGCCCCTGAACCAATATACACCGGCCAGGTACCGGTGGTGCTGCTTCCTATGCTCAGTGAAGTATCAGGTACTGTTATTTTTGTCTATAATGTTCTTAAATTTGTATATATATACCAATGTACCAAAATGCAATTTAAGTAATATCTAGCTCAGGAGACTTTGTCTGAGTGAGCGAATTGTCAAACTCAAATATAAAATTTAGCTTATTTTGGCTGTAAGTGTAACATTTTACTTAAGGAGTACGTTTCTCTTGTTGATCTTTTGTAATGATATTATTAATGTGCTTATATTTAATAAAGGAGTTATGTTTGTTAGAACACTTAGTTGTCATTTATGAGTTTTTTTTTTTTTTTTTTTTTTTTTTAATTGTCTATTTTATATATTTTTTTTTCAGTAGTCAACCAATACTTGCAAATCTAATTAAAATTCTAATTCTTTTTCTTTTGTCTAAAGTTAATAGTGAATAAATATATTTTGTAGGGTTCAGTAGCTAAGTACGGGGAAATTTAATTTTAATGTATTTTAAGTCTTATTTTGTCTCTTAGCTATTCAATAGGGCCATAGGTTGGGTAATCTACTAAACATTACACAACGCAATGACTAGGTTATTTTCTTTATCAATGACAACCTGATAACTGTATTTTCCGGAGTTGTCAATTACCTGACTAGGCCACACGATCGTGAGGTTCTACTAAATTAGATGCCCCTACAAGATATCATTATTTGGGTTTTTATTATTGAATGAACCTGGGGTATAGGTGCACCCAACACCTATGTTACATTTGTGCAGATCTTGCCAGCACATACAATCTAATTATTTTAAGCAGCTTAGATAAAATCCAACCAAGTGTGTGTTACAAGTAGATTTTAGCGAAAACTTTACTTTTGTGACACAAAATGAAATACAATCAGCACATTTGGATTCACAAGCAGTGCTCTTTGTTTTACTGCTGTTGCTTGGCTCCCAAAAGATGATCTCTTGGAAGAAAAAGAAATTAGGAGTTATGTCATAGCCAGTGACTATATGCAGCATGAAAAATATGCAATCCACACTTTCAATGAAATCCTATTTGATAAATTATAAAAGGAATTCCCTGTGTTAAAAGAAATCGACACTTTTAGTGATGAGCCATCATCCCAAACAGAAATACACACTTTGCAATGTTACTTTCTCATTCTTTAAAGTCAATTGGCATTATTTTGCTACTAGTCATGTAAAGAGTGCAGTTGATGGAGTGGGAGGTACTGTAAAGAGGGCTGTGTACCGAGGAATTATGTCTGGAAAAATGGACTCCTCCACAATCTGATGCTAAATCATTTGCTGATACCATTTTCAATGGAGTAGAAATTATTTATTGTGCAAAAGAGGATTTAGAAAGGAACATTGCTGCCTTTAATGAAAGAGTTTTAAATATAAAAGCTGTATCAAATTTGAGGCGAATTCATTGTGTTAGAGTTCTACAAAAATATTGTATTTCTTATTCATCTGTGTCTGTTGAAGAATGTGTACAGTTTTGCTTCAAAGATGGTATGGATAAATCTATAGAAAATAACAATTTGTTAACGCCTGATGTTAATGTTGGCAATTTTAAAATTGTTAGAGTTCAATGAAAAGAATAGGATGGGGAAATTTGTTGTTCAAATAACTGAAATTGACAATGAAACTGACAATGTTCATGTTGTATTTTTAAGTTGGTCTAGTGGACTGAAAACATTTCAATATAATTATAAAGATGTAGCATAGACTCACGTGTCTGAAATTAAACAAGTATTACCAATTTCTACATTAAATAATCGAAATGTCACCTTCAATAATGATATTGTATTAAAAATATGATCACTGAATCGTAAGATGTCCCCTCTGTTACGTTCTATTAATTTCATTTAAATAAAATGTGTTTTCAATTTGAACAATCTGACAGGTAATTATTTTATCTTGATATGTCTTTACTTAAAAAATACATTTAATTTCTTTTTTGCAATTTTCAAATCACAGAGTTTTATATAAATTGCAATGCATGTCAAAAATGTGAAGGCTTTTTTTGTCCCCTCTGTTACATACCATTTTGATTAATTTATCACTAAATAATTAAAGTTTTTCATTGTTTATAATTAATTAACTAAGTACTGCTCCATAAATTAACATAGTCTTGTAAAATTTTGAATTTGAAAATTTATTATGTATTTAAATGGTAAAATATTTGCGTAATTTCCTCTCTGTTACGCTTGGAATTCACCTATTTGATTACTTCACCCAGCACAAAGTTCTTTATGACGATATTGGTGAGAGATGAACTAGCAAGGAAGGTCTCCATACGGGCATACTCAGAAAATTCTGAAAAAATTACAGAATGCTCTTCTCATGTGGATATATATGTTTGTAAAAAATTTTTTGGCGGAACCCCGATAGAACGTTCGTAAAAAAAAAAAAAATGAACATTTCTTTTATTTGGCGATTTATCATCGATTGGTGACAAAAGAAAATTTCAAAAAATACTTTTTATGTCAAATCCTTTTTAAGGTAAAAATATTTCATCTTGAATTTGTTTAAAGAAATTTTATTTATATAACGTTAGTTTTGTCAGAGTTAGTTTGTTTTAATTATGTTTTTGTCATAATGTATTTAAATTGAAAATTAACTGTGAAATTTTATGAATTAAAACAAAATTTAAATTGATTAAAATTGTTTCAATCTCAAAATTAAATCCAATCTAATTGAGCTCTGTCGATTCAGTTTTGTTGCTATGGTAACAAAAATTTCTCCGGTATCGCAATGCATGACTGCAGCATTCTTCATCTGGCTTTTATTTTGTCATACGCTTAAATATATGAAAAAATACTTTTCAATATGAAAGTATTTTTTATATAAGGAATTATTTTTAAAGTAATAAAATTAAATAACTGTAGTAAAAGCAACAGAAATATGTAATATAAAATACATCTATATGTCAAACTGTCTCATTGTCCAAATGAGTAAGTTATAGTAACATATAAGTAATAGTATATAAGTAGTATAGTATAAGTAATATAAGTAGTATAAGTAATAGTATTTAAATTCCGGTAAATACTATTTACACGTATTCTAAAATTTAACAGACAAGAAATTTTCAGGTGCATTAAAATCGTTTGCTTTTGGCGTGGCAAAATGCTACTCGCCAAATTGCGTGGCGCTTTCGTCTTTTCGCGCCAAATACTCGAAAGTATTTTATTTTTTTACTGAGTTTCTTCTGTAATTCCGCCGCTAAATTTGACTGATCCTTTATTACATACATAAGTAGTTTAATCAGCATTTTTTTCAAAAAAATCTGAGTATGCCCAGTAGGAGACCGTCCTTGTAAGATGAATACGGTAGCAATTTGATTACTTTACCACAGCACAAAGTTCTTTACGACGATATTAGTGAGAGATGTATTACTGTTTTTCCTCGCCTTCTACATGGATGTCGACCGCTGCATCGCCGCTCCAAACCCGCTGTACAATATTTTTGGTGAGCACCAAAGATAAATTCGTGGAAAGGTGGGGACCACACGCTTCTTCATTGAATGTAGAGATGCAGCCTCGGTGAACACCAAAGATACCTCCGATGCAAGGTGAAGAAAACTCAAATTCTGAGCATAAGTGAAAGTCCAAAAATCATAGGCGTAGGAACCGGGGGAGCTGTGGGCGCTATGTCTCCCCCTGGGATATTTCAGACAGGCTCAGCTCCCCCAGAAGAAATTAAAAAATAAAAAATAAAGGTAAAAATCTCAAAACTAAAGATAGTTTTAATAAGATATGAGCAGATAAGCCATCCTTTCGCTTCAACACAATTCCAACAATAAGAAAAATTGAGAATTTTCAATGAAGCACTGAATCTTACTACCAATGAGTTAATAAGACGATTTAATCAAAAAACTTTTGACTCTCTTATAAAGATCGAATACATAATCGCGGATACAGCTTCAACCATGTCAGAAGATATGAAATTAAAGCTTAGAATACATGCTGATGATTTTGATTTGATAGACCTTTCTGCAAAGTTGACATTTCTGCCAACACTAGTCCTGAACGGAACTGACAGAAATGCATTGTCGATCATAATTAAAGTGATGTCACTGCAGGAATTAGTAATAAATATATTTTTTTCTGAAGTTTACTTTTCGGCAAAATTTATATTGGTTATTCCGGTATCGTTAGTGATAGTTCAGAGATCTTTCAATGCTTTTTTTTTTTTTCAAACAGACAAACCGCCATCAAACAATGGGTCAACATAGACTCAATCACTTGATGCTATTGCATATCTATAAATAGGGAGCTTTTAAAACTGATTTGGAAGCGATTTGTAAAGAATTTGTAGGCAAAACAACAGAAAAAACTTTAACTTTTGGTAAATGGGAGTGGGAGAAGCCTGTAATTTGAATATTGTATACGGGATCGTCCATAAATTAAGAGTGATCAAGTATATCGAATAAAATTATTTAAACTGGATTAAAAAGTCGGCGATCTTTTTATATGCTTCTATTTCATACTCTTGTTTGTGAAAAAGGCAACAAAAGAAATCCTCCGAAGTGAATTGAATGAAATTATCCTCACCACTAGCTTTTGACAATATGCTCCGCAGTGGCGTGCGAAGAGAAAACTGTGCCCGTGGCAAAGTATCAATTTGACGGCCCCTTTCCCAACTCTTTCTTCTGACAAGCCAAAAAATGGCGTTGCTAGTATAAATTTGATGCCTCTTAAAATTACATGCCGGGGGAAACCGCCCCCTTAGCCCCCCCCCCATTTCACACAGCGCTGATGCGCCGGCTCCCCCTATTTTTTCAAAGTTCCTACGCCACTGCCAAAAATAAGCATCTCACATTGTAGTCACTTTCGGACGATCACCAGTTGTTATCGTTCAGAATCCCTGCAGTCTTTTCAATTACAATGAATCTGAATGGAAATCCGAATATAGGGGCTGGAGGAGTGCAATTTTCTTGAAAAAAAATGACGTTTTTCTAAAAATTCAGCCGCGGCAAAAAATCTCAACCATCCGTCTTCAAAAAAGGACCAAGGCTGACCAGGCCGAAGCCCGGCAGCCCGATCGCGCATCCTATCCTCACCAAAGCAACCGAAATTCTGTCACATAAATCAGCGATTTTTGAATTCCCGCTTCGAGACGCGCGCTAAACACAGACAATCAGCGACACCGGTTCGGTTTTTGCCGCCAAACTCGAATCTAGGAAAAAAAGTGACCGGATAAAAAGTTATCGAAAAAAAGTGACAAACTACAAAAGCGGAAAAAAGTGACACGGAAAAAAAGTGACGCGGAAAAAAAGTGACAAGGAAAAAAAGTGACAAGGAATTGATTTTGGGGATTCATTGGTTAAGTATGAAAGGGGGACCGGGGGAGGGGCTCATAATTTAGGTAAATGGGTTTTTCATGCTGAATTAACTGTTTTGGTTCAATTTTCGGATATACGTTCATCCTGAAAAGACGCTTGCCTGATTAGTTTTGGGAAGGTACGATTACTCCCCCCCCCCCATTCGTCCTGAATTAGATGAATGGGTTTTTATGCAGAATTGTCCAACGTGTGTCAAATTTGCATATAGGTTCTTTTCGATAAGGCACATATATATAGTATATAATGTCTGAAGAAATTTAGGAGTTCTACTGGTTAAGTATAGAGAGGGAACGGGGGATAACCTTTCTAAAATTAAATTAATAACTTTTTACGCATAATTATCCGATCTGCTTAGAATTTTGGACATAGGTTCATTATGATAAGACGTATCTCTGATTAGTTATGGGGTTCTTCTGCTTATTATAAAGGGGGGGGGGCGAGCAATTATATCCCCCTTAAACTAGAAAAATAGGTTTTTATGCAGAATTATCCCATGTATTTTAAATATAGGTTCTTTCTGATAAGGTGGATCTCTGAATAGTTTTAAGGATTTAATATCTAAGTATAGAAGGGGAATAGAATATAACCCATCTTAAATTAAATTACTTTTTACGCAGAATTATCAGATTTGCTTCAAATTTTGGATTATAGAACCATTATGATAAGGCGTATCCCTGATTACATATGGGGTTATTTTGCCAATTAAAAATTGGGGCGGGTGATTATCCCCCCCCCCCCTTAAATTAGATAAATTGTTTTTTATGCTCACTTATCCGATATATTTCATATTTTGGATATATCTTCTTTCTCATAAAGTGAATCCCAGAATAATTTTAAAGGTTTAATGGCTGAGTAAACACTGGGGGAACGGATGATACCCAACCCCCCTTAAATTAATAAATGGCTTTTTACGCAGAATTATCTGATTTGATTCAAATTTTGATTGGACGTTCATTATGGTAAGGCGAAGTCCTGATTAAATGTGGGTTATCCCCCGTTCATCGCTCTATACTTAGCCATTAAACCCTTAAAACTATTCAGGGATTCACTTTATCAGGAAGAACCTATATCCAAAATTTGGAATACGTTGAATAGTTGTGAAAGAAAAAAAAACAATTTATTTTATTTAAAGAGTGGAGGATTAATCGCCCTCTTCCCCTATTTAATTATCAAAAGAACCCCATAATTAATCAGAGATTCGCCTTCTTATAATGAATATACATCCAAAATTTGAAGCAAATTGAATGATTCTGCGTAAAAAGCCATTTATTTAATTTAAGGGGGTTTATCCCCCGTTCCCCCTCTATACATAGCCATTAAACCCATAAAACTATTCAGGAATTCACTTTATGAGAAAGATCCTATATCCAAAATTTGAAATACATCGGATAAGTGTGCATAATTTTTTTAAATCTAATTTAAGGTGGGTATAGTAATCACCCGCCCTCCTTTTTAATTACCAATAGAACCCCATAACTAATCAGAAATACGTCTTATCATAATGAACCCATGTCCAAAATTCGGAGCAAATCGGATAATTCTGCATAAAAAGCCATTTATTTAATTTAAGAGGGGTTTCCTCCATCTCCCCTTTATACTTAGCTATTAAATCCTTAAAACTATTCCGGAATTCACCTTACCAGAAAGAACCTATATTTAAAATTGAAATACATGGGATAATTCTGCATAAAAACATATTTATCTAGTTTGAGGGGGAAAATTGCTCGTTCCCCCCTTTATAATAAGCAGAAGAACCCATAACTAATCTAAGATACGTCTTATCATAATGAACTTATGTCCAAAATTTTAAGCAAATCGGATAATTATGCGTAAAAAGCCATTAATTTAATTTAAGAAAGGTTATCCCCCGTTCCCCCTCTATACTTAACCCTTAAACTCCTAGAATCTCTTCAGGCATTTTATACTATACATAAGCCTTATCGAAAAGATCCTATATGCAAATTTGACACACGTTGGATAATTCTGCGTAAAAACCCATTCATCTAATTGAGGATGGATGGGGGGGGGGGGAGTAATCGTCCCTTCCCAAAACTAATCAGGCAAGCGTCTTTTCAGGATGAACGTATATCCAAAAATTGAGCCAAAACAGTTAATTCAGCATGAATAAAAAGAATGTTGCCCAGTTAAACTGATGACATTGAGCTCACAGGCTACGCATACTAATTGTACATTACAGCCTTATATTTTCAAGGGTTAACTCCGTTCGAAAAAAAAATTAAGAAGGGGAAACAGCTCTCCCTTTTCCCCTTTTTTATACTTAATCAATGATCCCCCTAAACTATCAAGGATATGCTTTATCATATAAAAAATCTATATCCAAAATTCAGAGCAAATCGGATAATTCTCAATAAAAACCCATTTAGCATTTATATAATTTAAGAGGAGTTATCCTTCTCTTTTATACTTAACCATTAAACTTCCAAAACTATTCAGAGATTTGAACGAAATCTAACAATTCTGCTTGAAAAACAAAGAACTTAAGGGGAGGGGCATTAGAACCCCCGTTCCCCCTGTTTATATTTATTCAATGAACACCTAATAATAGTCACGGAATCGCCTCATCAGAATGATCCTATATCAAATTTTTAACGAAAACTGTTAATTCTGCATGAAAAACCCATTTATATCAATTAAGGGGAGTGGCATGAGCCCCCGTTCCCCCTCTTATACATATCGAATGAACTCCAAAAACTAATCAGGGAAGCGCCTTATCAGGATATACCTATATACAAAATTTCAAATGGATCGGATATTTTTATCATGAGTTATCGCGTTACGCACGAACGAACGGGCACATAAGCTCTCAGGCTATGATAGCCTGTGAGATAAAAACCCATTTACCTAAACTATGAGCCCCCCCCGATCCCCCTTTCATACTTAACCCCTTGAAGGGCACCGGTATATTATATATACCAGTTAATTTTAATTCCCTTAAGCCACATTGGCACCGGAATTTTAGTATTAAAATATGCTTTATAAAATGTATGCGAAAAAACAGCTTTTACTTTCTATCATATAAATTTTTTTGCAAATCCCGGTGCCAATTAATCATTTGAACATTCCTGAACATTAGGAACAGAAGTGCTTTGCTCCTCAAGGGGTTAACCAATGAATCCCCAAAATCAATAATAAATCCCCAAAATAAATTCCTTGTCACTTTATTTCCGGTAACTTTTTTCCTTGTCACTTTTTTTCCGCGTCACTTTTTCCGTGTCACTTTTTTCCGATTTTGTGGTTTATGTCACTTTTTTTCCGATAACTTTTTTTCCGTTTACCGCCAAACTCGCTAGCTCCAAAGATCCCGAAAGTTCTCGAAGGTTCTCCGCTGACGATGATTCATGTCCTGCCCAAAATGGAAGCTTACTCGTAGCCTGGATGTTGTTTTGAGGTGGGAAGGCATACCAAACAAAGATGGCTACACGCCACCGCGAAATACTGAAGCCCACGTGATTTAAAAACGCTAAATAGAGTCACTTTTTAAAATTGCATAACTGCCCAAGTAACTGTTTAAAATGCTGAAAAATTACGTTAAAATAATTTAGATTTAAAATAAAAGCCGATTATTATAATTTCAAGAGTAAATAACTAATACTCTTTTGTGTAATTCTGTATATCAACTATAGCATTTATACATACCATATAATATGAATAGATTTAGTGGAACTTAAAATAACTTATAATAATTAAAATGGATTTCATACTATCTCCAGCTACAGTTTACTGAACTTAAGCGATCAATACAAGTGAAATGGCGAAGAAAATCGAAGTGTTACTCTTAAATAATACTCTTCATTTCATCTTGCTTTTGGATAGTGAACTGCTGCCCTCAGTTGTGCACGAGAGTGTAAAAACTTTGGAAGATAGAGTTGCGATTTTAGTGACTGGCAAAGATTTTGGGCATTTGGTTGGCATACCTGTTGTCCACGAAAAGTACTGATGATTAGATGGCTAAAATAATTATCTGGGAAGTTTACCTATTTGCACTACGTGACAATATCATCGGTATATCTTTTGATATTACCGCATTTAATACAGAACTGATCCAAGCGGCATGTACCAGAATTTGAAGGGAATTCGGAAGAAACATTGTTGTGGTTGATTTGCCGTCATCACACTTATGAAGTAATACTGAAAGGAGTATTAGAGAAGTATTTTGACATACCATCAAGTAGTCCTGACATTCGGATTTATCGAAAGTTCCAAAGTCTGCGGGCTTCGCTTGATAAGAAGTCATATGACAATGCTGAATACAGGAAGTACCATTAAAGGCTTTCTAGAAGAACAACGAGTGAAAATGTTTAATTACCTCCAAAACGTCCTAAAAAACGAAAGTCATCCAAAAGAAGACTACAAAGTGTCATTACAACTCTACAATCACTTCTGTAACGAGGAGGTTTGTCTGAAAACGACTTCAGTTTTAGGATGCCAGATGATCTGTATCAAGATGGCTAAGGAAATATATGCAATTAAAAGTGTTCTGTTTACTAAATATTTGAACTTCCTCAACGGTAATTGAAAGGAATGAAACAGGTTGCACATTTTGTCAACCTCATATATGTTCGTTTTGGGAACGAGGCAATTGTATAAGGCGATGGGCTACAAAGAATCATTTGGGTATGCTACAGCTTATGAGCACTTATCCAGATACAGACGTCAAAAAATGCTCTCACATTTCCTAAGAGACAGCTATTGGTATCAGTCAGATAAAAAGCGCAGGATTGTCTTGTTTGGACGAATGTATTAGTCAGACTGATTAAGAAAATATGACCAAAGCTGTAAAGTGAAAGGAATTGGAACAGTATAAGAGGATAACAATCTATAGTTTTTGAAGAAAAATGCCTGAGCCATTTCGTTACTAACAAAACAAGACATTCTTTGAAATATTTGGGATCCCCGGCCTGACAGAATACTGTAGTGATTCTCTAAGAAGCCACGTAAATGCTTTTAAATTGGTCAATAATAGCAAAAAGAGGAAATTTATCAACAAGAAAGTTCACATTGATAAGAAATGAACATTTTGCTAAACAAGACTTTGTTTTATGACGTCCATTATCATAATATGATCTCACACGAAAGAGAAACCAATATGAATTTTGTTCTTTAGTACGAATGGTTCTTATAATGTTAAATACTTATTAATTTCAGTTTAAAAAAAATTTAGAGATTTGTTTCAATAAAGCAAAAAGAAGTAGTAAATGAAATAATCTAAAGCAAAACGAAGTAAGACTAAATTCTTGCATTTCAGCTAGAAATTGATAAACAACTTACTAGGAAAGTGCAACAAATGTTATGCACTGATTTTGACGAAAGCATTATCTTTGGAAAAATCTCGCCGTGAGGGGAAAAGACTCACTGGTACTACCCATTGCAAAGCAGCCGTTTTCGAGATATCTGGCAATTTATGTTCCGTAATTTGTTTATTTATTAAAATATACTTATTCCTTAAAATTTATTATGCCATTAAATTAATATTTTTTGTGTTAAATGTCTTCCTGTACACTTCTATATAGAAGACCACAACCATCAGTGAACAAAACAAATGTTCATTATCAACAAACACACACAGCATACAAAATAATACATTTACAATACTACCATTGGCGATGCTCATTTTGCACCACTTTATAAAATAAAAAGCTTTAACCCGTACTTTGAAAACATGTGCAGGAGAATGTAATACAAAATGTGTTTTTTCAAAAGTAATGGTGCAAATAGAATAAAAACTTGTCGCACGTGGCAGCCCTGCATTTATAGCCATTAACTTCTTCTCGTTTATTTTCTAACTTTTGTTTTTCATTTTTAATTTCTGAACATAATTATCATAATTGGATTAACAGGAAATCATTTATAAGCAAAAATTATAAATTTAACAATGGGACAAATGTAATAAAGAAATTCCCGAATACCTCGAAATTGACAGATTTGAAACAAATAGTTCCATTAAGTTTCTATACTCTTATCTTCACAACGAGAGCTTTCCAATGATAGAACTATCCTTAAAATCGGCGGACAACAATTCTTGCACTTCCCTTGTTAGTATTTGTCGTTGATAGTTCAATGTCGAACTTAACGAAAGAGACAGATTGCAAGTACTACATTTCGCGTTAGACTGAAAAAGTCACGTGATACACATTTCGTCCATCAGCATTCGGGCATTCGAGTAACACGTCACTCAAGAGCTCTTAATAACAGGCAAATTTAGTGGACAGCGACAGCATTGTCCTTTTCATATACATGAGTTAGTATGACAAATTATCAATACCTAATCTTATAAATAAGTTTCCTATACACGTTAAGAAACATTATATCAACTCAACGTTCAACATGCAATTTAATATTCATTGTATTTATGCAATTCAAAGTTTCACCCAGCCCCATTCTTTATTATGAACAATCGCTTTAGAAAAGAACTACAAAAACGTACAGCTATTTTAAAATAAATAAAAATTATTTGACATAAATTCTCCATCAATCATTATAACTTTACATTCTTGAGTCAAACTGGAGTCTTATTTCCACAAAAGCTTGCAACTTAACAAACTAAAGTTAAATGCTTACAGTTTAAATTGGTGCAGTAGTTAAAAAAAAAAATGATAATAAACCGATGTCACATTTGCATAAAAACTCGCAACGCAACTAAACTTTAGTGTAAATTTATGTAAACTGGTGCAGATAATTTATTTCATTTGTTATAATGCTTAAGTCATGAGTATTTTTTTTTTCTAAGAGTTTAATACAATAGCATATATAAAAGGTAAAAGCAAGCCGACATTTGCAGAAAATTGAAATAGAAAAATACAGTACAAATGAGCATATAACCTTTATTTTCGTACAAAAATATAAAACTTTAGTTTTCAAATTAGAAACTTTTTTCTTTATGTACATATGTTTGTTTTTTTTTTTTTACAAAAGCAAGAAAGTTTGCTTAAAAATACAAAACTTTGACAACAAAATAGATCAGAATTCTACACATATAATCCTAATAACAAACCAATACTGGAGTAATAACAACCAATTCTTAAAGCCAGTTCCTTGGTCTAATTTCTTATAGTAGTATTTAGTCAGTATTTGGCTTAGATAAACTTTTCAAATACATTACTTAGCGGCTTCAATAGTGACACAATTTTAAATAAAAAGTCAAATTAAAAAATAAATACGTCAAAAATAAATTTTATTCTGAGATACTTTCCATGAAGCACAATGCAAATTATACAACGTAAATAAGACTATAGTTATATTAATCAAACACATTCTTGTTGCGGATAAATATTTGCTGCATACTATTTTTTCTCTTTACTTATGGTGCTATTGATTTTGTCAAATGAAACATTGCTTACAAATTTGTACTTCTTTAATATCTAAGGCAGGGCATGAAATTTCAGCTTAAAAGGTCTCGCCACACATAAATTTTTACTCGCCACTATTTTACATTCATTCAGACAACAACGTCAGCCCCCACACCTGTACAGAAATTAAATATTTATGACAAATTTATATGAAATTGACGATTGTTAGAAGGAGCTGTCTCTTAAATCCAGAAATATTTCACATTTATGAAAAATATGGGACATTTTTAAAATTTTAACAGATGTAGTATGAAAAACTATCTATTGACCGAAAAAAATGCAGAAACTGATACAACGAAGCACATTTACTGCAAAAAGAAAAAAACAACATTAACTCAAAATAAGCTTGCCATAAGGTTTCATTGGTTTCAGAAATACATAAGTTCCTGTACTATTAGCCCCTCAGATTTGTGTAGCGCTGTCTTTCTGCACTGAAATACCACTTATCAAGTGCAGCTGTAGGGTCAAACTCTATCAGGGTGGGTCCATTAACAGAAATTCTGAGTAAATTGTTCATTGCCTCAGTCTTCAGAGAGTTTATGTACGCTGTCGAATCTGTTGTGACAACTGAACACTCTCTCACATGAAGCTGTGCTTACTGGTAAAACAGTACAAAATGTTAGGATCTGGAGAATCTTGCTAAACATTGTTTTTGTGTAAACTTCCTCCAACATCTCTTTTAGTGTCAGTGATGGAAACATCCATTTAAATTATGCCCATTCTGCCAATACAATATCTACTTTTTCATTAAAGAGATTTGGGTTCAAATGCATAAAGAGCTAATTTAATTCTTCTATCCAAAATTCAAGAATTTTTTCTTTGGGATGTCAACCCACAGTGTCAAAAATATCCAGACATGCTAACACATCTGTTGACATAGATTGAATTTTTTCTGTAATGCATATCTCTGTATGTTTAATTAATGTTCCTCTTAAAGTCTGAAACTCTTCCTCGAAAACACCCCAAAAATTTGAGAGAGAACGTATATTTTTTACCGTATTTCAACGGTAGATGACTCTTAGATGACGGTTAGATTTCAACGGCGCTTAGATTACGAAATCTGAATCTCTTCGCGCAGGAGTGAAGAGCGATCCGATTAGGTCTTAGCGCGTCCACGGTACGAAATGAAGGGGGATGAATGCAGACAGGGGAATTTCATTCCTCCGTAGGAAAGACGAAGAAATAGGCGACTGAGCATTTTTACTTCCATTGAAAAATAAATACCATCACTTCATTTTGAAATGCTTCCATATATCGCCTTGTATAGTTTGATTTGAAGCACAACATTTTAAAAGACGAAACTTACTCGCCAACCTTAAATATTTACTCGTCAATGGCGAGCTGGCGAGTGGAAATTTCGTGCCCTGATCTAAGGTATATTTAGCATTTAGTGATAACAGGTTGTCAGTTTTTGTGAGATAGGGAGATGAAATTTGGATATTTTCAGTATAATAGCAATACTTTCACAATATTGTCAATATTTTCAAAATACAGTAAAATCTGCGAAATGGCAGCCTAATTATGCAATCTTGTCAAACAGAAGAAATTCATGATCCAGTCGAAAAAAAATCATTCAATTAACCTGCTAAGACAAAAATCTAGCTGAAATAAAATCGTCTCTGGTCCATTTCGTCTTAACAAGCTTTACTACTTTCCACTTTGCCGAGTAAGTTATTACAATAATACTGTTGCATCATCAATATTTTTACTTTAAAAGCGACAGCTATAATATTGACGCAATATTGGTTTGATGTTAGAATTAAATGTTGATTAACATTACGAAATTACAAAGACATTATTATTCCAACAAAAAACAATAATAAAGAAAACGTCTTTGCTGATAATGACACTCATGGCATGTACGATGACTAGTTGTTTGTCGATTTAGGTTTACACTTCAAAATTGCTCTATTTCTTAGAGACTTCTTTAAAATTAATTACTCAAGTTAGAAGGAGGTGATCTATGACACCTAATAAAATAGATTGGTGTTATTAACTGTTCGGACCATTAAATCTAGAAAGAGACAAAAAATAGACGGTTTCAGTGACTTTTTTCTTTCTTTAGCTTCAGTCAATAAAGTCTTTTTATGCACATAAGACCAAGTAATTGTTGGTATGAATAAAGTCAGGGCTAGCAAGTCTCTGCCGAAGTGGTTAAAACCAGCTGTTATATCCGGTTAAAATCGGCATGGCAGAAACAATTTTCTGTCAGTAAATGGCAAAAACTGCCAGAAACTAAGAAATAATACTATTAAGAAGAACTTCAATTTGCAATGATTCATAATTCACACATGGTTTTGATATGTAAACGATTAAGTTAAAAAATAAAACTAAAGATTGTGAATGTTATTCAAAGTAGCAAAAAGTTTCAATGATCATACAAATAAAATAAACTTAGAATACATATAAGACTATTTTTTTTTCACCTGAAAAACAGAAGTTTTCATAATGACAAATTTCAAGGAAAATATTCAAATATCAAATATCATATGATCATACACTGCTCAAAACAATTAAAGGATATTTGAAGTTTTATATAAAATAAAGATATAAACGAAATTTTTTTTTGCCGAAAATAGAAGAAGAGAATCACAAATGCAAATTTTTCTGGTTTTCAAACTGTGGAGTATGCAAATTTTGAGTTCGACGTCAAAAACGTCGCTTCAGCGGCAGCGAATGAAATTTGACTTTCAACTGGATAAAAGAGAATGAAGACAAGGATGATCGGCATTCAGTGATTGCTTTGTTTCGATGAGTACGATGTTTCAGCGAAGTCATTTGACAGACTCAGAAGCTTGGAGAATTGTTGGTAGGTTAGAAGGGGGCCAAACTCAAGCCGAAGTAGCGCAAGCCATTGGAGTGTCACAAAGTGTCATTTCCAGGATCTGGAACCGTTTTTTGGAGAGTGGATGTGCAGGCCGAAGACCAGGGCAAGGTCGTAGACGAGCAACAACGCCCAATGAAGATCGGTATTTAGCGTTAACAGCTCGGAGACACCGAAACATGAACGCTACTTTTCTCCAACAACACCTTCGCTCGGCTACAGACACCACGATTTTAACTCAGACTGTCCGAAACCGGCTCCATGCTGTAGGTCTGTATGCTCGCCGACCGATAGTATGTGTTAGATTAACATCAAGGCATCGTCGCGACCGCAGGGAGTGGGCAACCGAGCATGTCAACTGGAGGAGAAATGAATGGAGCAATATTCTGTTTTCTGACGAGTCCCGTTTTTCTGTGCATCCGGATAATAGGCGTATTTTCATCTGGAGGGACCGTGGCAGTAGGAATAATCCTGCGTTCGTGCACGAAAGTGTCAGATTTGGCGGTGGAGGAGTGTTGGTGTATGGTGGCATTTCCATTGACGGGCGCACTGACCTCTACATCATTCGAGATGAAGCTCTGACTGGTCACCGATATAGGGATGAGATCCTCAGACCTATTGTAGTCCCTTACGCTGCAGCAATCGGAGATAACTTCATTTTAATGGACGATAACTGCAGGCCACATCGTGCAAACCTGGTGGAGGATATCCTTTTCGAGGAAGGAATCGTTCGAATGAAATGGCCAGCGTGTTCTCCAGACATGAATCCAATCGAGCACGTTTGGAACGCTCTAGGAAGACGAGTTTCTGGCGGCCAACAACCCCCACAAACTCTCCAAGAACTGGAAAGAGCTCTTCTGGAAGAGTGGGGCATAATACCCCAACTCGCCATTAATAGCCTCATTGAGTCCATGCCTCAAAGGTGTTCAACGTTGCTGGCCGCCCGTGGAAACCATACCCCCTACTGAAAAGGATTTTCTTTGAAGAAAACACCTTTTCTTATTCTTTTTTTCTCATATGCACAAATTGTGTTTTTTTTTCCTTTTGTACACAAATGCGCAATAAAATGCATTTTTTTCTGCCAAACATGTGTAATTTATTCTCATATAACCTACCATGTCTGTCGACCATGTATCAATCAGCTAAAAAGTTTCCCAGATACAAAATCCACCTAAAACTGCAATATCCTTTAATTGTTTTGAGCAGTGTATATAAATATTGAAATATATAAATAAAATATATAAATATAAATAAATAAATATAAATAAATTGAAATACATAAATAAAATATATTTAGAATATATAATGCTAATTTTTTACACCTGAAAAACAGAAGTTTTCACAATGACAAATTTCAAGGAAAATATTCAAATATCAAATATCATATGATCATATATAAATAAAATATATTTAGAATATATAATGCTAATTTTTTTCACCTGAAAAACAGACGTTTTCACAATGACAAATTTTAAGGAAAGTATTCAAATATCAAATATCAAATGATCACATATAAATGAAATACATTTAGAATATACAGGGTGAGTCATAAATATCGAAACAATAGGCTATCTCCTTAAATATTGCCCTTAGACCCATACTTCCAATTGCAAAAATTCATTAAAAAATGTGAAATTTTTGATAAGATAAATTGCGACTCCATGGGGGGTCTAGTTGAAAAGTTACGAAAATTAAATTTTTATACGGCCCCCGTAGGACAAAAATTCCAATTAAGAAAACTTTCCTTATTCAGTCCTGAATAAGACACAAAAAGTTGCATCTTCATATCTCCAAAATTCGCAAAGTTATAGCCGTTTAAAAAATTCATCAGGTTTTAAGGGATTAGACACAAATTGAAATGCGCGCAAATCAAAAAACAATGTTACTTTAACAGTTCTAGAAAACGCGTAAAAAATCTATTTCTTGAGTTAGAATTTTGATTTTTTTCTTTTTTTGTGATGGTTAGCCTTATAATTTGCTAAGAAAATCACATTCTAAAATTTTTCATACAATTTATAAAAGTTTCATGTTGTTAGTACTGGTTTAAATGGGACAATCAAAAATCGTTATAACTCGTAACATTATTTATCGGATTTCAATTTCTTTTCATTTAATTAAAGATGAAAATCTGATTTTAGTTTTGTTCCAAGCTTTTTTTTATATTAATTTTAAAACTATCAAAAATGTTTATTGAAAAAATAATATAACTTTTAAAAAAATCATATTTTCAAAAGCAAACATATTTTCAAATTTGCCGAAACAAAACTAATGTAAAAAAAACAGTTATTTTAAAAAAGGCTTTTTCTAAGATGCACATTAAGTCTTTTTTTTTTTTTTTTTTTTAAATTTATCTCTGACAACTTCAGGCTTTTTATCGTCCTCCAGAGGATGTTAAAAAATCTGTATTCTGGGCCCAGGTAGGGCCAGGACCGAGATGTTACTTTTTTCTGAAGACCCGCCAGGCCGGTCCTAGCGTACTTTTCATAAAGGAGGGGACTACTTCCTTCAACTTAGGTGCACTCTGGCTGAAATTTTCAAACCCGGTCTCGACAAAACCCGTATTAAAATCACTGTCTCTGACTGACTTAATACTTGCATAAAATAAATAAAATTCGGCTCAATCGAATTTTTTACGAAAAACATGTAGATTTTAAAATCTTTATTTAAAAAAAAAAACCCTTTAAAATTCATTTTTTTAAATAGATTATTCAAAGGCTAAAAAAATTAAATACAATAAAACCAGTGAAAAAAAATCTGCCTTTGACGGAATTCTGTCTTAAACGGAAAATATGTTGATCCATAAATAAATGCGAACCCGAAAAGAAAATAAGCTCCAATTACATCTTCTAGGGAGAGCATCTGTCTATAACGTATTTTTTCTTTCCTATGTGATTCCGTCTTAAAAAGTTTTAGTGTATAACATTTTTCAGAGTCTCCAACGCATGGGATATGGATTAACGATATTAAAATATAAGTGAAATATTTACATATAAATAGAGATTCATTGATAAAATAAATATATTACAGCCTTTGGAGCTTATTTAATAATAAAAAGTATTAAAAAGTATAAAAAACGAAAAGCTATAAAAGAATTTTTTGGTCAGAACTCCTCCATATGAAACATTTTTTTCCCACGTCGAATTAACCCTTTGACGGTTAAAGCACTTCTATTTATAAAATACTAAAATGATTGAATGACACCGGAATTTAAAAAGAAATTTATTTCATAATATATAAATGTTTTTCTTACGTTCTTTGTAAAATTAAAATTTTCATTTAAAAATTCCGGTGTCAGTATGGCATTTCGCAATTCAAATTAAGTGGTATTCTGGGCGCGTATACGCGCTTATAACCACGAAAGGGTTAAAAAACTATGTAGAAATTTGCGACTGAACCGGGCTATGATTTAAACTATTTTCCAGACCGGTCCGGGTTATGATGTTGACATTTTTTCAGGCCACGCCGAACTTTTTTCCCTATTGGTCGGTTTGGAACCTGACCTAGATATTTTGACCCGGGCAGACGTCTGGTATACCAATTTAGCGTAAAAACTATACGCTGCTATTTTATGTCTAAAGAAAAAGCGCTATCTTAAACCGATTTTTATTAAATTGCAATTTGTGAATGTTCCCTAACAAGCGTTGAAATTGAGTCAAGAAATCACAGTTTAGAGGCAGGGAAAAGTGGTGTAATTCATGAATTTTTGAGGATTTTGGGATTTAATATCTCTGTGGGATTTTTAGATACGGAGATGAAATTTGTTTTGTTCAATTTAGGAATGGATAAGGAATAATTTCCTAATTGGGAATTTTGGCCTACGGGGGCCGTATAAAAATTTAATTTTCGTATTTTTTCAAATAGACCCCCCCATGGAGTTGCAATTTATCTCACCAGAAATCTCGCCTTTTTTTTTATGAATTTTTGCAATTGGAAGTATGGGTCTAGGGGCAATATTTGAGGAGATAGCCTATTGTTTCGATATTTATGACTCACCCTGTATATAATACTATTTTTTTTCACCTGAAAAAAAGAAGTTTCCACAATAACAAATTTTAAGGAAAATATTTAAGAAATTTAATACCACTAAAAAGATTCCAGATTATGTCACAAAAGTGTTGTCAGTTGTTGCCATTTTTTGCTAAAAAAACCAGTCCTAAATAAAGTGCATACACTTTGGGATTAATCGGGGAATTAATTTTATGAAATTATCTGTTAATTCCACAGTTTTGAAAATACATCATAAGAATATTAGACGATTTACCTTCAGGGGAAACTTAATATCATACAAGGATAACACATTCAATTTTTTATCAATTCCAAATAAAACAATGCATGTATATATTTGACTGCAATCACAGATTTAGTTTAATCCTTTCGACTCGAGTGTCTTTTACACAAATTTTATTCGCTTAACACCACTTTTTAAAAAGAAGTTTCTTTCAATTTCACAATTACTAAAATTTTCTAATAAAATAAGGCAAATATTATTTTTCTTTAGTACTGGTGCCAAAAATAAATTTTGCAAAGAAAGATGATGTCTAGTTGGACTGGACGTACGAGTGCAAAGGGTTAAACCCTGGTTGCATGTTTTATTATGAACATATCAGTAAATAAATTTTCTTTCAAGATTTACCCTTTTGCATTGCTATAAATTGAATGATTATTATAAAAAAAAATTACATAATTCAGGTTTGTGCAAAATTAGATTTTAGAAAAATACATTTGAAAATTATTACATTTAATTTGCTGATATTCAGGTTACGAATAAAAGAAGCAATTTATTGAATTATTGGATATTACTTATGAAAATAAATAACATTAAATTAGATTTTGCAAAAATCATATTGTTATTACAGCAGTCGTCTTACAAATTTAACGTATTTTAATACATTCTAAAATTTTTAAGAGTCCCCTCCAAAAAATACTAACATCATTTAAGATATTATGCTTCCGTAGATTTTTTTAAAAATAATGCTGATATTATACGCAACATTATTGTGAATAATGATGTTAAAATTTATAAAAATGTTATTTGAATTGCTATAAATTAAATAATTAATTAAAAAATATATATCGAAACATTCTGAAATGAGATTAGCTAACTGCGCACCGGATTTATTTAACCGGATGATGATTGTACTCTTTACAGATAGTCTTTGGTTCCGCGAACTATATACACAGATGAATTAATTTCCTTTTTTGTCAATATGTATTTAAGGTGGCGTCCATCCTCCAAAAGCTTTTTCCAGTTCAACAGCGCACGCTAATGTCAGATAGTCATTTCCTCGTCCGCTTATTATCTGCACACCAATTGGCAATCCATTTCTGTTCAGTCCAACAGGACACTGAGTAGATGGCAAACCAAGTACATTAAATATATGCGTGTAACACGTACTAGCAACAAACAAAGGTATTTCATTATGATAAGGTGCGGCGAATGGTAATGTTGGTAAAATCAGAATTGACTTGTCGTCTAATAGTTCACTCAATTCTTTGTCTAGTTGTTGCTCCATTTCTTTATACCTTTCTACCCATTTATCACTGTATAGATATGGAATGCTGTGGCAATTCATGGAGACTATGACTCCGGCTGTGAATTGAGACTGTCGGAACATAAATTTGAGCAGCTCCTGTGTCGCATCCACGTTATTTGCCTTTCCAGCTGTTATGCCTTCAATAATACTCGGCACGGACGATAACAGAGAATGTATGTATATTCTGTTACTCTTTCCAAATAGCGGGATATTGATGCGCTTCGACTTTGATCCATGTTTCGTTTCAAAGTAGCTGGCCACCTAGGGAAGAAGATATTTAGGCTTAGTTTTGCTTATTAAATGATTACGATGGAAAATGGAAATTTACATTTGCAAATGTTACATATCAGCAAAGAAAAAAATGGTTTAAATGTATAAAACATTTACAATTATTAGAAGATAATGTGCTCCAATGCATTTTATTCAAAATCATATGGGATGAGCACAATCTGTTGTTCATAGTATCATCCTGAAAATTGACTTGATATGACGCCGAACAAATTATTTTCTATAAACCAAGACTTCATTTCAAATTCTATTGAACGATAAAATAATCTCGAATCATCATAGTTCTGAATTACACACTTATTCAAAAAAAAAAAAAAAAAAAAAAAAAAAAAAAAAAATCAATTGTTTTAAAACTGCATCTTTGTATTAAAACACTAAGTGTCAAAAGATATTTGATTTGCTAGCACCATTAAATAATTATTAGATTATAAAATTGAATTAAAATACAGTTTTGGACGAGGAAAACAATTTATACCAATACATTTTTTAACTTTAATGTTAGTATTTCGTGAGTAACCACAGCAAAAACTTGCTTATGGAAAAAAAAAAAAAAAAAAAATGCTGCTTAGTGCAAAAGCAGTATGCAATATTTCGATTGTGGGAAACAAAATGCCCAAAAACTATTAGAACATTAATTTTAGATTGATAAAGCAACGGAACAATAGAGTAAATGTTGCTCAAACAATTTCATGAAGCCTGGCTTCTTTTGCATCATGCGGGAAGCTTTGTCTAGTGCGACTATAGGAGGAAAGGATATTTCAGTCCTATGGAACATTTTTCATCTCACTTACCCATTCGTCCTAATGGCCATCAGTTACGAATTCCTAGTCATGTGCACATTAAAGTTGTACACGGACAACGACAGAAACTTACTGCTTATAAACTACATATTGTTCGATATACTAAATCAAGTAATCCAGAAATATATTCTCCAAGCAAAAAATTATGCTTTTATTGAACTGTGCCGAATACTTTCGATGTTGTAAATCCTTTCGCAAAAAAAAAAAAAAAAAAAAAAAAAAAAAAAAAAAAAAAAAACCTCTTTGAATTGCTCAATAAAACGCACTAAGAAGTTTATTTCGTGTCACATATTCCACATATTTGTAACAATTCTTTACCTGTGATTTATTTACAGACACCTGTATATGATTCTAAATCGCGTAAAATTAATGTTCCTATTGGATACATTTAGTTTAACCCCCCCACCAAAAAAAAAAAAAAAAAAAAAAGTTTGTTACAGTAACAATCCAGTATTGTTTGCTGAATTTCTTAGAAATTGTTCTTTGCTCTCCATTAGTATACATAATGAATAGGGGTGGGCGATGTAGAGATTTCTTAAATCGATTTATCATCCATCTAACATCGCGATTTAGCACTAATTTTACCCTTTATAATATGAAACCTATCATTTAATTTTTAGTAACAAAATACGGGCTTTATGCCCCCCCCCGCACTTTTATTAATTTAGCATTTAATTGTTCAAATAACTAAAATATATATATTTTACACACACACACACAAAAAAAAAAAAAAAAAAAAAAAAAAAAAAACTGAATGCTTTTTTTAATTAATGATTTACTTTAATATTTTTTATAAACTCATCCTTAAAGAAATAAAATAAAAAAGGATTTTTTCATTGTGTCTGACTTGTTTTGGATGCTACAATCTAAATTACTTGAGTAGGGGAGCTCAAATAGCACTTCATAGTTAATAACATGCATGCACTTGTTTTTACGGGCACTGAGTTAAAAACTTATTGAAGTAAGAAGCAGATTCACTGATAAATTTAGCTGTTCATTTACCATCAGAAGAATAGTAGTTTAAAAAAAAAAAAAAGGGGGGGGGGGGGAGGAAGATATTTGAAAAAAAGAGTGCAATTTTTTTTTTCTTTTTTTAACTTTTAGATTATAATAAAATGTGATTAATATAAAAGTTGACATTCATATAGTGAATGGAGAAAGATTGAAAGGCCACATTACCAAAGTTGCTGATTTTTTTGAGATCGTTGGCTTCTGTAAGATAAGTAATAAAACAATCTTAAATATATCTTTTTAATGATAAGTAACTGACAAAAAAAGTAGAAAACCGCAAATCTACAGAAAAATCCATTGAATGCTCCCTCATTCTGCTGTAAAAAACAAATTACCTGAAACATTACAGAACCCTCTTAAAATATTTTTAATTAAATAATTAATTAAAACTATTCTAATGTGACACAAACATATGAAAAATAAATTTTCATCAAAATGATGCATAAAAATATAAACTAAGAATGAATTAATTTAAATTTTAACCTTAAGACTTTTTTTTATTTTTCTCAGACATAAACAGTGAATCAGTTACAAATAAAACACAATAAAATGTTATTTGGATTTTAATTGATAAATAAATGTATTCTTGATGCACTACACACATCAAATACAGTTGGCATCTATACTGGTGATTGTATTTTGCTTCATTAAACAGTATATCTTGGGGGAAAAAATAATCCAAGAGCCTGACCATGCAACAGAAATTGAATATTGAAGATACTGAAATGTCCTTGAAATCCATTTGCATCCAGTGTGAAAAAAGGAATAAGTTATTTGAAATGCATGTGAGATCAAAGCTGATGACTATATTTTCCAGAATAAAGCTATATTTCTTGAAAAAATAATCGAACTAATACTAAAAGCACATGGCAAAAAACCACCGCAATATTGAAAATACAAAAACGTCATCGAAATCTGCTTGCATCCAATAGAAAAAAGAATTAACCAGTTCTCTAATTAGACGTAATCAATGCAGATAAGCATATTTTGATGAAAAAAATTGTATTTCACTTGGCGATCAATAATTATTATTTTAAGTCGCCACTTGGCGAGCGATGACTAGAGTGGCGATCGATGACCAATAAATTACTTGAAATGCATATGGAATCAAATCTGATGAATATATTTTGCAAAATAAAACTGTATTTCTTGAAGGAAAAAAAATCCAACTGAAAGAGATAAAAGAATGCGGCAAAGAAAACGAAATATTGAAAATACAGCCATGTCATTGAAATCTGTTTGCATCCAGTAGGAAAAAGAAATAACCACTTTTCTAATTAGATGTAATTAATGTAGAGATGCATATTTCTATGAAAAAAACTGTATTTCACTTGGCGATTGAAAATAGATCTATTAAATCGCCACTTGGCGAGTGACGACTAGGAGGGTGATCGATAGCCAACAAATTACTTGAAATGTGTGTGGAAACAATGCCAATTAATATATTTTTGCAAAATGAAACAGCATTTCTCGAAAAAAATAATCAAACTGAACACAGTAAAAGAACTCTGCAAAAAACCAAAATATTGAAAATACAGCTATGTTATTGAAATCTGTTTGCTTTGCATCCAGTAGGAAAAAGAAAAAAACACTTTTCTAATTAGATGTAATCAATGTAGAGATCCATACTTCTATGAAAAAAACTGCATTTCACTGGGCGACCGAAAATATATTTTTTTTAACCGCCACTTGGCAAATGACGACAAAGGTGGCAAACGAAGGAAATTTTTTAATTGCCACTTATACATTTTAAAATTCCACATGGCAAGTGACCGCTGCTAATTTTAAATCAAATCCTACTATATCAATTTAACATCAGCTTTCAATGTTTTTCCAAAATCCTCTTTTTCTTAAATCGAAAACACAGAGGTTTGTGATGTGTGTTTAAATCGGATCCTCTAAATCGATTTAACACCAACTTGCTATGTTTTCCCTAAATCATATTTTTCTTACATCACCTTTTTCCTAAATCGGAAAGCATTGAGGCTTGCAAAGTTTGCTTAAATCGATTTAACACTAGTTTGACATGCAAGCAGTATATACACCAAAGTAGATAACTGAATTTTCTGATGTTAACTCTGAATCATTATTTGAAATCGATTTAAAACCAATGGCTAAATCACGATTTAAGACTGACTAAATCGCGATGTAAGACAATGGCTAAATCGCGATGTAAGGCGATGGCTAAATCGCGATGTAAGGCGATGGCTAAATCGCGATGTAAGGCGATGGCTAAATCGCGATTTCCGATGTATCGATTTAAGAAACTGACTAAATCGCGATTTCCGATGTAAGCTTTAAATCGATTTAAGAGATAAATCGATTTAAGGCCCAGGCCTAATAATGAATAATTAAAAAAAAAAGCTAGAGAAACAAAAACACCAAAATGTGTTTCAGATTATAATTATTTTAAAATTTTTACTTTATTCTAAATTTACACGAAGAAAGTATTGGGTTCGTGAAACTTTTCGAATTCTGATTTTTGACGGATTTACATGCTTTAGGGATCAGAGATTCCAAAAAAACATATTTATACAAAATGTCTGTCTGTGAGTTTGTGACTCTCTCTGTCTTTCTATATATGTGATACAAATTATGTTATACAAATCTATCTCAAGAACTAATGCATGGAATGTAATAAAAATTTATATTCAAGTTAGACTCTTATATAAATTAGTGTCGAATATCTTTTGGTATAAATCGCTGAACAGGTGCCGCTGCTATGCAGCATTTTTCACGATTTCCGCTATCGTCCAACCTTTCGGACTAGTGCACGGATTTTTAACAAATTTCAGATGCAGCTAGCATGTGATATGAATTGACATTTAAGACATTTTGGTGTAAATCACTCAACAGATGACGCTGCTATGTTGCATTTTTTGTGATTTCCACAGTATCTCTATCTCTAAAATTAATGCACAGATTTTCATAAAAGTTCAGATCCAATTAATCCATAATATGATTTGGAGTTATTTACATTTTGATGTAAATCGCCAAACAGGTGGCACAGCTATGCTGCATTTTTCATGATTTCCACAGAGTCCTATCACAATAACTAAATCACGGATTTTCATCAAATTTTAGATTCAGTTAGATGTTGACATTAGCTGTAGCAAGTTAGGTTTCGGTGCAAATCATGCAACAGCTGACGCTGTTGTGCTGCATTTTGCACGATTTATGTGATTTTAACGGTAGTCCTATTTCAAGAACTAATCCGCGGTATTTCATATAATTAGAATCCCCGTGATGGGCATAAATTGCCATTTAATTTTGGCACTGTGATTACGAAATTTGAAGCATTAACATGTGTGAGATAGAAGAAAGTTTTGGAATTGCTGCATCCGACTAGTTTTGTAATGAGTACAATAAGTAATCTCTTATTGTACCACTTCCTATTGTTATTTATGTATTCCATAAGTCCAAAAGTTGATGACACTTTCTATTTTTGTATTTTCTCGGAGATAATTGCATTTTTAAATCTCAGATATGCTTTTTTCGGAGCGGTAAACTACAAAGGAATTTGCTTCTGAATGTACCAATTGCTTGTGGTCCTCTAGGGCAGCCATACTGAACCTGCAGCCCGCAGCCAGCATGTGGCCCAGCGACATTTCATGTGCACAGTTTACCCGAGACAAATAATCATAAATTTATATTTTAAAAGTATAATTTTAATCATAAATTTTTATTTTTAATTAAGTATTTAAGATTTTCAACGTTGTTTTGCGTATTTTCTTAAAGTGGCAAAATCGGCGTTATTATTTAAATTAATTTAAATTAATTTAAAAGTTCTTAAATGTAATTTTCTTAGTATAAAGGTATTTTTATATTTTATAGTCAAATTTGTGAAACATTGTTGCATGCATTTTCGAAACTTCAATCTTAATGAAATTTCATTCTAAATTAAGTTTGCAGTACATATTTATACACATAAAAAGAAATAAAGTGTTTGCATAATGCAGAAGACTATGTGATTATAGAGATTATTTCCCGATTTTTTCCCCCTTTTCAACTTGGATATTCTGCATTTTTATATTATAGCGTTTTATACTTATTACATAACTAATACAGGGGAGCTTTTTAGAGCTGATCGTTGTTTTTTTCTACTATTTCCAAACAATAAAATTTACAACCTAACGTTTACAATATTTGCGGTAGAAATCTATCACGAACTTTATTATTTGGAAGTAGTGATGTTAAAATTTTTTGGTAAAATTTCTTTTAAGACAAGCTTTCAACCATGTCGATAATATTAAATTGGTTATGCTGCTTTGTTATACTTTTTTTTAATCTTTGCATTTTAACTATACTTTATTAAACATGTTGCGGCCCGCCTGACGTTGGAAACGCTTGTATGCGGACCGCGAGAGAGAGAAAAAAAATGTTGAGTATGGCTGCTCCAGAGGATTCTCACTTTGAACGAATTTGGAAACAGTTCACTTTTTGTGTTTACCAAAACCGTAGATCCTGTCCGATATTTTGAAAGGCAGATTGCGCCGAGTACAAAAACTTCAATAAACATCCATCTTGAGATACTAAAGTTAGAGTACTTGAAATCCAAGTAACACAAACCCACTAACAAAGACTCAAAAACTTAAATTCTTCTTCTTCTTGAAAAAGAAAAAGAAAAAAAAAATGAAAATTGCTCCTATGTATTTTATTTATCTATTGCTGTGTATTTGTCAATAAAGTTTAAGTGTACTAACACGGTTAACCTGAATTTCATCTTGGACGTCACAGAAAAGCCATATTGACAGTGGCGTAGCTAAGGGGGGGGGGGGGGCAAGGGGGGCGTCCGCCCCGGGCGCCGAGGCCTAGGGGCGCCAAATTGAGAGGAATTGTTATATATCTATATTGGGGTGGAGGCGCAAAATTTCTTGCTGGCCCCGGGCGCCAAAAAACATAGCTACGCTACTGCATATTGATCATCTCACTAACAATAAGTGGATGCAACATTTAGTCTGACATTCCTTTACAGATAGTAATTAAAAATTAAAATCTTGGAAAATACTAAATTTAGATGAATAATTACAATTTTTATAAATATTTTTCTTTTTCGATCAAAATCTGTCAGATTTATTTCTTTGAGAGTATAATTTACCAATACTTTAACCCTTTCGGGTCTGGTGTACTATTAATAGTACATGTCTTTTAATGGAGAATTATTTTGTTCTAAGAAATACTTTTGCTACTATTTACATGTAGCAATGTTTGTATATGTCTATGCATTTACTAAATGACTTCATTTATGTTTCAGCATTTAGTAACAATAATAATTATCATTATTTTTCGAATTCTCTTTGCGCCGTTTGTGATTCTTTTATTTTAAACATATAGTTCACTCTTTAAATTTAAAATGAAAGTTACTTTCCGGAAAGAATCGTATGTAATAAAGCGCAAACAATATTAAAAAGTTGTAATATAAGTTAAATCTTATTGTAATACAATATTTTTTAAACATCTCCAAAAATTCTTCCTTAGCCTATTGTCATATGAATATTTATTCAATATTACGCAAAACAACAACATACGTTATGTTTCAGCCTATGAAGTATTCGTTAAACACTAATTAATCTATAGGGATAGCTAGTGTTAAAGTTATTAACGTAAAAGTAATTTTTTTCTAAAAACTGAAAAAAAATTCGGACCCGAAAGGGTTAACTATGGCAAAACTGAAACTGACATTTTTGAATTTTTATGCGATATTATGGAACATTGCATGAAGGTGATTGATTGTTTGGTGTTCGTAATTCAGATTCTTCAATGCTGCACCAAACAGTCTAAACACAATTTCTTCTATTGTTTAGGGATTGAATTTGATATTCTTGGAAATTTTTCTCTAGGAAATTTCTCACGCCTTGCATTCTATAAAATTTCAAATTTTAGTTTCTTAAAAGGATCATAGCTAACAGAGTGAAAAAGTACTCAAGAAAGGTATCGAACTCGGGTCATCGGTAAATTGTGTAGAATTTAAATTGTAAGAATATATGATGAAAGTTTGTTTGTAAAATTTGAGTCTGAAATTTGTGTCTGTTATCAAATATATATATATATACTTTTACCTTTTGAATGCCATTACATATTTCTGCATCCACCTTTTCAGCAAAAGGCATATCACCAAATGAAAACATGTAATAAACTTTTAGATCCTCAAAACTCATCTGAAATAGAATCAAATAAAATGAGATTTATTTATGAAAACAGTGGAAATAATTTTGCAGATAAACAGTTACACCCAAAAAAATTTACATTATAAAAATATAAAAACTCGTTAACACAAAACATATGTATATTGTTCAAATTATTTCTATACATTTGGACAAACTGTTAAAAAAAACCTAAAATTTATAGGTATTTGCTAAATAATTTTACGGGATATACCAATTTTTTAAGTTAAATGGTTAAATCCCGTAAATTTACTTCAAGAAAGAATAATTTTGAAAAATCGACATTTTATTATGAACAAAACTCGCTTATCTAAATGTAAAGGCCGCTTTGATTCGGGATATTCCTGGAATTTGTACTGCCGGGGTTTTCCTCTAACTTTACTCGGATCAAAGGTCTTCGATAGAAAAAAAATCTGTAAAGCAAGTGTTTTTTTTATGTTGATGATTAAGGGAAGGTGGGGCACCTTGGGATCTTTTTCAGTAAATAATTTTTCTAAATTTTATTAACGTTTATTCTTATTTTAGAACCAATTAGATATAAAGTATAAACAAACCCCCTCATGGTAGGGCAGGTTAGGGCACTATTTTAATCAAAAAATACATAAAATTTAATATTTAATTGATGAATAAAGCTTTAATTGAACATGAAATAATTTAATTTTTTAATAATTTGAATTGTAACACATGTTTTGATTAACAGATCGTGTATTTGATGCGAAAAAAACGATGTTTTTCAAATTCTAATAAAACACATATGTGACCTATTTTGTTTTTAAAAGTGCCAATTTTTAAAAGAATATTTATTTAATACACATCTGAAATATCATGCTTATCAAGTAAAAAAAAAAAAAAAAAAAGACAACTCTTGATCTCGTCTTCCCCAAATGGGTATCAAAAAATAATAATGATTTGTTTTCCTGCGAACTTTACCGATGCACATTATCCCACAACAGGTTTTCCTGTAAGTTTCTGGACCTATCTAGAGCAAGCTTGCAATCTGCAGTAAAATCAGCATCACACGAACAATTAAATTCATCACTACTGCCATTACAAAAGCAATTTATATATTTTTTCTTTCCATGGATAATTTTCCCCAATTTTGCTTGTGAAACTGCCTCATCCTCACTGCTTGATGAAAGTCCTAACTTGTTGTGTACACTTTCCCCCCTTCAATAGGCTGCATTTGTTTTCTTTCAGCATTTCTGGAATGTCCCAAGGTGCCCCACAACTGAGTGTCCCAATCTGACCTATCTTGCACATTAAGTAATAAAAACATTTAAACTGTTCAGCTTAGCATTGCAGTCTATTTTTTACTTTTAAAATAACAATAAATCCACGTTTATTCATCACAACATGTTCCCACTTCAATTATTTCATTTCTTTAAGAAAAATCTTTTTCTTCAAAGGACGCATTAATGTTACTCAACCTCATTCAAAACAAAAATAATGGTATTACTTGTTGCCAGCAAACACCAGCGATTCCAAACCACATGAGAGAGCAAATTATAGTATCCTATATTTCCAGATATGTTTGCTATTTTGTAACTGCAAAATAAAGCCTGAAAATTGAGATGTCCCAAGGTGGGCCATGTCCCAACGTGCTTCACCTTCCCCTACTGGAGAAATGTTATAAATATTCCGATTTCGCCATGTAAAGTTTCATTACAAATGACAGTCTAAGTTTTAAGAATTTAGTATATTTAGAAGTAAGAAAGAAATGTAGTGAGTTTCAATAATAAGAATACCAAGCAATTTTCAAATATAAAGGCCAGTCCATACATAATTAACAGAAAGCACCATTCTAGTGAGAATAACAATCTTGCATAAAACATAAGGATAAAAAATTGAAAATTAAATTTCAAATTCATTGGGAATATAAATTATCTAAAAACATGAATGTCGTAAAACGGGATGAACATGAACCGAAATTATCATTAAACGAACATCTAGACTGTATATACAAGAGTGTGAAAAGCCACTCCGAGAAAAATAACTTGAAATACCCAAATTTACAACATACAATATAAAACATCACTTTAAAATATCAAATTATTTATAAATGCTATAAGTGATCTATTAAAATAGAATAATATGGCAAATAATACCTCTTAATTTTACTTTATTGTTTTTGAAAAAGTTGCCGTCAGGGCAATGAAACATGTAAAATTAAAAGGTATTATTTGCCAAATTATTTTATTTTAATACATCACTTATAGCATTTATAAATAATTTGATACCCAAATTTGTTAATATAAAGATACTTCGCACAGATGAAACTTTCGAACGTGACCGTTTTCAGATGTTTTCCATCAAGATATGACTTGGCAGATTGATTGCGTTTAAATATGCGAATCAAGCATTAACTAATTCTGGAACTTCATTCGTGGACTCGATACGAAATAGGTTGCATTTATGACTCTTATTTAATAATTATAATAAAAAATGTGCCTCTTTCTCTCTTATCCGTATTTTACTCGTATCCGTATTATGCCAGTATTGGATGTTCGTTCATGGGGGTGTCAACTGTACTGTTGACGAATTAATCAATATCTGATTTAAGGAGGATTTGAATATCGTGATCGACAGCACTTTATTCTAGACTTATATTTATTGTTAATAATACATTCCTCAATTGCTATTTCCAGTAGTGCTGTTTAAATCGACGACAATCTTCAAAATCTGGCCACTTTCATTAGGTGCGTTCGTAATTATGTAAATACATACCACTTATAGTCATCGTTCAGGTTCAGTCCGTTTGTCCGTCTGTTCGCATATAACAGAGCAAAAACTACTCAATCGGATCGTTTGAAATTTAAAATATATAATTATCGCATAATTTTCTCGAGTCAGTTCAAATTTTATGAAAATCGGATGCATAGTTTAATTATAGGGACAATCAAATCATTCCGTTACGTTACGGCCAATGGAAAAAAAAATAGTTTCATGTGCTTTTAATGGTGTTAGACTCTTTTGAACATAGTAAAATTGATATGCATCTATTAAGCATGTACTAAAATATAGATTCTGTGCATTGTGCTTCAAATATATACAAAATATATTTGTTATTAATTTACAGGGCCACTCTGAAGGAATCCATTGCATAATGATATAGTGGGAAACATTATTTGGGGCACTATTAAATTATATTAAATTGATATGCGTTCCTAGGGTTTGCTGCAAATTACTTTCTGTATAGCAGAAAGCAGATAGTATTTACAGTGATGCACATAATATTTTGTCTACTATACTGTATCGGAAGTACTGAACACTATTACACCGAGATTTAAATATTTTTAAAACTTCGTTATAGTACGAACGCACCTCATTTGCTACGCTTAACGTGCAATTTCCGACTTGTTTATAAAACATATCTAAAGAATTTTGTTTTACTGTACAGTAATCCCTTAACATTCGCAAGGGTTAGGTTCACGGAAACCTCAGCGAATGTCAAAAACGCGAACGTTGAGATCATTCAGCAGCTGAATCGGTGAAATGTCCACGGAATACTCTAAGCAAAGATCACCCATAGCAAAGATGACTTTAACAAGAAAGTTCGGAACGTCGAATAGATTAAATACGTATTTTGTGTTTTAATATTGATTTTATGCGTATGTATGTTGATTAACTTCCAGTGTTTATTTTAAAACTAGCAGGGGTCAAAGTTAACTTCGTGTTCTACTCGATATAATATTCTCACTGTATCATTCTCTGTGCATTATTGCTGTAAAGTATATTATTTATAGCATTATTATTTACAAAAGTATTATTTTCAATGTAAAATTAGCGTGACCCACAATGACCCACTAATCGAATTTTTAAACATGTGACTTAATCCAATGATCTTCTTGTAAACGGTAAAATACAGAATTTGATCAAAATCGTTAGAGCCGTTTTAAAGATAAAATTGGTTGGACCCACACTGACCCAAAAATGATCCACTAATCGAATTTTGTATAACACTTAACTTATCCCAATGGTCTTCTTGTAATCCAAAATGGTAGAATACAAAATTTAGTCAAAATCATCAAAGTCTTTTTTAGAAATTGGTTTGACCCACAATGATTAAAAAATTACCCACTAATTGAAATTTCTCGAACATGTGACCTAGCCCAATGGTTTTCTCGTTACAAAAAACGGTTGGATACAAAATTTCGTTAAAATCGATCTAGCCGAAAATGATAGATAATTTAGATTTAGATCAGTTAAATTTAAAATGCATTTGAAAATAAGAGTTAAACATATATTTTTAAGATAAAAATATTCATTTAAGTGAAATTTTGAGGAACTTCATTTCTGTAGCAAAATATATACGAATGTATATCACGCACTGATTTTCTACATTATTTACATGACTTTCTAGTTTTTCAGTTCCAAGCAACAACTTGCTAGTTTTAACAGTTACAATTCAAACGTTTCAGTGGCCAAGCTATTTTTACTGATGGAGCCACAAAACATTGTTGAAAAGTTTAAAACTTATTTGTATCAATCTATGGAATATAGTATTTAAATTGTCATAACTTACATCCTCCAACATTGTAAAATGTCAGTTACACCATCCTCCAGACTACTAAACTAATTTTATCAGTTTATATATCTTGATGCCAAAATGGTGTTTTAGAGAAAAATATATCCACCTATGCTTATAATGCTAGAGTAAATCCAAGTTTGGATAATTATAATGTACCAGATCCCAATTTAAACAAAGGTCCTATCTATCTAAAAATTGTTTGCAAAAATAACAGTAGCATGTTTAATATTCAGCATTTAATCGATATACTTTTTGATAAATTATCAATATAAATAGCTTGACCTTGACCCATTATGACTCACTAATCGAACTTTCTGGATCATGTGACCAAGCCCAATGGTCTTTTCGTGCTCAAAAATGGCAAAATACAAAATTTCGTCGAAATCGTTAGAGCCGCTTTTAAGATAAAATTTACACACACAGACACAATTTTTGCTCGTATTATAGTATAAGATTAAGTTTGACAGCATAAATCCAATTTTCATTTTAATCAATAAATCCTTGCATACAAAATTGACTTTGGAGGCACAAAATTTCTAAATGAAACAAGACAAATTAAAAACTAATGAATAGAAAAAATGAAAAATAACTACTTCACGTCCGAATTTGTTTCTTATTTCGCTTGGCGATGTCAGTATCTTCATTGTCGTGATCAAATCTGTTGCATAGCGACACATGGGGCCCGTGTATAAAAGTCTGTCAACTTTTCCAACGGGTCCAGGGAAACAACCGGCATTTGACACCAGACCTAAAAGAAACTGATTCTTTTAATAGAGTGAAATTTTAAAAGATGGTGAGATTTATTTCGCAGTAAACAATTAAAATACTGCGCTTGGAATCTCATAAATTTAAAGGTGTTAAAAAATAAATTAATAATAATAAATAAATAAATAAAATAAAATAAAACAAATAAATATTGTAATAATAATAATAATAATAATAATAATAATAATAATAATAATAATAATAATAATAATAATAATAATAATAATAATAATAAAAACCTATCAAACTTTCGTATCAGACTACTGTTTGCTCCTTTGAGGTTTGCCAAAAGGAAGGGCTTTTTTACTTTGGTATTTCTCCATCCTTGTAAAAAGTAGTACTACTACTCTGTTATCCCGTCGACCGATTTCGCCAAATTATACAAATCGCCAAACTAATAGCCAAATTATAGATATTGACGTAATTTTTATTTTAAATAATAAAAAAACAAATAATTAGTAGAATATTAATAAAAATACAAATAAAAAGTCGAAACAAAGATCATTTAATGACTTTTTAAACACTAGTATCGTATTTAATGTCATTGAATTGATTTTCATGATCATCCATTATTGGCATTTAATCTTATAATTTGGCGATAGTATTTTGGTCGACGGGATAACAGTGTAGTACCGAAAATTACTATGCACAAAAATTCGAAATGAGTACTATTATACAGAAATGTTTGATAAACACGCTGCAGAGGCAGTCTTTAAATCAAAGAATTATTATAAGAGATATTTAATGTTAAAGTTGGCCGAAATCGTTCGTTCCATTAGAAAAGTTTTATAGGAGCAAAACTATGCACAGGGATTTAATAATTTTTACTAAGGATTATACATTAGAAGCTCCCAATCTGCAGACTGAATTTTTTTCTGACTCATTTTTTGAGAGTTTATTTCTATTTTAAATTCAAATTTTCAGCATTTCGAGTAATACTTTTTACATTTTATAGAAAATGTTATTATTTTAAATTGTCGCCAATTATAAAAATGGCACAAAGAATAATATTTCTTTCAAATTAAAAATTTATTTACACGTGATTACTATAAACTGAAAAATACTTCAAATTAAAATTAAATGATTACGTAGTAATAGCAAGAAAATATTAAAAAATATGTTGTAAAAACTATATTTACGCATTAATTTTAAAGAGAAAGAAATCTTTTAAATAATAAATTAATTAATATGCGTTAAAAGCCATAAATGGAGGCAATTACATCATATTTAAAAAATCCAAATCATACTATTGGCTAATAATCTATATATTTAAAAGACCTGGCTGTTTTTTTTTTTTTTTTTTTTTTTTTTTTTTTTTTTTTGTCATCAGCTCTGAGCTTTCTACTGGCCCGATTTTGATAATTATTTTTTTAAATGAAAACTGTTTATATGTAGATGTGCCCATTCTGGTTAATTTTTAATTTATTTCAATTTTTATATTTTATTTTTCATTTTAAAAGCTTTTTCATGACATTTCTTCAAAACAGTGGCAACAGGTTAAGCTTTTCTCAAAATTTATTTTGTTTCATTATTTTCCACCAATCAGGAGCTTGATCTCATCGGTGAATGTATAATTGCATTTCAAACAAAAAAAAAAAAAAATAAAAATAAATAAAAATAAAAAAATAAAATAAAGGTTTTCGTTAAATTTAATCATAATAAAATGATTGCACATAGTTATTCCCTGCAATACACAGATTATTTACTGAGTAATATTATTAAATATTATGTAAGTAAAATAACAGAAGATAAACTTTAATAAAATGTAATATCTAAAGTGAAATTTTGTCGATGGAGAAAATGTCGTCATACAGAAACCAGATAAATTTATTCCATGAATATAATATACATTGTTATAGCTGTGTCACTGATGATGTCATATTCACTGATTTTAATTCCTGCATCTAAATAAAGTGAACTTCTATTAATTTAAAGGTCCATGGTGTGCACAAATGAAAATATTTCTATAAACTGCGCCATTTCTAATTATAATGAATATTTTATGAAACCAAAGAATTCTTAAATAACTGCATAAATCACGCTTTTATTTAAGAAAAGATGAGTATTTCTGAAGCTGTAAATGATGTCATATAAAATGTCAAAAAAAAAAAGAATAAAACCTGTGGTATGCCGGTATTACTATATTTCTATCTTACATAATATCAAAAAATAATTAAAATCACTTCATTGTATTAAGTTATTGTTTAAAAAAAAATTCTGCATTTCAGCAACAAATACAAAAATTTTATTCTTTTTAATAACAGAGATATCGTTTTTTTTTTTCGTTGCCATAACAATAAAATTAATTTTTACAAGTTCATAGAGGATACAAACCAATAAATAAATTAAATTTATTAGAAGTGCTGTAAATATGTAATGGGTTGGTTAGGCAGTTTAGTAAGTCCCTGTTTCTATTATAATTAAAATGTTTCATTGATATTATAATTATTGTACAGTTATCAAGCGATATTTAAACGGAGAAAAAACAAACTATGCAGATATTTTTGAGTTCGTCTTCCGGGGTATAATATTAACTTCCTAAATAATTTGGCATTTAAATATAATATTTAAGGTTTAGAAACCGCATTAAAAAAAGATTTGTAGCTGAAGTTAAGTCCAACATTATAATTTATGAGTTGTTTTCCTTATTTTTTGTTATTTTCTGAAGTTTGTGTATCTTCATCATGAAAAGCTATGTTATCCCTATTTTAAGAGGTGGCAATTGTTTATTTCGCTCAGTATTTTACTGTCTATATAAGATTGATATATATCATACCTAATATATATTCTTTTCCGTCGAGTTTCGACGGGTGCAGCTAGTTTAAATAAAAAAATATATTTACAGGTGACATTTTTTTGACATTTCTAGATGACGTTTTAAATTATTGTTGCCTATTCTAAAACAGCGTAAATAAAAACCTTTCCTTTCCACCAACAAAAATATTTTCACGTAAATATATTAATAAGACAAAAAAAAAAAAAAAAAACTTTAAAATAATAAATTTATTATTATATGTTAAAAGCAGTAAATAGGCGAAATTGCATTATATTTAAAATGACCAATTAATATTAATGCAAAACAGTTTAAATTTAAAAATATATTTACACGAGACATTTATTTCATATTTTTAGATGATATTTTTAACTGTTGTTGTGGATTCTAAGACAGAACACATAATATTTTTCTTTTCTAACAGTAAAAGTAAATTGAAATATTAAAAAGAGAAATAAAATTTTTGTAAAATTTCATCAGTTTTATAATGACACATGTAAATTGTCGCAATTTAAAAAATTCTTATGAGTTCTTTAAAGAAATATCAGAAGGCAAAGACTCTGGTTATATAATTCATTTTATAATAGCTTTTATTTTTTGACTGATCTTATTTAATCAACATGAAAACAGCCAGTAGATGTTTAACAGCTGCTGATCCGACCTTAAAATTCCCCAGTCAAAGGAAAAAGAAAATATTAAAAATAAAAATTAATAAATAAAAAATCAGTGTTTCGTAAGGAATCACACAATTGAAAACGTTTTGGGGGTATTATTTTAGTTCTATATTTTTATTTATAAAAAGCACCGTTGTAAATAAAATAAACTGGAAAACATTGGCAGAAGAAAATACCGAAAGTCTACAGCGTCTTTTCTTATGCTAATTGCTTCATGCGCAACTTCGATTTAGTTACTGGAATACAATCGTCTTAAAAATACACGCGTATAAAAAATATACAGGTTTCAAATATTACAAATCAATAATGATGTGTTATTTCGGATAAAATTTTTGTAACATGCATTTTTGGTCCCTTAAAATCTGTAAAAAATATAAAAGTATAAATAGGATAATTAAAATTTGATGTTGCAAATTACAAAGAATGATATAACTCACCAAAACAATCATTTTCTATAATTCAATGCATAATTGTTATCTGAAATATTAAGTTGTAACAGGGCTTTTCTGTTTTGCCGAAAAATGTGCTTGATTTACGGCATTGTGCCCTTCATTCTGAAGATTTCATTTTATGAAATGTTGTCAATAAAGGCAAATCTCATAAGAAGTAATAATAACATTTATAATAATCTAATAAACCAAAAATGATACTTAAAGATTTGTTTTGAACTAATTGCAATAAAATTTCTGGAGAGGACTGCTCCTTAAAGTCATTCTTTTCATCACCTCCTTTCTAATCCTGCATAAAATTTATTTTGCTAGATCTTTTATTTTTGTACTCCTTTTTTTTTTTTAAGCTTACGTTAGAAAAACTTCACTATTCTTGAAAAATAATCGTGGTATTTATAAATAAATAAATAAATAAAAAAACTGTGGCGCATAGCTTTTCAGTTTTTTTTTTCCACGAATTGTACTACACATAAAGAGGAGACAAAGTTAGAATTTATTCCACTAACAAAGGTGAAATTTTTAGGTAAATTCTACCTTTTTTTATAGTCTGACAATCTCTTTTTTTCGATACATCTACACAAGAATATATTGGAAAATGTCATGAACGAAATTGTCTTAATAATCAGGATGCAAAGGCGTTATTTTAAAAGCCAAAATTTTTTTCTAAGTATTCTGTATGCAGTAATTGAAACTGTGATATTCATTTTTAAGTGTTTTATCCAATTGTAATGCATGTTTTGTAATTTATCTTTCTCTCTCACGAATTTTTTAAAAACAAAATTTTTCTTTAAAATAACATAATAACATACAACTAAAATGTTGTTCTAGTTTCTCATTATTCTAAAAAAAGTAACCAATGCTGTTGATGCTGTAATTGAATTTATTGTAATCTTTTTACTTTATCGGCTAATATAAGAAAAATTATTGTATATAAAAATTAAAAAAGTTGTAAATTTATATAGAAATGTGTAATAAATATTGCTCAACCACAAGAAAAGTGACACATCTCGCAAAAATTCATTTTGCGATTTTATTCCACTAAAATGTCTGTCATAGGTGTATCTTGCAACACAAAAAGTTTCATGATTATTGTTATATGAAAAATCACTTTCTTTCGCTATATGTCCATTCGTGATCACAAAAGAGGAGTGTGTAAGGAGGTAAATTTATACAACCCTTCTAACTTCATCCTACGTCTTCATTCTTAAAGGTTTTGTGCTTTCATGTCTTTTTTACTTTCTTCTATCTTTACAAGAAGAAAGTATAGGATTCATGAAAATTTTCGATTTCCGGTTTTCGATGGATTTATACGTTTTAGAAGGTCCTGAATACGTTTTGACTATTTTTAGAAAATGTCTGTCTGTGAGTCTGTCAGTCTGTCTGTCTGTCTGTATGTATGTGACAAAAAATTTGTGGGCGCTCTATCTCAAGAACTAATGCTCGAAATTTCATAAAATTTTACATTCAGTTAGACCTTGATATGAATTAGTGCCTATTGGTTTTTGGTGTAAATTGGCCTGCAGGTGGCGCTGCTATACTACGTTTTTCTTGATTTGAATGATAGCTATATCTCAAGAACTAATGCACATAATTTCACCAAACTTCAGATTCCGCAATACCTTGAGATACATTGCCACTGATAATGTTTTGGTGTGAACTGCCCAATAGGTGGCGCTGCTATGCTACATTTTGCACGATTTTTGCGATAGTTATATCTCAAGAACTAATTCAGAGAACTTCATCAAATTTCAGATTCTGTTACACTAGAATATATAACATAATTAGACGCTGATTACATTTTGGTATAAACTTCACAACAGGTGGCGCTGCTATGCTACGTTTTTCATGATTTTCACGATAGCTGTATCTCAAGAACTAATTCACAGAATTTAACCAAACTTCAGATATGGTTTAACTGATGTGATTTAAATAGAAGAAAGTTTTGTGATGGCCACAACATACTAGTTTACTTCATAAGGCAGAGATAAGTTCTATAAATTCATATTACACTAAAATCATGCAAATTTTCTTTTGCCTTTCCTGTGAAATTTACTTTTGTCGAAATGTGTCACTTTCCTTGCGGATTAGCGATATGTTGAGACAGGGAGTTTTCCATTCGAAGACACAAAGAAGCCTCGAAAATAATAATATCCAAATGCTTTTCGATTAAAAAATTATCACTTAAATATAAAAAAAAATCACGTAATTAAAAAAGCGCGAAAGAAAAAAAAAGCATTTAATGGTGAAAATTACATCACATTTAATACAATATATTTCAGAACGTCACTTTCAAAACGCTTTACTTATAATGTTTAAAAGAATATTTTTCTACTATATGGAAGCGGCAATAATTTTTACGTGACCATTTAATACAAGATTAATTGATCTTAAAGATGTAATTGATCTTATTTCATAAATCAAGAAAACAGCCACCAGCTGTTGCGACAGCCATGGGAGCGGCGTTAAGAACTGAGAAATCTTCCAATGAAAGGGATGAATAAATGGTAAATGGATTCCAGAAGATCACAACTAATCAGACAATATGAGTTAATCTTCTGTAATCGGGTAATATTTTTGCAGCAGAACATAATAGCGTGTTTTTTGGCGTCTGCGGTATCCAGACGGGGATTGGATAGAATTCTCTGGAGTAAAGAAAAAAAATTGTAACACATCTCGAGCATTGGCTTTTAATAGGGGTTAATCAAAATAAAACTTTGTCTAAGATCAGTTTTAAATCACAAAATTTTATAACAATTAAGGAGCCTCGTAATGAGATGCAAATAAACGAGAGGGTTAACCCTTCACTGAACAATTTTTTTCTATTTTTATGTAAAAAATTATTTGAAATCTGTATATCTGTCTAATTATAGGAAAATATAAAAAAAAATCAGTGAATTTCAAATTTTCAGCTAAAGTTTGGTATTTTATGGCGCGTATCATATGTACGCAATTACATTTTAAAAATATTATATAACTATATTTTGCAATTACGCAATTTTATCTGCTTAACACTCGGCAACTTTCTTTATAATAATATTTTTAAGTATTCAGTAAAAATAATAAAAGTGAATTTTGCCTTAGTAGTTTGATCGAAAATATTTTAGTTTCCGAAACACGAATTCTAAATATTTGTCAAATGCAGCCATGTGACATGGACAAAATAAGTGTTATTCCATTCTTCTGACTGTTCTTGATCAGTTACACCGATCCTATTGGCCAAATTCATGGCACTTAACTTCTTTGCGACAGGAGCCTTTTACGAAATTTTTAATGTTTTGTCACCGGTTTTTAAAAACAGAAATTTGTGCCTTATCAAATTGAGAAAATGCTCCGATTAAATAAGGTAAATTTTGCAGTAAAATTTTTCTGGTGGGAATAAACAAGGATTCTTAAGCCTGTTTGCGACACGAATTACGTGTTGTTCGTTCCCAAGAGGTTGATGAGAATTACGGTATTTTTAGGTAACCCAGATATGGCATATGGTGCAATGACGAGTTAAAAAGATTGAAATGATACTCAATAAGCATAATCATAGACATGAAACAAAGTTCTAAGAAATCGAAAATAAGTTTATATAAATAAATGAATATTCACCTCTAGTTGGTTTATGGCCAAACAATCCGCAGAACATGCAAGGAACACGAATACTTCCCGCCAAATCGTTACCAAGTCCAATCACCGAGCCAGCTGCGGCCAACAAGGCACTTTCACCACCTTCGTAGAAGAACATGAATCAGTTTTTTCTATTTTACAAGCAATAAATGGCAAAGTTTATTGGATTGTTTAAAAAATGTAAGCAAATAAAAGCAAAGGGGAATATTCATACATGACAGGTTAATTAAGTTCTTTTTAATCAAATTTAATGGGATTTTAAAATGCTTGCATGACCTTTTCAATTTAAACAACCATATTGTATTAACAATAAAACATAAATCTAAAATTTTCACAGCATAAATGAAACAGTCTAAAATTTACACAAAAATATTCTGATCTTTAGCGAGATCATTATTGATCTCACTAATTGGAAGTGATATTAATTCGGTGTAGTAAAATTCTCTAGAAATTCACAAAATACCGCATAAAATAATAACCCAATTCTAAGCGAAAAATTAAAAAAATCCTTTAAAAAATCGACCCTCTTTCTAGCTTATATATGCTGCCAAAAACAGATCTGATGCACTAATTAAGAGATATCATAATAATTCATGTCTGTGGCCATTACATTAATCCAAGTCATGCATTATACATTAATCGTGATTATAAGTCATTCACATTTTATGAGTTCGGATCAACAAGGTTGAATCATACTAGTACTGTAGTCATAGAAGGTATAGGTACACCAAAGAGTGTAAAAATTAACGCTTCGGAGGGTATATGAGTTATTCAGAAAGTATATGGCGTAAAACCATTTACCCATTTACTACATTCCTGTTGCGGACTACGATGAACTTTCTTTACCTGAACTTCCACCGCTGGTTCTGCTTGTGTCGTAAGGGTTGTTAGTGGTTCCGTGGACATGGTTGTTGGTCTCAAAGTTCATCCCCATCTCCGCAGAATTTGTGGTAGCCAAGACGATGGCTCCGGCTTTTTTCATGAGCGCCACAGCCGCTGCATCATCCTGAGCTCGTACGTCCTGGAACAGCAGTGACGCGGCGGTACTCCGAAGACCTGTAAAACATTTACTTTTAGAACAAACACTTTTTAACCATTCATTATTACTGCATTTTCATGTACACAAGAAAACTGTTTTGATGAAACAACTAAATTTTTGTTAATATAGTTCCAACCAAAAATTTTGGTTGGAATGAAAAATTTTTTAAAATTTTTTGTTGAATTAACAAAATTATTTGGTTAGTCTAACCACAATATTTGGTCAAACAAAATATTTGGTTGGAGCTACATTAACCAAAATTTAGTTGCTTCAACAAAACAGTGTTTTCCGTGTATAATACTTTTATTACTTAAAACTTATTGTCATTCCAGGCTAGCATTAAACCCACAAAACTATAAAATCCGTTTACATCAAACAGAACTCTGGGAAGCTAAAATTAATTAGCAATCATAGCCGGCAGTGCTCAACTCTGTTTTTTATTCAAGGTCCAAGTAAAACAGGTAAACCAGGCTGGTACAAGTTTTTTTTTTAAAAATCTGAAACATGTTTTAATGTAAAAAAGCTTTTTTTTTAAATAAATATTTGAGAACTATGATACTCTGATCAAAATGTCTATCAGGAAATGCACTACAAAAGTATAATAATAAAATAAGGACAACACAAAAGCATCAGAAATTTAAGCGTAATAATTACCTTATGTCGATGATTTAACGTTATAAACACTTAGATATTAAGAACACTAACTATAGAAAGGGCTGGAGATATTGCTCAAGTCTCTAATCTCATTAGGATGCTAACACACTGAATGTCAAACATTCCTATTCATATCCTTGTTTTGGTGATAAATGCTTGTAACTTCTTCATAGATAATTAATCTCAATAAATTGTCTCTTGTCAGTGGTAAGTGCTTGATTTCTGGGGGTTTTAATGTGTGTTTTATGCTAGGTTTTGCCACTAAAGTCGCAAATTTCACCGAGATATTCGTCAGTGTCGTCTTCTATAATTAATTATAAATGACTCGAAATTTAGATCCCCAAATCTTTCAAATCTTCAAAATTTCAAATTAAATTTGCTTCGTTAAAAGACTGCTGTAGAAAAAATACATTTTGTGAATGAAACATGATTTTGTTAAATGAAACATGTCAGAACATGTCGTAGTATTGCGTTTAGAAAACGCTGTTGCGCAGATAAACATTTAAAAGAAGTAAATTAATGTAAAAGCGAATTTTATTTAACAACCGATTAGAAGAACTCATAACAAATTATTAACCGGTTCAATCAATTCAGTGCAAACCGGCTCAATCCCCCTTCTGACCATGTACTCCCTGTATTTACGACGTTCTTTCCAAAACAAATCGCATATCTGTTTACTTTTTTTAGCTCAAAAAAGCATTTGTTCGTATTGAGTATAATCAAATTCCGGTAGGTAAACAAAAGAATTGATATGCATGTTGGTTTATGCATTTACTTATATTGAGAGCAGCCGCGTCAAATAATATGACTAATTTACATTATCAATGCTAAAACTGGCGTAGCGAGTTTATCGAGTTAACCATAGACGCGACGCGACTGCATGCTGCTTTTATTCGCAATCCAGTATTTTGCACAGATGACCCTTAAGTCTAAAAAGACTACTTTTTCTTATATTGGAACTTTTTATGCGATTAGGAGCTCTATTTCATATTTTATGACATTCGTAAGATGTTTGCAGGTCAGAGGTTACAAGTGAAAGTCGTATACATGTCCATTTCCAGGACTGTCTTTTATTGAGACTCCTATTTCTGCTGTTGATGACTAGAGAACACTGGGCAAAGAAACGTCAGTTGAAATATTTATGATTCTTTGTTCGGGTAAAGCAAATAAATGCTTATTTTGACCAACCGCACGACGAATCTCACTGTTCGTACTACATATGCGAACGGTCAATCAAATTGTTTGCTATCCAAATTCCTCATGTGCGGGATCAGGAATTAAAACATTTAAGGGAGGGAAGGGTTTTCTTCTGCACCATCACAATGTTTTATGCAGCGTATCGTCCTTTTTCTAGAGAAAAAGCACGAATTAAAAACAAGTTTTACAAAGGTAAAATTTAATTTTTTTCTGAGCACACAAGCAGCCAGTTGAAACATCAGCAAAAAGGACATTCGTAAATGGCTCCATATCCAGAACATAACTGAATTATAATAGATGTAAATTTTCCAATGGGGTGAAAAAAGTCCGGGCCAGGATTCAAACCAGGGATGTATTGGCTGAAGCCGCCAATGCTCTTCCAACTGAGCCATCCCGGACCAATTCTGGAGGACTCTTTCACCCAAATGACCTCAACGATCACAAAATCTGGTCTGATGCTATGGATCAGCTCAACAGAATAAATCGAAGGTCAATGTTTGGAACTGCAGAAAACCGCTGCATACGAAATTATCTTTAGATTAAATTTAAACACTATTATTCAAATCGGTAAATTAATTCTAACAGATGTAAATTTTCCAAGGGGTGATAAAAGTCCGGGCCAGGATTTTTCACCCCTTTGGAAAATTTACATTATTTTTTTACAATTATTTTTTGTGAATTATGAATTTGACTATGCTGATTCCACATTTTTCAAAATAGCATTTTGTTTGCATTTTTGATTTCTGGAAACTCAGCGGAACCTCTATCATCTAAAAATGTTAAAGAATTTCTACACAAGTGATTCACAGCGCTTCCATCACTGGGCATTGGTCTTGGTAGTGGTATGGCATTTGGATGATCACAAAAAGGTAAAGGATAGTTAATGTGTTCATTTTTCCTTTTTTAGCGAAGAACGATGTTCAATTGCCCGAAATTTTGTTTGTGGAAGGGCACACAAACGCATTTTAATCGTGAAACAAAAGAACTTAACAAATTTTACAGATAATTTTGACCGTTTTATACCTAAAAGCTAACCACGTTTTTTAAAAGTTTAACGATGCTGATTTTCATCAGCTAAAATCTAATTGTTACAAGATTTTTTCTTGCTGGTACAAAGAACATCCATATGAAGCTAACTAAAATATGCATCACTCAATCCTGAAAAACCTACTAAAAACGATATGAAGATGGTGATGAAATTGTTTCAAGACAACAGGAATTTATGCATTCGATTTAAAATTCTGTAGACTATTCAAAGTGCAAGGATTGCATCTTTAACATTTTTCAACTGCTACTAATAAATCTTTGAACGCCGCGAAGTGTGCAAAATCTATCAATCGAAGATTTTCATCAAGTCGTCGGAGAGAAATTGTGGTGACGATTGTCGAAAATACTCAAGAACCACCAAGTGAAGAATTGAAAGCTTAAATCTCTTAAAATAGACGGATTAGCAATGGCAAAATGTTATATAGTCGGATGAATCTCTTTTTCGAGTTTTATATGGAAATATCGATCGTCGGATCGTACAGAAAGGAAATGAAGCTTTAAGCCCAAAATGCGTCAAACAAGAGTTCAAGTTTCCGTCATATGTGTAAATTTGGGGTTGTTTTGATCATTCTAATGTCAATCAAATGTTGCCATATATTATGTATTTCAAAAGGCTGTAAAATGTGTTCTATTCGTCCAAATGAGATCAAATTTGAACTACAGATAATTCAAAGGATAAGCTTGACATTTATTAAAAAACAGTACATATGAATTCACAAAGTTATCGGGACATTTGCAAAATAAGTTGTTGCTTTCAATTCAACAACTTGGCCTTCAATCGGGCTATCTTTCTCAACATCACAAGCGTATATGAAACGCATTAAAAAAAAACCCATTTCATTATTTAGTTCATTTACAAATGGTTTCATTCTCATGGATATGGATGTTATATGCTATTTTCAAGTTATTAATCATAATTTAATCCAAAATTTAGAGTTTACCTTTGACTGTAAGTAAAACTTTGACAGTAAATGGCACACCAAGAAGAGGTTTTTCTTTCGCCAGCTGCTGCCGACTCATGCTACCGGAAGCCACGAGAGCATCAGCTTCTTTAGCTTCTTCCAAAGCATCCTTGAAGCGAAGATCGACTGTGGCATTAATGTACGGTTCGACTTCCAGTATTCGACCAATAAAAGCTCTTACGACGCATTCACTGGTCAACTGAAAGAAATTATGGTAATGCATGTTAGAATAACATAAGAATATTAAAAGCAAGACATAATAGATGACTATTTTGAACTTTATGGTAATCAGATCCCTACTGTAATAACAACAGGATCAGGTTCATCTAGCAAAGATAAATAAATAAAAATAAAAGCATTTTAAAGAAAAACTAATAAAACTATGTTTTTATTTTAAATAGATAAAATGATTAATGAAGTTAAATGGCATATGTCAGAAATGCAAAGGCAGATAGAGGTGACTGAAATAAGCAGATTTTGTATAGGAACGTGGGTAGAGAAATGCATGTTAAAGACAGTAGAGGAAAAGGTTGAGTTCGGTAGATGTGCTTCGCTGATTTGAATTATCATTATCCGCACATATTTCGAACAACATGTATTATTATACAAATAAACGGAGTTTGCCGACATTCATTTAATGTATAGGCTTGCACAAGGAAATGAAGTGGCTACTCAAAAGTTGCAAATGGAACGATTCCCAGGTAGGAATCTACATATTCGAGCATCTTCATCGGAAGTTGTGCGCAAGTGGATTGTATTATGCTTCTAAGTGTAATACACTGTTAAAACTAAAAGTTGCATATGGCACTCCTAGGGGTGAAACGCTTGTCCTGTCAGTGACTCCCCTAAGGGAGCCAGAATTGCACCACTAGGAGTGCCCTAAGGCGCCACACGGCACCACATGGCACCAACATGGCACCTCAAGGGGTCCTAGGGCACTTCTAGGGGTGCAATTCCGGCTCCTTTTGGGGTGTCGCTGACGAGACAAGCGTTTCACCCCTAAGAGTGCCATATGCAACCTTTAGTTTTAACAGTGTACGGGCACTGGAAGAAACCGTATTATTCCTGCAGTGGAAGAAGCAGTTTCACGCACAGTAGAGGGTAGAAGTTCGTCAAGGTAGAGAGCTGTTGGATATGGGTTAGGTGTGATCCATTTCCTTACTTAGCCCCATATATGAAATGTATGCTGGTAATGAGTCAAAAACCACTAAGTGTCTTTGGTGGAAACTTACACCTTGTTATTAAATCAAATTATACAAAATAATTACTTAAAAGGCGTTGCAAAAATATAGATATTTTTTATTTAATTTACCTGAGATCTTTCGAATGCCCACGCATTCTTTATCAAAGGAACATAAAAGAAGATAATTAAATTAGAAATAGAAAACATCAAAACAAAAGAAAAACAAAAACTTTGTTTGTCGTGACTTTGTTTTTACACGCGGACTGCTTTTTGTTTTTGTTTTGTTTTGATGTTTTCTATTTCTAATTTAATTATCTTCTTTTATGTTCCTTTGATAATGAATGCGTGGGCATTCGAAAGATCTCAGGTAAATTAAATAAAAAATATCTATATTTTTGCAACGCCTTTTAAGTAGTTATTTTGTATAATTTGTATGTTCGTAAGCTCCGCACTGATGTAACGATAAATATGTACAGTATTCCTGTGACGTCACAATCGGTGAAATAGCAAGTTTTTATAGCCTTGAACCTAAAAGAAGATTAGGATCCATTGCTCGAAATTCGTGAGAGTATGATGATTAAAGCAAACGAAGCGCATTCATCCGCCGAAATTAACAGAGCCAGTGAATACCTCAACATTGCATTTCCGCACCCACATTTCTATAGGAAATCTGCTTATTTAGCTTATTTTATTGCCCTCCACAACCTTTTTATATCAGATATACAGTTTTGGAACACCCTGTATATAAACCTATTACATTTTGTATTCATGCATTTTTGCATGACAGTGCAACAGCTATTGCAAGATCTGAATATTTATAAAACTAGTTACAATACGAACGCACCTTTCTTTTTCCGTCAAGAGGCGGAATTCCATATCTTTACAAAAGAAAACTAATCAGATATGTCAATCCTCTTTCTTATGGAAATCTTCAATCAACTTCCTTTTATCTTATGCATGTAAATACTTCTGAAAAATGCACCATAGCAGCATCACCGGCTAGATAGTTGATACCAAATTCTCCTCAGCAACAATCGAAGTCAACTTATAAAAGAATCTGAAGTTTGATGAGACATTTGCATTCATTTTTGAGATATAGCTATTGCAAAATTAAAAAACAAAATCCGCATAACAGCGCCACATGTTGAGTGATGCACACCAAAAACTAATCAGGATCATTTTTTTTTTATCTCGTACTAACTTAATCTAAAATTTGATGAAAATCCATGCATTAGTTCTTGAGATACATTTATTGCGAAATCGTGAAAAATACAGCATAGCAGTGCCATCTGTGAGGTGATTCACACCAAAACCACAACAACATTAATCTATATCAGGGACTAACTGAATCACAATTTAAAAAAAATCGTGCATTAGTACTTGAAATACAGTCATTACGATAATCACAAATAATGCATCATGGCAGCTCCAGCTGCTGAGCGATTCGCACCAAAATGTAATCAGCACCACATTTATATTAAGTATCATATTTATATTAATTAAATTTACATTAGTTCTTGAGATAGAGCGCCCACACAATTTTCGTCACATACAAACAGACATTTTTAAAAACATGTTTTTCGAGTTCTCCAACCTCTAAAAAGTATAAATCCGCCGAAAACCGGATTTCAAAAATTTTCAGGAATCCAATACTTTCTTCTTGTAAAGATAGAAGAAAGTAAAAATAGGCAATATAGCTTAAATGTTTATTTAAAACATTTCATTTTCGTACAAATTTAAATTTTTGCACATTTAAGTATCCAAACTACACTGTTAAAATTTTTGCTCTAGTTTGAACCAAATTTCGGTGCTCAGTAGCTGCCACCATAAGATGGTGAAATCTGGTACCAACATTTGGAGCTTCCTGAATTCAGCCTCGCTCCAACTGTTGGAGCTATGCTTCAACAGGCTCAACAATTATGTTTCAATAACTTACGCTGCTATGCTGCATTTTCAGGAAGTGTTAACACGTATTAGATAGAAGAAATAGTTTTGGGACAAATTTAATTTATAAATTTCTTTTTAATTTATTTAAAAAAAAAAAATCCCAATTTCGATCAGGATTTTACTTTTGTGTTTTAAATCATGTTTGATATAAAACGCTTGGTTTTGTTTGTTCAAATTTTGCAACTCACCGTTCCTTCGCGAATTTGCTCCGCCAGTTCGGTTGCTGACATCTGAAGGATCGGATCTCGGACATGGGGAACCTTCCGATCACGAGACCAGTATATCAGGGCCAGCAACCAATGAAATATGGTTCGGATGATCCGGTAGGCACTGTCAAAGATCCAGATAAGAATCCTATCGAAGACACGAACCATATCGGGAACTGGCCTAGAAAGACAAGAGGAAAACATTTTTGGCAAATAATATTATTAAGTATCAATGGGATGGTAATTTTGCAAAGATAAATGTTTTATCACACAAAATATTTGATTAATCAGAGCCACATTGTCGCACTTTTTAATAATAATTAAAGCAACAGATTTTGAAACTTATGATGTGATACCATGATGATAATCCATGAGTTAACATTGGATACATCAGAAAAACTTTTCGATATCTGTTAAAAATTTGTCAATGAGGTACATATTTACTTTGAGTAGCCCTTATATATACATATGCACTTACACACACGTGTATCTTTGAAATTTTACGATATTTGATGAAACGTCTCCAAATTTGACGCAAAATATAAGCTACCATAAACGCGACCGATTTGTTCATAATTGCAAGAAGTTGAAAATTGCACGTGAAGCGTAGCAAATTAAGTGCGTTCGTACGATAATGAAGTTTTAAAAATATTACTTTCATATATCAATCTCATAAAATTGTAAATAGTGAATTACAATTAAAACGCTCATCAAACAATGTTCTCCCTATACCATTATGTAATGAAATACTTTGGTGTGGCCTTGTAAATCAATAACAAATGTTCTTTGCACCACAAATTATGTAAGATGTATATTATAATATGTACTTTATAGTTGCATATAAATTTTATTAAGCTCGCATGAGTGTAACACGATTAAAATGCATTTGAAACATTTTTCCCATTGACCGTAATGTAATGGAATATTTTTGATTGTCCCTGTAATTGATCTATGCATCCGATTGTCATAAAATTTGAAATAACTCGAAAAAATTATGTAATAATTATGTATTTAAATTTCAAACGTATAGAATGTATTTGAAACTTTTTCCCCATTGACCATAATGTAATTGATTACTTTTGATTGACCCTGTAATTGATCTATGCACACGATTATCAAAAATTTTGAAATAGCTCGACAGAATTATGTAATAATTGCGTATTTTAAATTTCAAACGATTAAAATGCATTTGAAACTTTTTTCCCCATTGACCGTAATGTAATGGAATACTTTTGATTGCCCCTGTAATTGATCTATGCATCCGAGTTTCATAAAATTTGAAATGACTCGACAAAATTATGTAATAATTATGTATTTTAAATTTCAAACGATTCGGTTGGGTAGTTTTTGAGTTGTTATATGCGGACGGACAGATGGACGGACTAAACGACCACTATAGGTGCTACGTATTATATAATTACGAACGCACCTAAAAATGACCTAAGTTAAAATTTAATAGCAGTTTAATCTTATTAATTTTATATTTAATTTTTGGCATTATTTTACGAAATTTCCATTTAGGTCCTGTTTTGAACAAAACATCAACTCTTCTGCAATTGGTGTCTAACAAGGAAAAGGCCAATCATAGTAATCACAGATTTTGATTATTTTAATATACTAATATACTATGTTATAGAGTAAAGACCCCTTACAATCAGATTCAACGAATTTTATACAATGCTCCTTAGTTATTTAGAATCAGACGGAACTAATATTATAACGTAACTTAAATACTTGCTTTGCAACGGACGAACGACGCTGATCGCATCTCATTTGGTACGGCATTTGCTCGTTATCTCGCTGGCACTTTTTTTTGCCATCGTGGCAACAGTCAGAGAACGAAAAGTAAATTGCGGAATTAAACTAATAAAAATATTCAGATATACTTCCCAGTTCTCTACCGAGGAAAATAACTATTTTCCAAATAATAATAATAATAAAAATGTTAATACCCGATAAGTTGCTACGAAAATAGCATTTTCAGAAAGTTATTCTGCTGCAAAATCAAAAAATATGACTTTAACAGAAATTTTCTTGCCGATTCCCAAACTTCCTAATATAGGGCTTTAAAATGCACCAAGTCTTAATGCTAGGTGCGAGCAACACCAAAAAAGATTCCCTTGCGTGCAATAAATTGTTACCTAAAAGGAAAGCGAATAATTCTTACGCACAAAAAGTACAGTGTAGTTATTGGAATTTCAATTCTATTCCTTGATAGGGCTTTATTGCATCCCCTATTTTCACAATCAATAATTAATTAAAAAGTGATTAATTAAAATAACTTCTAACTTCCACTCTCTCTCAAATAAATTCTGATCAAGAGCGCTGCTAAATTTTTAACTTTCCGCATGAGCAGAACTTGTCTTCTACAGACTTTGCATTTGATTTCTAATTGTTCAGTGTTCTGTCAATGTGCGCCGATATTGTACTATGCGTGTAAAGAAGTTACGTTTTATTACACTGTCATTCTGATTTAATTATGCGTCACAGAATGAATACGAAATTTCCAATAGTAAATCAAAACTTAAAATAAGCGAGATATGTAGCTTTATGTTCTGCGTGTAATAAAGTTGATTTTTTTTCTTTTTTTTTTCTTTTTTTTATGTGAAATCGCCAAATTTATTATAATGAATAACAAACACATAAACATGAGTATAATTTGGAACACACACAATAACAACAAGTTGGAAATTGCACGTGAACGTAGTAAATGAGGTGCGTTCGTACGATAACGAAGTTTTAAAAATATTCAGATCTTGCTGATATAGTAGAGCGTACTTCGGATACAGTATAGTAGTCGAAATCTTTGTGTTTCTGTAAATATGCAGAAAGTAATTTTTATTACACCTCAGAAACGCATATCTTATTCATAAAATGTGAAATAGTTGAATATAATTAAAACACGCCCCAAACAATCTTTCCCCGTATAGCATTATGTAGTGGAATACTTTTGTGTGGCCCTGTAATTTAATAATAAAAATTCTTTGCATCACAGATTGTACAGAATGCATATTTTAGTATATATTTCATAGATTCATGCCAATTCTATTATGTTCGAATGAGTGTAACATCATAAAAATGCATTTGAATCTTTTTTCCCATTGACAGTAATCTAATGGAATACCTTTGATTGTCCCTGTAAATGATCTATGCATCCGACTTTCATAACATTTGAAATGACTCGATAAAATTACATAATAATTATATGTTTTAAATTTCAAACGATTAAAATGCATTTGAAATATTTTTCCGCATTGACCGTAATGTAACGGAATCCTTTTGATTGTCCCTGTAATTGATCTATGCATCCGATTTTCATAACATTCGAAATAACTCTACAAAATTGCGCAATAATTATATGTTTTAAATTTCAAACGATTAAAATGCATTTGAAACTTTTTTCCCCATTGACCGTAATGTAACGGAATCCTTTTGATTGTCCCTGTAATTGATCTATCTATCCGATTTTCATAAAATTTGAAATGACTCGACAAAATTATGTTGTAATTATGTATTTTAAATTTCAAACGATTCGGTTGGGTAGTTTTTGCGTTGTTATATGTGGACGGACAGACAGACAGACAGACAGACGGACGGACTGAGCGACAACAATAGGTGCTACGTATTTACATAATTACGAACGCACCTAAAAACTTAAGTAGAAATATTGATATGTTTAGAACATGGGTGCACACACTGTGACATACAGGCCGCCAAGTTATCACTATCTATACTAATAAAAGAACAAAACGCTCTGTGTGTCTGTGTGTGTGTCTGTGTGTCTGCGATGGCTAGCAAAATCTACAGCACGTACGAAGCTCAAAATTTTTTTGAGAGTAGCCCAATGTCTCTCCTGATGCACCTGAAGCTCAGAATTTCCAAATTCTATTTATTAACTGAGTAATTAATTAAATTCCAAAGCTCACTCTCATAAAAAATCGCCTTTTTTCGCTTTTTTTCCATTTCATTTTCTTATGGTTGATTGGTTGCATAAAATTTTCGCAGAAATAATTAAAAAAGCTGGGACAGACCTTTAAAATTCATAGACTGGCAAACTGTCAGTTTAAATGAGGATTTTTGTTTTAATCACAGCTGCTGTACACCATGGAGAAAAAGATAGGTGGAGGCGAAGTAAACCGAAAAAAGGTTTGCAACACGGAATAAGAAGTGTCTTACTCCGTGGTTTGCAATATTAAACCATTTATCGCTGAAATTTTAATGTCTCAAACATAAGCACGAGGAAGGAATTTTGTATTAATAAAACGAATTGAAAGAAACGAATTACAGCTGAAGCATATTTTACGAAGAAATAGTAATTTTTTAAAATGGTTTTTTTCTATTATATTATTTAGGTTAAAGTTAGGTTAAAGTTAAATTGCATTTATGTTATGGTTAGAATAAGGATATGTTACAATAAAGTGAATACATTTAGGCTAGGTTACATTTCTGTTATATTTAATTTACGGTAGGGTACTGTTAAGTCGCTGTTAGGTTACAGACAGGATCTGGTTACGGTATAAAAGTTTAAGGTTAGGAATTTATACACAGAGTGAACCTATACGCAAGATTTGATTAAAAATAACACTTACTTTTGTTAAATAGCTCTGAAATTATAGTACTATATACCAACTTTTTAGCTGCCATCGTGTATCGATTTCATTCATGGTATAGTCGGATTTAAGAGTGATATAATTAGTTTGAAATTCAAAATATTTCACTTGGGATTTGTATGTGAAAATAATAATTAGTTACGTGACTTAACAGTGATTTTTACGGGAAAATATCAACTTTTTTACACGAAAATCATGCAATCGTTGGATACATATTCCCTCCCGCGTTTTTCATTGCTCATTTTGAGTATTTTTAGAGCTTAATATTAGTTGTTTTTAAAACCGATTTTTCACACTGTCAGTGGCTACGTATTTCAGACAATGCATTTCTGCATGTAACGAGTTAATGATAAAATCATACAAATTTCAAGTTCGTTTAATATTGTTAATAAGGACCCGGGCAACGCCGGGCGGGTCAGCTAGTTTTAGAATAAAAAATATGACTTATTTAATGACAGAACCTTTGCGATTAAATTAGGCAAAGTTTAGGAAATTTTGGTGGAAAATGATATTCAGGTAAAAAAATCAGCCCATGTTTAGATGAATAACATTTAACATTGGATAATAATGCTTTAATGAATCTTCCTTTGGAACATTAATATTTTGCAGTACAGGATGGCTACTAAATACTGTTATAAACATTCAGTCATTTTATTTTACAAATGTTAAAAAGAAAACGATGAATGCACTATAGACTAATATGATGAACATCAGAGATAAAAGTTTGCAGGGAAATGATTTTACTCGAATCGACCACTATCTTAATCTATCTATCTTAATCTATCGATTACCAAAGATAATCTCTTATGCGGCATTGTCCGACTGTGGCATGAAATATTTTAAGAGGTAATCGGTCCCATTCACGCAATATAGAAGCTTTGAGTGAGCACAAAGCATCTGTTAAACATCTGTGTTGTTTGCTATTTACTTTAGTCTCTAAAATCCTCCAGACTCTATAAGCTAAATGATTTAAATCCGGTAAAAAAGGTGGCTAATTTTCTTGCATGATAAAGTTCACCCAATTGACTTGGAGTCAAGTTTGTTTTGATTTAACTTATTGCGAAGGTGCAGAATCTTGTTGAAATATTCAATTCTTTTCCGGACTGTCAGTTTGAAGGAATAAATGTGTTGCCAATATGACCTCTTTGTAATATTCCGCATTGATTTTTATCTCTTTATCGATGTATTTCAAAGCCGATTTTCCGTGTTTGATGCTGCAAACCAAAACAGTTTCGGAAGGTTTCAGATATGTCTTCGAAGATTGCTGAATATACGACATCACTTTTAGCATTTAAACACTGTTCAGTGCAAAACAGCTTTTCATCAGAAAATATTATTCCATCAACCCTTTTCCTACCATGCCGCTTCAGCAATCACCTTGCATCTTTGTAGTCTTTTTGTCCTTTGGCAACAAGCAATCAAATCTTGAGTTTTTCTTTTGCGATAAGGGCGAAAACCCAGGTCTACATTCATAATAATTTTCATATTTTTGCAACTCATGTTCTCTTTTGCAGCAATTTTATTTGCAGATCATTTGGATTTCTGCGAAGGGATATAGTGATGGATACACGGGGTATACGCCGTATACCCTCCAGGTTTTTTAAGAAATACCGCATACCCTCTGTTTCTCAAGAAAGCCATGGTATATAAACTCTAGGATATGCGCTCAATTTTGAGCGTATACCCTCTGTTTTTTACGACCACACCGCTGTTTCTGCGTATCTATTCCCGAATTCTTTTGAGCATGGACGATTAGACTTAGATCGATCTTTATAACTATTAGCAGCCAATAATCGATTTATAGTTCTGTGGGATATACTCTCGCATGTGGGCTACACTCTCTCTCTGCTGCACCTGCATCGGACTATTTCCCTCCGCCACCCTCCGGAACTCTGGCTCAAGATTAAATAGAAAAAGGTGAATTATCGAAGCTGTGTGTCCAGGTGTGAAAGAAAGAAGAAGAAGTAAATAGAATGTTTATCGATGACGATGAACGACGTTGATTAAAACTAAGACGGATATTTCGAAGTATAAAAATGACGATTATTTTAAAACATTTACGAAGAATTGATATATGATTTTTAAAGTAGTATTTTGAAAAGTAACGAAGAATTAATCTGTTTTATTTTTTGTCTATTTTTTTTGTTCTGTTCGTCTGTCAATAAACGTATGTGTCCGTTAGAAACCACTTTTTATTTTGAGTCATACTCGTCCATCCCATAAAGTGGTGACAGAAGTGGTTATGTCAGCACGGCCGCATGTGGGATATACTCTCGCATGTGGGCTACACTCTCTCTCTGCTGCACCTGCATCGGACTATTTCCCTCCGCCGCCCTCCGGAACTCTGGCTCGAGATTAAATAGAAAAAGGTGAATTATCGAAGCTGTGTGTCCAGGTGTGAAAGAAAGAAGAAGAAGTAAATAGAATGTTTATCGACGACGATGAACGACGTTGATTAAAACTAAGACGGATATTTCGAAGTATAAAAATGACGATTATTTTAAAACATTTACGAAGAATTGATATATGATTTTTAAAGTAGTATTTTGAAAAGTAACGAAGAATTAATCTGTTTTATTTTTTGTCTATTTTTTTTTTTTTTTTGTTCTGTTCGTCTGTCAATAAACGTATGTGTCCGTTAGAAACCACTTTTTATTTTGAGTCATACTCGTCCATCCCATAGTTCTATTAAAAATGTTTTATTAAAGCCAAGGCATTTGAATTGCTTAAAGATTTTACCTGCAGAAAATCCGCGACCAAAGAGCTAATCATCATTCTTTTGGATTCTATTTTTAAAATAACCTTAAATATTTGCTTTATGCAAAAATTGTCTGCACAAATAAATTATTGGCCAAACGCTGAAATAGAGGGCGTGTTCAGCACAACTTACCGGTCACTTACCGGTTACTTACCGATTGTAGACAAGTAAGAAATGAAAATCAAGGCGAAGTGTGACGTCAGCTACAATTCAACAGGATAGTTTTCATTGGTGCCACAATTCGCTTTTGAACTGCCCTACAATCGGTCGGTAACATTGGTTACCGATTACTTGGTAAGTTGCGCTGATCTCGCCCAGAGAAATTAATTGTTTTACCAAACGATTAAAATTAATTCATTTATTTTTGGGGAATGTAACAGTTTTTTGTAGACACCTTGTAGATCATTTAATGTCTTTTAAAAATCTCAAAAGCTTTTGTAGCTTTTTACACAACAGGAGCCATTCCACCTACTGAGTGACAGTTTCTCTATTAAAACATGTCAGACAGAATGCATGTGTTTGATACTTGCTGGCTGTCTCAATGGTGCTGGAAAGAAACAGATGGAGGATGCCTAGTATGCCCTAAAAATGTTTTGCAATAGATACACGTTATCATTCAAATTTAAATGCCTTCATTAAGCCCAAACAAAACAATCACGTGGAACAGGGAACGAATTCTTTGACATCAGCTGTGCATTTTTTCTTTAAATGAAAATTATCTGTTTATATTTAAGCATTCATTTCATTGTATTATGAATTAAAAACTGTATTACTAAAAGGTTTTTTAGCTCACAGGCTATCATAGCCTGAGAGCTTATGTGCCCGTCCGTTCTGTATGTATGTTCGTATGTACGTAACGCGATAACTCATGATAAAAATATCGGATCCACTTGAAATTTTGTATATAGGTATATCCTGATAAGGCGCTTCCCTGATTAGTTTTTGGAGTTCATTCGATATGTATAACAGGGGGAACGGGGGGCTCATGCCCCTCCCCTTAATTGATTTAATGGGTTTTTCATGCAGAATTAAGAGTTTTCGTTCAAAATTTAGATATAGGATCATTTTGATGAGGCAATTTCGTGACTTTTATTAGGTGTTCATTGAATAAGTATAAATAGGGGGAACAGGGGTTCTAATGCCCCCCCCCGTTACTTGACATAAATGGGATTTTCATGCAGAATTAAGTTTTCGTTCAAAATTTAGATTACGATCATTCTGATGAGGCGATTCCGTGACTGTCATTAGGTGTTCATTGAATAAGTATAAAAAGGGGGAACAGGGGTTCTAATGCCCCCCCCCCCGTTAGTTGATATAAATGGGATTTTCATGCAGAATTAAGTTTTCGTTCAAAATTTAGATTAGGATCATTCTGATGAGGCGATTCCGTGACAGTTATTAGGTGTTCATTGAATAAGTATAAGTAGGGGGAACAGGGGTTCTAATGCCCCCCCCCCCCGTTAGTTGATATAAATGGGATTTTCATGCAGAATTAAATTTTCGTTCAAAATTTAGATTAGGATCATTCTGATGAGGCGATTCCGTGACAGTTATTAGGTGTTCATTGAATAAGTATAAATAGGGGGAACAGGGGTCCTATTGCCCCCCCCCCCGTTAGTTGATATAAATGGGATTTTCATGCAGAATTAAGTTTTCGTTCAAAATTTAGATTAGGATCATTCTGATGAGGCGATTCCGTGACTGTTATTAGGTGTTCATTGAATAAGTATAAACAGGGGGAACAGGGGTTCTAATGCCCCCCCCCCCGTTAGTTGATATAAATGGGATTTTCATGCAGAATTAAGTTTTCGTTCAAAATTTAGATTAGGATCATTCTGATGAGGCGATTCCGTGACAGTTATTAGGTGTTCATTGAATAAGTATAAGTAGGGGGAACAGGGGTTCTAATGCCCCCCCCCCCCCCCCCCGTTAGTTGATATAAATGGGATTTTCATGCAGAATTAAATTTTCGTTCAAAATTTAGATTAGGATCATTCTGATGAGGCAATTCCGTGACAGTTATTAGGTGTTCATTGAATAAGTATAAATAGGGGGAACAGGGGTCCTATTGCCCCCCCCCCCCGTTAGTTGATATAAATGGGATTTTCATGCAGAATTAAGTTTTCGTTCAAAATTTAGATTAGGATCATTCTGATGAGGCGATTCCGTGACTGTTATTAGGTGTTCATTGAATAAGTATAAACAGGGGGAACAGGGGTTCTAATGCCCCCCCCCCCCCCGTTAGTTGATATAAATGGGATTTTCATGCAGAATTAAGTTTTCGTTCAAAATTTAGATTAGGATCATTCTGATGAGGCGATTTTGTGACAGTTATTAGGTGTTCATTGAATAAGTATAAGTAGGGGGAACAGGGGTTCTAATGCCCCCCCCCCCTTTAGTTGATATAAATGGGATTTTCATGCAGAATTAAGTTTTCGTTCAAAATTTAGATTAGGATCATTCTGATGAGGCGATTCCGTGACTGTTATTAGGTGTTCATTGAATAAGTATAAACAGGGGGAACAGGGGTTCTAATGTCCCCCCCCCTTAATTTATATAAATGGGTCTTTCAAGCAGAATTTTCAGATTTCGTTCAAATCTCTGAATAGTTTTGGAAGTTTAATGGTTAAGTATAAAAGAGGGGGATAACTCTTTTTAAATTATATAAATGCTAAATGGGTTTTTATTAAGAATTATCTAATTTGCTCTGAATTTTGGATATAGATTTTTTATATGATAAAGCATGTCTTTGATAGTATAGGAGGTTCAATGATTAAGTATAAAAAAAGAAAAAAGGGGAGAGCTGTTTCCCCTTCTTAATTTTTTTTTCGAACGGAATTAACCCTTGAAAATATAAGACTTTAATGTGCAATTAGTATTTGTAGCCTGTGAGCTCAATGCCATCAGTTTAACTGGGCAGTATTCTTTTTTTTTTTTTTTTTTTTTTTTTTTTTTTTTTTTTGCGAAAGAACGCAATTGTGTTTGCGCCTAATGTAAAAAATTTTCGGGTTACATTTTTGGCGACACCTCCAGCTACCATACTTCATCTCTATTCTTTCTTTTTACTCTATGTGTTTCAGTAAAGAATCTCTAACGAGTCCTCAGGTAACGACCTTCTATTAATTCTATCATTAATCATAATGTTAAAATGTGCTTACATGGAAGATCTCCATGTAAGCACATGGAGGCACATTGGGCATACTCAGAATTTTTTGAAAAAATAAAATAAAAATAAAAATAAAATAAAATAAAATAAAATACTAATTAAACTACTTATATGGTGTAATAAAGGATCAGTCAAAATTAACGAAAAAAATATGTAGGAAGGCTGAAAAATAGTACTTTCGAATATTTACCGTGAAAAGATGAAAGTGTCACACGATTTGGCGAAAAGCACTTTTCCTCGCCAAAAGCAAACAATTTTAATGCAATTGAAAACAGATGGATTTTAAGGATACGCGTAAATGTTATTTAATGAATATAAACATTAACAATGAGAGAATTTAATATATATACAGTGAAACCTCCAGATAAAGAACACTCCGAATAAGGGACACCTCTATTTAAGGAACAAAAGTTCCGGTCCGATAGGTGTCCCTTATTCGGAGGTTTCTCTGTATATATATACATATTTATATATTGCTTGTTGCTGTAATTATTTAATTTATCACAGGAAAAAAAACTTTCTTATATATATAAAAAAAATCATATTGTGAAAAGTTATTTTCATACATTTAAGAGTAGTCAAAAATAAAAGCCAGATGTTTCCATGGCAACAAAATCGAATTGATAATGCTCAATTAGACTTTGAGCTGGAAACAATTATAATTATTTTGAATTATGAATTTCGTTTTAAATCGCAAATTTTGATGGTTAAATTTGAATATAAATACACATAAATATCGATATAACAAAATTATACTTAAAACAAACTAAAATTGACAAAATTAAAGTTATTTAAATTAAATTTATCTAAACAAGTACAACATAAAACTTTTTTAAAATTGAAGTTATTTGATGTAAAAAAGTATTTTTAAAATTGTATTCCATCGCTAATCGATGACGAAATTTTAATTATTTTTTTATGGACGCTGTATGGAAGTTCTGCCGAAATTGAAAGTTTTTAAATGCGATTTATGTTATTGAAGGAAGTTCATTCATAAAATTTGGCATATAGTTGCTTATTAGATATAATAAATGATATGTAATAACATCTATTTAAAAGAATCGAAAAAAAAAAAGATGAAAATGCGCGAAAAGCGTTCTAAAAACGTTTTAAATATGCCGATTTGTAAGCAATCTCGGAAAATAACTTAAAATTTGATCTCCTGAATTAATGCGCGGATTCTCATCAAACTTTATATTCAGTTAGTCCTTAACACAAATTGACTCTTTTATATATATATATATATATATATTAACATTTTGGTGTAAGCCGCTCAACAGGAGACGCTGCTACACTTCATGTTATGCGATTTCCGCAATAGATTGAAAATTAAGAGAATTTAAAAGAAGATAAATAGGACGTCATATTTGAAATTAAACAAAGGGAGCATTTTTTTTTATATATTAAACACGGATGTAAGTTTTGTTAATAAGAATTTTTCTGTCAAAAATGGTGACATATTTGAAGTAAAAAGAATTATATTTTTATCAAAATGCTTCACTTGAAAAAATATGACATCATAATGAAATAAAACAGGTATTTTAGAATAGTCGTTAAAAATGCAAAGGGCATAGATATCAGTAAATAATGGAACTAGATAAATAATGACGCCAAATTTAAAATGAATACGAAATATTTTTTAATAATACTAATCAATAAATTATAAGTTACATACGAATGAAAATTTTCACTCAAAACTCATAATTATCAGTAAAAGACATTTTTGTGGAAAAAAAGTGAAAATAAAACTGATTAATATATTTTTGACGCTATTTTTTTTAATTTAAAAAAAATAATAATTTGAATTTGTATAGATGGTATAAAAACACGATTAAAGTAAATTTTCCCAAAACTAAAAACACATTTCACGCATTGAAGCTTCATTAATAAATTTCTTCCACAGAAGCGAAAATCGTCTGTCAATTTATTGAAATTCTCAACCAGAGATGTAAATTTAACTTCCATAAATTTAAGTAGACAGCTATTGCTTTTTATTAGGGCGAATTGAATTAAAAAAAAACTACATACTATTTTAATTTATTATTTTTAAAAGATTGAATTTAAAATCACAAAAGGCGTTTTTAGTAAAAGATTTTATTGGGTAAAATTGATGTAATATTTTTTTGTGTAAAGCATTTATTTTAATTAGAAAACATTGCTATACATTTATAATAATTTCGCAAAGTGATGTCACCTGCTTCGTAAAAAATTAGATCGTAAAATAACAATATGCATTTCAGAAATAATGTTTTGAATTATTTTTAGCTAAACATTTTAAATACATTTTCTTACTTGAAATTTAGCGTTTAATAAAAAAAATGTTTCAATATTTTTCTAAATGTATTGCTAAATAATAAAATAAATAATTTTTCCAAATATTGGATTTTATTAATCGATTTCCAGTTTTAACTAAATTAAAATGCTTAGTTTTACAAGATTCATGAAGTAAAAGGATATACAGTGTCTCACATAAGTGATGGGACACTTGTGCTTTACAAAGGGAAACTAATCAAATAAATTAAAAAAAATATGTACACATTTTTTTGTGGGTGTGTTTCATACTTAAATTTAGTGAAGATAATTACATAACATACATTTTGTCAAAATATTAAAATATTAATTTAATAAAAATACAAATGTTTAGAACGGAGCAAAAAATAGCTCACATAAGTAATGGGACACCATTATATATGCAACAAAAATCGTCTGAAATAAGCAATAAAATATTTTTGGGGGTTTTATTTTTACTTAAAAGCAATTGGCAATAATTTATAAAATCGTCTGCAGTATTTCTCTCCAGTTTGTTTTGGAATTTTTGCGTTTTTTAGCTCTGTGTAGCCATGAATGCTAAACGAAAAGAAACTTCGCATGAAATTCGAAAATTAGTTATTAATTTGCATATTGAACGTGGAAAATCTTTTAGAAAAACTGCTGAAACAGTTAACTTGAGTCGTTCAACAGTTTTCAATATCATTAAACGATATAAAAAGAATCATATGATTCAGGATAAAAGAAGACCTGGCCGACCATCAAAGCTATCCAATGGAATAAAGCGAATTATCGTTCGAAATATTAAAAAAAAAAAATCCAAAAAATAGTGCTTCAAAAGTTGCTGCTGATTTACAAGCATTATATGGAATAATTGTTAATCCTGAGACTATTAGAAGGGTAATTCGATCTGCTGGATATCACGGTAGAGTAGCCAGGAAAAAATTCTTCGTAAGTGAAAAGAATAGAAAACTCAGACTAGCTTTCGCAAAATCCAACATAAATAAGAATTCTGATTACTGGAATAAAGTTATATTTGCTGATGAGAGTAAATTTAATATACAGTCGAACCTCTATATAACGAAACTCCATACATCGAATTTCTCCATATAACGAATTTTTAGTAAGAACAGTCCCCTTTTCGCATGATTACATTAAAAACAGACTCTATATAGCGAAATATCTATCTCCATATAACGAATTTTTTCATAAATTGATCTTAATTTATTCAGTTTTAAAAAAGCTTCGAAATCATATGGTATCAATTTTCCATCACTTATTTTTGATTTATCGTTCAGTGGAGAGGTTTTTTTTTTTTTTTTTTTTTTTTTTAATATTACATCTCTCCTTATTCTTTAAATCTAACAAGTTCATCCCACCTCCCACACACCTTTCAACATCCTTCTCAAAACACAGTCAATTGAATTGTTACACATATAAGAGAGGAATCAATGAGAGCACATAAGAGAGACCTTCAAATGGAGGAAAATATCAACTACAATTTTTCATTCCTTGCTAAAATTTGAGAATTTTTTTTTGAGAGCGTAACAATTGTAATTTTAAAATCAAAACAACAAAAATTACAGATTTCTTCCTCTGAAATTTATGTAAGTCTTCCTCATTTGATTTTCATTAAGCTTTCAAATAAATGTCTTTTCTCTTTTTTGAAACTGCTTAAATAAGTAAGAAATAAAATGTTAGGTTAAGATATACTTTTAAACATTTCAAATTCTTAATTAAAAAGATCAAAAATAATATTTGTTCAAAATTTACACATTAAATACTATTTTTAACATCATACTCTATACATCGAATTTCTCTATATAACGAATTTTTTACTGGAACGATGGATTTCGTTATATAGAGGCTCGACTGTATTTGGTTCTGACGGTAGAATCTTGGTGTGGAGAAAACCCAGGGAAGAATTTCGCAAACAGAACTTGGTACCAACAGGAAAACATGGTGGAGGAGGAGTTATGGTATGGGGGTGTATGTCGTCCGCTGGAGTTGGTAATCTTGTTTTTATTGACAGTATAATGGATCAGTACAAGTATATTGATATTTTAAAGCAAAATTTGAAATCTTCAGCACGAAAATTGAACCTTCATAACGATTTTAAATTCTACCAGGACAATGACCCCAAGAACACTGCTCTGAACGTTAGACTCTGGCTGCTATATAACTGTCCTGAAATAATAAAAACACCACCACAATCTCCAGACTTAAATCCCATAGAGAATATTTGGCAAGAATTGGAATCAAGGATTCGCAAACACACCATTTCTTCAAAACAACAACTAAAATCGGTGCTTCAAGAAGAATGGGGTAAAATCACTCCAGAAATCACAAAAAAATTAGTCGAATCCATCCCAAAAAGATTAAATCATGTTTTAAAAGTAAAAGGAGATCCAACAAAATATTAAAACCTTTTAAAAAGTAAAATTTTTGGATAAATATTTGATGGAAAAGTAAGTGTCCCATCACTTATGTGAGCCATTTTTTGCTCCGTTCTGAACAATTGTATTTTTACTAAATTAATATTTTAATATTTTGACAAAATGTATGTTATGTAATAATTGTTACTAACTTTAAATATGAAACACACCCAAAAATTTTTTGCACATGTTTGTTTATTTATTTTATTGCAGTTTCTTTTTATAAAGCACAAGTGTCCCATCACTTTTGTGAGACACTGTATATATAGTTATCTTGACAAGTATGATTCCGCATGGAAAACTAATCTGGTAACATCGTCATATTTTAAATCATTAACCAGTTTTCTTTAATAAAATATTAGTATTTTATAGCAGTTGTACAAAATAGCGTGATTTTCACAGAATTTATCCTTCAGAAATACGTATTTAATACCCTTTTGCCTTGCAGTCTTCCAGAATGTTGGTTTCAATAAAATTTAATAAATAATATATGAAAATCGATGTAAGAAAATTTAGCAAATAATTTTGGTTAGAGATTAAGCTTTATTGGGACATCGTTTACATGTAAAGAAGAGGCGTAAGCATTTATTATTACTTACCCATTATGCGTAGTATAGGGTAAGCATTGCAATCGTTTTGAAAATCGAAAAAAAAATTTTGACGGATTTACACATTTAAAATACTGTGGATTCCGAAAAACACATTTTTAGAAAAAAAAATTGCCGTCCGTCTGTCTGTCCGAACAAACTGAAATAGAGACTTGAAGCTTTATATGTATTTAGTGTGTAAGAATATGTATGTAAGCCTATTTAATATCAATAACCTCGATTATCTGGAACTAAGGTACCCTGGGGTAATAACGCCAGGCGGGGTAATAACGCCAAGTGCTTATATTTTGCATAATTATGAAATAATCAAGTAAATGACACCCATGTGCTCTGCGCAGAAGGGTTTTGAGTCATATAAATCGCAAAAAACAGCTTGAAGTTAATTTGTTTCATTTTTAGGTCTTATTGTTTTTCAAAGCAACTAAAATTAACGCTTGATCTAAAATTTGCGAGATACGTTTTGTAATGTGAGGACTATTTTTTTTATCCGGAAATACTTTGTTAATTACATAAATTTGTAGTACATTTCATGGACTTTCAGAATGTTGTTGAAGATTTTGGATATCTTCTCGAGATAATTTGTAATTTAAAATGCACAGCGCAATAACTATAACGGGGTAATAACGCCAATCCTTCCCGGGTTGATTCCCTACAGTGGCCGAGCTTCATCCTAAATACTGATTCAAATAAACACAGTTAAAACTGTGCAATGTTTCTAATAATTCTACTTAAGCGGTCCTTTTTAAGCAAAAAGAAGCTCACGGTCTGTATTCTTTTGCCTCATCCCCCCCCCCCCCCCCCAATCACACCTTTATTTTTCTTACACTTTCACAAAAAATTGAACATTTTCAATAGCTTAGAATGCAATTTGTCAATTTCTAAGTTTGTAGAGTTTGTATTTTTAGAATTGGGCAATCTACATGCAATTATTCCATGTTATTTCATAGTTTTGTTTGCATGGCGTTATTACCCATATAGGTGGGTAATAACGCCAAATAGCATTGGTCAAGAAATCACGCCATTACTTTTTATGAATACATATCTATTAAATTATTTTTTTTATATAGATAATCAATGAGTTGCTGTATCAAATCATATATTTGTTTGAAAAATACAATCTAAAACTAAGCCGTGAAAATTGGTAGAACCTTAACGTGGCGTTATTACACCAGGGTACCTTATTTTTTTCGGATTCTCGAAAAATTCGTTCTGATGAAAAGTACATGAATTTTTTCGAAATGTTTTATTTTAAGAAGTGGACGTAAAAGGCAATAAAATAACACAAATTTTGAATAAAGAACGAAGTCGATCGGATTATTAGTTGTCGAGATATGTGTAATCCTGTTTTCCACATTCTTTGATTTTTCATGACCCTGTATTTCATTCAAATTCCAATTCAAAGTTATATTTTAATTGGAAATGAGACGCTTAATCCAAGGCAGTAAACTGTGAGTTAATAGGATTATTATTTTTGGAGTTATGAGGATGTTTCTTTTAAGCACTCCGGTATTGCTTGAGTATTTTGGCGTTTTACATAATTTATCGAAATTGGCTCATCAGCAATTCATTAATAGACCATTACTATGCATATTAAAACCATTTAAATAAGCGTTTAAATTTTTTTCGGAATTGCGATGTATTTTATAAATAGTTTCCGCGTGTCTTATTTTCATATTTTTTATTATGCATATCCATGATGGGTAAGTATTACGGTGGCCCCTCAACGACTAGTTTTTACAAAATGAAAAATTCTCATGATGACTTTAATTTATATTTCAAAATTATGTTGGCTCCAAAAAGAAAAATATGTATATAGCCACTGCTTTTTTGATTACAAAATGACTTCTTTTTTGACAAGCTTTAAGAGTGTGGTGAAAACCAAGTTTGATATCAATATTTAATCGATTATGATATAGTTGACGACTAGCTTTATGTTATACTATAAATAAAATTTCGAAATAAAAAAATTCCATGGAATAAAAAAGGATTTTTTTATACCAAATATATATTTTTTAATTTAAAATAATACAATTACACATTTTCAAAAAGTAGGTGGAGGGGAGATTTCATATTAGACAATAATATTTGAAACATTTCTTGTTATTGTTATTGCTATTATCATCATCAATACAGTAAATTTCAATTTACATTATCAGTAACTCTAAGGAATAATTTTCAGCTTAATTTAGAACAATTCATTGTTTTCAAAATCTTAGTAGTCTATACTCACCATATGGAGTAAAAGTTTTTACATAATTCTGTATATTTTTTCTATATATTTCTTTCGCTACATATTTTCAAAACTAGTCATTTTATTATCACAGATTATATTTATATTTTTGGGATTTTGCAAGGAATTGTGAAATAAGACTATGAAAGTGGGGAAATACCAGAATTATTCTATACTAAAATCTAACTTTATATATCACTTTCAAGACGGGCGTCATTTAACCATATTTAAATTTCTAATATCTTAGAAATTCTTTCCATTAGTTTTAGCTTTATTTTCCAAAAATGTATTTATTCCAAGAACTAAGGAAATGTATTCCAATTCGACTAATATGATTTGGCATAGCAAAGTTGTAGACTAATATATTCTGATAGTCAGTGTTGATTTCAGGGGGTAACCTGGTCGGAGCACTTCCCCCCCCGGGAGATTTGATATTTTGCATTTTCATAGTAAAAAAGTGCAGTGCCCCCCTCCCCCCTGGAACTTTAAAGTATCTCCTCCGGAGCCACAAAAATCCCTTTCGGAAAAAAGTGTCTGAATTCAACATTGCTGATAGTAAAATAATAATACAATGTGGAACATATATGTAACAAATGCTGAAGCGGATATTAGTTCGCCCCTTATTATCATTGACTAATAGCTAATTTCTTAATAGTCAATCTAGAATTAGGTGTATATATCTTGCTGCAAAAATAGCGAAAAAATTTCGAATGTTATTCTCCATCACATTAAAAGCCCTTCAAGTCAAGAAAGTTGTTCTATAAAAGTTACTAAATTTAAATGTCCTGCTTAAAGGAAAAAGAAAAAGAAACAAAGAAAAAAGAAACAAAAAGGAAACTAGTCGTTGGGGGGGGGGGGGCACCGTAATACTTACCCATCATGGATATGCATGGATATAAAATATGAAAATAAAACATGTGTAAACTATTTATAAAATGCATCGCAATTCCAAAACAAAATTTAAATGTACTATATCTAAATATTTTTAACACATAGTAATGCTCTATTAATGAACTGCTGATGAAACAATTTCGACAAATTATATAAAATGCCAAACTACTCAAGTAGTATCGAATTGCCTAAAAGAAACATGCTTATAGCTATAAAAATAATAATCATATCAACTAACAGTGTCCTGGTTAGTGAGTCCCAGTGAGTGTGGAAAATAGGATTACAAATATCTCGGCCACTAATTATCCGATTGCTTCGTTCTTTATGCAAAATTTGTGTTACTTTATTATTTTTTACTTCCATTCCTTAAAATAAAAAAAAATATAAAAAATTCGTATACCTTTCATCAGAATGAATATTTCGAGAGTCCGAAAAAAATAGTTCCGGATAATCGAGGTTACTGATATTTAATAAGCTTTTTTCCATTATTACATACTAAGTACATATCAAATTTTAAGTTTCTATTTCAATTTGTTCAGGAGATAGAGCGTTTATACACACAACAGACAGATAGACAGATGGATAGCAATTTTTTTTTCAATATATTTTTCGGAACCTCCAGTGTCTAAAACGTGTAAATCCATCAACATTTTTTTTCCGATTTTCAAAACGATTGCAAGACTTACCCCGTACTACGCATGATGGGTAAGGGGTTGTGCAAATGTAAAGTTATCAACTTTTTCCTAATTTTGGACCCTTCCCCCCTTTCGATATCAAACGCTCCTTGAACTCCCCACCTCCCACCCGGTAATGATATCGTTATCAAAATGTTTTTAATTTTAGAATTAATTTCTTTTATGTGAAATGATATACAAAATTTGCTACATTTATTAGGTAGAATTCGTATGAAATACTACCTATTGCGCTCCTATGTTTGAATTTCTGAAAAATTTTTGCAAATCTGCGCCGATCATGACCTCTAGACCCCAAAACTACCAGAAGCAAAAAAGTTTATACATATATCTATTTATCTATATGACTTTCCTCTGGATACGATAACTTCTATAATCCTGCTCCAAACTGACACATAAAATCAAGGGGTATAAAATCTCGGTCGAGTTCTTTAATGGGCAAAATCGGACCAAGGGGGTGGACATAGGGAGGGTTTTTGTGAAAACCGAAAAATGCTATAACTTCTTAATTAAAATAGATATCGAATCAGCTTAAAGTTTATATTACTTCTAGAAAATGGGCCAAAAGTTTATGCATGACAGATTTTTGATAAAGTTAAAATGAGCTCAAGGGGCGAAAAAAGCAAGGTTTTTGGGAGAAAAAAATTCATAACTTCGTCAATTCTCAAGATATTAAATCCAACTAAATTTTTTATAAATGTTATTAAAATTATCTAAAATTTGTGTATTTACAAGTTTTTGATAAGGACTATTTCTTACCGATGAAAAAAAAAAAAAATTAAAAACGAAAACAAAAAAAAGGGGGGGGGGGATTTAAAAAGACAAAAATCCATAACTTCGTCAATTCTTAAATTATCAAATCTAATTAAATTTATTTTAAATCTTCTCAATAATATCTACAACTTTTATACTGACAAGATTTTCATAGGATCAATTATTTTCGCAAAAATAAATTAAACAAACATAGGAGTTGAATAAAAAACCTCCAATCCAAACTGCTTATATTCTGACTTATTTTTAAATTCATTTGGGATTTGAAACGCATCCAAATGGCAGATCATCCTTTCTAAGAACTATGTAATGTGACGTATTGGCCAGTTTTTTGATAAAGGCAGAATTTATTTCAAAAAAGGCTGCCAAAAAAGGTATTTTGAACAGAATTTCCCGAAGTGATAGTGATTGAAAAATTGAGGAAGTATTCAAATAGAAAATTGCGTTTTTTCTGACTCATTTTTTAATCCATTTGTGCTCTCAAACGCATCTAATTTACAGGTCATCTTATTTAGGAACTGTATAATGTGACGGACTGGCTAGTCTTTTGATAAAGGCAGAATATATTTCGAAAAAAGGTTGCCAAAATGGATATGTTGAACAGAATTTCCCGAAGCGATAGTGATTGAAAAATTGAGGTATTCAAATAACAAATTGCGTTTTTTCTGACTCATTTTCAAATTCAGTTTTGCTCTCAAACGCATCCAATTGACAGGTTCTCTTTAGGAACTGTATAATGTGCAATATTTGTCAGTTTTTTAATAAAAGCTGAATATATTAAAAAAAAAAAAAAAAAAAAAAAAAAAAAAAAAAAAGCTGTCAAAGAGGGCATTTTGCACAAAATTTCCCGATGCGATCATGATTAAAGAATTGAGGAAGTATTCAAATAACAAATTGGTTATTTTATGATTCATTTTTAAATTCAATTTTGCTCTAAAACGCATTCAATTGACATTTTTTTCTTATTTAGGAATTATATAATGTGCCATATTGGTCGATTTTTTAATAAAGTCAGAATATATTTTAAAATAAGTTGTCAAAATGGGCATTTGAGCCTAATTTCGCTTAAGATGATTCTGATAAAACCAGTTATTTCAGAAAAATAAAATTAAAATTTTTTCAAAAACGGCCCAAAACTAGGTTTATTTCTAATCATATTTTATTTTTTCATAGGCGTAGCCAGCCTCTTGAACGGGGGGGGTGCCCAAATTTTTTAACCTGAACATGTTGGGTACAAACAATATCTTATGTAATAAAACCTAATAAAACGGAACTCCATAAAACCTATCAAATTTCCGTTTTAGACAGGTTTTTTGCGGTAGGTATAATTGTTTAGAACTTTTTTAAAAAAAGGACCCAAACGCAATTTTTCATTGCGTGAAGAAGGATGAGAAATTGCTTAAAACTAAATCTAATGGACAGGGGCGTGCGAAGAGAAAACTGCTCCCGGGGCAAAGTTACAATTTGGCGCCCCTTCCACCCAACTTTTTCTTGTAACAGCTAAAAATAACGTTGGCAGTATAAATTTGGCGCCCCATAAAATTCCACCCCGGGGCAGCTGCCCCCTACGCTCCACCTTTCGCACGACGCTGCTAATGGATAAGAAAAAGATATATAAACATAAATAAAACATGATAGATATAAAATAAAGATATCCGTAAACATAAATCTGTAATTATCACAAGTTTTCATTTCAAACAGTAATAAAATACTAAAATAAATAAGCACGACTTTAGTTCCCCCCCGTCATTTTGATCAAAGTAGCATTGAAATAACTTGTAGTACGCAATTTAAAGTGAAAAATAGTTCTTATATTTTCTACTCATGAATAAATAAAATTTTCCCGTTAAAAAAAAAATGAGCCCGTACGAATGTCAAAATATGATCCCAAAAAACGAAATTTAGCAAACCAACGAACCAACCTCCATATTAATTTAAATTTTGCGTAGCATCATTTCTTATTTTCAGAGGAAGCACAGATTTGTACTAGAGATGAGTTCGGGCTCGATTTTTGAAACCCGCGCCCGAAAGATTTTTAGTACATTGGAGCACGAGACCATCCGAGCCAAGGGCGGATCTGGAGAGTCCTCAAGGGGGGGGGGGGGGAGGCGATTTTAAAAATTGGGAGACTCGCATCCTATGCGCGGGTCAGGGCTAATATTTTCACTACGGGTCGGGTTTGGGTCCGGTTAACTTCTATATTTACTGCGGGTCGGGTTTGGGTCCGGTCGACTTTTTTTTTCAAGTGGGTCGGGTTTGGGCCCATTTGATTTCTACTTTTTTCTGCTGGTCGTGTTAACTAATCAGGGGCGTGTGAACAGAAAACTGCGCCTGGACAAAATTTCAGCTTGCCCCCCCCCAGACTATTTTTCTTGTGACAGGCAAAAATGACGTTGGTAGTATAAATTTGACGTCGTTTAAATTTCCGGACCCAGGGCGACCGCCCCCACCCTTTCGCACCAAGCTGTAACTAATACTTTTTCTGTGGTTCCCATTTGGGTCCATTTGACTTATACTTTTGCAGTGGGTCAGGTTAAACTCTTTTGCTGTGGGTTGCGTTTGGGTCCGGATGACTTCTTTTTTGCTGCGGGTCGGGTTATCTTCTACTTATAATATAAATCATAATAGTAAAGCTGTACAATACGAAGAAAAGTAAATTTTAAAAAATGCATTTCTCAAGATTTCGCGAAACAAACGTGCAACATAAATATATTTTTTACGAATAATAAATAAGATGCCTGCCCGAATTGGGCTCGGAGTTAAGAATTGCACGAATCGTTTGGTAAAAAATAGTATATAAAATAAAGTTTGGTATAAAATAAAATTGTACTTTATACATAAAAAAAGTCTCATATTTTGTCTCCTTTAATAAGAAAATATTATGGACATGTTAATGAAGTGTGTTTCATGAATAAATGCATGGAACTTGTAGAAATTATCGATTATTTGTCAAATCGAACATTTATCAATTTTCTATAAAAAGTGCACATTTTTAACTATAACCATTTCATTCCTCATAACAATCTTTTGGGATAGGCGTGACCCAGACAATAACATTAAATTAAAAGTTTTAAATTACGATGCTTTTATAGGAATAAAGGAAACACTGCTCAATTGCTTTCTATCGGAATAATATGGAAATTAAAATTACTTACGACCAAAAGTGACTTCGTAAATTGCAGAGTAACAGCTTCAGCATCATCAGAATTCACAAAAAAGCAACAGCATCACCAGAATTCACAAAAAAGCAACAATCACTAAAATTATTTCCATATGAAAAGCGATTACGACCTGAGTACGCTGTGTATAATAGTAATCTAAATTATGCGTCAAAAGCAAACTAAAATTGGAAGAAAATATCCTCTTCGCATTAAATGTCTAAATAATAATGATAATAAACAACCCTATTACAAAATAACCTCTGCTACAGACAAAAACCAAACTACAGACAAATTCATTATTCCCGCTTTTTTGTTGGCGCCAGAACATCGTCGGAAATGGCTAAAATAGGTTTGTAGAAATGACTAATAATTTACTTTTAAAATAGCATTCTAAAGCTAAAATAGAAAAAACACAATTTCTGCTTCCCCTTCATTCTAACCAAAATGTCATAGTGATTTGAAAAGGAACAAGTAATGTTTAAGGGGGGTGGGGGGGGAGGCAAGTTCTTTTAATATTTTCTATTCATTGATAAATAAAATTTATAGGTTTCAGAAAATATGAGTCCGGGTCCGAGCACTGTCTATTCTCTAATACAGACATTTAGGAAGAATGACTCCAGGCAGGGCTCGACATGGAAGAAAAACAAGTCTGGCCCGACCCAAATCATCAGAAAAAAGCCCGGATCAGGATAATGCCCGGCTCTAAAAGTCAGAAAACCTGACCCATCCCAACCTTAGGGTGTGTGATCACCTCCTCGCCATCCCCCCCCCCACCTTAGATCCGCCACTGCCTGATTCATGAATTGGCGCGGCCCGGGCCGGGCCGCGCAGCGCCGATCTTGGCCTTCAGCCTAAGTCCTATACCATGAAGATCTCTCATGTTGGTTTGAAAACCTTTATGGGCCCAAGGGGGGGATCGCCCCATCGCCCCCCCCCCTTCCTTAGATCCGCCATTGATCCGAGCCCGATACAAAAAGTATACAAAAATAAATAAATAAAAGATTTAATGATATTTTAAAATTGTTTCACATGTGATATCCCATTTTTAAAATTTTCTTTTAAAATTTACTGTTAAATAAAAATTTAAATTCAAGCTTATGAAAAGAGCAATTTGCTATCAAATAAAAATATCCTTCATACCTAAAATAATTCCCATATTTCTTGTCCTTTAAGAAGAAAATTTGATGGACATATTAAAGAAGTGTAATGAATAAATGGATAGAGTTTATAGAAATTACTATTTGTATGCTGAAGAATCAAAAAACGTTTTCAATTTCCTATAAAAAGTATACATCTTCAGGGGTGTAGTCGTAAAAAAACCACAGGTTACACGATCGACGCAGAGGGTATATGCTCAAGGCACAGAGTATATTCTAGAGAGTACATCCTATGGGTTTCATCAGAAACAGAGGGTTATACGGTGTTCCTTAAAACAATCCAGAAGGTATACCCCAGTATACCCTTCACTACATCCCCTGTACATTTATCTATAATCAATTAATTTCTCTTAACAATTCCCCATGACTGACGGGATCCTTAAAATCAACGCAAATTAAAACATTGATACAGTTATCTTGAAGTTCCGTTGTTTTTATGGGAAAAGAAGAAACATTGATCGAATGTTTTCTGTAGGAATAACATGTAAAATATGTTTACTTACGAAGGGAAGTCCTCAGCATAAGCAAAATTCATGATGACAAACAGAAAAAAAAAATCACAATGCTGTTGTCATATGAAGAACGATTATGATTCGTGCACAATCAAATAATTTGCAAACCTCAAGCATCTAGTCTGCATCAAAAACGAAGAAATCATTCTCTAACAAAATAAATAAATAAACGATCGAATTGAAAAATATCTTCTGCCTTAAATGAAAATCCAACCAGAAACTAATTTATTATTTATGATTATTTTGATAGGCGCCTTATCAATTAATCGTCGACGGAAATGCAGTAGACATAAATCTCCATACATCACAAATTTTCTTTTGAAGCAACAATCAACTATTGAAACATAAAAAAAATATTTTTATTTTTCTTTCGTTTTGATCAAAATAACACTGAAATGACTTGAAAAAGAATAAATAATTTTAAAAGAAAAATAGTAGTTCTTTCAATCTCTTCTACACATAAATGTTTTTTTAATTTTTAGAAAGAATGAGCCCGAGCCCCCCCCCCCCCCCCCGGGCCCGAACACTAAATTGAAAATGGTTTGTATGTTTAAAGCCGAAGAGTTTTTAGCCGAAAACGATTAAGGGGGGAAAATACAAGGGATCATTCACGAGTTGCATACTGCTAGCGCTTAGATCTTGATCCCCGTCAATCCAAGCAAAATCACAAAGAGTTGCTCCATTTTCGACCCACCCACCCTCACGTTTGGTCATTATGTGGGAAGATTCGACAGAACCTCAGGAAAGAGCCCTGTGGAGTTTACATTGAGGGATCATGTTTCGGTAGAATTTATCGTTTTATTGCTTTTTTTCACTTAAGCTTAGTACTGTTTATGTATTGTATCGTCTGCCCAATAAAAGGATAGCAAAACAAAAACTTCTCTAAAAATTCCTTCAAAAGTTTCTTCTCACGATTAATTTTTTTCATTGGTTGTAATTTTTAAACTTTTGTTCATTCTTTATCTTAGAAATGGAAGAGTGCTTTATGAATTCTTTAAGGAAAAAACTTTTGTGCTGTTTATGATGGTAATTTATTTCTCAAAGATAAAAAAATAAAAAATAAAACTTATTGGCGTTGTGTCCGATATAAATCCTGCAAGGCAAGAATTATATTAAAATGTAATGAAATTCTTAAAATCAGAAAATTTTCTCACAACTATGAAACAACCTCCAAAAGAAATCCAACAAATAGACTTTAAAAATCAGCTGGTAAACAAAATAAAATCCAATCCAGCCGCACCAATTACAAGGATTTATAAGTAAATGAAAAATATGTATTTTTAAGTAATTTTTAAAGACCTTTAGCTAAAGGAAATCGCTTAAAATATAGCACTTGAATCCAATACATGTAATCCTTGTAAAACTAAATATTAATTATTAAGTTTTATAGCTAAAGAAAAAATGCATTTTACTTCTTTATCATATAAGGAATTTAAAACTTAATTGTTCCTGAGTTTGTGAAAAGCTTACTGCAGTTATTTCTTAATTCACTTTCAGTGCCTTTTTCCTAGAAAAAATACATTAACCTTATAATCAATGATTAGTTCAACTATAAAAAATGTTGTATTGAATGAAATCTATGTCAAATTACTAATTTCTACAAATTATTTTCTGAATTCTTAGTTTTCAGGCATAATTAATTTACAACTTCAACAGTAACAAAGTACATGTGCTGCTTTTTCTGTTTCTTATATTTTTATATTATTTTCATCAAGTTAACAATTATAAAATGTTTAAATTTTCTGTACTGTTTACTTATTTACTCATTTATTTCCTTTTGTTTTCTTTGCCAATTTTCACTGAAAAGAATTTGAGTAATGCTTTATTATTTTAAACGTTTTGACAGTAAAACTTGTATTTGCTGAAAATAGAATTTTACTAAGAAAAGATTCCATGTAGAAATACTTAGCTTGTTTAGTCTTTCGAAATCAGTCGCAATTGGTTGAAAAATATAGGACAGTATACCTGACATTATGTTTAAAGGAAATCATAGATTTTAATTCATAAATTTAAAGTAAATTAAATTGCGTTGAAATCATTTTCTTTTATATGTTCCAAGATTAAAATTATGCTGTTTTAATTTTATGAAAATATGCACAAAACATAAACTTTTAAGTATATTATATTTAAATTTACAATCAAGAAAAATAAGAGAAAAATATGCCACTAATGCAATCATATTGATAAGTTTTCTGTGTATATCAAATTTAATCTTATTTAAATTATTTATTCTGCATCTTTTTACATTATCAACGTGCACATATATTTTAATGTGGATGAAAAAGTATCACTGTAATATTTTTGACTGTGTTTAAAATTCGCAGATTTAAAAAAAAGAATATGCAACATATATTCTCGATTGAACATCACATCACTTTTGCATGCAAAATTAGGCATTAAAGATTCCAATTTTAGGAACTTTTGTCGAAAAATTTTCATTTTTATTTATCTTATTTAAAAGGCTACTTCAGTCAAGCGAAAAATCCGCTCCCTAATGCTAATCCTATGGAAGAATTTTATAATGATATCTCTGTCTCATTTCAATATATTTAAATGATTTTTTTTTACATTGGATAGCTAAGATCGATCTGTTCAAAAGTCATTTTTTACTTTTTCGATGTTGTTGGAAATTATTTTTAACGAGGACATTTTTATTTTCGGAACCGGTTCCGAAATTGAAAGAAATGTAAATCTGCAAACAAAATCGAAAATCTAAAAAAAGGTTTAATGTGGATATCAATCTAAGCTATCAAAATTAAATACACTGCTCAAAACAATTAAAGGATATTGCAGTTTTAGGTGGATTTTGTATCTGGAAAACTTTTTAGCTGATTGATACATGGTTGACAGACATAGTAGGTTATATGAGAATAAATTACACATGTTTGGCAGAAAAAATGCATTTTATTGCGCATTTGTGTACAAAAGGAAAAAACACAATTTGTGCATATGAGAAAAAAAGAGTAAGAAAAGGTATTTTCTGCAAAGAAAATCATTTTCAGTAGGGAGTATGGTTTCCACGGGCGGCCAGCAATGTTGAACACCTTTGAGGCATGGACTCAATGAGGCTATTAATGACGAGTTGGGGTATTCTGCCCCACTCTTCCAGAAGAGCTCTTTCCACTGCTTGGAGAGTTTGTGGGGGGTTGTTGGCGGCCAGAAACTCGTCTTCCTAGAGCGTCCCAAACGTGCTCGATTGGATTCATGTCTGGAGAACAAGCTGGCCATTCCATTTGAACGATTCCTTCCTCGAAAAGGAAATCCTCCACCACGTTTGCACGATGTGGCCTGCAGTTATCGTCCATTAAAATGCAATTATCTCCGATTTCTGCAGCGTAAGGGACTACAATAGGTCTGAGGATCTCATCCCTATATCGGCGACCAGTCAGAGCTCCATCTCGAATGATGTAGAGGTCAGTGCGCCCGTCAATGGAGATGCCACCATACACCAACACTCCTCCACCGCCAAATCTGACGCTTTCGTGCACGAACGCAGGATTATTCCTACTGCCACGGTCCCTCCAGATGAAAATACGCCTATTATCCGGATGCACAGAAAAACGGGACTCGTCAGAAAACAGAATATTACTCCATTCATTTCTCCTCCAATTGACATGCTCGGTTGCCCACTCCCTGCGGTCTCGACGATGCCTTGATGTTAATCTAACACATGCCATCGGTCGGCGAGCATACAGACCTACAGCATGGAGCCGGTTTCGGACAGTCTGAGTTGAAATCGTGGTGCCTGTAGCCGAGCTAAGGTGTTGTTGGAGAAGAGTAGCGTTCATGTTTCGGTGTCTCCGAGCTGTTAACGCTAAATACCGATCTTCATTGGGCGTTGTTGCCCGTCTACGACCTTGCCCTGGTCTTCGGCCTGCACATCCACTCTCCAAAAAACGGTTCCAGATCCTGGAAATGACACTTTGTGACACTCCAATGGCTTGCACTACTTCGGCTTGAGTTTGGCCCCCTTCTAACCTACCAACAATTCTCCAAGCTTCTGAAACTGTCAAATGACTTCGCTGAAACATCGTACTCATCGAAACAAAGCAATCACTGAATGCCGATCATCCTTGTCTTCATTCTCTTTTATCCAGTTGAAACTCAAATTTCATTCGCTGCCGCTGAAGCGACGTTTTGGACGTCGAACTCAAAATTTGCATACTCCACAGTTTGAAAACCAGAAAAATTTGCACTTGTGATTCTCTTCTTCTATTTTCGGCAAAAAAATTTCGTTTATATCTTCATTTTATATAAAACTTCAAATATCCTTTAATTGTTTTGAGCAGTGTATATAAATAAATAAAAATAATTTAAAAATATTGAAATGCAAAAGCGATATTTTTATAATTTTGTCCCCAAAGGAAAAGCATTTCGGAATATTTTTTTTGCTTGACTGAAGTAGCCTCTTGAGTATGGCAACAAGAAAGAAAAAGACGAAAAGAAAGAAACACAAATTTACATTAAATTTGTCATTTGAAATATTGATTCAAATAATAAAAAAAAAATAAGATTTATTAAAATTATATTATAAAGGAATTAAAAAGAAGCCTATATGCTATTTCCTGTTATGAATTATATGTTATAACATAAATGATATACATATATTTTTCATTTATTTTTAAGGAAAAGTAATATTCTAGATTACAGATTTTGATTCGATTTCCTAATGTCCATATTTCAATTCCAAGAAAATATTAATACGTATAAATTACGACAATTGATAGATTAAAAAATTTGGTATATTTAAAAAAATATTTTTGCTTTTATTTTGATTGTATATTTTTAGAAGCCAGTTTCTTCAAAAACTTTCTTCTATCTCATACATGTTAATACTTCAAAATTTACTGTCACAGTAACAAAATTAAATGGCGATTTATGCCCATTATGGAGATTTTAATTATATGAAAATCCGTGCATTAGCTCTTAAGAAATGACAATAGCTGAAATCATGTAAATAATGTACAATGCAGCATAGCGACGCGAATTGTTGGATGTTTTACACCGAAACCCAAACTTCAACAACTTATATGAACATCTAAATGAATCTGAAGTTTGATGAAATTCCGTACGAGATTTCAAAATTGGCATGAGTAATGTCCAGAAATAGGAATTCTCAGTTACTTTTAATGCAAAAAAAAAAAAAAAAAAAAAAAAAAAAAAAAAACCTGGAAGGCGCAATTTTATTTGCAGTTGTGAAATTTTTATTTTCTTTTGTCTTTGCAAGAGGTACTGCATACATGAAAAGTTTCGATTTCTAGTAAATCTAAAATCGAACTTTTTTTAAACAACTAATGGCTATTTACTAAAAATTGGGAAGGACTTCGTTTTCACATTAGAAATAGAAATCCGATAAGTCCTCCCCCCCCCCAATTTTTTTTGGAGAGGGGGGGGACTAAAGAGGGCATTTAGGGATGCACCGAATAGGGATTTTGGCCGAATACCGAATATTTGGCCGACAGCGAAACCGAAAACCGAATAGTAATTGTTTGACCGAATACTGAATATTCGGCTTTCCAAATACTTTTTATATTTCAAAGTTTAAAGGTATTAAAATGTTACTTTTTAAAACAATTTTACATAATATTTAATAAGAGAAACTTATATTTTGATAAACAAGAGCTTTTTATAAGAACATTCAATATTGAAAAAAATCTGCCTTTTTTTATTTAAGAAGCATAATTATGAGACTTTTTCAATTAGTAAAATTTTAAATTTCATTTCTTCTATGAATTGAAATAAACATTTTGAAATCAAAGAGAAATAATGAAAAAATAGTTGAAGAAAAACTATACAGTCTCATATTTGTTCTTTTTAAATAACTCAAGGCAGATTTTTTTCAATATAAAGTATAAATATTTTCAACTAAATTCTGAATAAAGGAATGTCTAGCTCATAATACTTTTCTTATGAATAGTGGCATTTTCCACCCTTCCCATCATATCATATTTTGCAGAAATCAAAGCATGTGAGTTGAAAATATAGTTATGGTATCTTATTTTTTGTTAATTCAACAAACGAAAACACAAGTTTGACCTAGAGTGAGATGAAATACAATGCATTTATGATTCAATAAGTTGATTATGATTATAGTTTCATAAAGAAAAAATTGTCTGCCTTGATAGCTATTACTAATCCCAAAAGTTTTCCTTTCTTGTTTAAGAACTTTTGGGAAAAGCAAGAAACAGATTATTTACTAAATAGAATTTAGGAACTTGCATCTGCATTCGTATCATTTATTCCTAAGGAGAATCCTAATAAATCATAATTTTAATCCTTCTCATGGTTAATTTTCTTAAGTTAAACTTTACAAACAGCAAATAAATAATGTAAAAACATTCTATATTATTTAAATATGATTTTATTTCTAATTATTTTAAATATATTAATAAATTGACAGTTAAAAGTATAGAAATTGTGAAAAGTTTTTTAAAATGTGTTTTAAAAGGCTTTATTAAGTATTGGATTCGGTCGAATACTTTGATATTTGGCCAAACTGAATATTCGACAGGCCGAATAGTTTCATATTCGGCCTAACCGAATATTCGCTAACATGGCCGAATAGGCTGAATACCGAATACATCCCTAATTTTTAATACAGGAAATGGGGAGGGGATTAAAAAATTTTAAGCTGGGCAAGTGACAATTTGTTATTTATATATTTTTTATTCCGATCGAATGACACCAATTACAAAACGATGCGATCTTTTCTTTTCTTTTTCTTTCTTTTTCAACAAAATTATGGTAGATTTAATGAACACAAAGATGAAAATTATACTTTATTATTGATAAAAGCTTTGCTAAATTTACTTTACTTTCAAAACATGTTTTTTATATCACATAAAATAATCACAAACTTATTAAATTTTCTCCTAATAACTATATTCAAAATAAAGTTTATCCGAGAATTTTTAAAAGTCGTAAAATTATCAACATCTGTGTATTCGTTATTTATTTATCATAAAATCATTCATAACTTAGTATTCTTAAACCCTTCATACCGTTTTAACGAATGATCGAATCGACTTTCTGAGAGTGTCATTCATAATTAAAAATCTAAAAAATGATATCCCACTTGAACTAATTATTTTCCTCCCTTCCTGCTGTAAAATTTAACTGTTTTTTACCCCCACCCCCCACCTCAAAAAACTAAATAAACATTTTAAAACAACTTTATTTTGGGTGTTTCATTAGATCTTCATTTAATGCCAACATTAAGCCTCTTCCAAATTTTCTTGAATGGCTATCAGTTGTGTTTTGCTCAATTTTTGATCTATTTTACTAGCACTATTCAGGTTTTCGATGGATTTATGCATTTTAGAAGGTCCTGAAAACAATTCGACTATTTTTAGCTAATGTCTTTGTCAGCCTGTCTGTCCATGTCTGTGTATGTTTGTTTTTGTGACTTAATTTTTGATGCAAGTCGCCCAACAGATGGCGCTGCTGCATTATATTCCACTATAGCTCTATATCAAGAAATCATACATGGATTTTCATCAAACGCTACATAAGTTATACATTAACATAGATTAATGTTGATTAGATCCTGATATAAATCACCCTACAGACAAAACTTTTATTTAACCATTGAAAATCTGAATTTTGTAAATTGGCATGGGTTATCAATACAAATCTGCTAAATATTAATACTGCTTAGGAAAAACATTTAGAGACATGGTATTGAAAAGCACAGTGTTTTGAAATTTCACTGTAATATTTCATTATTTTGATGGAGTTGTATATATTTTCCGGAACATATATTATTGGTGAATGTAAGTAGTGAGAAAAGGAGAGTTCAAGGACAGCAGGCGATTGTGCGGTCGCCACCACACCTCCGGTCCCGCCTGCATCACCACCGCTTCGGTCCCCCTCCAGTATCCCCTCCGCCAGCACAGCATCGCCCCCTAGCGGGGAAAATATCGTTTTTGAGTTGATTTTCTACTATAACATGAGGAATGAACGTTACATGGACTAGATAACCATACAATAAGATGAAGATTAAATTTATATTTGAATTTTGAACAACCATAACCTTAATGAGTATTATTACTTAAGCAAAACAATGGAAAATCTCAGTTTTTAGCCGCTTTATTTAGATTTTTTCCAACTATACGGTATATTATCAAAATGAAAGAGGAATGTTAAACATAATTGAATTTTGATTAAAGAACATCTTAATGAGTATTATTAATTAAACAAAAACGATAAAAATATGAAATGGTTGGTGATATGGTTTATAGAAAAGAGACTGATTTCATTAGATTTTATCAACTAGAAGACCAGAATATCAACTTAAAAGTGGAAAGAAAGGGAAACTTAAGCATACAGTCCAGATTTTGAACAGCCATTACCCTAATGAATATTATTAATTAATTAAATGAGTGAAACTATCTATTTTAAGCCTATTTCTTTCGATTTTTTTTCATTTATATCGTCTGATTATCGATTTAAAACAGGAAAGTTAAACGCATAGTTAAATTTTTGATTGATCAACATTTTAATGAGTTTTATTAACTAAGTAAAACAATAGAAAATATCAAGTTTTATAGAAAAAGACTGATTTCTCAAGATTTTTAAACTTTTTTAATGTTGAATTTTCCATTTTTAAGTTGATATTCTGATAATATAGATAAAATGTATCAAAAAATCAATCTCTTTACTTGAAAATTTATATTTTTTGTTGCTTTGCTTAATTAACAATATTCATTAAAGTTATGGTTGTTCAAAAAACTAGGATGTATATTTAAGTTTCCTTCTCCCAAGTTGATATTCTGATCTTGTAGTTGATAAAATCTTAAGAAATCAGTCTTTTTCTATAAAACTTTGTAAGAAGTCGTCTTACAAGTGTAGAAGAGAAGAAAGAAAGAAGTGATAACTTATCTTAATAAATATCTCGGGGCTGCATTCTTCTTTATAAACTTTTTATTACTTGAAAAAACGGCACTCACATATAGTAGACTAACACACACACATTATATACAAATAAAGTTTTTTTTTTACATAATTCTGGCGCACGCCACCATCACAAGATATGAACCACAGTTCACAACCAACATTCGAACATCACTAAGAACATTTTTTAAAAATTAGAACTAGTGTTGCCATATTTTTTAAAACGAAAAAATATTACAACTACTTTTTTTTTAATTTAGCAAAACTCAGGTCACGTGACGCGTGACAGTCTATTTTTTTCTTTCTTTTTTTTTTCTTTGGAATGCGCGTGTTACAACTTGATATTTTCATTCTTTTGCTTAATTAATGATACTCATTAAGGTGTTGATCAACCAAAATTCGAATAAGAGTTTAACTTTTTTCTTTTAAATCAATGAGATCGTATAGTTGAAAAAAATCTAAATAAATCAATTAAAACTGAGATTTCCCATTGTTTTGCTTAAATAATAATGTTCATTAGAGCAATGATTATTCAAAAAATGCACTGTATGCTTAAGTTTCCTTTTCTTAAGTTGATAGTCTAACCTTTTAGTTAATAAAAAATCTTAAGAAATTGGTTAAAATTGATATTTTCCATTTTTTGATTAATTAATAATATTCATTAGGGTAGTGATTGTTCAAAAAACTGAAATGAATGTTTACTTTCCACTTTTAAGTTGATATTCTGATCTTGTAGTTGATAAAAATCTAATGAAATCAGCCTTTTTTATATAAAACTTCATATTTTTATCGTTTTTGTTTAATTAATAATACTCATTAAGATGTTTATTAATCAAAATTGTAATGTATGTTTAACTTTCCTCTTTCAATTTGATAATCGACCATATAGATGAAAAAAACTAAATAAAGCGGCTAAAAACTGAGATTTTCCATTGTTTTGCTTAATTAATAATACTCATTAAGGTTATGATTGTTGAAAATTCAAATATAAATTTAAGCTTCATCATATAGCATGATTATCTAATCAATATAACGTTCATTCCTCATGTTATAGTAGAAAATTAACCCAAAAACACTATTTTTCCAGCTAGGGGGCGATGCTGTGCTGGCAGAGGGGGTACTGGAGATGGAGGGAGACCGAAGGCGGTAGTGGTGCAGGCGAGATCGGAGGCGGTGCTGCGTGCTGCGGTGGTGGCAACCGCACAACCGCCTGCTGCCCTTGAACTCTTCTTTCCTCACTACTTATGTATTTTTTTTTCTACATTTTAATGCACAGTCATGCATATTCGCACCGTCATGCATATTCTTATATATATATATTTTGTAAATTATATATTTTAATTAATAAGTAGATACACATTTTCTATCAAATTATTTATCAAACAGTAATTCGCTCAAAATAAAACGAAAATCTATACGCGCATGCATTTACCTGTATTTATGCGAGTGATACAATAAATAAATTTTCTAACTACGTTACATTTACAACATATGATTCCCAACGTCGCATAAATATTGCTCATGAGAATATCTGTATTGATTTAATATATGACGTAATTTTCATCTTAAATGGAGTTCTCATAAATAATTTAATTTTTTTTAAGTTATTTTCCTTATTTAAAAGATATGTGTGTAAATGTGTTATTAAATGAAATTATTGTTTGTAAATGTAAATTAATTTTTACCATTAAAAGTTTTTCATACGAATATTTTCATTATTTTAGACATTTTTCATATGACGATATTTAATATTTGGCCATTTTACATCTAAAGTAATTTTCACTATAAAATACATTTTGCGTATAATAATTGAATTATTTTAAGATTATCTTACTTTTTACTTTTTTCTACCTTTACAAGACAAAAGTATTGGATTCATGAAAATTTTCAAAATCCGGTTTTCCACTGATTTACACGTTTTAGGGGTCAGAAAACCCGAAAAACATCTTTTTACAAAATGTCTGTCTGCTTCTGAGAGTCTGTCATTTTGTATCTGACAAAAATTATGTGGGCGCTCTATTTCAAGAACTAATGCACATAATTTCATAAGATTTTAGATTCTGTTACACCTTGATATAAACTAGATATGATTGATTTTTGGTGAATATCGCTCAACAGGTGGCGCTGCTATGCTGCACTATTAACATTTTCCTGAACTGCCATATCTCCAGAACTAGTACATGAATTTTCATAAAAATTTATATTTATTTAGTACTTGACATAACATGGCGCTGATTACGTTTTGTGCAAATCACTCTTTAGTAGGTGCTATAATGGTGCCTTAGTTGTGATTATCGCAATAGCTATAAACAACAAAGAACTAATGAACGGAATATCACAAAAGTTTACATTCTATGAGACCTTGATATAAACTAGGTCTGACCAATTGTTGATGTATATCGCTCAACAGGGGTGCTGCTATGCTGCATTATTTACAATTACCACAATAGCCATATCTGAAGAACTAGTGCATGGATTTTTATATTTAGTTAATACTTGATATAACATGGTGTCGATTACTTTTGGTGAAAATCGCTCAACAGATGGCGCTGCCATGGTGCATGATTTGTGATTATCACAATAGCTTTATCTCAAGAACTAATGCAGGAAAATTTCGAAAACTTCAGATTCAGTTAGTCCTTGATATAAATTAGTTTTGTTTAGTTTTTGGTGCAAATGGCCCTACAGATGCCGCTGCTATGCTGTATCTTTCGCGATTTTGAAATAAAATGTATTTCAAGAACTGATGCGTGGAAATCATCAGTCTTCATCAATTGTTTCATCAATCAGCGTTTTCATCAATCTTCAGATTACGTTAGTACCTGATAAAAAATTGATCCTGATTAGGTTTTGGTGTATATCTCCCAACATGTGACGCCAATATGCAATTTTTTTTTAAATTTTGCTATAGCTCTATTTCAATAACTAATGCTCAAATTTTCATCAATCTTCAGATTCAGTTGTCATAAGTTGTCATAAGTTGTTGCTGACAAGATTTTGGTTTAAGCCAGCTTACCGGTGGCAGTGCTATGCTATATTTTTCAAGAAGTAATAACGTGCATAAGATAGAAGAAAGTTTTGGGATTGCCACATCTGACTAATTTTGTAATGATCTCGTGTAAACATACTTTTATGAAGTAATTTTTTTTATTACCTGTTGGTGATTCCCTACCCCGTGATCATTTAATTATTTTAAACTGTCATGTCTGTTTTTAATAGGCACATGTAAATGCTTTTTTCATAATGATAAGAAATATAATTATTTGCGCTGTTTTACAAATTGTCTTCAATATTTAAAAAATGACATTTTCTAAATATCAAAATATTATGCTTTGAAGAGCTGAAAATTTATATGAAAAATAAAAAAAACCCTAAAAAATTAATCAAATTAAAAAATAAGTGCAGTTTGAAAATCGCAAGTTTATGAAGCACCTATAAAAATATAATGAAATTTCTTAGCTTTTGTTCTTATAAAATTTTCTTGATGAAACAGTTTTGACCGAATTTTTCGATTAACAGCTCTTAAAATATCTCTTCAATTTAATAACGATCTGCTTTAGCGTATTTATCAAGAATTTCTTTATATAATCACGAATTTTCAGATTTTTGTATGCAGTAATTTTAATAGTTTTAGTAAAGAAAAAAAAAAAATGTCCGATCTTAAAAAATTCGTTTTCGGCAGCGTTAGTTTTTGTTTCCTTATATCTTTACAAGAAAAAAAATATTGGATTCGCGAAAATTTTCACATTTTGGTTTTCGACAGATTTAGACGTTTTAGGGGTGAGACATTAAAAAAAAAAATGTTTTTACAAAATGTTTGCCTGTGAGCCAATCAGTCATCATGTGACAAATTTCCTGGGCGCTCTATCTGAAGAACTCATGCATGGAATTTAATAAAAATTTATATTCAAGTAATCCAAAATATGTAATGATGCTGATTAGTTTTTGATGTAAATCGCTCAACAGGTGGCGCTGCTGTGCTGAATTTTCTTGATTTACGCAATAACTCCATCTTAATAACTAAAGCATGAATTTCCATCAAACTGTAGATTCAGAAAATCCGTTATATGAACTAAGTTTTGTTTATTTTTAGTGTAAATCGCTCAATAGGTTGTGCTGTTATGCTGCATTTTTTTGCTATTTACACAACAGCTCTATCTCAATAACTAAAGTACGGATTTCCCTTAAACTTCAGATTCAGTAAATCCGTTATCTGAAATAGTTTTGTTTACGTTTGGTGTCAATTACCCAACAGGTGTCGCTGCCCTGCTGAATTTTTTGCTGAATTTGAATTTGCTGAATGCACGGAATTTCATGGTTTTAGAATCGATGGTTTAGCGTGATGAGCATAGATGAGCATTTAGAATTAAAACTTCGAGTTAAAAGCGATTGTTGTCTCAAGATGGCATTTTGTTCCCTTTCCTTCACTTCTGCCGACTTGAAATGAGGTTGGAAACATTAACTTCCGAAGTATTTTTTGAAATATAGTCTGGCTTTGCCGAAAAATGGAGCTGTATTACACAGCTTCTGAAGTATCGAAATTCTGAAATCTGATTATCCTGATATATATAAATTAAAGCACTTGGCAATTTTTGAAAACAAAATAAATTGAAAAATGTGTCAATATAACCAGACAGGTTGGATTTGAAACAGACTTAAAAGCGAACTTGCATTTTGATTCATAAAAGGAAAACTTGATTACAATTTCTTCAGAGTGACATCATTTTCATCTATTTTAAATCCCATCTTTTTTTCATCTTTCTATCAAAACCTTCTTTTTCTAATATGAAGAAAACATTTGTTTTTTGATTTTACAGGATTTGTACGCATCAAAGGATTCGTGCGATTTTAGGTGTTTTTGAGGTGTTTACAAAAATTTCGTATAGTTTTGGTCGCTTTATTTGAGGATTGAAAATTTGTTTAATTAAATAAGGAAAATATTTAAAAAATTCTGGTAAAAAGTTCTTTGCAAGTCATTAAAGCGCAAGAATCTTGCTTTATCGTTATAAATTCTATCGTTATAAATCATTTAATGTATGTTTATGTAAATCTTTTGATCATTAATCTAAAAAGTGCAATAATATCAAAATAGATTAAAAGTTTCTTTCGCAGCATTTAATCTTATCACTCTACAATTTAAAAAATGGTTCTTAAAAATAATAATATCAAATCTTGAGTCATTTATGCTATTATTTAATTTATATATTATTTATTTGATCATTTTATTTTTGCTTTATTTATAACTGTACATGTAAAGATTTTGCTCAAGATAAAAATATGTATAACGTTTTTTCATTAACATCTATCATAAATTGAAAATATATGTTTTAAAAGATGTATTAAAACCCCAATAATGTCTTTTTGCGACTTTAATTGACTTTTTTTAAAGTTTCTACATAAATTATTTTTGAGTTGTCTTCTAAAGTAAATTTAGACAACCAAACTATACGTTTAATTTTTCAGTATATTGATAAGTATATCACTTGAACTAAACCTTCATTAATTCACTGAAATATTGAACAATTTGGTTTATGGTTTATTTTTTGCGCCATGCTACCTAAAACCTTAACAAAAAATTATGTAAATGATTTTTTAACAACATATTAAGGGTGTTCCTAAATCAAAAAAGGTAACTTTGTGACACATGCTTTAATTTATTTTTGTTCGGAAATGCATGAAAATAGCAGGTGTTATTATTCAGAAACTGTCTAATTGCACTCAATTTTCTGTTTTTTTAAAAACACAACAGATTTTTCATAACAAACCTTCAAAGTTGACACTTTTGAGCACATTTCACGACCATAGCAGAAAAACCGGTCGAAAAGCAGGAGAAAAACGGCTGATCGCGTGATCGAAATAGCTTCTTAGAACTGGATAGGTAATTTAATTATGGTAAAATGGAAAACTAAGTTCGATTCGAAATCGCTTCCATAGTCAATCCATTCAATTTTATATCTTTCCGTTAAAAAATGAATTTGTAAATGTGTCAAAACGTTTTGAGCTTGTTGAGCGGAGCAGTTAAGAACACCCTTAACAAATTGCACACATTTCATTTAGTTTGGATACTATGGTGCAAAACAACTATTTACATATTAATCATTTTTTTACATTAATTTCGTTGAAAGAAAATCTTTATTTAAAAAGTATTAATCGAATTTGTTTTTCAAACTAGGCTAAAATAGATGTTCAGCGAAAGAGTATTTTTGAGATTGCCCCCCCCCCCCCCCCCGCCGCCGACACACACACACACAAATATATATATGTATATAATACAATATGCATCATTTAAATGCATGAAAAAATGAATTAAAAGGAATATAATCAAAACCAATATGCATTTAATATTAGCCATAAATCATTATATTATATCTTTATATTTTATGACATTATATCATTATATGAAATTATTAGATAATAATATTGCAAACTTATAATGGAATTTCCTATAAAGAGGTATCAGAAACCACATAGTATAAATCTCAATGATAATACACAAAGAGATGTGCAACACAGCAATTATCCTAGCTAATTATATATATATTCTGGCTTTTTAAATTAATAATTAATTATATAATCAACTTTTATAAATCAAATCCAAAATAAGTATTAATGTTCTCAAATTATCTAAAACTGAGAAAGCAAATAATAGATGTGTGCAATAAATAAAATCCCCATTGAAAAATAACAACGGTCGTAAAGCATAACCTTCGTGACCCAAGAACCCTGTAGAAGAACAATCAGACAGGGAAACGTTGAGAGAGGGTGGAAGATAGAAAGAAAACTCCTTATCTCTGTTTCGTATTTTAATTTTTATCAGTCCCCTTTTTTTTTCGGCGTAAAACTTTTCGGCTTTAAAGGAAGTCACGATTGAAAATAGAGCCCGTGCCCGCTTCAGACCCGGGTTTGAGCTCGAGCTTTCGTACTGGGGCTGAGCCTGTCTCATCTCTAATTTGTACAACCTTCCACCCCCTCCGTTCTCCAGGCCAATCACATAGTGGAATTATCGTTTCACATCTGTATTCCCTTTCAATTTTTTTTTTTTTTTTTTTTTTTTTTTTGCTCCTATCTAGATTTTAGATAACAAAAGCAAAGATATAAATAGTAGTTTCTATTCTTGTCGAGAATTTATTCTAATTTTTTATGGAAATATGCATGCAATAGAAAGGTGTTAAAAAAATTCCATAAAGAAACGACATCAAATTGGGATTATAAAACCAATTTTTTTGATTTACTGTGATTAATACAGATTCTAGTAAGTATTCTAGTTTTAAAAAAGATGAATAAAATAATTTTCTTAAAAAGAAAAAAAAGAAAGAATCAAGGTCTCTTCTTTTATCACATTTCAAAACATAGACTGTTAGTTTTGATTAACTAACTGAACTAACTTTGCTTACATTTTTCTTCTTTTTTCTTTTATAAATTTTGATTTAAAAAAAATCAATCTTGGATCTGCGCGAGCGGGGGGGTGCCCGGGCACCCAGGGCACCCCCCCTGGCTACGCGCATGTTTTTGTTGTTGAAATGAGCACTCTTCGGAATCTATCTCCGCCTATAGGGCAAGCCGACAGTGATTTTTCTTTTCTTTTTGCATGCTTTATTGATTCAAATGAAGATAAGTCAATAAAATATTACTTTATATCAAACAACACTTAAAATAAATAGGTACTGTTTAAAAACATTTTTCAATTGTTTTTTTTTTTTTTTTTTTTTTTTTTTGTTACGGAATGCATTCAACAGCAATAAAGACTTGTTGCAGTAGCCCCGAACGGAGAAATGGTAGTGGTGGGGCATAGATAGAAATTCTTATCAACAAAACAAGTGGACAACTATCTTTCTCTTTCAGTTTTATTTAAACAAAAGCTTCATTTCAAATTTACTTCACATATGGTTTCTAGACCGTGATTACACATGTATACACATAGAAAAAGAATAGGAATATCAAACGTTGGGATATTCTATATTTTACAATGAAACAATTTTATAATAATTTAGTGATTTTACTTTGTTATTTCATAAAAATAGATAACAGACTACGAAAGATAACATACTATTTTGAACCAAAGACCATGTTACAAATAAAAAGAGAAAATCTTGATTGGATCAAAAATGATATCGATAACAAAAGACAACCCCTCCTCCCCCCTAAAATTATAATATTACATATGCACAGCCCCTAAGTAAAAAGAAAAAGAAACAAAAAAGAAATGGGGGGGGGGGGGAATCTTGATGTCACTTACTTGTATTGTCATCTGGGGTCTAAATTCGACATGATAGAAAGATCAAACATGATTTAAGCCACCAGTGGTTTAGAAGGATCAGAGAATCGCTGAACTGAATCACGACAGATTCTAAATCCAGTTTGCCTTTTTGAAAATTGCGATACTGCATCCAGACTATTGATGAAACTGAACTTTCATTTTCCACTTTGCCGCGGTCGAAGAATTGTGTAATGCCCATAACGCTTAAATTGCTTAAAGGATATCGTAATCACGCGTTTTTAATTCTTATTAATGCGAAATTTTTCTTTTTTTAAAGTAGACGCATAAATATAATTTGAAGTTTGAATTTGTGCAGCCTTATTTTGTCAGATTTTTTATTTTACCAAAATATTTCGATTTTTTCCTCTTATGTAAATCTAAACATAAAGGTGTGTAAAATCTGTGTAAGATCACACATATCTATGAAAGATCGTGACCAACACAATAAACCTTTTTAATTGGAACATGTATATTTAGATTATTTGTTCCACTGATTTTAAAAGTTAATAATATTACTTGGAATTTTAGGAATTTTTATTTATTTTATTCTTATGATTATCCAAAAATTTTCAATTTGTAAGTAATTAGAGTCGCGGGTGAAATTTAACAGAAACAGCATGTAATTTTACTGTATTTAGAAAAAAAAAAAAAAAAAAAAAGAAAAAAAGAAAAAAAGAAGAAGAAGAAGAAGAGGAAGAAAAAGATGAAGATGAAGGAAGGAAAGAAAAACTGCGTGAGGTTTCAAATTTATGAATTAAAATAGAAATTTGTAATTTTTTTTTTCATTTGAAGCTTTTTATTGAAGAGTATCAATTATATATTTATTTCGATTAGGGAAATGTTATTACATAGTTTCAGTGAAACTCTAATTTTTTAAAACTATTTTTCTATTTCAGCAATTTTACTCTCATTTATTTACATCTTCACGAATAAAGTATTCACTAGGGTGGACCTTAAATGCTATGATTTTTTTAAATTATTATTTTTACAAGTCTCACCCTCCTATTTTGTTCCTTTTGATACAAAAACATTATGTAAAAAGTTTGAGCAATAAAATCAAATATTTAGAGGTAGCTCAATTGACCAGAAATTTATAAAATTAGGAAAAAATTCAGAATATTAGCTACATAAATAAGTAAGCACTTTAAATGTTTTAATGATTTAATTGTGACAATTTGTTTTATTTACAGCACAATTATTAGGTTTTCATGTTACATTAAAATTTTATTGCATTTGTGCAGGTTGAGAGAGACACATTTTTTCTGCTATCTAAGTACATTTTACGATGATCTTCAACAACTTGTAGTAAAAATTGTAGTTGCATTTCATCATGAGCTATCAATCCATTGTATTTTTGAATAAGTGCAACTGCACCTTCGGCATGGTCATTTACTACTTGTAGAGATTTTATTAACTCTTTTGCCTGTTTATAGTCTTCTCTTAACTCCCATAATTCAGGATCTATTGCAAGAAATCCATCTGGAAGTTCCAACAATTGAAACAACATCATTGACTTAGCTGTGACAAAATCTTCCAATCTTTTATTCTTGAATGAATGTAGAGCAACACTGACTGGTTTGAAATAAATTTTAGCTTGTTTTTTAGAATTACCTTCATTCTGTAATGTAATAACCATGCGTCTTCTATTAATAAACTCAAACGGCTATCAAATAAAGCTTTAAACCAACAAGTCCTTCTGACAAATACCACAAGTGATTAGCAAATTTATGTGATGATGACTTGGAAACAGTTGAATGTATTGATGAGTAGTGAAGTAGTGATTTGAGCAACAACAGGTCATTATATGGGGCACATGAAGCTTGAGGTGCAATGATCCAAGCTCTCAAGTATACACGGACTGTAAAACACACATATCACGTATACCTCCTTCCTCTTTTACAGTCAATTTAAACTGAGCGTTGAACATCCAGATCTTGAGACAATATATTACTTTGGACATCCAACGGGCATGGTGCATTGCACCTGGTGACATAAATCTTATTCCTTTTCCTGGGACAGCACCTAGAAATATAATTACAAGTTCTAAAAATTCCTTATAATCATCTCTTAGCTTTGTTTCTCTTTTCTCTTCTAGGTACTTCTTTGCATAGTTGATAGTCTCTTGCCTAATATCTTCTACTAGATTTGCAATATCATCAAATGAAATTCCCGTTTCGTAAATTGTCTTTATCAATTAAGCTCCAATATTCCCGAAAGTGTTTAAATAATGCAACTTCAGGTGAAGATTTGACGCCCATGCATACTTCAAATACAGTACTAATTATCAGCTCCATAATGTGATGTCTGCAAGCAAATGATAAGAGCTCTTTTTTGAATTTATATTCTAAAAGAACACATGCACCAGAATTATAACCAATGTTTGAGCTGGTAGTGTCAAAGCACATTGCACGTATATTATCTGCTATTCCCCAATCTTCAATGGCTTCAAAGACTGCTATTTGCTAAATGTAGTTTATTGTTTTAAATATTATTGTGCATAGTACTGCCATCTATGAATAAAAATGTAAAGCTAAATGCATTTTAAAATATTTTAGAAGGTAGAATTTATTTTCTATGGCATAGCATGCAAGTATGCATATGTTTACCATTGCTCATACATTAGAAACTTCTACATCATTGAGCTACCTCTAAATATTGTTCAATTGAGCTAATATTTTACCAGAATTATTTTTTCATAAAAAGGAACAAATTTAGATGGTGAGAAGATTACATTTTGAAACTTGAAAAATAAGGTCCACCCTAGTATTCACGCATTTTAAATTTACGTTTATACAATGTGATAACCGATAAAAGTTTGAAAACAATACCAAAGTGTAAATCAATGGTGAAAGAGGTGGAAAATGTCTCACATTTCCTACCTCTTAAATTGGACAAATAAATAAGATTCAGTTATTTTAAATTTATTTTAAATAAAAAAATCAAACACTATCCAATAAATAATTTTAAGATAATATTATATTTGAGTTATATAAATTTCAAATGCAAATTTAATAAAAAGAATATTGCCCAGTTAAACTGATGGCATTGAGCTCACAGGCTACGCATACTAATGGTACATTACAGTCCTATATTTTCAAGGGTTAATTCCGTTCGAAAAAAAATTTAGGAGGGGGGGGACAACTCCTTCTTTCCTCTTTTTATAATTAATCATTGAACCCTCTAAACTGATCAGGGACATTCTTTATCATATAAAAAATCCATATCCAAAATTCAAAGCAAATCGGAAAATTCTCAAAAAAAACCCATTTATATAATTTAAGAGGAGTTATCCCCCTCTTTTATATACATAACCATTAAACTTCCAAAACTATTCAGAGATTTGAACGAAATCTGACAATTCTGCATGAAAAACCCATTTATATAAATTAAGGGAAGGGGCATTGGAACCCCCATTTCCCCTGTTTATATTTATCCAATGAACACCAAATACCAATCACGGAAGCGCTTCATCAGAATGATCCTATGTGTAAATTTTGAACAAAAACTAATATTTCTGCATGAAAAAACCATTTATATAAATTAAGGGGAAAGGCATGATTCCCCGTCCCCCCTCTTGCACATATCGAATGAACTCCAAAAACTAATCAGGGAAGTGTCTTATCAGAATATACCTATATACAAAGTTTCAAGTGGATGGGATATTTTTATCATGAGTTATCGCGTTACGCACGTACTCACGCACGCACGAACGGACGAACGTACATACATACAGAACGGACGGGCACATAAGCTCTCAGGCTATAATAGCCTGTGAGCTAAAAATCATAAATGTGTTTACTGCTTAATAATCAGAGATTTAAAATTAAATAACAAACTATACTTACATAAAAGTAATCCTACCTCGTATTGGAAATTTTTATCCTCTGTGTTTTGGAATCCATGTTTAAATATGACTGTTTCTCATAAGTTGAATTCAGTAATAAACTGTAAGTCACACATTCATTAACCATCATTGAAATTTTTTTAAAAATCTGAAAAATGACACAAAACTCTTTCTAAATAGATTCTACCTTACATCCGTGCTGTATCAATATTCCATACTTTTATTTAAGTGCTTTTAGATGGTGACAAGTTTGAAGAAAAGTTTTCTCCAAGTGTATCTTTTCGAATAATTTTATTGTTTATTCTACTCAAACGTCGATTTCGTTTGTTTTCACGGTTTATGTGAGATAGTTCACAAAATCCATCCAAAAGAGGTCAATGCTGGTGAGATGATGCAAATGAAACACAACAATGTCTCGCTGTGATAATCATCTGATTAAGGCCTTTTTCTTTCGGCTTCGATATTCATCAGATTTTATTGTTTCATCTCTGTATTGCCGAAACAAATATGACCACTACAGAATTTCAGAGTTTGTTTTATAATTTCGTCTTTTCTTCTTGAAGTCGAATTAGTGTTCTTTACTGACTCTGTTATGAGTATAAAACCTTTAAACAAGGATTGCAATAACTGCAATATTTCGACACGGAATATTATTTTATTGAATGTATCTCCTTTTATCTGTGTCATTTTAACGGGTGTCCAACTGGGACTGGATAGAGAGTTACTGGGTTATCAAATATTATTTTTTTTATTTTCAATAATAAATTTTCATGTATTTAAAATGCTTGTGGAGAATAATGTCTGAAACATTTCTTCTTCTTCTTCTTCTGATTGTTGTTGTTGCCATAATAATTTCAGTAAATGACAATTTATATTATCAGTAGCTCCAAAATGTAATTTTCAGCTTAATTTAGAGTAATTCACTGTCCTGTAAATTATTGTAATACATAGTATATACTCAAAAAACATTTCTTTATGTTTACTTTTTTGTACTTTTTTTCTCTATATACTTTTCGAACTCTATCACCTCTATTCTCTATATATTTTTCAACCCAAGCCCTTTTATCATTATTGGGTATACTTAGGATTTTAGAATTTTGCAAAGAATTATGAAACATTGCACTAAATATGGCAAAACCCTAGACCTTAAACTTGAGATCAAACTTTGTATGTATGTGTGCGTGTGTGCATGTGTGTGTGCCTATCATCCTTTCTTATCATCAATAGCTAATTTCTAAATATTCAATTTCAGAGACATACTTCCAGTTCCCAAAATATTTAAGATGCTGTTCTTTATTAGACGTTTACGTCAATAAAATCATTTCATAAATTTTACCAAATTTAATTACTTTTGCATTACATTAAATTAATTTTTCTAGGTCCTGTTTGGGTTATTTAGGTGTTGGTTTATTTATGACAATGGATTATTTACACGGGGAATTTAGGTCCAAAGGGGGTCTTTCTAAGAGAATCTAAACCGTATTTAGAAAAGGAAATTCAAGGTTCGAAGAAACCGCGGAAAATTCCAAACGATTAGGTAAACTGGCTCGATTAGGTTTAAACCGAATACCTACCGTCTACCATCTTTGAGAGCAAAACCTCTGGGCCACTGTAATTTTAAAGTAAGCTTAAATGGGGCTTAAACACACTTCATGCTGTAACAATTAAAAATAAATAAATAAATAAATAAATAAATAAATAAATAAATAAATAAATAAATAAAGATCAGTTTCGTGCGACTAAGTTTCACTAGTTCTGAGAATGTGAATTTTATGCACTTGCAGCGTTTTTCAACCACTAATGTACAGAATTTCATAAAATTGCGTATTCGGAGACCATGACATGAATACATGCTGATTATTTTCCAGTATATACAGCACAAGAAGTGACGCTTCCATGCTGTGTTTTTCATTATTTCTCATGATACCTATATCTCAGCATTTATGGGAATTTCATCTAATTTGGTATTTATTTAGACCACAGCATAAGTTGGCCATGATTATTTTTGGTTATGATTATTGTTGGTTTTGTTGATTACTGTTGGTTATGATTTGTCGGAAACTGTGAGATGGAATTTTACCAAATTTAATGTGTAAACCGTTTATTCGAAATTTATTATTTCAGTCTTGGATTTTCTTCATTAATAAAGGTGCTGCTAGACTGTGCTTTTTACCATTTCCGTCCCACCTATCTCTCGTCATCCGTGGGATGAAATTTCTCACATTTTAATCTCTAAGATATTTATTAAAAATTATGTTGATTCACCTTTGACTTTTACATTAACAAATAACACGTTTTTTATATCACTTTTTTTTAAAGCTCTAATAAGAACACTACTATTCTAGTTATATTTTTAAGAAGGCGGTAATTATAAGCGATATCCCTGATTCTAATGGATAAAAGGATTTTAAATTTTATATTTATAATTATTAATTAAAAAAGAATATACTGTAAAAAAAAAGATGTAAAGTTCGTAAAATTATCTCGGAAATTGGCATTTCAAGAACTTTTTATGCAACATGAACAAGAAAAATGCATATGTAATAGATACAAACTTGCATTGTGATTAAAAAAATCTGTAAGATTACTAAGAATTTTTTAGACTGGTATTACAGAACTTAAAATGTAATGGCAACTCGGGTTACAAATAAAATTTTTGTATACTATAATTTTAGTAGATTCTTTTCGAAATTTACAAATTATCTGCAGCTTTGTTTACAAGCTTTGAAGATTTAGATTTTTTTTTAAAATAAAATTTTAGTAAGTATACAGATTTCTGTAACATTACATCTGTAGAATTACATTTTTTTAACAGTGTATGTCGGTCCTATTTTGTAATTGAATACTCAAAAGAGGGCGTTGTTAAGCTATGATCATTTTTTATCCATGAATCACTCTGAGCTAAATAAAAATAAAAATACTCTGCTTCGTAATTGTTGGTGTGGAACATTGATATTTAACAGTAGGATTCAATAGAAGTGATAATATGGAAGAAATTTTTTTGATAACCATAGCGTATTGGTTGATTACCGACCTTGATAATGAAATGTCATAACACATTATGATGATTTATTGCTCATTTTAACATTTTATTTAGCCGAATTCAAATAAATTAAGCAATGTACTTTTACAGACAGAATGGGGGAAAACAGATTACACAAATATTCCATCTACAACGTGAAGAAAATTGTAATATACAAAGGAAATCTATTAACATATAATATGAAGCAATCAAAGAGAAACTAGTCGTGTAATTGCGGTAAATTTCAACACAATCAGAATTCACGTATTTTCATATAAGTGCGCATGACGTGTACGATACGGATGACGTTTAATATGAATTTCAATACAATAATGGATGTTCTTAATTCGTTTGGGTCTGGCTTCCTATTAATAGTAAATTTAGTATTAATAATAAGAATAAGAATAAGAATAATAGTATTTATAAATTAATTAAGTTTAGTACAGATGATACTCAATTTTATTGCATGCAATTTCCAATCAGAATTCACGTTTTATTTATTTTTTTTTTCATTCAAGAGTACATACCGATGACGTTTCCTAATCCGCCCGGTTCTAGCATTTTATTCAAAGTTATTTTTTTTTTAAATTTGTAACTATAGTAAATTCTATCCTCTTTTCAATAAATATGATATGAATAAATAATCTTTGGAATAAATAATTGTTTACTCGGAATTCATACAGCGATTTTTAAATTTTCGCGATTCTGTCAAAATAAACTGTTTATTTTGTAGAAAAAGGGAACTATTTTATTATTATTACTATTATTATTATTATTATTATTATTATTATTAATCAATCATTAGCCATTTGATACTTCATCCATACAATTTTATATTATATATCTCTCTATCAACTGAACTTACATTAATCTTTGAAAAAAATTAAAAAATTAAAAAATATATAAAATATAAAATCATTTTTTTAATTAAATAGTAATAAAAGTAAGGCCATCGATTTATTTTTAAACATACCATACCAAGAGGGAAAATTTTCCACTGTTGCCAAAAACCGTTGTAATACCGATGTATATGATCTCTGCGGTCGGAAATTTTATTATTACTATTTTTTGGCACATAAAAAGGAGGTTCGTTTAAAAAGAACTACCAGTATATAGAAATATAATTAAAGTAATACAGAAAACAGTAAGGTGATTTTAGATAAATTTAACACTATTAATCCGGGAACAGCCCGGGGAGGGGGGGGTTGACAGTTTTCAATAAAACATTATTAAAATGGTAACCGTCGATAGATAATATTGTATAATATTTTAATAGAGGCCTGAAGAATAATAGTTACTAAAACCCTTTAGTATGATTACGGGCTAAAGAATCATAATTTATGAATTCGATTATTTATGCTTACGATTTACAAAAACGAGCAGACATAAACAAAACAAAATTTTTAACATATTTCGAACTTGCAAATTATTAATCAAATCGATTGTTTTAAATATTTCGGAGAAATTGTAAAAAATAGTATCATACCTATAGGTTTTTTACATGATTTTTCTTCGTCTTCTGTGAGCTTCCGTACTCAAAACATACAACAGCATCAGTGACCGATAAGAGCTCAAGGCTTCACGTGATAAAACGACTGAAGATAAACTTTTGAGTAGAAACAGTGGCGTAGCTAGGATGGGTGACACCCGGGGCGGATATAAATAATGGTGTCACCCCCAGCCACTAAGATGTTACCCCTCCCTTCCGATCCGTCATATTTTTTCAATCACAATTCTATGTTATTATAACAAATGACCATACCACCTTATTTATCTTTTGTCCTATTGCATAAAAAAACCACAGGAGCAACTCATCACTCAACCCATAGTCCGCATAAATTAATATGGTGTCTATATGTAGAAGAAAATTCTTTCTTTTAAAATTTACTTTTGCTACTCTCTCGTTGGATAGGTAGATTTTTTCTCCCTGGTGCATCTCTTATTTAGATACACCATTCTGTATAAAATTTCGCATTCTCAAAGAAAATATAACTAACTCGATAGCGTCGTGCGTTAAAAATTTCCTTTTATTTCAGATTTTTTTTTTCTAAAATATTTTAAGATTAAATTTTTTATTTGCAAATAAAGATTGGGTGTCACCCCTAAGAGGGTGACACCCGGGGCGGACCGCCCCCTCCGCCCCCCGCTAGCTACGCCACTGAGTAGAAAAATCAACTCTGAATGCTGTTTTCTTGATTCATTGCAAAATTCATCTATATGATTTATTGGAAAGCGCATAATTTGGTTTAGGAATGTTAATAAAGACTTTTGCAATGAACGGTACTCGAACTGAAAATTTGAAAAAGAGTATCTTATGTCACCCAAAACTGAAGTTTAATAGCTCACACTACTGGCTGAAAAAGACCCGGATGATAATGTAAAGTCTATGGGGACGTTCTTTTCAAACATCTCGCTCAAATTTTAATATTTTGACCTTTTTTTTTTTTTTTTTTTTTTTTTTTTTTTTTTTTTTTTTTTTTCGCATAGGACAGTTTTAAGAAGATCTACAACCGGGCAAGTTTTATTTTTTCGATTTTGGTTATATTCTTTTTACATTAGGATAGTTTCAGTTTCATAACCAGTTTAAACCAGTTCAGAAAGTCAAAGTATTTTTTTTAAATCTGAAACCAAAATCAAAAAAGTAAAAACTAGGCCGGTTGTGGATAGTCCTCAACTATAGTATGCAAAATAAAAAGAAAAAAAAAGTCATAATATTAAATTTTGAGCGAGATATTTGAAAAGATTGCCCTCATAGACTTTACATTATCATCCGGATCTTTTTCAGTCAGTAATGTGGCATATTAAGTTAGGTTTTTTTGCAGTCATTTAATTTCTCAGAGAGATTAAATAACTGCAAATTTTTTTTTGAGGGGCATTATTCTTTGAAATCCGTCCATAAATAATAACACACGTTTTTTCTATATTTTTGACTCCCCTCCCACCGTTTGCCGGGATAGCTGCAGCTAGCGCGGGTTAATTGGTAGGGTCTTCGGACAATGAAAGCCCCATTCTAAATTTTCTCTCGCTTTGGGGTTACTGCTTCTGTGAGTACACATACAGTGATTGATTTAGACTTTTTATCGCTCGATTGGCTAAATGAATTTATTATTAATAAAGAATATTTCTACGCGTATTTCTACGCGTTTTTCAGTGATGTCTCAGTTGAACACCAAAGGAGAAATCGTGTAAATTTTTTGTTTAAATCTTGTAATTGCATGATATACAAATATATGCAGCAAGTAAAATATTTATTGATTATCATGTTATTAAAACTAGAAGTCAACCCGACCCAGACCCGACCCGCCGCAAAAAATAAAAGCAACATGACCCGCAGTGAAAAAATTAGCCCTGACCCACGCATTAAAATCGAGTCTCCAAATTTCTAAAATCGCCCCCCCCCCCCCCCCCCCCTTGAGGACTCTCCAGATCCGCCCTTGAGGCTGACCATCCCTCAAAAAAGAATGGCCCCTCCCATCGTAATATGTGTTACACGTAAGCTGATTTTTCAGACTAATCGAACACCAGCCCACATTTTTATAATGTGGAGTGCATTTAAACACGCTCTTTGGTGTCATTCATAGCTTCCAACTTCCGCTCGTTCGTAAAATAAACAAGAAAAATAAACGAAAATAAACCTATACAAAATCAAAAAATCGACGTATAAACGGTTTTAGGCGTCGTTTAAAAGATATATTTTTACATTAAAATGAATAGGAATGAATCGGGACCACATTAAAACGTCGTATAAGTGATCGTCGTATAAACGATGCTTAACTGTATTAAAAAACAACGTTTTTACCAATTTGGCGGGGGGAAATACCGCGCTAACGTGTAGCTTATATTTTTATACATAGTAAAAATAAACATAAACGATCATCAGGTTTGAAATTTCAATTTCTGAATTCCAAACTGGACCATGATTTATAAAAAAGCCAAGGTTAAGATATTGGAAAAGTATCACAAAATTAGGGCAGAGGTATCATATACGCATCGGGTTTGGCGCAAATTATTTTAAAATTAATTGAGAGCCTATCTGTCCTTTTATTTATAGAAGTTCAAAATGAAAAAAGATTTTCTTAGCAGACGATTTTTTGTGATAAATACATTATCTGTTTTATATTTCTTCTGCTTTATTCCTTTTATTTATAGAGTTCAAAATGAAAAAAGATTTTCTTAGCAGACGATTTTTTGTGATAAATACATTATCTGTTTTATATTTCTTCTGCGTTTACCTAAGCTGTGTAAAATCTCTATAAATAAAAGGAATAGAGGATGAGGGCCTATCTGTGCCTCAAATAATTATTCAATTATTCAATTAATTATCCTCGGAATTCCTTTTATTTATAGAGATTAAATATTAGTTTTTTATTTTGAAAATTTAACTCTCTTGAAATTTACAATACATATGTTTATTTGCAATTGATAAGAGTGTAAAAATGAGACAAATAATTTTAAAAACTTTTTAAAAATTATTTACACTTTTGAGAAAAATGCGTCAACATCTGATTTACATAACGCATATTTATTTCGCTATACTGCAAGGGGCTTTTTATAATGGATTTTACCAGTTTAAATAACATGTGAGGCAAGATTAAAGAGAGATAGTTTGTATTATGCTTGTTACGGATTTGCTTGTTACCATTTTGATGCCTAATTACATTATTTTTTAAAAAATCAAAGTGCTCCGATAAAAAACACTTAAAATAACTCTTTTAGGAGTTCTGAAACGTTTAACTGAAACACCCTGTATATATTTTTTCCTGAATGGAATGATAAAAATAGCTGAAATTAGCTTATAAAAAACATTAAACTAATTTCATTTCAGAGTATTATATCAAAAATGATAAAATATAAATTAACAAAACAAGCAAACAAACAGAAACTGGGAATGGGAGGTGGGGGGGGGGGGAGGAGAAAAAGTTCCAACATTTCAGAACATGAGAGTAATTTTTTAAAATTTAAAATCAACTGGATTTCAAAATATTAAGTTTATAGCAATTAGGATGTCACCGATTTTAATCAGTTGATTTAAATCGGTTGATTTTTTTAAAAAATCATTGGTTAAAATCAAAAAACTTAAAAATGTTTAAAATGACATAAAAGTATTAAAATCTAAGATTAATTTTGGATTTTTTTTACAGATATTTTGCTTTATGACTAAATGGAATACATATATATATATATAATTTTTTTAACAATTCCTGATAATCGTAAAGCATTAAGATTAGCAAGTTTGTAAAGGCATAAAAAGCATTTTATTCAAACATTTAATTTTAATTTAATATAATATGTGATTTCATAATTTCCTTTAATCAAGATGAACCAGTTCATCTTTAACCTTGCGCCCTTGCGGACACGTGTCTACCTCAGCTGATGACAAGTTGCATTTTTTTTTTAGCTCGAAGTGTGTCTGCTTTGTTTTTTATTTTATGGTGATTTTTACAAAGCCTATTATTTAATTATCAATTATCGCTAGTGTATTCAGTGTTTTTCGCTCTTAAAGGCATAAGATCTTTAAGAAGATACAATTTAAAATTGGCTTTTAAATCGAATTTTCTGATGCGATAGCACAGGAAAAAAGAAAAAATGATCTTCTCGTGCCAAAAATCGCTAATAACTCAAAAAGTAATTTAATTATTTAAAAAAAAAAGAAAATGTTATTTGTTTCTAAATAATTTCAATGACATAAATGTACTTTCAATTAAAAATGCGTTAGAAAATTTTTCAGAAAGTTTTCCATTGTTGTGTAGGGAATTTGAAAATCAGTTTAAGATAATTCCAATGATTCCATTATGGTTGTTACTATTTTTACAAAGCCTATTGTTTCTCTGAATCATCATGAAAATAACTCCGACTCAATTATGCAGGAAAAAATAAAAAGTGTAAATCAAGTCCAGGCTCGGCCTGAGTCTGCTGCAAAGAATTAAACCTGGACTAAAACACAATGTAATCGACCGATGCCAATATCTATTATATCCACACTAGACGGTTGCCCGCCCTCAGTAGCCCGAAGACTATCTGAATGCCAGTTCTACAACCCCACACATTCACGTTTCTGTGCCATGTCTCGTCAGTTTCCGGCAGATATGTTTGATCGGTGTTCTGGGGTTTCGTTTGCATATCTTTTTTTATTGTTAATGAAGAGGTCTTCCATTTGTTCTTCCATCTGTTCTTCTTTCTGTTCTTCCATCTGTTCTTCCATTTGTTCTTCCATTTGTTCTTCCATTTGTTCTTCAATTATATTCGACGATTCACTGTTTGAGAGCCTATCTGTCCTTTTATTTATAGAAGTTCAAAATGAAAAAAGATTTTCTTAGCAGACGATTTTTTGTGATAAATACATTATCTGTTTTATATTTCTTCTGCTTTATTCCTTTTATTTATAGAGTTCAAAATGAAAAAAGATTTTCTTAGCAGACGATTTTTTGTGATAAATACATTATCTGTTTTATATTTCTTCTGCGTTTACCTAAGCTGTGTAAAATCTCTATAAATAAAAGGAATAGAGGATGAGAGCCTATCTGTGCCTCAATTAATTAATTATTTAATTATTTAATTATCCTCGGAATTCCTTTTATTTATAGAGATTGATTTTTTTTTTTTTTTTTTTTTTTTTTTTTTTTTTTTTGTATTGATGTCAAATTAGCTTATTCTCTTGAGGCACATTTATACTTAAATCGGTTTTCAAGTATACTGCTAAATAAACGCAAAATTTCCGACACATTTATTAACTTAGTTTTGAATGTAAAGGAAGAAAATTGTGAAAGCTGGCTATGGAAGCGATATCTGATCGAATCGAGTCTTCCATTTTTTATTAAATAAATCGACTTATATATATTATTGACTTATAAACAATTTTGATCGTGTAGCAACAAATTTTTCTTCTCTCTCTGGGTAGTGTTCTTTCCTTGCGTCCAGAAATTCGGTTCAAAATGCCAACTTTGAATGTATTTTCTGAAAGATCATTTATGTTTGCCAAAAAATGGAAAACGTCTGTTAATTAACCCTTTATCTACCGATGGTACTTATAAGTACCATTAAAATAAGTTATTATAAAATTCTTTTAATACGTAAGTTAGTTGTAATACTATTTAGAATGAGTTACATATACATTACTTTATCTTGTTCCAAAAGCATTATTGGCTATGCGAAACAAAAATACTTTTAAATAATGATTTATTTTGTTTTTGCATCTTTTCAGCTTTCTTGGCGCTGAGGGAGTGGATGGGGATTTTTCAATGCGGAAATATTTCGATATTTATATTATAAGAACATAATATTTGTACATTTTATAATTTTACAAAATACTAAGAAAATAATTAAAAATAAAGATTTGAGTGAGGTTATAAAAAATGCACAAAATCCCTGTAAATTCCAGTTTAGTTAATCCTTCTAAATCCTAAAATCCTACAAATATTTATTAAATGATTATATAAATCTCTTAATTTAGTTTAAACAATTTGCATAAAATGCTTTTGAATGTAAAATTTTCTTGAATTCATAATGCGTAGATAAAGGGTTAAAAATATTTTTGAATAACATCTGCTCATTTTCATATGTTTCCGAACAAAAATGAATTTAAACTAGTGTTGTAATGATAGTTGCCCTTTTGGATTTGAGAAAATTTTGTAAAATCGTATCCAGTGAAAATTATTCATAGGTTATCAGCTTCGTTTAAATTTTTATATCGGATCAGTATTTAAAACTCTGTTCCGCGTTAAATAATTAATAATAAATAATAATATGGATAACATGATGTATGAGATATTCTAAAGTAATAGTATATGATAAAATTATAAGATATGGTAAAGTAATAAAATTGCAAGTTAATAATAAAATAAGTAATAAAATCAGTAAAAACTATAAAACTTACTTATGTTCAAACACCTATAATTTTCTAAAGATTTTTTTCCCTGTTAAACCAATCTACTTTAACCTTAAAACTTTTGTGCCAACATTTTGGAATATATCCCTTTATATGAATGAATAATAAAATATTCTATTTACATTTTCAGTGCTCGTGATCACTATGGCGACACATTATTGAAATAAATTCACAGAAATGCGTGTCGTCGTGACTTAAGTGATTACTAATATCCACGAGTAAAATTCGCGAGAAAATATTTTCTATCTGATACAAATAGGATTTGCAGAATATTACGAGATTATGTTCTATTGTTCGATTATTATGCTACCATTTTACATTTAAATATTTTTTGAAGAACCATTCCCAAAAATTGTTTAAAATGTAAAATTTATGAATGGGTTGTGATAATATAAAAATGCATTTTGCATTTAAAATAAATGAATAAATAAATAAAAATAACGTGAAACAAAGAAAATAATGAAATGGTAAAAGAAAATCCATCCTATTATGAATTTAGACGTTGATGTTTGGATTACAAATTTCTTCTTGACTTAAAATTTTACTATTTGTAAGTAAAATTGAAATATATACAGTGTCTCACATAAGTGATGGGACACTTGTGCTTTACAAAAGGAAACTAATCAAATAAATTAAAAAAACATGTACACATTTTTTGTAGGTATACTTAAATTTAGTAAAGATTATTACATAACATACATTTTGTCAAAATATTAAAATATTAATTTAATAAAAATACAAATGTTTAGAACGGAGCAAAAAATAGCTCACATAAGTGATGGGACACCATTATATATGCGACAAAAATCGTCTGAAATAAGCAATAAAAATATTTTTTGGGGTTTTATTTTTACTTAAAAGCAATTGGCAATAATTTATAAAATCGTCTGCAGTATTTCTCTGCAGTTTGTTTTGGAATTTTTGTGTTTTTTAGCTCTGTGTAGCCATGAATGCTAAACGAAAAGAAACTTCGCCTGAAATTCGAAAATTAGTTATTAATTTGCATATTGAACGTGGAAAATCTATTAGAAAAACTGCTGAAACAGTTAACTTGATTCGTTCAACAGTTTTCAATATCATTAAACGATATAAAAAGAATCATATGATTCAGGATAAAAGAAGACCTGGCCGACCATCAAAGCTATCCAATGGAATAAAGCGAATTATCGTTCGAAATATTAAAAAAAATCCAAAAAATAGTGCTTCAAAAGTTGCTGCTGATTTACAAGCATTATATGGAATAATTGTTAATCCTGAGACTATTAGAAGGGTAATTCGATCTGCTGGATATCACGGTAGAGTAGCCAGGAAAAAATTCTTCGTAAGTGAAAAGAATAGAAAACTCAGTCTAGCTTTCGCAAAATCCAACATAAATAAGAATTCTGATTACTGGAATAAAGTTATATTTGCTGATGAGAGTAAATTTAATATATTTGGTTCTGACGGTAGAATATTGGTGTGGAGAAAACCCAGGGAAGAATTTCGCAAACAGAACTTGGTACCAACAGTAAAACATGGTGGAAGAGGAGTTATGGTATGGGGGTGTATGTCGTCCGCTGGAGTTGGTAATCTTGTTTTTATTGACAGTATAATGGATCAGTACAAGTATATTGATATTTTAAAGCAAAATTTGAAATCTTCAGCACGAAAATTGAACCTTCATAAAGATTTTAAATTCTACCAGGACAATGACCCCAAGGACACTGCTCTGAACGTTAGACTCTGGATGCTATATAACTGTCCTGAAATAATAAAAATACCACCACAATCTCCAGACTTAAATCCCATAGAGAATATTTGGCAAGAATTGGAATCAAGAATTCGCAAACACACCATTTCTTCAAAACAACAACTAAAATCGGTGCTTCAAGAAGAATGGGGTAAAATCACTCCAGAAATCACAAAAAAATTAGTCGAATCCATCCCAAAAAGATTAAATCATGTTTTAAAAGTAAAAGGAAATCCAACAAAATATTAAAACCTTTTAATAAGTAAAATTTTTGGATAAATTTTTGATGGAAAAGTAAGTGTCCCATCACTTATGTGAGCCATTTTTTGCTCCGTTCTGAACAATTGTATTTTTACTAAATTAATATTTTAATATTTTGACAAAATGTATGCTATGTAATAATTGTTACTAACTTTAAATATGAAACACACCCAAAAAATTTTTGCATATGTTTGTTTATTTATTTTATTTCAGTTTCTTTTTATAAAGCACAAGTATGATATGTTGATCAACAGTGCACTTTAGCATTCTTTTATCAAACTCAAGCCGGTATATTTGTATGTAATGATGAAATACGTAAATATGCGTAATAATGTATACATAATATGTAATATACATATATGTAATAATATGTGGAAATATGCGTATTAATATGTATGGAACAAAGATATGTAATAATGGAATTTCGAAATCTATTTTTAACCCACTTCGTAATTTACTAGAATTATTAAAATAATAATAATAATAAATACATTTACAGGTCCGATGACAATACAATATTTTAATATTTTTAGAACTTAATTATAAATTAACACAATTTTAAGGCATTTTTCCGTTAGGCCGCCACACATTACTAATCGCCAAATATTCGCTATAACTCACGCAATTGATTTTTGTATACAAGTTCAAACAACGATGAATTTAATTATGCACCCTAATATCACCAGCATATGCCAAATAGCTGTGGAACTGCAGTGAAATACTTTAAAGACTCAAAAGTACAGAAAAAAGGAAAAAACGTAACATTAAAGAAAAAAAAAAACGCATATTCATAATTGGAAATTGATAAATTTGCGATTATTTTTAGTGAAATCAATTTTAAAAATCCTAAAAAAAGTACAGTTAAACTAATGTTTCACTTTTTTCCCACCCTTCTGCCCCTACCTTAAAATCGAAACACAACAGAAACTATATATTTTTAAATAAGTTCATTTGCTGTATTTTTTTTTTTTTTTTTTTTAACGAAACGTAAAAAATGAAGTGTAATTCCATAATAGAGCTCGGTGCCCACGCCAAATTTATATATTAGTAACCGAAATAAAACACTCAAAAAATAGACGTAAGTTTCAAGTTGCACATTGATTGCGAATAAAAGATTATTATTATTATTGTTATTAGCTATTTTATAATTTTATACTAATTTATTTCTAAGACCATTTTGCATCCCATATCAATACCAAAATACCGAACATATATACCGAATTCAGACATTTGTATGGCGCGGCAATTTTGTCACTTATGTAACTATGGAAAAACAAAGCTATTAATATAATTATTTCGAAATTTTGTGCTGCCAAAGCTTAGATTAATATTCTACTTTTTATTTGGATAAATAAAAACTAATAAGAGTTATTTGACAGTATAAACATTAAAATATAAAAATAGCATTTAAAACTTGTTGTAGTTATTAAATTATTCGCATTGATAATAGCATTTGATAGATTTTACATAACGACAATCAAATAAATTTCTACATTTAAAATACATGGATGAATAAAAAGAAATCATTTACGTGTCAAAAATTTATGAAATAAATTGATATCATACTAAATTTAGAATGTATCAATCGAATTACTTACAGATGCATTTCATTACAAAAGTTCCTTATGCATATATTAATCCATTATATTGAAATGCCAGATGCCAGTTCCTTCTTTTCTCTTGCAGACGATTTTGTACACCATTTCAACATTTGAGGATAAAATAAAAAATAAAATCCATCCTATTATGATTTTCTCTCTTTTTATTGAAAATACATCTTTCGACCTCGTGACAACATTAAGAAAATAGAAAAGGGAGGAAATTCTCCCATGCTAGGAACAATAAATGAAAGATTTACCTTATTCCTTGCTCATGGCCAAGTGCAGTGAGAACATTTTTGTAAAAACTTTATCCTCAATCTCGTCTTCGTGTCACGTGTTTCAATAGTTCGTACAATAAAATTCACTGACCAGTTTATTATCATAATTGTTAATATTATTTCCGTATTTTCCATTAAAAAAGATCTTATATGTATGTTTAAGTACTTAAAGTGTTTATTCTAAAAACAGTAATATTGATAAACATCAAATTACTTCATATTTCAGAAGTGACATTAATTACATTAACTGTTTACTTTAAAACCATAATATTTATAAACTATAAATTAATCCATTATTCAAAAGTGACATTAATGAAATATTTAATATCATTGTTTATTCAAACAATTCATAAGTGGATGATTGCACAGGATTGCGAAATCATTTGTGTTGATTACTTCAAGGACAACATTTTACTGTGAACGAACTCAGTTCAGTTTCTCTTATGTTTTTGTAAAGCACACACGGTGCTTATATTTCTCTTACTGTGTCGCATAATTGGATATGTTAATCCCGCAACCGCAGCAGGAAACTGCATTCCTGTATCTTGTTTTTTTCAATTTACTAAATGTTTCTTTAAGTTGTTAATATAAAGCAAAAAAGATATATTAGTGCGAATTTATTTTCACTTGACAACACTAAAGAACTGCTTCATGAATCTCGGACACCAACATTATGGAGGCACCACCGGCGAGATAACCTGCGTACATCGCTTTTGATGAATTACGCCGTCTCAAAGTCGCCATAAAGGAGTACCATTCATCCCAGCTGTTTCAGATGTACCTGCACACATCGCTTTTTTTGGATTACAACGGTTCAAAGTCACCATAAAGGAGTACCCTACAGCCCAGCTGTTTCAGATAAGTACATTTTTGGTTTATTATCAGTTTGGCTTTGTTTTTTAACTTGGTTCCCTCATTATTTTAATAATGAGTCAAGAAGATTTAGAAAAGACAGCAATAAATTTACGTGGCAGAGCTAAATCTGCATTAACACGTATCACGAACTTCATTGACGCTGATCAAGTTTTTCAAAAGAATGATTTATTGAATAAATTAGAAAAATTAGAAACAGCTTATTTCGATTTTGATAAATATGATGCACAATTACCAGAAGAATCCTCAGAAATGGAGGAATTTGAAACAAAATATTATGAAACCAAAACCAAACTGCAAGCAGAACTTGAAAAATTTTCTATAAATAGTATGAATGCACATTCTCAAGTTGTTAATGAACAATTACCTATAGTTAATACAACTAATAATTTTAAATTACCCAGATTGAATATTGAGCAATTTGATGGTAATTTCAAAAACTGGATGTCATTTAAAGACTTATATTTATCGTTAGTGCATAATAATGCCAGTATAACAAACATTCAAAAATTTCAATACTTAAGAGGTTTGCTCGGTGAGGAGCCATCGTCAATTATAAAACATATACCCATTTCTGAAACCAGTTATGCAGAAGCATGGGAAAAATTATTGTCAAGATACGACAAAAAAAAACAAATTGTCGCAGCTCTTATCAAAACATTTATGGATATACCTCCCATTATTCATGCTAATGCACTTAACTTACGCAATATATCAGATATCTCTGACGAGGTAATTCGTGCTCTCAAATCAATCGATGTTAAAGCATCAGAGAGAGACATTTGGTTAATTCACATTCTTCTTCAAAAGGTTGATAATAAAACACGTGAAGAATGGGCTCAATATTCATCGAAGGATGATTTTCCTTCTTTTGATCAATTTATTCAGTTCATTAATGACAGATGTTTATCTTTAGAATTGTATAATAATGATTATACAGGGTTACATAAAAAAGAGAAACAATTTAATTTTCACAAAGCTCCCGCCAATAACGTTATCAAATGTTTATTTTGTAAAGCTAATCACTTATTGTACAAATGTATTAAATTCAAGGAATTAAACGTAAGAGATAGAAAACAATTTGTGAGAAAAAACAAATTATGTAGCAACTGTTTATCTGACAGACACTACACATATCAATGTAATTCTACATTTAGCTGTCATCATTGCCAGCTTAAACACCATACGCTATTATGCGAGAATAAACTACAAAATTATGCGATGTCAACTTCACGTTCGAATGAAAAACAGAGTCGGAAAAGCAAATCTGATTCAGAGGACCTTTCGATTCCTGATGATAATAAAAAAGAAGTTTCTCCTTCAATAAATTCTGTTCAAACATCTTTCGCACTTTTGCCCACTGCTACAGTATATATTTATGATTGCATGGGTCAAAAGCATACGTTAAGAATTATGTGTGACAGTGGCTCAGAATCTACGTTCGTTTCAGAATCATGCATGAAAGTGTTAGGATTCAAAAGGAAAAATGCCCGATTTCCCGTGAAAGGTCTTTCTAATTCAAAAATCGCAGTAACAAAGGGTTACGTAATGATTGATCTTATATCAATTCATAATGCTGACAGTAAGTTGTCAGTGAAAGCTTTTATTTTAGACGAATTAACAGCTCCATTACCTTCTGAGAAAATAAGTGAAGAGCATTATTCACACTTAAAAAATGTAAACTTGGCAGATCCACATTTTGGGACTCCAAATAAAATTGATGTTATTTTAGGATCAGATTACTTTTTTTCTATTTTGCTTCCTGGTCAAATAACATGTGCTCAGAGCAGTTTAATTGCACAAAATTCCATCTTTGGCTTTCTCGTATCGGGAAAAATGCCGCATCTTAACACAACTCCTAATTCAATGCATAATTTACATATTTATGAACTTAATATTGATAATGAATTAAAACGGTTTTGGGAAATGGAAGAAGTATTCAATAATAATGCTCAAATTCTGTCTCCAGAAGAACAATTTGTTGAATCACATTTTCAGAAAACTTACTCAATTAATTCCGAGGGTCGTTTTGTGGTAAAATTACCTTTTGTTAAACCTACGACAGAATTAGGTAATTCTAGACCTGCCGCAATTTCTCGCTTGTTGGCGATGGAAAGGAAATTTAAAGAAAACCCAGAATTCGAAAAGCAATACAAGGATTTTATGCGCGAATATATACAGTTAGGCCATATGGAATTAATAACACAAAATGACATTAACGATTCTGAAAATGAACAATATTTTCTTCCTCATCATGCGGTTATTAAACCTTCTAGTACTACTACCAAGTTGAGAGTTGTGTTTGATGCATCATGTAATACTTCAAAAGGTAATTCCTTGAATTCAATTTTGGGAGTAGGTCCTAAATTACAAAGGGACATATTTGAAATTTTACTTAATTTTCGAGTTCCGAAAATTGTTTTTTGCGCTGACATAGAAAAGATGTACCGCCAGATTTTAGTTTCTGAAGAAGATCAAAATTATCAGAAAATAGTTTGGAGGTTTAACTCTAATGAGGAAATAAAAAATTTCAAATTAAAAACAGTTACTTATGGGCTAGCTCCAGCGTCTTATCTAGCCACTAAATGTCTCAAACAAATTGCTGATGATTATACAAAAAACGCTGTTATTTCTCAAACATTGGAGAAAGATTTCTATATGGATGATCTTCTTTCAGGCTCAAACACTGTTAGCGAGGCAATAGAAACTTGTAAAGAAATTAGCGATGTTTTGCACGCGCATGGTTTCCACTTAAGAAAATGGAATTCAAATTCAAGGGAATTTCTTAGAGAGTTTCAAGATGATTCCAATACCGAATCGAATTTTGAAATAATTCCTAGTGATAACGGAAGCTCTAAAGTTCTAGGATTAAGCTGGAACTCTTCTTCAGATACTTTTATTTTCAAGGTTTCACTAAATCTCACTCCACCTCTTACAAAGAGGCAAATTTTAGCAGAATCGGCTAGAATCTTTGACCCACTGGGTCTAATTTCACCATGCACTGTAACTTTAAAAATATTTTATCAAAAACTGTGGTTGACAAAAGGGGACTGGGACACTATTATTCCAGAACATCTAACTGAGGAATTATTCAAATTTCAAAATTCATTCAATGAAATCAATCAATTTTCGATACCAAGATGTGTTACGCTTTCATCCGAGAATGCCTTCGAATTACACGGATTCTCCGATGCGTCAACACTAGCTTATGCTGCCGCAATTTATTGCCGACAAACTTGCAATGGAAAAACCAATGCTTTTCTTTTGGTTTCTAAAACAAAAGTTGCACCAATCAAGCAAATTTCTGTCCCTAAATTAGAACTTTGCGGTGCTCACTTATTATCTAAATTATTCCGCACAGTTATGGACACACTAAAGAATTACAAGTTCGATATTTTTGCATGGACTGATTCTAAAGTAGTCCTTTCATGGTTATCCGCACACCCCCGCAAGTGGAAAACATTTGTCGCGAACAGAACCTCTCAAATAACAGAAGTTTTACCTACTAAGCACTGGGGACACGTTCCCTCAAAAGATAATCCCGCAGATATCGCTTCTCGCGGTATCGACCCAAAGTGTTTGCCAGAATGCGAGCTATGGTGGAAAGGGCCAGGCTGGCTACTTCTAGACCCATCTAATTGGCCGAAAGATGACTTAAATGTTGATGAATTCGATGAGCAAATCAAATCCGAGCAAAGGTCGGATCCCATTTTTTCATTTCACACGCATGCTTCAAATGATGTACTAGATAATTTGTTTCAAAAGCACTCTTCACTTTCAAAAATTATCCGCATTCTGGCATATTGCATAAGATTCATTAAAAAATGCAAAAATGCTAATGAATATCAAATCCCTTCAACAGTACTTACATTTAACGAAATAAAATCTGCTGAAGAAATGATCGTTCTTTGGATTCAAAATTCTTACTTTAAAGAAGAGTTAAATTGCATCAAAGAACAAAAACCTCTAGCTAAGAAAAGCAAATTACACTCCCTATATCCGTTTATTGATGCTAAGGGTATCTTACGGGTGGGAGGACGCCTGCAAAATTCACAGTTAGCATTTAATCACAAGCATCCGGTAATACTTCCATCACAACATAAAATGAGTGAACTATTGATAATACAACAGCATATTGCCACTTTACATGCTGGACCTTCTCTACTATCGCACATCATAAAACAATCTTTTTGGATAATTGGTGGAAAAAAGCTCATCAACAAATGCATTAATAGATGTTTAAAATGTTTCAGATACAAGAAAGCTATTACAACTCCTCCATTAATGGGGAATTTACCTAAACCTCGAGTAAATCTTGAACGCCCCTTTTTTGCCAGTGGAATTGATTACGCAGGCCCCATATTCATTAAATTTAGCAAGGGTAGGGGTGCAAAAACAACTAAGGGTTACATTGCCTTATTTATTTGTCTTGCTACGAAAGCGGTCCATATAGAAGCTGTAAGTGACCTAACAACTGAAGCATTTATAGCAGCTCTTCGACGTTTTAGTGCAAGAAGAGGTACCCCACGTCACCTTTATAGTGACAACGGGAAGAACTTTGTCGGGGCATCAAGAAAAATCGACCAAATACAGAGGGCATGGTTGTCATTTCCTAAAAATGAAATCATGTCTCGATATTTAACTGAAAAATCCATTGAATGGCATTTTATCCCTCCTTCTTCCCCCCACTTTGGCGGAATTTGGGAGGCTGCAATAAAATCCGCGAAATACCATCTCAAAAGAGTAATAGGAGCGACACTTCTAACTTTCGAAGAGCTCGCCACCCTACTTAGCCAAGTCGAAGCCTTGTTAAATTCGCGACCTCTCATACATTTAAATGACAATGATAGTGACTGCATAAATGTTCTCACACCCTCACATTTTCTTACAGGTGATGTAATCTTCTCAATACCGGAGGAGACCTCATCCATCACATGCAACCCTAGAAATCGCTGGGAGCTGCTGCAAAATTTAAAAAGAGGATTCTCACAGCGATTTAAGAAGGAGTATTTGATCTCGCTCCAAAAAAGAAGCAAGTGGAGAGTCGAGCAACGTAATCTTCAACCTGGACAAGTTGTGCTACTCCTTGATGATACCCAGCCACCAGACTCTTGGCCATTGGGCCGGGTAACAGAGGTGCACCCAGGAAAAGACGGACATGTCCGTGTTGTGACCATACAGTGTAGAGGATCGTTTTTGAGACGACCTGTACACAAATTAGCGCTCCTTCCTATATATCAGGACTAAGGCCTGATAGGGTGGGAGTGTGTTTAAGTACTTAAAGTGTTTATTCTAAAAACAGTAATATTGATAAACATCAAATTACTTCATATTTCAGAAGTGACATTAATTACATTAACTGTTTACTTTAAAACCATAATATTTATAAACTATAAATTAATCCATTATTCAAAAGTGACATTAATGAAATATTTAATATCATTGTTTATTCAAACAATTCATAAGTGGATGATTGCACAGGATTGCGAAATCATTTGTGTTGATTACTTCAAGGACAACATTTTACTGTGAACGAACTCAGTTCAGTTTCTCTTATGTTTTTGTAAAGCACACACGGTGCTTATATTTCTCTTACTGTGTCGCATAATTGGATATGTTAATCCCGCAACCGCAGCAGGAAACTGCATTCCTGTATCTTGTTTTTTTCAATTTACTAAATGTTTCTTTAAGTTGTTAATATAAAGCAAAAAAGATATATTAGTGCGAATTTATTTTCACTTGACAACACTAAAGAACTGCTTCATGAATCTCGGACACCAACAATGTAAACTAAATAAAATTTTTAATGCATTGATTTCATTTAAATGAACGCTAGATTGTAACCTTGAGTGTCTTTTAAAATTTAATAAATATCAAGTTTATGTACGAATATGTTTATTCATATCTTAATATACAGGGTAGAGGTCTGCAGGTACAGACATTTCTAGGCACGGGTCCGGCCCGACCAATCGAAAACATTCGGCTCTCCAGGCCCGGTGTAAAAATTAAAAGTTCGGCTCAGCCCGTACAATATATATATATATAAATATGTATGTATATATATAATGGCTTGGACCAAACCGGTATGAAAGTTAGAATTGCTGCCCGAGCCCGGTCTGGTCCGAGTTAATTTCTTCAAAGCATTGATTTTTACGTCGATTTTATTAAAAATTTGTTTTGTATAAGGATTGAGCAAAATACTTTAAGCAAATTTACATTTCAGAAAAAAATACTTTATCTTAGTGGGGATTTTTTTAAATAAAAATGCCCCGGCTGCAATATATATATATATATATTTAATGAATCTCTATTGCATGTAAATGTTCCAATTATGACTTATAATGTTAATCGATATTCCGTGTATTGAAGATTTAAAAATCTGAAAAATCCTATCTAATAAAATTTTCTGAAGGTTTTTTTTTTTTTTTTTTTTTTTTTTTTTACATTTTATACTATATTTTCAACTTTATTTTTTAAAAAGCCTAGAAACCCACTATTCTTTAAAGATGATAAATTTTAATGTTTAACTGTCGTATAATGAACATTTAAAAATGTATGCATTTTCTACAAAAGTGTTTGGGCCAGGATAAATTTTATTGTTTTTTGAACGCACCGGGACAAAGATTTTTATATGGGCTGGGCCAAAACCGGGACTGAAAATTTTGACTCTTAAAGACAAGGAAGAATGAAACCAGTCCCAGATCGTTACAAAAAAAAAAAAAAAAAATTAGGCTCGACATAGCACGATACTGCAGAAAAAAGGTCCGAGACCAGCCCGGAAAGAGTAATGACTAGGCCTGGCCCCAACCTTCAGAAAAAAGTGAAGCCTACCACCAGCCTAGCCCGAGTGTTGGTTTGGTACAGGGTTATCGGAAATTTACTGGCATTCATTTATAACATATCATCACTTTATAGCGACTGATCTAATAACAGTATATTAGAATGAAGAGAATGATGTCCCGTTATTATGATTGCCATTCACTCAATGACTGTTGTATTTACAGTTTGTAGACACGAAGCAATTCAGTGTCATGGCGAAAGGAATGGGACCTCCACCATTAACTTGTGATTGGAAAAGTTTGTGTGAAGTGGATGAAGCTTGGCTAACATTTAATATTTCGATATTGATATCGGATATGGGAATGTCTATTCAGGTATTTTGTGAAAATTCGAGCAAATTTAGCTAAATAATACTAATTATTTTACTAAAAAATATAATTAAGATAAAAATGGGTGTAACCAATCAAATACCATTGTGTTCCACTCATATAGTCTATATCTAATTTATAACAAAAAGAATTTTACGTGTCTAAATATTAAATCATTAATGTCATTAATTAAATCATGTGTCTAAATATTAAAACTTTTAAAAAATAATAATTATTTTTTTAACAGATCGACTTTTTTTGACAATAGAATTTACCATAAAGAATTATAAATTAAAAAGAAAAGAAAAAAAAAACCCTTCAACATATGAGAACAAACTCTAAACATTTACTGTTAAATAGTTTGGAAAATGGAAGTTCATGATGAAAATCAAACCATCCTAAATAATCTCCAATTCACGTTTAAGAGATTAACGCAGGTTGCTGTTTTGAGTAAAACGCTATAAACATTTGCACATGATCGTGAGTAATATGCTCAAGACCATGATTGCAATTCTAATAAAACAGAAATAAACACTTTTTTTAACTGACTGGTAAAATGTAGTGCTATAAGTTATGACAGCCTGATTTCTTTTGTATCCTTTTCTCAGAAATATACCGAAAACAAATTCAAATCAAGAAGAAAAAAAACATGTGTAAAGCATAGACTGGGAAACACTTTCCAACACTTCAAGAATATTTTAGCAAAAGTTCACTGTTTAATAAGGTAAATAAGATAACTAAATAAAGATTTTATGAAAATCATAAAATATTTGAAAAATCAGATTTTAACAATTACCGTTTATAGTTGGGAAGATAGTCTAATTCTTTTCTACAGTCCTGTATAGGGAGTTATAATTTTGTTATATTCTACATCGCATGCTAGAATTTAACATTTAGAAAATGCACAATTAGTTGAAAATTCTCTTTCAACAATTTCTACCAGTAGATGAAAATAAAATCGCAATATTTTTTACAGTCTTGTTTATAACCAACAGATTTTTTTTTGTTTTGTTTTGTGTGATTTTTGTATTTCAATACACGTTACATATTGTTAAAATTTAATTCAAGCAAAAACGCAACTAAAGAACTGAAATCACTCTTTCAGAAATTATCATTCATAGGCGGCCATGTATTCACTTCTTTGCGTGACCTTATATGAGGACCTCAGAAGCCAAGGAGTACAAGTGACATAACTTAGTTTCGAGTAAATTGAATAGCATCAATTGTAATTTAATGAATTGAGATAGGAATCTTTTGCTTATTTCTTAATGTTCTTTGAACTTTTATTTCAATAACTGTTTAGAAAAACAGCGGATTAAATTTTGTTTTAAATGTATAACTAACAAAGCAATATTTATCAGTATTCGGCACTTGTACCCTTTGGCTTTCAAGCAGTAATGAAAACTGCTTGGAAGCCAAAGGGCACAAGTGCCGAATTAATACAAGAAATAAAAAGATAAATTTATAAAAAATGAAGAACAATGTTGATATAAATGAATGAATGGACAAAATTTTGTTTTAATAAAAGTTTTAAAAAGGAAAAATTATGAAAAAAAAAATGAAAATGCGAAAAATTTAAGATCAACGTTGATACACATGAATGAAACAACAAACTTTTAAGAAGATTTAAGAAGAACAAACTTAAGATTTAAAATTTTATTTAAGTTTTCAAAAAATTGAAATTTTCTAATGCTGTATAACAAAGGTAAAAAGTGAATATATTTTCAGTTTGTCTGTCCGTCTGTCTGTCTGTCTGGTAATCCAGCCGTCTGCCCGCTCTCTAACTCTCGTAAATATACTCGAATTGCGCTGAATTTTTTGGAAATTATTTACGTTTATCCTAGCACGAAAACTATTTCAAATAAAGTTTCTAGCATGATTAATTTATTTACAGGGACAATCAAAAGTTTTTCGTTTCATTACGGACTACGGGGAAAAAATCATTTCAAATGAATTTTAAAGGAGTTACAACCTGTCAAATATATTAAGATTTATATTCATCTACGAAGTTCATTAAAATATGCATTCTGTAAAATATGTGGTGAAAACAAAAGCTAATATTCATTTACAGGGCCGCACAAAAGAATTCAATTACATAATGGGAAAGTGAAAATTGTTTGCAACATATTTTAATTATATTAAACTTTTCATGCATAATAAAATTGATATACGTCCATGAGATTTAATATAAGTTATATCGCGCATAACATGAAGTTCACAGCATTTACAGGGACACACAAAAGATTTGAAATAGTATATTCTATCCAAAAAACTGTACATTATCGATAAGGTTGATGGATGGATAAAATGCCTCCTTAAATATGATATGCGCTTTTAAGTTTCACTAAATTTATACACATTACATGGTATGTATAAATGCTATATTTAATATACAGGGTTACACAAAAGATCTGGTAAAGGTTACTGAATATGAGTATAATTTATTTAAAGATTGTTTTTAAAGAAGTTGTGTATTTTTATGATGTTCCATTCAGTTAAATCAGAAATGTTTGTAGAATATAGATAAAATGATATGCAGGGCAACACACAGAATTCGATACATGGTCATCTATGGATGATAATTTCTTGAAATATTATTTCAGTAGTCTTAAGAATGCTTTATTTGGAGCTAAATTTTAGCTAAATACTGGCGTATAATACAGGTTCTAGGTAAACTCCAGGGATGAACAAAGGTATACAAGTATGTTTACATCTATTAGTACAAAATGCTGAAAGAGAAATGTCAAACTGTTACGCATTTTCTTCCTAAATTATTTTTTTCCATTATACTGCATATATTATATATAACCGACAGATCAAACACAGGGCTATTCAAATGTATTAAAATACATATTTTCTATTGACAATAACATTCTAAATCTTAAATTCCGAAATTTTTTTTAAGATTTCCGGAAATCTTGGAAAGTGTTTCAGAATCTATATTTAATGTTTGATTTTTCTTACTTGTTAACAGTTTGCATTTATTTAATGTAATATTTAATGCATTAAAAAGCAAATTCTAAACAGAAAAAAAACTAACGAAAAACATTTTGAAAAACGACATACAACTCCAGCTCATAAGGTTTAAAACGTCACACGGTGTAAATAATTTTAAACTGTGATTGGTACAAATTGGCATATGATCGTGCTTTTGTACCAATCGACGTTTAAAAATTATCAAATTCCTGGGGCGTTTCCAGAGTCATGAGCTAGCCTTGCATGTTCTTGGTCGCGTTTCAGCTATATAGACGTTAATGAATACACCTGCACTTATACCCCTTGGCCTCCACACGTTTCACGGTTTCGAGAAAGATGTTAAGTAACTGACCCCTAAAACTCAATGTATAATTAAAAAATCACTCATAACTCTTTACCTACAAATAAATAGACTTATTTCCAGATAGCCTATGCACTTAACTCATTTTTTTTTTCAATTTTGCCACTTATACCCCTTGGCTTCTGGGCTCGTCATATGTAATTTTATTTATAGTCTACAAACATATTGTACTGAATGTAGTTTTAACTTGAAAATGCATATGATTAGGAATGCTTAGGATTTCTTTTGTGTAACCTTGTGCATATTCTATTTCTACAACATTTATGCATACCATCTCATGTGCAAAAAATTAGTTACACTTAAAGAACTCCTGTTGGCCATTATCGTTAACAAGATAGAACCGTCGATTTTCGACGAAAGAAAATGGTTAAGAAGGAATTGTTTCATTGGTTTATAATAAACCTGTAAAATTAGTTACAGTAAAAAATGCACCTTATATTGGTAAGTCAAACTTTTAAACAAATGTATGTAATCTAAAGTTAACAAAATATTACTTCTATAGCTCGGTTATAGAAATGATTGAAATTAAACTTTAATCCTACATGTAAGCAGTAAAAAATAATAAAGATATGTTATTATGATAAAGTTATCAATTAAGGCTCTAATGCTAGTATTTCAAAATGTAAAAAAGCAAAAATTTATTTCACTTTCACTCAATCATAAAAATTTTCCCCCCGTGAAATCTAAATCCTACATCATTTTTACTACATCAAAATTTACATATGCACCTTTCATATCTCTATTCACCTTTAAAAAAAATTAGTATTTTAATTTGATCATATTGAAATGATTTTAATTCAAAACTTGAATCCTGGATGCTACTAGCTGAAACAGATACTAAACTATTTAATTTCTTTTAAGTGTTAAAAAAAAAAAAAAATGTAAATGAAACCAAAATTTACCAGGTTTTATAACAGACCATGTTCTAGACACAGCACGTATTTTAATTTTAATTTTTTTCATTTTTAATGAGAAAATGACAACATAAAAATACAGTAATATGCTTTTTTTAGGCTTTTTTTTTCTCTTTTTGCTTTTAATAGAAATGGAGTACTTCTATTGCCACAATTAGAAAAATAATATTAAAAACTACAAAAAATTAATATTTCAAAAATAAATTAAGATACAGTTTTCAAACAAATTGCATCTAAAAGTGCTTTTTTATTCTCTATACGACGGTGTAAAAATGGAAAATTTACCCTGTTTAGAAGTTTAAAAATTAATGTGGTAACAATTGCAAATCTGAAATTAATTTCAAATTTCAATGCTATTCGCAAAATGGTGTATGTGTTACGCACTGATATGTTTGGCCTTTATAATATAGATAGATAGACGAACATCATATACAGTACTGCATTCGAAATCTTTTGCGTCCCGCGATATAAAGACGATACGTGCTATGTAAGCAGATCACATTCTACTGCAAGTATCTTGTAGTAATCGTTCAGTAAATCTACAGGGTCAACAAGAAATAAGTAGCCCACTTCAGGGGGCTCTAGAATGCGTTCTATTGTTCCAAATGAGATTGAATTTGAACAACAGATAATTGAAGTGGATGCGTTTGACACATTAAGGGGAAAAAAAGGAAGAAAGAAAATAAAAAATGCAAATTTTGCCATTATCGGGCACTGTAATATACATAATAATTTAATTCGCTTTATAAATAATAAATAATATTTAAAAAAGGGAAACTGGTCAATAAAAATGCAAAATCCAGCGCCCAATTTTCAGTACAGTCGAATACGACATATCCAGTACTCGGGAAACAACTGGCATACTCGCACAGCCAGGCTGTAAGAAATAAGTTGCCCACTACAGAGGGCTCTAGAATGCGTTCTATTGGTCCAAATGGGATCAAATTAGAACTACAGATATTTCAAATGATGCACCTGATATTTACTAAAAAAATTACAAACATAAGATTAATTTTAAACACGATTATTCAATCGGTAAATTATAACAGATGTAAATTTTCCATTTTTCTTTTTTTTTTTTTTTTTTTTTTTTTGGGGGGGGGGGGGGGGAGTCCGGTCCAAGATTCGAACCAGGGATGTATTGGCTAAAGTCGCCAATGCTCTACCAACTGAGCCATCCCGGACACGAATACTGGAGGACTATTTCACCCAATTAACCGTGATCGTTGAAGTTAATAATAGTGAATAATAGAAGATGTTTTATTAAATATATTCATTTAGAAGTATGTTCTAAACACATTTTTTAAGTGTTTATTTATTTTTGAAAATATAGGAAATGTTCTTCAAATGAATTAAAGTACCAGCTGTTTGTATTTGTTTGCCCCCTTCGCCCTACTACATGTACCATCACAAAAATGAAATGCATTTGATGACCATAAATATGTAAATATATGTTTAGATAGATATATTCCTGCCTTTAATTTCATCCTACTCTAAATCTATGCAGTATAAAATAATCAATACTAGAAATTACTTTTCGAAGACCACTTTTAGAGTGTAAATATAATTAAAATACGCTGCAAATAGCCCCCTACTCCCCAATAGATCATTATTGTAATAGAATTTTTTCGTGTGATCTTCTAAATGTGTAAATGAATTGAAAAATCGGTACACTCCAAATTCAGAAGAAAGTTTATTTTAGGGTACGCCAGAAATTCACATCAATGGCATTATGCTTGTACTAATAATGTAATTTAAATAAAAAGCACTAATAAAGATTTTTCCTATAGATTTTAATGTATGGAGCTAGAGATTTTTTTTTTGTGTGTGTGTGCTATTGTGTTCTTATAGCTTGTTGTGTAACATGCTATTTTCAGGAAAATATAATTTTGCGAGTAACGGAATTGAAAAAAACTTCGATAAGCATCGATATTATTTTTGACGTTAGTTCAAGAAACTTACTTCGTTGTCTGTCAGATCGTTGTCGGATAGCAGTGATCCTAGCATAGATTTTTAAAAGTAGCTTTTCAAGGAAAAGATACAAGTAACAAAAGTAACATTAGTTCAAGAGCCGCCAGCACAAAAATCTAAGGTATCGAGTACAAGAAAGAAAAAAAACATTTAATTTTATGAAAGAGTAGAAATAGAGGAATCTAATGATCCATTTTATCCGGAAGTGAAGTGGGGAATAAGCCAAAAATTAATACCACCAGTGGTTTACTCGTAAGTTTATTATTGTATTTGTCTTACAATCAACCTACGAGTAAACCTCTGGAGGTATTAATTTTTGGCTTATTCCCAACTTCATACTGGCAAAGATAGATCATTAGATTCCTCCATTTCTACTCTTCCGTAAAATAAAGGTTTTTTTTTTCCTTTATAATATTATGTAAAAAATAAATTTAAAAAATGTGTTAAATCGAAATTAGGTTTTAATTTCTTGCGCAAGAAGAATTAATTGAGCGGAATACTTTATTATATTAAATGTAGTATAGCAGGGATTGCTGTTAATAATACATTTCACAACTGTAATACACGGCTGACCATGATTAACACAAAAAGGCTTTCAATGAATTCATCTTATCGTTTGTATATTCTAGAATGCGATATTACCTCATGTTTTCTCTTATAGTTTTCCGAAATGGGGAGGCTTTGAAAAATAAGTTAAATTTGTTGCATTAGATGTATGTCATAGCTGTTTTTCCATTTATAGGTAAATATTTTTTTATAACACATTTATTGTTGTGTATTCATTTCTCCTGTTTTTTCATTGTAACTGTTAAAAAAATAATAATAATAAATAAAACTTTGATTCTGTTTCTTCTTCTTTTTATTTAATTTATTTTATTCGTCTATTTTAATTTTCAAGTTATTTATCTTAAATTTGGTTTGGGTTTACTTTTGCATCAAATAAGCAAGCAAACCGTTTTACATTTTTCATTTTCGATTGCTTCCATTGTCTTATTAAATAATTTTTTCTTTAATGTTTAAGTAACCGACTTCATATGATATTAAAATTATGAAAAAAGTAATGGTCCACTTTTAACTTACCCCTTGCGACGGAAGCCTTTTAGGAAATTTTTAATATTTTGCTACCGGTCTTTAAATACAGAAATCTGTGCCTTATTAAATCGAGAAAACAATCCGATTAAATAAGGTAAATTTTACAGTAAAATTTTACTGGTGAGGAAAACACGGATTCTTAAGCCTTTTTGCGGCACATACAAGGCCGTAGCTAAAGAGGTGCTATAATCGATTCAGCCCCCCTCCCCCCTAAAACATTTTGAGCCTCCCCTGGAAACAATTCCAAGGTCACTCAATGAACTTATGTTCCGAGAATCCAAATGAAATTCTGTTCAAAAATCTAATTTAATTTTAAGGACCTTTCACAGTTTTGCAAAATTACTAATTGTAACTAAAATAAGTGTTTCAACCAGGGGCGTAAACCACCCTTGTTGCGTAGGGGGGTGTAGACTCATAAATTTCCGACTCCAAGAAGGAAAATTTCCGAGTAGTATGAAAAATAAAATACCGACTATAGTGTACATATATATATATATATATATATATATATATACAGGGTGTCCGAAAAGTCTGGAAACGGCCGAATAACTCGAGAAATACATATGAGATTGAAAAACGTAAATATACGTGTTAAATATTTTTAAATAAGCTACTCTGTGATACCAAATTTGACCTTCGAAACCTACCCCCTGGGGGTCAGAGGGAGTCCAACTTTGAAATCTTAAATTATAATCCCCATTTTTTATTGCAGATTCGGATTCTACGGACAAAAATACGTAACTTTTGTATTTGATGTTTATTTCAAATATTCGTTTATCACGGTATAATCGAGCATATTAAATCCATACATATTCCCGCTTTTCCAACGGGATTTTCCCTAATCGAAACTGATTGGGCGGAATTTTTGACGTCAAATTCCTCGTCTTTTGTAGGAATAGCGATTCCTGAAAATCACCCGTGGCGATTATTTCAATAGTGCTACACTGTTAAAAATTTGACCCATTTGCTGCAGCGCCACTCCACAGCTATTATAAAATATCTCTTTTGTGACCAATGAGAATGCTCCATAACACAGTAAAGTAATCGTTTTCTATAAAAGCGGTGGAGAGACGATGCAGCAAAAGGGTCAATTTTTTTACAGTGTACTTTACTGTGTTATGGAACATTCTCATTGGTCATGAAAGAGATATTCTATAAAAGCTGTGGAGTGACGCTACAGCAAATGGATCAAATTTTTAACTGTGTAGCACTACCGAAATAATCGGCACGGGTGATTTTCAGGAAACGCTATTATTGCAAAAGACGAGGAATTTGATGTCATAAATTCTCCCCAATTAGTTTCGATTAGGGAAAATCCCGTTAAAAAAGCCGAAATATGTATCGATTTAATATGCTCAATTACACCGTGATAAACGAGTATTCGAAATAAACATCAAATACAAAAGTTACGTATTTTTGTCCGTAGAATCCGAATCTGCAATAAAAAATGGGGGTTATAATTTAAGATTTCAAAGTTGGACCCCCTCTGACCCCCAGGGGGTCGGTTACGAAGGTCAAATTTGGTATCACTGAGTAGCTTATTTAAAAATATTTAACACGTATATTTACGTTTTTCAATCTCATATGTATTTTTCCAGTTATTCGACCGTTTCCAGACTTTTCGGACACCCTGTATACACTATATTGCCATTGATTATTGGACACTTGCGATTTTAGACATTTTACTAAATATCTAGAAAAATACATGAGGAATCATCTCGAAACTCTTAGTGTATAAACATAATAGTATAAGTCATACAACTCCGTGAAGATTTTTCCCGAAACTCCATAGGGGACCGTCAACAAATTAAAAAAGAATAAATATCTTTTGAATAACCCTGTCAAAACTAATGTAGCAAAAGCGCTCAAACTCTAGATTATGATTGAATGCCTTATTGTAATACGCCTTGTTCATTTTTATGCAAATAGCATGCATATTCACAGGGTAATTAAGGTTTTTATAAAAATGGTCCCAATTTATTCCAAAATTTTCTTTATAATTTTCAGAGTTCTTTATATAAAATAATATTTTTTTCAGAAAATATGACAAACAACATTGTACACAGTACCCTGTAATCAGAATTAAAAAATAATGAAAATTGTATACAAAATGAGTTGGTTTACTAAATAATTTTTTACTGCGTATGCGTCAACCATATCAAAATTTCATTTGCACATTATGTTAGCTAAATGTGTAGAGCAACTTTTGTGAAAGTTACAAAATCATAACTTGAAAATTCTGAAAATAATCGTCAATTGAATAAGTTGAAAATCCGTTATTCTCAAAATGAAGCAAAAACAAGAGGGGTTGTATCCTATATTTCATTGATTAGTGTCAATATAGAATACACAATACGGGATGCACTTCTACATTTGGATAAAATCCCTCATTTTTTTGCTTCATTTTGGAAACAACGGATTTTGTCTTTTTTCTATAGACGATTGCTTTCAGAATTTTCAAGCTATGATTTTGAAACTTTTACAAAAGTTGCTCTATACATTTAGCTAACATAATATGCAAATGAAATTTTGATATCTTTGACGCATGCGCAGTAAAAAATTATTTAGTAAACCTACTCATTTCCCATACAATTTTTATTATTTTTTAATTCTGATTACAAGGTACTACGTGCAATGTTGTTTGTTATATTTTCGTAAAAAAATATTATTTTATATTAAGAACTCTGAAAATTATAAGGGAAAAACTTGGAAAATTTTGGGACCATTTTTATAAAAACCTTAATTACTCTGCGAGTATGCATACTATTTGCATAAAAATGAACACAGTGTATTACAATAAGGCATTCAATCATAATCTAGAGTTTTAGTGCTTTTGCTACATTATTTTTGACAGGGTTATTCAAAAGATATTCATTCTTTTTTTATTTGTTGACGGTCCCCTATGGAGTTTCGGTAAAAAATCTGCACGGAGATGTATGACGTATACTATTATATTTATATATTAAGAGTTTCGAGATGATTCCTCATGTATTTTTCTAGATATTTAGTAAAATGTCTAAAATCGCAAGTGTCCAATAATCAATGGCAATATAGTGTATATATACATATATATATATATATATATATATATATATATTACAAATTTTAAATTTTTTTTCGCCAAAACTAACCTTTATACAATATTAATTTCCTTGTAATAATATTCCGTACATACTTCAACTTATTAAATTAAAATCTTGTTTCTAGATCTAATCTGTTAATCTTTATGCAGACGATATAAATTCTTAATTTGCCTTAAAAAACATTATTCCAGTATGCGTAAATTTAAAAAGATGGCTCTAAATTTAAAATATTCTTAATTAAACTTTATTTCTTAATATTCCAAATAAAACTCATTTCTTCTATGTTTTTATCAACCCTTTTTTAAGAAAGTCTTATTAAATTTATTCCAAAACCAGACCTTTCAAAAAATATCATTATTTTATTTTATCTATTTATTTATTTTCCCTCCGTCAACCTTTGATAGTGTGCATGTCAATAAATTCATTTCTTTTCTTTTTCTCCTAAAATTAATCATCTATAAAAATCGTCTGCCTAAGAAATTCTGAATCGATTATAAATTGGTTAAATAATATTTTTATTTTAAATAAAATTATCGTCTGTGGAAAATAGTCTCGTAGCTGGACAAGAATTCTGTTTACATAAAAGAATGATGGTTTGAGGTTAGAGAATGTTCTAGAATTTTCTTTTTAGATTTAAAGAGGAAGCTCGAGAGGTGGTAAGAGAGATGAGAAGAAGGATTCTTGGGTGAGCTCTAGCATGAGTACGACTTGATGTAGTAAAGCATGGAATATTTTTTGAATGTTTCGGAAAAATATCGGCTGCAACAGGAGCTTTTCCTTCTATTATAGCTACAGTTTAATAAAATGAACTTGCAGCAGCCAAGGAGTGATTATTTTGACTTTCTACATTTATTTATTTTGTTTTTTTTCTCGCTGGCCATGACTTCTGTGCTGAGCAAGGGAAACCTGGCGATGATGTTTCTGCCCCCTAACTTCAAAATGTCACACACACACACACATATTAGGTAGATTTCGTAAGAAATACTACCTATTGCAATCGCACCAGTTTATATATATATATATATATATATATATATATATATCTCACTTTTTTATGGACACGATAACTTCTATAATTCTTCACCAATCTCCACCAAACTTAGACATAAAATCAATGGGGATAAAATCTTGGATGAGTTCGTTAATGGGCAAAATCGGACCAAGGGGGTCGGAATAGGGGGCGTTTTTGTGAAAACCGAAAAAACGCCATAACTTCTTAATTAAAGTAGATATCGAATCGGTTTAAAGTTTATATTACTTCTTTAAAATGGGCCAAAAGTATATATATGACAGATTTTTGATAAATTTAGAAGTGGGCTCAAGGGGCGAAAAAAACAGGGATTTTGAGAGAAAAAAAATCATAACTTCGTCAATTTTCAAGATATCAAGTCCAAATAATTTTTTTATAAATGTTCTTAAAATTATCTAAAACTTTTGTATTTACAAGTTTTTGATAGGACCAACTTTTACCGATGAAAAAAATTAAAAACGAAAAAAAAAAGGGCGCTGAAAAAAGAGAAAAATCCATAACTCCGTCAATTTTTAAGATATCAAATCTGATTAAATTTATTTTACATCTTCTCAAAAATATCTACAACTTTTATTGACAAGTTTTTCATAGGACCAATTCGTATAGCAAAAAGAAATTAAACAAAAATAGGAGTTGGAGAAAAAACCTCAAATCCAAACGGCTTATATTCTGACTCATTTTTAAATTCATTTTTGATTTTAAACGCATCCAAATGGTAGATCCTCTTATTTAGAAACTGTATAAAGTGACGCATTGGTCAATTTTCTGATAAAGACAGAATAAATTTCAAAAAAAGGCTACCAAAAAGGGTATTTTGAACAGAATTTCCGAAAGTCATCGGGACTGAAAATTGAAGGAAGTATTCAAATAAGAAATCGCGTTTTTTTCTGACTCGTTTTTAAATCCATTTTTGTTCTCAAACGCATCCAATTTACAGATCCTCTTATTTAGGAACTATATAATGTGATGCATTGGTCAGTTTTTTGATAAAGACGGAATATATTTCAAAAAAGGCTACCAAAAAGGGTATTTTGAACAGAATTTTCAGAAATCATCGAGACTGAAAATTTAAGGAAGTGTTCAAATAAGAAATTTCGTTTTTTTCTGACTCGTTTTTAAATCCATTTTTGCTCTCAAATGCATCCAATTTACAGATCCTTTTATTTAGGAACTATATAATGTGATGCATTGATCGGTTTTTTGATAAAGACAGAATATATTTTGAAAAAGGCTACCAAAAAGGGTATTTTGAACAGAATTTTCCGAAGTCTTCGAGATTTGAAAATTTAAGGAAGTTTTCACATAGCAAATTGCGTTTTTTATGACTCGTTTTAAAGTCCATTTTCGCTCTCAAATGCATCCAATTTACAGATCCTCTTATTTAGAAACTATATACTGTGACGCATTGGCCAGTTTTTTTGATAAAGATAGAATATATTTTTAAAAATGCTGTCAAAGTGAGTATTTCGCACAAAATTTTCCGAAGCAATCATGATTAAAGAATTAAGGATGTATTCAAACAACAAATCGGTTATTTTATGACTCATTTTTAAATTCAATTTTTTTCCCAAATGCTTTCAACTGACAGTTTTTTGTTATTTAGGAACTGTATAATGTACCGTTTTGGTCGATTTTTTAATAAATTTAGAATCTATTTCAAAATATGTTGTCATAATGGGCATTTGAGCTGAATTTTTCTTAAGATGATTCTGATAAAACCAGTTTTTGCAGGAAAATGAAATTAAAAACTTTTCATAAACGGCCAAATGAAGTTATTAAACTGGGTTTATCTCTAATCATATATATTTTTTTGTTGAAATGAGCACTCTTCGAAATCTACCTCCGCCTATAGGCCCAGCCGACAGGGATTTTATATATATATAATTTCATGCATTAATTTCATGGAATCCTGGAGGCTTATGAAAGATTGTGTTATTCTGCAGTCGACAAACCTAGTCAATTTGTGTGAAATACTTGATACTAACTGATATCAGAGAATTGAAATTGAGAATACAAGGTGGTTGTTTTGCAGTCGTACTACTAATCTATACGGTCAGAGCGTAAGTGTAGCAAGGCAATGGATTCCATAATCCGGTGATTTCTTCACCAGAAACAGAGCTAGTTTCTTTTCTAAGTTGTTTATTCATCAAACATGAAAAATTAAAATGAGTCTCACATATGAAAAAATTCGTAAGCACTTCATTCTTTGGCACGAATCATTATGTCATATTACGTGATTTTAAAAAGAAAATTTAGAAAACTACAAGTGTCGTAGACAGGAGATAATATATGTCGAAACACTTTAAACAAAACAGAAATCTAAGCTCCGAAGTCACTGCATCTGCTTTTTGTTTGATTCGCAGAGGACGACAGATATCGACGTAGTACAGAAATGAGCCAATCAGTGAAAGGAGTACATCTATAGATAGGCAGCTAAGCTAATCACTCGAGAGGGGGAGTGAACCTAAGGAGCCCATACCTCGTGTTTTTGAGGTAAAAAACCTAGCGTGGGAACCTAGCGTAAAAAAAGCGTGGGAACATAGTTTACAGGAATTAAGATTGGAAATAAAAGTAACAAAATGGCTTTTCAAACATTCGAAAATAGTAACTAGCTTCTCTCAGAATAATATAGATTGGATAGCTGATAAAATTTATAAAGGACTAGGTGTAGTGTAGTGTATTTTGTGACGGCCGATTATCTACGCTAGGGATATAGGCCCAAGGGGAGGGATGCCCTTCGTGGGGGTCTTTCTAAGGGAACCTAACCCGTATTCACGCAAGGTTCGAAGAAAACCACGAAAACTCCGAACGGTTAGGCCGACGGCCGCGATTGGGTTCGAACCCAGCACCTGCCGTCTACCAGTTGAGAGGTCAGACCCTCTCGGCCACTGGTAGGGCAATAAAACCTTATATAATATATATATATAAAGGTTATATATATATATAACCTTTTATAAAGGACTAAAAACTCTAGATTAAGATTTTGAATGAGCTATTTATTAATATACGCGTTTTAAAATTAAAGGGAAATTAAATAGAAACAAATAACAGGTATTATTAAAAAATAGAGAGATGAAGAATATGCCAGAAATTTTGAAATTTTTTTATGAATATTGCGAAATGAAATGTTAATATAACACACACACATGCATACACACATATATACTGGTAGATTTCGCACGATACGCTATTCGGTTTTCCTAAAAGGTTATTGAAAAAAAAAATATGACAGATAAAATTAAAAAACTATATTTTCTTAACACCTCATAAATTAACCATTATTGTTGTCTTATTCGTATAATTTTACATTATCCCCTTCATAGTCGATGTTAGCGATAGAATAGACAACATAGTTTTAAAACCACTGAAGTACTGTAATTAACAACTTCTTGGTAGGTTTGTTATGCTGAATTTTACGCTTCTACCTAAAATTTATGTTTAGATATGGTGAAACGACCTACAACTTACCATCATCCCATTAAGCCTACCTACTTGAGAATTTCCAAAACCAATAAAATATATGTTTAAGTATGTTTTAGTATATTGTGAAATGATCTAAGAGTTTCATTATTCTCCCTTTAATCCTCTTAAAGGCGGGAAAAATTCTAAAATCGCTGAAATGGATGTAAAATCTATCTATATATTTAAAAGACCTGGCTGTTTTTTTAGCCATCAGCCCTGAGCTTTCTACTGGCCCGATTTCGATAATTATTTTTTTAAATCAAAGCTGTTTATGTGTAGATGTGCCCATTCTGGCTAATTTTTAATTTATTTCCTTTTTAATTTTTTATTTTTAATTTTAAAACATTTTTCGTGACATTTCTTCAAAACAGTGGCAACAGATTAAGCTTTTCTCACTATAATAAAAATTTATTTTGCTTTATTAATTTCCACCAATTAGGAGCTTGATCTCATCGGTGAATGTGGAATTGCAGTTCAAAGAAAAGAATAATATGGTTTTCGTAAATTTAATCCAAATAAAATGATTGCACATATTTACTCAATAATCGTCGTACAATACACAGATTTTTTACTGAGTAATATTACTAAGTATTATGTAAATAAAATAATAGAAAATAAATTTTAATAAAATATAATATCTAAAGCGAAATTTTGTAGATGGAGGAAATGTCGTCATTCAGAAACCAGATAAATTTGTTCCATGAATATAATATACCACGGAGTAAGTTTCTTACTCCGTGTAATATACATATTATAGCTGTGTCAGTGATGATGTCATACTCACTGACTTTTATTCCTGCATCTAAATAAACTGAACTTCTATTTATTTAACGGTCCGTGGTGTGCACAAATGAAAATATTTCAATAAATTGCGCTATTTCTATTTAATTATAATAAATATTTTATGAAACTAAAGAATTTTTAAATAACTGCATAAATCACGCTTTTATTTCGGAAAAGATGAGTGTTTCTGAAAGTGTAAATGATGTCATATTAGAAAAAAAAAGTATAAAACCCGTGATATGCGGTATTACGATATTTCTATTTTACATAATATCAAAAATTAATTAAAATCATTTCGTTGTATTAAGTTATTATTTAAAATAAAAATAAATGGTACAACTCTGTTATCCCGTCGACCAAAATACTATCGCCAAAATATAAGATTAAATGCCAATAATGGATGATCGTGAATGTCAATTCCAAGGCTACCTTATCATAATAACTATTATTATGATAAGGTATATGATTATTATGATTTTATATTTTATATTATAACCACTTTATTATTATGATTATTATGATAAGGTGGCCTTGGTCAATTCAATGACATTAAATACGATACACGTATTTAAAACGTCATTAAGTGATTTTGATTTCGACTTTTTATTTGCATTTTTATTAACATTCTACTAATTATTTGTTTTTTATTATTTAAAATACAAATTACATCAATATGTATAATTTGGCTATTAGATAAGAACTTTAATTGATAACTTTATCATAATAGCATATCTTTATTATTTTTTACTGCTTACCTATACGATTGAAGTTTAATTTTAACAATTTCTACAACTGCGTTTTATAGAAATAGTATTTTGTTAATTTGACAATAAATATCGTTTGTTTAAGAGCTAGACGTACCAATATAAAATGCATTTTTTACTATAACTAATTTTGTAGGTTTATTATAAGTCAATGAAACAGTTCCTTCTTAAACATTTTCTTTCGTCAAAATTTGACGGGTTTTATCTCGTTACTTTTAAATTAGCTTGCTATCTTGAATTTCATGCCCCTACCTAAAACTGCTGCCAGAATGTGGCCAAATATTTTAGAATTTTTGACTCCCTTTAACTCATTTAGAGGGCAATTTCTAAAGTCCTGAAATACGTGCTTAATTTCACTGGCCTGCGATGAAAAAAACATATAAAAGAACTGATAGCTGAACCTTGTGTATTTTTTTTTTTTTTTTTTTTTTTTTTTTTTGTGCTAATTTAAAGAATAATAATGAAAAACTTCTATCATGTCACGTTTTCTTGAAAAAATCAGTTTTACTTAGATTTTTATGAACATTCCATCAACCATATATTCCATTCCTCATGGACTTGATGTGTTATACCTTCAATTGAATTGTCAGTTATCTAACCAGTCTTCAGACTAGGACTATCCAGAATTTAAGGATCCGATGCCGAATATCAAGAAGCTATTATCCTTAATCCTTCTCTCCACTTGAACTTAATGATCTAACTACAGATCTGAGCATATCGAAAGAGGCAGTTTAAATTTAAGCTTCAAATTAAAAGAAAAAAAAACTTATTGGCCAAAGAAATCTGTTTCTGTTAGTACGGGAATCGAAAAAAAAAATTAGAAAAGGAATGTGCTAAGTACTTTGAGGAAGAGGAGAAGTTGGTCTATTGTTCAGCTTTTCGGGAACTGGACAGCAATTTTAATATCACTTATGGTAAAAATGAATGAGAGCTGTTAATCGATTCATCTTAAAGTTGTTCTTTATCACGAAAGCCAGTATGTATTTGTACCAGTTGGTAAATGGGTGCATTTAAAAGAACGCTAAGTAAACTTGGCTCTCGTTCTCAACAAAATAAAATAATAATATGATTGGACTATTTGCGGTGTTTTGAAAGTTATCTTGGTGAACAAGGCGAAAATACAAAACACCCATGGTTCATTGGTGAGTGGGACAGTCGTGATTAGACTCAACATTAGGTCTAAAAGAAATACGGTCTGGCAGCAGTGATTTTCACCCATTTAAACTTATAAAAAATAATCGATTTCTGAAAAACCAATTTGCCTCACTAAGAAACGATTATTTTACATAGATTTAAATGGATGAAACCACTGTTGCAGATAGTATATGCAAAATTGTTCGAGACAATACATTTTTAAATAAGATTTCAGCAAAAATATTGATATCAATTTTATAAAAAATATTGACATGATGGGTGAAAATGGAGGTCATTTACAAAATCAGCACACCAAATAACATAAAAATCAATTGAAACTTCTTTTGTATTTTTCAAAAACTTCAATTTTGCAGGGTTGTGTTATTTTTTAGTAGTGTTATTTTCATTAATTCCACACTTCTATCTAAAACGGCTGATGAGATATACCAAATATTCAAAAAATTTCGACCTCCTTTATCTCTTTAGGGGGAAATTTTTGAATATACTAAAATATGTTATTAATTATTTGTTTATCAGATTTTTTTTTCTTGAATTTCACGTTCCTACCTAAAAAGACTGCAGAGATATGGCCAGTTGATCTATAAAACGATGTCTCAGCAAAACCGAATTGCACGACTTGCATTGCATTTTTTGTTGTTTTCAATTAGGAGGTGGCATAATTGATACAAAAAATATTGAATTATTAAATGTATACAAAAATATTCTCATGAATAGCAACATATAACGATTAACGGTCTTAACGATTTCGTGCTATATAATAATGAGCTAGAATACTAATGGTTTATGCAGAATAGAATTAGATAAAGAAGACTGGTTATAAGGGATTCGTAGAAATGCCCATCGTGGCGCAATCGTAGTTTTTTCTTTTCTTTTTTTGTAACTGACACATGGGAAGGGTTAAAGTTGTCTGGGTGTGCCAAAGCATTACCTAAAAGTGGAAACAATGTATTATCTCTTTAATTTTTAGCCAATCAGTTAAAATTTTTTTAGCGTTTCTTGTATGAGTAAAATTGAAATTTGATTGCTCAACTACTATTTTAAAGACAAAATGCTTGTAAAAAAATACAGTTTTATTTTATTTAAGTTTTTTAAATCTTTCTAATGACATACTTTAAATCTGGGTAAAAATTTGGTGTCAACTACGTTTTTTTCGACTAAACAAAATGTAGTTATAATAATATGAAAACACAATCGAACACAATTGATTAAAGAAAAAGAAAACGAATTATTTCTGATAGAAGTAAAGTCATATAAATTGTAAAATATCAATTTTAATTCGATCTAAAAATTCAAAGTACTTGGGTATTTTTAAGTTTCATCTATCAATTTTCATTAAAATTACGTAAAGTAAACAAAATTTACATTAAAAAAATAGTTAATAGAAAAAATAAAACCATAATTATTTTTGATTAAAAGTTAAATTCGTGTAGTTTGGAAAATATCCAGACTGATAAGGAAAAGCACTAAATATTTGCAATTCATTTTTGAATTTTCTTTGGATATCACCTAATTTCAATGATACACATTTCTAACTAAATTTAAAGTTAGAGAAAACGAAGAAGTTTCATCACTTCAATCAGCATATCTTAAAATCTCCACACCAAAGTAAAAATTTTTCGACAATACAACAGAATCTCGATAGCTCGAAGTCAGAGTGCACGAAAAAAATTCGGAATATCAAGGTTTTTGATCAAAATATCAAGGCTTTATATACAATTAATGTCGCTGGACCATCTATCATATAAGTATTTTTTCGTCATATCGAGATTTTTGCGTTCACAATATTCGACAAATCAAAGTTCATCTGTATAGATTTTATCAAAAGAAGAAAGTCTGAAATATTTCCGACTAAGAACAAATTACCGTAAATTTTTTTTATTCAAAGTTGTTTTGTTTTCTTTTTCTTCTAATTAAAAAGTACAATAAAAAAATTTCTCCAATTAACAAGTTTTTATAATTTTATATATATACACTGCTTTTGACTAAACGCACATTTTCCCGATTGAACGGGAATTTTTCCGACTGATTTTTTCACTTTTCCAATTTGTAAGTCATTTTAGGTAAATACCATTTTTTCGACTAAAGGTACATTTTTCCTATCGAAAGAGAAATTTTCTGATTGATTTTTTCGTTTTTTCAATTTATAAGTTCTTATAGTAAATAACATTTTTCCGACTGAGCGTACATTTTTTCGATTGATTTTTTTATTTTTCCAATTTAGAAGTCCTTATAGGTAAATACCATTTTTCCGACTAAATGTACATTTCTCCTATCAAGTGGGAATTTTTCCGACTGATTTTTTCGTTTTTTTCAATTTGTAAGTTCTTATAGTAAATAACATTTTTCCGACTGAGCGTACATTTTTCCGATTGATTTTTTCATTTTTCCAATTTATAAGTCCTGTGGCGTAGTGGCAGATGGGCTTGCAATAAATTGTAGAAATTTAATTAAATATTCAAGACTAAGTTTTATAAACTCAACAACTATAAAATTTTAATGAGAAATGTCAGTTACAAACGCTCTGACTTTGCAGAACGGTTGGTTCGCCGGACACCCGGACTTCAAACCCCGATATTGGGTATAGCAGTGGTCTGAGAGAGCAGAGCTCCCTCCAACGTAAACTCGAGAGATCTATCTCTCAACTGTCCGACCAGCAGCCAAGAAAAAACAACGTCCTTCCCTGGTCAACATTCACAAGGGGGGGGGGAGGAAAGACCTCTTTCTCAGACTTCTTCCAATCTGGATCCAGGGGTCAAGGCGTCCTTCTCACATTCGATATCACAGAGTGCCTCCCCTTGACTGATTTCACAGCCCAAAGAAATCTGTACTTAGCAATAGAAATGCAAGCAAAACACCTGTGTAAGGTGACCTCCACATAAAGCGCGGGGGGCAGTATTGTTCAGGCATGGCACTAAATCCTCGTACACCACTCAGCTGGAGACAACTTGCCCATCCCCTCACTGTCCACATAAAGTTCAATAATTGCGACCACATTCCGATCCTTGAGGACAAAAGGCACACCTGCGGCAGGAAATGTGAAGATATGACAACTCCTTCCCCCTAAAGAGTTTTCCTGGGCTTGACTAGGAAAGCTCCACAAGGATAGCTCGTTCCCTTCAAACACCCTTTGTGAGGCAAGGCAAGGCAAGGCACATTTAAATATCCTATCACTTAATTTTAACTACCCTTTTCCGAGAACAATTTTCACATAACACCCATCTTGTCTCACTTGGAAACACAATAATAAATAACAATACATAAACACAATGTTAAACACTGAAATTAAAAATATGCTAGATAACTAATATTTACAACTTCATAGTTTATTTAAAGAGGCTAAGGGATGAGTCGGCTCAGACCATCGGCGTTCCCATTTTCTTTTCCTGGCTTATGCTCTATTCTAAATTTTAACTGTTGTAGGCATAAGGCCCAGCGCAATAGCCTCGCATTAGCTCCCATCATTTTTTTTAGATACGTGAGAGGATCGTGGTCTGTCTGAATCAGGAATTCCTGGCCATCCAGATAATAAGTTAACTTTTTTACTCCAAAAATGATAGCCGCTAACTCTTTCTCTACCGTACAATAATTTTTCTCAGCCTGACTAAATTTCTTGGACAAATAAACTATGGGATGTTCTTCCCCGTTACTCATTTGGGATAACACAATACCGGCCCCAATTTCGCTCGCATCTGATTGGACAATAAATTCCTTTGAATAATCTGGAGCATAGAGTACAGGTTTACTTACTAACTTTCCCTTTAAATTTTCAAACGCGGATTGACAATTTTGCGTCCATTCTATTTTCTCTTTTTTAACCCTCCCCTTTAACGCGTCGGTGAGAGGAGCCGCGATAACAGAATAATTCGGGATGTACCTCCCATAGTACCCCACAATTCCTAAAAATGCTCTAATTTGAGTCTTTGTGCAAGGGGTAGGAAAATCTTTAATTGTTTGTATTTTAGCCTCCCCCGGGGATCTTTTACCCGACCCAATCTCGTGACCTAAGAATTTAACGTGGTCTTGGGCAAATTGACACTTAGAAGGTTTGATGGTAAGGTTTTCTTCCCGTAATTTCTCTAATACTCTCCCCACGTCTTTCACGTGACTTTCAAAACTAGGAGAATACACCGCAATGAAATAGAACGGCGCATTGGCTAATTCAAACATCATTTTCTTAGGTATGTACGTGCCAAAGGGGGTCACAAATGCCGCATACCTTTGGGCTTGCTTCGAGAGAGGAATTTGAAAATACCCCTTCGTCAGATCCATAACAGTTATAAAGGGAGTGGCGCTCACCTTTTGCAAAACTTCCTCAATATTCGGCAAGGGGAAATACATATGGCGCGTAATCGCGTTCAATTTTCTGTAGTCCACACAAGGCCTAGGATCCTTGCCAGGACTCTCAACTAGAATCATCGGACTTGTATAGTCTGACTGACCGATTTCTATCACCCCCAAATCTAATAATCTCTGAATTTCATCTTGCAAAATAGTAATTTGTCTAGGGGACATCCTGTAAGGCCTTGCCCGCACCTGGGCATCGCTCGTGAGCTCTATGTCCATCTCCACTAATTTAGTATTACCCGGATCTGCAGAAAATACCTTCCCATTCTGTCTTAACATTCTACAGAAACTATCAATTTGACTTTCCGTAGCGCGCTCCGCTAATCCACTTTCCCGCACAATTTCCCGCAAATCGAACTGAGTCGAATCCGGTGCCGGATAAGGTATCTCAGCGTCCTTTTCAGACTCCTGTGGTTCCTCCGGAATAATCAAATTAACTCGTTCCGGCCTGCGGTAATATGGTTTCAGCAGATTTACATGATAAATGGTACTTTTGTCCCTCTTTTCAGGTAAATCAATCAAATAATTTGTATCCGAAATTTTCCCTGTTACAGTGCCCGGCCCCAGCCAATTTACAGCCATTCTATTGGGCTTAGAAGTAGCTAAAACCAACACTTTATCTCCCACATTAAAATTTCTAGACACTGCATTTCTGTCATACCAGACTTTCCTTTTCTCCTGGCATTCGCGCAGTTTCTCGGAAGCCAAATCCTGACATTTTTTAAGTCTGTTGACTAAATCCAAGATGTATTCAACAACCGTTGGATCGGTATCACCAGAATCCATCCAATTCTCAAAAACAATAGTCTGAGGGGTCCTCAGATTCTTCCCTAAAACCAATTCAGAAGGGCTAAACCCTAAACTTTCGTGGGTCACCGTGCGTAACGCAAACAGTGCCGCTGATAGATTCTTCTCCCAATCTTCTCCTGATTCTAAACAAAGCACTTTAAGGACTCTTTTTAATGAAGAATGCCATCTCTCCACCACATGACTCTGCGGGTGACAAACCGAACTATGAGTCACTTTGATTCCAAAGCGTTCAAAAAACTCAGAAGTTAACTCACTGGTGAAGGATTTTCCCAAATCACTCTGGATTTCTTTAGAGAAACCCGTCCTAGAAAATACCAACAACAAGGCATCAATCACACTGACCGACGTGATATCTTCCACCGGTATAGCATCCGGATACCTCGACGCCACACAAATAGCAGTAAGTAAATATCTATTATTCTTATGACTCCTGGGTAATGGACCTACGGCGTCTATATTTATTTTTGAAAACACTTCCGAAATTACAGGCACAATTTTCAAAGGTGCTTTCACTTTATCCCTATTATGACCAACAATCTGACATTCGTGACAGGTTTTAACATATTGTTCAATCTCTCGATAACAGTTCGGCCAAAAATAATGCCTCAAAATTCTGTCTTTAGTCTTTGTGGTTCCCAGGTGTCCTGACACTTCATTATGACAAAGGGCCTTTAAATCCTCCCTAAACTTCTCCGGAACGCACAATTGCATCCTCTCTTCCCCCGACTTACTCACAACTATGCGCACAAGACGGTCCATTACAATTTTAAATTCTTTTTCCTCCGCAGTTTTTGCTCTTTCCCACAAAGGAATTAACGAAGGACATTTCAGCTGTTCCCTTTTGAATTCATCCCCCGAAATCTTAGCTAATATATTTTCCCCATCAGCCTTCGGTAGAAATTCCCCATCCTCTTCATTTAAAGTGAGAGGTTCAGTTTCGGTTTCGGATTCACCCGGAATTTCGACTTCCATTTGTTTACTCTTTCGACTTTGACTACGCGTAATTACAGCACAAACAGGTATAGGAGATTCCTTATGCTTCTCAATTAATTCTGCGGTTTCATTACCCATTAAATAGAATCCCTGATCTAAATCATCCGGTTTAACAGCTGCCTTAGTGACAATAGTTCCAAATTCACCTTGAATTGTGACTTTAGCCAAAGGTAAACAAAAGCAGGTTTTATCTAAAGGTTGACGTACCCAAGTTACTTCACCTAATAAATCTTCCTTATTTACCCAACTTTTTGCTAGCAAATCGATTCCACTACCACTGTCTCTTAAACAATCCCTTTCAACGCCATTAATTCTCACTTTACTGATATATGGATCAAAACTCTCATTTACTTCTACATTTCCGACTAATCGGCACACTATTTTTTCCTCTCTTTTTCTTAAACTGGGGCAGTCCGGGCGTATATGCCCTTTAACATTGCACTGGAAGCAAACGACTTCCCTAGTTTTCTCAAAGCGTTTATTTTTTTCTACCTTAGGTAGTTCCCTATTATTCTGAGGCTCCGGTTTCCTCCGATCTTCCGTCCTTTCCTTAAAATTATTCCCTGTTTTACCCTTTCCAAAAGACCTCCTTTCCCAAGGTTTACTATCCGTTTTTTTTAACGTTTTCTTGACGCTCTCATAATAATCTAGTTTGGTCGCTAATTCAGAAGCTTCGCGAAATTCCTCCCAACTCTCTAGATACCTTTCCTTAATTTCAGGGGGAACCCGTTTTTTCAATTGCTCCGTAAGCATTAATTCCTTCAAAGATTGAAAATCAGTCACCTTTGCGGACTCTAACCAATTATCTAGATAGCCACGCAACTCATAAACCAGATCAGACCAAAACGCACCCGGTTTTTTTTTTATGCTCCTCAAATCTTAACCTTAAAGCAACCGTGCTTAGTCTAAACCTAGTCAATAACATACTCTTCATGTGATAATAATCATCTCCCTTATCTGCAGGTTCCTTGACAACTAACTCAGCTATCTCTGCAGGTAACAACGGAATTAATTGCGACACCCATTCTTCCTCCTTAACTTTCTCTTTTGTAGCTTGACGTTCAAAAATCATAAAAAATAAAGTAATATCTAAGATTTTCGGATCAAATTTTGGGACTAAGTCCTTTAACTTAACTTTTCTGGTCCCTTCAGTATTTATGGAAACCGTCGATCCTACACTCGCTGTTTCTACAGCATTAGAAAGCCTTAACCTTTCCAATTCATATTCGCGCTCTTCTTTAGCTATTTTGTCTAACCTTTCTTTTTCCCTCTCCTCTTTGGCTTCCCTAGCTAATCTTTCCTTTTCCGCTTCCTTTAATTCCTCTAAAATACGATCTAAGAAAGCTTCCCCAGTTTCCTCATCATATTCCGTCGATTCCGTTATGCCTTTTATAATATCTTTAATCAGGTCTGAATCCGACACATCAACCTCAAATTCTCTGGCTAACAAAATTAAAGTTTGTTTCTTCTGCCTTTTTAACTTATTTAGAAAAGCCATGATAACAATTAACTAACACTCCTATACACAATTCTAACCTTTCAAAAACAAAGAACCTAATCTTTGAGTTATTTCAACATTAAATAAGATTTCCAAAATTTCAATGAGATTTCAATTTAAATATAGTTTCAAAATTAATTATAATTTCAAAATTATTACATTCCATAACTCTTACATATGCTACTCTTTTCACTTTGCCCCAACATAACATACAAAACAAATATCATTACTCCCTACCTTAACTTAAAATATATATATATATATGAATGATCAAATGTTTCCAAATGAGACAAAAATAGATATAATAACACATATAAATAACACACTAGAGAAATGCATATACAACAAAATGAAACCCTTCAACAAATTTCTACACACAATACACTAACCTATCTCTACCACACCCACATAATCGAACATTCCCAGTTCAAATTAAATTTTAAAAAATTAATTTTTCTAACTTTCTCATTGACCAGTACCTTGCAACACAAAAAGCATTTAAAAGGAACTCACCCCTCTTTTAGGCGACGGAACGGGTACTCCACCAGACAATACCAGGCAATCAGTCAGATGAAACTCCGGACGGGTGCTCCACCAGACGAATTCACACTAGGAAACGTTGAACAGGCATACCATTCTGGCGAAAGTCCAATTTCACAAGCGATGAAAATCCAAAAAATTGTCGAACATGCACACGACTCTGGCGAAAGTCCAATTTCACAAGCGATGAAAGTCCAAAAAATTGTCGAACATGCACACGACTCTGGCGAAAGTCCAATTTCACAAGCGATGAAAGTCCCAAAAATCAACTGAAGAAACGGGTCCAGAGTTTTTAACTTAACTCTCAGATCCAAACGCGCTGCCACCAATATAATTTATTTAATTTAGCTGTGGCGTAGTGGCAGATGGGCTTGCAATAAATTGTAGAAATTTAATTAAATATTCAAGACTAAGTTTTATAAACTCAACAACTATAAAATTTTAATGAGAAATGTCAGTTACAAACGCTCTGACTTTGCAGAACGGTTGGTTCGCCGGACACCCGGACTTCAAACCCCGATATTGGGCTTAGCAGTGGTCTGAGAGAGCAGAGCTCCCTCCAACGTAAACTCGAGAGATCTATCTCTCAACTGTCCGACCAGCAGCCAAGAAAAAACAACGTCCTTCCCTGGTCAACATTCACAAGGGGGGGGGGGGAGGAAAGACCTCTTTCTCAGACTTCTTCCAATCTGGATCCAGGGGTCAAGGCGTCCTTCTCACATTCGATATCACAGAGTGCCTCCCCTTGACTGATTTCACAGCCCAAAGAAATCTGTACTTAGCAATAGAAATGCAAGCAAAACACCTGTGTAAGGTGACCTCCACATAAAGCGCGGGGGGCAGTATTGTTCAGGCATGGCACTAAATCCTCGTACACCACTCAGCTGGAGACAACTTGCCCATCCCCTCACTGTCCACATAAAGTTCAATAATTGCGACCACATTCCGATCCTTGAGGACAAAAGGCACACCTGCGGCAGGAAATGTGAAGATATGACAGTCCTTATACATAAATACCACTTTTCCGACTAAACGTACATTTCCCCTATCAAATGGGAATTTTTCCGGCTGATTTTTTCGTTTTTCCAATTTGTAAGTCCTTATAGTAAATAACATTTTCCCGACTAAACGTACATTTTACCGACTGATTTTTTTCGTTTTTCCAACTTATAGGTTTTTTATAGATAAGTACCATTTTTTTTTTTCCAATTAAGTGTATTGTTTACCGACCGAACGCGAAATTTTCCGACTGATTTTCTCAGGGGGGGGGGGGGTGCCGCACCCCCCATACCCCCCCCCCCCGGGATTTACTCCCCTGGTTTCAACACTTACTCATCCTGTTTGTACATATGAAACTAACATGATGTTTAATAGTGAGCTAGTTATACACTCGAATTTTTCTTCATCTTATTCTTTTCTTACCAAAAAATGAAGTTATTATACAACAATTTAATGAGAAACATAGTAACTACTTTGGGAATAAGCACTAATATATCTTTCTGCATCACAGAGAGAGAGAGAGAGAAAGAAAATATGACCCCCCCCCCATTCACTTGTAGTTACGATTCTGGTCACATATACGTGTCGCTCGTCTTCAAGGGGTTAATAAAACACCTGGAATAGCTTACAAAACATATTCGCAATTATGAACTCATCTAGTAATATTTTTTCGATACCAAATTATAATAAAACAATGTGAAAAATTCGTTACATACAGATTATAAAATGAAATGTATCCATGCGGCATTTAATTTTAAATATGATTAGCGTTATGATTTCGACAATTAATATTAATTTTACATTATAATGATATAATTTAAGTAATGAAGCAGGAATCGGCTGTCGTAAATTAAAGCGAAAAAAAAAAGAGTTATTGTTCATATAGTTTATAAATGCATAAACTAGGTGTTCTCACTTGGAACAGTGTCCTTTCAAGATGAATATATGATATAGGGTAGAAATGGAACATTAAGAAAAGGAAAAGAAGCCAATTTTCAATTGTGTGATACATTTATTTCTAATTATCATACAGACTAATCGCAACTGCATTGTTTTCCCAATGTCGGTTAGAAAACTTTTCGGTGCTTTCATTCACAATTATATCTTGCATAACAAGATTTGCGTTTCCAAGACAACCAAGCACCGTAACAGTGTCCTTGAACTCTAAAAACGGTTCAGGAAGTAAGGGGGAAAAGTTATCATTCGCAAATGTATTGATATTAAAATTTCGATTTTTAGAGCATGTGTAAATGGGAAAAGATGAAAGCATAAGCCTATAGCAGATGTCACTATGCTGCCAGAAAGGATAGACCGAAACAGATTTTTAATGCCAAAACCGAAAACGAATTTCGGTTCTATCCTTCTATTTTCGGCCGAAAACAAAAACGCAAAAATCCTCCAAAAAATTAAGTACCTAATACATACATAAACATATGCCTAATTATTAATTAATGATACGTATTAACGAAAAAATGCATAATTATTAATTAATTATGCGTATTTATTAGATATACATAATCATTAATTATTTATATGTGTGTCCCAAGTCGTCAGTCTGTTCCTTAGAATCAAAATTTTTTATTTTCATCTAAAATATACTGTAATTAATTCATCAACGACACGAAAGATTTTCTAACTATACGAATTTCATTTAATTAAAAGATATTTTAGTTTTATGCATGTTCACACCTCGATTTATCTTATATAATGATTTTTGTAAATAAACACTTGTTATACTAGAACATTCTAAAAAATATTTTAATACTGCTGCTATTTCAAACTAAAAGATTCCTATTGCTGTTAAGTCTGCAGCTTTTATTGAGCACGTGAAAAAGTTTTATCCTACATGCATTGCTTGCTTTATAATTTGCACACACGTCTTGATCCAGCCATGACTGCTAATGATAAACAATGAAGCTCAAAGCAATAGATAGTCTCATGTGATCCGATACAGCTCAAATAAGTAATGTTGAAAATTTCCGGAGATAGAAACGTGATTTTTGGAAAATAGATTCTTTTTTTTTTTCATTTAACGGAAAGGTATGAAATTGGAAGGCCTGACTAGGAAAACGATTTAGAATCGAACTGTATTTTTCATTTTTTGATAAATATTATGAGCAAAATATAACAAAACATCTAAAAACAGAATCGATAAGAACCGGGAAAATATTCCACATTAGACAATTTTTTGTCTTGGCACATATATCAGAACGGAAATCACCTATGGAATGATAAGTTATTTTGATCACGTGACAAACACATTTTTCTCCTTTCCTTGAGTGGTTGTTCTTCTTTAGCGCGGAAATTCGCTCCAAAACGCCCAATTTGTCACTATTTTCTGAAAGATCCACTGCGTTTGCAAAAAAGGGAAAAAACATTTCGATTCGATAGTTTCTGAACAACAACACCAGCTACTAGTTTCACGCATTTCGGAGCAAAAATAAATTTTAACTTATGTCATAAAGTTTCCGTTTGGATTTGAAAACACTCTTATCTTAATACTGAAAAAAATTATTCTCTTAAATGTGTCATTAATTTATGATCTCAATTGTTCAATTTATTCAAAATGTGTAAATGAGTGATGAGTCCCACCCATAATTTTTAATTGCTACTCCTCGAAAAGTTACACGTATATAAAATATCGATGACTTAGAAATTACGATTTGCAATGAGTATACGATTCCCCCAAGAGAGGATTGAACTCATCGAACTGCTGGAGGCTTGCCGTTACGTCACAACAGCGACAGGTTGAGAAGTATATTTTGGTTCGGGAATCGCGGTGCTTTCAAGTTAAAAGTATCCGTAAAAAAAGATTTTCGGTTTCGGAATCATGTCTAGTATGTTGGGGGAGATTTTTGAAGTACTGAGATGGCCTAAAAAATGGATAATTTCGATTCTGATGTATGTGTACCGCTGGACAACTGGATACCTGACGGATAAAGTGTTCGACTGGATATACGCTTTCAGAAAGAGGCCTCCCTCGTTACCGCCGGTACAAAATCCGATCTTACTGGAGACAGCGTTGGGGCTGGCTTACAAGATTAGGACAGGCCAGGTATGAAAATATTCTAATCATATTATCGTTATAAAAATGTAAAAGAAAACCTGTAACAAATGTAATAGATCCTCAAAAGAAAATAATCTCTTATAGCAGCCCTGTTTTAATAGTATTGGAACCCAATTTTTTGTCAAAATTACATTAATCGAAACTATTTTCAACGAAATAAATAATATTAGTTACTGCTGTTTAAAATGGAATTTTTCTTCGGTATTTTGCGATTCCTTTTTAGCAAGTTTTATTTAAAAGAAATCATATCCAGTAAAATCCGTGGAAGCGAAATTAGTAGCGATTGATTCAAAATTCCAATTTAGCAGGTATAATTGTATAAAATTTATATCGTAAGGATCAGGGGCGTAGGAAAGAGTAGGGCTCAAGCTCCACCCCCACCCCATTGGAAATCTTTTTGTGAGTTTATAGTGTTTCTTAAGTGAACTTTAAATTGTATTAATTTAAAAAAAGAAATAAATAAAAACTATAAAAAATGATTTAGAGCACTTTTTTTATAACTGACTTGCTAGTTTTTTTCGAATCTGTCCCAGATTTTTTTATTATGGATAAAATTAATCATTGATTTGCATAATTGCTTATTAATAAGATGTTTTATCATCAGTTGATTTTTTTTTTCAATTTCGCAGTTATTTTGAGCACAATGAGTTATAAACTGTTTGAACTCCCCACCCCCATGCCACAATTTTATTGTTACGCTACTGCTTGGAATAACCGAAATCTTTTATTTAGAAACAGCTCTGTTTACGCAGGATTTGCCAAGCAAAATATAGTCAAACAAGTGCGAACATAATAGTTAAAAATCACGCAAACAAACAAAAAATCAGTTTTATGTAGGATTTAATCTAAACAGGTAGAATTGTAAGAAGTTCCTTTGGACAGTGTTGAATTCAGACACTTTTCTCCGGGAGGGATTTCTGTGGCTCTGGGGAGGTGGGAATTGCACTTTTTTCCCGTTGAAAATACAAAATCTCAAATTTTCCGGGGGGGGGGGGGGGTGATGCCCTTCTCCGTCCCACCCCATGAAATGAAAACTGCATTTGCAGAGTCTATAAAAATATTTTCACAAGTTTACTGCACTAATTTCCTCTCGATGCGAGCTAAGGAGTGCCATAGTACTAAAAAAAATGTTTTTTAAGAATTTGAGCATTACGAAAAATTGATATTTTTGACATCCGGCGCAGTGGTATATGTTTCCTCAGGGCCGTATCTAGAAGTGAATAATAGAAAAGGGGGGGGGGGCTCAAGAAAATGTAGGAGGCTCATATTTTCTTTCTCTCTGTGTGTGTCGCAGAAAGATAAATTAGTGCATATTCACACTGTAGTTACTATGTTTCTTATTAAACTGCTGTAATATAACTTCATTTTATGCTAAGAGAACAATAGGATAATGAAAAATTCGAGTGCATAACTAGCGCAATATTAAACATCATGCTAACTTCATTTGTGCAAATAGGATGAGCAAGTGTTGAAATACTTACTTTAGTTAACAATTTAATATTTTTGCAAAACTGTGAAATATCCTCAAAACTAAATTAGATTTTTGAACAAAAATTCATTAGGAGTTTCGGAACATAAACTCCTTTAGTGACCTCTGAATCTTTCCTAGAGCAGGCTCAAAATGAGGCTTAGAATGTTGCTTTTTAAGTATAAAAACAGCATGTTAAAAATGGGTGACAAATGTCCCCTACGCGCTAAATGCGTGACAAATATTCGCGGGCCTAGGGCAGGGTTAAAAATAAGAAACCTCAGATTAAATGATTTATACAGATCGTATTTAAAAAGTGCAAATTAAATTCAAGATTGAAATTGCATAGTATAATCAGGGCCGTAGCTAAGGGGGCGCTATGGGCGGCTCAGCCCCCCCCCCCCCTAAAATATTTTGAGCCCCCCCTGGAAAAAGTTCCAAGGTCACTAAATGTTCCGAAAATTCAAATGAAATTCTGTTCAAAAATCTAATTTAGTTTTGAGACCCTTTCACAGTTTTGCAGAGTTACTAAATTGTATCTAAAATACATGTTTCAATACTCCCTCATCCTATTGGTACATATGAAGCTAACAGGATGTTTAATTTTGCACCAGTTATACATTCAAAATTTCCATCATCATATACTTTTCTTAGCATAAAATGAAGTTATTACAACAGTTTAATGAGAAATATAGTACCTACAATGTGAATAGCACAAATTTACCTTTCTGCATTAGAAAGAGAACAAAAAAATATGAGCCCCCCATACATTCCCTTGAGCCCCCCCCCCCTATATTACCCTGAGCCCCCCCCTATCGTACACTTCTAGCTACGGCCCTGAGTATAATCAAACGGTATATCATCAACAGTGTTGAATTCAGACATTTTTTCCAGCAGGGACTTCTGTAGCTCGGGGGGGGGGGGGGGGGAGGACATGACAGAGTTCCGGGGGTGTTCCAATTTTTTGACCAATGAAAAATAAGAAACCTCGGATTAAATAATTAATACAGATCGTATTTAAAAAGTACAAATTAAATTCAAGATTGAAATTGCATAGTATTATCGAATGGTATATCATCATCCTCATCATCAACAGAATTCAGACATTTTCCCCGGCAGGGACTTCTGTACCTCGGGGGGGGGGGGGGGTTGCAATTTTTGACCAATGAAGACTCAAAATCTCAACTTTCAGGGGGGGGATGTCCCCCCGGAACACCCCCTGGATTCAACACTGATCATCAATCAATGAATTCGAAGCGAGGTTAATGACTTCCTGCAAAATCGGGGCATCCCTCGCAAGTCGGAATGCCTGGCAACACTAATAAAAAAACAGAAGATATACGTTCAAAATACAGGATATATGCTCAAAACAGAGGGTATTAGCTCCCGTATATCCTCCACTGCCAAGGCCTTAGCCAGAAAAATATTTTGGAGAGGGATTTGAGGTCATAATTTTTATCTTTCTCATTTCAGATTAATTATTTTATTTTATTAATTGAATAGGGACGAGTGTTAACAGTCTTAAGATTTATTGTGAATTCAAGTAATTCAATATAATTAAAAGAAAAATTAAGTATGTTTCATTTCAAATAAAATTAGCCTTAATTAGATTATTTTTCAGAACGACCTGATTTTAGTGCTAACCAAGATAACTTTGATATTTCTTACATTTGTTTCTGAATTTTTTTTTTTATTAGTAAAAAAGTTTTCACAGTGAATTACGTTGGAAAAGCTTCGTGATATTTTAAATAATTTCCTTTGCAATTTTTAAGAATCTGTGTTAAACAAATCTGACAATCTGTATCAGCCTCCTGTAATCTAGACACCACGGCAGTGTGTCAGCCAAGTTCACAAAGTAAAAAGTCCTTCGGCCGGGAGGAAGAGGTAGCTTTCATATACTTATTTATTTATTTATTTTAAATTAAGTTATATTATTCAAACATGCGAAGCTCAGATTAGTGGAACCCGATTTTATAAGATTGAATACTAGTTTTTGTCAATACTGAGTATTAATAGGAATTTTTAGAAATTGGTATTCAACCTGATTTAATTTTAAGTGATTTAGAGGGTCGCCATTTTAAAGCAACATGATGGATAAAACAAACTAATGAGCTTGGTCGAAATCAATTCATGTGCACATGCACACTCATATCGAAATCGATTAATATATACGAGTGCTGTCGTGGGCAAATTGATTTTTAAAAAAATGTCACCCATGTTAGAAATTCAAACTGCTATATCTCAGGCGTTTTTTAAGGTAAAGACAAAACAAAAAATACTCCGGAATTCATTATTAAGATAAATACTTTAGAAAGAACCTTTTTTCAATTTCTAATTTTTTGTTTGTACATTATTGCACATTTAAAAGATTTTTGACAAACTTAAATGGCTGCCATTTTGAAACAAGGTGTCGGATGAAGTTGGCCAGTGAACTCGGTCAAGACATTGGTATGTACTATGTACATACGGAGTTATATCCAAATCAGTTTATAAATAATCGTATTATCGCGTAACAAATTTCAGACCGCTTCAAAATGTCAGCCACACTGGAAATTGAAAGTGCTATAACTCAGCCATTTTTCAAGATATAGATTAAACAAAAAATGCTCTGTAGTCTTTGTATCAAGGTCAAACAGGCAAAAGAAAAATCTTTTTCAATTTCTTATTCTTGGTACCTAATTTTAATTTTTTTTTTAAATTTAAAATTCCTCATTTTGAAACAAGAGGGCGGATGGAACTGACCAACGAACTCGGTCCAGACATCTGTATGTACTATGTACGCACCAAGTTTCATCCAAATCGGTTTATAAATACGCATTTTATTACGTGACGAAAATCAGATCATTTCAAAATGTGAGCAACTCTAGAAATTAAAAGTGCTATAACTCAGCCATTTTTTAAGATACAGACTAATCAAAAAATGCTCTGGAATCTTTGCATCAAGGTCAAATGCATAAAAAAAATGTTTTTCAATTTCTCACTTTTTGTACTTAATTTAAAATTTTAAATTAAAAAAATTTAAATGGCCGCCATTTTGAAACAAGATGACGGATGGAACTGGTTAATGAACTCTGTCCAGGCCTCATTATTTACTATGTACATACCAAATTACATCCAAATCGATTGATAAATACTCGCGTTAGAACGTGACAAATATCAGATCGTTTCAAAATGACAGCCATAAGAAAAATTCAAAGTGCTATAATTCAATCATTTTTTAAGATATAGACAAAATAAAAAGTGTTCTGGAATTGTTGTTTTAAGTTCTAACACATAAAAAAATATATATATATTTTTCACCTTTTAATTTTTTCGCATTTAATTGTAAATTTAAATTTTTTTAAATGGCCGCCATTTTGAAACAAGGTGGCGGATGATGCTGGCCAACGAACTCGGTCGAGACATTTGTATGTACTATGTACATACCAAGTTTCATTGAAATCGGTTCATAAATACTTTAGTTACAGACAAAAATCAGATATATATACAGTCGAACCCCGTTATAGCGAACCCGGTTTACAACGAACTCCCGGATATAACGAACGAAAATTCTGGTCCCGCCGTTTTCCTATTGTATTTAATGCTATTTTATCCTTTTATAGTGAACCTCCGGAATCTTATTAATCGGTTATAACGAAATTTTTTCTAGTCGACCATGATTTTTTTTTTCTTTTTACTTTTCCGCTGTGAAAAAAGGTTTTCGAGTCTAATTTTATAAGAAAATGCATGCCGGCTTGCAAAGCATGGAGCAAATTAACGATAAGTCTTTTTACTAAAGAGTATTAAGACCTGCATTCTTTCTCCTTTTATGGTAGCCGTTCTGCAGGTGTGATCACGTCCACCCGTCAGTTATTTTCCATAACTCCTTTCATAGCAATTCAGTAACGCATTTAAGCTAACTTATTTAACTAATGTATTTAAGAATAATTCGAGATATGGCAGCATTGAAAAGAACGTCTTATTGAAAAGTTTGAAGCAAGCGATTATCAAAAGATTTTTTCCTTAAATTATACTCTCTGGAGTTCACAAGATGATGAAAAAAAGGAAAATTTAAAATGATAAAAAAGTAAACAAACAAAATAAAAATAAAACGATGATTTTAATAAAACGCACCAATTTAATAAAACGCACCAATAATTAATATTAGTCATCCTAAGCTTGGGTAAATTGTGAAGATTTTAGTATAGACAGGATCACTCCTTAAATTGTTTGCTCCGAACTAGAGTTATTTTATTAGATACGATCTATGAGTTCTAGAGAGAATTTATCCGAACTAGAGTTGATCTCAAATGCTTTGATAAACGGCGGTTTACTGTATTTCTATTTGTCTTCCTTTTTAGTTAAATTATTTAGTATTGAGTATTGTGCCAGTTTAATGCAATCAATTTTAGTCAATTTAATTCATTAATGATCATATCTAATAGAATTTACGTTTTTTCCCTTAATACATCATTATTGAACATACAGGTATCATGTAATTTTATACATATTTTGTAAACTCTAACTTTTTTAACAGTTCGGATGTAGCGAACCACCGGGTATAGCGAACAAAAACTTCGGTCCCTTGAAGTTCGTTATAACGGGGTTCGACTGTATATATAGTTATATATGTCAACATTTGAACGGAGGGTGGTTTTGGGGTCTGGGGGTCATGATCGGTGAAAATATACCAAAATTTTCTGGAAGTGCTTTCCTCCGGGCGACTGCAATAGGTAGCTTTTTAGGTGCGTTCGTAATCATGTAAATACGTAGCACCTATTGTTGTCGCTCAATCCGTCCGTCTGTCTGTCTGTCCGTCCGTCTGTCTGTCTGTCCGTCCGTCCGTCTGTCCGTCTGTCTGTCTGTCCGTCTGTCTGTCTGTCCATCCGCATATAACAACGCAAAAACTACCCAGCCGAATCGTTTGAAATTTAAAATACATAATTATTACATAATTTTGTCGAGTCATTTCAAATTTTATGAAAATCGGATGGATAGATCAATTACAGGGACAATCAAAAGGATTCCGTTACATTACGGTCAATGGGGGAAAATGTTTCAAATGCATTTTAATCGTTTGAAATTTAAAACATATAATTATTGCGTAATTTTGTCGAGTCATTTCAAATTTAATGAGAATCGGATGTATAAATCAATTACAGGGGCAATCAAAAGGATTCCGTTACATTACGGTCAATGGGGAAAAAGTTTCAAATGCATTTTAATCGTTTGAAATTTAAAACATATAATTATTACGTGATTTTGTCGAGTCATTTCAAATGTTATGAAAGTCGGATGCATAAATCATTTACAGGGACAATCAAAAGTATTCCGTTACATTACGGTCAATAGAGAAAAAGTTTCAAATACATTTTAATGATGTTACACTCATTTTAATATAACAGAATTGACATGAATCTATGAAATATGTACTAAAAAATACATTTTGTACAATCTGTGATGCAAATAATATTTATTAGTAAATTACAGGGCCACACAAATGTATTACACTAAATAATACGTGGTAAAACTTTATTATTTTTAGGTGCGTTCGTAATCATGTAAATACGTAGCACCTATTGTTGTCGCTCTGTCTGTCTGTCTGTCCGTCCGTCTGTCCGTCTGTCTGTCTGTCCGTCCGTCTGTCTGTCTGTCCATCCGCATATAACAACGCAAAAACTACCCAGCCGAATCGTTTGAAATTTAAAATACATAATTATTACATAATTTTGTAGAGTCATTTCAAATTTTATGAAAATCGGATGGATAGATCAATTACAGGGACAATCAAAAGGATTCCGTTACATTACGGTCAATGGGGGAAAATGTTTCAAATGCATTTTAATCGTTTGAAATTTAAAACATATAATTATTGCGTAATTTTGTCGAGTCATTTCAAATTTAATGAGAATCGGATGTTTAAATCAATTACAGGGGCAATCAAAAGGATTCCGTTACATTACGGTCAATGGGGAAAAAGTTTCAAATGCATTTTAATCGTTTGAAATTTAAAACATATAATTATTACGTGATTTTGTCGAGTCATTTCAAATGTTATGAAAGTCGGATGCATAAATCATTTACAGGGACAATCAAAAGTATTCCGTTACATTACGGTCAATAGAGAAAAAGTTTCAAATACATTTTAATGGTGTTACACTCATTTCAATATAACAGAATTGACATGAATCTATGAAATATGTACTAAAAAATACATTTTGTACAATCTGTGATGCAAATAATATTTATTAGTAAATTACAGGGCCAGGGCCACACAAATGTATTACACTAAATAATGTTATACGGGGAAACATTGTTTGGGGGGGGGGGGTGTTTTAATTATATTAAACTACTTCACATTTTATGAATAAGATATACGTTAATGAAGTATAATAAAAATTACTCCCTTCATATTTACAGGAACACAAAGATTTCGACCACTATACTGTATCCAAAGTACGCTCTACTATATCAGCAAGATCTGAACATTTTAAAACTTCGTTATCAACGAACGCACCTCATTTGCTACGCTTTACGTGCAATTTCCAACTTGTTACTTTTTGTAATGAAAGCTAACTAAAAGGCGTAACACCGGCCGTGGGTTATATTACCCGAACCATTTCGGGCCACTTTTGACCCCCCAATAACTTAAATTCTATTTGATATAGATACTTACAATTTTTTGTGTCATGTAAAACCATCTTCTAATTACCAAATCCTATAAATTAAAAATATATATATCTTACCGTTCACGAGAATTTGACACCCGAAAATCACTATTTTTCCCTCATCAAAATGTTTCACTACTTCCAGTGACTTAGGAAGCTGAAATTTGGTGTGGAGGTAGGTTATTGGATTTATAAATAGAGAAAAATCAGAAATCACCACATTAAACATTAATGGTTGGTTAAAAAATAAATTATTGGATTAGAATGGGAGTTTATGAGAACTACGCGAAATACCAGAAATAGTGCCAAGCAGGCACGTAGCCAGGGAGGGGGCTAAGGGGGCTGAAGCCCCTCCCGAAAGTTAAAATATTACATTAAAATTTATTGCTAATGATAATGAAAATTGACGTTTTTCTTGTATTGATCTTTAATTACATTAAAACTAGATACATTTTTAATTATAAAAATATAAAAGTATTCAGTTACATGTACTGTAATACCCCGTTATATCTCTCATTCGAATATGTTCGTCTTTCGTATCTATCACTAAAAATATAAGTTCTTCTTAAAACGCAAATCTAATTATCTTTGTATACAGTAAAATTTGATAAGCGCAATTCCATGTCACAATTTGACCAAGAAAAAATAAGTGAAATACGCACATGGCGTATAAGTTAACTTTAGGAGTAAAATGTAAAACATTTACTTGCGCGTTTTTATATTCCTCAATTTTATCTATCCTATTTATATCCCGCGGACAATGAAAACCTAGAGATATCCAGTGTTAAATTGTTTTGTAAAGAAAAAAGCCAAAAGCTTTAATAGTCACTTATAATGTAAAACCTTGTGGAAATTAATGATTTTATAGAAAATATACCTTTGAAAATGGTGTTATAAGTGTAAAAGACTTTTTATAAAAAAAAAATCTAGTAGTAGAAAATTCTGAAAAGGAATAACACGAAGAAAAACGATAGGGTATTGAAAAACTAAAGGCCTCCACGGTGACGTCTCCGTGTTTTTCATTGAACGACTTTACTTTGAATAGTTTGCATATGAATTTTTAATAGAAAAAAAATTCACAGAGTAGTCTATCTAAAAAAATTTCTTGTCTTTTGAAGAATTATCAATTTTAGGGTTGTATACTCTTATGTAGTGTTTCCATACACAGGCATATGATGGAGCAGTCAATATTTTGGGCCATGTTAGTAAAGGTCTAGCCTAGAATTCGACAAATGTATCCAAAAATTAAAAACACACGTTTTACAAGACGACGGTTAAACCTTGCATTGTCCATCAGCATGCTGATTCCTGCCATCCGAAATTTCTTGAAACTGTTAATGGTGTGGCAAATGTTTTATGAAATCAACCAAAAGTAAATTTATTACTTCTAACAGCAATTTCATCATGTCCTAGAAAAAAAAAATTACCAGACTTTTCCACTTTTGCAACACAAGATTTGTCGAAAGGCATGAAAGCATATTAACTTTTATTGAGCTGTTTAAATGCATGTGCATTAACTTCGGGAAAACGCATGAAATATACACTATATGGCCATTGATTATTGGACACTTGCGATTTTAGACATTTTACTAAATATCTAGAAAAATACATGAGGAATCATCTCGAAACTCTTAGTGTATAAATATAATAGTATACGTCATACATCTCCGTGAAGATTTTTTACCGAAACTCCATAGGGGACCGTCAACAAATTAAAAAAGAATGAATATCTTTTGAATAACCCTGTCAAAACTAATGTAGCAAAAGCGCTCAAACTCTAGATTATGATTGAATGCCTTATTGTAATACACTGTGTTCATTTTTATGCAAATAGCATGCATACTCGCAGAGTAATTAAGGTTTTTATAAAAATGGTCCCAAATTTTTCCAAGTTTTTTCCCTTATAATTTTCAGAGTTCTTAATATAAAATAATATTTTTTTCAGAAAATATGACAAACAACATTGCACATAGTACCCTCTAATCAGAATTAAAAAATAATAAAAATTGTATGAAAAATGAGTAGGTTTACTAAATAATTTTTTACTGCGTATGCGTCAAAGATATCAAAATTTCATTTGCATATTATGTTAGCTAAATGTATAGAGTAACTTTTGTAAAAGTCTCAAAATCATAGCTTGAAAATTCTGAAAGTAATCGTCTATAGAAAAAGGACAAAATCCGTTGTTTCCAAAATAAAGCAAAAAAAAAAAAAAAAAAAAAAAAAAAAAAAAAAAAAAAAAAATTGAGGGATTTTATTCAAATGTAGTAGTACATCCCGTATTGTGTATTCCATATATATATTGACACTAATCAATTAATATATGGATACAACCCCTCTTGTTTTTGCTTCATTTTGAGAATAACGGATTTTCAACTTATTCAATTGACGATTATTTTCAGAATTTTCAAGTTATGATTTTGTGACTTTCACAAAAGTTGCTCTATACATTTAGCTAACATAATATGCAAATGAAATTTTGATATCGTTGACGCATGCGCAGTAAAAAATTATTTAGTAAACCAACTCATTTTGTATACATATTTCATTAATTTTTAATTCTGATTATAGGGTACTGTGTGCAATGTTGTTTGTTATATTTTCTGAAAAAAAATATTATTTTATATTAAGAACTTTGAAAATTATAAGGAAAAAACTTGACAAAATTTGGGACCATTTTTATAAAAACCTTAATTACTCTGCGAGTATGCATGCTATTTGCATAAAAATGAACAAGGCGTATTACAATAAGGCATTCAATCATAATCTAGAGTTTGGGCGCTTTTGCTACATTAGTTTTGACAGGGTTATTCAAAAGATATTCATTCTTTTTTAATTTGTTGACGGTCCCCTATGGAGTTTCGGGAAAACATCTTCACGGAGATGTATGACTTATACTATTATATTTATACAGTAAGAATTTCGAGATGATTCCTCATGTATTTTTCTAGATATTTAACAAAATGTCTAAAATCGCAAGTGTCCAATAATCAATGGCCATATAGTGTATTTCCAACAGCTACAGCTTTCTTGGCAGTCATCGAGTGATTTTCTCATAATCCGGTTGTTTGTGACAAGCTTTTCATATGCAGTCTGATAAAGCGTGTCAGTTATTCCAGAAAAATCTTGTGGCATGATATCGGCTGTAACTCATGCTAAAAATGTCCTAATTATGTTACACAGGAAAATGTAATGGAAATCTTTTGTGAGATATTTTTTCTGCGATCAGAACTTGGAGAAGATACCCATTCAAACTGAAATAAAGATTCCAAAATTAACATTAAAGCAAACATGTGCAAACCCTCGAATTACATATGCTGAAGAGTATAACATGTTCATGATTTTTAATCCTTGAGTAAAAAGCCTTATCATATAGCAAATGCGGTAGCGTTTGGTATAATATGTTTAAGAAATGGGAAATGTAAACGTCTTTTTGAAATTTCTAGTAAACCAGTTGACGTACGACAGTGATTTTTTTCAAAAGATAGAACTCGACGAGACGAATAAAATGATAGCATTAAAAAAACATCGAAGTTTACTGTAGTTTTTTATTTAGCTTTTAACGAAAAAATGAAGACCTAAAATTCAACAAGCGATAGCTAACGATCTTATGAATGGATTGACTTCATTTTTGGTTTATTTTAATCCTTTTGGTAAAACATAAAAACGATTTTTTTTTCATCTTTGTATGTTTGACGATCGCTGAGAAAATCGAATTTGTGTTTTAAAGCTCCAGTTGAACATTGTTTCTTATTGTTGCTGTTGTAGTTTCTTTTATTCATTGCCACCCAGTTTAAAAAAGTACATATTTTTTATGCATGTAACATAATTCATTCAAATTAAATAAATCACGTGAAAAACACAATTATTTGATTTTATTGTGAAGTATTTACTCTAAGTTCTTTGAATAAAGTTGTGAGCGTACTGTATTTTCGTTCGACTCCTTGGTTTATTTCTCAGACATCATGCATTTTATATGACAATGCAATAACTTTCTTAATTATTCTAATACAACAATAAAATTTTGGCAGCAAATATTTTGCTTTTCAAGATATAAAAAAATATTCAGTTTTTATCTAAAAATTTGAATGACAAGTATAAAAAAATGCTCTGGTGAGCAACAAAAAAGGGTAATATGTTTTTAAGTATGAAAAAGTGTTTGACAAGTGCTTCTAATTGAGCATGAGAGAGGATAAGGGTTCCCTTCTTGGTTGCAGCTCACTGTCAATGCCAAATTTGAAGGAAAAAAATCATATTTGCGCTTATTCCACATACAAGAAATTTGCGTTAAAATTTCCGTCTTTCTTTTTAGCAAAATTTTCGATCCTGCTTTACATGTGAACTGAGCTGTTGACTCTGCACTGCAAACTGCACTGTTGACTCTGCATTGCAACTGCATTACAAATCAGTTTTCTGTGCAGTTCTATGCTGCGGGCATGCTTGGTGGCACTGCATGAGTATGATACGCTACAGGAACTAAGGTTTCTGGTACTATTTCATCTTACATTCATGTTTAATTACGCTGCGTTTTTTCTGACTATGTCTTTGAGTTACACATTTTTATCGTAATTGTGATTGATTTCTTTTACACGGAAAAAGTGCAAATATGATTTTTTTCAAATTTGGCTTTGACAGTGAGCTGCAGCCAAGAAGGGACCCCTTATCCTCTCTCATGTTCAATTAGAAGCACTTGTCAAATACTTTTTCATACTTAAAAACATATTACACTTTTTTGTTGCTCACCAGAGCATTTTTTTTCAATACCTGTTAAACATTTGAATAAAAGGTTTATTTCGAATGAAGACTTTTATCAGATTTCTAAGCATTTCTTCATTCTAAGAATTTGCTTCATGGAAAATTCAAGATTAATCTAGATCTAAAAATTAGATAATCTTTCTAAATATTTACAATAAAATGTCAATGTTGCAAGTGAAAGCTGAATATGAATTATGATCGAGATGATTGCCAATGTTGATACAATTTGTTGCAAACACATAGGATCAAAAAACTGTATAGCACCATATTACAATACGATGAAATATTTTTCTAACAGTCTTGATTACAATTCTGGTTGCAAGCCAGTACTGAAAATCCTTTTGCGACAGTGAAAATAATTAAATCTTTGTCTCGAACCATTATGGTGGATGAAATACTGAGTAATCTTGAAATGATTTCCATTCACTGGAACACTACAGTAAATCCTGATAAGGTAACCAGCCTCACTATTGATTAAAGAACCTTCTCAGGTGTAAGTTGTAGATTTGGACGAGTGTGGTATCAAAAGAAAGATCTCGTCATGTACGTTAAAAAATGCAGTGGAATTACCCGTTCGGATTTAACTGATGTTCGGATATCAGCATTTGAATTATGAATGAATGCATAAATAAATTGACAGGCAGGTATATAAATTGTTCGCAAGTTTTTGCGATGTTTTTAATCCTTTTGCCAATATTTTTTCCCGAACTACGAGCAAAATCCTTTACATCCACTTATTGCCAATTATTTTCCTTCTTTCAGACAGGCACTTCGCATTCTACGAAGTTTTCGCGTACGGTTCCACGTGGAGAGCTTTTCCATCTGTTTTTGTTACTTCCAGCACTTTGTTTTATGCAAATTTTTCGGCGAATGTGTGGCGTGACGTAATGAATAAATTCTATGTATATATAGTCAGTAAAATTAGTCAGTAGTTCCATTGCACTTTTTAATGTACATGACGAGATCTTTATTTTGAAACCACACCCGTCCAAATCCACAGTTTACACCTGGGAAAGTTCCCTAGTGAGAAGAAGTCATGGAGACTGGTCTACTGTATCAAGAATACCTCATTTATAATTATTGTCATAAGAGAATATGAAATATAAATATATTTTTATGATTATATGTATCTGTAGCAATTAACTTCATCTATGGCTTTATTATTTTAAGTCCATGCACTTGTAATGCGAGACATCCACTTGCTAATATTGAACCTATGTTTTAGTCTATTCAAACAGTTTGTTGCATTTCAATATTTTTTTTTCTCGTGGGAAACATGTGACTCATCTCAAACATTATTAGCATGTGATTTTTAATTTTTGTTAAAATCCCCCCCCCCCCTAAAAACACTCCCGGTTTCCAAATTGGTGTGGAACCTGGAAGTGCTTTTGAAAATCAAAAATTCTAACAGAAATCTAAACAATATGAAAGAATTTTTGACATGGCCAACAAGTATTCTATGTTAGGATCCTTAAGTTTATCCTGATTTTTTTTTCGCTTTAAATTGGGCAAATTATTATGGTCAGATCGGGAAAAAAAAAAAAAAAAAATCAAAATTTGAGCCCCTCCCGAAGGGAAATCCTGGCTACGGGCCTGGTGCCAAGTTGGCGTCTCCTTTGGCGAATATCGGGGCTGATCTTTGAAACTACCGAACCGATTTCAAAAGTAATAGTACCAAAACGATGTTATTCATCCTGGTTCAAACATAGGCTATATCTTATGTCATTGCCACTAACCTAAAAGAGGGTGCAGGAGCAAAAATGTTCTAAAAATGCGATTTTTGTGTTAGTGAAGGGCCTAGAAACACGAAATTTGACATTATAATTACTTATAAGATATAAATGATTACTAACAGCATTTGCTAAAAAATACAAAATTTAAAATTGGTTAAAATCCGCGAAAAGCGTTCTAAAAACATTCTAAATAGCGATTTTTAAACAATCTCAGCAAGTAACAAACCTGTCTTAAAAGTAATGATATCAAAATGATGGGGACAGTCCTTGCTCCAACATAGGTTACATCTTATGTCGATGCCACTACACTCTCAAAAAAACTTCCGTCTTTTCACAGAAAATGCTGCTGCCAGTAATTGTCTGTAGATTGACGAATATCCGTTAATTTTCTCTCCGTCAAAAGAGTCATTCATCTTTTTCAAATGACGGATATTTTACATATCCGTAGATATGTATGAAAAAGATGAATTCGGCAGACATGAGGATCGAACTCACGATCCCAGCATTAGAAGGCGAGCGCCCTACCTCGGCGCCACGGTTATACAGAAAAAAAATGAGCTTTGAAGTAGAAGCGTTTATTTCATATGAATGTGGTTTGGTCTATTTCGTTAAAGAGTTTTTAATTTTGAAGTTAATTTCGGGAAAATTTCATCTTTAATGAAACTGTGGCTGGGGTTTTTATACGTTTATATTAATGTAGTATAAAAATGTGAATTTTAAATATATTTACGTAGATTGCTAGACGAAAAATATGGATGTTCTATTTTTATTCGATAAAATTTTTCTGAAAAATATCAATTTTTAAATCATTTTTTTTTTATTTTATTTTTTAATTAAAATATCTTTTAAATGTGTTCACTTAAAAGTATATTTTAAATGCGAATATTTATTATATAAATAACTTAGTAAATTCAACTTTATTCCACTTATCCAACTTTGAATAACAAATTGTGAGAATTTTTGAATGAATGAAGAAAGTAATTGTTATTTATTTTTAAATTCGAAAACATTTTTGTCTTTTTAAACTAAATTAGACATTTTAATCTATAGAATATTTTGTTTTTCATTTTAAATATAAATTCGAATTTATTACTAACAGACCCAATACGCATGCGTGCTAGTAATAAACGGAATCTCTTCCTCATTTTTCGACGTTCGGAATGAATTCACAGATCAAATACGTTTTCTGGGAGTACGGAAATTATTTGTGAAAAAATAAGAATATCTTAGTGTATATTGACGAATTTTTCTGACAGTGTAACCCTAAAGGAGGTGCAGGAGCAAAAAACGTTCTAAAAATGCGACCTTTGTGTTACTGAAGAACCTAGAAATATAAAATTTGGCATGTCAATTAGTTATAGGTTATAAATGATCTCTAAGGTCATTTGCTAAAAAATATGGAATTTAGAAGAGGTGAAAATGCACGAGAAACGTTCTAAAAATGTTCTAAATTGCGATCCTTAAACAATCTCAGCAAGTAAAGAACTGATCTTAAAATTAATTATATCAAAATGATGGTGACAGTCCTTGCTCCAACACATGCTATATCTTTTGTCAAAGCAGCTAACCCAAAGGGGGTTCAGGAGTAAAAAACTTATTAAAAATGTGATGTCTGTGTTACTGAAGGCCCTAGAAACATAAAATTTGGCATGCTAATTACTTATAAGATATAAATGATCACTAAGAAGATATGTACCCAGGTTGGTGACAAACAGTTTTGGTCGACGGGATAATCAAGTAGTACCATTGCGTAAAAGAAATATCCTTATTAGTGGGATTTAAAGGAACATAATCAGCCCTAATATTCATATCAAGTATGAATGAAATTTTTTCCAAAACATTCATGTAATAAGACTGAATGAGCAATGCACTACAACGTTACAAATGTGCAAGAAAATATAGAAAATGACAGCGAAAAGAAACATTGCGTAAATGCAGGGAAAAGTTGTAAGATTAATATTAAATAAAGGTAATTTATTATTAAGCCTATTTATTTCAAAAAGGAAACATAAACCTACTTATTTGACAAAAAATAATGATATCCCATCAAAAAATAAATGTGAAACAATGCCAAGTTCGTTAACGGTTTCGCTAATAAAAGAAGTGAGATCTAACTGGAGGCCAGGTTCTTTCGAAGCTCTTTAAATCATAGTTCCTGTCATGCGCGATGTTCTTCGATTTAAATGCGCGATGTTCTTCGGTTCTTCGCTTAAAATGATATGTTATGTTACTTGCTATTCAATGGAGAGACTTGGCAAGTTTTCAGCCACCAACTTTTATCTTTGAGTCTGAGTATAATTTAGTCTAGTATGTCATTAGCAAAGATCTAGTCAATCAAGTATTCGAATAAGTATATCGAAGTTAAGATATTGATAAATTAAGGAAGTGATTAACTTTAAGTTATGTTCAACTAAATAGAGAAAAATTGAAAAGAGAGAACTTGCCAAGTAGCTCCATTGAATAGCAAGTAACATAACAAATCATTTTAAGCAATCGAAGAACACCGTGCATGACAGGAGCTATGATTTAAGGAGCTTCGAAAGAACTTGGTTTCCAGTTAGATCTCACTTCTTTTATTAGAGAAACCGTTAACGAACTTGGCATTCTTTCACATTTATGTTTTTGATGGGATTATTTTAACTGGCTAGTTCCATGGGTTTTGTAGTGTAAGGCACATTATCTTATAATTGCTATGCTTGTTTGCCACCGTTATTTTCGAAAAGTCTGCTTGGCCGTATTCAATTAATGAGAATGTGCCGATAAAATAAATCACATTTTTTCGTACTAAAATACTGGTAGCCAAAAATCGTAGCCTTGACTTACACTACAAGTACTCATGGAAATAGCCAACTGCTTTATCATCCAGTTTTTAGAATTTCATTATAGAAGATCCGAATAAGCTTTAAAGATTTCTTACAAATTGCATGTATTTTTTCAACATTACTAACGATTTAAAACAGCAAAGATACGAATTTCGAATCTTAACTGTCGTTGATTTTCAAATCTCGATCTTATTGATAGTTAACGGGCTGTACAAATATAACATTATCATTTTAGAGGGAGGGGGGAGGGGATCTGGCACATGTCTCTGGGGTGAGGGGGGGGTATCTTTTGATAACAATATCATTTTTAATCCAATCAAAATTTTCTCATTTTATTTGTAACATGGTCTTTGGTTTAAAATGGTTTGATATCTTTTTTTTAATCTGTTATCTATTTTTATGAAAATAGAAAGTTATTATTATTAAAATCACTAAATTATAAAATTATTTAATTCTAAAATATGGAATACCCCAAGTTTGACATTCCTAGTTTTCTTCATATGTGTATACATATATAATCACGGTTCGAGAAACCATATGTGAAATATATTTGAAATGAAGGTTGTACTAATAAATAAAAGAGAAAGAGAAAATTAACTTATTTTGTTGAATAGAATTTCTATCTACTCTCTAGGGATGTAGTAGAGGATATACGGGGGTATAGGCCGTATACCTTCCGGATTTTTTAAAGGAACGCCGTATACCCTCTGTTTCTCAAGAAAGCTATTGTGTACATATACAATAAGTCTAGAATATACCCTCTGCCTTGAAAGTATATACTCTATTATTTTTACGACTACATCCCTTTATTACTGTTGAATACATTATGTAACAAAAAACTATAAAAAAATGCCTTTAAATAGTAACTATTTTGTGTGTAGCAGTATTCTATTTATGTAACAATGATTAAAATATATATATATATCTTATGGTTTGTTAAAAAAAATAGATATTTTCTATGGGAATTGATTCGAGTCTAATTTCATCAGTTTTTGTACATGCCGCGACGGGTATATTTTCACTACTTTTCTCAAGAGCTGGGCCATAAACCATGGAAGTACAAATGGAACGGACCGGGTGCGGGCCTGGAAATTCTGTCCCGAGCAGATTTCGTATCATATTGAATGTTGAGATTTTATAATGCTTTATTTCATAAAATATTAATCTAGAAATTCTTTTCCGAAATATGAATATAAATCTGTACAAAAAGTAATAAAAAAGACAAAATGAAATTACGAGCAGATAAATGGGGCTGTAATACACTACATGGCCAAATATGACCGTTCACTTGCGATTTTAGACATTTTGTTAAATATCTGGAAAAACGCATGAGGAATCATCATGAAACTCTAAGTGCGTAAACATAATACTACAGGTCATCACTTTCCGTGAAGATTTTTTCCCGAAACTCCATAGGGGATCGTCAACATATTGAAAAAGAATGAATATATTTTGGATAGCCCTGTCAAAACTAATGTAGCGAAAGCGCACAAACTGTAGATTATTATTAAATGGTTTATTGTAATATACTGTGTTCATTTTTATGCCAATAGCATGTATACTCGTAGAAAAATTAAGGTTTTTATAAAAAGTCCCAAATTTTTCCAAGATTTTTGCATATAATTTGCAGAGTTCTTAATATAAAATAATGTTCTTTTCTGAAAATATGACAAACAACTATACACACAATACCCTGCAATCAGAATTAAAAAATGATAAAAATTGTATTAAAAATGAGTAGGTTTACTAAATAATTTTTCACTGCGCATGCGTCAACGATATCAAAATTTCATTGGCATATTATGTTAGCTAAATGCATAGAGCAATTTTTGTGAAAGTCTCAAAATCATAGCTCGAAAATTCTGAAAATAATCGTCAATTTAATAAGTTGAAAATCCGTTTTTCCCAAAATGAAGCAAAAACAAGAGGGCTGTGTCCATATATTCATTTATTAGTGTCACTGTAGAATACACAATATGGGGCGTACTACGACATTTTGGATAAAACCCCTCATTTTTTGCTTCATTTTGTGAACAACGGTTTTGTGCTTATTCTATAGACGATCATTTTCAGAATTTTGAAGCTATGATTTTGAGAATTTCACAAAAGTTGCTCTATACATTTAGCTAACATAATATGCAAATAAAATATTTACATGCGCAGTAAAAAAAAACATTTAGTAAAACTGTTCATTTTTCATACAATTTTTATTATTTTGTAATTCTGATTAGAGGGTATTGAGTACAATGCTGTTTGTCATATTTTCGGAGAACAACATTATTTTATATTAAGAACTCTGCAAATTATAAGCAAAAATCTTGGAAAAAATTGGGACTGTTTTTATAAAAACCTTAATTTCTCTACGAGTATACATGCTATCGGCATAAAAATGAACACGGTTTATTACAATAATCCACTTAATCATAGTCTATAGTTTGAGCGCTTTTGCTACATTAGTTTTGATAGGGCTATCCAAAATATATTCATTCTTTTTCAATATGTTGACGGTCCCTTATGGAGTTTCGGAAAAAAATCTTCACGGAAAGTTATCATTTGTACTATTATGTTTACGCACTTAGAGTTTCAGGATAATTCCTCCTGTATTTTTCCAGATATTTAGAAAATCTCTAAAATCGCAAATGAACGGTCATCTTTGGCCATGTAGTGTATGTTTATAGTGGCGAGAAAAGAGGTTTTCGATTTTTTGCCTGATAAAATTCTGAAACTTTTAATGTTATCTATTCTGTAAAAATAAATTATTTCGTATAACATTAACTTTCAACCAGTTATCTTAATGCATTTATATATGGCAGTAAAATAAATAATTATTCTGTGATTACCTTGTTTCTTACATAACGTTGCATCATCGTTGCGTCAATTTCTTGTTCTTAACCTTCGTGGCTGCTTGATATTCTGTTTCATTTGGCTAAGAATGCTGCACATTTTATTAATGTTCAAACAAAACTCTCTAGGTTTTATTTTTGTTCTTATTTACTTTAGCAGTTTTTTTTTTCTTTTCTTAAACACAAGACCAGCAAGGTCAGAAATGAGGTTTTTCCTGACTTTCGTTTTTAAGCGAATCAGAGGAAACTTTCTGTTCTTTCAAGTAAAAGAAAAAATTTGCTTATATATTAAACTTGAAGCAATTTGTTTCAAAATCGTGTCATGTTTCAAAAATTTCATAATTTGGTTATTGAAAAAACAGCTGTAACCAATGATTCACATTCTCCTTTCCTTGATAATTGAAAATAGACACCTTTTTATTGTGGAAAAAAAATAAAAATAAACTTGATACCGTAATAATTCGCAGATCAAACAATCATTTTTAGACCTAGAAATTTGAAAAAAAAAATGTAATTTGTTATGTGGCAGTAAATATTTGTATTAAATTACTAAATAAAATTTGTAGGTCCAAACAGAATTGCTTGATACGCGGATTATACACCGAAAATTTTTGTAATTATCTGTTATCAAATCTCCCATATTTTTCTATTGTAACAAAATATTGAAAACGTTATTTTTTGCTTACGCCAATCGTTCAGATTTTCCGGTGGCCGTGTCAAAATAGCTTTTTTGCTCCGGATTAGACCTTTTTCTTTGTCTGAAAAATTCGATCTCTAAGATTGATTGTTTGCAATGAAGTGAGACATATTTTTAAAATATTAGCTGAAAAGGTGTTCTTTATATAAAATTAGGTTTTAAACAGAATTTGATGTTTATACAGAATGAGTCATAAATATCGAAACAATAGGCTATCTCTTTAAATATTGCCCCTAGACCCATACTTCCAATTGCAAAAATTCATAAAAAAGGTGAAATTTTTGATAAGGTAAGTTGCAACTCCATGGGGGGGGGGGGGGTCTATTTGAAAAATTACGAAAATTAAATTTTTGTAAGGCCTCCGTAGAAAAAAAATCCAATTGGGAAAACTTTCCTTATCCAGTCCTAAATTACACAAAAAATTGCATCTTCATATCTTCAAAACTCGCATAGCTGTTTATATAATTCATCAGGTTTTAAGGGATTAGACACAAATTGAAATACGCGCGATTCAAGAAACAATGTTACTTTAACAGTTCTAAGAAACATGTAAATCTGTCTTTTGAGTTAGAATTTTGATTATTATTATTATTATTTTTTTTTTTTTTTTTTTTTTTTTTTTTTTTTTTTTTTGTGTGATGGTTAGCCATATAATTTGCTAAGAAAATCACAACCTAAGATTTCTCATAAAATTTATAAAAGTTTCAAATGATTAGTACTGGTTTAAATGGGATAATTTAAAATCATTATAACTTCAAAACATTATTTATCAAATTTCAATTTCTTTCCATTTCATTAAAGATGAAAATCTAATTTTAGTTTTGTTCCAGGGGTTTTTTTTTTCAATATTAATATTTAAGGTATAAAACATTTTATTTAAAAAATAGTGGGGAAAACGCATCATGCAGAAAAACGAATTTAAAATTTTAAATAATTTAAAGTTTGGCTCCTAATAAAATGTTTAAATGCTTTTTTCAAAAGTTGAAAGTGTAAAGTAACTCTTTTCTGTAGCTCAAACTTCCAATTGAGTTTAACTTTTCTCATTTCTATCTCCTTTCTGAAATGTTTAAATGTTCGTCAGTTATTTAAAACAATGCTTTTTTTATATATAAATTTAGCTCTCACAACTTCAGGCTTTTCATCGCCTAAGAGGCTGTTAAAAAATCTGTATTCTGGGCCCAGGCCGGTCCAGGAACGAGACATTACTTTTTCTGTAGACTCGCCTGGCCAGGCCTAACTTATTTTTTCATACCGGAGTGGACTGCTTCCTTCTTCGCAGGTCTGCACTGGACGAAATTTTCAATCCCGATCTGGACACAATCCGTATTTAAATAACTGTCTCTGTTTGACCTAATACGTTCATAAAATAAGTAAAATTTGGCTCAATCAAAATTTTTATGAAAAACAGATTTGAAAATCGCCTTTATTTTACTGAAAAAAAAATTAACTTTTTTAAAGAATATTATATTCAAAGGCTAAAAAATTAAATACAAAAATTACAGTGAAAAAAAAATCTGTCTATGACGGAATCCTGTCTTAAACGGAAAATTTTTTGATCCTTGCAAAATAAATATAATAATACCCGAGAAAAAAACAAACTCCATTTACACACCTCCTAGTAGGGCATTTGTCTATAATGTATTTTTTCTTTTCTATGCGATTCCGTTTTAAAAGGTTTTACTGTATAACATTTTTCAAAGTCTCCAACGCATGGAATATGGATTAACAATATTAAAATATAAGCGAAACATTTACATATAAATAGAGACTCATTGGTAAAATATATATATGACAGCCTTTTGCTATTCTTTAATTATAAAATATAAATATGAAAAACGAAAGCTATAATACGTATTTTTGGTTAGAACGTCTCCATACGAAACAACTTTTAACCATACCGAAGTAAAAAAAAAAACTATGTAGAAATTCATGGCTGAGCCGGTCTAATTTAAACTTTTTTCCAGGCCGGTCCGGATTATGATTTTAACATTTTTCTAGGCCGGACCGAACTTTATTCTCTATGGGTAGGTTTGGGACCGGACCTAGATATTTCGACCCAAGCAGACTCCAGTGCAGACTAAAAACATATTTTGAAAATAATTTTAGCTTTAAATCAATACACTTCTTTTTTATGTCCAAATTAGAGGCACTGTCTTAAATCGACATTTAATAACGGACAATTTGAGGATGATCCCCCGCTTGCTTTCAAAATGAGTCATACTCTTCGCTTACAGGCATGGTTAAGTGGTGTAAGTCACGAATTTTGGAAAATTTTGGATTTCAATATCTCTGTGAGGTTTTTAGATATATAAAAATGATTTTTTTTTTTTTTTTTTTTTAATTTAGGAATGGATAAGGAATAATTTCTTAATTGGAAATTTTGCCCTACGGGGCCCGTATAAAAATTAATTTTCGTATTTTTTCAAATAGACCCCCGATGGAGTTGCAACGATAGAAAAAATGTCACCTGTTTTATGAATTTTCGCAATTGGAAGTTTGGGTCTAGAATCAATATTTAAGGAGATAGCCTATTGTGATATTTGTGACTCGCCCTGTATACCATTACTCAAGCAGGATTGGTAAAAAACATATTTGAAAATAATTAGGAAAAAACGATTTTGTTTTTGCAAGAAGGTTTTGACGCGTACAAACTATGCTATTTTATGTTTTTTTTCCTTTTGTAATTTTATTTATTTATGTTTTATATATATATATATATATATTTAGATTTGCATTATTTAGATCCAGTACGTGCAAAATTGTATACATTCTATATTGACACTAATCAATGGATAAGTGAATACAGCCCCTCATCTTTTTGCATCATGTTTGAAACAAGCTATTTTGAGCTTATTCTATCGATGATAATTTTCAGAATTTTCAAGCTATGTTTTTGAGGCTTTCACAAAAGTTGCTCCATTATATTTTGCTAAATAATCAAGGAGTTAAATCAGTTTTTGCCATCATTACAGAAATGTCATTAAAATTAGGAAAAAATTAACATCTTGAAAATGAATTTAAAATTTTAAATTTTAATAGCATCAGTTTTGACACTTGTGGAGCAATGCGTATAATTGGTGTTAATTTCACCTCCAAACGTTCTGTGTTTAGGAGAAACGGCTGTGAAATCACTTGTTTCATAAAATCGATTCTTATTTTCGTTTCATTAGGATTTTATATACAGGGTGGATATGCGTCGCAAAACAAAGTTTTTTTTTTTTTTTTTTTTTTTTTTTTTTTTTTTTTTTTTTTATTGTTAGAAGAACTTTTAAATAAAAATAGTAGTATCAAAAAATAATAATTTGTAAAGGGGAAAAAAAAGAATTGACAATGAAGGAATTGCTTTACAAAACTTCAAATGACAGCAAGTTTACACAAAATTAACTCTTCAGTAATGGTGCAGCTAATAGTTTATTGTTATTACTTACCCATCATACGTAGTATAGGGTAAGTCTTGCAATCGTTTTGAAAATCGAAAAAAATTTTTTGACGGATTTACACGTTTTAGATAGTGGAGATTCCGAAAAACATATTTTTAGAAAAAAAATTTTGCCGTCCGTCTGTCTGTGTCTGTCTGTCTCTGTCTGTCTGTCAGTCAGTCTGTCTGTCTGTAAACGCTCTATCTCCAGAACAAATTGAGATAGAGACTTGAAATTTTGTATGTAGTTAGTATGTAAGAATGGGACGAACCCTATTTAATATCAGCAACCTCGATTATCCGGAACTATTTTTTTCGGACTCTCGAAAAATTCGTTCTGATGAAAGGTATATAAAAATTTCCGAATTTTTTTGTTCTAAGGAATGGTCGTAAAAGGCAATAAAATAAAACACATTTTGCATACAGAACGAAGTCAATCGGATTATTAGTTGCCGAGATATTTGTAATCCTGTTTTCCACATTCTTCGATTTTTCGTGACCCTGTATTTCATTCAAATTTCAATTTAGAGGTATATTTTAATTGGAAATGAGACGCTTAATCCGATGCAGTTAATTGTTAGTTAATAGAGTTATTATTTTTGGAGTTATAAGGATGTTTCTTTTACGCAGTTCGGTACTACTTGAGTAGTTTGGCCTTTTATTATAATTTGTCGAAATTGGTACATCAACAGTTCTTTAATAGAGCATTACTATGTATATTAACAATATTTAAATTTTGTTTATGAATTGCAATTCATTATATAAATAGTTTTCACATGTTTTATTTTCATATGCATATCCATGATGGGTAAGTATTACGGTGGCCCCCAACGACTAGTTTTATGTATGTATCACATAGTGCCCGTGCATGCATTTTGTATTTTTTTTTTTGTACACATTCACATATAACCACAGTAGAGAAAAGTCATAGACTATAAAATGAGACTTATGCGATTTTGAGAATAATTGCTACAATTATAGCTTGTGTATGTTCAATTAAATAAAAGTATAATGCATTTGAAGGTTAAACTATTCCTGCATCCTTCCAACAGCCTTCAATGATATATATGTTGCGGCCAAAACCCGAAATTGGCCAATTCTAGAACTGGCCGGCCAATTCCCGAATTGGCCAGCAACGTTAAAAAATGAATGGCCAATTCTAGAATTGGTCGGCCAATTTGCGAACTGGCCAGATGCAATTGGCCAATTCGCGAAATAGATATAGACATAACAATAAATATAAAAACTTTGTTAAATCACCATAAAAAGAAAAATTATACAGGACGCGTTTCGAGCTGCAAAATTACCGCTCGTCATCAGCTGGTCCAAACACGTGTCACAACGGACAAAGTGGAACGGACATTTTCCACTCTGTCCGTTGTGACACGTGTTTGGACCAGCTGATGACGAGCGGTAATTTTGCAGCTCGAAACGCGTCCTGTATAATTTTTCTTTTTATGGTGATTTAACAAAGTTTTTATATTTATTGTTATATATTTATCGCCAGTATTTTCGGTGTTTCTCAATATAGATATAGACACTCGGCGTAATCCTTTCTAACATAGTAGAAAGTGTCTGTGAATTCAAATTGTCTAGCCGTTAGCCTGTCCGTGCCCTAACTCGAGTAAAGGTTCCGGTTAACTTGTAATTGTCATCTTATTTGGTTTATCAATTAATTTTGATATTGAAAGGGAATTGTGTACTATTTTGGTTGATTTAGTTGGGTACACAAAAATATTTCGTTTCAATATAATCAATGGGAATCCTTTTTACTGTAGATTTTAATATAACATTATCTTTAATTACAAAAAAAATGGTACCTATGCATCATAATTCGGATTTTGGCCAAGGCTTCTCGGCCAGTTCGCGAATTGGCCGGCCAAAACCCGAAATACGCTATTCATTTCATGTATTTCGGGTTTTGGCCAGGAAGCTTGGCCAATTCGGGTATTGGCCGGCCAGTTCTAGAATTGGCCAGGCTTCGGGTATTGGCCGCAACATATATATATTAAAAAAAAAGGTTGTGTGTTGTAGAAATGGGGGGGGGGGGGGTACGGTGACAGTCGGTGAAGGAACAACTCCTAAGCTTCTGCTCTTCCGACTCCCTTGCTCTGCCGTGCGCCTCCGTATTTTCTTGAAATCGATTACAGATGTCTCAAGAGGATCCGGGACACAAAAATCTTCAAATTTTCTTTAAAATTTTATTGCATTAAAAGTTTCTTTTTTCTGTTTAAAATGATGTTTAAATCATGTTTCTATCTTAAGGTGCAACACTAGCCACAGAAAAAGACCCGGATGATAATGTAAAGTCTATGGAAGAGTTCTTTTCAAATATCTCACTCAAATTTTAATATTTTTACATGTTTTTTTTTTTTTTTTGGGGGGGGGGGGCATAGGATAGCTGGGGACGATCCACAACCGGCCTAGTTTTTACATTTTCGATTTTGCTTATATTCTTTTATATTATGATAGTTTCAATTTCAGAACCAATTTTAAAAATTAAAGTTTTTTTTTTTTTTTTTTTTTTTTTTTTTAAATCTGAAACCGAAATTGAAAAAGTAAAAACTAGGCCGGTTGTGGATCGTCCTCAGCCATCCTATGTAAAAAAAAAAAAAAAAAAGTAAAAATATTAAAATTTGAGCGAGATATTTGAAAATAATGCCACCATAGGCTATATACATTATCATCCGGGTATTTTTCAGTCAGTAGTGTGGCGTCTTAAATGGAACAGGGAATATAATTTTTTTTCGTTTTTTTTTTTTTTTTTTTTCAAAATCTAGCTTTTGTTTAATGGTAGTTATGGAAACGACTTCTTTTGAAAGTGCCTTTCTCTGCATGATTTTTTTTCACCATTTCTCCTATTCAAATTGTTATAAGTCAAAGATAAATGGCAAATCTTGGAACATGTCATTTTCAGTTGTTTTACTTTGATTTTGATTCAGTAAATTTGAAAAAAATATTTACTTTTAAAACTATTTTTTTTATTACATCCTTTTTTTTTTAATTTTTTAATAAATTTTTTTTTAGTTTTTACTTAATGTTTTTTTTTAATGCTGGATCAAAATTAAAGCTTATATATTTTTGTTTACTTAAATTTAAAATAAATTAAATTCTGTAAATAAGATTTCGAGCTATAACGCTTTTAACTACCCCCATTTTTTAATGATTTTTAATTTAATATATATATATGAGAAGTTTTATCATGTGATTTTGTTTACAAATAATTTGGTTAACGACACAAAAAAGTTCAAAATGTTAAGTCAATAAATAGAATTTTTTTTTAATGTATCTCAGTCAATAAATAGAATTTTTTTTAAATGTATCCCAAAGATTTTAACATTAAATGCACTCAAATGTATATAAATAGAAGGACGAAAAAAACGTACCTGAAAAAGAGTTAGTCAGTTGCCCAGAGTCGTACCAATTCACACAGAAATAAATTCAGTTTTTTCCAGGTAACAATTTCACAAAGAGAAGAACGGGTTATTTATCATGAAGATCATGAACATGTCTTATCAACTTCTGTCTATAATTAACCATAATCAGTTCGAAGCATTATTTTCAAAATTACGCAATGTGTCCTTGAACATTGACTTTATTTTGCTCTGAATTTATCTTTTGACTTCCAGTTTTCCTTTATTTTTATTTTTAAATAAAAAGTTGATATTTAATCATGAATTTTGTATATTGTTTCCTTGTGTCTGGTTGTGTTGTTTGACTTACTAACTTATTTGAAGCTTTAGGTTTGTGTTTGCTGGTTTAAAATAGGCCTATTCTATAGTCGTCGAGCATCGCGTACCTAATGATACATTTTATAAGTGACAAATGGTAATCGGTACGTACTGGGTTCGAACCCAATCGCGGTCGTCGGCCTGAGCGTGATATTTGAAAATAAATTCCCCATAGGCTTAAAATTGTCATCCGGGTCTTTTTGAGTAACTAGTGTAGGCTCTTAAATGCAAATTAAAAATGTTCAATCCTTTTTTAGATGTTCAATCCTTTAACACTAGCAGATTGAAATTTTTATGTTTCGCAGCCTCAAAGTTCCAGTTCATTCAGATAAAAATGATTTCACAAATTTTTGAGAAATTTACGCAGTACTGAGAGCTGAAAATTCAAAATCTGAGAAAATTCTTAATATAAAAGCAATGGGGTATGCGAAATTGTTAAACCATCAAAATTACTATTTAAAAATATATTCGCGTTTATTGGGCCTTTGCCGGTTTCTTGAACCTGACACCTGGCGTCTCATTCATAGCTTCATCGTGCAGGGGTTTAGATTTTCCAGGTGCCGGCCCCTTCCCTGCACTTAGCTAAGAATTCTTCGACAGTTTTGAAGAAAATAACTCGTTGTGCTTAATGAGCAAATTAACTTACAAAATAGATTATTGAGAGTAGTAGGAAAGCGACCAAGCTCAGCAGGCGGCGGGAGCCGCAGCACGCAGCACAACCGCCTCCGATTCCCCCTGCTCCAGCACAGCATCTCGCCCCCTAACGAGAAAAACAGTGTTTTTGAGTTAATTTTCTACTATCACATGAGGAGTGAACGTTACATTGACTAGATACTCATACTATAAGATGAAGATTAAATGTATGTTTGAATTTTGAACAACCATAACCTTAATTAGTATTATTAATTAAGCAAGACAATGAAAATTTTCAGTTTTTTAACAATTTTATTTAGATTTCTTCAGCTATACGATCTGATTATCAATTTAAAAGAGGAAAGTTAAACATATATTTGAATTTTGATTGATAGACATCTTAATGAGTATTATTAAGTAAAAACAATGGAAAAATATCACGTTTTATAGAAAAAGACTGATTTCTTACGATTTTTATCAACTACAAGATCAGAGTGTCAACATAAAAAGAGGAAACTTAAACATATATCCTAGTGTTTTGAACAGCAATCATCTTAATGAGTATTATTAATTAAGCAAAGCAATGAAAAATCTCAGATTTTAGTCGATTTCATTAGGTTTTTATCAACTACAAGATCAGAGTATCAACATAAAAAAAGGAAACTTAAACATATATCCTAGTTTTTAGAACAGCAATCATCTTAATGAGTATTATTAATTAAGCAAAGCAATGAAAAATCTCAGATTTTAGTCGATTTCATTAGGTTTTTATCAACTACAAGATCAGAGTATCAACTTAAAAGTGGAAAGTTAAACATGCATCCTAGTTTTTGAACAGCTGTAACCTTAATTAATATTATTAATTAAGCAAATCAATAAAAATATCGATTTTAGTCAATTTCTTAAGATTTTTATCAACTACAATATCAGTATATCAATTACAGAAAAGGAAACTTAAACATACACCCTAGTTTTTGAACAATCTTTATGTTAATGAATATTAATAATTAAGGAAAATAATAGAAAATATTGATTTTTAAGGAAAAAGACGAAATTAAATGAATTTGATTAACTTTTACATTAGTTTGAGATTATATCTACATACTAGCTATGTAGAATTTTATCCTTGAATATGAGTACTTTGAAGAATACTCATTTCTAAACGAAAATAAAATAATTTTTATCTAACCAATAACTGAAAACTTCGCATTTAAAAAATAATTTCACAAGTGTACGCATAAAAAATATTAGATATATAGTATGATACAAACTAATTTTCTTAATTTTATCATACTCTATCTATTCATCAGAAATGTTACTACCATATGAAACAAAAAGAAAATTAATATATACTTAATATTTAATAACTCTATACACAAAATTACTGTCAAATGAAAATACTAATGATCAATAAAATTAACTGTTGAACTAAAAATGATACAAATTACTAAAAAAATTAAAAATGTTCTTCTATGAAAGTTAAAAATAAGATAAACAAATATTATTTTAGATTTTCAACTTTATATTTATTATTATTCTTGTAATAATAAAATTCTTATTTATACTATCAACACATACATAGGCTTAGACTGCCACATAACGAACAGCTTTGGTTAATATAAATTTTCAGATTTTAATATGAGCGACGGATCAATTTCTTCATCAGTGAATAAAGCAAGTTTTAGTATATCATTATAATATATATGTTCTAATAAAAATAAATAATAAATAAATGATTTCTTTATTCTGTTAGACCTTTCTAAATTTATAAATATGTGTCTTTTAACGAGTATATGTTTCAACAAGATGAATCAAATCATCGAAATGAATCATCTGAGTGATTCGTTTTACCACTCATAGAGTTAAAGAATTATAAATATGTGAAATAGTAAAATTCATGCATGAAGCGTAATTAGAATGATTTTAAAATATTTTATCTTCTATACTTTACTTTAATAAATGTTTTTTATCCGTAGAAGTGAAGGCGTAGACATAACGGATAATATAAGCAAAGGGTAAGTAGCACTCAAAGCAGAGGGTATATCCTAAGATATATATACTACAACTTTCTTGATACCTCATACATACTCCACTGCACTCATGTTTATCCACACCAAGAAGAAAATGCTAATTGATAGACTTTTTACTCAATCTAAATTAATAAAAGTTACCACATTATCTCAAAATTAAAAGTTCAAAGGTAATGAAAGATACACCACTGAAAAGAAATTTTGTTACCTATGTTCCTTCTGAAATATATGTAAAGATTATTCTTATTGTTTCCTTTAAACGGTTGTAATAAATATTATTTTATCTATATCATCTAGTTTATTTTTAATTATCATTTCATTTTTCGAATATATTTCATAACAATATAATCGAAACAATACTTTCACAACCCAAAAATTCATAAGAACAGAAAAACTAGCAGATGAATGAAAAATATGAAAATTCATAAAATAATTTCAAAGTTTTCCTGAAATATTTACAAAAAATTCAATATAAAAAAAAAAATCAAAATGAAAAGTAAAAATCAAACTCGGAAAAAAAATTCAAATCGAAAAAATTCAGTCACAGAAAAAAAAATTAACTAAAAAAACTTTCAAAACGAAAAGATTCAATCGCAAAAAATCAAACTGAAAAAAAAAATCAATCGCAGAAAAAAATCAAACTGAAAAATCAAAGTGGAAAAAAATTAGAAGTGGAAGAGAAAAAAAAAACTTTGAACAGAATTTGATTAAAATTTTTTTCAAAAATTAAGTTACACTGTAAAAAAAGAAAAAAAAATTATAAGAGAAACCGAAAATTTACAGAGGCTATACAACTTTAGTGTTATAAAACAATGAAAATTTACATAATTTAATGCATTATAACTCTAAATGTTATAGTTGTTGAACTTCTTTCAACTATTCTCATTGTCTAAATGTATGTCATTTGAAAAGTATAAAAATTATGTTTGACAGTTTCAGATAAAATAGTTTAATAATTTGTAACAGAGGTATAAATAATAACATTCATTAAAACTGTTTCATAATCATAAATAGTATTATTAATAAAACATTTCTGTTTAATTGTATTTACAATGAATATTATTTAATTTTAACTTGAAAACTTATCCATAGTTAAATCGCGATTTGACCGTAATCAAAGGAAATCCTTATTCGAAAAATCCAATTTAATAAAAGTCGAACTTTCTACTATAATTCTTTTAACTCAATTAAATATGTACACATCCATACTGATGAATGTATTAGCGATGAGACAGTAATTTTAACTTTTTAAAAAGAAATTTAAAATACTGTTCGAAAATTTAAAGAAATCAGATTAGCTAGCATCCTGTTATATTTTCGGAAACATATTTTATGTGTTATTGAATTAATTACTTTTCTACATTTTCAATAAATTATTAGAGATTTTAAGTTTTTTATTATTATTCACACTAAACTGGTGTTATCATACTCTGCTATGTGCTATGTTAAATTGTCTTTATAATTTTATCATAAAAAGCTTAAACCTGCACAATATTTTCAAAGAGTTAATTTCAGTAACAAATTTAAATACTATTCAACGCTTCTGAAATGTGGATTAGAACTATGTATAGCTCTGTAATATATTCACATTATAGGATCATATCCAAACAGTAAGGGAACTCATAGAAAAACATAAAGAATATAATTTACCTCTCTGCCTTGCCTTTATTGATTATGAAAAAGCATTTGATTTCGTCTACACATCAGCAGTGATAGAATCTATGGAAGACATTGGTATAGACAAACCTTACATCAATATCATAAAGAAGATTTACAAGAAAGCATCAGCAACCATCCGTTTAGATAAAGGAAAAGCGAAGATCAAGCTCGGAAGAGGAGTAAGACAAGGAGACACTATTTCACCTAAGCTTTTTAATGCTGTCTTAGAAAATATCTTCAAGAAGCTGGATTGGGAAAACAAAGGTATTAGAATAAATGGGGAATATTTAAGTCATCTCCGGTTCGCTGACGACATTGTAATTTTCAGTAACAGTCCTGAAGAATTGGAAATTATGCTAAAAGATCTTGCAGAAGCTAGCATCAATGTAGGATTAAAAATAAATTTAGAAAAGACTAAGGTGATGTTTAATTCATTTACACCAAAAAGGAAAATTGTCTACAAGAACACTGAGATTAAAGAAGTGCAAAGTTACGTGTACCTAGGACAGGAAATATCATCGGATAATAGTATCATGAATGAAATCAATAGAAGAATAAAAAATGGGTGGCGTGCTTTTGGGAAGAACAATATTATTCTGAAGAGTAATATGCCTCTTTGTTTGAAAAGAAAAGTGTTTAATCAATGTATTTTACCTGCATTAACTTATGGAGCAGAAACATGGACACTAACAAAACGGATGATACAAAGACTACAAACAACACAGAGAAGTATGGAAAGATGTATGCTAGGCATAACTAGAAGAGACAGAAAGAGGATCACCTGGATAAGAGGTCAGACAAAAGTTTTTGACATCCTTGAAAGAATCAAACAGTTAAAATTGAAATGGGCTGGGCACATTGCAAGAAGACAAGACAATAGATGGAGCACAAATATACTACAGTGGTATCCCAGAGATGTAAAACGACCAAGAAGACAACCGCAAGTAAGATGGAGTGACGAAATTAGAAAAGTGGCTGGTGTAAATTGGATGACGAAAGCACTTGACAGAAAACATTGGAAAAATCTGGGGGAGATCTACATCCAGCAGTGGATCGAAAACGGTTGATGATGATGATCATGATATATATATATATATATATATATATATATATATATATATATATATTCCTGAAAAAGAACTTGTAAAATATATTTTTTCCTGAAAAGAACTTGTAAATTATATTTTTTTCCTGGAAAGAACTTGTAAAATATATTTTTTCCTGAAAAGAACTTGTAATATATATTTTTTTCCTGAAAAGAACTTGTAAAATATTTTTTTTTTTCTGAAAAAGAATTTGTAAAATGTATTTTTCCCCCTGAAAAAGAACTTGTAAAATACATTTTCTTTTTCCTAAAAAAGAACTTGTAAAATATTTTTTCTCCTGAAAAAGAATTTGTAAAATGTATTTTTTTTCTTGAAAAAGATTTTGTAAAATATATTTTTTTCCTGAAAAAGAACTTGTAAAATATATATTTTTTTCCTGAAAAAGAATTTGTAAAATGTATTTTTTTTTCATGAAAAAGATCTTGTAAAATATATTTATTTTTTTCCTAAAAAAGAACTTGTAAAATATTTTTTTTTTCTGAAAAAGAAATTGTAAAATGTATTTTTCCCCCTGAAAAAGAACTTGTAAAATACATTTTTTTCCCTGAAAAAGAACTTGTAAAATATTTTTTCTCCTGAAAAAGAATTTGTAAAATGTATTTTTTTTTCTTGAAAAAGATTTTGTAAAATATATTTTTTTCCTGAAAAAGAATTTGTAAAATGTATTTTTTTTTTCATGAAAAAGATCTTGTAAAATATATTTATTTTTTTTCCTGAAAAATAACTTGTAAAATATTTTTTTCCTGAAAAAAAACTTGTAAAATATTTTTTTCCTGAAAAAAAAACTTGTAAAATATTTTTTTTCCTGAAAAAAACTTGTAAAATATATTTTTTTTTCCTGAAAAAGAATTTGTAAAATGTATTTTTTTTTCTGAAAAAGAATTTGTAAATATTTTTTCCCCTGAAAAAGAACTTGTAAAGTTTTTTTTTTCCTGAAAAAAGAACTTGTAAAGTTTTTTTTTTCCTGAAAAAAGAACTTGTAAATATTTTTTTCCCTGAAAAAGAATTTGTAAAATGTATTAGGTAGACTCAAAATAAACAGACACAAAGTATTAGAAAATTATGTAATTAATCGATAAAATATACAATAAAAATACAATCACAAATACATAAAATATGCAATCACAAATACATAAAATATGCGATAAAAATACAATCACAAACATAAAATATACAACACAATCACAAAATATACAATAAATATAAAAAATAAATAATAATAAATTTGTTAAGCACATATTTAAATCTCTCACTTTCAAAACAAACATCATTGGTGGAGAGATAGGGCATTCCCTCTCAATAATCTCGTTTAACAATATATGCGTCATTGTTTGATTACAGAGAATGGCATTTAATCTTGCTTGTCTTTCTAAAAGTCTCATTTTCGAATTTAAAAAAGTTACATACATAAATGTTTCTGTTAATGGACAGTGAAGGTCTTTAGATTTTATATTATGGAAGCCGCATGAGTCGCAACTTCGAATTCTATTCACCAGATCTTTAAATTTTGGGCATTTAAAATTCTCTATGTTGACACATGGAATGCCCATTTCTTTTAATATATATATTTTTTTCAATCACACCGCCTTTGTAGCCAATCGCTGTTTTAACCCCGCATTTGCAGCGCTTATAACAATCATTAACAAACATTTTTAAGGACTCAGGCGGGTACGTCTTTTCACATTTCTCAGGTAAAAATGATAATCCGTGCACATTTTTGGTCACGTAATCCATCGATTGTAACTCTTTGTAAGTTGCAGTGTTTCGAAATGATTCCGTTAATGTAAATCTGATATTCCAGTGTACACTTTTATCAACGGAACAAAATGCTGCTTCTCGAGCATGGAAAGTTTTTCTAATAGTAAATCCATCTAAATCGAGCACACCACACACTTGTTGCATTTCCCCCAACTCAAAAGACATGTTGCTATATTATCCGTGTATATCAATGAAAATCAGTAAATCTAATATAAGAAGTTGTACCAAGTTTCGAAATTTAAGTTATATAAAATACCCCGCTTTAAGATACACCTCTTAAAATATTTTCAACGTATTAAAACGCTTGAGGGTGTAGTTGAGGGTGTTAACATACATACTTTCTTACTTTCAGCGTATTAAAATTTTTGTCGAGGGTTAAAGATGTTAACCTACACTTTTTTTTTTTTTTTTTTTTTTGTTATTTTACTCTATTCAATATTTCCAAAGAAAACTGAAAGGTAAACTTTATTTCTTTTGGTGTATAAGCTAATACGTAGAAGGATTTCTATTCATATAAAATTATAAAAGATGATACAATAATACTGAAATTCGTGAAAATTTGAACTACAATTATTTTATTTGAAACCGAAAATTTACTATTTCCTTTGAAAGTTGTAATATAATATTTTCTTTGAAACTATGAGAAAACATTACTTTCCAACAAAATTAATCTGTTGAACAACACATAAAATATATTTTTAAAAAATATAACAGGATGCTAACTAATCGGATTTCTTTAATTTTCTGAACAGTATTTTAAATTTATTCTTAAAACATTAAAATTAGTGTATCATCGTTGATATATTCACCAGTATAGATGTGTACATATTTAATCAAGTTAAAAGAATCTTAGTAGAAAGTTTGACTTTTATTAAATTATGTTTTTCAAATAAAGATTTTCCCTCGATATGATCTAATCGCGGGTTGATTATGTATAAGTAGTAGGAAAAGGAGAGTACGGGCTCAGGAGGGGGGGGGCACGGTTGGTTGTATGTCCCACCGTCCCACTGCCGGTGCCCCCTGCTGTGCCCCCACCATCCCGCCATCGTGCGTATCACCGTCCCACCGCCGGTGCCCCCATGCTCACCCAGTGCGTCCCGTTCCACGAACGCCCCCTAGTGCAAAAAAGGAACATTCTATTGTAACAGAGAGGTGAACAACCTTCCCTAATTAAAAATATTATCAATCACATCTCAACTCGGAATCATACTATATGATGAAGATTAAATTTATATTTCAATTTTGAACAACCATAAGTTTAATGAGTATTATTAATTAAACGAATCACTGAAAAATCTCAGTTTTTAACCATTTTATTTAGATTTCTTCAACTACAAGATGAGATTATCAATTTAACACAAGAAAGTTAAACATATATTTGAATCTTGCTTGATAGACATCTTAATGAGTATCGTTAATTAAGTAAAAAACAATAGAAAGTATCAAGTTTTATAGAAAAAGACTGATTTCTTACGATTTTTATCAAGTACAAGATCAATGTACCGACTTAAAAGTTGAAAGTCAAACGTGCACCCTAGTTTTTCAACAGCTATAACTTTATTGAGTATCGTTAATTAAGTAAAAAACAATAGAAAATATCAAGTTTTATAGAAAAAGACTGATTTCTTACGATTTTTATCAAGTACAAGATCAATGTATCGACTTAAAAGTTGAAAGTCAAACATGCTTCATGAGCATTATTAATTAAGTAAAAACAACGTAAAATATTAAATTTAACCAATTTCTTTAGAATTTTTCAACTATAATATCAACTTAAGAAAGGAAGCTTAAATTGATTTATCGTAGTTTTTGAAAGTTCAACTTAAGAAAGGAAGCTTAAATTGATTTATCGTAGTTTTTGAAAGTTCAACTTAAGAAAGGAAGCTTAAACATTTATAGTAGTTTCTGAACAGCAACCACCTTGTCGAACATTGTTAACTATCCCAAAATAACGGAAAATATAAATTTTTAACCGATTTCTTCATATTTTTTGAAGTATAAACAACTTAAAATGCAAATTTAAACATAGTTTTTTGAACAGTCATTACCTTAATGAATATCGATGATTGAACAAATAACAAAGAAAACTAATGAAACTAAATCAATCCTTAAATAAAACTTAGAAAGCAATCATATTTTTTTTTCATTCAGTAAACGCATACATTAAAAAAACAACAAAATTTTTCATAAATTTTTTAAAATTTTTTTTACACTTTTTTAACAAAAATTTTTTCATTTTTTTAATATTGTATTTTTTTTTTTTTTTTTTTTTTTTTTGTAAAAATGTATTTTGAAAAAAAAAACTTATAAAAAATGTTGTTGAAAAAAAAAAAAATTTTGTAAAAAAAATTTTTGTAAAATTTTTTTTTTGAAGTTTTAGTTTTTTAAATTTTTGTAAAAATATTTTTTTAAGTTTGTTTTTCTTAAAAAAATTTTTGTAAAAATATATTTTTTTAAGTTTTGGTTTTGTAAAAACTTTGTTGCGAGTTTTTCACTTTACGATTTTTTTGTTTTACATTTGTTTTTTCTTTTTACTTTTGTAATTTTTTATATTGTAAAATATTTTTACTAATATTTCTAGAAACTTTGAAATTATTTTGTAAACTTGCATATTTTTCATACGTATGCTTATTTTTGTATGTTCTTAGACAATTTTAATTAAGTGAAACAATAGAAAATATCAAGCTTTATAACAGTAAAAAGACTGACTTCTTACATTTTTAGTTCACAGGCTATCATAGCCTGAGAGCTTATGTGCCCGTCCGTTCTGTATGTTCGTTCGTGCGTAACGCGATAACTCATGATAAAAATATCCGATCCACTTGAAATTTTGTATGTAGGTATATCCCGACAAGGCGCTTCCCTGATTAGTTTTTGGAGTTCATTCGATATGTATAAGAGGGGGAACGGGGGTCTCATGCCCCTCCTCTTAGTTGATATGAATGGGATTTTCATGCAAAATTAAGTTTTCGTTCAAAATTTAGAATAGGATCATTCTGATGAGGCGATTCCGGGACTAGAAGATAGTTTTAGAAGTTTAATGGTTAAGTATAAAAGAGGGGGATAACTCCTTTTAAATTATATAAATGCTAAATGGGTTTTTATTAAAAATTATCTCATTTGCTCTGAATTTTGGATATAGATTTTTTATATGATAAAGCATGTCTTTGATAGTATAGGAGGTTCAATGATTAAGCATAAAAAAAGAGGAAAGGGGAGAGCTGTTTCCCCTTCTTAATTTTTTTCGAACGGAATTAACCCTTGAAAATATAAGGCTTTAATGTACAATTAGTATTTGTAGCCTGTGAGCTCAATGCCATCAGTTTAACTGGGCAGTATTCTTTATTTTTTCTTTTCTTTTCAACTCAAACTTCAGAATATCAATTTGATTTAAACATACATTTCAGTTTTTCAACAACCATTACCCTAACGAATATTATTAATTAATAAAAACAATAAATATTTTTACTAATTTCATACATTTAGACAGATTTTAATAATTTCCTGTTCAATAGGTAAATATTATCTATATTTTTAACAGAATCCATGTTTTCTAACGTTACTTCAAAAAGACGAATTTGTATAATAAATAGTATGTATTCGCTTAAAATCATGTGATCCTTTACTGAACTATTTGAAAATTTCACCTCACAAGATCAAATATTATGTATATTTTTAGTTTTAATAGCAAAAACTTAAATTTTTAAATTTGAAATACATTTGTTTATATATTGTTACAAGATTCTTTTAAATTTCTAAACTATTTTTAAAAGCTTGATTGTCTTTATAAAATGTTCATATTTATTTTTCACATCTTGACTACATTCAACATCTTACAACCAATAGTATACATTTTTTTTTTTTTTTTTTTTTTTTTTTTTTAGTTCATGTTTTGTACACTTTTCATCACATTAAGAGGTAATTCAACACATTTATCAAAACTGTTTTCAGTTACTTTTCAACTTTCAGATAAAGAAGAAATATTTATTTATTTTTTTTATTACCTAATTTATAAACAAATGAATTAATTATACCTATCTTAAACATTGTATTCATAAACACGCTTATTCACTGAAAGTGTACAATTATTATTGTATTCAATACTGTATTTCATAAATTAGCTACATTTTTATGAATTTCCTACTCTTTAAGTAAATATTATCTACATGTTTAATATTACTAAAGTGATCAACCTTAGTTCATAAACGTGAATTTCGTATTTTAAGTACCATGTATTCACGTTCAGATTATTTTAGATTATTTTCACATGAAATCATACAGAATTTGTTTTTGAAATCATTGAAGCAACTGTATTTAATGTTTTAACACCAATTTCTAATATTTTCTGATTATGCATTCGTCAGAAGTACATATTTTAAATTCTACAATCATTTTATACATCGAAAAAATATCATTTATTTATCAAGTATTAATCAAATTATAATATCTTTTCATCTTAGTTTACGAATATTTTTCAAATATGAATGTTATTTTTACAGTTTAATAATATGAAAAATACACGAATGCCATCTTTAATTTTCCGATCATTTCATAGCAATAATTTTATCATTAATGTTGCTTAGACCTTTTCATCATAACTTTTAAAATGGTAGTTATCCATTTTCAGTCGATTTTCGAAAAACTGTAACTGAAATTACATAAACTCAATGTAAAACTCAAATAACTTCAATGTTATAAAACAATGAAAATTTATATAATTTAATGTATTATAACTCTAATTGTTTTAGTTGTTAGAATTATTTCAATTATCTCCATTGTCTAAATCTAGGTTATTTGAAAAGTATAAAAATTAACGAGGTAAAAAGTATAAAAAGTAACGAGATAATAATTTGTAATTGAAACATTTCTGTTTAATTGCATTTACAATGGAATATTATTTAACTTGAAAACGTATACCTTGTGAACCCGCGATTAGATCATATCGAGGAATATCCTTATTTGAAAAACATAATTTAATCAATTCAAACTTTCTTTTAAAATTCTTTTAACTTGATTAAATATGTACACATCTATACTGGTGAATATATCAACGAGAGGACACTAATTTTGATGTTTTAAGAATAAATTTTAAATACTGTCTGGAAAATTAAAGAAATCTGATTCACTGATAAACAAATTTTAACAAATTTTCGATTTCTCTACATACGTCGGGTGTTTCTTATAGATTTCAAGCTGCTGAAAAAGAATATGTTTGTAAAAATTTTCTATCACCCTCCAATTTTGAGAAATTTCATTAATACGTTTTGGAGTATGTAGGCATCGTATAGGCATTATAATTATATTATATTATTCTCTTTCATGTATTTGATTCACATAAACATTCCTTTTTCTTATTACAACGATAGAAAATACATCAAGAGAGTAGAAACAGATGTCTCCCTAATAAATTTTATGTTAGCGACCTTGAACAGACAGCTCTAGCCACCCCCACAGTATTTGACTTTAACGCAAATCTCTGACAGGGGAAACTTATCTTTCGGGGCAAATACACTACTATTTCTTTGTTGTGTAAGACTTTTTAATTAAATTTTGATTATAATTATCGTATTTTCCTCTACAATATGTAAAACATGTCTAGAGGATGCGTTAATGAACCCGATTCTTTTTGCTGTATGTGCGGGGAGCTAACTTTGAAAAAGCATCGATGCGCCTATCATATGTACTTTGGATATAAAGTAGGTGAACGAGATAAGAAATGGGCACCTCGTTCTTGTTAAGCACAATGTGCTACAAACCTCCGGACGTGAATGAAAGGTACAAAAAAGTGTATGTCCTTTGCTATACTTATGAAATAGCACATGCCGAAGGATCAAATAACCGACTGCTACTAATGTATTACAAAAATTAAAGGATTCTTTGCAAGAAGTAAACATAAAATTAAGTACACGAACTTAGATTCAGCAATGTGACCAGCATTACATAATGATGATTTACAAATACCGAAACCTCCAGAGAATTTTACATATGAAGATGCAGCAGTAGAAATGGAAATTGATTAAACAAACTTCCTCTACATCTGATATGAACTATTCTCGTGGCATAAATGAAGAACCACACCAAATTACTCAAAAAGAATTAAATGATTTTGTGAGAGACTTAACCCCTTCGCGACGGGAGCCTTTTGCGAAATTTTTAATGTTTTGTCACCGGTTTTATATAAACAGAAATTTGTGCCTTATTAAATCGAGAAAATGCTCCGATTAAATAAGGCAAAATTTACAGTATAATTTTACTGGTGGGGATAAACACGGATTCTTAAGCCTATTTGCGGCACGTATACGTATCGCTCGTCCCCAAGGGGTTAAATTTATAAAGAAAAACTCAGAATTACTTGATCAAGATTGCAAGGTTGGAATCTCCTGAAAAACAATACAAAGATATCTATTTATCGAGATTGATATAAGAAATATTCAACATTTTTTTAAAGAAAAGATGATTTATGCTATTGTAATAATATAAGAGGCTTAATGTCTGCTTTAAATTGTTAATGTAACTCGGAACAATGACCTATAAGAGAGCATCCACAGATAAGACATTTACCGCTACATAAAGTATGAAATTTCTTATTAATATCATTTCTTTTTACACAAAATCTATATTTTTCTGAAACTTTATAAACAATGCATACTTTCAGTATTTTAAATATTAATTTTAAGCTTTATAAATATTTATTTAAAAGCTTGTCATTACTAAAATACCAAATGATAAATTTCATAAGGTGTATGTGTTGAATAAATACAACAAAATTGAGATTTTCAGGATTTTGAATTTTTTAAAAATCTGTGGGTGATGGACACTTTTTAATGGCATATTCTTTCACAGCACCACCTAAAATATAAAAGTCACTAAATACTTAGTTAGAAACAGAAACCTTGTTTATCAGTGTAGCATTTTTTATATATATATTTTTTTTATATGTTGTAGAACTGACTATTTTGATTGGAAAGTAATGTTTTCTCATTACTTTCCAAGAAAATATTATATTACAACTTTCAAAATAATAAATTTTCGATTTCAGAGAAAATAATGTATTGTATAATTTTATCATAAGAAGGGTAATCCTGTAAAGAAATTTTTCCTGAAAAAAGAACCTGTAAAAGAAATTTTATCATAAGAAGGGTAAACCTGTAAAGAAATTTTTCCTGAAAAAAAAAGGAACCTGTAAAAATTTTTTTTAATTCAAAATCTGTTCAAAGATTTTAATGTAGAGTTGATTTTTCCTGAAAAAGAACTTATAAAGAAATTTTTCTTGAAAAAAAAAAAAAAAACTTGTAAAATGTATTAGGTAGACTCAAAATAAACAGACAGAGAGCATAATAAAATTATTTAATTAATTGATAAAATATAATACTTAAAATATACAATAAAAATACTAACACACACACACATAATATAATAATTAATTAATTATAATATCATAATACATAAAAACACAATCACAAAACATAAAATATAAAAAAGAAATAATAATAATAATAATAATGTTGATAATAAATTTTTAAACATACTACATATATAATTAAATGGACATCGTTGATGGAGGGATAGGACATTCCTCCTCAATTTTTTCACTTATCATTTTTCCAATCATTGTATGATTTCGAAGACTTTCTAACAGTCTGATTTGCGAATTTATATAAGAGACAAACGCAAATGTCTCAGACAAAGGGCAATGAGCATCCTCACTTTTTATTAGAAAAAAAATTAAAGGAATTTTTACCTGAAAAAAAAAATAACCTGTAAAGAAATTTTTCCTGAAAAATAACCCGTAAAGAGATTTTTCCTGAAAAAAAACCTGTAAAGAAAATTTTCCTGAAAATAATAACCTGTAAAGAATTTTTTCCTGAAAAAAAAAACTTGTAAAATGTATTTGGTCGATTCAAAATAAACAGACAGAAAGTATAAGAAAATTATTTAATTAATTGATAAAATATAATACTTAAAATATACAATAAAAATACTAACACACACACACACATAATATAATAATTAATTAATTATAATATCATAATTCATAAAAACACAATCACAAAACATAAAATATAAAAAAGAAATAATAATAATAATAATGATAATAAATTTTTAAACATACTACATATATAATTAAATGGACATCGTTGATGGAGGGATAGGACATTCCTCCTCAATTTTTTCACTTATCATTTTTCCAATCATTGTATGATTTCGAAGACTTTCTAACAGTCTGATTTGCGAATTTATATAAGAGACAAACACAAATGTCTCAGACAAAGGGCAATGAGCATCCTCACTTTTTATTAGGAAAAAAATTAAAGGAATTTTTACCTGAAAAAAAAAAAATAACCTGTAAAGAAATTTTTCCTGAAAAATAACCCGTAAAGAGATTTTTCCTGAAAAAAAACCTGTAAAGAAAATTTTCCTGAAAATAATAACCTGTAAAGAATTTTTTCCTGAAAAAAAAAAAAACTTGTAAAATGTATTTGGTCGATTCAAAATAAACAGACAGAAAGTATAAGAAAATTATTTAATTAATTGATAAAATATTTGATTATAAATGCATAAAATATGTGATAAAAATACTTAAAATATACAATAAAAATACTAACACACTCATAAAAACACAATCACAAAGCACAGTCACAAAACATAAAATATAAAAAAGATAATAATAATAATAAATTTGTTAAACACATATTACCTGACTAATTAAATCCACATCGTTGGTAGAGGGATGGGACATTCTCCCTCAATTTTTTCATTTATCATTATTTCAATCGCATGATTGCGGAGACTTTCTAACAATCTCATTTTCTTATTTAGATAAGACACAAATACAAAAGTTTCAGATAAAGGATAATGAACATCCTCACTTTTTATTAGGTGAAACCCGCACTGCTCAAAACTTTGAAATCTGCCCAAAAGTTGTTTAAATTTAGGGCACATAAATTTTTCAATGTTCACAGATAGAATACCCATCTCGTTTAATAATTTTTTTTCTATCACTCCGCCTTTGTATCCAATAATAGTTTTGGTTTCACATTTGCTGTGGTTGTAGCAGAAATTTATGAATTTTTTCAAACTATCAGGTTGATAGGTTTTTGTCGCCTTTCTGCGGTAAAAATGGCAGTCCATGAACTCTTTGTATCACATATCTAATTGATTCTCTTTCTTTAGCTGTTGCCGAGTTTTCCAATGATTCCGTTAACTGGAATCTGATACTATCATGGAATTGTTTATCGATAGCACAAAATGGCATGAAATTTCTTCTGTACGACAAAGCCGTCCAAATCTAAGACGCCGCACACTTGTTTCATCTCCTCTAAAGACATTTTGGTGTATGACGAGAAATCTCTAAAACTAATATAAGAAGTTGTTGTAAGTTTCAAAATTCACGCTATATAACATAAATATTAAGAAACACCCTTAAAATATTTTCAACCTTTTAAAACGCTTAGATGTAGTTGAGGGGTGTTAACATACATACTTTTTCACTTTCAACGTATTAAAATTTTTGTAGGGGGGAAGAAGGTACATATACATTCGGTTATTTTTATCCTTTTCCAATACAGTTTCCCCCAGGTTTAAAAAGGGGCAGGGCGCTACTATCCTGAAAAGGGCACTTTTTACATTCTTCAGGGCACTTTTTTGGTTTTTAAGGGCACTTTTATAGAGTTGAATCTAGAATCTAGTGGTTCAAAAAATCGTGAAAAAACAGAAATTTCGTCAAAAAATTGAAAAAAACCGTACATTTTGTTAAGAGATCGCGAAAAAACGGCAAATATTGTTATAAGATCGCGAAAAAACGGCCGATTTTATTAAAAGATCGCATAAAACGTCAGATTTTGTTAAAAGATCGCGAAAAAGCGACAAATTTCGTGAAAATATCACGAAAAAAAACGCAAATTTTATTAAAAGATCACAAAAAAGGCAAATTCGTCAAAAGATCGCGAAAAACCACCAATTTTATCACGTTTAAACACGAAAAAAAAAAAAACGCAAATTTCGAAAAAGGGGTGTTATAAAAAAAAAAAGCACATAGTAACGGGAGTGGAATCGCCCCCTCTTTTCTCCCACCTCTGTAACCTTTCAAAAAATTTGCTGTGAATTTTAATTTTATTTATTTATTTATTTATTTATTTATTTATTTATTTTTTTTTTTTTTTTTTTTTTTTTTGCTTATACTATAGGTTCCGTCGCCAATTTTATGCGTAATTTACGTGCTATAGCGCATTCGCATCATCGCTAACGGGCTGCGTTTTTTCAAATGAGGGGCAAGAAGGGCGCTAATTTTTTGAATGAGCGAAAAGAGGGACGCTGGTTTTTGAATGAAGGGCAAGAGGGGCGCTAGTTTTTAAACTAAAAGGCAGGAGGGGCCGAGCGCCCTCATGAAACCTTCTGGGGGAAACTCTGTCAATACTTTCAAGGAAAGTTGAAAGGTAAAAATTTATTTCTTTCGGAGTATAAACTTATACAATGAAGGGTTGCTATTCATATAAAATTATAAAAGATGATACAATAATACTGAAATTCATGAAAATTTGAACTACAATGAGAATACTTTCTTTATATAATCTTATTTATTGATGCAGCAAATGAAAAGATTTTTGTTATCTCAAAAATATGAAATCCTCCAAATATTTTTTTCTTTTTGATATTTATTTTCTATAAGAAATTCACGCGTTATGCAATCAATAAGTGAAAGTCGTAAAAGTTTCCTTGTATACGAATTTCTCAAGTTTCTATTCAAAGAGTTCGTGCTAACCCACCACAGTTGAGGGGATGGTAGCACAAGTTGAGGGATGGTTGTATTTTTTATTTTTTGTTCAAAGCAAAAAGTCGGAGTTACCGCATCCCCCCCCCCCCCCCCTAACTCGTAAAGATAGGCGTATTCAGTATTTTCGCTTGAATACTTGAACGTAATTTATGATTTGCATGTGTAGAGAAAAATATATTTTGCAGAACTATACAGACTTCTATCCCACATTTCAGAAGCGATGAATAGTTATTGTATTCAAATTTGTTATTGAAACTAACTCTTTGAAAATATTTTGCAGGTTTACCCTTCTTATGATAAAATTATACAATGCATTATTTTCTTTGAAACCGAAAATTTATTATTTTTTTAAAGTTGTAACATAATATTTTCTTGGAAAGTATGTTAAAAAATTACTTTCCAACCAAAATAATCAGTTCTACAACACATAAAATATATATTTTTAAAAAATGTAACACAGGATGCTAGCTAATCGGATTTCTTTAATTTTCCGAAGAGCATTTACAATTTATTCTTAAAACATTAAAATTAGTGTCCTCTCGTTGATATATTCACCAGTATAGATGTGTACATATTTAATCAAGTTAAAAGAAATTTAAAAGAAAGTTTGAGTTGATTAAATTATGTTTTTCAAATAAGGATATTCCTCGATTTGATCTAATTGCGGGTTCACGAGGTATTTGTTTTTAAATTTAAATTAAATAATATTCCATTGTAAATACAATTAAACAGAAATGTTCCAATTACAAATTATTAATTCATTTTATCATAAATTGACAAACATAATTTTTATACTCTTCAAATAACATAGATTTAGACAATGGAGATAATTGAAATAATTCTAACAACTAAAACAATTAGAGTTATGATACATTAAATTATATAAATTTTCATTGTTTTATAACAATGAAGTTATATGAGTTTTACATTGAGTTTATGTAATTTCAGTTAGTTTTTCGGAAATCAACTGAAAATGGATAACTACCATTTTTAAAAGTTATGATGAAAAGGTCTAAGCAATATTAATTATAAAAAATTATTGCTATGAAATATGAAATGATTAGAAAAATTAAAGATGGCATTCGTGTATTTTTCATATTATAAAACTGTAAAAATAACATTCATATTTGAAAAATGTTGTTGTGTGATAATTCAGATATTCGTAAACTGTAAGATGAAAAGATATTATAATTTGATTAATACTTGATAGATAAATGATATTTTTTCGATGTGTAAAATGATTGTAGAATTTAAAATATGTACTTCTGACGAATGCATAATCAGAAAATATTAGAAAATTAGTGTTAAAATATTAAATACAATTGCTTCAATGATTTCAAAAACAAATTCTGTTAAAAATTCCGTGTGATTTCATGTAAAAATAATCTGAACGTGAATACATGGTACTTAAAATACGAAATTCACGTTTATGAACTAAGGTTGAACACGTTAGTAATATTAAACATGTAGCTAATATTTACTTATAGAGTAGGAAATTCTTTAAAATGTAGCTAAATTTATGAAATACAGTATTGAATGCAATAATAATTGTACACTTACAGTGAATAAGTGCGTTTATAAATACAATGTTTAAGATAGGTGTAATTAATTCATTTGTTTATAAATTAGGTATTTAAAGATAAATAAATGCTATTTCTTCTTTGTCTGAAAGTTGAAAAGTAACTGAAAGCAGTTTTGATAAATGTGTTGAAATACCTCTTAGTGTGGTGAAGGGTGTACAAAACATGAACTAAAAAAAAAAAAAAATCGGTTTGAATATGATGTAAGAGAAGGTATTTTGTCAGTTCAGATTTGTTTGCATCGAGTGTTTATGGGAGTTTCTTCTCGTTCATATACTAAATTTTTATATAGTTGATATCTAAAAATATGAGAAAACTTACATTTAGAGTAAAAGTTAGGTATATTCGTTTAAATTCCTCTTTTTTTTTTTTTTTTTTTTGATAAAAATTCATTAGTTTTCTTTGTTACTTGTTCAATTATCATAATTCATTAAGGTAATGACTGTTCAAAAACTAAAATTATATGTTTAAGTTTACTCTTTTTAAGTTGAAATCTCGTTTATGATTAAGCTAAAGAAATCATATTTTCATTGTTTTGTTTAATAATTAATGCTCATTAAGAGGTTGATCATGCAAATTCAAACATATTTGTTCAACTTTTAAGTTATTATTCTGATTTTATACTTTAAGAAATATAAAGAAATCGGCTAAAAATTCACATTTTCAGCTGTTTTGTTTAATTAACGTGGGAATGATGCATGCTATTCGAAAAAAAATTATATTAATGTTAATCATTTATGTCACGTGACAACTCACACATGCGTGCAAATAAGTTTTATAATAAATTGTTAATTGGTTTGTAATATGAACAGAATAAGTAGAATTAGTCATGTATACTATCTAAACACTAAACATAGTATTTATATTTTAAATAACTTGATGTTTAGTAATATCGAAATTTCAAAAAGATGAGGTTAAAAATGTCAAGCGTCTGAAGATGTAACAACGACTTTTTCAGTTTCTAGAATTAAAAAAATAAATAAATAAAAAAGAAATGTATACTATTGGTTGTAAGATGTTGAATGTACTCAAGATGTGAAAAATATAAATATGAACATTTTATAAAGACAATCAAGCATTTAAAAATAGTTGAGAAATTTAATTAGTTTCCTGTAACAATATATAAACAAATGTATTTCAAAGTTGGAAATTTAAGTTTTTGCTATTAAAACTAAAATATACATAATATTTGTTCTTGTAAGGTGTAATTTTCAAGTAGTTCAGTAAAGTATCACATGATTTTAAGCGAATACATACTATTTATTATACAAATTCGTCTTTTTGAACTAACGTTGGAAAACATGGATTCTGTTAAAAAATATAGATAATATTTACTTATTGAACAGGAAATTCTTAAAATCTGGCTAAATGTATGAAATTAGTAAAAATATTTATTTATTATTAATTACCTAAAGTTTAAAAATTATCCTTGTAATAATCTTAAAATATTATTTTTTAAGATGATTTTTCGTTGAGAACCACTCTTTTCTAAAAGCATGACACATTCTTGTAGTTTAGTAAACAGGTGACGTCAGACTATTCTATTCAACCCTTCGGGAGAGGGGAAGTTGAAGGTATTTACTACGGTGTGAATAGAAAAGGGAAAAAAATCTGACCATGTCATACTTTTATAAGAACGTGATTTTCAATTATAACGTTTGTAATATAGTGTAAATTGCTTAACCATATAAAATTCAGTAAAAAATGGTAAAATTATTATTTTGATATAAAAAAGCTAATGCAATTGGTTTTCTTTCTTTAAAAAATCAGTATTTTCCGTTGTTTTGCTTAATTAACAATACTCCTTAAGGTGAGTGCCGTTCAAAAACTAAGATAAATGTTTCCTTTTTTTTTTTTTTTTTTTTAAGATGATATTATAGCTGGAAAATTCTAAACAAATCAGTTAAATTGTTTTGATTAATTAATAATATTCGTTTCGGTAATGGTTGTTGAAAAACTGAAATGCATGTCTAAATTTCCTTCTGTCAAATTGATATTCTGAAGTTTCAGTTGAAAAAATCACAAGAAATCAAATAAAAATTTATATTTTTCACTGTTTTACTTAATTAAAAAACTCATTAGGCGGTAACGACTTAAAAACTGAAATGTATGTTTAAGTTTTCTCTCTTTAAGTTGATAAAAATCGTAAGAAGTCAGTCTTTTTTTAAAAAAACTTAATAAAAATCGCAAGAAGTCAGTCTTTTTTCTATAAAACTTGATATTTTCCATTGTTTCACTTAATTAAAAAATGCATAAGAACATACAAAAATAAGTATATGTATGAAAAATATGCAAGTTTTACAAAATAATTTCAAAGTTTTCTAGAAATATTAACAAAAAATATTTACAATATAAAAAAATTACAAAAGTAAAAAGAAAAAACACAAATATAAAACAAAAAATCACAAAGTGAAAAACTCGCAACAAAGTTTTTACAAAACCAAATCTTTAAAAAGAAATTTTACAAAAACCAAAACTACAAAAAATATTTTTACAAAAATTTTTTTTTCAAAAATATTTTTTACAAAATTTTTTTTTTCAAAATAAGTTTTTACAAAAGTAAAAAAAAAAAAAACAACATTAAAAAAATGAAAAATTTTTGTTAAAAAAAGTGTAAAGAAATTGCAAAAATTACAAAAAAGTTATGAAAAATTTTATTGTTTTTTTATATAGTATATAATTGACCTTGAGATTGACATTGAGTTTTAAAACAAAATAATGTTAACTAATTTACTATACTTTTAATGAAAGAATAGAGGAATTGTATTTAAATAGGTATTTTCATTTATATAAAAATTGAAATGCGTACATAGAAACTATAATAAAAAGTATTTAAATATAATTAAGTCTCTCTCTTTGAGTTGATAAAAATCGTAAGAAATCAGTCTTTTTTCTATAAAACTTGATATTTTCTATTGTTTTTAATTAATTAATGATACTCGTTAAGATGTCTATCAATCAGAATTCAAATATATGTTTAACTTTCTTCTGTTACTTTGATAATCTCATCTTGTAGTTGGAGAAATCTAAATAAAATGGTTAAAAACTGAGATTTTCCAGTGTTTCTCTTAATTAATAATACTCATTAAAATTATGGTAGTTCAAAATTCAAATATAAATTTAATCTTCATCTTATAGTATGATTCCGGATTGAGATGTGATTGATAATATTTTTTAATAGGGAAGGTCGTTCATCTCTCCTGTTACAATAGAATGTTCCTTTTTTCCACTAGGGGGCGATCGTGGAAGGGGATGCACGGTGGGCGCAGGGGGGATCGCAGGGGGACAGCCGCAGGGACGATGGCGATGGCATTGGCGGAGGCACCGGCGGTGGCACGGTGCCACAGTACCACCGCCTCCTGAGCCCGAACTCTTATTTTCCTACTACTATCGGCTTTTAAAACCTTAGATAACAACTTTTAATAATATATTTATATAATGCTGTACCTAGTAGCAGTATAGTAAAATATAATAGAAAGTATTCTCATTGTTCTTATAATTTTCTGGAATTTGAGTATTATTGTAGCACTCTTTATTATTCACTCTGTGTATTAATCCACGCATTAAAAAAAAATACATTTTCAGCTTTTTCTGAAAAATTTTGAATACCTTGAAAATAAGAAAATGTGTATGTTAATGTTTTCATCCCCTCAGGAAAAATTAATACATTGAAAGTAAGAAAGTATGTATTTTAACTCCTTCAACTCTCTCAAGTTGTTTTAATGCGTTGAAAATATTTTAAGGGTTGTATATATTTTACGTATTGTTAGACTGATTATTTTTCTACATCTTCAGTAAATTATTAGAAATTTTAAGTTTTTAATTCTAAAATCTTTGGAAGATTTTTTTTTTTATTCTAAAATACTGTTCAAAAGATTTTACGAAGTCACGTGAAAAGAATTTTTCTTTTCCTAAATAAAAACCTGTAAAAAAAATCTTTTTTTTCCTGGAAAAAATATATATATATATTTCCTAAAAAAAGAACCTGTTGTAAAAAAAAAAAAAAAAAAAAAAAAAAAAATCTGAAAATATTTTTTTCTAAAAAGAAAGTACCTTTCTAGTAAACTGCGTTAACTTGACACAAAATACAATAAAAATCTATAATTAATCGTCAAAATAATTACAACTTAATAAAAACACACAGTTACAAAATATAAAACATAAAACATGAAACAGAAACTCAATCACAAATGCGATAGCAATCACTAATTTGATTGTAGCTTTACTCCATTTTTAACATTTTTTAACGAAAAATTTTTAATTTTCCGGTGGGTAAGTCTTTTTACCCTTAACTGGTAAAAATGGCAGTCCATGTAGATTTTTGATTACATAGTCAATAGACTTTTTCTCTTTAGGTGCTGCCGAATTTAGCAGTTCTCGATCCAATTTCAGTCTTACACTATGATATAATTTTATATCAAATGAAGAAAATGCCGCTTCTCGAGCATAAAATTAATTACACAATAAAAAAGTTTTTTTTAAATGTAATTTAATCTTCGAAAAAAAAAATTATTCAAATTTGGTTTCAAATTCTGGCCAGAGATTTTTTTTCATTCGCTAATTTTTAAATTAAGCTTTTTTTTCACTTAACAATTTTAAACTTTCTTCTTCTTCTTTTTTTTTTAAGTATTGCTTAATCTTAAAAAAAAAATTATTCAAATTCTGCTTCAAGGACTTTTTTTCATTCATTAATTTTTAAATTAAACTTTTTTTCAATCAATAATTTAAAAAAAAAAAATTTCTCATCTCTTTTGAAAACATGACTAAATCTTCGGAATTTTTTTTTTTTTTAATTCTAACATTTGAAAAGTATAACTTAAACTTTGAAAAAAAAAAAATATATTCAAATTCTGTTCATTTTTTTCCATTCATTATTTTTTAATCTAAACTTTTTTCAGTCAACGATTGTTAAACTTTTTAAATCATTTTTTATAAATGTATAACTTAATCTTTCAAAAATTTCTATTCAAATACTGTTTCAATGTTTTTTTCATACATTAATTTTTAAATTAAATTTTTTTTCACTCAATAATGTTTAAAGTTTCTCCTCATCTTTTATGGAAATGTATGACTATGTATTTGAAAACATTTTTTTTTTTAAATTCTAAAATCTGTTAAATGATTTTTATGTCATCTATAAAGTCCCCTAAAAAGAATTTTTTTCCTGAGAAAAAAAATTTCTCCCTAAAAAAGAATTTTTTTCTGAGAAAAAAAATTTCTCCCTAAAAAAGAAATTTTTTCCTAAAAAATTAATTTTTTCCCTGAAAAAGAAATTTTTTTTACTTAAAAATTAGTTTTTTTTCCTGAAAAAGAATTTTTTTCCCTGAAAAAAAAAAAAAATTTCTCTCGGAAAAGAATTTTCTTCCTAAAAATTTATTTTCTAAAAAGAAAAAAAAAGCATTAAATAAAAACAGATGTAAAATATAATTAAATCATGTAATTAATCATTAAAAGAATACATAATTACATTATAATAAAACACAATCACAAAATAAAACCACATTTAAAGTAAAAACAAAATACAAAACATAATAAAATCATATAGTTAAATATTAAAAGAATACATATTTAGAGTGTAAAACACAATCACAAAATATATCAGCAATTAAAAATATCTAAAAAAAAAAAAAATTAAAAAAAAAAATTAAAAAAAAATTTCTTCATTGAGGTAAACATTCCTGAAGAGGAGGGATAGGTATGTGTGTTTCTTGAGGTATGTGTGTGTAGGGGGGGGGGGGGGAATAGAACATTTTCGAGGTGGAAGGACAGGGCATTCGTCTCTCGTATTTTCAGTCAATAATATTCAAGTTAGCGGTTGATTAGAAGAATTATCTCATAGTTTATTGAAAAACACCGTAATCACTGGCGATAAATTGATAAATAAGCTAAAAATCTTTGTAAAATCATTATAAAAAGAAAATTAATCAGGACGCGTTTCGAGCTACAACAATAACAGCTCGTCATCAGCTAATCAATGTTCATGAAATCAATGTTCATGGTCCAACATGTGTTGGAGACACATGTTGGATTAGCTGATGACGAGTTGCTATTGTTGTAGCTCGAAACGCGTCCTGATTAATTTTCTTTTTATGGTGATTTTACAAAGTATTTTAGCTTATTTTAGAGAAAATAAAGATGTATAATAAATTCTAACTCCGTATTTTGAAATCCCGTATTTGGATAGTAGTTCTGTTCAGATTTATTAGTGAAACTAACTCTTTGAAAATATATAGTATGTTAAACTTTTTCATAGTAAAATTACACTATATTTTATTTTCGTTGAAAGTATGAGAAAATGTTACTTTTCACTGTAGACTAATGCAATTTACATAGCAAATTTGTCATGCATAAACTTTAAAGATTTTAGGGTATGCCCTCAAACATTTTAACATAATAGAGTATGATAACAACAGTTTAGTTCAAAAAAAAATTAATAATATTATTAAACAAGCAGTATTTTACATTAAAAAAAAAAACCTACTACTTTATGAAATCTTTAATAATTTTTCTGAAAATTCCGTTTTGTAGAGAATGTACAAAAATCATTCAATCTAACAATGCAAAAACAAACCTAAAATACACTTCAGAGAGATAACTGGTAAGGATGCTATTTAATGTTATTTCCTTAGCTTTATAGAAGTGTATTTTAAATTTATTTTTAAGCATTAAAATTAGTGTCTTATTGCTGATACATGCATCGTTATAGATGTATGCATCTTTAGACAAGTTAACAAAAGCATTAGAGTAGAAAGTTTCACTTTTATTAAATTATATATTTCCTTTGAGGATTTCGTTTGATGCGTTCTAATTAAAAATTATATATATATATACACATCATTTTTCCATATTTATAAGTATACAGAAAAAAATTTTCTCCCTGCCAAGAACATTTCACATTTCTGGCTTCAAAACTGTGGATTTGTACAAAATTACAGACAGACAAATTTTCATTTTTATACATTAGATATTTACATTTAGATACAATCATAACACTGGATTATTTTATTTTATTTATTTATTTATTTATTTAATTTTTTTTTTCTATTTTTGCAGTAATTATTGTACAGTCGAACCCCGTTATAACGAACATCAAGGGATCGAAGTTTTTGTTCGCTATATCCAAACCGTTAAAAAATGTTAGAGTTTACAAAATATGTATGTAATTACCTGATGTCTATATGTTCAAAATTAATGTAATAAGAAAAAATATATATATTATATTAGATATGATTATTAATGAATTAAATTGACTAAAATTGATTACATTAAACTGGCACAATACTAAATAAATTAACTAAAAAGGAAAGCAAAAAGAAATACCGTAAAGAGCCGATTATCTAAACATTCGAAACCAACCCTAGTTCAGATAAATGTTAGGATAAATGAGCAAACAATTTAAGGAATGATCCTGACTATACTAAAATCTTTACACTTTATCCAGGCTTACGATGACTAACACTAATTATTGGCGCGTTAAAAATCGTTTTATTTTTGTACTGTTTGTTTACTTTATTATCATTCAAATTTTCCTTTTCTTCATCATCTAGTGAACTCCAGAGAATATAATTTCAGGAAAAAAAGCTTTTGATTATTGCTTGCTTCAAAGAAGACGTTCTTTTCAATGACGCCATATCTCGAATTATTCTTAAATACATTAGTTAAATAAGTTAGCTACAATGCGTTACTGAATTGCTATGGCAGGCGTAATGGAAAATAACTGACGGGTGGGAGTGATCATCCCTGCAGAATGGCTATCATAAAAGAGAAAAAATGCAGGTGTTACTGCTCTTTAATAAAAAGACGTACGTTAATTTGCACCATGTTTTACTAGACGGCATGCATTTTTTTTTTCTAAAATTAGTGTCGAAAACCTTTTTTTTACGTCAGCGGAAAAGTAAAAAAGAGAAAAAGAAATTATGGTCGACTGGAAAAAAAGTTCGTTATAACCGATTCTTAAGATTCCGGAGGTTCGCAATAAAAGAATAAAATAGCATTAAAAACAATAGGAAAACGACGGGACCAAAATTTTCGTTCGTTATATCTTGGAGTTTGTTATAAACCGTATTCGCTATAACAGGGTTCGACTGTATTCCGCGGATCAAACAATCATGTTTTGACTCAGAAAACTTTTAAAATAAAATATAACTTATTAAATGGCGGTCAATATTTGTCTTCAGTTACTAAATAAAATTTCTATGTTCAAACAGAATTGTATGATCTGCAGATTATACACTATATTGCCATTGATTATGGGACACTTGCGATTTTAGACATTTTACTAAATATCTAGAAAAATACATGAGGAATCATCTCGAAACTCTTAGTGTATAAATATAATAGTATAAGTCATACATCTCCGTGAAGATTTTTTCCCGAAACTCCAAAAGGGGCCGTCAACAAATTAGAAAAGAAGGAATATCTTTTGAATAACCCTGTCAAAACTAATGTAGCAAAAGCGCTCAAACTCTAGATTGTAATTGAATGCCTTATTGAAATAAGCCTTGTTCATTTTTATGCAAATAGCATGCATACTCGCAGAGTAATTAAGGTTTTTATAAAAATGATCCCAAATTTTTCCAAGTTTTTTCCTTATAATTTCTAGAGTTCTTAATATAAAATATTATTTTTTTCAGAAAATATGACAAACAACATTGCACACAGTACCCTGTAATCAGAATTGAAAAATAATGAAAATTGTCTAAAAAATGAGTTGGTTTACTAAATAATTTTTTACTGCGCATTAGGGTGGATCGAAAATTTTTTTTTCACAGTGTCAAAACCTACCTATGCGGAAAAGATGTTCTCTTGGATGGAGATTAAGGGAAAAATAATAAAAAAAATTAATTTTAAAATTTAATACTGCCACAAAAGGGTTGAATTTTCGAAAAAAAATGAAAAAAGACCGAATTTTGGTTAGGTTATTTTTGTCAAAAAATCAATTATTTTAATAATTTTTAAAAACCAACAATGCGGAAAAGATATTATATCGTATGAAGATTAAATAAAAGACAATAATAAGTAATAAATTCGAAATTTAATACTGCCACAAAAAAGTTGAAAATTCGATAAAATATTGAAAAAATGGGAAAGATCTAATTTTGGTTAGATTTATTTTTGACGCAAAATAATCATTTTAATATCAATCAAAGCCTACCTTTGCGTAAGAAATATTATATTGCATGGATATTAAATAAAAAATAAATAAATAAATAAACTAATTTCGATATTTAATACTGCTGCAAGTGATTTAAAGTTTTGAAAAACTGGCAGTTTCAGTTTTTTCAGTTAGGATTTGTCTGCTTGTGTATTGTGTAACTTAGTGTACCTTGAATATTACTGTACCATGGCGTTGTTAAAAAAATTAAAAATTAAAATAAAGAGAGAGAGAGAGATGAATTACACCCTATTTGGACAAAGATGACATAGAAAGATGACATAGTGGAACCTCATTGGTGTGTAACTAACACAAAAACCATTGTAGTGGACACTTGAAGATCAGTTCCATATTTCGAATAACACATCCTTTAACATCTATGTTAACAGATATTCCGTCACAACCGATCGCAACCAACTTTGTTACATGTATATTATTGTTAACACATGACAAAAAAATGTACGTCGTGTTTTCAAATTGTTTGGTACTCTCCCAGAATTTACATATAATGTGGCCGATATATTCGAAACCAGGTTCTTTTTTCAAGCTCAAGTCCGCTTCTATTATGATTTTTCTTCTGTTGTTTTCTAGTGATGTAGTCTGTCTTTACACTCATCAAAGTTTAAAGAAAATGGCCATGATCATAATCTTTTACAAAAGACTAAAGAGAATGGCTAAAACAATGGAGTGGTCTTTGGTTTGTTTTGTCATGCCGATTTTTTCTGTCAATAGCATTCTATTCATAGTTTTGTGAGATAATGCCCACATCTTGAAGTGCACCAGACATGATGGCAGTACCTGCTTGGTCGGAAGTGCCCAAACTGTCCAATATTCTGGCTGATGCCAATCTTCGTCACTACAGGTGATGTGACACCTAGCTCGGCAGCATTTTGGCTTTTCAGTGATAGCTGATGATGCAGAAAAGTAAGTTTGCTCCCAATACTTCGGTTTAGTTTACACTCAATACTCATATTCATATTCAAATCTATTGAGCTGAAAAAATAGGCAGTATTTTCGGAAATGGTCCAAAAGACTGTGGTAGCTTTCAATATCTTATTTTGTTTTACAAGAATTAAGAAGAGCGCAATATTTGTCGTTAAACAGTTTAATTTTTCTTAAAATGCTGCTGTGGTAAATTATTGAAATTGAATCTCATTTACAGGTCACTTGTAACTTATTAGCAACTCTTTCTCACTGGCAAAAAATAAATAGATGTTGACCGATTCCTTTCTTCGGTTATTGTTTAAATACCAATAAGTAAATTTTAAAACTTTTTGTAATAGGGAGCATATTTACTGCCATATCAAAGCCAGACCCAAATAGGGTGTAATTCATCTCTCTCTCTCCCTCTTTATTTTAATTTTTAATTTTTTTACTTTAAATCACTTGCAGCAGTATTAAATATCGAAATTAGTTTATTTATTTATTTATTTTTTATTTAATATCCATGCAATATAATATTTCTTACGCAAAGGTAGGCTTTGATTGATATTAAAATGATTATTTTGCGTCAAAAATAAATCTAAGCAAAATTAGATCTTTTTCCATTTTTTCAATATTTTATCGAATTTTCAACTTTTTCGTGGCAGTATTAAATTTCGAATTTATTACTTATTATTGTTTTTTATTTAACCTTCATACGATATAACATCTTTTCCGCATTGTTCGTTTTTAAAAATTATTAAAATAATTAGTTTTTGACAAAAATAACCTAACCAAAATTCGGTCTTTTTTCAAATTTTTTCGAAAATTCAACCCTTTTGTGGCAGTATTAAATTTTAAAATTATTTTTTTTTATTATTTTTCCCTTAATCTCCGTGCAATAGAACATCTTTTCCGCATAGGTAGATTTTGATTAATGGAAATTTTTTTTTCGCCATAGACAATCGATCCACCCTACTGCGCATGCGTCAACGATATCAAAATTTCATTTGCATATTATGTTAGCTAAATGTATAGAGCAACTTTTGTGAAAGTCACAAAATCATAACTTGAAAATTCTGACAATAATCGTCAATTGAATAAGTCGAAAATCCGTTATTCAAAAAATGAAGCAAAAACAAGAGGGGTTGTATCCATATATTCATTGATTAGTGTCAATATAGAATACACAATATGGGATGTACTACTGCATTTGGATAAAATCCCTCATTTTTTTGCTTCATTTTGGAAACAACGGATTTTGTCCTTTTTCTATCGACGATTACTTTCAGAATTTTCAAGCTATGATTTTGAGACTTTTACAAAAGTTGCTCTATACATTTAGCTAACATAATATGCAAATGAAATTTTGATATCTTTGACGCATGCGCAGTAAAAAATTATATAGTAAACCTACTCATTTTTCATACAATTTTTATTATTTTTTAATTCTGATTACAGGGTACTGTGTGCAATGTTGTTTGTCATATTTTCTGAAAAAAATATTATTTTATATTAAGAACTCTGAAAATTATAATGGAAAAACTTGGAAAAATTTGGGACCATTTTTATAAAAACCTTAATTACTCTGCGAGTATGCATGCTATTTGCATAAAAATGAACACAGTGTATTACAATAAGGCATTCAATCATAATCTAGAGTTTGAGCGCTTTTGCTACATTAGTTTTGACAGGGTTATTCAAAAGATATTCATTCTTTTTTAATTTGTTGACGGTCCCCTGTAGCGTTTCGGTAAAAAACCTTCACGGAGATGTATGACGTATACTATTATATTTATACACTAAGAGTTTCGAGATGATTCCTCATGTATTTTTCTAGATATTTAGTAAAATGTCTAAAATCGCAAGTGTCCCATAATCAATGGCAATATAGTGTACTCCGGTAATTATACTGAGAATTATTTCTGTTGAGAATTGATTATGAGTTGCCTATTTTTATAATCTAGAAAATTTTAGAAAAAAAACTCTAAATGCAAACAATAAATAAATCTGTAAATAAAGCAGTTGCAAATACCAAGAAACCCGGCTTGAAAACTTGAAGCCAGCATAACGAATAAATAGACAAATGTTACCAACATTTCTTTAACCGTTTTCGAAAGTAAAAGTAACCCCATAAAAAAATCTACAATTAAAATCGAAAAAAATAAATACAGATTTCTACAGATCGATCTCAGCCATACAATACAAAACTTAATAAATAAATAAATAAATAAAATAAAAATAAAAATATCATTTAAAAATATTGAAATACACCGAGATATCTTTATAGATTTCTTCAACGAAAATAGCTTTAGCAAGAGTGTCTTTTCGAGTGACTGAAGTAGCCTTTTAATTTTTACTTCCATAAAGCCATATTTAAAGTATAACTGCTAATTATTTCACATCAGTACTGCCTGACAGCCACATTAAACTTTGGCCGTCAAAAAACAATATTTTACATTCGTTTAAATTTAATTAATATAGGGGGTCCAAGACACATTTTAAAATAATTTTTATTTAACAAATTAAAATTCTGATTTTTTTATTTTTATTTTTATTTATTTATTTATTTATTTATTTTTGTGACGTTTTCATATCATTTCTAAACGAAATCACATAATAAAACTTTCCAGATTTTTTTTAAATTTAAAATTTAAAACTTACGAAAAAAGTGGTGTAATTTAAAATCGTTATAAAAAATCGTAAATAATTTTTTTTTATATGTAACTAAACAAAAATATATAACTTTTAATTTTGATTCAACATTTATTAAAATAATAATTTAAATAAAAATTTAAAATATTAAAAGTCAAAATTTAAAAATAATAATAATGCTACTTAAAAAAAATCTTATTTTTAAAAGTAAATACATTTTTTTTTTATTATTAGCTGAATCAAAATTAAATTAAAACAATCAAAAAAGGCATGTTGCAAGTTTCAACCATTTATATTTCACAGTTCTTGACTTATAACACTTTAAATGCATGAAATGATGAAAAAAGCCTTCGTGAAGAAAAACGCATTTTCACAAGAAGTCGTTTCCATGACAGCCATTGTTTGAAAGGTAGATTTTGAAAACAAAACAAAACAAAATGAAAAAAATAATTTTTCCTATTCCACTTAAGATAGAAACATGATTTAAACGTTATTTTAAGCAGGAAAAAAAAGAGAGAAAATTTTAATGTAATAAAAAATTTTTAGAAAATTTGAAAAATGTTGTGACCCAGACTCTCTTAAATCTCTGTTTGGTATATAAATTAGGTTTGAAAATGTAAAACTTATAGAATGACAAATCCCATAGATATAAAAGAAATTCTCTATGATCATTACCATAACTTGTGATGGCCAAATTCCACTGTAGCCGGGTCTTTGATAGTATTTACTTCAGCTATATAACTAAATTCAAGCAAATAAATATTCTTAGATTAATTTTGATCGGCTAATTTGATCAAGATTTTTCTAAAGCATGACTTGGGGATACCAGGTACTGAAAAAAGAAAAAGAAACTAAATTCTACTAAATAAAATCTTGGATTGCTGATTGCTATACGACATCATTACATCAAATTAATAGACATTTAATGATATCAGTCGCATGTATTTCGAATTTAAAGATCATACAGGTGTCACCTCCGTGTCTGATTTTGACGATATCATTAAATTCAAATAAATATATATTTTAGATCAATTTTGATTTGCACATTTGACCAAGTACTTAAGTATAGATGACTAAGAACTAAAGAATGACTTAGAAATGCCGAGTACCGAGGGGAAAAAAACTAACAGAATTTTAATAATTAAAATATTGGCTTGCTAATTACTATAAAGAAATTAATGCATCAAATGAGTTGTCATTTAATCATGTCAATCTCTTTTATTGGTTTCGATTTTAAAATATAATACGGACATATACCGTGACTAACAATATTTTACTTCGGCGATATAATTTCACTATAGGATGACTTGAGGATGCAGAGTATCACAAAAAAATGTAAGTTATATTAAATAAAATATCGGATGATTCAAAATATAGATAGGTATAACAAACGCACTGACCTCCAATCCATTTTGCAGTCCAGTACCTCGTCATCATTGTTATCCCGTAACTAAAGCACATTTTCTGTTATATCACATCTCTAAAATAGTCTCTAAGTTTAATCCCACTTATTCTGTTCGAGAATCTCCGCATCTCAGAAAATCAGACACAATTTCCTCTTGAAAATACTGGAAATTATATTGCACAATATGTCTTAACAAAATCCAAATAGCAACGAAAATCCTGATACACAGCTACTTTTCTGTTCGAGCTATTTTTTTTTTCTTTCTCCATACCATATTTAATCCCCCCCCCCCCCTCTCGGTGTCGCGAATAGGAGGAAATATTAAACGTTATGTGCACCTCACTGGACGTAATTTTTATAATACCATCTTTCCTATTGGATCCTTCTTTGTACTTCAATAAATTTCTTCTCCTGCCGAAACTGATTTTCAGCTTGGGGCGTATGCATTCCCCCATGCCCACGATCGATTCAGCAACACCCCCACGATCTATATGAAAAGAGGAGTGCCCCTCAAAATGACCACCAGCAACATTTGCCTACACCTGCATTGCTTGTTGGGATGTTTTTCTACTGACCATCTGCGTAGTGAGTAATAGGCGTAGCTTGTTGCATATTTCTTTTCTGTAAAGAAAACCTGAAGCATTTTCCCTTAAAATTATAGAGAGCCTGGACACCAATTCTTTTATTTCACACCTGATATAGAGGCTATAAAATACTTGCCCATAAAATGGTGTTCTATGTTCTGTCACATCTTTTGAATTTCTCTTTTTCTGTATAATAGCTTATTTTCTGTTCCTTTTCCTTTATTATTTCCAACCTCTTATTTTCTATACCTTACCCGACAATTTGTATATAAGTTCCCTTTTTATTGATAATTATCTCACATGAAAGGGGGGGGGGGAACTCGCACCTGCAACTTTAGCTATCTCCTGCATCCGTAAATAATGGAAAATGTGGGATTCTCTCACGATTTCGAAAGCAGTATTAATGAAATTTCTCTACTGTTTCTTTCCTACACTTAAAATTTGTTAAGTTGTACACTAGAAGTTTGAATGAAATTAAATTTTAAATTATGTTTAATTCTGTTCTAATTATAGTTTTCAACTCTGCTGACTGGAAATATTACCGGGAAAAAATGTTTTAGATTTTCTTTTTTTCTTTAAGGTAAAAATATGTATTCTATAATTCTTGACCTTTCTTCTTTCTTCTCCAATTCAAAATCCAATTTGACGCAGGAAATTTTTGAAAAGCAGTTGCATGTATCTGTAATAAAACTAAAATTTAGTTTTATCTCCCTTATGAAATATTTAAAATAGAAATAATAAATTATCGCTTTAAGTATGATGTTGCCGAATTCGAACGACAAATTCGGGCATCAAAAAGATGAAAAATTGCCATAGAACAGGCTCGCAAATTACTTATTTAGTGATAAGTACAGGGTGTTGCATCCTAGCTAAATTTGGATTAACTGTAGTAATTTTGAGAAAAATAAAAATATTGCAATAAAAATGCAAAAATGTGTACCTTGTTTCGAGTGAAATTTTAAATAGTAGCATCACGAAAAGTTCTGGAAAAACAGGGTGCAAACAATCAATGATACTGCAGAGTTTCCCCCAAGTTTAAAAAGGGGTAGGGCGCTACTGTTTTGAAAAGGGCACTTTTTACATTCTTCAGGGCACTTTTTTGATTTTTAAGGGCACTTTTTATACAGTCGAATCTAGAATTTAGTGGTTCAAAAAATCGTGAAAAAAAACAGAAATTCCGTCAAAAAATCGAAAAAGAACAAAAATTGAGCAAAAAGAAAAAAAAACCCATAAAGTTTGGTAAAAGATTGCGAAACAGCAGATTTTGCTAAAAAATCACGAAAAAACGACAAATTTTGTTAAAGATCGCGAAAAAAGGCAAATTTTGTTAAAAGATCGCGGAAAAACGGCCGATTTTGTTAAAAGATTGTTAAGGGGCAGGCCTGATTTATTGAAAAAGACATTTTTTTTTTTTTTTTTTTTTTTTTTGAGAAAAAAGAATACTTTTGTTCAATAAAGGGTTCTTTTTGTTTCATAAACGGGTGCTTTCAGGATTCACATTTAGAAAGTTTTGTACAGTCAAAAGAGGATTGTGAACAAAGGGGGGGGGGGGAGGAGAAGGTCGCCTCGGGCTCGGAAATTTAGGGGGTGCCAAATTTATGCTACAAACGTCATTATTGGGTTGTCACAAGAAAAAGTTGGGAGGGGGGGGCAGGCCTCAAATTCTAATTATGCTCCAGGAGTAATTTTCCCTTCACACGCCTATAGATCGTGAAGTAGGAAAATCCCCTTTTTGAGCATTAAAAACACAATTTTGAAGCAGGAAAATTAGTTTGTAGAACAGAAAAATTCACTTCTGGCATTAACTTTTTTTGTGTGTGTGTGTCTCTATGAGGAAATTTGCATTTTTTTTACAATCTTTTGACAAAATCTGCCATCTTTTCGAGATATTTTGCGTTTTTTCGCGAACTTTTGGCAAAAATACGTAGCTGTTTTTCGGAAATTTTTTGACAGAATTTTCCGCTTTATTGCGATTTTTTGACGAAAATTTGCCTTTTTTTGCAAATCTTTTGACGACATCTGCCGTTTAATCGCAATTTTTTTGACGAAAATTGCCGTTTTTCGTGAATTGTTTGACAAATTTTTCCGTTTTATCGCGCTTTTTGCATGAAGATTGGCTTTTTTTTACGATCTTTTTAGGAAATCTGCCATTTTTATGGAATTTTGTGACGAAATTAGCCATTTTGTCGTGAATTTTGCTAGAAATGAGTCTTTATTTCGTGATTTTTTTTAGTGAAATTTGACTTTTTTTTCGCAATTTTTTGGCGAAATTACGCATCCTGTGGGACGCTTAAGAACTATTTTTTTGCGTTCCGACGCCGATTTTTTATGTAATTTATGCGTTATAGCGCGTCTGCATCATCGCGGAAATTCTGTGTTTTCTCAAATGTGGGGCAAGAAGGGCGATATTTTTTTTTTCAATCAGCGACAAGGGCGCTAGTTTTTGGATGAAGGGCAAGAGGGGCGCTATTTTTTAAACTAAAGGGCAAGAGGGGCGGAGCGCTCCCCTGAAACCCTCTGGGGAAAACTCTGGATACTGTATGAACTAATAATTGCAATCCAAAATGTGCGGAGTGTCAATTGTATACCGTCGGAGCGTATACAAAAAAGCATTTCTACCACTTTTTTTTTTATGTTATCACATTTAACAATAAAGAAAGCATGTCTAATAAAAGTTTTGTTACAATATACCCCAGTTTTCTGAAAGTTATTTCCGTCAAATCAGGATGAGAGTACAGCACCCTGTATTTGTTATTAAATATGTGCTTTGTGATCCCATGTTCTACGATAATTATTTCATCTTCTTGATGCCTCTATCATTCCTCTGAATTCATTGGGCAAATTCGGCAACACCCTATATAAGTCTTTATCTTTTATAATCTTAGGATTTTTTTTAATTTAAAAATTTACATGTCAACAAGAAAAACAATAATACATAAAAATTGAGATAACTAGAAAAAAATTTTCTAACGAAATAAAGTAAATATTTCTTCAATCACTTCGCGACGAGAGCCTTTTGCTTAATTTTTAATATTTTATCGCCGGTTTTTCAAAACAGAAAATTTTCTATAACATGATTGCGAAAAGACTCTGATTAAATAAGGTAAACTTTACAATAAAAAATAATTTGTGAGAATAATGAAGCAATCCGAGCACCTTAAGTGGCACGTGTACCGGTCGCTCGTCCCCAAGAAATTAAAGCTGTTCCCATGTGAAAAGGGACTTACTTTCTGGCAATAATTGTTAAATTCAATTTTGTGCGGAAACGCATGAAATTAGCAGGTGTTGTTTTAAAAAAAACTATATAATCAAAAGAAGTTTTCCATTCTTTTTTTTTTTTGAAGGGGAGGGGGTAAAGGCAAAATACCCTCTGCCTATATCGTATACTCTTTGCTTTTTTTACGACTAGAACCAGAGCCCGATCAAGCTGAAGTCGGGCCCAGGGCCTGTAAAAAAATTGGGCCCCCTACCTACCCATTTTCGGCTACACTTTCACAGAAGAGGAAGGTTTATTTGACGAGTTGACAAAGTTGTTTGGGTGAAAAATACATAGGTTAAAAGCTTCTAAAAATCTTATTAAGTCATTCGGAATATTTAAATTTTACATTTCATATTTTATAAAACAATATTATTTGAAAAGTATTTGATTAAGGGGGCAAAAATCAGCCAAATAATTTGTGGGCCCCTGAAATTGGTGGGTCCAGGGCCAGGCCTGATTAATGCACGGACCCCGGAGGCCCGTGCATTAATCAGGCTCTGACTAGAACACTACTTTTGTTCAAAACAAAAAACTTGCTCTAATTGAATTGCAAAAGGCTGCGATTAAATAAGGTAAACTTTACAGTAAAAAATGACTGGTGAGAATAATAAAATATTCTGAGAACCTTAAGTGGCATGTATACTGGTCGCTCATCCCCAAGAGATTAAGGCTGTCCCCCAAATGAAAACGAACTTACTTTCTGGCAATTTTTTTAAATTCAATTTTGTGCGGAAACGCATGAAATTGGCAAGTGTTGTAATTCAAAAAACTATGCAATCAAAAAAGGTTTTTTGGTAGAAGCAAAAGATGTTTCGGAAAATTCTGTAAAGATAACGTTTAAGATGACGTTTTGAACCGAAATTCCGGATTTGACAAAATGAGAAAAAAAAAATTGTTGTCTCACGACAAAAATAGCTCATAACTCGATAAATAATTAATTTTTAAAAAATTGTTAAACGCAATTCGATTCCAAATCGCTTCGATATAGTCAGACCTGCCAATTTTGTGCCTTTACATTTAAAAATGAGTCTGAAAGTTTAGAGCTGATATTAGACGAAAAAAAATTGCATTAATTATGAAGTTGTTGCTAATTAAACAAACATTACATTTCTTTTAATAATAAGATAAAGAAAGTTTCTGATAAATTTTTAATGCGTTAGTTTAAAAATAAACAGGGTTATTGTTAAGCTACAGATAACTTTGCGCCTAGATCTCGCCACGTTTCTTAATTTTGAGTGTTATCTATTTCCGAATCTTAATCTTTGCATCATTAACTTTTAGAAATTCTGCTATTAACTTAAACATTAATATTGAGAAATAGTGGTGCTAAAATTAGATATTTTGCCAACACTGTTTGCACATATTTTGACACTCTTTTATTTAACTGAACCTGTTTTTTGTCTGTAGGAATTTCGGGTACTACTTGATTATTCAGTCGACCGATTTCGCCAAGTTATATAAACCACCAGACTACTCGCCAAAATATATAAATTGATAGAATACAGAAATTTTATAGAGAAGTATTTTAGTACACTAAGAGGAATGTAATAACAGCATATCATGTATTGAAATTTGTTGCTATTATTATTAAATGCATACCATCACTTGCTTTTCCATATGATGGAATCGCCCAAATGCATGCAATAATGCTAGAAATAAATGTATTTATGTTTTAACAGCTCACATTTATCTTTATATTCCTATAACCGAAAAAAAATTCTATAGTTTAAAAAACTATAGAATACATTTTTTTTTTTTTTTTTTTTTTTATCTTTCTTGCGCTCTCCTGTATATATATTTGAATAATACATAGTATGAAATTTATGTATACATACAATAAGTATTCAAATTTTAGTCACTTCCGCATAATTCACGAAAATTTTCTAAAGATAGAAGAGGGCCCCCCATCCCACCCCCTGCTCGCTAGTATCTTTGCTAGCATTAACAGAAGCCTTAATATTAATTAATTTACGATGATACGTTGGAAAATCCGTTTGGAAATCACAAAAAGGTATATTATTTTCTGTTGAAAAGAAACAGAGCAAAAATTTCCATAATTTTTAATAAATTCACTGATTTGCACTTTCTACAAAAGATTAAAAACGCCATGATTATTTCCTAATTTAAATTAGTGCTCTCGCCAAACTAAGGTATCGTGACAGAAATATTTGACGGAGGAGAAGGAGGGATATGAATTGCAATCAAAAAATTAAGTGTCATTTTTAAGACGAACATTAACCCTTTCAGGGACAAGGTACTTGCATTAGTAAAATATTGAAACAATTGAATAACACAAATATTTACAAGAAAATTTACTTGTAAACAAATAAAAGTATATATTCGCGTACTTAATAAAAGTGATAATTTCATTTAAGAATTCGTTGCCAATGTGCATTTAGGAATAAAAATTAGGTGATGCTATAACAGCATCACCGCTCTTCAAGGAGTTAGCGGCTTAGAAATTAGAAAAAAATTTAAAAACAAACTATTTTTATTTTTTAACCGACTTCAAAAGAGGAGGTTATGAATTCGACCTGTATATATATCTTGTTAACGCTTAACTTCTTTAAATATAAACCTTTTTTGAAAGTATAAGATACCCACGTGGTCCCATTTGAGTTTCATTAAATTCTGATGATTAGAGCTTTTTAAAATAAAAACTTAAAAAATTCGAATTCTTTTTGAAGCAATCGTCCAATTAAAACGTTCATTTTTCAGGCAATTACTCCTACACAGATACCAGATATTTTTTCTTCAATGTGCGAAATCTGGACTAAAAACAAAGATCGGCAATAGATTTTGCGAAGTCAGCGAAAGCTGATTGATGCTATTTTGTTCTAGCAATTTGACGCTAACGCATATGAATGCATAGTTTTAATATGCTTATGATTTGATAAAAAGAAATAATGATTTATTGCAAATTACCTTTCATTGTTAAAACCGTTTTCAAATCATAGGCATATTAAAACTATGCATTCATATGCATTAGCGAGCGCCAAGTTGTCACCAAGCTTGATTCTTTTTTTTGAAGTCGGTTAGTATTTTTTTTAAACATATTTTATATACATTGTAATTTTTGCTTATTTTAGAGTGGGATCAGACTTTGAACTATATATGTCACATTTTTATATATGATATCTCTCTTTCTTCGATAACTTTTTTTCAGAAATTTTTCGATGTCCTTCAAAAGAAATGGCGTGAGATCGAGCAGGAAATTAAATTGGGCATTGTTTGTCGCCATTATGTAAATTTAAGGTTTTGTCTCTTACTTATCAGATTTCCGAATCATTCTCGCATGAAGACGCCTCTTCAACCTTCCATTTTGAAAGTCAGCCGAGAAGTTTCCTCTTCCGTCTTAGAAAAAAAAAGAAATACCGCGATATGAAAATGTGAACAGACACCAGTGTTTCGCAAACAAAAACTCGAATTTCGATGTTCGAAGTTTTCCTAGAAAGCAAGGAACGTGGTTTCCCGTGAAATCAAAATTGCCGCAATCTTTGAAACTCAATGAAAAAAGAAGATTAACTATTTTTGATTATTACTACTTATTGCAACACTTTTCTTATGCGATTTGTATGTTAAATAGTTTTTATTTTCATCTCTAGTAACAAACAATATTAGACTAGACTGAGGTTGTACATAGATAACATTATCAACTTTTTCCAGTTTTGCACCCCCTCGCCCAAGGGCGTGCGAAGAGAGAACTGCGCCCGGTTCAAAATTGCAGTTTGGCGCACCTGCCACAACTTTTTCTTTTGACAGGTGTAAAAATGACGTTTGGTGTATAAATTTGGCACCCCCTAAATTTCCGCGCCCGGGGTGATCGCCACCTTCGCCCATCCTTTCGCATGGCGCTGCCCTCGCTCCTTTATGCTATCACTCAGGGGTGGGTACGAAACTAAGGGGAGGGCAGAGGGGGATGTACCAGAACGAAGCAGGGTTCGCCGAAGTGGGCCCAGCCTGAAAAAACCCGCCCGGGTTTTTTCGGGCGGGCCCACTTGAAAAAACCCATCAAAAAACCCATTTGTGGATTTTTTCAAATTTTCTCCTGTTTCATTATTTAATCTAAGATATGAGAATGGAAAGATAAATGCCAATTTAAATATATTTCAAACTAACCATATTTAAAAGAATTTCTAAGTATTGATAAAATGACCATAAAATAAATGTTTGTAAATAAGGAAGATTTTCATGACTATATATTTTAAAATGCATCCAAGTACTTTAAATCTTAATGTATACCTAAAGATGGTGCTTGAAATGTGATCCCCATCCTGATTGCTTGTATTGTTATAGCTTTTAAGATTGATTGCAACATTTATTATCCTGCTTCAATGTTCAATGAAAGTTTATACAGTAATTTTCAACACAAAAATGGTGACAGATCATAACAAAAGTGAAAAAAAAAAGTGAAAAAATTTTGGTATAGTACTTTAATAATAATTTCATTGTTAAAATTATTACTAATAATTAATTTTTGTAAAAAGAAAATTATAATGTTTATTATTGTCATTGATTTATAAATTTTTTGTTATCAATTAGTTATTTTAAATTGTATTTAGTAGTAAGTACCTTGTTTCAAACATTCGAAACCATATTTCTTAACTTAAATAACCCTAATAATATCCAAAAAACCCTGATAAAATATAATCTAAAATGTATCCAGATACTTTAAATGACTGCTTACAGATGGCATACAAAACTAAACTAGTAAAACTGTATTGCAATTTACGATCTAACTTTATAGAAATGACTGACATTGACTTTTAGATAATCCAATTTAATACTATTGCAATATAAATGTTGCTTAAATTGTAATATATACGTATATATGTGTGAATTCTATTTTTTTCTTCACAAAAATAAAAATATTTACATAAATGTTGCTGCTTTAAATTGATTTCTACTAACGTAAATGAAAGAAATTTCATAAATTAGTCTGTTCAACTTAAGATTTATTTAAAGAAATTCAGTTGCACTTGGTTTAATATATCATTCTTCCAGTAATCTAGTTCCATGAGATACAAAATAATCTTTTTACATATATATTTTTTTCTTTTTATATATATTTTTTTATTGTTAATCTATACTTAATACAAAATTATACCTTTGTTTCACTGATAAATAAAAAACTTAGGTACTACGTGTGATACACGCTAATGAACACACAATTGAATATAGGTAACTCTTAAACATCTCCTTCAAGTACTTCTACATAATCCTTCGAAAACATCTAAACATCGTGCCCGTAGCACACCCATATTCCAATGGGAGAATATTTAAATTCTTTTTACCTGCTTAAAACATTCGCAGGTCTACAGCTTACCTACGCCACACACACTTCTCCTTTTCGTACCACTTCCTCTCCCAACTCTCTCTCTCCGTCCGCTCGTCACGTGACTAAAAAGCGGCGCCGTTGAATTTAAAAAAAAAAAAAAAACATCATCAGTCATTACACTATGCACATGAAAATTAGAAATTTGAAGAGTTCTCTAAAAATTTTCAATAAAACCCGGGTTTTTTAAAAAAAGCCCGAAAAAGCCCGGGTTTTAGACTACTGGGCCCAGTGGGTTGGGCTTTTTCAAAAAAAAAAAAAAACGGGTTTTTTCAAACCCTGGAACGAAGAGGCACCAAATGAAGATTTAATTTGTCGATTTTTTTCATTTCTATGTTTAGCACGGTATTGTTTAAATCGTTCTGTCCATGGTATGCCAAGGCACAGAAGAATTTCAGAATGATATAACAGAAAGATTTTGTACAAAGCGCAATTTTTTCGATTCTTTTTGATTCCGTTTCCGAGATCTTAATGAATCAATATTTGACAAAGCAGATTACGTTGTTCAGTATTAGATATTTTATGATTACATATTTGCGGAGGAGGGAGAAGGGGGGGGGGGGGCGCCAAAATCCATGTTTGCCACGAGTGCAAAAAAGCCTTGTTTCGGCCCTGATACCTTACCCCTTTCTATCCTACACTATCTTCCTACACTAATATCATTATTAGTTTCTATTTTTTTTTTAAAGTATGTGTTTGTAAGATATGATTATATACAGATCGTAAGCAATTATAGATAGCTATGATTAGATAAGATTATACATATACTATTCGCATACTTTACTGGTTTTAATGAAGAGAAAGGATTTATAAATTATTACTATCAAATGTAATATAACATTATGTCAAATAATACTTTACTTAATATTTAAAAGAATTTAATACTAACTTTCTGTTACATAATACATTCAACAATAATATTGCCTTCTTGCACTTGTCCACAGGGTAAGCAGAACTTCTTATAAACCAAACAGGTTGGCAACATTCTTCCCCAGTTTTAACCAGTAAAAATAACAAGTATCATTTCGGAAATGTAGCGTTGAGGCAATAGAGGGTGCTGTTGAGTTCTACGGATGAAAGCATTTCGCTGACTTAAATCGTCATTCCCCACACGGATTTTGGGCAACATGCATCATTACACCAATACAGAGCTTGTCAACATGCATTTCATACACTGGGCTAAGTAAGAAAGTGGCTCACACCAACAGTTCTCGTGCTTTTCGAAAGACATTTCTCTACTGTGCATAATATTTTTCCACTGCAGGCATTTTGCGATATTTCCCTGTGCCCGCATCACGCTTCGAGACTTAAAATTATCCATTCGCGCACAACTTCCGATAAAGACACCCAAATTTTCGGTGATCCGGTTGATTCCTACTTGGAAATCGTTTCGTGCACATCCTTTGAAAAGCCGCTCCATTTTCTTGTGCAATCTTATACATGAAATGTATTTCAGCAAGCTCCGGATTGTTTTAACGATGCATGTTGATCGAAAACCGCGCGGGGAATGACGATTCAAGCCAGCGAAATGCTTTTTTCCACTGAACTTAACAGCGTCTTCTACCGCCTCAACCTCAACACTGCATTTCCGCACCACATTCCTGTGCGAAATGTGCTTACTAAGGTCCCCTCTACCTTCTTTTACATTTATAACTTATAATTTTGAAACGCCCAGTATAACCAACAATAACCATAAATGTATTGTAGTGAAATGAAATTGACATCCAGTGACGTTTGCTTATAAATGCATGTTACTTTCAGGTGAGCAGCGTGAGCGTCGTGCGGGCTTTTATCTACCGTATTGAAGAAGTGAACCCCGTCATCAATGCGGCCGTGGATGACCGCTTCACAGAGGCATTGGAGGAGGCGGCCCGTGTGGATGGGATCATCAGTTCTGGAGAAAAGAGCGAGGAAGAGCTGGAACAGGATACGCCACTGCTGGGCGTGCCTTTCAGTATCAAAGAGGCCATCAGCGTAAAAGGTACTGCCTATAGTGTCATTATGAATTTGGCTGACCGATTGCATTTTAATATGCAATTCGAGTTTTAATTAATTCTGGAATTTCAACATTGAACTCCATGAGGTGATTTTTCTGTGCTGCCGCCTCCCGGACATATTATGAAATAAGCATGTCATGATAGACATGTTTTTTTTATAATAAAACACAATTAAATCTTCATTCACTTACATCATAACCGAGTTTCAGAGGACATTTCGTGAATATGCTTGGAAAAAATGTAATATTATTTGACATAAACACTAAGAATATCGACTTTTAAATCATGAACTAATAAATAAATTTGTCGTCTAGATTAATTTTGTCATTGAGAATAATTTAAAAATTAAGCATTCTAAAGTTTATTTAGTAATTTCATGAGTAAACAAACTATTTTATTTAAGTAATAAAAGAAATACTGTGGCTTTCTAATTCAATTGAAATGGAAATAACTATAAAAATAGGCGAATATTCGGCACTGTTCGGTATTAGGGCTGTCCGGCTCTTTTGCTAAATATTGAAGGTTTGTAAGCCAAATGCTTTGGCAAATACCTGCAACCCTATATCTCTCCGAATATTGCTAAAATCGGGACGAATATTGCAATATATCTTGCCAAATAATTCATTCAGCATAGGAATTTTTTTATTCATTTCTTGCAATTTTTTTCTTTAATCCAAACGGATCACTTTCTGACATAATCATGAAATCATTTCTTTTTTCATTCTTAATTGCGTAATATATTTCCGCTGAATATACTTTTTTCTTTTTAACACTTTCGGGTCTGATGTACTAGTAATAGTACATGTCTTTTAATTGAGTATTGTTTTGTTTTAAGAAATATTTTTGCTATTATTTACATGTAGTAATGTTAGTATATGGCAATGAACACTCTAAAAAATAAAAGTGTAATTTACATACAAAAATGTGTAAATCGATGATACAAAAACGATTTGTTTATATGTGTAAATTTGTGTGTAAATTGGCAAAATACACACCTAATGTGTAAACTTCAAAATACACATTTCAATCCGTGATTTGATGATAACACTAAGTGTGTAAAAGTTATAATGATCACTCATGAAATACCCACATTAATGTGTAAATTGCGCTAGAATACACATATCTGTATAATATTCTTACTCATTTATCTGAAATATTCAGTGATTACACGGATTAATGTGTATTAGGCGAAAATCACACATTATTGTGTTATTGTAATTTACAAAGTTCTTTGCGTAATATGTAAAATACGCATATTCGATAGAGGTTCAATAACTATTGTGTCTATAGTGTATATAGAATATCTGTACTGCAATGGGTTGATGTATAATATCGAAATCTAATGTCTTATAGTTGATTTTATGCTTCGTTTCAGAACCGTAGCTGCAATATTCATATAGTTTTGGATGGAGGAGTAAAATGGGGAGGGGGTGTAGTTGAAAGCCTGATTTTTAGCTTATGGGGCTAGATTTGTGACAGTGGATGAGATAAAAGTACTGTAATTTGGACTCGGGATCATAGTGATGTACCCTCTTCTCATCCACTGTCACAAGTGTAGCCTCATAAGCTAAAAATCAGGCTTTCAACTACACCCCCTCCCCATTTTACTCCTCCATCCAAAACTATATGAATATTGCAGCTACGGTTCTGAAACTAAGCATAAAATCAACTAAGACATTAGATTTCGATATTATACATCAACCCATTGCAGTACAGATATTCTATATACACTAGACACAATAGTTATTGAACCTCCATCGAATATGTGTATTTTACATATTACGCAAAGAACTGTGTAAATTACAACTCACTCCCGCACTCACCCTCCCCCCCCCCCCTTCTCTTCTTAAAAATTCCCTCGAAATAAGTTTTTAAAACTTCACCCCTCCCTCTAAAACTATGTTACTATAGAAGCTACGGTTCTAAAATTCAGCATATTGCCATTTAAGACATTAGTTTTCGATATTCCTCATCAATCATTGTAGTACAAATATTACTTCTCTGTTAATAGGGGACACATTTTGAAATTTACAATTTCTTTAATTATAAAATTGATTCTTCAAATTATGTTTCTATATTGTTCAAGGACATTAGAAAGTATTTCATTTTATATTATATAAATTAAAATTTTTGTATTTTTGTCAAATAAAGTTGATTTTATTATTTTTCTAAAAAGTGTCCCATTCCTCCCCACTCTCCTCTAAATATGCACATAAAAACTGCTGTTTATTTTTTTTCTATATTCTTCCTTGCTTCTTAAATTTATATTTCCCCTCATTTAGATATTATTTAGTACATGCAATTAAAAATTAAGATAAAGAAAAAAATTAATTAATTAATGATAGATTTTAGACTAGTCAGATGGAATAATGATAGTTGGTATACAAATACATTTTAACATTAATGAAATATATGACTCGTGTTTTCATAAATGAAAATTTCAGATATTCTAATTAAAATTTTAGATATCAAACTAATGAGTATTTTTATTTATCAGCTATAGTAAAAAATAAAATAAGAAATACTGTGATTATAGCCAAATATCAATTGACTCTTATAAATTTTCGAAATTAATGCTCGTAGAATTTATTTGGCAATTACCATTTGTGTCTTAAGTATATAAAACTCACCCGGCGGGGGATATTTATGTTGGGGGGGGGGGGTAATATTTTCGATTTTATAATATTCATTATGACACAACTGTTATATTTTTTATATACATACAATCATATGTTTTAAGTCATATAAATTCTGTAATATTAGGCAAAATTGCAATGGAAAAATGTTTATTTGAATAAAAAGCCATTACTCTAATATAAATTTTCTTCAGAATTTTTAGTCTAAGGTTATTTTAAATCAACGTACTTTTGTCCTTTTGAAATTTCTTTCTTTTTATTAAATCTATAATTAACAAGCAAAAATTATGTGTTTTTACTATGATTATTTTAGTGGAACATAGTTCTTCAGATGTAATATTTTAAAATTAAAACACAGCTGAAAATTAAATGTAATTATGATAAATAAATATTACAAATTTCTCAAAATTGGAAGATGTAGCGTAGAAACTAAAAACAACGCTATAGTTTTAATCGATGATAAACTTAGTTAACATTATAAGTTTCATAATTTAAAAAAAAAACTTACAAAGAAATTTTAATAAATAAATAAAACTCAGATGAACTGTTTAACTTATAAATCAGAATATATAATTTATAGATATGATATACATTTGTATAGTAGTTTATAAATAAACTATAATATCTTTCACACAACCGACCCAAAATTTAATACCGTACCCCCCCCCCCCCCCCCCAAAAAAAAAAAAAAAAAAAAAAAAAAAAGTTGGCAATTGCACGTGAAGCGTAGCAAATTAGGTGCGTTCGTACGATAACGAAATTTTAAAAATATTACTTTCATATATCAATCTCATAAAATTGTAAATAGTGAATTACAATTAAAACGCTCATCAAACAATGTTCTCCCTATACCATTATGTAATGGAATACTTCTGTGTGGCCTTGTACACTGGTGTCCAAAATTTAAGCATAATTGGTAATTAAGTAATTATTTTTAAGTAATGAAAGAAATATGAATCGGAATGTGCTGAACCTCCAGGTGTGTAAACAAAATAGTACGCGTCACATATTTTCGCGAAGAGTTTTCCTCGAAATCGAACAGGGGACCGTCAACAAATTGAAAAAGAACGAAGATCTTTTGGATAACCCTGTCAAAACTAATGTAGCAAAAGCGTTCAAACTGCACATTATGATTAATTGGCTTATTGTAATCTACTGTGTTAAATTTTACAAGGCTAGCATGTATACTCGTAGAAAAATTAAGGTTTTTATAAAAACAGTCCTAAATTTTTCCAAGTTTTTTGCTTATAATTTGCAGAGTTCTTATTATAAAATAATGTTCTTTTCTGAAAATATGACAAACATCATTGTACACAATACACTGTCATCAGAATTTAAAAATAATAAAAATTGTATGAAAAATGAATATGTTTAGTAAATAATTTTTCATTGCGCATGCGTCAACCATATCAAAATGTCATTTGCATATTGTGTTAGCTAAATGTATAGAGCAACTTCTGTAAAAGTTTCAAAAACATAGCTTGAAAATTCTGAAAATGGGAGCCTATAGAATCAACTCAAAATCCGTTATTCCTAAAGGAAGCAAAAAAAAATCAGGGGTTTTACTTAAATATAGTTGTACGTGCAATATTGTGTAGGCACTAAACAATGGAATATGGATACAGCCCCTCATCTTTTTGCTTCATTTAGGGAATAAAGGATTTTGATCTCATTCTATCAACGATAATTTTTAGAATTTTTAAGCTATGTTTTTGAGACTTTCACAAAAGTTGCTCTATACATTTAACTAACATAATATGCAAATGAAATTTTAATAGCGTTCACGCATGCGCAGTAAAAAATTATTTAGTAAACCTGCTCATTTGTCATACAATTTTTATTATTTTTTAATTCTGATGACAGGGTATTGTGTACAATGATGTTTTTCATTTTTTCAAAAAAGAACACTATTTTATATTAAGAACTCTGCAAATTATAAGAAAAAAACTTGGAAAAATTTAGGACTGTTTTTATAAAAAACCTTCATTTCTCTACGAGTATACATGCTATCCTTGTAAAAATTAACACAGTACATTACAATAAGCCAATTAATCATAATGTGCAGTTTGAACGCTTTTGCTACATTAGTTTTGACAGGGTTATCCAAAAGATCTTCGTTCTTTTTCAATTTGTTGACGGTCCCCTGTGCGATTTCGGGGAAAACTCTTCGCGAAAATATGTGACGCGTACTATTTTGTTTACACACCTGGAGTTTCAGCACATTCCGATTCATATTTCTTTCATTACTTAAAAATAATTACTTAATTACCAATTATGCTTAACTTTTGGACACCAGTGTAAATCAATAACAAATGTTCTTTGCACCACAAATTATGTAAGATGTACATTATAATATGTACTTTATAGTTGCATATAAATTTTATTAAGTTCGCATGAGTTAACACGATTAAAATGCATTTGAAACATTTTTCCCCATTGACCGTAATGTAACGGAATACTTTTGATTGTCCCTGTAATTGATCTATGCATCCGATTTTCATAAAATTTGAAATAACTCGACAAAATTATGTAATAATTATGTATTTTAAATTTCAAACGTATAGGATATATTTGAAACTTTTTCCCCATTGACCATAATGTAATTGAATACTTTTGATTGCCCCTGTATTTGATCTATGCACACGATTATCAAAAAATTTGAAATAACTCGACAGAATTATGTAATAATTGCGTATTTTTAATTTCAAACGATTAAAATGCATTTGAAACTTTTTCCCCCATTGACCGTAATGTAACGGAATACTTTTGATTGCCCCTGTAATTGATCTATGCATCCGAGTTTCATAAAATTTGAAATGACTCGACAAAATTATGTAATAATTATGTATTTTAAATTTCAAACGATTCGGTTGGGTAGTTTTTGAGTTGTTATATGCGGACGGACGGACGGACAGACAGACGGATGGACTGAACGACTACTATAGGTGCTACGTATTATATAATTACGAACGCACCTAAAAATGATGTTAACGTTTATTTTACTACTGTTAAAATACATTCATAAATTCCTTTTACAAGATGAATTTTTTTCAAGAAATAAATAACCTTAGATACAACAGTTGTTATTTTAATAGACTTTATGAGGAGTTAGGTAATGTTGACATTTTTTAAGGAAAGTAAATTATTCATGTAAAAAAACAATACAACATATAGCATTTACATTTATGCATAAATATAAACAAATCAGATAAAAAGAATTGAAGGTAATACGAAAGTATGAAATTACATATCTTACATTTTATAGGAGAATAACTTCTATATTTTTCTCAACGCGAGCGCTAGCATTCAGCTGGACCCACCATTAGTTTTCAACTTAAACCTGATGAAGCCAAGTCAACCATGATTACGATTTTAAGTTTCGATGCTAGATTCGCGTCGTAACTCGGGATCGAAGTAATTCGTGAACAGGACCATAAATTGTACCACGAACTAAAGTTAAACTAAAATTACAAGTTAAACTTTGAAATGAGTAAAAGGTTACAAGCTTTGAGACGGCTAAAATAATTTAGGGTAAAATAAGGCATACTTATATTCGATGTGCAAAATGTAAAAATAACTCAGGATACGAATTTAGAATTATCTTAATTACATGAATTGTATTTTATGTTACATATTAAATGAATTCGAAATAGTTTTTAAATTCTACTGAAGGTTAAACTACTGTTCTTTAAATTAAGGGGAGGGGGAGGGCAGCAGAAAAATTAACAACAGCACAAAAAATATAATTTAAATTTATGAATAAGTATAAAGTGGGATTATATCTCTATTATAAAGCCTCTTTAGGAAGTCTTCCTGATTTCGCTTTAAGAATGATATCTAACACTATTACTGAAAATTACAAGTAAAATTGTGAAAAAACAACGGTCTGCGAGACAGCTGAAAGAAATTACGATTTAATTAAAACCTGGAATTATAAAATCAAGCATTCTTAAATTTGATGTACAAATTTCAAAAGGTAATTCGGAAAACGAAATTAAAATTAACTTATTAAATGAATAAAATTTTACGTTACGTGTAACGAAAGATTGTTACATGTTGTCGAGATTAAATTTTTTTTTACTTTTTTTAAATATTCATGAAACTGCTGAAACGGGGAGGGTGAGAGAGGTGGTCAGAGTATCCTATAAAAATAAATAAATATATTAGTTTATTATTTAAATATGCTGTTACAGCAATGCAATGACAGCATGTTCTTTATGAATGGGATTACTGAAATAAAAAGTGTAGCTCTGAATAATATGTAAGCATCCCATCCCTTTCGTAACGTCTACTTTAAAATTCACGCATTTATAATTTTTGTAGCACACTAATTAGAGTAATTTTAGGTGTTATCTACATTTACACATTTTTCTGAGTTTATGAACTGATAACAACTTACAAACTTAATGCCATAAACTAAACACTCATTAAGATAGGTATATTTTGTATTTTATGTGTATTTTTTTATGACAAGTGGATGATTTTAGAAATTTACACACTTACCTATGTGTATATCATTAAGTGTTAATTACAATAACGTACGAATTTATGTAAATTCAGGCATTTTTCACCATTTACACATTTATTTGTGATTTCCAAGTGATAACAAAATACACACTTATTTTTGTAAGCTAAAATAAACATAAAATCAGGTAAAGTTTAGCAAAAAGTGGGTAATTTTCATGTCAGGTGTGTAATTTTAGGAATTTACACACATATATATGTGAATTTGTCTAATTTACACTTTTATTTTTTAGAGTGAATGTACTATAAGACTTCATTTATGTTTAGGCATTTGGAAATAACAATAGTTATTATTATTTTCTTAATTCTCTTTACAACGTTTGCGATTCTTTTAGTTTAAACATATATTTCACTCTTTAATTTTAAAATAAAAATTACTTTCTTGGAAGAATCAAGTGTAATAAAGCGCAAAAAAGTATTAGAAAATTATAATATAAGTTAAATCTTATTGTCATACAACATTTCAAAAAATTCTTCCTTAGACTATTTTCATATGAATATGAATTGAATAATACTCAAAACAATAACGTTCGTCATCTTTCAGACAATGAAATATTCGTTAATCACAAACTAATCTATTTGGATAGATAGTGTTAATGTTATTAACGTTAAATTTCATTTTATCTAAAAATTGAAAAAAAAAAATCAGAACTGAAAGGGTTAATGTATAATATTAAAGATTTACTTCACTGACCTAAAGATTAATTTCGTGCAAATTTATCGTTTTCTGTTTATAGGAATGCTGTTTACAACAGGTGTGGTAAGCCGTCGCGGAACGCGCGCCAAAGAAGACGCTGATGTCGTGGCCATGCTTCGCAGAGCAGGCGCCATCCCTCTCGTCGTCACAAATACAAGCGAGCAGTGCTTCTGGATGGAGGCCTACAACAATCTGTACGGCAGGACAAATAATCCTTATGATCCTAGAAAAACAGCCGGTGGCAGCAGTGGTAAGTTCTTTGAGAGACTGAAATATCTGAAAAGTGTCTCTTTCTGAATCTTTGATAACTAAAACTTTCTTGATGATTTAACCACCAGAAACAAATAAAAGGAACATATTTTTCTTTCAGTCAGGTTTGTAACTTTAATTGTTCAAAATCGATTTTGACTAGAACACTGGTTAAAAATAGTTTAAACTTTCCAAAATTGGTCAAAAGTGGTCAAAAATGGTCAAAATTTAAAAACCATCTTAATTTTGATGATTATTTTTTCCGTGCAATAAAAAATGACATAATAAGTAATCAAATTAAAGTGTAGTTAAAAAAATAACACACTAACAAGATAATGAGGTTTATTAATAAAATAGGCTTATGCAATACAATAAGAAAGATAAAAAAGATCTTGCAATTATAAAGTAAAGCATGCTAAGTCAGAAGTGTAAAATATGTGGTCATCTTAACTTGTAAGTGCAAAAGTATTAAGATTGAAAAGACATTTAGAAAAATGGGAAAATAACATGTTAACTGCTGAAAGGAAGTTGCTAGATGAGGCTGATAGATCTCACTCACAATTAAAACATATTTGTTTATATAATTCTGAACAAACATGTATGAGTTCTAATGATCATCTTCAGATTCCCACTCTTCCAAGTAAAACAATTTAATACGTATAGGAGGATTTGTGACAACAATGGCAATGCAAAAGAATGATGTGCAAATAGCACAGTATTTTTCTCATGAAACACACCTTTTCACACAGTTGGAAATTAATGGTATTATAATTTCCAAATTACGATCTAATTATGCACTGTCTAATCGTGTTAAACTTGTTGATGACTTTCTGGGAAAATGTTCACTTTGCATTTGCAGTTATAGACGCATTGCAAAAGGAGCTTCATTGAAAAACTGCAGCCTTAATGGAAGATCGGTGGAGTAATATCCATAATTGTCAAGACATGTTTAGAAAATGTTAACTTAATTACTAACATATGCTAGTAAAAAAATTTGATTAGTAGCAAATAAATTAAATAGTGAATTTCAGCGGTCAAAATTCATCTTGACCAGAACGGTTAAAACAGGTTTAAACCGGTGGTTTAAACTCCCATGGTTAAAATCGATACAATCCTGCTTTCAGTTCATCAAAATTAATTTTGTCAGTTAATCCGCTTCATTCACTAGATTATAGACAACTTATTAATAGAACTAAAAAGTAAATTTTGAAAATTATCATTACATTTCGTTTCCATGGCAACAATATTTTGTCACAGACATCAGCACCACTTTTCGACATTGGCCAACACAAAGCCATGGTTTCTTTAGCCGAAAGCAGTCTGTATATGATATGTATACATAGGGTGACCAGAAATAGCATAATGCTGTACTTTGAGTTAGTTAATGAAAAAAAATTAAACTAACAAATACTATTTTAAATTCCCAAATCAAAGAACGTTTCGGAAATTCCAAACTTTGTGACTCTTTGTACAAGCTCTTGGCTCGAAAATCGACCCCAATCTGTAATTCTAGAGGTTGAGGTCACACGAGTATGGAAATCACACCTGAGTAAGATTAAGTCTGCAAAATTGGCCCGACATAAGTCCTGTGGGAATTTTGTTCGATGAGAAGGTGTGCAATCTTGCTGAAACTTCTAAAATCTGTTTCTAAAATGTTTTTGAGCTCAGGGAAATGCCACATCCTAATGAATCCTCTTTTCGGCACATATCTTTATTGATTTTGATTCTAGAAACGGTAAAAATAGAAGGAATTTTGCCTGCTTCACAAATTCCTGCACACGCCATGCCAGATTTGCAATTTCGACGATATTGAACCATGGAAGACCTGCCTGAAGAAGTTATTTACCAATACTGATGATTGTAGGATTGTTCTACCGAGAAGAACTTTTCATTAGAAATCAGAATCCGCTTCCAGTGTGGAGTTGCAGCATGCTTCAGCATCTTTCGAGCCGCATTCGTTTGCTTTTTTTTTTTTTTTTTTTTGGTGGAAATCTGTTTTTGCTTGAGTTTTTGAGGATGAAGGTTCAACTATCCTTTGGCCATATTCCGATTCATGAGCAATCATGAGCCGATTCATGAGCAATCCCTATCTGTCTCGCTATTTTTCTCCTAAATCTCTCGCTATTTTTTCTATCATTCTTGAAGATTTCGAGATACGCATTTCTTAATCAATTGTCGGTTTCTGGAAGGCTTCAAAGTCCCTTTTCTGCCTCTTCCTGTTTATAGCCAAGCTTATTGAATCTCTTCATTACTTTGGAAACGGTTGAATGAGATACTTGAAGCAATCAAGAAATATCATACATTCGTTTTCCTTGACGATGGAGCTTCAAAATCGCCTTTCGTTTGTTGGCCTTAAAATTATTAAAAGGAGATGAAACATAGATTAATAAGTGAAAAAAAAAAAAAAAAAAAGCTGTGAAAATCAAATAACAAAATAATCAACCACAACATTACTTCTAGTCAGAGTTACGTTATTTCTACTCACCCTGTATATCATATTGTTCAAAGAATGATTTTCTTCAAATATTAAGTTGCCAACATAACCAAATGCATATATATTTTCAGAATTTTTCACTTATATTACAAAAACTTGAAACATTTACTTGAATCTCTGTTTGAAAATATGATTAGATGTTAGCCTTTTCCAAATAAACTCCTTATTCCATCCTTTGGTATAACAAAGTAAATAATAATGATATAAGGGCGATCTTATTTTAAAAATAAAATTAAACCATTGTACTGTATACCTACTGTGAGTGTCCCAGAACACATCGGCGAAACTACAAAGTAAGATAACGTATATATAAAGAAATAATTTTTCTACAGTAATGCGGGATCGTAAGTGAAAAGTGTTGGCGAAAAACAATAAATGCGGAGGAAATGAAAAACAAATTTTTTAGAGGTTTAACAATTACTGTAAATGTTCAAGTGTGCCACCACCAACATCAATGCAGGCCTAGCGCGTCTGGCAAGTTGCTGGCGTGCGCTGTCGAAGATTTCAGCACTTCCAGGTGTTTTATTTACGAGACACTAATTGACTCTGATGAGAACCTCATCAGTCGCTCCTGCAACTGTTCATGAAACACCTGAAAGGGTACGGCAATCATTTGCTAGACACTGCCAGGCCTGTACCGATGTTGGTTGTGACATATTTGATCATTTACAGTAATTAATATGCCACTAAAACGGATGTTTTACTTTCATCCGCATTAGTTGTTTTTCCTTAAAACTTTTCATTTCCGACCCCACATTGCTATACCAAAAGTACTTCTTTATGTGTTCTTAACCATCCCTTACAGTTTGGATCATGAATCCATGGACCCTCTGTATAAGGTACAGTTTTTAAGTACCATGTAAAGCGCTTTTTACACTTACAAATATAGGTGTTCATCAATCAATACATAATGCAGTCAATGATGGATCTGATTTGTGCAGTATCTCAGATCTCTGAATTTTAAGAGGAAATCTTAAAACCCAAGCATGTTCAGTCATATCAATAAATGAACCAATATAACCAACCAACCAACCAACAATAAATGAAACAAATTTTGTAAAACTTCTTGTATTTGTATCATGTTTGCATTGTTGTACACGTGTAAAACTTTTTGTATCATGTTTGCACTGCTACACACATGTTTCTGTTACAAAAATTTATCAGGATTTTCTAATAGTAATTATTGATTTAGTCACTGATTTACATTCCATGATTAAACCGAAGATGATCAATCTGAATAAATGGTGGGTAATTTGAATTTAAAAAAATTCTCAACCAAGCAATGCTCAGTCTGCTCCGATTGCCGAATTTAGACGTTTTCATTACCATTTTTCTACGGTGAAAAAAAAATTAAAAAAAAAAAGATCTAATGAACATTGTTAAATTATTTCTCTTCACAGGTGGCGAAGGAGCTCTCCTTGCTTCGGCGGGATCTGTGATTGGCATTGGCAATGATATTGGTGGAAGTATCCGCATTCCTGCTTTCTACAATGGAATATTCGGTCATAAGCCATCTCGAGGTAATATTTACGAAACTTCTCCCTAAAATATAAAAAAATTACAATATTAAAAATAAATCGTGGAAATAGAAAGCGAATTAAGCAGAGCCATTTAATTAAAATACGTGGTTATGAAAATCGTGATCTGACAAATGTAAAAGTATTTATATTGTACGAGATGGAATTCGTTAAAATTCACGAAAGAAAATGTTTAAAAACGAAACTGCTCCATTGATTTTTAATAAACTTACAATTTTTTTACAGTAAAAATGCATCTTATATTGGTTATTTCAACAATCAAACAAATATTATTTTAACCTAAAGTTAGCAAAATAGTAATAAAACTCAGTTGCCCAAATTATCGAAAAATTACATTTTTATCATGGAAGTAATTTATTAAATATAATAAAGATCAGTTATAAATTTTCAATTGAAGCGCTTGTGAAAAAAACAGTAAAATTTATTATATACTTTGAGACAATCATAGAATTTTTCCCCATGAAATCTAAATCTGACATTATTTTCTTCGTCTCACATTTTATATCTTCATTCATCACACATTTGTATAAAATGACATTTTAATTTGATCATTTTAAGATCATTTTCTCTATCTCCAAACTTGAAGGTATGTTTTTCAACTACATCTTTTATGGGAAAAGTAGCACTGTTGAGCGATTCTAATCACAGAAGCAGGAAATAAAAATTACCGTAAATTATGTCTTTCAGACACATTTGTGGTAAAATGTTCAATTTTATTTAAGTAAATGATCGCTATCTTTTAAATATTACGTCATGTTCACTTACTTGAGCATTTCGCCTCTGGTGTGTCAAATTCAGTATTATATGCAGAATGAAAAAAAATATATATATACATATATATATGGAATTGTATCAACTGTAAGACGAAAAATGTGGGTTTTCAAAGGCAGTTACATTATTTTCCATTTGAAATATTTTGGGGCAGCATGATCCTAATGGGATTTTGCGCCTCTAAATTCTATACAACAAACTAACCGTTCGAAATTCAGCCGTTCAAACAATGAAAGCGATTCATTTGGCACCATTTTGAAGAAATTTCATTAAAAAATTTTTTTTTAATTAAAATATAAAGATGGATATATTTTAGAAAACAGTTGGTTCAGGCACATCTACAAATGAAGAGCTTTCAATTATAATAATTATAAGCAAAATTGGTTCAATAGAAAGCTTAGGGCAGAGGGCAGATGACTTAAAACAGTCTTGTGTTAAATATATATATATATTTATTATTATTATTATTATTATTATAAGTGTGGAGTGATATTTACAGTTCGGGTTAACTGAAAGTTATGAAAAATTGCATTAAGCAACTTTTGTTGTTTTCATAAAACTGTAGTAGAATGTCTTAAATAATAGCAATAAAATTTTAAAAAAACGAGAGAATTTTGGACAAAAACTTTTGAAACCTGACCGTATTTTAAACCTGGAACGATAACGATAAAGTCAAACCTCGTTAACATGAACCTTAAGGGGAATCAAAATTTTGTTCATGTTAACAGTAATTCATGTTATCAGTATCATATCTTTAGGTTCGTCTTTATAGGGGACCGTAATGTTCAAAGTTATTCACGTTAAGCGTGTTCATGTTAACGAGGTTTGAATGTATTGAAGAATAAAATTGCGTAATATTTTATCCCGTTCATCAGATAATAGCACTTTTCAATTTTGTTTTGTACAGGTAGTTGAAATTTACGTATATTGATTTCAGTTACGACTATTATCCAACCTCTTAAATGCCTCGATTTGTGATGAGAACAACAACGTTGATCGTTAATAGTCGCTGGGGGCTACGTCTTTTTCTACGGAAATAAGAAGAATGTGTCCAGCGGTGTGCGGAGAAAAATCTGCGCCCGGGCAAAGTTTCAGTTTGGCGCCCCCTCTCTCTCATTAAAATTTGTAAAAATGTAGAAACACAATGAATTCTATTGAATACAGATTTCACATTTATTATTTTAAAATGTTTAATCTTAAAAACTAAATAATATGTAAGGTAAAACTGCACTTATATTTTGGCAAAGAGGATCTAGAAAAAGATGTGGAAAAAATGTATATAACACACAGTATATCAGTTTGCAAACCTTTGCAGGCCCCGATTATGACTAATTGGGGCCCTGGGCAAACATAAATTAGGGGGCCCCCCTTTCGAATCATTGCAAAGTTATTCAAATAAAACTGATGGTCACTCATATGTGTATGTATAATGCATAAGCATATTTTCGCACCTTGGATATAAATAGCAGAAAATTCTTAGCTCTGTCAATTCTAAATTAAATACCTTAATAAAAGTACACCTTTTTTTTTTTTTTTTTTTTTAGTTTAGAACAAAACTCTTTAATATAACTTTAGAAATGTGTTATATTGACTTTAAGGTGATTTTAATAATTTCAATATATGGAAGAGTTGGAATTAGAAAAAAAAAAGTAAATGTTTTATTATTTAATCTATGGATTTGGGGGCCCCTTAAGGTCCGGGGCCCATGGGCAAAGTCCCGATTTGCCCATGCGATAAAAAGGGCCTGAACCTTTGTATTCTAAAATTGAAGCCACGTACTATCTTGGGAATGTATGTCTGTCTCAAAAAAATTTTCAATATGTATATACAATTTTTTTAAAACAAAACAAAAAAAAAATTAAAAAAAAAAGGGGGGGGGGGAGAAACAATTGATGTTGTTAGTATAACTTTGGCGCCCCCTCAATTTCCGCGCCCGGGTTGACCACCCGTTCCCCCCCCTCTCCCTGTGTGTCCAGTGTCCTCCATCCTCAATTGTGACCAACACATTTTGACACGATAGTATCAAGTGTAGAAACATGGTGAATATAATTTCAGAGCAGATACGAGCAACAACAATATTCGCAAAACTTTTCTTTAATTTTAATCTAAAGAAGTACCCAGCACCGTTTGAAAAGGGGTGCGGTCGCCCCGGGCGCGGAAATTTAAGGGGCACCAAATTTATACTACCAACGTCATTTTTATCCTGTCACATAAGAAAAAGTTCAGGGAGGGGGGCCGCATATTGAAACTTTGCCCCGCGCGCAATTTTCTCTTCGCACGCATCTGGAAGTACTCTATCGTAATAGAAATTTTTATGCCAAATTTAACAATTCTAACCAATAATTTTAAAGTAATATATGATTATAGAGCGTATTTTAGTAATTTGGTTCATTTAAACATACACATTTGCCGAAAGGATGGGAAATTCGAGCTAATTATTGAGATTCACTGTTGAGATACAGTTTTTTAGTTTTGTCCGTTTGTTTGTTTCGTGATAACTGCCGTAAAAAGAATTCGATTAATTGTAATTGATAGCAATGTTGGTGAAGCACCCGGAATTAGAAGCACATACTTTTAGGTTAAATTTAGTTTGTTCGTTCAAAAAATATAGAACATTTTCTTTCAGGTCATAAAGTTTCTATAGGTAATTCAGACAATTTTTAATTTCTATGAGTTATTGAAAATAAGTGGCACTTTTGAATAATTGATTTAATGGATACTAAATTTTCGATTTGGAGGTTTTAAATTAATCTAGTCTGTTTGAAAATTTAAAAATTCAAAAATATCGAAAATTCAACAAAAACTGAAAACTCAAGAAAATTATGCTATTTTGATATAATATTTCATTAGCAAATAACTTATTCTCGGATGATTTTAATGTATATTTTCTATTCAACTATATGAGACTTAAAATGATCGGCAAAACGATTTTCTCCGCGAGAAGACTCGCTCGCTAATGCTGTGGAAGGAATTTATGAAGATGAAATACTACCTATTGCATTCTCTCCCATGTTGGAATTTCTGAAAATTTTTTGCAGATCTACACCGATCATGACTCTCAGACCCCAAAACTACTACCAGTAAAAAAGTTTATCTATCTATCTATCTATCTATCTATCTATATATATATATATATATATATATATATATTTATATTTCACTTTTTCTAGACACGATAACTTCTATAATTATGCTCATATCTTCTTCAAACTTTTACATAAAATCAAGGGGTATAAAATCTCAGTCGAGTTCGTTAATGGGCAAAATCGGACCAAGGGGGTGGAAATAGAGAGGGTTTTTGTGAAAACAGAAAAAACGCGATAACTTCTTAATTAAAATAGATATCGAATCAGTTTAAAGTTTATATTACTTCTAAAAAATGGGCTAAAAGTTTATGCATGATAGATTTTTGATTAAATTAAAAATGGGGTCAAGGGGCAAACAAAAACAGGGTTTTTGGGAGAAAAAAATCATAACTTCCGCAATTCTCAAGATATCAAATCCAAATAAATTTTGTGTAAATGTTCTTAACTTTATCTAAAACTTTTGTGTTTACAAGTTTTTGATAGGACTAACTTTTACCGATGAAAAAAAATTAAAAACGAAAAGAAAAAGGGGGGATGGAAAAAGAAAAAAATCCATAACTTACTCAATTCTAAAGCAATCAAATCTAATTAAATTTATTTTACATCTTCTCAACAATATTTACAACTTTTATATTAACAAGTTTTTCATAGGACTAATTCTTATAGCAAAAATAAATTAAACAAAAATAGGAGTTGGAGAAAAAATCTCAAATCCAAACTGCTTATATTGTGACTCATTTTTAAATTCATTTTTGATTTTAAACGCATCGAAATGGCAAATCTTCATTTTTAGGCACTATATAATGTAACGTATTGGCTAGGTCCTTGGTAATGGCAGAATGTATTTCAAAAAAGGGTATTTTGAACAGAATTTCCCGAAGTGGTCGTGATTGGAAAATTGCGAAAATATAACAAATTGTGTTTTTTCAGAGTCATTTTTAAATCCATTTGTTCTCAAACGCATCCAATTTACAGGTCCTCTTATTTAGGAACTATATAATATGACGGATTGCATAGTTTTTTGATAAAGGCAGAATATATTCCAAAAAAGACTGCCAAAATGGGCACTTCGCACAAAATTTCCCAAAGCGGTCATGAAAGAATCGAGGATGTATTCAAATAACAAATTGGTTACTTTATAACTCATTTTTAAATCCAATTTCGCTCTCAAATGCATTCAGTTGACAGTTTTTTGTTATTTAGGAACTATATAATGTGCGTATTCGTCGATTTTTTTATAAAGGCTAAATATATTTTTATAAAAAGCTGTCAAAGTGGTCACTTTGCAAAAAAATTTCCCAAAGCGATCATGATTAAAGAAATGAGGATATATTCTAATAACAAATTGGTTATTTTATGACTTATTTTAAAATTCAAGTTTGCTCTCAAACGCATTCAATTTACAGTTATTTGTTATTTAGAAACTGTGTAATGTGCCGTATTGGTCAGTTTTTTGATAAAGGCTAAATATATTTGAAAAAAACTGTCAAATTGGGAACTTCGCACAAAATTTCCCGAAGCGATCTTGATGAAAGAATTGTAGGTGTATTCAAATAACAGATTAGTTACTTTATGACTCATTTTTAAATTCAATTTTGCTCTCAAACGCATTCAATCGGCAATTTTTTGCTATTTAGGAACTGTGTAATGTGCCGTACTGGTCGATTTTTTAATAAAGTCAGAATATATTTCAAAATATGTTGTCAAAATGGGCATTTGAGCCGAATTTCACTTAAGTTGATTTTAATAAAACAACTTCTTACAGAAAAATGAAAATAAAAAAAATTTCAAAAGTGGCCAAATATAATTTTTAAATTGGGTTTATTTGTAATCATATTCTGTTTTTTTTTTGTTGTTGAAATGAAAACTCTTCGAAATCTACCTCCGCCTATAGGCCAAGCCGACAGGGATTTTTTAAATGTTTATTTCTTCTTTCATTGTATATAGCTGAGATCGATCTGTATAAAAGTCGTTTTTTACTTTTTTTACTTTGGTTGCAGATTATTTTCAAGAGGATGCTTTCACTTTCGAAACCGCTCCCGAAATTGAAAGTGTTCTCATTAAAAATATATGTAAACAAAATCGAAAAACTGTAAAGATCGATCTCAATACAGTAAAAATAAAATAAAATAAAATAAAATAAATAAAATAAAATAATAAAATAATAAAAATTGTTGAATTGCCACCGAGATATCTTTATAAATTTCTTCCATAGGATTAGCATAAGGAAACGAGTCTTTTCGCTTGACTAAAGTTAGCCCCTTAAGGGTCCTGTCCCTGTCCGCGAAGAAACTCGCGAGCTAATGGTACACCAATGTGGCGGCATTTTTCTAATAACTCTTTCGCATTTTGACATTTTTAAATAATTTTTTAGCATTGGATAACTGAGGTCCCTCTCAAGATCGCTCCTTGATTATTTTTTCGATTTTGGTAGCAGGTATTTTCTATAAAGTTACTTTCTCTTTCTGAACCGGCTCTGGAAGTGAAAGTAACTTTATAGAAAATACCTGCGATCTTGAGAGGGACCTCAGCTATCCAAAGGAAATATATATATATATCAAAATGGGAAAGAGTTATTGGAAAAATGCCTCGGAATAGCATTGGCTCGTGAGTGTCTTCGCGGGCAAGGACAGGGCAATTAATTGCTGATATTAATGTTATCCCTTGTTTTTTGGAAAAGGAAACCACGCTTATAGTCAGAATATATTTCCTGGGAGACATGAAATAACAGTCCTTTACACCTGGGTGGGCTATGGCTGTCAACTTCATTGTATACAAACGTTTTTGTATATGCCCGCTGTGTCCGTTCCTTCTTATAACGCCCATGGTGTTCCGATTTTCACGGGATTTTATACTAATATTTCACTTATTTTCTTTCTATAGTGCAACTGTGAAGGATGGGGTGGACTAAAGAAAGAAATGAACGCTACCTCAAACTCAAAAAAGGTATGATGTAGTGTAGGGCCTCGGGCCAAGCATCATTATCAGACTCCCTTTCTATCTGTCCCATTGAAAGTATTCGTGAATGATGCTGAAAAGATGCTAAACATCTAAACTTTATACCGCCTATTGTATGTTTACATAAATTTCGTACCAATCACTATTCACACCTGTGTTCACAGGCTATCCCAAGATATATAGCCACAATTTTAAGAGATCACTTTTTTAGGGGGGGGGGGGGGGGATGTCTTTGAAATGTTGATGCAGGTTTTTCAGCCACTTTGGATGCGGGAGCAATGAGCGTTCTTGAACGGTTACATTTTCTAATTTCTTTGTAAACAGGGAAAAGTAAATGGCACACCCATTTCCTAAATCTTCGAAAATGCAAGTATTTTCGCCACCTTTAGTCTCGGGCATTTTTTTTTTTTTTTTTTTTTTTTTTTTTTTTTTCAGATGGTTTTTTTTTAAATATCATTTACAAGGGCTGAGAATTTCTATAATACTTCATATCATCTTTCTTTTCTCTATAACTAAATTCCCTCCTAGTCATGCCAATGTATTTATTTTTTAATCCGTTGGATTTAATAAATGGTATTTCAAATGTTTCTGAAAAATTTTAACTTTTTCAGGTCCGATTTTTTTTTTTTTTTTTTTTTTTTTTTTTTTAGAAAAAATCACTTTTACGTTAATAACATTAACAGTAGCTATCCAAATCGATTAATTAGCGTTTAACGAATATTTCTTTGTCTGAAAGATAACAAATGTTGTGGTTTTACGTTCTATTCAATTAATATTCATATAACAATAGGCTAAGGAAGATTTTTTGGAGATGTTTAGAAAATATTGTATTACAATCAGATTTAACTTATATTACAACTTTCTAATCCATTATTAGCTTTATTATAGATGATTCTTACAGAAAAGTAACTTTTATTTTAAATTTAAAGAGTGAAATATATGTTTAAAATAAAAGAACGCAAACGGAGCAAAGACAATTAAGCAAATAATAATAATAATTATTATTATTACTAAATGCCTAAACATAAATGAAGTGATATAGTAAATACTACATAGACATATACTAACAATACTACATGTAAATAATAACAAAAGTATTTCTTAAAACAAAATAATACTCCATTAAAAGACATTTGCTATTAATAGTACACCAGATCCGAAAGGGTTAAAATGAGTTGGATCAATTTTACTGGAAATAATTAAGCATTTTCTCCCTCTGTAAGACTGGTTTTTCTGCTTTTGTCGGGAAATGCGGTTCAAAATGCCAACTTAGACGGATTGTTCTGAAATATAATTTGCGTTTGGGAAAAAAAAACCGGAAAGATGAGTGCGATTAGATAGTTTCTGAACAACAACTGCTAGTTTCAGCCATTTCCGAACAAAAACTAGTCGTTGGCGGCCACCGTAATACTTACCCATCATGGATATGCATACTATAACATATGAAAATAAAACATGTGGAAACATAAAATGCATTGCAATTCCAAAACAAAATTAAAACGTATACAGAGCTGCCAACTTCAACGCCTTCTTAAATCATATAAACTTGTTTGGAACCACAAAATATTTTTAGTAAAATGTATGCCAAATGCATTCAATATTATGTATTGCAGTACATATAGTCAATTATTAAATAAAATTTCTGTTTCTAATATGTTTATTTAACTGTAAATAGGCGTAGAAGTTGGCAGCCATGCGTATATTTAAATATTTTTAATATACACAGTAATGCTCTATTAATGAATTGCTGATGAACCAATTTCGACAAATTATACAAAACGCCAAACTACTCAAGTAGTACCGAATTGCGTAAAAGAAATATCCTTATAACTCCAAAAATAATAATCCTATTAACTAACAGTTTACTGCGTCGGATTAAACGTCTCATTTCCAATTAAAATATATCTTTAAATTTGAATGAGATACAGGGTCATGAAAAATCGAAGAATGTGAAAAACAGAATTACAAACATCTCAGTGACTAATTATCCGATCGACTTCGTTCTTTATGCAAAGTTTTTAATATTTCATTTCCTTTTACGGCATTTCCTTAAAATAAAAAAATTCGAAAATTGTTATTCAGTCGAACCCCGTTATAACGAACTTCAAGGGTCCGAAGTTTTTGTTCGCTATATCCGGTGGTTCGTTATACCCGAGCCGTTAAAAATGTTAAAGTTTACAAAATATGTATATAATTACCTGATACCTATATGTTCAATAATGATGTATTAAGAGAAAAAACGTAAATTCTATTAGATATGATAATTATTGAATTAAATTGACTAAAATTGATTACATTAAACTGTCACAATACTAAATAAATTAACTAAAAAAGGAAGACAAATAGAAATACAGTAAAGTGCCGATTATCTAAACATTCGAGACCAACCCCAGTACGGATAAATGGTAGGATAAATGAGCAAACAACTTAAGGACTGATCCTGACTATACTCAAATCTTTACACTTTATCCAAACTTAGGATGACTAACGCAAATTATTGGCGCGTTAAAAATCTTTTTATTTTGTTTGTTTACTTTTTTATCATTTAAATTTTCCTTTTTTTCATCATCTTTTGAACTCCAGAGAGTACAATTTAAAGAAAAAAGCTTTTGATTATTGCTTGGTGTCTTACTCCGTGATTGCTTGCTTCAAACAAGACGTTCTTTACAATGTTGCCATATCTCAAATTATTCTTAAAAAAAAAATAGTTAAATAAGTTAGCTTAAATGCGTTACTGAATTGCTATGGCAGGAATAATGGAAAATAGCTGACGGGTGGGCGTAATCACACCTGCAGAATGTCTACCATAAAAGAGAACGAATGTATGTCTTTTGTCTTAATACTCTTTGATAAGCAGACTTATCGTTAATTTGTATCATATTTTACTAGCCGGCATGCATTTTCTTATAAAATTAAAGTCGAAAACCTTTTTTCATCATCAGCGGAAAAGTAAAAAGAAGAAAAAATCAAGGTAGATTAGAAAAAAGTTAATTATAACCGATTCTTAAGATTCCGGAAGTTCGCTATAAAAGGATAAAATAGCGTTAAATACAAGAGAAAAACAGTAAGACAAAAATTTTCGTTCGTTATATCCGGGAGTTCGTTATAAACCGGGTTCGCTATAACGGGGTTTGACTGTATACCTTTCATCCGAACGAATTTTTCGAAAGTCTGAAAAAATAGTTCCGGATAATCGAGGTTACTGATATTAAATAGTCTTCATCCCATTCTTACATACTAAATGCTTACAAACTTTCAAGTCTCTATCTCAATTTGTTCGGGAGATAGCGCGTTTACAGGCAGACGGACGGCAATTTTTTTTTTCCTAAAAATGTGTTTTTCGGAATCTTCAGTATCTGAAACGTGTAAATCCGTCAAAAAAATTTTTCGATTTTCAAAACGATATCAAGATTTACCCTATACTACGTATGATGGTTAAGTAATAAATTAAAACTTATGTTACAAAGTTGCCCTTATTAATTTAAGAACACCCTTAAGGATATTGAAACTTTTAAATCTATACTTCAACTTCTCAAAAAAAGCTTGGAAAATGTTCAAGAGTATAAATTTCCATTTTTTCAAATCATATTTGTTTTCAGATTTCTTATTATCGACAATATCTATGATTAACTTATAAATATGTTATACCTTAAAGCCATTACTAAAAGCAATTCTACGAACACCATTCAATCCACTTTTCATATTACTTTAAGTATGCATACATCTTATGAAAAATCTATGTACTCATTAGACTGAGTTAGACTGAGGTCCAAGAGGGAGCTAAAATTTTCTGGGGTTTTATATCACATAAATATTTAATGTAAAAGAAAAATGGTGTGCGATATTTTATATTTTCCTTATTTAATGAATATCGCAGGTAATTAATGAAGAAATTGTAGTGATTCCAAACGTTATTCCTCTTCTATTTTTTTTTTTTTTATTATTATTATTCTAATTAGAAGAGGAAATTATATTCTTGCGATTTTTCGTCTTCCAGTTTATAATGGATTTACATAGAATTGTTTTTTGTAGATATAGCATCCTGACAGGCCTTCACTGTTGCTTTGGCACCCTTCTGAGAGGCACGAAATTTATCAAAATTTTCGTCTAAATTTCTATTAGGAACAAGTTGAAAACTGCACATGAAGCGTTGCAAATGAGGTGCGTTCGTTCGATAACGAAGTTTTAAAAATATAAATCTCATAAAATTGTAAATAATTAATTACAATTAAGATGCGCACCAAACAATGTTCTCCCTATACCATTATGTAATGGAATACTTTTGTGTACCCTTGTAAATCAATAACAAATGTTCTTTGCACAACAGATTATGCAAAATGTATATTATAATATGTACTTTACAGATGCATATAGATTTTATTATGTTCGAATGCGTGTAACACCATTAAAATGCATTTGAAACATTTTCCCCTATTGGCCATAACGTAACGGAATACTTTTGATTGTCCCTGTAATTGATCCAATTTTCATAAAATTTTAAATGACTCTACAAAATTATGTAATAATTATGTATTTCAAATTTCATACGATTAAAATGCATTTGAAACTTTTTCCCCCATTGACCGTAATCTAACGGAATACTTTTGATTATCCCTATAATTGATCTATGCATCCTATTTTCATAAAATTTGAAATGACTCGACAAAATTATGTAATAATTATATATTTTAAATTTCAAACGATTCGATTGGGTAGTTTTTGCGCTGTTATATGCGCACGGACAGACTGAACGACAGCTATAGGTGCTACGTATTTACATAATTATGAACGCACCTAAAAAACCGTAAGTGAAAAAATAAATGTGCTACTTGAGGTATCAATATGATAAAATAACAAAAATGTATTTGAATGTATGGTTAAAAGCGCATTTCAATAAATAATAGAAGAAATAATTTATTTTTATTTCTGAAACCAATTTTCAATTTTTCGGATTGGCACTTTTTGAATAAGTGTTTACTATTTAACTAGTCGGGTGTGGCAATCCCAGGGCCTGGTTACTGCACAGTAGAGCTGTTGCAAACCGTACGTATTCGTTACTAAGAAACGGGTATTTCCTAAGATACGAAATACCGAATCGTTATTTAAAAAAACCGCTCGTTAGCCGTTACCGAAGTCCATATGTAATTGAACAAAGTGGAACTAACTTCAAACACTGCTTACGGTTGTATAATTCATGCTTTCTCGCGAAACCGCCTCAACAAGTATATTAAGGCACATATTAAAAAGAAAAATATTAATTGTGTATTCGAATAGAAATGTTCACTACTTAGAGTGAAACCAGTGAAACATGCGATAACAAAACCTGTCGATAACGGAAAGTAGCATTAAGCGAGTTCTCAAAAACGTTTTACCCCGCTTAACATCGCAAAATTTTTCTAATATATTCATAGACTCCATCTAATGCTTGAAATCATAATAAGGCATACTGAGACAATAGAAGTGATATCAAATCGAATAGCATTATGTATTGAAGATCAAGTAATAATCTAATACATTTATATGGTGACCAGGGGCGTGCGAAGAGAAAATTGTGCTTGTGGCAAACTTAGAATTTGGCGCCCCTCCTAATTTTTTCTTGTAATAGGCCAAAAAATGATGTTAGTATTATAAATTTTGTGCCCCCTAAATCTCCGGACCCGGGGCGGCCGCCCCCTTTGCCCCCCCCCCCCTTTCGCAAGGCGCTGATCACCTTTAAAGACACCTTCAAACATAAATCTTTCCATAAATGCTTCATCATTCCTTAATTACAGCTATAACGAATATTTTATTCTGCTAAAAGCTTCCATTCTTTTTACAGTGAAATAAGGAAATTTTAATAGATTAAATGCATAATTAACACAAAATTAGTTTAATTAAACTCTTTAATGATAAACACGCGTTGTTTTTCTGTTGCTTAGATCGATTGCTCTTTTTTAAATCGAAATTTTAATACATAATATGTAATCTAAAAAAAAAGCGCAATTATTTTGTTTAAGTTTTAAAAATGCATATAAAACTTCATATCTGTAAGGTAAAAATAGTACAATCCCTAAACGATCTCAAAACAATCGTTCTTCTAAAAGCATTTTTTTCTGCTTCAAAAATTCCCTTCAAATTCATACTTACATATTCGGAAAAAATAACGGATGCTGAAATAACAAAAACATACTTCTATCTTTCTACCCAAACAACTAAATGAAATACCCGTATATGATACTAATATGAGAACAGAGCTGTTTCAAACCGCACATATTCTTTAACATAAAACGGGTATTCTCTAAAAAACGAAATACCGAATCGTTTCTTTGAAATATCACTCGCTTGTAGTTACTGTCAATACGCCACCGAAAAAAACGAAACTAACTTTAAACGATGTTTTACGTACGTTTGTGCAATTCGTGATTCATGAATGAAGCGAGACAATCGAAGCAGTAACAGATGCGAATTTGTGTTCGGGATCTGGCATTAGGCGCCGAATTTAGTTATTTTGATATCAGTCTATGCGTATAATTCTCTTTGAATGTAACAGTTATTCTCAAATGATTTTATTTTCGTAGGAGCTTATTGATATATTTATTATGGAAAGAAAAATAAGTAAATTGTGAACATATTTTTCCGCAGTATCAAGTGATAAAGCAAAACGTGATTTATGCCAAATGAAGTTTTCAATTAAAGGAAGTTCAACGACGAATTAAAATAATAATAATAAAAAAACATTTATTGGTAAAGCATCGTCTATTATATGATAGTTTGTTTCCATAAAAACCGTTGTTACTGTCATTATTGAGCCAGCAGCTTAGTATGATGATGAAAATGTTGCAAAGAGCAATTATATTTTCTGAACATTTTAAAGAAATTAAGTTTTAAAAATTACAGGTTTGCTTTAAGTATATTATTTTCCTATAAAAGTATCTTTGCATACGTATTTATATTTGAAAACATTTCCATGATAAGGACACATTTTTAGATTGCTTTTAAAAATGTTTTTATGATAAAGTTTATTTTTCTTTTCTCTTTTTTAGTTGATTTTAAAAATGTATTTGCTGTTTGTTTTTAAATTTCATATCTGAAGAAAAAAAAAGTTTTTTAAAATATAAATAAAAATTTTCAGAGATAATAATGGATTAAAGTACAAATGTAGATGCGTGTTTGATAGGATGATCACATAACAAATAAAACATTGTTTTTAAATTATTCCAGAAATTAAAATTTCATTACACATAATTACACATATTTTGTTAGTGTAAAATTAGTGAGAGAATTTGCTTGTAAAATCATTTTGTTTGTGTAATTACACCTCATAATTTTATTGTATAAATTTTGTAAGCTTTTACTCTTGCTAAATTGCTTTCTCTGATTATTCTTTATTTTCGTAAGTAATAAATTCTACATTAGTTAGACATGTTCTACTCAATTATGTATCGTTTTGAATTTTGTTTGGCAAAAAAAATTAGAAACTTGATTAAATTTGTATTTTATGGACACATAGATGGCAGCACATAACAATATGTGAAGAGTAAAAAATGCTCATTCTTCCAAATACTCATGTTCCATTTGTAACTAGATTTGTAGCAGTTATGTAGTTCACACGATGATTTTTAATAGCCGGTTTTTGAGCAGTAACGAGTAACGATAATTTTTAAACGGGTAGTCAGTTTTAAAATAACGCCATCATACGGGTATTTATTTAGTCGTTAGTTTTACAGCACTACTGCACAGCCCAAGTAAGCCGTGGCCTTGGGCCCACTGCTGCTGGGGCTCCAAAATCGGATAAAATTATTTAGAAAACGAAGTCTTAAATTTGCAGTCTCTGCGATTATTTTCCGAAAACCAAAATATATTTTGGTTCACTTTGCAAATGTATCATAATGTCCAATAATACCTCCTTTGTGCATGCCTCCCCCCACCCCCCACCCCAAAAAAAAAAAAAAAAAGTACAGGAACTACCTCGCTGTGAAGAATTTCGAATAAGTGCTGGGCCTTGAGCTTCCCACAACCTTAATTGGGCTCTGGGCAATCCCAAAACTTACTTCTATCTCATGCATGTTAATCAGGGCCGTAGCCAGAAATGAACGAAACGATGGGGGGGGGGGGGGGGGGGGCTCAAGAGAAAGTAGGGGGGGGCTCATATTTTTTTTCTCCCTCTCTGACGCAGAAAGATAAGTTAGTGCATATTTACGTTGTAGGTACTACACTGGTTTCCAAAAATTAAGGAAAAATCACAAAAATAGCGATAATTCAAAATATTACATATAGATTTTAATGAAACTCAGCCACAATATACAACGCATAGTAAGGAAGGTATAAAACAACATGAAAAGAAATTACCAGACAATTATGGTGTTTCAAAAAATAGCATAATTATAAAATTAACAAAATCAATTTGCCAGTTTGGTATAGGAAAAATACCTTTAAAATGCCGTATGATCACCCGTAGTAGCAATACAGCACATACAGCGATGTGTCATACTGTCAATTATGTGGTCGATGAGTTCACTGGGAAGTAAGAGCCATTATTCTTCTAAAGCAGTTGTTAGCGTGGAAAGGGTCAGAGGAGGGGGATTGAGAGCAGCGACACGTCTCCCTAAAGCCTCCCAAACATGCTCGATGGCATTCAAGTCCGGTGATCGAGCTGGCCATACCATGTACTGAATTGTCTGGTGCTGAAGATAATCTTCCACGATGCGAGCCCTGTGCGGTCTAGCGTTGTCGTCATGTAACAGGCAATCATTACCTATTGCACCGGCATAAGGTCGTACATAAGCATCAAGGATGTCATCTCTATAGACGTGAGCATTCACGGGTCCATGTGGAAGGACATGGAGGTGTGTGCGTTCACCCAAAGAGATACCACCCCAAACGCAGACACTGCGTCCTCCGTATTAACCCATTAACGCCCGAATTATTTTCTTCGCTAAAATTTAAATTTTGTATTTCCCACCACTTTTAAAAGCAAATTAACTTTTATCTAAATTTATCAAGGATTCTGTCTCGTGAAATAAGGTATACATTTTGCTTCCTTTTTACTGGTGGGAAAACCGTTTTCTTGCTGTTTTTGTAACCGTCCTCAAACGAGGACGCTGGGCGTTAATGGGTTAATCTCTTTCACGAATGTTTGATGGATGATAGCGTGTTCCCTATACTCTCCAAATCCAACAACGCCTACTATCGCTTCGGAGGCTAAACCGGGACTCATTCGTGAAGAGAACACGCCTCCATTGATCAACCGTCCAGTGGACATGTTGACGTGCCCACATCAAACGTTCCCTCCGGTGAAGTGAGGTGAGCGGCACACAAATTGCTGGTCGCCTCACGTAAAGTCCACCTTCGTGAAGCCTTCTAGGCACAGTACATTGACACCAACCTTCCAGTGGCTGCAACAAGGCAGGATCTAAGGTGAGATGGGGTTGTGCTTCTATTCCTTCGTACACATAACCGCAAATATCGGTCATCGGCGCTTGTCCAAACCCTTGGCCGTCCTTGGCTGAACCTTCTTGAACACGAACCAGTGGTTTTAAATTGTTACCAAAGCTTATGAACCACCGAAGGACTCACATTTAGCCATCTAGCCACCTCTACCTGACTTTGTCCTGCCTCCAATCTCCCAATAACTCTAAATCTCAGTTCTGCTGGCAAATGATGCCTCGAGGTCATTGTAATGAATTGGCTATCCTAGATTTATAATATCACTATCACAGCGACAATTGCAGCTTTACTCTCTAACGTGCATTTTTATGTGCCTCACGGATGACGCAATGCGATTGCAGCGCCACTAACTTGCATTTGGTATTTTTATTCAGCATCTTTTATTTAACAATATTTCCAAATTTCATACGGATTGCTTTCTTTTTGAACGAGTTATCGCTATTTTTGTGATTTTTCCTTAATTTTTGGAAACCAGTGTATGTTCCTTATTAAACTGTTGTAATAACTTCATTTTATGCTAAGAAAAGTGTAGGAGGATGAAAATTTTGAGTGTATAACTGCTGCAAAATTAAACATCATGTTAGCTTCCTATGTACGAATAGGATGAGGGAGTGTTGAAAAACTTATTTTAGATACAATTTAGTAATTCCGTAAAATTAGGAAAGGGTCTCAAAACTAAATTAGATTTTTGAGCAGAATTTCATTTGGATTTTCGGAACAGAAATTAATATAGTGATCTTGGAATCTTTTCCAGGCGGGGCTCAAAATGTTTCAGGGGGGGCTGAGCCGCCCATAGCGCCCCCTTAGCTACGGGCCTGATGTTAATACTTCAAAAGTCGCTACCAGAGTGCCAAAATTAAATGACAGTCTATGTTCATCGTGAGGATTCTAAAGGCATGAAATTCTGTGCATTAGTTCTTGAAATAGGACGATTGCTGATGCTGATACCGGGAAAAATGCATCATAAAAGCGCCACTTGTTGGTATTTATACCAAAACATAAACAGCAATAATATTTATCAAACTATGCCTGCATCTGAAGTTTGATGAAAAAATCGTGCATTAGTTCATGATAGAGCTATTGCAGGAATACGGAAAATTCGGTATAGCAACGCTACCTTGGGCTATTGACGCCAAAACATAAATATAAGTAGATCATATCACGGGTTTACTGAATCTGAAGTTTGATGAAAATCCATGCATTAATTCTTTAGATAGAGCTACAGCGAAAATCGAGAAAAATGGAACATAGCAGCAGCACCTGTTCAATGATTTACACCAAAATGTAAACAACATCAATTCATGTCAAGGAATAACTGAATCTTATGTTTGATGAAAATCTGTGCATTAGTTACTGAGCCATAGCTGTTGCTTAAATCGTAAAAAAGACAGCATAGCAGTGCCACCTACCGAGTGATTTACACCAAAAGTTAATCAGAACACATTTATATGATGGACTCCCTGAATATATATTTTTAGTAAATTAATTCTTGAAATAGAACGCACACAAAATGTATGTCACATACAGACAGACACTCACAGACTCGCATTTTCTGAAAACATGTTTTTTGGAATCTCTAATCCGTAATACGTATAAATGCGTAAAAACCGGAATTCGAAAATTTTCACGAATCCAATATTTTCTTGTAAAGATAGAAGAAAGTAAAAAAAAACTCGTATAAATAAATCACCCAATCAATGGGGCCGCGAAAAACTGAAAGTGTCCTGATAACAGAAACTTGATAATTGAGCCATGCATCATGGGCGACATTTCATTTCCCGCACTTCCACATATCTTTTAAAAAGGCTATTAAATTTTAATCAAGCATTTTGTTTATTTTTTGCCCTTTAATTTGTAGCTCTCTGGGCGGTCACTCGACTTGCTCACTTATTTTAGTAAAATTTATTGTTAAACTAAGAAAGTTTTGTTGAAGTTTGAGACTCCATATATAAACGTTTCTGTGAAAATGCATTAATTTTAAAATTTACTTATTGTAAATCCATTCTAAAATAAATAAATAAATAATAAAACGATTTATGCAAAACATTTGTCAATGCTCTCTGAATTGCATCATCTGAGTGATTCAAAATAAAAGCTACTGCGAATATCGTTAAAACTACTATGTTTAACATTCTTCAAACTCAAAAGCATGTAAATCAAGCATAGCTTTTGTTTTATAAGGAGCTGTGTCGCTCTATTCTAAAAGGGGGGGGGGAGGTATCTAACGCTGTCACCGCTGCCGACAATGAATTTTTTGTGACCGGAGGTCATTCTTCGTTAATATTTAAAAATACCTGTTACATACAAAAATATGAAAAATTGTAGTGTTATAGAGAAATGTATTATAACTACACTGATGCAGACAGTTTTTAAATCGAATTATTATTTTAAGAGATATTCAATGTTAAATTTTGTCAAAATCATTCAATCAGAAAAAGGTTTATAGGAGCCGAAACTATACATAGAAATTTAAACATTTTTACGTCATTTTGTAAATTAGAAGTTCCCGGTGTGCACACTGCTTTTTTTTTATTTTTTATTTATTTTTTTTTTATTTGACTCATTTATTGAAGATTTATTTTCATTTTGAATTCAAATGTTAAGCATTTTCAGACACCTTTTTTTTAAACATATTTTAGAAAATATTATTATCTTTAATTGTTGCCAATTGATCAAAGAACAATACAGGGTGTTTCTAAATGAATATCGGGGTTCTTACTCTTGGTAGTATTTACTGCATAAAGCTTAAAATTTCAATTTATTCATAAAATGAAAGAGCAACTCAAACAGTTTTACCTACAAGTGTTCAATGTGAGCACCTTTCTTCACGCGGTACACAGTACATGGAGGTCAAATTTATGAAAACAGCATTTGAAATAGAAAGTACATTAGAAGTAAAACATATCTTTTAAAAGAAATATTTTAGTGTCAGTATGTGTGAGGCTCTGCCGCGAATGGGCGGTTAGTTATTTAGGATTACTGTAATTATATGTTATCTTTTTATTTATATGTTATATTCATATCACCTTTTGTATTTGGAATTCTAAGGTAAATTTCTTTTCTTCTCTTGAAAGTAATCTGTGATACTGTAGCTAGATACCATTATATAAACAATCCCATTGTATCAATGAATGACAGCGTTCTATTCTTAAACACATACCCGGTTAAAAAAAAAAAAAAAAAAAAAAACTCTGTAAAGTTACTAAGATTTTTCTTGTAAACTTGTATTCCAAGAGCTTTTCGTGTAACGATAATAGCAAAATTTCATGTAACCGAGGAAGGTTACATGAGTTTTTGCTGTTACCGTTACATGAAAAGTTCTTGGAATACAAGTCTACTAAAAAAATCTTAGTAACTTTACAGATTTTTTTTTTTTTTTTTTTTTTTTACAGTGTACCTCAGATAAGGCAAACAATGAAGTCCAAGGCTATCTAACTGAGAGAGAAATTTGAGATAATACTTCTATCAGGAATGTAGCCCTGTCTTCTTGGTTCTCTCGGGGTGATAGCTGGGAGAGAGTCAGTTGGTGTCTGGACAGGAAAGTGTGCGGTTAATGTTCCCTTAGTAGAGTATTGGAGAAAGATCGTTGGCTCTTGGCGTACATATTCAGCGTATCGGAAAGATTCAGAGTGATCTCCGATAAATCTGTTTTAATGTACGTAGTGTGAGAGAGTTATAGATGTTTTGATAGGTGAAACCAGAACGCATACAAAGTATTTGCTGTATTTGACTTAATGTCGGAGCAGATCATCTATATTCTAGTTCTTAATTGAAAATATTGTTTTGTTGTGTAAATAATGTGTCAATAAATTGTTCGTTAATTTTAATTAAGTTTAACCTTCTTTTGACAATCCTTCTCACAAAGTGCCAGATATCACTTAGTTATATCGGTGGTGGCAACTTACTAACATAAAGGAACATTCTTCGAAATTGTGACATTGTGAGGTCAAAGAAAGAGTACAACAATATCCTTTTCATTTTAATATAAATTGTGTAAAATTCAAATTTTCAATAATGGTTTATACGTTCTATGGCATAATATCACATTTTACACTCGAATGTACCTTTCTGCAGGTATAGTACCGAATCATGGGCATTTTCCTCCAACGGAACAAGTTCTTCAGCAGTACATTGGAACTGGTCCGATGTGCAGATATGCTTCCGACCTCAAGACGATGCTACAAATTATGGCAGGACCCAACGCTGACTTCTTGAGGTTAGACAGACAGGTAAATCCTAAAGTGTGCATCTATCCCACTAATATTCATAAATAGATTGCTTGTGAAGATAATTTTCATTGCCATCAAGGATAAGTTTAAATAATAAAGACTTTCTTTTGATATCTTCAACAAACTAAAACTTAGATAAACAATTTCATATTTTCAAATTAGCCAATAATGGATTAAAATGAAGTGTTAGTTTAGGATTTAACATGTTCGCTGCCAAAACTGAGATGGTCCATATACGCACACTCATGGCACGATCATGTCTGCATTATTTTCTATTATTATATTACTTATATAGTAAAAATATCGTATATAACATATTACTTATAGAATACATAAATTTGTTTCAAAATGGATATTAAAATTTCAAAAACTTTTTAGCGTTGTATTCTTTAAAATATATTGTGTGCAGAAATGATTTTACATTTTAAATATTTAGTTATTATATCTATCTTTTGAAAAATAAGTGATCCATTTAAGTATACCAAGTGTATTATTTAGTCCCTTCCTGTGCGCCAAACACCTAAACATTGCATGAGTTTTTTAATGGAAGTGCTCGTAATCGATGATTTAGATAAGATCAATAATGAGTTATCTTGTAGCTGCAAAGACACCCAGTTAATCAAATACGAGTATTCTCGTTGCATGTCCTGGGCTTCAGAATAGATGGAGGTATCAAAAGGTGATTTCATTTGATTCGTCGTTTGGTAGAAAATCAAACAACGGAACTTATGTAAAAATGTTATGGAATTGAAAATCCCAAAATAAAGATGTATTCGTTAATCTTATATTTTTTGTTGTGCACAAACTGGTTTTTCCTTTAGGTGATTACCTAGAAGCTCAAGAACAGTAGCAGATTAACGAATACATGCAAGATACTTGGACGATCAAAGATCGTCCCCACTTTGCCGGCTAAAATTCCATCATGTACGCTAATGGCGCCTGGTGCATGTAAAATCCGTCGTGGGTGCAAAGTCCTCCAAGTTACCTGTGAATTATACCTCTGGAGGTGCCTTGCCAGGTGAAGGTCTCGTCATCTGATCAAGGCTCTAAATTACGAGACCATCTTGCGAAGCCATTTGCAGTTCAAACAACAGGATGTACCATTAATTAACAAGCGAAACAAAGTATGCTCAACGACAAGCAAATACTGCAGAAATGATGGCATGCGAAGCAAAGTTTATTGCCACTACGTGGCAATTAGGCGGTCGTCCGCCCCGATACCAGGTATCTAACCCGTTAAGCTGAGAAAACTCGGCAGGTAGGGGCCTGGTCATCGGTTAGAAAGAAAGAAAAGTGATTCAATGTTAGGGATATTATAACTTTGATACATTTTGCGTGTTTTGCTTTTGTGTTTCTCTGAAAATAAACTATGAGATCCACATATACGGTTTACGCACTCATCCAAAGTACTTTCAAGATGTACACTGTTCAAATTATGTTAGAACTGGATCAGTATTTCTCGCGGTATCGTGCAGGCTGGGATTACATATAATTACATAGATATATGAGACATTCTGCTCCATAACAATAACAATGCATATTCAAGTGCCAGTACGTAACGTGCTATTTTTAACCACCACTAAATCGCAGAACATTTAATTTTGCAGTCAGGCGTGGCACACGGTGTGTAGGATATGGAATGACATGCTTGAGAATTTCCCATTAAAATCGCTCAAAGATGTCTGATTTCCATTAAACAACTTTATTTAACATTCGCATGAAAACGAAACAATTCCACTAGAAGGCGATTTGATCTCAATATCAACGTAATGTGTTGCAACGGAAAAACATAATATTTTTAATAAACATAATAATATTAAAAGACTTTAACTCCGCCAAGTGACAGAGATTTTATTAGCACTAGAAAAACGTAGAAAAATATGCTCCGTAACCAAGACTCGTTTTAAACCTTTTAGTTGGTAAGCAATGGAATTCCAGGTATTAACATACTTAAATATGTTATTTTTTTGGGTGTCCGTCCACACAGAGTGAGGGGAAGGGGAGGGGGGGTTGAGAATCCGCGACATTTTAATATAATCAAATTTTTAATGCATTTATAGCATTAACGAAGCCTTACTTGGTGTATTTGTAAGATAATTATACTCTCTTTGCACTTCCCCTTCCCTTCCTCCTCCTGAGTCCTAGAAGTATTGAGCTTTCCTATTCAAATGAGCGCCATGATCATTTGAATATGTTTTACCAATTTAACAGACACAGGAATATGACAATCTTTAGTTTTAACCCTATCAATACCAACTTTCAAAGAATAATATAAAAGTTATGAAGTTTTCACACGTTATTAATAATACGTACAATAAGTAAAACTATATAATAAAATATTCTTGATGAATTTTTTTTTCCTATTAGATAACGGACAAATGTCATGGACATTTGTTTTAAAATATTTCTGTAATAAAATTTTAATTACTTATATAACTATCACAATAAATTTAAATCAAACTTTCTAGTTTTCTCAACGAAACAGTAAATATACTTGGTTATTTCTGACATTAAATTACACCAGAATTATATAATTTTTATAACTCTTGCCTGACGAGAGCATGCATTTTCTTTCTTCAAAGATATCCTTTCATATTGATTTGATTTCTAAATATTTGTGCTTTCAATGTAAAGAAATATTCAAAAGTGTAGAAAAAATTCTTTTTAATTAAAATACATGTCTTAAAAATGTTCTAGAAAATATCTGCTTCATCAAGGATGCCAGCATACTGAAAGTGTTTTAAAGTAAATGAAAATAAACTAAAAATAAAAACACAGAAAGCTCTAAGTATTTGCTATATTGACCGGATGTGCTTTAAAAAGAACAAAAACATTTTCTTTCTAATGAATTTGTTAATGTAAATTGCACACGTAGCACCTTGTTGTAGGCCTACTATTTCAATGGTCTGACAGATTTTTTTTTCATCTCATAATAACAGACAGACATAAGAGCCTCGATTGATAACTTCATCATTCATTATTACTCATTTTGACTACAAATTCTAATACTTGTCAGTAATTTAAACAGGTGAAGTTTTTAGACACAGCATTTTGGTAACCTTGGGCTAAAATTATTAATTGTTTTAAGAGAAAAATTTATCTTATTTTAGTTGTCTATAGACAACCAATATAAGATGAATTTTTTATTGAAATTACTTTGTATAGATTTATTATAAATTCGATTTGATAGTTCCTTTTCAAAATATTTTCGTTCGTCGAATTTCGGTAGATCCCAACTCGTTAAACCCCACAGACAGTTTCTTTGCTCAGAAATTGGGAATTAATTGATCAAATGTTTGATTAAATGTTATCTGAAATGGAATATAACATGTATTGGCTTGCTTTCATTTTTTTTCTGTTTATTTAGGTGGAACTCAAGAATTTGAAGGTATTTTATATGGAAAATGACGGAGAAGGAAGATTTACACTACCCGTGAAGCCTTGCGTCAGAGATGCTGTTAGAAAGGTACTTGGAATAGAGTGTACTTGTACTTGTAGAGAGTAGTATTTGTAATAGAGTATAAGAGAACGCTATATAACGAGCAATAAAATACGATTGATCGAAACTATTTTGTACAAACACTTACAGCCTGGTCATTATCGTCAAATTTATTGTTTTTTTTTTTTTTTTTTTTTTTTTTTTTCTAAGCGAACTCGACCAGGATAATATCGTCGGGACAAATGCTAAAATGTGGATTGATTTAATTTACATAAATGCTTCCATTCTGAGCATGCTCCCTATAGTCCAAGAGTCGACAGCACAAAAACCTAAGGTATCCCCTTTATTTTATGGAAGAGTAGTAAGGTGAATCAAATGATCCATGTCTACCGGAAGTGAAGTGGTTCATAAGCCAAAAATTAATACCACTAGCGGGTGTGTGTTTTTTTAACATTGTGTTTGCCGTACAATCAAAGATATGAAATGGTTGTACGGCAAACACAATGATAAGCCTACAACTAAACCACTTGTGGTATTAATTTTTAATTCATGCACCACTTTGTTTCCGGCAAACATGGATCGCTAGATTCCCCTATATACTATACTCTTCCATAAAATAAAAGTTTTATTCTTGTGCTCGATACCTTAGGTTTTTGTGCTGTCAGCTGTTGACTACTATGTGTGTATCATGTCAATACTAACTTATAAAGACATTTAAATTATATGGAACTGTTTACTATAAATTTCTCATCCTTCTCATTAACCTATTCTTTTTTCTTTCCTTTTATAGTGCAATATTATTTTTTATTATTAATTAGGAAGTTCTTCCTCTAATGAGCTACGATCGTCAATTCCCCTTTCAGACCTCGCAGGTTTGAAAAATATGCTAATTTTCTCTATTTTAAGAAGATTACCCGATTACAGAAGATTGAATGAATGGTCAGGGGCGATATTCTATAACCGAGTTGCCATTAGTTTTCCCTTGACTAGAAGAGTGGGGGGGGGGGGGTATACAAAAGGCCGCAAACACCACTGTCGGTACATTTGATGGCCATTTTCGTGATTAAGTAATATCAATTACACATTTGAAAATCAACTTTTATGAAATTATCAAGTAAAAAATGTCGATGTCTCCTGAAATTTTATAACGTCTAGAAGAAATATTTTCTTTTACGGCTTTATAAAAATCATTTTAAATATGATATAATTTTCCTTATTAAATTACACTGACGGAAAAAAAAATCCCAACACCAAGAAAAACTTATTGTAGAGTAATGAAATTTGGACAGTGCATTTGTCTAGTTAACATGTTTAAATGATTAGATTTTCGAGATCACAGGTTAATTTAAGGTCAATAAAATGCGTCTCAAATGTGAAATGCCGTTACATTGATAGTCGCTATAACCTCCAGAATTTCGAATGCAAGCCTGCACACGTGCATGCATTGTGTCATACACGTGTCGAATGTCACTTTGCGGTATGGAGTTCCATGCTTGTTGTACAAGCTGTGTCAATACGTGATGTTCAATGCTGGCTGGGGATGACAATGGAGTTCTCATCCAATGATATGTCATACCTGCTCAATGGGAGACAGATCTGGTGATCTCGCTGGCCAAGGTAACATGTCGGCACTCTGTAGTGCGTGTTGCGTTACAACAGCGGCATGAGGGCGAGCGTTATCCTGCTAAAAAACTCCCCTTGAATGCTTTTCTTGAATGGCAGCACTACAGGCTGAATTACGAGACTGACGTACACATTTGCAGTCAGTGTGCTTCGGAGAACCACGAGAGTGCTTATGCTGTCATAGGAAATTGCTCCCTAGACCATGACCCCAGATTGTAGGTCCAGTGTGTTTAGGCCGCAGACAGTTTGGTTGCAGACGTTCCCCTGACCTCCTTCTGACCAGCACATGGCCATCATTGGCACCAAGGCAGAACCTGCTTTCATCAAAAACACAACAACTCTCTACTCCATCCTCCAATGAGCTCTGGCTTGACACCATTGACGTTGCAAACGGCAATGACTTAGAGTCAGTGGAATGCATGCCTTGCATCGAGCTGTCCTTAAAGTAACCGATTTCTAACAGTTCGTTGTGTCACTGTGGTACCAACTGCAGCTCGAATTTCTGTCGCAGACGCAGTACGATGCGCCGTACAGCCGTACGCCGAATACGACGGTTTTCCCTCTCAGTAGTGCCACGTGTTCACCCGGAACCTGGTCTTCTTATGGCAGTACCATCCCTTGACCACTGCTCAAAACAATCATGTCCAGTGGATACATTCTGTCTATGTCTTTCTGCAAAATCGCGGAAAGAAAATCCACTTTCTCGTAGCCCTACTTTACGACCTCTTTCCTACTCGGGAGCTGATGATAATGGCTTCTTCGTCTTCTTAAAGGCATTCATGATCAACCTCAATTCAATTCGTCAAATTTTGAAGATAAATAATGCTCACGAACTTTACAGCATTCATTTAAAGCAAACCTGATTTTAAAGTTGTGAGTGGCGCTACTAGCGCCACACTTATGTGCGAAGCATGAAATTTAAATCAATGTCATCTTTCAGATGTACAAACACGCCTACAAAATTTCGTTTAGCTAACACAAGTTTTTATTGGTGTTGGGATTTTTTTTTCCGCCAGTGTATTTTCTCACGCAATAATTCAATTATTAATTAAATTAGTGCGTGATAAACTATATTTTTCATTTGAAAAGCGTTCGGAAATATTATCAAATCCAGTAAAAAATGACTAGTTAAAACTAGAAAAAATATATATATTGAGATAAAGAAATTTCAAATAAAAAATTGGGAAAAAAAACTACAAAATTAGACATTAAAAAAAAAAGGATTCTTCACTTCATACCACAATCTAGTCTGCTACAGCTGGTTAAACTGCTATGCATAGTTTTCCGTTTACAAAACTTATGTAATTGCATTAACTACCTTCACTGATTTCAGCATTAAATCATACTCGTATTAATACCGGCATTATGCTATTCTGATGGTTCAGAAGCTAACTTCTGTCACCTATAAAGATCCACTCATTAATGTTAATCCTATGAAAGAAATTGTTAAAGATATTTCGTTTGCATTTTAGTATTTTTAAAGAATTCTTTTTGCACTGGCTAACTGAAATCAATCTGTATAAAGGGCATTTTTTTTTCTTTTTTTACTTTTTCGATTTTGTTCACAGATATTCTTTTATTAGCGCACTTTCATTTTCTGAACCAGTTTCAAAAATAAAAGTATCTTCGCGAAAAAAAAAAACTGCAAATAAAATCAAAAGCGTAAAAAAAGGGGCAGATGCAAAGATCAATCTCTGCTATCCAGTGGGGAAAAAATAAAAATATTAAAATGCAAACGAGATAACTTTTTTAAAAAATTCTTCCATAGGATTAGCATTAGCGAACGAAGCTTTTCAGATGATTGAAGTAGTCCTTTGGGTAAAATTTCAACCCAGCATTCTCTATTCTTTCTCAAAACACTAAATAGATAGAAAAGTGTCTTAAGGACATTTTCAGAGCATCTGGAATAATCGGTTGGTTGGTTTTGTATATGACGGCCAATTATCAACACTGGGGAGTAGCCCTATGAGAAGGCCTGCCCTCCATACGGTCTTTCTAAGGGAATCTAACCCGTATTCACGCAAGGAAATCTAAGGTTCGAAGAAAACCACGGAAAACTCCGAACGATTAGGCGACGGGCTCGATTGGATTCAAATACAGTACCTCCCGTCTACCAATTTCGAGAGCACAACTCCTCGGTCACTGGTTGGTTCACCCTGGAACAATCGGTTTACGGCAGTTACTAAGGAATACTCAGCACTGGATTTTGTCACGAATGGTTTCATTGGAAAGGTTTTACCGCGAATGTCGATAAAAACTAATTGTAGAAAATGCTCCAATCCAACTATTCACGGCCCTACCAGTGGCTGAGAGATTTTGCTCTCGAAACTTGGTAGATGGGAGTTGCTGGGTTCGAACCCAATCGCTCCCGTTGGCCTAACCATTCGGAGTTTTTGTGGTTTTCTTCGAACCTTATGTAACCTTGCGTAAATACGGGTAAGTTCCCTTGGAAAGCCCCCCCCCCCCTCGAAGGGCATTTACCCTAGGGCCTATATCTCTGGAGTAGATTACAAGGGCGGATCCAGCCCTCCTTTTTAGAGGGGAGGGGAGATCATGGCTTTTTTTTTTTTTTTTTTTTTTTTTTTTTTTAGGGGGAGGGGTCACGTCTCTTAATAAGCAATTTTTACATTGATAATTGTCTCCCTATCCAAATTAGCTAAATTTCTGATACTTTTAGTAAGTATCATAACAAAAAAGCTGCATAAATATTCGTAAATATATATACAGTCGACTCTCGTTAATTCGAAATCGGATAATTCGAATCTTCGCTTAATTCGAACTAAACATAAAGTCCCGAAATTTTCAATGGCAGAATAATGTTACAAAATTTCATTAATTCGAACTCATTTTCTCTTGACTTCGTTTAATTCGAACTAACGAGAATTCCGATTTTTCATTTTTCTTTTCTTTTTCACCGATTTCAGATCATTTGAATCACTCTCTTTCTTTGATTTTTGTTAATATTGTTCCGAACGAGTATACATGTAATACAAAGCATTTGATATCCACTTTCTTAGAGCCCCGTCTGTCCATCAATGTTGCTTTAAATTTTTCTTCCATCGTACTTGTTTCTAATCTTTTAATTAGTTTATGTATTTATACATTCTAATTTAGTATTAAGTCATATTCTAATGATAACAGACGAAATAAGTTTAAAAACACTATAACATTAATTCCTTTGTGATAGTATCATATTAAGCGTGTTTTCCTTAATTCGAACTTCGGATAATTCGAACATTTCTTATGGTCCCGACGAGTTCGAATTAACGAGAGTCGACTGTATATACATTTTATTCAGATGCAAGAAATTGAAGATGTTTCGTTTTCATATAGAATCAGTCATTCAAGAAATTGAGCATTTTATGCAAATTTTTAGGACTTGACAGTTACAAAAAGCCATCATGAGGAAGAAACTGACTGGCATAGCCTAAAATTCTACAGTTTGCGGAGATTTTGCGGAAAATTCTTTGACTCTATTGAAAAATGAAAAACATTAATCAATCACATTTGTTCTGAATAAATGCATCTTGCATCTAAGATTTTAAATACTTCATGGATAAGTAAGAAATTACCTACTTTGGGTTTAAGTACAGCTTTAAAGTAGTCAGAAAGATTCCAATTGTTAAGCATGGGATAAATTTTGTAAAAATTCAATATATATTTCATTTTTTTAATTTAAAAAATTTATTCGTTCAGAGTAGGGGTCATGACCCTTGTGACCTCCCCCTTGGATCCACCATTGAAGATAATCGGCCGTCACAAAATAAAACAACCAACTATTCACGGGATACGAGCCAATTTCTTCCTTGACGACATGCATAAAGAAAATATATACATACAGTCGGCTCTCGTTAATTCGAACTCGTCGGGACCACAAGAAAAGTTCGAATTATGAATACAGCTTTATGATTACATCATATCTCTCGCATTTCAACCTAGTACCTTTTAAAGGGATTTTCTACTTCTTTGTGTGTGTTTTTTTTTTTTTTTTTTTTTTTTTTTTTTTTTATCATTTTAAATTTTTTGTATTTACGTAGATCGTTGCCCTAAATCGGTTTTGCAATATTCCAATCCGTTACATTTTTTTTTGTTTGTTTGTTTCGTTAAATGCAACACTACTCATTGAAAGCGTCACTATTAAAAACGTTAAACTTCCCCCCCCCCCCTCAAAAACATGTTTTTCAAACTAGGCGACCATCTTTCTTGAAAACTAAATTGCCAGACTTCTTTCATTTTTTGGAAAAAGAGAGGTTATTATTTTTTCCGCAGTTTTTAGAATTTAGAACCACCAATTTTTTCAACCTCATAAAAGATTTTTTTTTTTTTTTTTTTTTTTTTTTTTTTTAAAGCATAAAAATGATTTTTTTTTCATATAGCCGCATTATTATCAAAAATCCATTTTTAAAATTAAATATTTGTATAAGCTTCTGAAAAGTTAATGCTCTTTCATAATTTGTCGAACAAATTTTTTTCATATGCTTCGATAATGATCGATATGATCCGAAAAAAAAAAAAAAAAAAAAATGTTCGCCCGATTTCAGGTTCACTGTGTGCATCTTCAGGAATCCCCGTTGCACAAGTCGTGTTATTAATTTTCTTGCACACGAGAATTTAAATGTATAAATGAAATATCATTAAATATACGACAAAACTCCGAAGATAATTTTTTTCTTCGTAAGTAAAAATAAATCCTAAATATCACCTGAATTCTAAACTAAAGAAGCAAAACTTCCTTTTAACCCCTTGAAGGGTGATGATGCCGCTATGGCGTTACATAATTTTAATTCTTAATTGCCACATTCGCAACCGAATTTCTTAATGAAATTTTCACTTTTATTAAATACGCAAAAGTATTGTTTTATTTGTTTACAAATCAATTTCCTGTAAATAGTGGTGTCAATCAATTATTTCACCATTTTACTCACGTAATTATCTTGAAGGCCCTGAAAGGGTTAATTTTCGAGTTCGGTTGTTAACGTGTCTTAATTTCATTGCAGGTAATAAACCACTTCAGAAGAATCTGCGATGTTCCTCCACAGCAAGTGCACATTAAAGGTCTGAAACATGGATTCAAAATTTGGGCCTACTGTTTGTCCGCTGTAGTTGCGGGCGTAGCCCGTGTGGAATCTCGAGTATTCGGGGAAGACACGGAAGCCAGTGTTTTAAAAGAGTTCATCTCCTGTCTCTTTGGATGGTCGCAGTATTCCCTACCCATACTGGCCACTGTGGTGGTGGAAAAACTCTTTGGACCAAAAGATAAATCAGAAGCAGAACCTTTCATTCGCATACAGAGACAAATGGAGAAGGATTTCCAGAACCTTCTGCAAGACGACTGTATTTTCATCATGCCAACACTTCCAGAGCCTGCTGCCTATCATTACGCAAATACTCTGAGAGCTCAAAATTGCGGCTACGTAGCGACGTACAATGTTTTAGGTCTGCCTGCAACACATTGTCCAGTTGGACTTGACAAAGACGGGATGCCAGTTGGTGTGCAAGTGATTTCTGGCTGGAGAAATGATCACTTAAATCTAGCAGTGGCCAGAGAGATCGAGCGTGAATTTGGTGGGTGGATTTCTCCTGGCCCCATTGTTTAATGAAAGTTGTGTTATTTTAGATTTGATTGCGATGTAATTTATTTTTTTAATTAGCTAGCCTAAAGTAAATAAAAATATTTTTATACTTCTTGTTATCTCATTATTATCAGTCAGATTCATAAAAGTGTATCAATATATTAAGATCTGCGCTGGATTTTGATGAATAGGGTCTTTAGGGTAATTGTGAACATAGGGTGATTCGGAAAAAGTTTTATTAAATCTCATGGGAGAGTATAAATATATTAGGATCGGCGATGGATTTTGATGAGTAGGATCATTAGGGTAATTATGAACACGGGATAATTCGGAAAAAGTTCCACTAAATCTCATATGAGAGTAGCTGATACTAAAGTGAAGTAAAAATCAAAGATTTGCATTTATTTTGAAAGAGTGAGAGCATTCCTGCCGTTTTTGCTCTACGGTTGATCAGTGACGCAGCCAGGGGGAGTTTGGGGTTAAAATCCCACCCAGAGCTAAGAAAGATCACCATAATTGCCGCTTATATGAACCAAAATTGAATTTAATATTTAAAGGTTTTGGCGTATTTCAGAATCTGCCGCTTTGTTGAATCAGATTCCATTCAACAAAGTGATTCAATTGAATGGCGAAAATTCTATTTAAAACTGAGAAAGTGCATTTAAATGCATTAGTTATGTGAAAATTGGTTATTTGAACTAAGTCATTTATGGTGATTTCCTGCCACACAGACGTTTTTTGACTTTAAGTATTATACAGTGGGCCGTTTCTTAATTGCACTTCCGTCTTTATTCCATATTCGAAACAATAATACGCCATTTAATTATGCAGAAAAAAAAAACTTTTTGTCGATCTCAGTCAATTTGAAATGCCCTGTTTTATGTTTTGCTCTCAAACATATCAAGCTGTTTGTTTATTCAGGTAAAAATAGTTGTAAACATAAAAATTAAACTAGTTGGATATGCCAATCCCAAACCTTTCTTCTATCTCATACGTACATTTTAATATTTAAAAAAAAATAGTTACTCATTTTAATGTTTTAATAATTTTAATTCAATACCATACGAACTTTGGTTTTCATCTTAAATTTCTGCTTCAATTAATTAATTGGAGTAAAAATGAATTTCCGTCTCTACACGAGCCGATAAACAATAGAATGATACGCAGATTTTTTTTTTTTTTTTTTATTCAGGGAGGACCTATTTGCTTTACCAAAAAATAATTATATACAAAATTTTTAGTTCAGTTCTAGGACTAACTTCATACACTTTTAGGTGGTGCGATATTGAAAATTGCATAAAATTGGCTATTGCAGCGCCCCCTTCCGGCGGATTTTTTTTAAATTCAGGGAGGACCAACTAGCCATAGCCATACATTTACACAAAAAAATTGGTTTAATTTGTTGTATAAATTCATATACTTTTCGTCGTTACAATATTGAAACTGGCACAAAAATCGCGATTGCAGCGCCCCCATCCGGCGGAGTTTTTTCAAATTCAGGGAGAACCAACTAGCCATAGCCATATACTTACACAAAAAATTTGGTTCAATTCGATGCATAACTTCATATACATTTGGCCGGTACAATATTGAAAATGACACAAAAATCGCAATTGCAGCGCCCCCTTCCGGCGGAATATTTCAAAACTGAAGGAGGACCTGCTTGCCACAGCCAGAAACATTCACAAAAAATTTGGTTCATTTCTATGCTTAACTTCATACACTTTTTGATGGTAGAATGGCGACATACACACAGACAAACGGACAGACAGACATTTTGTAAAAACAGGGTTTTTGGAATATATGACCCTTAAAACGTGTAAATCCGTCGAAAAACGGAAGTCGAAAAAAATTTCTATTTCAATACTTTCTTCTATTGAAGATAGAAGAAAGTAAAAATAATACAATACAGTTTTTAAAAGGTGTTTTTGATTGTGAGTGAACAAATTATCGCAATCATTGTTTCTTTTGATCTATTTGTTCCGTAGGGGGGGTTGGGTTACACAAATTTAAAAAACATAATATTCCAATATTTGGTAAATGGAGAATTGAATAATTGTGCTTGCTCTCGGAGATGCATTCACAACCGTCCTTTGTAGGAAAGAAATATTGATTATAATTTCATTGAGTTATATTGGGTGCGGCCGGTATTTGCGAACAACTCAACATTTGCTTTTAAACAGAAATATTTACTTGAGATAGAGCATTTTTTTAAACGTACTGCACAAGTGACCACAAGCACACTGAATGACATTCATTGAAACCGCTTCCAACCTTAAACGAATCTGCAGATTGTCAAAACTGACTATTTTTATGTTTTCTAACTCTAATATCGTAAACGCTATTTAAATGAAAAATGACCAGTGTAACTGCGGAAAAAATGCATTATAATTTGATTCATTAAAAATTCTGATTTTATTAACAGGTGATTTAAATAACCGGCAAATACCTTTATCAGAAACTCCTCCCCCCTCCCCCCTAGAACTGAATTCTGGTTGCGCCACTACGGTTGGTACTCTTGCTCGGACATATCAAATTCATTATCATTTAAAAGTGATAAAGTTTTTTAGTGCATGCGAATATTTTTCGTTTCTGTCTGATAATATCGAGGTAAGTCATTGTTCCTAAGCATAAATTATTAAATAATAATTACTCTAACAGTATATCACTAAGTTTTTGCTCCAAATCATTTTCAAGAACCTACATAACCATGCTTATAAATCCACCCACACTTTTATGATACAGGGTAGTTGATTGGTTGAGAGGGATTTTATGGCAAAAAGGATAAAAGAAGCCAAGAAAAAAAAAGTTAAAATCAAAGCATATGATTATATTTTAAAAGGTCGAAAAAGAGTAAAAAAATAATCATAATAATAAGGAAGATAATGTATACTTTAAAAAAATCAGCAATGATATGATAATTATAACATCATTACAACTATAATTAAAATCATTTAATAAAGCTAAAAGACACAAAGAACATTATAACAATTAAAATCTGACAAAATTACAAAGCAATGATAGTTCAAAAATACGCAATACAAAATGCTGTGCAAATATTGCATAGAAACAAATTAAAAAAATAAACAACAACAGATTATTAAACGTATATACACTATATCGCCAAAGGTGAACGGCCACTTGCAATTTTAGACGTTTTGTTAAATATATAGAACAATATATGAGGAATTATTCTGAAACTCCGAGTGCGTAAACAGAACAGTACAGGTCGTATACTTCTGTGAAGATTTTTTTTTTTCTCGAAATCAAACAGGGGACTGTCAACAAATTGAAAAAGAACGAAGATCTTTTGCATAACACTGTCAAAACTAATGTAGCAAAAGCATTCAAACTGCAGATTTATGATTACGTGGCTTATTATAATAAACTGTGTTCATTTTTATGAGGCTATCATGTATAATTGTAGCGAAATTAAGGTTTTTTTTTATAAAAGCAGTCCCAAATTTTAACAAGTTTTTTGCTTATAATTTGCAGAGCTCTTAATATAAAAAATTGTTCTATTTTCAGAAAATATACCAAACGTCTCTGCAATCTAAGTTTAAAATACTAAAAAATTGTACGGAAAATGAGCAGGTTTAGTAAATAAAGTTTCACTGCGCATGTGCGACCGCAATTAAAATGTAATTTACATAATGTGTTTGCTAAATATATAAAGCAACTTTTGTAAAAGTCTCAAAAGCATAGCTTGAAAATTCTGAAAATAATCGTCGATAGAATGAGCTCATAAGCTTTAGTGTGTTTTTCACCAAGATGTGACTTGGCAGACCAATTGCGTTTTGCTATGCGAATTGAGTTTTAACCAATTATGAAATTTCAGCGTCCAACTCGATGAGGCGATTATCCGTGCTGCCGCCTCCCGGTCTATGAAGCAGTGGTGCTCAGAACATTGAGTTTATTTGAAAAAAAAACTTCCTATAAAATATTAATATAAAACAGACAGGAGCTTGTGTTGGAGACGAGCGGGTGAGGAGAGGCTCCCAAATTTAAGCTCGTTTGAATCGATTTCCACTTAAAAATATAAATTCGAGGATGTATGCTACGCTACATTGCCAAAATTTTGAAACTTTTGCTACATCGTCACTTCACTGCTTTTATAGAATATCGCTATTTTGATCAATGAGAATGCTCCCTAATGCAGTAAACTAATTGTTTTCTAGAAATCGATAATACACAGTTAAAAATCTGCAACTTTTGTTGCACAGTCACTCCACCACTTTTATAGAATATCTCTATTTTGATCAATGAGAATGCTCCCTAATACAGTAAAATAATCGTTTTCTATAAATCGATTATACACCATAATAAAAGTCTCGCAAAGATAATTTAAGATTCTACTTATCTTTACGATTCGTAAAAAATGTTTCTAAAAAGCAGGGTTTAGCATTTCATTATATCCTTTTTAAATCATTACAACAATTTATTTTATAATATTTTTTTTCCAACGATATTCCCCCGCATTACCCGGCATGCCGGAAAATAGGATGTTTGGCTCTTGGAGGATGGGCGTCTGATTTATTTTGGTTTTACTATCAAAGTGTTTTATTAGAAGGAAAAGGCATCAATATTTATATTTCTCTCTGTCTCTCTTTATATATTCATTTATGTTTAAGTAATTATTAGATTTTGTTTTATCTTACTATTATGGAAAAATACGTTTCTACTCCATTATGACGACATTAAAATAATTATATCATATAAAATTAATGTTTTGCTATAAGGTAGGCACATATTTCTCTTCATATTTAGAAAATTATTATATTTTCTCATTTTATATATAGAACGAATATTTCTGTTTATGTAATAATTTATGAGACAGTCTATTTCTATATTGTAAATTTCGCAGATGGGTGCTGGGAAGGGAGCCAGAGCTTTTGTTTGAAATGGTATGAGACACATGAAAGACGTCTTTATTCTCTTGAATATGTACAAAAAATAAACTAAATAATTAGAAAAATGGGATAAACTCTATTTTGCAGCCATCTTGCCCAACAGAAATCACTGCAACTGAATAGACCCCTTGCATTGACGTCACAGTAACGGCTGAGGCTGATACTCTAATCTGGTGCAAATCTCTAGCCCAAACAAAATATCACAACTCCCCGTTTGCCATTTAAAGATCGTGTGGTTTTTAGTAGTTTTTAGGTTAGTTCGTAATTATGTAAATACGTAGCACCTATTGTTGTCGCTCAGTCCGTCCGTCTGTCTGTCCATCTGTCTGTTTGTCCGTCTGTCCGCATATAACAACGCAAAAACTACCCAACCGAATCGTTTGAAATTTAAAATACATAATTGTAACATAATTTTGTCGTGTCATTTCAAATTTTATGAAAATCGGATGGATAGATCAATTACAGGGACATTCAAAAGGATTCCGTTACATTACGGTCAATAGGGAAAAAAGTTTTAAATGCATTTTAATCGTTTGAAATTTAAAACATATAATTATTGCGTAATTTTGTCGAGTCATTTCAAATGTTATGAAAATCGGATGCATAGATCAATTACAGGGACAATCAAAAGGATTCCATTACATTACGGTCAATGGGGAAAAAGTTTCAAATGCATTTTAATGATGTTACACTCATTCGAACATAATAGATTTGGCATGAATCTATGAAATATATACTAAAATATGCATTCTGTACAATCTGTGATGCAAAGAACTTTTATTATTAATACACAGGGCCACACAAAAGTATTCCACTATATAATGCTATACGGGGAAACATGGTTTGGTACGTGTTTTAATTATATTCAACTATTTCACATTTTATGAATAAGATATACGTTGCTGAGGTGTAATAAAAATTACTTCCTGCATATTTACAGAAACGTAAAGATTTCGACTACTATACTGTATCCGGAGTACGCTCTACTAAATCAGCAAGATCTGAATATTTTTAAAACTTCGTTATCGTACGAACGCACCTCATTTGCTACGTTCACGTGCAATTTCCAACTTGTTCTGTTTAATTTAGATTTTTCTTATTCTTGCATTATTTTTCTAAGTACTTACAAAATGAAGCGCAAATCACTATGTTTACACATGAGAAAACGCCACATTTGTTTTATGTTTGGGGGCCAGATGAAGCATGTGACGTCACGTGCAAGGGGTCTGGGTCTATATCTATATAGAACTCCTATAATATTATAGAAGCCTTAGGTCTATACAGCTAAGGAACATCCATGGGCGTAAGAAGGGGGGGTCCAGGGGGGTCCTGGACCCCCCTAGAATTTTGACTGGACCCCTTGTTGAAATTTTACAGTGAAACGAAGACTATTTTTTTGAAAGATTATTTAAAAGATTTCAAAAGCAGTAATTCTTTAGATGATAAACAATATTAACAAAACCGAATAAAACGCAGCTTGTTTGCAAACTTTCTATACCACTATTTAAAGGGGCGGAGGGTGCAAACTCAAAGTTTCATAAGCGATAAATATCGACAAACATGTCAGACATGAGATTGATTCTGGTCTGGAACTTGGGAGGTCTTGATATTTACATGCCTAAAGCGAGAAAAGGGATATTTTATTGTTCGTCTACGATAAGGCAACCGTTTTTCTTTTGTATAAGTTGTCCTTGGAACTCAGGAAAGAAAAGAAGTCTCACTGTACGATCTGTAGAACTCGGTAGGCGGAAAAAAGCGCACCGGAAAAAAGCGCACGGAAAAAAGCGCCCCGGAAAAAAGCGTCCCTGGAAAAAAGCGCACCGGAAAAAAGCGTCCCTTTTTACAAATCACATATTTAAATAAGTCAGATAATAGTACACATGGTTAATCTTAGAATATAAACACTAGAGTGAGACGGTTTTATGAAATTTGAGCATCCTTGCTCTCTCGGGACTGAGATGGGCGAAGGTGGGGGCTTTAAAAGTTATCTCAAAACCTGTTATTGCCTCAATGAAAAAAAAAATTGTAGGATACGAAAAATAAGATAATAAACACTAGGTACTTAAATAATTTTTCTAAATTCAGTCTCCCTTGTTCTTCTGTGGTGGTGGTTGGGGGGGGGGGGGGGGGGAGGGCGATTGTCTACAAACTCTGAATTTACTCAAACTCTTACATTATTTTTTTTATATTATTTATAATTTGATTATTTATAATTTAAAATATGCATAATTAATTTATATATTATATGATTATTATTTTTATTATTATTATCAAATTACATATTAATATTTTATTACATTTTATATTATATATCTATACTTATATAATACATATTAATTATTAATATATTAATATAATATATTAATTGTAAATAATTAATAATATAATTAATAAATTAATAATAATAATAATAATAATAATTAATAATAAATAATTTACAATAAATAAATAATACATAATTATAAATTAAATAAAAAAAATAAAAAAATGTACAAATAAATATTATTAAATATTAAATATTATACTCATTAACAAAAATTTATTTAAAAATGATAATATTTTATTAACTCATAGTAATATCAACTCATATATATATTTTTCATTCAGCCACCCTTGTTATTCTGTGGGGGCGGGGGGGGGGGGGGGTGAGCCTACAAACTCCAAATCTATCACTGCTTTAGACGATAACATTTTTTCGGAATGTTTTTTTAGAATTTAGGGAAAAAAGTGACTGGAAAAACAAGAGCGCAAAAAGTGATCAGAAAAAAGTGACAAGGAATTGATAAATAATGAACTTGTGGATAAATAAATGATAAAAACTAAAGTGGCAACAAATGTCTCACTTATATCATTCTCGTAGGACAGCGGTTCCCAACCTTTAATACGCGTACCCTTGGGGATACGTAGCGAGATTGCTGGAGGTATATGACAATAGTATCAGTAATGGCGGGTGATAAAATATCATTTTTTAAATAAATTCTGGTTAATGTGTAGATTTTTTAATATTTAATTTTATATATTTATACACTTATTTTTATTATGTCCTATAAGTTAATAAAATATTATCATTTTTAAATAAACTTTTGTTAATAAGTATAATTTTTAATATTTAATTACATTTATTTTTAATTTTATATTTAATTTATATTTATGTATTATTAATTTATTACTTATTTATTATAAATTTTTTATTCTGTATTATTATTATATTATATTAATATATTTATTATTATATATTATGTTATACATATTGTATAAATATAAATATATAAATGTAATATAAAATATAATAAAATATTAATATGTAATTTTATGTTAAAAATAATCAAATTATAAATAATATTAAAAAATAAATATAAGAGATATATTTAAAAGTTTGTAGATATCCTCTCCCCTCCCCCCGCCCCACTCCACAGGAGAACAAGGGAGACTGAATTTAAAAAAATCATTTAAGTACCTAAAGTTTATTATCTAGTTCTTCGTACCTTACAATTTTTTTTCATTAAAGCAATGACAGGTTTTGAGATAACTTTTAAAGCCCCCCCCCCCCCCCCGCCCATCTGAGTCCCGATAGAGCAAAGACTTAAATTTCATAAAACCGTCTCAATCTAGTGTTTATATTCTAAGATTAACCGGTAAACGGAAAAAAAGTGACCGGAAAAAAAGTTATCGGAAAAAAAGTGACCTAAACTACAAAAGCGGAAAAAAAGTGACACGGAAAAAAAGTGACAAGGATTGGTTTTGGGGATTTATTATTGATTTTGGGGATTCATTGGTTAAGTATGAAAGGGGGATCGGGGGGGCTCATAATTTAGGTAAATGGGTTTTTCATGCTGAATTAACTGTTTTGGTTCAATTTTTGGATATACGTTCATACTGAAAAGACGCTTGCCTGATTACTTTTGGGAAGGGACGATTACCCCCCCCCCCCCCGTCCGTCCTCAATTAGATGAATGGGTTTTTATGCAGAATTATCCAACTTGTGTCAAATTTGCATATAGGTTCTTTTCGATAAGGCTTATATATAGTATAAAATGCCTGAAGAGCTTTAGGAGTTTAATGGTTAAGTATAGAAGGGGAACGGGGGATAACCTTTCTTAAATTAATGGCTTTTTACGGATAATTATCCGATTTGCTTCGAATTTCGGACATGGGTTAATTATGATAAGACGTATTTCTGATTATTTATGGGGTTCTTTTGCTAATTAAAAAGGGGGCGGGTGATTACTACCCCCTCCCTTAAATTAGATTTTAAAAAAATTATGCACACTTATCCGATTTATTTCAAATTTTGGATGTGGGATCTTTCTCATAAAGTAAATTCCTGAATAGTTTTAAGGGTTTAATGGCTATGTATAGAGGGAGAACGGGGGATAAACCCCCTTAAGGGTGTATTAAAAAAAAACGCTTTTCCACCTTCAACAGCTCGAAATTTTCCGATACAATTTCAGACACATTTTTAAAAGTAGAAACATGAAACTTGCTGAGAATAGTTTTGAAGAGATGTACAAGGTGCAATGTGCTGTATTTTTACGCTCAATTCATTAGAATTTGATTTATAAACAATTATCTTCTCAGTATGACCCTTTTTTTTTTGTTCACAGATCTCCCGCCAGGGGAAAATCTGTTCAAAATGCCGTTTTTGATTGCTTTTTTCGCAATATTTTCTGCATTTATCAAAGAATTGACAATTACGGCACCTTGTGTACTTTCTAAATAAGACAATTTGCCAGTTTGATGCATATGAGAGTAAAAATGAAGTTAAAAATAAATCGGAAAATAAGCAGTTTGAATCGAAATACACCCTTAAATTAAATAAATGGCTTTTTGCGCAGAATTATCCGATTTGCTTCAAATTTTCGATGTATATTCATTATAAGAAGGCGTATCTCTGATTAATTATGGGGTTCTTTTGCTAATTAAATAGGGGAAACGGGCGATTAATCCCCCACTCTTTAAATAAGATTTTTTTTTCACAATTATCCAACATATTTCAACTTTTGGATATAGGTTTTACCTGATAAAGTGAATCCCTGAATAGTTTTAAGGGTTTAATGGCTAAGTACAGAGGGATGAACGGGGGATAACCCACAATTAATCAGGAGTTCGCCTTATCATAATGAACGCACATTCAAAATTTGAATCAAATAAGATAATTCTGCGTAAAAAGCCATTTATTAATTTAAGGGGGGTTATCCTCCGTTCCCCCACTGTATATGTCGGACGTTCCTCTCAGCCCGCACAACTTTGAAGAAAGTCCGTGGTAGTTATAGCTGCCACCACTGATATTACTAGGTGATATCGGTCACCCACTGTGAGGATTGTGTAAATGAACACTGACGCTGTCAATTAACTGAATTAACAGTTTATTTAGAATATATGTACACACTAAATACGCTATTTACAATTATATACAATTACAACTCGGATATAGGTGATCCGGTTCAACATTAAATTAAATACAGTAAAGGTTGGCTGTGTACTATTCGAATTACACCTTCCACCTCACACTCAATGCACGTTAGATTAACTTTATCGGAGATCACTTTCGAATCTCCCAACACATGGATACTCGACCTGCACTTCTCGGCCCAGAGCACTAAACACCAGGACGTCTGTGTCCCTTGCTCTCCAGATACGCACTGCCTCCGCTCTACAACACAGAGCACACTCTATCAGGACCTCTGTCCTACACTACTCTTTAGGTATGAACCCAGATACGAACTGAACTAATCTGAGATAAGACTTGCTCTTCTCAAATCACGGTGTTTCCCCAATGTCAACCCCCTTTGGGGCTTATCCATTGGACACATTCCACATGCCTTTCTTGATTAGTGACATGTTGCTTGTCAGCTCATCATCCACATACCTCACTGACGGATGAACACGCCTCTCCGCAATCTCCTCTTTCTCACTCACCACCTGTAGAGGATTACCTATCAATTCTCCCTTCAACAAAGAAAGAATGTCACCTTGAAAATTCTAGTACACAGCCAGTATAATATAAAAGAGATTAAGATAAAGAAATAACGGAAATTCCAATCTTTAGCAGAGGTGGTCTCAGAACCTGACAGTATACTTAGCCATTAAACCCTTAAAATTATTCTGGGATTCACTTTATGAGAAAAAACATATATCCAAAATATGAAATATATCGGATAAGTGAACATAAAAAACAATTTATATAATTTAAGGGGGGGGGGATAATCACCCGCCTTAATTTTTAATTAGAAAAAAAACCCGTATGTAATCAGGGATACGCCTTATCATAATGAATCTATAATCCAAAATTCGTAGCAAATCCGGTAATTCTGCGTAAAAAGTAATTTAATTTAAGGTAGGTTATATTCTATTCCCCTTCAATACTTAGATATCAAATCCTTAAAACTATTCAGGGATCTACCTTATCAGTAAGAACCTATATTTAAAATTTGAAATACATGGGATAATTCTGCATAAAAACCTATTTATCTAGTTTAAGGGGGAGATAATTGCTCGCCCCCCACCCTTTATAATAAGCAGAAGAACCCCATAACTAATCAGAGATACGTCTTATCATAATGAATCTATGTCCAAAATCTAAGCAAATCGGATAATTATGCGTAAAAAGTTATTAATTTAACTTAAGAAAGGTTATCCCCCGTTCTCCCTCTATATATAACCATTAAAACTCTTCATGCATTATATACTATATATAAGCCTTATCGAAAAGAACCTATATTCACAGGGCCCGACTTAGACAGTGGGGGGCCCTGGGGCAAACATTATTAGAATGGCCCCCTTCTATCTTAAAAATGTTTGTGAATTATACTCAAGTGACTAAAATTAAAATTCAAACCTATTGTATGTATGCATAAATTTTGTACCAAGTACTGATTTCAGTATTTATATTTCACATCTTTATACATAATAACAGATGATAAATAATTTTAACTATTAATTTTCTTATGATGTAACTATTACTTTAAGGGAACGTGGGGCAGGGAAGCAAAGGGGGTAGGAGAAAAAAAGCCCCTTAAAATTGAAAAAAAAGAATTTTGGTAATATTTTGCTATTTAATATCATTTGGCCCTCTTTTAACAATAAACTTTTCTCTCCTTGGGGGCCCCCCTCAAACCGGGGGGCCCGGGGCAATTGCCCCGCATGCCCCTGCCTTAGTCAGGCCCTGATATTCAAATTTGACACACGTTGGATAATTCTGCATAAAAACCCATTCATCTAACTGAGGACGGATGGGGGGGGGGGGTAATCATCCCTTCCCAAAAGTGATCAGGCAAGCGTCTTTTCAGTATGAACGTATATCCAAAAATTGAACCAAAACAGTTAATTCAGCATGAAAAACCCATTTACCTAAATTATGAGCCCCCCCCCCCCTCCGATCCCCCTTTCATACTTAACCAATGAATCCTCAAAATCAATAATAAATCCCCAAAACCAATCCTTGTCACTTTTTTTCCGTGTCACTTTTTTTCCGTGTCACTTTTTTCCTTGTCACTTTTTTTCCGTGTCACTTTTTTCCGCTTTTGTAGTTTAGGTCACTTTTTTTTCGATAACTTTTTTTCCGGTCACTTTTTTTCCTAGATTCAGATTAACCATGTGTACTATTATCAGACTACTATTCTATTATTTAAATATGTGATTTGTAAAAAGGGACGCTTTTTTCCGGTGCGCTTTTTTCCGGGGACGCTTTTTTCCGGGGACGCTTTTTTCCGGGACGCTTTTTTCCGGGCGCTTTTTTCCGGGGACGCTTTTTTCCGTGATTCGTAGAACTCTGAACCAGCGCTTTGCTCTGAACCCCGTCCACTTAAATTCTGGGAAGTTACGTATAGAAATCGATCGGGTCCCCTCTTCTCTCAAAGATATACACCATTTTGCATTGGTTTTGCGCTTTCTCTGTAAATTGCTTGTAGATAGAACTGGGAACCCATCCCGTATAATCTATGAAAGAACAGATAATATTCAAGGGAAAAAAAAGAGAAGGAGCTTTAGAAATGACAGATGTATTGTTTTATCTACTATTATTCCTAACTTTTTCTTTCGTTAATTTTGCATTCAAATACGCACTGTAAAACATTTGTGTAACGTACTCCATAAAATTGGTGGCAGCTACGACTTCCATTTTAAGGAGTAATTTTTTACTTATATAATGGTGTAATTTAAACATATATTACTAGTGTAACTTTGCAATGTTACACCGGTTATATCGGTTAAAGTACCCCACAAAATCGGAGGCAGCAAGACTGCCACCAATTTTATGGAGTAAAGTTATACAAATGTTTTACAGTGCGGGCGTATTCAGTATTTTATTCATAGGAAGGAGTGTGGGGTTCATAGATCCTTTTTGAGAGGAAAAGCTCATATCTCTTCAGGGTGTTCTTAAATCAAAAGGGCAACTTTGTGACATATGCTTTAATTTATTTTTGTTCGAAAATGCATGAAAATAGCAGGCGTTATTATTCAGAAACTGACTAATTGCACTCAAGTTTCTGTTTTTTTTTTAAACACAATAGATTTTTCAAAACAAGCCTTCAAATTTGACACTTTTGCTCACATTTCCCGACGAAAGCAGAAAAACCTGTCGAAAAGCAGGAGAAAAACGGATGATCATGTGATCGAAATAGCTTAGAACTAAATAGGTAATTTAACTAGCATAAAATGGGAAAATAAGTTCGATTTGAAATCGCTTCCATAGTCAGGCATTCAAATTTTATATCTTTCCGTTAAAAAATGAATTTGTAAATGTGCCAAAACGTTTTGCGCTTGTTGAGCGGAGCAGTTGAGAACACCCTTAAGCTCACATTAAAGGCAGCTTCCATATCCAAAACAATTAATTTTCTGATATTTTTGAAAAATTATTTTCATTCGTAAATACAAAACGATGGCATTACGAAGAAATTTAATAATTTCATTTTCTTATAAAGACATAAAATTATTTTAAAAAAATGAGCATTTTAAACCGGTTTTTAGGACTTTACAGTTAGAAAAATGTCGTCATAAGGGAGCTCCTTTAAATTCCACATTTTAATGAGATTTCCTGAAAAACACATTGTCTTTATCGAAAAATGGAAAACGCTAATCTATCACATTTATTTTGACTAATTGCACTTGAAAATTTTCTTTTACAACTCAGAAAAAAAAATGATTTTATGGATAGGTCAGAAATTAAGTACTTTAGATTTAAGTAAATATTTAGAGAATCGGAAAGTATCTCGTTGTTGAGAAAGAAGAAACTTCGAAAAAATTTAATATAAATTTAATTTTTAAACTATCCTTTAAAATTTTTTTCTTCGTTCTGGAGGGAAAGAGAGGACTGGGGGTACGTCATGATCTTCGTGACTCTACTCCCCCCCTTCCTTGGATTATCAAATAGACTCCTTGTGTGTAGCCTTGAAACAGTTAAATGGGAAATATCTTATGTTAAAGTTAAAATTCATAACTCATAAACTCATCTTATGTTGTTTATATTTTACTTTACCCTGCTTTTATACATGCATTAATATTTTACATGATATTTTTATGCATATTCTCAGCTTTTAAATGCTATTGATGTGTTCGTGTGTCTACGGAAGGGTAGAGGAGTAAACACGAAATCCCACTCTTTGTCACACTAGTGTGTCTATATACAAGTATGTACATCAAATAAGTGTATGTGTATAAAAGTATATGCATTCTATATAGAAGTAATGAATGTCTTTCAAACGCTTAAATAAACTAATTCATATAAATTTTACAGCAACTTTAAATTAATTTAGAATTTAGTTACATCTACTAAAGGTAAAATATTTGTAATTTATTCAAAAACTTCATTGCAATTGACTATTCTTTTTTTATGGTTTTAACAATAATTTTCAAACATGATTTTTATTTTTAAATCTATCTCTATCGTCTGCAGAGAATTAGGAAAAATAAATACCATTTACTTTTAAATTAACCCTTTTTTTAGTCACAGGCTATCAAAGCCTGAGAGCTTATGTGCCCTCCCGTTCTGTATGTATGTACGTACGTTCGTGTGTGTACGTGCGTAACGCGATAACTCTTGATAAAAATATCCAATCCACTTGAAATTTTGTATATAGGTATATTCTGATAAGACGCTTCCCTGATTAGTTTTTGGAGTGTTCATTCGATAGGTATGATAGGGGGAACGAGGGGATCATGCCTCTCCCCTTAATTGATATGAATGAGTTTTTCTTGCAGAATTTATCAGATTTCATTCAAATTTTAGCATAGGATCATTCTGATGAGGGCACCGCCATGATTTGTTTTGTGAGTTCATTGGATAAGTCAAAAAGGGGCGAAATGGGAAGTTACCCCCCCCCCCCCTTAATTAAGGTTAATGAGGTTTTCCCGCAGAATTTACCGATTTGCTTCAAATTTGTGACATAGGTTCATTCTGATAAGGCGCTTCCTTGATTGGTTTTCGGAATTCATTGAATAAGTACAAATGGGGATTGGTGAGATTACTCTCTTAATTTATTTTAATGTTTTTTCTTGCAGAATTAACCGATTTGCTTCAATTTTTGGATACAGATTCATAAGATGATGAGATATGATGCATATGTATGCATATCATATGAGATATGATGAAGAATGATAAGATGCTTCACTAATTGAATGGGGCTCTTGTTTAAGAGGTACTTGCGATTACCCCCCACCCCTCTTAAATTTTATAAATGGGTTTTTATGCAGAATTGTCCAATTTGCTTTTAAGTTTGGATGTAGGTTCTTTCTGATAAGGTGAATCTCTGAATGGTTTTGGACGTTTAATGGTTAATTATAAAAGAAGAGGAATAACTACTCTTAAATTACATAAATGGATTTTTACTAAAAATTTTCCGATTTACTGTGAATTTTGGATATAGATTTTTTATATGATAAAGCATTTCCCTGATCAGTTTAGGAGTTCAATGATTAAGTATAAAAAGGGGAAAGGGAGGAGTTGTTTCACCTCCTTAATTTTTTTTTCGATCGGAATTAACCCTTGAAAATATAAGGCTGTAATGGACAATTAGTATGCGTAGCCTGTGAGCTCAATGCCATCAGTTTAACTGGGCAATATTATTTTTATTGTTGGTTTGTTTGTGTTTATGACGGCCAATTATCTACACTTCGTATATAGGTTCTAAAGTAGGCAATGCCCTCCGTAGGGTGTCTTTCTGAGGAAACCTAACCCGTATTTACGCAAGGAAATCCAAGGTTCTAAGAAAACCTAGGAAAACTCCGAACGGTTAGGCTGACGGCCGCGATTGGGTTCGAGTCCAGCATCTGCCGTCTATCAGTTTCGGAGGCAGAACCTCTCGGCCCCTGGTGAGATATATTAACTTGAATTATTGTGCAAAATAGATATAAAATGAAATGTGAGCTCATATAATATTATAAGCATTTGAAAGTTGTATAAATGAGGTTATTCAAAGTGTCTTTCAAGAATGAATTTTTTTTAGACTTTAAAAATAGGAAGTTTCTTTTTGGAATTGAATATTTTGTGCCATTTATACTACACTTTTGGATAATTTCTGTGATACCTTTTTAAGATGCATTTCCGAAGCAAAGATAAATTTAGCAGGGAGATTGTTTTTATTGAAAAATAAAAGGTGGGGGGAATTGCTTTTATTGAAAAAGTAAAGAGGGGTGGAATTTAACAGCTAAACCATTCAAGATAATATTTCTTTTAGAAAATCAATGACTGTACTTAGCATAAGTTTATCAGTTACATTTGGAAATAAATTGTTAATGTATCCAAAGTTTTTTTAGCTATTATATATGCAGATTTAGATTTAATTTTATTGTAAAGGTATCGGTTAAAATGACAGTTCGATTATAAGAGTTTGGCGCCACTGTATAGATGGAAAGAATTTCCACCTTTTTTCTCATTTCCCACTTTCATACCTGTACAGCTTTGGTGGGAAAAAGTTTAAAAATTGTTTTTCCTTATTTTGAAGCAAACTTTTTCGAATATTTCGATGGGAATTGAACATTATAGAAATACAATTACATGCCCCTGAAAGGTTTAATAAAAACAGTTCATCATTTCATTTCCTGCTTATACGCCATAATGGATCTTCATCATAAAATTATATAAATATAAATTTAACAAACATGTAATTGAACTACGCTCTTAATCCCTTCGCGATGGGAGCCTTTTACGAAATTTTAAATGTTTGGTCAATGTTTAAAAAAAAAACAAAAATTTGTGCTTTATTGAATCGAGAAAATGCTCCGATTAAATACGGCAAATTTTACAATACATTTTTACTTGTGGGGATACACCAGAAATTTTAAGCCTTTTTGTGGCATGTATACGTGTCCCCAAGGGGTTAAACAACTGAACTGTACAGAATTAAAATGTTATTGTTCCGAAATTTTCAAATGGTACCGCGGCCCCCCCTAGAAAAATTATCTAGTTACGCCCATGGGAACATCATTCCTTTCTGGTTTTAAAGATCCTCGCTTTTTTTTTTTCGGCATGCCGGGAAAGACAGCCAGGAGCTAATATTCAAAAAGCTGGTTGCCCGCGAATTTTGCGGCATGCCGGTTAATGCGAGGGAATACAGTACAAGAAATTAAAAAAGTGTTCCATCACACAGATATTTTTCCCCGTATATTCCCTTAAGTTTATTTAATATAACACTTAAATAAAGTACTTTTCTACTTATATGCGCATTAAATTCATAAAAATAATAATAATTAACAAGAATTCTGTACCACATATGATATGGCCCGCCTTTAACAATTATTTGCGACTAACGTCTCCCTGAACACGTGCAAGTTGGCAATCCCTGCGATGTTTCTATTTGTATGTGCCCCTTCTTAAAATATTTCTAACATATTTCTATTTCTCTCCCTTCTTTTGGCTTCTAGCTTAGCTAGTTTCTCGTCCTGCTAAATTATCCATGTAGGCAAGCAGCACCTGTATAACATGCTTAGCCCGAGGTAGATAGCTCCATAATTTAGCCATAAATGTAGGAACAATTATTATATTTATGGGCCAAGCCGAAAAATTTTTTCCTCCTTTATGCAAAAGAATGCATGTTTTGTATCCTTTGTTATAAATGCAACTGGCTTTGTTATAAATGCAACTGGCTTTGTTATAAATGCAACCTACGGCTTTTTTTCAGCCTTTATCCTTCTCAGGGCTATAGAATAAAGGCCCAAACACATTAGACCACTTCTTGAAGTTCGGTGTCGGCTCGTTTGTCGTGGTAACGCGGTGTTTTTTTTTTATCTTAATGAATTTTGCAGGAAAGGGACGGCTGTCTTAGAGGTCTGCACGGGCCGGAATTTCCAAGCCCGGGCCCGGCCCGGCCCGTACAAAAATCAGCGAAAACAGGCTCGGCACGTTTTGGCCCGTTACAATTTCTACGATTTCTAAAAAAATCAGATTTTTATCATATAACTAAGATTCCTTAAAAGAATACTGCGTACATATCTATGGAATGATTTTACAGTATATTTTACAACAAATACACATTAACAACATTAATGATTACTTAGATTCTTAGGCTTTCAACATTCGAATAAAGATTCATTAAAAAATTAATATGGCTTAAAATAGAAGAAAAAAGAAAGAAAGCTAAAAACATCGTTACTTTTGAAGCTGTTTAATAAAAGAAGATTTATAAATATATTTCTATATCATTTTATTATAAATTTCAAATCCAAATTCATTCTTAAATTCAAAGAAGCTCCTTTCTGATACATTTCTAAATTCATTTTTTTTCTCAGAAACTCATAAGATTAGCAGATATCTTTATTCAGAAACTATATAATCGAATGGCGTTATCCATTTTTTGATACAAGCAATTTAAGAATACTGCAAACAATTAAAATACTGTCATAATTAGCGTTTTGAATAGAATTTTCGGAAGCAATAGCAAGGGAAGGGAGAAAAACCTGCAATCATTTGAGAAACTATTATATCTCAACAAGGTTATACAAGTATTTTATTTACCAAAAATGAAAAACGCTATTCGATTCCAAATCCCTTCAATAGTCAGGCTTATCACTTTTATACTTTTACAATTTAAAATTAATCAGAAAATGTGTCAAACTTTCGCATTATTGAGAAATTAATTTAAAAATCATCAAGAAGTATATATCCGAAGACTAAGCTAACATAAGTTCTTTATCGCTGTTAATAATTTTACAAATAATGTTTTCTGCCAATAATTAAGTCTAGTACCGGTCCGGCCAGTCTATATGTAGAAAAATAATGCAAGCGTGATCTCGGACCGGCATGAGTCACCTAAAAAAATATATTAAAACAGGTTACACAAAATGTAATTCTCCAATACCGATACACTGTGCATTTTTATATTGATGCTGTCAAACTAGTATGGCTACATTTATACTTATTCTCGTTAAAACCATTTTCGTTGAAAATAGCTCATATTTTATCGTTTCTGCTTAAACCTTCAGAACGGGGCGGCAGGCCCGAAAATTTTTTTATCGGCCCGGCCCGTCTGGCCCGTTCAATTTTTTTTGCCGGCCCGGCCCGTTTATGTTTGTCGGTCCGGCCCGTTGAAAAAAACTATTCTAAATCTGCCGGCCCGTTAGAAAATTCGAAACGTTTCCGCCGGCCGGGCCAGGTACGGGCCACGGGCCAAGCCCGAGCCCGTGCAGACCTCTAGGCTGTCTGGCAAAAGGAAAATCTTTCCGTCAAGTAGGGTGGATTGCTTATCTCCCGATTCTTTTGTCAATTCCCCTCATTTCTGTTATGCAGAAACCGCAAAAGGATCCTATACAAAAGACTTCCCCACTTTTCCCAAGAATTCAGTTGAAAGGAAGAATATTGCAGTCTGAACTGAGCCTAAGGCTGCGGGCAAACAGCACAACTTTCATTTACACTAAAATAGCAATAAATCTATCTTTGAAGATGCGGTTTCCGACTATCGGTGGGAGGAGAACAAAAGGATGCTAGTTTTCGAACCTCTTCAAATGATTTTTGAGAAAAGAACCCTACCGAATTGACAAAGGAAGGAAGGGAAAGTTTATCTCCCCCATCTTCAGTCGTAAAGCTGTCAACTGATTTCGAGTTCGATTTCTCTCTTGAAGTAGTGGCGGATCCAGAGACTAGTTTTTTTTTTTTTTTTGGGGGGGGGGGTCTCAAGTGACATGTAATCAATACATTCATAGTTTCTATTAGTTATGTCATTATTTGGAATTAATTATTAAATGGATATGGATTAATTAATGCGAATAAAATACTATGGAGTAAGATGAAGATAATTTTCCATCTGAAAAATGCAATGTTCGCTGCTAGAGTGGTAGCAATAAAGAAAGTTTACAAACAAACATTTCTGTCATTCAATCTACCATTACATTTCTGTCATAGCTATCATTGCAGATAGAAAGATTATCTATTTTCTGACCAATGTGAATGCTCCACATCGTTTTAAGACCATCCTCATTGACCAGAAAATAGATAGCCTTTAAAAATAGAGGTAATATTTTACGATATTCTAAACAGTGTAGAAGTAAAATTAGCTGTCAACGACTATTTTGAAAGACTTGAAAAATCGAACTTTCATGATAGCGAATGACTTTACAGCATTGTTGGATGAAGTGAATTGAACTTCAAAGAAATTATTCAAAAAAATAAAACCTATTTCTTTTAAAAAATCTTATTTTCTTTTTCATTTTGAGAACTTTTCAAATCAAACTCGGAAATTTTGCCCCCCCCCCCCCCCACGCTGGATCCGCGCCTGTGAAGTGCAGATTCAGTTCACTGAAAAAGCAATTTAACATCAAAGCGCCGACACGAAAGATCAAAAATAGCGACGTCTGACCACAAGAAGTTAGTGCTATGTGCCCGGTCCTTTAGACTTACTCTATAGTCCTGATCCTTCTGGAGTTGGCCGTGGATGCCTTTTGGTCAGCAATGCGATTGTAGCGGATCCAATTCTCCATTTAGAGAGAAGGGATCATGGCTCCTTTTAAAGTGCAAACACACTCACATACAAACTGTCGGCAACCGTCGGCTTGTTTGTTACAGCGACACAGTGTTTTTTTTTTTTTTTTTTTTTTTTTTTTTTTTTTGTTTAAATCTCTAATGACTGTTACGATAAAGGGACTGGTGACCTGCAAAACAGGAATATTTCCTTCGAATAAGGTTGTGTCCTTTTCTCTTGATCCATTGTTCATCTCTCCACTTTCTATCGTGACTAAACCGCAGAAGGGAGAGAGATAAAAAAATTCGTCGAATTCATGTGACTAAACCAAAAAAAAAAGCATGTTCCCGGAGCCTTAGCACTTTCCAACAAAGTTGAAAAGTGCTTATGCATTCAGTTTGTCTGTCCACGCTCTAACTCCCGTAAATATACTTGGATTTTAATGCAATTGATAAACCTTATTTAGGGTCACTAAAGCATGTTTGTTATTGCATATGAAGTATATACGATTAATGGTTCATTTATAGGGATATTCAAAAGAATTCGATTACATTATGGTATATGGGAAAAAATCGTTTGGAGAGTTTTTTAATTACATATTGCTAGTTCAAATTCAAATAGATTGAAACTGATATAAAACACTGAATCTCATTACGATCACTTTAAAACAGAGCTTTCATAGCATTTTTTATTTATTTACAGGGACATACAAAAGAAATCGATTACAATACTGTCTTTGTGTAATAATTTCTGGAGAGTACGATTTAAAATTCAATATGCGTTTTAAATCTAATTAGTTTTTTACATATTATTCTTTCTCTTTATATATAAATTCTATACCTCATATACAAGGCTGCACAAAAGTATTCCCATACCATTCTCCTTATTAGAGGAAATTGCTGAAGGGGAATTCTCTGAAATGTAGGTATCTCTTAAATGAACTGAATATTGGACTTCAAGTTAGTTGTGCATATTTAGCTTGCTAATTTTCACAATGCCACTTTTTCAAAAAAATTTAAATAATTTTTGGTCATTTCATGGGTTTAGTATCAAGCGATTCTTTTCAGTTACCTCCGATATGAAAACAAAGAGAACTGACTCGACTCGAACACAAACCGTTCTTCGTAAAAAAATATTATTATTAACCTTACCTGATAAGACTTTTTTTAGAGAGCGGCCTCATCCCTCAGAGGTAAGAAAATATGAAAAGTGTGTGGGTAGTCCACAGTGGTTGGCATATAACCGTGTCATACTTAGTTGTTGACGCATTACTATGTAAAACCTGTAATTCCGGAATGGGGGGGGGGAGGATTATACAGTTCCTGGGGGTGGGATTGCAGTTTTTGACCATTGAAAATAAAAAAATCTCAAATTTTCCGGGGGGGGGACATTTTATTGCTTCGGGGGGATGTCTCTCCCGGGCCACCCCCTGAATTTAACAGTGCCTGGAATTTAAAAATCAAAAAATTCTTCAGTACCAATATTTTCTTATAGGAAAATTTCCCTTTAAAGAAGACGAAATTTCGTTCGTTTGAGCTAAATTTATTTTTTTAATACATAAAAGAATACTGGTATTCATTTCACCTGGAAAACTAACGGTATTACTACTACGAAACCTTGGTCTTATTGAAGTTTCTAGTTTGGAAGAAAAGTATCAAACCAAACAGAGAATTTCTCTTCACGTATCGCTAAAAACTGTGTAATTCTTCTCTGTTATTTTATGGTGCTGCCATCTTGCGTTCAAATTTGCACCTATCCTTGTCGGAAGTAATTCACTATTACCATCTTTAAACTTTTTTTGAATTAACAATTTTGAGAATGTGTCTTTGGTTATGCCTATTTTTGTCGAAAGCCAGAGAGGCGCCAGGACTTCTCCGAAGGTAATTGCAGTTGTGGTAGAGGTCTGCACGGGCCGGAATTTCCAGGCCCGGCCCGGCCCGGCCCGTAGGAAAAAAATTTCGGCCCGACCCGGCCCGTTGTAAAACCTAAAAGTTCGGCCCGGGCCCGGCCCGGCCCGTTTAAATTTTTATATTTTAGGCCCGGCCCGGCCCGTACAGAAATCAGTGAAAACAGGCCCGGCCCGTTTTGGCCCGTTACAATTTCTACGATTTCTAAAAAATTCAGATTTTTTTCATATAATTAAGATTTCTTTAAAGAACACTGCATGCATATCTATGGAATGATTTTACAGTATATTTTACAGGAAATACACATTAGCAACATTAGTGATTACTAAGATTCTTAGGCTTTCAACAATCAAATAAAGATTCATCAAAAAATTAATATGGCTTAGAATAAAAGAAAAAAGAAAGAAAGTTAAAAACATCGTAACTTTTGAAGCTGTTTTATAAAAGAAGATGTATAAAAATATTTCTATATCATTTTATTAAAAATTTTAAATCCAGATTCATTTGTTAACTCAAATATACGCCTTTCTGATACATTTCTAAATTCATTTTTTTTCTCAGAAACGCACCGCAGGTATCTTTATTCAGAAACTATATAATCAAGTGGCATTAACCGTTTTTTGATACAAGCAATTTAAGAATACTGAAAGGAAATAAATTATTGTTATAGTCAGCATTTTCAATAGAATTTTCGGAAGCGATAGCATGGGAAGGGAGAAAAATCTGCAACCATTTGAGAAATTATTGTATCTGAACAAATTTATGCAAGTATTTTATTCATCAAAAATGAAAAATGCTATTCGATTCCAAATGCCTTCAATAGTCAGGCTTATCACTTTTATGTTTTTACAATTAAAAATTAATCTGAAAATCTGTCAAACTTTCGCGTTATTGAGAAATTAATTTAAAAACCATCAAACTTTCGCGTTATTGAGAAATTAATTTTAAAACCATCAAGAAGTATATATCCAAAGATTACTCTAACATAAGTTCTTTATCGCTGTTAATAATTTTACAAATCATGTTGTCTGCCCTACAGATCTTGAGAACAATTAAGTCTTGTTCCGGTCCGGCAAGTCTATATGTAGAAAAATGATGCAAGCTTGATCTCGGCCCGGTATGAGTCAGCTAAAAAAATATTAAAACGGGTTACACACAGTTTAACTGTCCGATGCCGATCTCACACTGTACAAGTTACATTTTTATATTGATGCTGTCAAACTAGTATGGCTCGTGACGCACATTTATATTTATTCTCGTTAAAACCATTTGCGTTGAAAATAGATCATATTTTATCGTTTCTGCTTAAATCTTCAAATCGGGCCGGTAGGCCCGAAAATTTTTTTATCGTCCCGGCCCGGCCCGTATGGCCCGTTCAATTTTTTTGCCGGCCCGGCCCTGCCCGTTTATTTTGTTTGTCGGCCCGGCCCGGCCCGTTGAGAAAACTATTCTGATTCTGCCGGCCCGGCCCGTTAGAAAACTTGAAACGATTCCGCCGGCCCGGCCCGCGGGCCCGTGCTGACCTCTAAGTTGTGGTGGTTAAGGTGCGAACACATACAACTTCTTTTTGCGGTTAGAAGGCGGCTTGTTTTATGTTCGCAGAAGGCATGTTTTATGTATAATGACTTTTTCAGTTCAACTTCAATCCAACTGTAGGACAGGGACTTTTCTCTTAAGTAGGTTTAAGATCTTTATCCTCCTGTACCATTATAATATCGCCGTTTTTTATTTTCAATAAAACGCAGAAGGGTGGAGAAGAAAGGATTTCCTCGAAATCAGTTGAAATTGGGCAAAATACACAAGTGCTCGGAGCCGGGCTCGGGGCGAGATTGTAAGATTAGATTACATGAATTAGAGCAAACATACTCAATCCTGTGACCCGCCGCCGACTTTTTATGTGCGGCCCGAGGCACAAAATGATTAACCCATATTTATACAATTAATTGAAGTTGTTATTAAAAAATACTTAAGATCTTCAGCGTTACTTTATATATTTTCATGAAAAAAAAAAAATGAAATTCGTCCTCTTATTTATAATTCACTTAAAATTACGTTAAAAACCCCTTCCTTAGTCACAATTTATTTTTGTATGTAGTCCTATTCGTCATGCAATGATATATACATTTCTAAATCTTGAACATTAATCAAACATCATTCTAAATTAAGTTTGCACTATATATATATATATACTACAAAATATATATTCATTGAGCAAAAGATTGATTTATTAAAGAAAACCCCATTTTGTTCTCTTTAGAATTTGAAAATTCCATATTGTTTTGTTATATACGTTTTTCTACTACTAAATCTATTATGAAGTTTATTATTTGGAGAAAATGGTTTTAAATATTTTAGTAATAGTTCTTCTGTGACAAACATTCAACCTTATTAATAATATTTATTTTCTTATATTGCATTATTACTTTACGTATATCATTTGAACTACTGTTTTTTAATCCTTCAGTAAGTGTGTTGCGGCGTGCGCTAAGTCGAAAATTTATGCTTGCGGCTGTCTCATCATCTATATAATAAAAGCAATGGAGGAATGAGATAGGATGATACTATCTGATTCCTCCATGAATAAAAACCTAAGTCATAGTCATGTGACTGTCATCAACACTTCCGGGCTTACCCACTTCACTCTTTATATGATGCTATGCTGCCAATTTCATGTTAGCCAGCGCAGGTGATAAGTCGCGAAATTATTGTACAGATTATTGCTATTATAAACGCAAAAAAAATTATGGGGGTAATCTATATATATAAAAGAAAGTCTGGATTTCGTATTAATCACAGCACAAAAAATCTGCCGAACCTAAAATCTTGAAAGTTGAGGTAAAAATACTTCTGATAACATAGAGCAGGCCCGGACTGGCTCGTTTGGGAGCCCTCGGTTAGAGACTGCAAAGGGGCCCCTTACGGGAAATTTATCGAAAACAGAATATTATATTTTATTTTTAAATTTAGGCTTGGATGGTAAAAAACAACATCTAGGCTATTTTGTCACTTGGAAAATAGTTGAATAAAATGTAAGTTTTTTGTAATGTTGTTAACTTACTTTCACAATATATATTTATATTATTTTTATACACCATACCTAAACTAATTCGATGCTAGAAAAAAAATAAGAATTATTCATTTTAAGTGGTTATTACTTAAAAATGGGCGTGAGGTATATTTTTAGTTTTCTGTAATGAAATGACTGTGTCGAAGTTATAATAATCTAAATCCTACTGTGATACCTAAGTAAATATTAAAAGTGACATAACAGTAATAAAAAAAGTGGGTAGTTGTGACCGCAGATCGCTCAGAGTATTTTTTTTAAATATATCTTTCAAAACAACCTATACTTTAATTAATAAATCCAACTTGTTGATTTATAATTATTAAATTCTTACATAGATGGTAGCATCAATAAATTTAAAGTAAAAGGAAGTTATTTATTTTAATTAAATTAAAAATGTTCAAATTAAATTATTTAAATAAAATTCAAAATCCTTTAAAAATGCGAAATAAAAAGAAAAATAGCGGAAATATAAATAAAATTTAAAATTTTTAAAAACGAAAAAAAATGTTTAAACGAAATTTAAAATGCTGAATCATTAATAAACCGCTCTTTTTTAAAATAGAAAGAAATTTGTAATTAATATATATATATATATATATATATATATATATATATATATATATATATATATATATATATATGAATATTAGTGATAAAAAATAATATAAACCCTTAAATCGGCAAAAAGTACATTTTTTTTTTATTTTATTCTATCTTGCTAGAGAGCTACAAGAGGTGCAAGTCACCGATTTTGACGAAAGTGGTATCATTGGAAAGATCATTGTGAGGAGTAAAAAACTCAATGGAACTACCCGTCGGAAATGAGCCGTTTTCGAGATATCCGACAATTTGTATCACGTAGCTAGTGAACACTTACTGGGAAACCGCAAAAAATTTTGGTCTCGATTTTAACGAAAGCGGTATCGCTGAAGAGATAATATCGGGAGGATTAAAAAACTCAATGGAATCACCCGTCGGAAATGAAACGTTTTCAAGATATCCGACAATTTGTATCACGTAGCTAATGCACACTTACTGGTAAACTGCATTAAGTTACATAAATTGTGGGATATCTCGAAAACGACACATTTCCGAAGGGTAGCTCCATTGAGTTTTTTATTTCTTAAAATGATTTCTTTCCAACGACATCATTTTCGTCAAAATCGAGACAACAATGTTTTGCGGTAAACTGTTAGGTGTGCACTAGCCCAGTATGTATTAGGTACGTGGCTTAAATTATCGGATATCTCGAAAACGCCTCATTTTCGATGGGTAGCTCTTTTGAATTTTTTACTCCTCACGATAAGATCTTTCCAACAATACCACTTTCGTCAAAATCTAAACTAATTTTTTTGCGATTTCCCAGTAAGTATGCACTAGCTACGTTACATAAATTATCAGAAATCTCGAAAACGACTCGTTTCCGATGGATAGTTCCATTGAGTTTTTTACTCCTCATAATGAGATCTTTCCAACGATACCACTTTCGTTAAAATCGGTGACTTACACTTTTTGCAGTTTCCTAGTTAGTATGAAAACTTCAAATTCCAGCATCACGGTTCGAACTGTAAATCTTCTGCTTACTAGCGAGTCTGTTTTCCTAAAAGTCTTTCATATACATTTTCTTGAAGGATCTAGCTGACGCTTTGTTTGTTTGTTTTTTTGTGTTTTATACTGGTCAATTATCTACACGTGGGATATAGGCCCTAAGGGGATTGGTGCCCTCCGTGGGGATCTTTCTAAGGGAACATAACAGGTATTTAAGCAAGGAAATGCAAGGTTCGAAGAAAACCACGGAAAACTTCGAACGGTTAGGCCGACGGTCGCGACTGGGTTCAAACTCAGCACCTATTGTCTACCAGTTTGGAGGTTAGAACCTCTGGGCCACTGGTGAGGCGATAGCTAGCGCAAATTGCCAACTCGTAACAGCTATATCTGGAGTACTACCTACCATCATAATGAATATTATGCTATCATATGGGCATCATATCATCTTTTAAAATATTACAGAACATTGAACTTTGTAGAGGTTTGCATGGGTCCGGGTTTGGCCCGCTACCCGTATCCAGCCCGGTCTGCGGGCCGGTCAGGCAAAGAAATTTAGCAGAAGTGCTGAACCAATAAAAAAAAAAATTAGGGAACCTGCCAATAGGGACCTTAGGGAACCTGCGATATAAAAACTTAAACGAAGACGATAAAATATGATCCGCTTTCAGTGAATGACTTTCGCGAGAATGAGTATAAATGTGTGTCACGAGCCGATGCTAGTTTGACACCATCCAAACAAAAACCGGGCATCGGAAAGTTATGTGGTATCCGAGGCAGGGTTTAATTTTTTCAGCAGACTCATACCTAAGGCCGTGATCAGGTGTGCACTTTTTTTCTACGTAGTAGAGTCGGGCCAGAACTGGACTTAAAATGTGCTCAGAATGTGTAGGGCAGTTACTATGTTTTTAAAAAATATTGATAGCGATAATAAACTTCTGTTAATGGAATCTTTGGAAGTATAACTTAGGGTGGTTTTCAATCCACTTCTCAATAACGCGAAACTTTCTGACTAATTTTTAACTGTAAATGCATAAAATTGACATGCGTGACTATTAAAGGATTTGGGAATAGAATAATTTTTCCATTTTTGGTAAATAAATTATCAAATGGTAAGAGATTTTTGTCACGTGACTGCAGGTTTTCCCCTTTTCAATGATATCGCATCAAAAATTCAATTCAAAATGCTAACTTTGACAATATTTCTAAAAAATATAATGTCTTTGTCAAAAAATGGAAGACACCATTCGATTACATAGGTTCTGAATAAGAAAAAACAGTAAAACTTATGCATTTCTGAAGAAAATGAATTTAGAAATGTATCAGGAACTAACTCCTTTGGATTTGAAAAAAACTCTAACAAATGACAGAGAAATATTTTCACAAATATATTTTTTATAATACATCTTCAAAAGTTAATCATGTTTTTACCGTCTTTTTTTTCTTTTAATCTAAACTACATTAATTTTATAATGAATCTTTATTTGAATGTTCAAAAATCTAGGCTTCTAAGTAATCATTAATGTTATTATCACGTATTTTCTATATTGAGAAAATATTGTAATTTTAAAGTATCGTTTTAAAATATAAAATATTTCATAAATGTGTATGTAGTATTCCTTAAAAGGATCTTAATTGTATGTTAAGGAAAACTAATTTTTTTGTGCAAATTGAGTGGAATCGGGTCGTCCTTACTACTTAACCAAGTATTAAAAGTTAAAGTACCAAGTATTAAAACATTTTTCAATGTTTAAAAATTTTCTCATTTTTAGCTCACAGGCTGTCAAAGCCTGGGAGTTTATGTGCCCGTCCGTTCTGTATGTGCGTAAAGCGATAACGCATGATAAAAATATCCGATTCACTTGAAATTTTTGATATATGTATATTCTCATAAGGCGCTTCTCTGATTAGTTTTTGGAGTTCATTCGAAATGTATAAGAGGGGAAACGGGGGCTAATGCCCTTCCCATTAATTTATATAAATGGGTGTTTCATGCAGAATTACCAGTTTTCGTTCAAAATGTTTTATATGATAAAGCATATCCCTGATTAGTTTAAGGGGTTCAATGATTACGTATAAAACGGGGAAATGGAGGGAGCTGCCCCCCCTCCCTTCATTTGTTTTTCGAACGGAATTAACCTTGAAAATATAAGGCTGTAATGTACAAGTGCTATTCGTAGCCTGTGAGCTCAATGCCATCAGTTTAACTGGGCAATATTCTTTTTATTTTCTTTCCTTTTCGTACTGTCGCTTTCGTACAACTGCTTCATGTTGACCACACTGTGAAATTGCACTAGTTACAACCATACTATGCGAGATTGGCAAGTGCAGGGCCGGATTAAGCACTTCTGGGGCCCGGGGCTACTGGGAATTTTGCCCCCCCCCCTTACGTTATTGGAAATCTTAAGCCTCCTACCACGATACTGAATGTCACCCCCTCCTCAAATACACACACACACCTTTGTTTTGTTTTTTTAATCCTAAAATAAAAATCTTAGATTTTGAATATGTATAATGATAATCAATTTTTTTTTCTTTGTTATCTTTAATGGTGTTTTTAAATTCGCCTTTTTTCCGCGACCTTTTGACAAAATTTGCGCTTTTCCTGTAATCTTTTTCCGAAATTTGCGTTTTTCCTGCCACTCTTTGACGAAATTCGCGTTTTTTTCAGCGATTCTCTACCAAAATTCATGTTTTTTCAGCGATTCTTTGACGAAATTCGCGTTTTTTTTCAAGCGATCCTCTGTAGAAATTTACTTTTTCCGCGTCTCTTTGACAAACTTCGCTCTTTTTCGCGATCTTTTGACTAAATTTGTGCTTTTTCCGCGATCTTTTCAAGAAATTCGCGCTTTTTCTGCCATCTTTTGACGAAATTCGTGTTTTTTGCGGATTTCTGTCAAAACTCGTGTTTTATCGGCGATTTTTTGACGAAATTCGCGCTTTTTCTCGGTTCTTTGTCAAAATTTGCTTATTTTCTGCGGCGACACTTTTGACTCTTTTGACTAAATTTGCGCTTTTCTCGCAATTTTTTATGAAATTTGTGCTTTTTCTGCCAGTTTTTGACAAAATTCGCGCTTTCTTTTCGCGGTTCTTTCTCAAAATTCAAATTTTTTTTGGCAATCCTTTGACGAAATTCGCGTTTTTTAGCGATTCTTTGTCAAAATTCGCTCTTTTTCCACGATCTTTTGACTAAATTTGCGCTTTTTCCCACGAACTTTTCAAAAAATTCTCACTTTTCTGCCGCACTTTGACAAAATTTACGTTTTTTCGCCATTCTTTCTCAAAGTTTACGTTATTTTGGCGAACCTTTGAAGAAATTCGCAATTTTCCGAGGTTCTTTGTCAAAATTCACGTTTTTTTCGCGATCCTTTGACAAAATTTGCGCTTTTTCCCGAGAACTTTTCAAGAAATTCTCTCTTTTCCTGCCACACTTTGACAAAATTCACGTTTTTTTTTTTCGCTATTCTTTCGCAAAATTTGTGTTTTTTTCACGACCCTTTGACGAAATTCGCGTTTTTCTGCTGTCCTCTGTCGAAATTCCCTTTTTTTCCCCGATGATTTGACAAATTTTACTCTTTTTCCGCGAACTATTGATTATATTTGCACTTTTTCTGCGATCTTTTAAAGAAAATCGAGTTTTTCCTTCCTCCCTTTGATAAAATTCGCATTTTTTTACGATTCTTTGCCAAAATCGCGGTTTTTTGGGCCATCCTTTGACGAAATTCGGATTTTTTCTGCGACCATTCGACAAAATTTGTGCTATTTTTGTGACCTTTTTACAAAATTCGCGCTTTTAACGCGACCTTTTGACGAAATTAACGCTTTTTCCATGGCCTTTTGAAGGAAATTGCGCTTTTCCGCGATCTTGATTAAATCCGTTCTTTTTTCGACGAAATTCGCGCTTTTTTACGCGACCCTTTTCGTTTCGTTTTCATCGCCACTTTTGTTAAACCTGGAAATTTTCGGAGATACAGACAGCAATGACGTCAAATGGCAATTCAAGTTAAGTTGCAAAAAAACGGCGATTTCGCGCAGCTCTTACACCCCTGTAATTGTTTTAAACGAAACTTTGGCACAACTTTAGCCTTTGCTGAGGGCCCCTGATTGGTTGGGGCCCGGGGCTGCAGCCCCCTTAGCCCCCCCCCCCCCTTAATCCGGCTATGGGCAAGTGAGCGTCGCGATGCACTCTGAATCTGATTCTATGAGTACTGCAGACTGCAGAAATGGCAATGTATCAATCAGCAGCGCTATTCCGTCTGTCCAACGACATGACACGAAGAAACTATATAAGTTACCATGAAAAAACTATCAATTGTTTACAATTTATTGTAAACGCATATTATTATTGGAAAATACTCATTTTTTTCTTATGTAAGTAGTAATTATAAAATCGTATATTCCTTTTTTGAGTTGCACTTCCAGGGGCCTTTGGGCCGGGGGCCCTCGGCGATCGCCGACCAGCCGACCTGGCCAGTCCGGGCCTGACATAGAGTGCCGCTAAGAAGGGATTTTCGAAAATTCCACCCCTAAGGGAGTTAAAAAAAGGAACGAACTTTTAAAAAATTCCTTAAAAATCGGCTTTTGTAGTTATTTTTCAACTGATAACATAATTTAGTGTATTTTTCTATGCTAAATCGAATGGTACCAAGCAAATTCTTTTAAATCCATTAGTTCGTGAGATACTTCACATTTTCCTAATTTGGCGGTGTCTTCGGCACAAAAACCTGAAATTTTCAATCCTTATCTATATATATAAAAGAAAGTGTGGATTTCGTATTAATCACAGCACAAAAAAAAATCTGCCGAACCTAAAATCTTGAAAGTTGGGGTAAAAATACTTCTGATAACATAGAGTGCCGCTAAGAAGGGATTTTCGAAAATTCCACACCTGAGGGGGTTAAAAAAAAGGAACGAACTTTTAAAAAATTCATTAAAAATGGGCTTTTGTAGTTATTTTCAACTGATAACATATGTTAGTGTATTTTTTCATGCTGAATCGAATGGTACGAAGCAAATTCTTTGAAGTTCAGTAGTTCGCGAGATACTTCACATTTTCCTGATTTGGCTGTGTCTTCGGCGCAAAAACCTAAAATTTTCAATCCTTATCTATCCTTCTATAGTAAAAAAAAAACTAGCCTTAAAAGGAATGACTCCTGGAATGATGCTGATGTGTAAGATTTCCGGAACTAACGAATCCGGGTAGACCACTCCTTCCATGAGTCGAATAGACCAATCAGGAAAGGGCTCAGTCTATGCATCGCGAAGCGTTTCCAACCGGGATTGCAAAGCAATATCGCTGCAGAGTGTTACATGCTTGCCCGCTTAATCGAGTATTACAGAAATACTACATTTATGTGCTTGCCCGCTTAGAATATTGCTCAAATACTTCATTTATATGCTTGCCCGCTTAATCGAATATTACCGAAATACGACATTTATATGCTTGCCCGCTTAATCGAATATTACCGAAATACGACATTTACATGCTTGCCCGCTTAATCGAATATTACCGAAATACGACATTTATATGCTTGCCCGCTTAATCGAGTATTACCGAAATACGACATTTATATGCTTGCCCGCTTAATCGAATATTACCGAAATACGACATTTACATGCTTGCCCGCTTAATCGAATATTACCGAAATACGACATTTATATGCTTGCCCGCTTAATTGAGTATTACAGAAATACTACATTTATGTGCTTGCCCGCTTAATCGAATATTGCTGAAATACTTCATTTATATACTTGCCCGCTTAATAGAATATTACCGAAATACGACATTTATATGCTTGCCCGCTTAATCGAATATTACCGAAATACGACATTTATATGCTTGCCCGCTTAATCGAATATTAACGAAATATGACATTTATATGATTGCCCGCTTAATCGAATATTACCGAAATACGACATTTATATGCTTTCCCGCTTAATACACTGGTGGACAAAATTAAGAGATGGGAGGCATTTTCCTAAATATCTCGAGAAATACTGGATAAAAATAAATGAAAATTGGTATGGATATAACTTATAGTATGACAATAATATGTGCAAAGCAAAAATTAAAGTGCCATTCATTGGCAAGAGTTATTGGCAACAGTCCAATGTGGACTGAAATTCATGATGAAAGATGGCAATGAAAGTGAGGTTTGTATGGTGTGTGGTCGCTTCTAGTAGGGTGTGTGGTCACCTCTGACAGATAGACAGTATGCACAACGAGTATGCATGCTGTTAATAAGAGAGTTAAGGATTGCTTGTGGAAGACTCTCCCGCTCTTCCACCAGAGCCGTTTTTAACTCCGGAATGGTTCTGAGTGGGGGTTGGCATCTCGCAATAGCCCTTCCAAGAGCATCCCAAGCATGTTCAATGGGGTTAAGGTCAGGAGATTTGGCTGGCCAATCCATTCGATGAATATCTTCGCTTTCCAGATACTCCTCAACGGACGTCTCAGCGACACAACTGTCTAGGGACCTCGCTGTTGCCACAGGAACATTAGTTTCAAGGATTAATGTTGCCAGGAGTCTCGGTGAAAGAGGGTTGTATGCCAGGAAGCCCGCCATTTGCATCCCACTCACTCCTTTCCACAAAAGAGAGCGTGCACAATGGTGCAGACAGCATCAGCACTGGACACAGCTCCAGTGGGCTAATGTTCTGTTCACAGATGAGTCCAGATTCAGTCTTCAATCTGATTCTCGTCGAATATTCCTATGGAGCGAACCTGGGACCCAATACCATCCCTGTAGCATCATGGAAAGGGACCATTATGCTGGTGGAGGACTGATGTTTTGGGCAGGGTCATGCAAGATACCCGCACCTCGCTCCATGTGTTTGACACTGGTTCCGTGAGTGCCCAAAGGTACAGGCAGGAGATCCTACAATCCTATGTGCGTCTTTACAGGGGTGCTGTTGGCCCTGAATTCGTTTTTATGGACGATAATGCCCGACCACATAGGGCTCGCCTGGTTGAAAAGTATCTGGAAAGCGAGGATATTCATCGAATGGATTGGCCAGCCAAATCGCCTGACCTTAACCCCATTGAACATGCTTGGAATGCTCGTGGAAGGGCTATTGCGAGACGCCAACCCCCACCCAGAACCATTCCGGAGTTAAAAACTGCTCTGGTGGAAGAGTGGGAGAGTCTTCCACAAGCAATCCTTAACTCTCTTATTAACAGCATGCATACTCGTTGTGCATACTGTCTATCTGTCAGAGGTGACCACACACCCTACTAGAGACTACCACACACCATACAAGCCTCACTTTCATTGCCATCTTTCATCATGAATTTCAGTCCACATTGGACTGATGCCAATAATTCTTGCCAATGAATGGCACTTTAATTTTTGCTTTGCACATATTATTGTCACACTATAAGTTATATCCATACCAATTTTCATTTATTTTTATCCAGTATTTCTCGAGATATTTTTGAAAATGTCTTCCATCTCTTAATTTTGTCCACCAGTGTAGAATATTACCGAAATACGACATTTATATGCTTGCTCGCTTAATCGAATATTGCTGAAATACTTCATTTATATGCTTGCCCGCTTAATAGAAAATTACCGAAATACGACATTTATATGCTTGCCCGCTTAATAGAATATTACCGAAATACGACATTTATATGCTTCCCCGCTTAATAGAATATTACCGAAATACGACATTTATATGCTTGCCCGCTTAATCGAATATTACCGAAATACGACATTTATATACTTGCCCGCTTAATCGAATATTAACGAAATACGACATTTATATGCTTGCCCGCTTAATAGAATATTACCGAAATACGGCATTTATATGCTTGCCCGCTTAATAGAATATTACCAAAATACTACATTTATATGCTTGCTCGCTTAATCGAATATTACCGAAATACGACATTTATATGCTTGCCCGCTTAATCGAGTATTACAGAAATGCTACATTTATGTGCTTGCCCGCTTAATCGAATATTGCTGAAATACTTCATTTATGTGCTTGCCCGCTTAATCGAACATTGCTGAAATACTACATTTATGTGCTTGCCCGCTTAATCGAATATTGCTGAATTACTTCATTTATATGCTTGCCCGCTTAATAGAATATTACCGAAATACGACATTTATATGCTTGCCCGCTTAATTGAATATTACCGAAATACGACATTTATATGCTTGCCCGCTTAATTGAATATTACCGAAATAAGACATTTATATGCTTTCCCGCTTAATAGAATATTACCGAAATACGGCATTTATATGCTTGCCCGCTTAATAGAATATTACCGAAATACGACATTTATATGATTGCCCGCTTAATAGAATATTACCGAAATACGACATTTATATGATTTCCCGCTTAATAGAATATTACCGAAATACGACATTTATATGATTGCCCGCTTAATAGAATATTACCGAAATACGAAATTTATATGATTGCCCGCTTAATAGAACATTACCGAAATACGACATTTATATGATTGCCCGTTTAATAGAATATTACCGAAATACGGCATTTATATTCTTGCCCGCTTAATAGAATATTACCGAAATACGGCATTTATAAGCCTGCCCGCTTAATCGAATATTACCGAAATACGGCATTTATATTCTTGCCCGCTTAATAGAATATTACCGAAATACGGCATTTATAAGCCTGCCCGCTTAATCGAATATTACCGAAATACGGCATTTATATTCTTGCCCGCTTAATAGAATATTACCGAAATACGGCATTGATATGCTTGCCCGTTTAATCGAATATTACCAAAATATGACATTTATATGCTTGCTCGCTTAATCGAATATTATCGAAATATTATATTTATATGCACCCGTTTACTCGAATATTACTGAAACGTTACACTTATATGCTTACCCGTTTAATCGAATACTATTGAAATACGAATGCATTCGTTTATTCTCCTTCTATATTTAAAAAAAAAAAAAAAACTATACTTAAACAAATCTCAAGAAATAACTCCTGGAATGATGCTGATGTGTAAGGTTTCCGGAAATAACGCGTCCGGGTGGACCACACCTTCCATGAGTCGAATAGACCAATCAAGAAACATTCCAAAATTGAATGTATGGAAAATAAGGTATCGCGAAGCAATTCCATGTCGTATTGGCGAGCGCAGCAAGCAGGGGTAGCCTACAACTTGGAATCGAGAAGCCTACAACTTTGCCGCGAAGCCTACAACTTGGAATCGCGGGGGGGTTGGCGAGCGTAGCGAGCAGGGGGGCTGAGCCCAACTAGTATATATAAAAGAAAGTGTGGATTTCGTATTAATCACAGCACAAAAAAATCTGCCGAACCTAAAATCTTGAAAATTGGGGTAAAGTACTTCTGATAACATTGAGTGCCGCTAAGAAGGGATTTTCGAAAATTTCACCCCTAAGGCGGTTACAAAAAGGAACGAACTTTTAAAAAATTCCTTAAAAATCGGCTTTTGTAGTTATTTTCAACTGATAACATATTTTAGTGTATTTTTTCATGCTGAATCGAATGGTACGAAGCAAATTCTTTTAAGTTCAGTAATTCGCGAGATACTTCACATTTTCCTGATTTGGCGGTGTCTTCGGCGCAAAAACCTGAATTTTTCAATCCTTATTTATATATATAAAAGAAAGTGTGGATTTCGTATTAATCACAGCACAAAAAAATCTGCCGAACCTAAAATCTCGAAAATTGGGGTAAAAATACTTCTGATAACATTGAGTGCAGCTAAGAAGGGATTTTCAAAAATTCCACCCCTAAGGCGGTTAAAAAAAGGAACGAACTTTAAAAAAATTCCTTAAAAATCGGCTTTTGTAGTTATTTTCAACTGATAACATGTATTTTTTCATGCTGAATCGAATGGTACCAAGCAAATTCTTTCAAGTTCAGTAGTTCGCGAGATACTTCACATTTTCCTGATTTGGCTGTGTCTTCGGCGCAAAAACCTGAAATTTTCAATCCTTATCTATATATATAAAAGAAAGTCTGGATTTCGTATTAATCACAGCACAAAAAAATCTATTGAACCTATAATTTTGAAAGAGAGTTCTATAATCAGGTTAACATGATTATGTAAGATATATTTAATTATCTCAATATATATAAAACGCAAAGTGAAATTTCATTGCGGCCGCTTATAATTTAAGTTCTACAAGATAGATTTTAATGGATTTTACATTGTTAGTTGGATAATTTTTCAGAAATTTTGTAACAAATGAAATATAGCACACTACGTTGTTTAATTGAATACTTAGGAAATGTTTTTTATCAGATGAACCCAATTACAAAAGTTTGGCTTTATTTTAAAAGTTCCGCTGAATGAATTTTTATGTGATTAAAATTGTTAACATGCTGAGCGCTACGTCATTTATTGGTGACTAACATTGAACTTTCCGTTTAGATGACTGATTTTTCAATGATGACAGACACTCTAAAGTACGACATAAAACTAAAAATTACTATGATATAAAAATTTCGTTTGATTCAAACTTTCTTTAAAAAAAAAAAAAAAAAAAAAAAAAAAAAAAAAAAAAAAAAAAACTGACTTTTGTAGCGAGCGAAGGATGCTAGTAATTCATATAGCAAGTTCTCCAACCATCAATTTTGCCATGCAAAAATAATTCGAGCGTGCTATCCAATCAAACTTCAGTTTCATTCTGCTAGGTGAAATTCTATACAACACAACTTTCAAAACGTTTTCTTGACAAAGTGAAATGTAAATAAGCCAACTCGCATAATATTTAATATACAATTAAATGATTGGCATTAAATGAATGATATTTGACAAATATGTAAATATTAAACAAAAACCTAATTTGCTGGACAAATAAATAAAAATAAAAATTTATTAAGCCCTAGAAGGGATAGATATTAAGATTAGTTCATTCAGTTAGTTCTACTTTTAATGTTAAAATGTAGAAACAAATAAATTGTCCTAACAAATAAATTAAACCAATTGATCATTAAAAAATAAAAATAAAATCCAAACAATATGATATTTTAAACATCCTAAAAACATAAATTCCGTTCGAATGAAATCGAAATAAACCTTAGACTTTTTTAAAGTTTTGTAATTGCTTGTATGCATTTTATCATTTTATGTACAATCATTATAAACATAATACAAAACTGCAAGATATAAATTTATAGCTTAAAAATGGAAAAAAGATCTCAGATTTATTTCGATTTCATTTGAACAGAATCTAAGTTTTTAGGGTGTTTAAACTATCATACTACATAAATTTTATTTTTATTTTTTAATGTTCAATTTATTTAATTTATTTGTTACAAAACTGTCACATTAAATATAGAATAGAATGAAATAGCTTAATATCTGACCCTTCTCGGATTTAAACAATAAAATAAATTTGCTTTTTAAAATTTATTCTACAAATTAGGTTTTTCTTTAATGCGTCAAGTTTTTTAACATCTTTTGAATTCAGGCTAATACATTTGAAAATTAATAAAGGGTATCATCTTCAGGTTTTGATTTATGCGATATTGTATCAAACAGCTTGTGATAATTTACCAATGTATAATAAAAAATGTTTCTTTAATGTAGTAATGCAGGTTACAAAAATTTAGACAAAAACTTCCAATCTGTAATAATATATATATATATATATAATAAAAATATAAAAAATTAATCTCACTTAAATTTACTCTATTCCTTACCCTATTTCCCACTCGGGAATGCTATGAATACTAAAAATAGAAATATGTAGCTGTTATACAGTTAAAATAATAATAATAATAATAATAATAATAATAAATGAAACAGCTTACTTAAATTTTACTACCTTATTCCTCCCTCTTGGGGGTGCTGTAAAATCATCATCTAAGTTTAATTTGGGATATAAATTCCCATAGTGGGAAAAATAAAATACATCCATTTTAAAGTTTCAGTTATGTAATTTATCACCATGTCCAAAACCGACTTGAACTTAACCGAACTCCAAATCGAGCTGAACCCGAAACGTTTAAAGTCTATCCGATCCGCACGTAACAAAATTCGCGTCAACCAGACCCAAACCAAGCCGAAGTTCAAGTTGAGTAAAATCGGGTTACTTGAGCCGATGCAGAACTCCATCTGAATGCAATTGTTTATTTGTGTATATTCCATTAAATAAACAGATGTACTGATACACACTGAGTAGCATCCTAGAAAATATTAATTGATCGAATTTCTCAGAAAAAATCCTAAAATTATTTTTCAGTTGAAAATTCTATAATCTGAATATTAATAAGTATGTATTGGTTTTTGTATTTAAAAAATAAAATTGACAGTAGAGTAGATTCCGTCGGGTAGGATTACCCGCAACCGACTATAGAACCATGGTTCAGACAAATTCGTATTGGTGCTGTATATTTTCAATTTCAAGTTGGGTTGACTTCTACTTTTTTTAATGCGGTCGGTTTCGGTTTATGTTTTGACTCTTGTTGGTAGGTTCGAGTTGACCCCATTTTCAAAGGAATCATCAAAATATTTTTCTCTTTAAAAATCTATGTACAATAAAAGCTCTATAAAGGCACGTCTGAAAAGTAAATACCTATACTTAGCGAATATTTTTCAATTTCTCACATGTTATATATTTATTATACACGCTTTCACTGTGAATAGTGGACATCTACCAATCTAGAAACATCTAACATTTGTCTGAGAACATAATCTATCACAAATACGATAAGTACGTTGTTGCGTGTATCAAAAATGAAATGTTTGTAACCAGGAACGTAGCTGGAAGTGAACAATAGGGGGGGGGGGGAGCTCAAGCAAATTTAGGTGGGGCTCATAGTTTTTTTTTTTTTTCTCTGTCCCTTTCTCTCTCTCTCTCTATGACGCAGAATGATAAATTACTGCATATTCACATTGTAGGCAGGGTTCTCGCTGTCGCTCGCCATTGCGCCAAATTTCGACTAAATTCTTCATTTGGCGAGTAAACAAGCGATTAGATTCGCCAAATTTCTAGTGCTCAGTTTTTGCTTTTTCTTTCTTTTCTTTTTCGTTTTTCATACATATGCATGCATGCATATTTTTAATATATTTGTAGCGGATAGTTGAAATTAGATTAATAAGAATCGCTGTCGGAGTTATAAAAACTTAGTTTATTTTAGAACATATTGAAAAAAAAAAGAGGTACATTAAAGAATTGATGATTTTTTTTTTTTCTACACGGCGAATCTGTTTTGCTAATGCTTTTTTCTTTTGGCGAATGTTTTTTATTTTTAACTAGCTGACCCGCCCGGCGTTGCCCGGGTCCGTATTAACAATATTAAACGAACTTCAAATTTGTATGATTTTACCATTAACTCGTTACATGCAGAAATGCATTGTCTGAAATACGTAGCCACTGACTGTGTGAAAAATCGGTTTCAAAAACAACTAATATTAAGCTCTAAAAATACTCAAAATGAGCAATGAAAAACGCGGGAGGGAATATGTATCCAACGATTGCATGATTTTCGTGTAAAAAAGCTGATATTTACCCGTAAAAATCAGTGTTAAGTCATGTAACTAATTATTATTTTCACATACAAATCCCAAGTGAAATATTTTGAATTTCAAACTAATTATATCACTCTTAAATCCGACTATACCATGAATGAAATCGATACACGACTGGTAGCTAAAAGGTTGGTATATAATACTATAATTTCAGAGCTATTTAACAAAAGTAAGTGTTATTTTTAATCAAATCTTGCGTATAGGTTCACTCTGTGTATAAATTCCTAACCTTAAACTTTTATACCGTAACCAGAACCTGTCTGTAACCTAACAGCGACTTAACAGTACCCTACCGTAAATTAAATATAACAGAAATGTAACCTAGCCTAAATGTATTCACCAGGGGCGTGCCGACCCAGTGTGCAAAGTGTGCAGTGCACACAGGCGCCAGAGTAGTAAAGGCGCCAGAAAGTTCAGTTGAGTAAAAAATACTTTAAAAGAAAAACTCTTAATTTAGTTATGCTAAAATATATTACATTTTCTTGATATCTTAATTATGTTTTACAGATTCACATGAGAAAATTTTACTTATAAACTATCAATTCCTTTATTTATTTATTTCGTTTTGTTCTATTTCTAAGTCCCCATAATGAGCGATTTAGATATAAACCTGTCCAGTTTCTCAGGAAACAGGCGAGCACCTAATACGTTTGAAAACAATGAAGGGCGCCAAAATTCCCATGACTGAAAACATGCAACACTGTTATTTCAATGTAGTAGTGGCAAGGTGGACAACAGCTTTATTACTATTGACGCTAAATTCCATCTGTTTTTTAATTTTTAAATGGCAATCATTACGTTCCTGCAGAACTTTTCTCACAAAGAAAAAGAAAATTTCTACTAGGAAATATCGGTAAACATTTCAGCTATCAACTTATGTGTAGTAATAGATTTATACGTCACAAATGTCTTATACATATGATGCACATGTATCTCATGGTGATAGCCATAAGTTTCCTATAATTTAGAAATTATATGTAAAAATCATTTTCAGGAATAATAAAATCATAGTAAATTTAAAATTATGTTCTTCAGAGGAAAAACTATTTTAAAGATTTTGTATGTGAAGGGGACAGAAATTTTAATCACAAAATAAATAATTAATAACATTAACCCTTTCCGACGCAGAAAAATTCTGTTCGTAAAATGATGAAATGATTGACTGACACCGGAATCAACAAACGACTTCTTTAGAAATTAAAAATAACTCAGAAATGACAGTTAATAACGAAGAAAAAGTCTAAGAAATGCAGCATACCAAACCAGCCATATACGATTCATAATATCTTCAAAGACACTGACAGAGAAAGAGAAAAAAAAAAATCTTTATGAAATTGTGCTGAAACATCCATGTTTTAGAGTTTTCTTCAAAACTATATCCGATTTTTTTTTCTTTTGGTTTTTTCAAATATTTCTACGTTTTGAAATTTTCATAGTTGATGTAAATGCATTTTTCCGAAATGCTCTAAAAAGATTGGGTTGAAATACCAATGTTTTAGTTAGTTTTAGCGTAGAAAAAAATATCGTCTTCGGGAGGCGCAAATGACCTGCGGTCGCAACTTTTCTGAAAGGGTTAAGATTCGTATTTTTTTAACGATTTTAGTTGAAGAGTTGGTCTCACTTTTGATAGAATTTTTATTACTGTGTCACTGCAACCGAATTGTGGGGGAGCAAGGTCGAAAGGGAGAGAACATCACTCACGGAAACATATCTTTTTGGGGGGAAATTCGAAGGGTTGATAATGATATTTTTTCAGAGATTGCTGCGTTTAAGATGAAAAAATACGAACTTTAAGAATGTATCGTCTGTTTTACCTTCTTTTAATTAGTCGCCCGATGTGTGTTGCTTCCCTTCCAACTCCCTTTAAATGAAATAAAATAAAATAAATCAGTATTTGGATCTACGCTCTGCGGAAATCAAGGATTGAACATGGTGTCGATTTTTGCAAAAACAGATCGTTTCTTGGTGAGTTTTTAATTAATAGATTGGCTAAATATAAAAACTTAAAATCTAAGTTTGAGATGTGTCGGCACATGTCTTGGTTTTTCTTCATAGAAATTTCCAGACTTTCGGGTACAATAAATTTCTCTGGCCATCTCACATACACACACTCTTATAGCATTTGTATTATTTTATCCGAGATAATGAATTTCTTGTTTAATGCAGGATTCTGATACAGATGGGTTCTATTTTCGTAGGTTTTGCTGTGTTTCGGATTTTTATTTATATAGATGCCAAACTTCCTTATTTTTCAAGTCAATTACACATGTTTGGAACCACAAATCTTATTTAATAAAGGCAAAAAATATTAGAACCTCCTAGAAAAGAGGCACATTTTTTATTAAATAAATTTTCTGGATAAAAAAAAATTACTTAACCTTTGAAAATATCCGAAATGTTAGCAACTATGCATTTGTACAAAGTAATGATTTTTTTTTTTTTTTTTTTTTTTTTCGAGAATTGAGGATGAGGTAGGAATGTAGGGCGGCAACAGAAATTCTGCACACAGGCGCCAGATACTGTTGGCGCGCCCCTGGTATTCACTTTATTGTAACATATCCTCAGTGGCGTAGCTAGCGGGGGGCGGAGGGGGCGGTCCGCCCCGGTTGTCACCCTTTAAGGGGTGACACCCAATCTTTATTTGCAAGTACATATATACAGTCGAGTCTCTATATAACGAAATCCACCGTTATAGTAAAAAAATCGTTATATAGAGAAATTCGATGTATAGAGAATGATGTTAAAAATCGTATTTAATGTGTGAAATTTGAACAAATATTATTTTTGATCTTTTGAATTAAGAATTAGAAATTTTTAAAAGCAAATATCCACCTAATATTATATTTCTTAAATATTTAAGCTGTTTCAAAAAAGAGAACAGACATTTATTTGAAAGCTTAATGAAAATCAAATAAGGAAGACTTGCATTAATTTCAAACGAAGAAATCTGTAATTTTTTGTTGTTTTGATTTTAAAATTGTTACACTCTCAAAAAATGCTCAAATTTTAGCAAGGAATGAAAAATTGTAATTAACATTTTCCTCCATTTGAAGGCCTCTCTTGTGTGCCTCTCATTGATTCCTCTCTTACATGTGTATTAATCCAATTGACTCTGTTTTGAGAAAGATGTGGAAAGGTTTGTGGGAGGTGGGATGAATTCGCTGGATTTAAAGAACAAGGAAAGAAGCAATACATACATACATACATACATATATATATCCTTCTATAGTAAAAAAAAACTAGCCTTAAAAGGAATGACTCCTGGAATGATGCTGATGTGGAAGATTTCCGGAACTAACGAATCCGGGTTTTCCACTCCTTCCATGAGTCGAATAGACCAATCAGGAAAGGGCTCCGTCTATGCATCGCCATATGGGTTACCATAAAGAGAGGAAAGGTTACCATCGCCAACAATCGCCAAGCTTGTCGCCAACTTGGCGATATATCGCCAAATTTGGCGACCAAAATTAGTTGTCAAAAGTGACGCCAACTTGGCGATAACTGTAATATTTCGCCAAATTTTTTATTTCTTTACAACACCAGTCGTTTGATACATCATTTGAGAGGTTTGCAACTGCTTATTCATATAATGGATGTCTTGTGTGTTATCCCCCATTCTGCTCCCCAGGGGGGACACATTTTTATTTTTTTTACAACACCAGTCGTGTTACACAAGATTTGAAAGGTCTGCAACTGCTTATTCATATTATGGATGTCTTGTGTGTCACCCCCACACTCTGCTCTCCCCAGGGGGCACATTTTTAATTTCTTTACAACACCAATTGTGTTATACATCATTTGAGAGGTCTGCAACTGCTTATTCATATTATGGATACCTTGTATGTAACCCCCCCTCTGCCCTCAGAGTGGGCGCATTTTGTAATTTCTTTACAACACCAATTGTGTGACACATCATTTGAAAGGTCTGCAACTGCTTATTCATACCATGGGTTATTGGCGAGCGCAGCAAGCAGGGGTAGACAATAATTTGGAATCGCGAAGCCATTACGCGGGGGGTTGGCGAGCATAGCGAGCAGGGGGGCGGGGCCCCCCTAGTATATATATATATATATAACTCAGCACAGATATTTCGCTATATAGAGACTGTTTTTAATGTAATTATGCGAAAAGGGGACCGTTCCTACAAAAAATTCGTTATCTAGAGAAATTGGATGTATGGAGTTTCGTTATAGAGAGACTCGACTATATATCATCTTATAAAATTTTGGGAAAGAATTCTGGAAATAAAATAAAATTTACAGCCTATCACACAAATATATATATATATATATTTTTTTTTTATATATAGGCACCACATTGATTTATGAGGAGTATGGGTTGAATTATGAATTGTCCCTGTAATTTCTTATATTGGAGGCCTGAAGATAAACTAAAAAAGGTTTCGTCATTTCCCATGTTATAAATGCCATGCATTCATCCCCCCCCTTTTTTTTTCTTAGAGATTAAACTCGCATACAATATAATCCACATTAAAAGATAATAATAATCTATACTTTAGTCTGTGTCAGCACCCTTGACTTCCAAAAATGCATAACTTTAGGTTGTAAACTATGTTGCGTCTCAAAATTATATTGATAGGTAACTTTTTGAAATAATTGTTCAAAAATGAACCAATAATCACGAAAGAAAAAAAAAAAAGAAGCAATGATAAGAATCGTAGCATAAGTTTATTCTGATAAAGAATACAGTAAAAGTTTACAGAAATTTTGTTAAAAAATCAAAATAGGCTTTCCTATACCTATAAATGTACGGACTTTTTATTTTTTTTTATTTTTAAATTATAATTTTGTATCCATTTCTTTGAATTATCTATAAAATCACATCAGGCATGCAAAAAATATTGAAATTTTATTTGTAATAACGTAGAATTCAGGGGCGGATCCAGAGGATCGTTTTTTTTTGGGGGGGGGGGGCGATACTAAGAAACATAGAATCAACATAGTCATAATTTCTGTTCATGAAATCATTTCTTGTACAGTTATTATTAAATGAATGATCAAATGAAATGCTTTTCCGTGATCTTCTGAAAAAATACGCTTTCTTCCGCGATCTTTTGATTAAATTCGCGCTCTTTTCGCGACTCTTTGACGGAATTCACATTTTTTGGCATTTTTTACTAATTTCGCGTTTTTCCCCGCGATACTCTGTCAAAATTCGGGGGTTTTCTGCGATCCTTTGACGAAATTGGCTCTTTCCTGCGATACTTTGACAAAATTAGCAATTTTTTTGCAATCCTTTGAAAAAAGTAGCTCATTTTTCCGCGACTTTTTGACGAAATTGAAGTTTTTTCCGCGACACTTTCACAAAACTCGCGCTTTTCCAGCGATCCTATGTCCAAATACGCGCTTTTCAGCGATCCAATGTCGAAGTTTGCGTTTTTTACGCGATCCTCTGTCAAAATTCGCCTTTTTGCCCGTCTCTTTGACAAAGTTCGCACTTTTTCACGGTACTTTGACAAAATTAGCGCTTTTTTAGCAATCTTATGTCGAAGTTCGCGCTTTTTTAGCGATCCTATGTCGAAATTCACACTTTTCCGCTACCTTTTTACGAAATTCGTTCTTTTTCGCAATACTTTGACAAAATTAGCACTTTTTTGCAACCCTTTGAAAAAAGTAGCTAACTTTAGACGAAATTCGAGCTTTTTGCGTGACACTTTGACAAAAATCGCGCTTTTTCAGGGATCTTATGTCGAAATACGTGCTTTTTACGCGATCCTCTGTCAAAACTCTCGTTTTTTCCAAGACCCTTTGACGAAATTTGCGCTTTTTCCGTAATAATTTGACAAAATTTGCTCTTTTCCGCGATACTTTGACAAAATTAACGCTTTTTCAGCAATCCTATGTCGAAGTTCGCGCTTTTTCAGCGATCCTATGTCGAAATTAGTACATTTTCTTCGATACTTTGCCTTCTCTTTTTCCAACCCTTTGACAAAGTTAGCGCTTTTGACGCTTTAGCGCGTTTTCCACGACCTTTTGACGAAATTTGCTCTTTTTCCGCGATATTTTGACAAAATTAACGTTTTTTTACAAACATTTGACAAAATTCGTACTTTTTCTTCGATTTTTTGATGAAATTCGAGCTTTTTCCGCGACACTTTGAAAAAACTCACGCTTTCAGCAATCTTGTGTCAAAATTCGCGTTTTTTAGCGATCCTTTGAAAAGAGTAGCTAACTTTAGACGAAATTCGAGCTTTTTGCGCGACCTTTGACAAAACTCGTACTTTTTTTGCGATCTTTTGTCAAAATTCACTCTTTTTCCGCGACACTTTGACAAAATTAGCGCTTTTTAGCGACATTTTAATGAAATTCGCGTTTTTTCCGGAACAATAGAATGTCTCCGACGGAGTCGCAGAAATTTCTTCCGGAAGATAGTATAAATTCAACATTGGTTTGGGGGGGGGGGGGGGGCGATCGCCCAGATCGCCCTCCCCGTGGATCCGCGCCTGGTAGAATTGTAATTGAAAAATATGGCGGATTTGGGGTGTGTGTGTGTGTGTGTGTGTGGGGGGGTGACACCATTTACATCCGCCCCGGGTGTCACCCATCCTAGCTACGCCACTGCATATCCTTATTCTAATCATAACATAAACGCAATTTAACTTTAACCTAACTTTAACCTAAGTAATATAATAGAAAAAAAACATTTTAAAAAATTACTATTTCTTCGTAAAATATGCTTCAGCTGTAATTCGTTTCTTTCAATTCGTTTTATTAATACAAAATTCCTTCCTCGTGCTTTTGTTTGAGACATTAAAATTTCAGCGATAAATGATTTAATATTGCAAACCACGGAGTAAGACACTTCTTACTCCGTGTTGCAAACCTTTTTTCGGTTTACTTCGCCTCCACCTATCTTTTTCTCCATAGTGTACAGCAGCTGTGATTAAAAAAAAAAAAAAACTCATTTAAACTGACAGTTTGCCAGTCTATGAATTTTAAAGGTCTGTGCCAGCTTTTTAAATTATTTCTGCGAAAATTTTATGCAACCAATCAACCATAAGAAAATGAAATGGAAAAAAAAGCGAAAAAAGGCGATTTTTTATGAGAGTGAGCTTTGGAATTTAATTAATTACTCAGTTAATAAATAGAATTTTGAAATTCTGAGCTTCAGGTGCGTCAGGAGAGACATTGGGCTACTCTCAAAAAAATTTTGAGCTTCGTACGTGCTGTAGATTTTGCTAGCCATCGCAGACACACAGACACACACACAGACAGACAGAGCGTTTTGTTCTTTTATTAGTATAGATTAGCCAAATTATTAACGTTGGACAAATGTCAGCGAGAACACTGTGTAGGTAGTAAGTTTATTATTAAACTGTTGTAATAATTTTATTTTATGCTAAGAAAAGTACATGATGATGAAAAATTGAGTGTATAACTAGTTCAAAACTACATAGCAACATGTTAGCTTCATAGCTGCAAATAGGATGAGCGAGTATTGAAACACTTTTTTTAGATGCAATTTAGTAATTTTACAAAACTGCAAATGGGTCTGAAACTGAAAACTAAAATAGATTTTTGAACAGAATTTCCTTTGAATTTTCGGAACAGAAATTCATTTAGTGACCTTGGAAACTTTTCTAGGAGAGGCTAAAAATATTTTAGGGGAAGGGGGAGGGGGTCTGAGCCGCCCATAGCACCCTCTTAGCTACGGCCCTGTTTGTAACACATTTCATATTCCGAGTGAAAAAAAAAAAATCATTCTTAAGTGTAATATAAGGAAAGAATAATCTATTATCATATTTCTCATGTATATTTTATTTATCATGTAATAAATTTAATTTATATTAATTAACATTCAAATTCACATTTATTTTTTTCTGGAATGTACTCCTGTTCAACTTTTTTGTGAAAATCCCTACAACCTGAGTTGTAAAAACTTTAAATCTAAGCCGCATGAATGATTCTAGAGTGAACCCCAACCCGCAGAAAGAAAATTAGGATTACCCAGACCTAAAAAGAAAACAAGTTGGAAATTGTACGTCAAGCGTAGCAAATGAGGTAACGCTCGTACTATAAGGAAGTTTTAAAAATATTCAGACCTTAGTATAATAGCATGCATTCAGTACTTCGGATCTACAGTAGAGTATCCGAAGTCTTTTATGTATCCTTGTAAATATTATTCTGCTTGTGGAAATCTCTGCAATGTATCAATTTCAAACTAAATGTGAAATAGTTTAATATTATTAAAACACGCCCCAAACAATGTTCCCCCCTGTAAATTAATAACAAATACTTACAAATAACGTCTTTGCACCACAGATTGAACAGAATGTATATTTTAGTATATACTTCATAGATGTAGATTAATTTTATTGTGTTCGAAAGAGTGTAACACCAAAAAAAAAAAATGCACTTGAAACTATTTTTTCCTTTTGGCCGTAATGTAACGGAAGACTTTTGATTGTTCCTGTAATTAAACTATGCATCCGATTTTTATAAAATTTGAAATGACTCGACAGAATTATGCAACAATTATAATTTTAAATTTCAAATGATTTGGTTGAGTAGTTTTTGTTCTGTTTTATGCGGACAGACGGAAGGGCTGGACGACGACTATAGGTATTTACATAATTACGAACGCACCTAAAAATAGCGATAAGCCGACCAAATGCATATCCTATTCAAGAATCCGAAAAGTGTCCACAATTTAGACGTCTTACTATATTTGAACATTAAACCCGATTTTACCTGACCCGCCCTGTGCTTTGATTCGGGTTCGGTTGATGCTAATCTTATTCTGCCTGTGCGGGTCGGAAACTTTAAAAGTTTCAGATTGGGTTTTTTAACCCGATTTTTGAAAGAAAGATCAGAATATTTTTTTCAGACAAAAAATTATATGTTTGAATGTATAATATGGGATATAATTCGACTTCTAATGACTCTAACACACATATATGTCAACAATTTGCTAGGCTCCTCCAGCCCCCCCTCAGGAAAATCCTGCGCCTCTATTGCTTACGAAAAAAAATTGGTATAACTGAGGAAGAAACAGTCTCAACATTTATTAATTCTAAAAAAGTATAACCCGGCAGGATGCGTGCCGGGCCTAAAAGACCCGGAATGCGTATGGTTTTTACAATCGTAACCACTAATTTTTTTTAAGTAATCTTCAACTTATTTTATGGCAGAATTTGTAAGATTCTTCTCTATCTAAATAAAGAGATTGCTATCATTTTATTTTATTGGTGACAAAGTTAAAACCATTCATACCCTGGGTAAGCGCGCGTTCTCCCGGTTAATGGTAGTGATAATGAATTACTTTCGGCTGTAAGTACCACGAAGCGGGGGGGATAAAGGGGACGGTCGCCCCGGGCGCGGAAAGTGAGGGATCACCAAATTTATACTATAAACCTAGTTTGTTTCTTCTTTTCTTGAAAAAAAAAAAAAAAAAAAACGTACATATTGGGATTTTTTTTTTTTTTTTTTTTTTTTTTTTTTTTGTGACAAAAACATACATTCTTAAAATAGAATGTGATTTCTTTCTTGGAATCCAAAAGGAGTTCTAAACTGTTATACTATACTGTAGATACATTTATTCTACAAGTGTTTTCCAAAATATAAGTGAAATTTTATCTGATTCTATTTAGTTGTTAAAATCAAACCTTTTAAATTTCTAAAGAAAACGTGAAAGATGTATTCAATAGATTTTATTTGTGTTTCCACACTTTTCAATTTTGTGAAGCCTGTAACAAATAGAAGGGGGGGAGGGGGGCAAATTGAAACTTTGCTCCTAGCGCAGCTTTCTTTTCGCGCGCCTTTGACTTCCGATAAGGTTAAACATAAATTTGAATACAAGATGGCAGCACCATAAAATAACAGAGAAGAATGTTTTCAATCGTTTTTAGTTGCTTTCAAAATTTGTTAATTAAAAAAAATATATATTATATTGTATGTTATTATTTATTTATTTTACTTATCAATTATTTTTTCTGCAAAAAAGCTATCAATTTAATATTTTTTTTTCTTTCCTTTACTCTACCGCCCCCCACATAAATAAAGTATTTTGTAATAAAATAGCCTCTTTGGATTTAAGAACACTTTTAACGCGCATTTACGTTTTAAAGGTAACTACTTTGTTAACTTTCAAATTTCTTGTCAAAATAGTTTAAAAGAAAAAGCAAAATAAAATAGAAAGTTCATTTTTCTTGCACAGCATACTTTGGAAGGGAGCGATACCTTTAACGCGCATTTACGTTTTAAAGGTAAGGTAATTACCATAAATTTCAAATTTCTAGCCAAAATAGCTTAAAATAAATAAATAAATAAAAAAGAGAAAGTTGTTCTCTCTTGCACAGTATACACCGGGAAGGAGTGATGACAAGAAATGAGTATGTTTGGCGTGGGGGTAGGGGGTTATGTTTAAGCAGAGTTCAACCCATTATAAATCCATTAAGGGGGCTCAGAAATTGAAAACTTTTCAAAAAATCGATTTTTTTATGATCTAGTTTGATTATTCAATCAATTATTAACTCAATGCAAAAAACCGCATAAAAATATTTGCATTTTTAACGGAGTTATAAGCATTTATGTATCAACACTTTCATAGCCGCACCCATATACACTATATTGCCATTGATTATTGGACACTTGCGATTTTAGACATTTTACTAAATATCTAGAAAAATACATAAGGAATCATCTCGAAACTCTTAGTGTATAAATATAATAGTATACGCCATACATCACCGTGAAGATTTTTTACCGAAACTCCATAGGGGACCGTCAACAAATTAAAAAAGAATGAATATCTTTTGAATAACCCTGTCAAAACTAATGTAGCAAAAGTGCTCAAACTCTAGATTATGATTGAATACCTTATTGTAATACACTGTGTTCATTTTTATGCAAATAGCATGCATACTCGCAGAGTAATTAAGGTTTTTATAAAAATGGTCCCAAATTTTTCCAAGTTTTTTCCTTATAATTTTCAGAGTTCTTAATATAAAATAATAATTTTTTCAGAAAATAGGACAAACAACATTGCACACAGTACGCTGTAATCAGAATTAAAAAATAATAAAAATTGTATGAAAAATGAGTAGGTTTACTAAATAATTTTTTACTGCGCATGCGTCAAAGATATCAGAATTTCATTTGCATATTATGTTAGCTAAATGTATAGAGCAACTTTTGTAAAAGTCTCAAAATCATAGCTTGAAAATTCTGAAAGTAATCGTCTATAGAAAAAGGACAAAATCCGTTGTTTCCAAAATGAAGCAAAAAAATGAGGGATTTTATCCAAATGTATTAGTACATCCCGTATTGTGTATTCTATATTGACACTAATCAATGAATATATGGATACAACCCCTCTTGTTTTTGCTTCATTTTGAGAATAACGGATTTTCAACTAATTCAATTGACGATTATTTTCAGAATTTTCAAGTTATGATTTTGTGACTTTGCCAAAAGTTGCTCTATACATTTAACTAACATAATATGCAAATGAAATTTTGATATCGTTGACGCATGCGCAGTAAAAATTATTTAGTAAACCTACTCATTTTGTGCACAATTTTCATTATTTTTTAGTTCTGATTACAAGGTACTGTGTGCAATGTTGTTTGTCATATTTTCTGAAAAAAATATTACTTTATATTAAGAACTCTGAAAATCATAAGGAAAAAACTTGGAAAAATTTGCGACCATTTTTATAAAAACCTTAATTACTCTGCGAGTATGCATGCTATTTGCATAAAAATGAACAAGGCGTATTACAATAAGGCATTCAATCATAATCTAGAGTTTGAGCGCTTTTGCTACATTAGTTTTGACAGGGTTATTCAAAAGATATTCATTCTTTTTTAATTTGTTGACGGTCCCCTATGGAGTTTCGGTAAAAAATTTTCACGGCGATGTATGGCGTATACTATTATATTTATACACTAAGAGTTTCGAGATGATTCCTCATGTATTTTTCTAGATATTTAGTAAAATGTCTAAAATCGCAAGTGTCCAATAATCAATGGCAATATAGTGTAATTTCAACTTTAAGTCGCGTTTTCTCAAAACTTGATTTTTGACGACTAACAACAAGATTTTAAAAAATATATATTTGATAAAATGGCTTAATTTTTTTTTTTTTTTTTTTTTTTTTTTTTTTTGTATGCATATAACATTATTATCTATAGAATGAATTAAAGATATAACTATCACTTAAAAAAAAAAAAAAAAAAAAAACATCATTAAAAAATCTCTCAAATTTGAAAATTTAAAAAACCCCTGAAAATTACAATTTGTTTTTCGTTAAAAATACTCAAAATATTAAACTATCTAAAATATATTAATTCATTCTATAGATAATAATGTTATATGCATGAAAAAAAAAAAAAAGCCATTTTATTAAATAGTTTTTTTTTTTTTTTTTTTTTTTTAAATTTTGGTGTTAGTCGTCAAAAATCAAGTTTTGAAAAAAGGCGATTTAAAGTCTAAATTATATGGGTGCGGCTATGAAAGTGTTGATACATAAATGCTTATAACTTCGTTAAAAATGTAAATATTTTTATGCGGTTTTTTGCATTGAATTAAGAATTAATTGAATAATCAAACTAGATCATAAAAAAATCGATTTTTTGAAAAGCTTTTAACCCCTGAGCCCCCTTAAAGAGACTTTGAAATCGATCAGGTATTTTCGGAGTAATCGTGATATTAAAACGATTTTTTTTTTTTTTTTTTCATTTTACTTTTTAACACTTCGCTTTTTAAAATACCAATTTAACAAGCATTCATCGCTTAAAAATAATCATGTTAATTTTCAATTCAAACAACTTCAAAGAAATCTTTGTTTTAAAAAATTGCTTTAGAACCCTTTTGGAACAGGGATATCGAAATAAAAATTAGACTATGTTTGACCAGGGATTGTCGTCATTATTTTCTCATCATTAAATTAAAAATCGGTTCGGTAGTTTTAGGAATGACCTCATATAAAGAAACATTTCTACGTGTATAATATTAATGTTAGTTAACAGCTGTTGCGAATGAGTTTGCCCACGTCTTCGGATTTAGAAATACAGACACCAATTTAAAATAAATAAATAAATAAATAAAATTGTAATTTAACAAATTACAACAACTATTTGGAAAATAATATTTTCAAAGACTGTAATTTTAAACTTATAAATGATTTCTATATTTAAAAAAAAAAAAAAAAAAAAAAAAAAAAAAAAAAACAAGTTGGAAATTGCACGTGAAACGTAGCAAAATAGGTGTGTTCGTACGATAACGTTATTACACCTCAGCAATGTATATCTTATTCATAAAATGTGAAGTAGTTTATTATAATTGAAACACGCCCCAAACAATGTTTCCCCGTATAGCAATATGTAGTGGAATACTTTTGTGTAGCCCTGTAATTTAATAATAAATATTCTTTGCATCACAGATTGTACAGAATGTATATTTTAGTATATACTTCATAGATTCATGTCAATTCTATTATGTTCGAATGAGTATAACACTATTAAAATGCATTTGAAACTTTTCTCCCCATTGACCGTAATGTAACGAAATACTTTTGATTGTCCCTGTAATTGATCTATGCATCCGATTTTCATAACATTTGAAAAGACTCGACAAAACTATGTAATAATTATATGTTTTAAATTTCAAATGATTAAAATGCATTTGAAACTTTTTTCCCCATTGACCGTAATGTAACGGAATCCTTTTGATTATCCCTGTAATTGATGTATCCATCCGATTTTCATAAAAATTGAAATGACTCGACAAAATTATGTAATAATTATATATTTTAAGTTTCAAACGATTCGGTTGGGTAGTTTTTGCGTTGTTATATGCGGACAGACAGACAGACAGACAAACAGACAGACGGACGGACTGAGCGACAACTATAGGTGCTACGTATTTTTATAATTACGAACGCACCTAACAATAATAACATCATTTTTATGATGATCAAAACGTAGCTTACATAATAACAGAGCCATATTAATATGCCTGGACATTTAGAGTCACGTTAATATTGCTGGACAATCATGAACAAATATTAAATGAAATTTCGGTTTAACAATTTTCGGTACTGTAAATTTTTAAACTTCTAAACATCGCACATTTTCAATTTTTATTCCGTCGTTTAAGAAAAAAAAATTGCTTTTAAATGCAACTTGTCTGAAACCTGTATCTGAATTTGTTTTTGAGTTATTAATTTTTTGGTAGTTTTCAGTACTTTTTTGTGGCAACAGAAGTATTCCATTTTTGGACATTAAACATGGACCAATCAGAAAAAGAATAAAAAAAAAAGAAGTATTCCATTTCTAGACATTAAGCACGGACCAATCAGAAAACGAATAAAAAGATTCAGATATACTTCAGATTTCCTAATTATCTACCTAGAACAACAACTATTTTCCAAATAATTAATAATAATATTTGAAAAGTTAATTTAAACTTTATAACTAATTAGAATCCTTTAAAAGTTTGTCCTTTCAAAAACTTGTTAATATAAGGGTCGCTCAAATGAAAGTGGAATTGCTGTAATAATTCCGGCATTTGAAGGACTAAATATGCTCTTATAGAGGATTTTATTTTTAATTTTTTTTCTTTTTGAAAAATGTCAAGGGCATCTTTGTATATCTGTTGAGTATATCACATCAATAACAATTCAATTTTTTTCTCGAACTGACTTTTAACTTTTAAAGCAAAGGTTACCTCGTATTTGGACCTCACTCGCTTACCACTAAATTCATAAATTTAGATTGCGTTGATAATTACCATGAATGTTTTAAAAAACATAACATAATATATTTGTGCAATAATGACAAAAGAATTTTTATTTCATTCACATGAAATTAAACTATCTGACATCCTTTTTTTTTTTTTTTTTTTTTTTTTTTTACATCTGCCTGGTGTAAAAGTGTTAGACTTGCGCTCGGCTTGTGCAGAAAATTTATTGGTCCGAATCTGTAATGAAAACAAAAAAATAAACTCGGCCCGTACATTTTTCTTTTTTTTTTTTTTTTTTTCTTTAGCTTCTGATGCTATTTCTTTCAGACAAGCTAAAAAGTGGCGTGTCAAAAATTGTGTTTGACCAACTGTTGTTTCAACACTTTTTCATAATCTGGCCGTTAAAACGAGACATTCATGCAATCTATATATTTAAAAGACCTAGCTGTTTTTTTAGTCATCAGCCCTGAATTTTCTACTCAACCGATTTTGATTTTTTTTTAAATGAAAGCTATTTATTTCTAATTGTGCCCATTTTAGCTATTTTTTTTTAATTTATTTCCATTTTTATATTTTATTTTTAATTTTAAATGCTTTTTACGATATTTCTTCAAAATAGTGGCAACTCAGTTTAGCATTTCTCTCGATAATAAAAATTTATTTTCCATTATCACTTTCCATCAGTCAGAAGCTTTATTTCATCAGAGAACATGTCCTCGTATTTAAAAGAAAAAAGTTAATTGTTTTCGTAAAAATTTAACCACAATAAAATGATTGCGTATAATTATGCACTAATTGAGGTAAAAAAAAAAATATATATATATTTACTGAGAAATAATATTAATAATGTAAATAAAATAAGAGAAAATAATTTATGATAAAAATTAATGTCTAAAGCAAAATAAGAAAAAATTTCAAATGAGGAAACTGATGTCATTCAGCAACCAGATAAATGTAATAATAATTACAATATTATTAAAGATGCTTTTTTCATATTACTAACAACAGTAACTTAAAAAAAACATTTGAAGAGAAAAGGACGTCACTAACACATCGCATTTTTACTCATAACGATATTACATTTCAATATTTCTTTTCATTTGGACACTGAGATTGAGATTTTACTTTCAGATGACATCAGTTAGTGAAAATGAAATTAGTTCTTTTTTTAATAAAACTATTTTTCTGTGAGTGCATATAAAATAAAATTTCTGGATTTCGCCGGCATTCAGATTACAATTTTAACTGAAGATGTATGAATATTTGCATGCAAAATTGTAACTGGCAAACTTGACATTAAGTTTGGAAATATATTTATTATAAATTGATTCAATAATGTAATTACTTTTGCTTTTTTTAAAACCAAATCGATCGGGTCTTTTAAACATTTCATTAGTCGAATTCGACGGGATTCCACTCGTTTTATTGTTAAAATGCATTTCCTTTTTCTCAGAGTCTATAAAAAAGCGTTTAAACTAAAGAAAAAATCCATTTTTGATGAATCTAGTCAATGAAGAAGTAGCACGTCAAATTGTATCTCTTTATTATTCCGCAATTCCAATGTCTCAGAGAGAAATTGCTAATCAATTGGGTATTTCACGCCGTTCTGTTTGCTATTATATTGATAAACACAAGAAAAATGAAGTTAGTTCATTGCATTCTAAATGGGGTCGCCCTTCTAAAAGACCTCTATCGATTTTTTTTCTAATCGGAGGCGAAACTGAATTCTGCAATGGCAAAATCTACATTCAACTTTTTTTTTTTTTTTTTTTTTTTTTTTTTTGCCCGGCCTTGCATAAAAACTAAAATTTTAGCCCGACCCCAAACCATTATTAAAGCTCAAAGCTCGACATAAGCCCGGGCCGATTAAATTTCTACAAAACATACCGACATTTCTAAAGCAACATTTTCTTACAATACAATATAAAAATTATTCTAAAAGCACACTTTCTTATGCATAGTTTTTATTTTCAGATTTATTTTCAAAATGAATCCTATACAAAATAGCAACATTATTAATGATCACTTAGATCGTTATATATATAAACACTGATTTTAAAAAATTAACTTAGACAATTACATTCAAATGAAGATCTGTTAAACGGGAAAAAAAATATAGACAGGTGCTATTCATAGCAAGTACATCGTCTGTTATAAATGCATTATACTTTTTTTGCACAAATTATCGTATGTTTATGCCAAGATTTTTTATTGCTGTGTGTGTGCAAGGGGGGGAGGGGAGAAGACCTTAAATTTCCGAGTCAAGTTTCAGTACTGTCAACTAGTTTTATGATTTTGCCAAGTTACCATAATTATAAAATGTTATATATTTCTTAGTTATAAAAAGTTCAATAATATTCCCAATTACATTTGTGACTTTTGGCAAGCCTATCAGAAATAGAAAGTATATTTTAAATTTTTATTAAAATTTTAAACAAATTTGCCAATAATGTTTTCAATTTTGTCAAGTGTAACAGCATTCGTGAGCTTTTTTGCTGTAATAATTGGAGGGAGGGGGGTAAGGCTTCCTTCTCACCCTGCTCCCCTCCTTTAGTTAATACCCTGCATTTTGTGCACGAATAAAGACATTTTTCCATTTAAGGTAGGTTTCATTTCACAGGTTTTACAGTACTTGTTATTTATTATTATTATTTGCAAACAAATGTGTTTCTTCTCTTTAAAAAGAATTTTAACTGAAGAGCAAAAATTGTTGCATTGGACCTCATTTTGGTAATTTTTGCAAGGCACAAGAATTTTCATACGAGTTGAACTGGGCTGGGATCAGGCCCATTTTGACGAAAGTTACAGCCTATAAAATAATAATAATAAAAAAAAAAAAAAAAAAAAAAAAGAAAGAAAAAAGAAAAAAAGGAAATAAACGGAAAAATAAATAATTTTTAGATCTAATGATATCTAACAATGCCGCGGCAGAAAAAAGGAAATCTTAAAAAAAAAAAAAAAAAAAAAGTATTAAAATCGGGTTACATAATTAACAATAACTTCTCCGATAAAAGGCGATTAAAAATTGGAAACCACGCTCAAAAAAAAAAAAAAAAAAAAAAAAAAAATGTGTATATATATATATATATGTATATATATATTTAAAATAAGAATTTAAAATTTCACAAGTAATAGATATTTTAATATTGTTACACAAATTGCATTCCAAATTTTCTGCGGACCACAGCTTGATAACCTCTATTTTAAAGTTAAAACTGTTGTTAGCTTTCGTTTTTTCAAAACTAAAAACTAAAACAAAATCACTTCACCTTTTTCATTTACGTATAAAAAACATTTCATATTTATTTACTTAGAACAGGTGTCACAAATAAAAAATTAATTTTTTAATAATAATTTAAATTAATTAATTTTTTATTTGTGACACCTGTTCTAAGTAAATAAATATGAAATGTTCTCTATTTTAAAGATTTGTAAAACTTAAAAAACGTATAATTCATTCTCGTTTTCTTTTATCAATTTGTTAAATAATTTTTTTATTTTGATCCCCTTTTTCAGTCCGCATTCGGGCTGAGCTCATATCAAATCTAGACAAGTATAAAAATAATTGAACACAATACAGGAAATTAAAATGATGTCTCTTTGATTCAAATTTAACAAGTATAAATTATTCTAAATTATTTTAAGCATAAAACTGATAGACTTTACAGATTTTTTAAAAATTTATTTATTACTAAGACAGATCCTTATAATCTTTTTGTGTAATTTAATTAAAATGTTTTAGTCACGGTCACGATTACAAGCTACAGCGATGTAAACAATTGATTATTCGCCAAAATCAACACCACGGGTACGGTCATTGAATCAGTAAAGGCTGTTAAAAGCATGTGGCATCTATAACCTTGGCTAAAAGTCGATATGATTTTTCCGCGCCAAATAATTACTCGCCAAATGTGATTTACTGTCTTGTTAGTAAGAGGATTGAGTTCGGACGCATGCGCACAATTGGTTAAGAAGCGCTATTTCAGATTGATCATTGACTTGCTTGTGATTCGAAGCTTGTTGAAAAATTTTGTTTCTAACTATTAGAAATTTAAAATATGTAGTTTTCGAAGTTAGTGTATGACTTAGCACCATATATATGTGCTATAAAAATTGTAATTATCAATAATCAGTCAGAAATAAATCTATTCGTTGAAGGATTCCTACGGCACCAATAAAGGCCAAGCTACTGCTTTTTATGACCGGTGATTCGTTGTCCATTGGAGCTAAATTTCCATAGCCAATCAAGAAAGGACCACCACACTCCTGCCCAATGTAAGTACGTAACTATCTTTGATTTCGTTCGCTGAAAAGTTATCCAACTACCGCCTTGTTTGAGATCTTATAAATGACTTAATTTAAATCAAAAATATTTTTGTGGCACGAAATCAATTCTGACGCGTCAGCCAAACCTCAGAATCACTGAGAAAATGGCGTACTCTTATAGTGGCAAAACCAGCATGCTTTATTGAAAATTTTCCCGTCTTTCCCCATTTATAAACATTTTGTTACTCATACAGATCTGTCATGAAAATTGAATCAATTTCATTTTATTCATTTGAATATTGCCAAATAAGTAAAATTTAACTAAGCCTAATGAATCGAGCTTTCCTGAATTTTCGTAATACCTCTGAGATTAATATGCAACTCGCATGCTAATGTTGAAAGGTACTTTTCGATCCTTTCCTTGTACAGTAACAAAATAATAAAGCACAGCAGTAAATAAAATAAAGTTCTTAACATTTTGTGTATGCTTTATTATGTAATTTTCATTCTTACCTTTAAAGAATTTGTATGTTTACAAATTACCGAAAAATTGTTTTTTTTTTCTCCCACCACCACGTTTTAAAATAGCAAATTTTCTTCCTTCATTTATTTTTTTTTCTTGTTGCACACGATAACACATTATAAAGGAAGGATAAAATGTATAATACTTACTAAGTACTGCAAAGTTCCAGAACTTTTTTTTTTTAAATAGGTTAAACTGAATTTATAAAGTTGAACTTTTTAATATAGATCAGTTGACAACACAAGCCATAAAAACTTATTTACTTGGGAGTGCTACATAAAACTTTATTACAAACTTCTTATTTTCAATTTAACCTTCCGTCTACCAGACAAAACACCCATTTATCTACGGCAACACCTAATTTTAATTCCAAACTTGCAAACGGCACCAGTAATATTTTAATATAATTTTGCTTTTACAATGAAAGCTTAAATTAAGGAAGTCGTAATATCTAGACAAGTCCTTTATAAATTCCGGTGTCAATCGACAATTTCTCATTTTACCATTGACACCAGAAATATTGCTGTCGGGTCCAATGGACCCGTCTGGTAGACGGAAGGTTAATAAGAAAAAAATAAATTAAGGCATATACTGCATCTTAATATCCCTTTTGAACAAGCTCATTATAACAGTGTTAGTTAGTGAGTCAAATAAGAGATGAGGTTAAAATAGACAGAAACACTAAAATATCACCAACTTATTTGTAAACATTTTCTATTGTAGTTTCAAAAAAAATTTTTTTTTTAAATAAACTATTACATGTTTAAAGTAATATCTTATTCCTTTATAAAACATGTTTCAGTAACATATAAATAAGTAGTTCTATGATTACAATCTTGCATTGTCTTTCTAAATACTCTCTGATTAAAAATGTTTCTCAGAGTGAATCATAAGGTCAGCGTGCAATACTTTTCTTCCAATAAAAGGCTAGGAACTCATAAAATGTTTGGGTAAGGTCATAATAATATTCATAGGCTTTCCAATTATACTAAAATATTTCTTATTTTACATTTGAAAGTAATCTAGCACCCCCAAAATTTCTTTTGTACCTGAGTCTCTTCAAAGAATTCATTTCTCATATTTTAAAAATTAAATATGCAGTCATGCTTATTGTCAGAGGTAGATTACCTTTTTGGCACAAACATAGGGGGCCAGAAGGAAAGAGTCCAATCCAAAGATTTTTGTAAGGAAGGAGGTTTCCTGTATATTAAACTGATATTGTATGCAAAAGAAAATGTGCAATATTCTGTGTTTCATTGGTTTATTGAATCCTAGGTACTACTTGATTATCCCTTTGACCAATTTCGCCAAATTATACAAATTTATGTAATTTTTATTTTAAATAACAAAAGAACAAATTAATAAAAATACAAATTAAAAACCACTTGATGACATAACAAATGTGTTTAATGCCGAGTGAATGTGACATTTACGATAATCCATTATTGACATTTAATCCTATAGTTTGACGATAGCTTTTTGGTCAATGGCCCAGTAACAGAAAATTCTCCAAGTGTCTGTGACAGATACTTCAGGGACAAAAAATAGTTTTCAGGCAAAATATTTTTACTATTGAAGCGTTAATTAATCAAACAATCAATTTCCTCAGTCTTAGGCATAGGAAGTGGGGAGCTGTAGCTCCCCTTAAAATTTTTCAGACGGGCTCAGCTCCCCCGGAGAAATTCTTGCAGCACATCTGTTTACGCTACATTGTTGAATTAAAAAATAAAGTCTACTTTTTATAGGAAATTTCACGTCCAGACTTCATGCGCAAATGCAATTGATCAGTCTGGCCGTGGAAAATCACAGAATAAACAACAAAGAGGAGAGAGAGAGAGGAGGGGGTGAGTACACTGTTGAATTCAGTGGGTGACATTCTCCCCCCCCCCCCCCCTAAAAATTTTGTGTTCCCCAATGAAGCCAGAAATATGCCTCCTGCAGAAAAGTGTCTGAGTTCAACACTGAGGTCAGTGGCGTAGGAACTTTGTACAAATAGGGGGAGTCGGGGTCGGGGCACATTGTGGAAAGTTAGTGGTGGGGATTTTTTTATTCATTTAGGAGGTTTTTCCTTCATAGTGTTGCATTTTTCACAAACCAGAGTATACAATAGTAACACATCAAAAGATCACCAACTCTTTAATCCAGTTAAAATAATTTTCATTAGATATACTTGATGCATAGAAACGTTGTTTATGGACGAACCCGAGTACAATATTAAAATTTAAGGATTCTCCCACTCCCATTTGCCAAAAGGTAAAAGTTCTTTCTGTTGGTTTGCTTGCAAAGTTTTTACAAATCTCTTCCAAATCAATTTTCCAGGCAACCTCTTTGTAAATTCGTAGTAGCATTAAATAATTAAGTATTTTGTAGCAAACCTTTAAGACCACCTTTCTTTCTGGCAATTGAGAGGGTTTCAAACGACGAGAAAAAGGGTGAAGGCACAAAGAGAAGAGAGAGAGAGGAGGGGGTGAGCACACTTGTTTAAGCCTTCATCCTTTTTCTCATCATTTGAAACCATTCATTAAAGAAAATTGTCCAAATCTTCTCACCACTGTAGCACATTTTCAAGCAACAACCAAAAATTACCATTGCTTGAGAAAAAAGTTTCAGATATAATGACAGATTATGATTGGTGGAAGTCCTTTTATATAATGGGAGGTAAAGAGATAATCAGCGAAATTGAAATTGAATTTATTTATCAAATAACAACAGCCGTGGCTTCATCTGCTCGAGTAGAAAGACAATTTTCTTCTTTTGGACTAGATCATTCAAGCCTTCGTAATAAATTAAGAGTGGACAAAGCTTCTAAATTAGTGTTTTTGTTCAAAAAATTAAATCCCTGATTTATTTCTATTTGCTTAAAAGCTATTGAATTAATTGTGATTTTTATCCCTTAATAAATAGCTTGCATTAAATGAATATTTATTTATTTATATTTTAATTTTACTATTTTCTAGTCATTTACAACCTATTTAAGTTTATTTCTTATTTAGTGTACACTATTCAATTACAAAATAATAGAATCAGTGGTGTAGTCGAGGGGGGACGTGGGGGGACGGCATCCCCCCACTTTTTATATTTTTCTGTAGCGTCCCCCTACCTTTTAATGTTCGTGAATCCTTTTTTACTAAGCGTCCCCCAACTTTTTAATGAGCGTCCCCCCACTTCTTTTTATGCGACTACACCACTGAATAGAATGATTGTAGATTAAAGCCTAGATGGTTAATTTTTAGTACCAAACAGTAACTAGAATATAGTATTTACTGAACTATATTTCTTATATTATTCTTATAAATTATCAACATTATTTATTCTTTTTCAGTTATTTTTATAAAAAAACTGCTCCATATATTGTATAAAAACATAATAATTAAAAACAGAATTCTAAAAAAAATCAAATAAATCTGATTTAAATAAAAAAAAATCTGATTTTAATCAAATAAATCCGATTTTTTAAAAAAAATCATGGTTTTTTTCCAACCCTACTCACAAATATGTTAATATAAAAATATTGCAGGCAGAAACTGTTTATAAAGCAGCAAGAAAATTTTGTTCTCTCCTTGTGAAAAAGTGGCCATAAAGCTGCTATCAGATTCACCAATTTTTTGAGCAATTTTTGAGCCAACACTTGATTTCCTCCAACTTTTCATGAAATATTGTCTCAACATCCATTGCGATAGCCAACAGCAGTATGTCCCAACTTTTTTTTTACAGTTCTAAAAGAAAATCTCCGCTAGTCGCCACTTTTTTCTCCAACTTTCAACATTCAACCAAAAAAGCAGATGCAGTTATATATGTAGTGTTGATTCTAGAAAAAAAGAATGCTAGGCAAGAATTTTTTAAAAGGGGGACACTTTTTTTTAAAAAATTGGTACATTTTTTCAAAAAGGAAACATTATTTTAAAACATGGTACATTTTTTCAAAAAGGGAACTTATTTTAAAAAACAGTACCTTTTTTTCAAAATGGGAACATTATTCTTAAAAATGGGCTTATTTATACCTTGTTCACCTAAAATACTTTGAACTGATTTGTTTAAGAGTCCCCTAGAATTTGCAATATTTTCCCCGGATCGATTGAATTCCCACAGGGTACATAGAAAGTGTTAAAATGGCTTCCTGGCACATCAGAAAGATTTAAAAGAACTGCCGATTGCATGAAAGAAATAAAAGGCCACCAGGCACTGCACTGTGCTAAAATGGCTTAGTCAACACGATCTGGTAAAAACAGACTTTGAAACTCAGAAAGGAAATACTGTAGACTGCTCAAATCCACAAAGATTTGAACCAGAGGTTCTGCAGTTTCTGATCATTGTTTTGTTTACATATTTTAAACAGTAATTTCAACGTTATAATGCAATTAAAATTATAATGACTGCTTGCAATAAAGTAAAAAATTAAAATAACTAAAGTAATAAACTAAAATGATAAAAAGTAAGATATTTAAAAAAATGATTACATTGTTAAAAGTAAGCTCAAGCAAAAAATTAGTAATTAACTACAGTATATACTCGCATATACCGTATTTTCGGGTGTATAGTCCATGGCTTATACATGGTGCAGGTTACCGTAAAATACTGTTAATCCACCCTTCCCGATCAAACGTCCCCTCCCCACTTTATACAGGGTTGCAAAAAAGCCAGCTAAAATTTTAAAAAGCCAGGCCGGTGGCTTTTATTGGTTTTAGCTGGCTTTTTTTTGGCCAAAATTGGCTTTTATACCAGGGCTTGAATTTCAGGGCGGGATTCGTGCCCAAAATTTTGAAATCCCGCCCAAAAGAATAACGTGGACGGGAGGCTCCCGCCAAAAAAATTTTACATTTTGAAACTATGATCAACCCTCACGACCGTTTTGAGAATTTTGTGATATTTTCGTGTGACTGATCGGCACATTTTGCGAATTTTTTTTACCGCGAAAGATCATTGAAAATCACGATTTTTTCCGCTACCGATCGACAAATTTCTTAATTTTTTTCCTATAATCGATTGACAAGTTTCATTGTATTTTCCGCGGTTAAAAAAAAGGTTATTCTGTTCCGAATTTAAAAATAAGTAAATAAATAAATAAATAAAAAAATTTAAAAAAAACGCATTTAATGAAAAAAAATTATGATAGTGATGCCACGGACGCGCTATAGCGTGTAAATTACGCAAAAAATCGGAGATGGTACACAAAAAAACAGCTATCGTGCGTCCCACAGGACGCGTGATTTCGTAAAGAATGGCAAATATTGTTAAAAAAATCGCGAAAAAACTCCTCATTTCCTGTACATTTCGTAAAAATATTCGCAAAAGAATGGCTAATTTCGCCACAGAATCCTGTAAAACAGCAGTTTTCGTCAAAAAAAGTCGCAGGAAAACGTCAAATTTCGTACAAAAATCACGAAAAACAAAAAATTTCGACAAAAGATTCACTATAAACGACAAATTTCTTCAAAAGATCGCGAAAAATGTCAACTTTCATCAAAAAATCACGATAAAACGGCAGATTTCAGGAAAAGATCGTGAAAAAACGGCAAATTTCCTCGGACGATTCACGAAAAAACGGCAAATTTCCTCAGAAAATTTGCGAAAAAACGACAAATTTCATCAAAAAAATCCCGAAAGAAAAGGCAGATTTCCTGAAAAGATCGTAAAAAAGACAAATTTCTTTAAAAGATAGTGAAAAAATGATATTTTCGTCAAAGGGAACCTCTCACCTTGGCCTCCCCCAAAAAATATTGCCGGAAGTGCATTTTCCTGTTAAATAAGCTAATTTTCTTGCTTCAATTTATTTTTTTTTATTTATTTCTTTGCTGCTCTAAAATCCGTTTCTGACAGCTCCAAATCTTTCTGAGTTAATGCAATTCCTGAAGGAAGCCATTCATTAAACAAAAAGCACCCTTTTACTTAACGAAATTTTCGTTCTTTAAGAAAAGATATTTTTCGATAAATTTGACTTGCCCCTTTTTAAAAGAAATGCGAACAATAATGATACTTCTTATCTTCAACACTCAAATAAGCATTATTTTATAATTAAATTTGTACCTTGTACATTTAATATACAGAAAAATAATATTGGTTTTAATAATAACAATTAATTATAAATATAAATTTATCAAATTAATTAAAAGTTTTATTAATTATTACTAAAATAATAATTAGCATTAATTGTTATTAAAACAATAATTAGCATTAATTATTATTAAAACAATAATTAGACCTGTAACAAAAATAATTAGCACTAGGAAAGAATTTACCACCAAGTAAAGACTAGACAGTATAAAAGTTTTTTTTTTTTTTTTTTTAAACACATTTTTTATAATTATTCTGAATTGTTGATAAAAATTGCTTCAGTCATTTTTGTCATGTCTGTATTCTGGTAATTCTTTAAATAGAACATAAAATAATAGCGGGTTTTTAACATTTTTTTCTCCCCTCCCCCAAACAGCTAAACTCCCCTCCATTTGTAAATGTTGGTAGGGAGACTCCCCTCCTTCAAAAAATTGAATTTCAAGCCCTGTATACAGTGAAGTGTTTTTATTATAAGCTACACATTTTTTAAGTGTCCTTTAACTAGTTTTAATGATGTTTAATTTACTTTGAGTTTAATAAATTTATTAAAATAAAAAATTGGGATTTTAATTATGATTTATTATGAGAAATTGGGTTATAACCCAATTTTTCAATAGTGAAGACATTAATACTAGAATAACATATTGATGGAGTTGTTAGTAATTTATAATCAGAATTGCAAATATGTCAGCTGAATTTTAAAATGCCCATACCAAGTGCTTTTTCCGATTTACATTAATCTTTAATCCAACCTTGTTTTTCCATTTTTATTTCTTCATAAAATTAAAGAGGACAATGGGTACTTAGTTACATGTTTTATTACTCAACTAATTTTAAGAGTTATTAAAATGTCATGTTTTATTCCCTATAAACATTTAAAATCATACATATAAGAAAAATCACAATTTCTCACTATTGAAAATAATATTATGAATTATGCATATTTCATAATATATTATATTTCACAATTTATTTCAGTATTCTCAATTAGCATATGCATGAATATATTCATGCAAGACGGCATATAAGCACTTTTAAATAACAAAGAACTATTCAAAATTTTAATTCAACAAATTTTACTCAAACATTTTTTGTTGTTGTTTAAGTATACATAATTATGTATAAACTCGCCTCAAATACTGAATCCTTCCTTATTTGTCTTTCAATATTGATCATCTATGACGTAATCTTTACATATTGACTTGAAAAATGTTTCCATGAATGCTTTGATATGTTACATTTTGTCATAATTCAATTAAATATAATTCTTAAGAATGTGTAATATAAGTAGAACTATGAAATATAGAAGTCTAAAACACATTTTTTGTTATATTTTCTTTTTTCCAAAATTTATATTTATTTTTGGACATAATGCCTTCACAGTTGACTTCTAGCAGTTATAAAGACTTACTTATTTGAAAAATTAAATAGAAATTTATAACTTTTTTAGTAGTAAATAATTAAAAATGTATTAAAAATAAATCAATCCAAATTTAATATGGATTTGATACAAATTAACACTTTAAAAATAAAAGCCGGCTTTAAGTGGATAAAACCAAAAAAAAGCCGTCTGGCTTTTTTTGGCCCGGCTTAAAGCCGGCAACCCTGCTTTATAAAGAATTTGAAATTTTCAAAAGATCCCGAATTTGAAATTTTCAAAAGATATGCATTCTCAAAGGCGATTGAGAATGGGATGAATTATTATGAAATGAATGAATCATGAATCTTTGATGAAATGTGCGTTTTTTCGCGATTTTTTAATTGATTTCATGCTTGTTTTGGCTTTTTTTTACAAATTTCTCCATTTATCTGCATTTTTTCGACAGAATTTATGTTTTCTTTTTTTTTTTTTTTAAACCCAAATTTTTTCAAGTATCAAAATTTATGATTCATTCATTTCATCATGATTCATTCCTCTAAGTTTTGTTGAACGATCACGGAAAAATCCCGTGTAAGCACCCCCCTCTAACTATTGTACGATTTTTCGTCACGTTTGGGGGGGGGGGGATTATTGGTATTTTACAATATACAAAGATTTAAAAAAAAAAATGGAAATTGTGATATTTTTTCTACAATTTTTAAACCTCAAAAAAGTTTAATAAAACATCGAAGCATGAAAAATATGCAATAAAACATGAAAAGCTATAATAAGTATTTTTGGTCAGAACTCCTCCATATAAAACAATTTTAACCATATCGACATAAAAAAACTATGTTTTGTAGAAATTCAGTCAAGCTCAAGCTAAGATTTTTTTTTTTTTTTTTTTTTTTTTTTTTTTTTTTTTTTTCCTTTTGGGTTGGCTTGGGACTGAGTCTGGATATTTCAACCTGTACAGATCTTTAATACTAAACTTCAGCTTATTTTGAAAGCAGGTTTAACTTAATCTATATATTCCTTTATGTCCTAAGGAGAGACACTGTCTTAAATTGACTTTTAATAATGTACAATTTATCCCTATCTTGCATTCAAAATGAGTCAGTAACTACATCGCTCAGGGGCATGGATAAATGGTGCAAGTCAATTTTGGATTTTAATGTCTCTACATGTTATAGATATCAAGATGAATTTCTTTGTGTTTAATTCAGGAATGAATAAAGAAAAATTTCCTGATTGGAAATTTTACTCTACAAAAACTATATAAAAATTTAGTTTTTGTATTTTCTCAAATGTACCCTCCGCACACAGAGTTGCAGCTTATGTCATTAAATTTTGCTCCTGTTTTTTATGAAACTTTGCAATTGTAAAGATGTATCTAGAGGCAATATTTAAGGAAATAGCTTATTGTTTTATCTATGAATCGCCTTGTATATTCTATCTATCTCATTTTTTTCTTTTTCTTCAGAGTGGTCATAATTGTGTACTATGGAGCAGTTTCAAGTTGTTACAAGTGGAAGTGCAGCTCAGTCCCAGTCTCCAGCACAGGTAGCAGTTTCAGGTGGTGGAACAAATGAACAAGTTGCAGTAATGCAAGGTATACCATCAGCTGTCCAAGTATCGGGTGCACAAGTTGCTCAGCTCTCTCCACAACCACAGGTAATTTACAAATAATTTCAGTATCCCATCTAATCCCTTGCTTGTCCTACATTTTTGAAGAAATTGTAAGGAAAATATTTTAATTTAATTTTAAAATTTTTATATCATTTAATGTAAAACTTTTTTCTTGTAACATTAAAATAATATATTGATGTATGTATATATTCTTGAATATTTTTTATATCAGCAATGTTTAGCTAAACATTGCTGGAAGTTTAACCATAACTTTAATTATAAAGATGCAAAATTAATTCAAAAATGTAGTTCAATCTTAGATTTAAATTTTAACGAAGCTTATAATATTCATAAAAATACTTCTACTTTAGTAAACGACATGGCTAGCACCCCTTTTCTTTCAGAATTGTGGAGAGATCCTGCGTAATGGCTCTGACTTCTAGCTATTTCCGGACAGTTATGTCATTTCTTTTTATTGTATTTAAACTCTTTACTGACACATTTTCAATCATTCCACAGCCAGTACTCAGGACTATAACCAAGCCGGGTTTTTTGAACCCATTTCATAATTTTTTTTATTTTTTTTACTGAGGAAGGGGATTAAGGCATCCTTGAAACGTCATATGAAATTCTTTGAGGGGTTTGAGTTTTTATGAAAATTGTACGTTATAACGTAGTTTTTAAACTTTTGTATATATTTATTTAGGTTATTTTCTTTTATGACACACTGTTTTTCATTAATAGTATATCAAAATTAAAATTGATGCATTATTTTTTAAATTGTGAAATATATTTATGAAAATTTAAGAGAAATAATTTTATTTCATAGGTTTTACAAGTAGCTCAAGGTGGCCAGCCTATAATGGTACAAGGTATTCCTCAAGGGCATACAATTCAAATTCAGGGTCAACCTGGTCAACAAGTTCAGCAGGTAAGTTTTAGTACTTTTTTTTTTCTTTTTAAATCTTATTTTTTTTTATCCTCATTATTTTAATCATTATTTTACAGATTCAAGTTATTCCTATAGGTCAGTTATCTGGTCAGCAAGGTCAGCCACAACAGGTGTGTATTATCTGTATATATATCTTAATTATCTGTTTTGTTTTGTAGATAATTACTATTTCCCCCTCTTTCCAATTATTCTTTCTCCTAATAATGCATATATTATAAATATGTGTGATGCTCTGAGGCTTTTAATATCTGAGTAATTAAAATTGAGAAGAAATAGTTGTATAATTCATGGTTAATGATTATCTATTAAAATAAATGTGTATTTTAATTATTATAAGCACTGTATTAATATTTCTTGCCTCTTTTCTTGTATCTGACTTGCTTAGTTATCGTATCAAAGGTGTATGATTTTGATACATTGCGAACAAAGAGAGATAATGAAAACTTGTCTTTTGGTAACCAATATCTTTTTGACTTCTGAACTTCTTGAGGCGGAATTGTTTTTGAAAAATTAGTTTGTGTCATTGTGAAAATGTGTTTACGTACATATAGTGAAAATAAAAATGTAATGGCAAATTAGACTCGTCATCCAAATTGAAAATGAGTCTCAATCATCAAATGTACCTGAAAGGTGTTTTTAAGAAACAGAAAAAAAAAAATATGGACTATTTCTGTAAGCTGAGTGCAAATGTATTATTTATTATAAAAGCAACTAAAATAAAAAGATAGTTTTATGTCATTAATCATTAATGAATGTTTAAGACAAGACTATTCAGTCATATTTTCAAGCAATAGTTTAGTCTGTGCAATGTGTAATTTGACAAATACAGTGGAACCTGTCTAAAGTGACTACCTTTGGGACAGGCTAAAATGGTCACTATATAGAGGTGGTCACTTTATGGAATGTCTTTCAAAATGGCACATTAAAATATTGTGGTCTCAAAAATAAGATATATGTAAGGAAAATGCACGTATATTAATAATGAAGTGATTAATTAACAACAATAATAACTGAGTCACTAATTTGAAATATTCTACATAAAACTCGCATTATTTCTTTCGAGTAGTTGAATTTCCATAGTGATTGATTTAAATAACACATAACTACAAGATATCTGTAATTTATATGCATTTTTATTTTCAATGTAATTGCATAACAATAATGTTTCTATAACTGGCAGTAATAAACTTTTCAGTAAAAATCATTTTAGAGAAGTACAAATATCATTTTAATAAAGGACAAAGTGGTCTCTTTATACATTAAGCAAATAGTAACTGCAGGAGATCAATTCCTGTACTTTTTTAATGGATCAAAATAAAATTTCAGAAAATGACCACTTTAGTCTTTTAGTTTGAAAATTTTCGACATGCAGAAAAATGAATGGGCACATTTTACAGGTTCAAATAACATAGACAATGACAGGTTAACAGATCACTTTACACATGTGGACACATTAGACAGATGGTCACTTTACCAGACAATTCTCATTTTATATGAGCCCAAATAAAATTTTCCAAAAGCGGTCACTTTATCCAGGTGGCCACTGTACCAAGGTGGTCACTTTAGCAGGTTCCACTGCATATCTGATTGCAACTTGATTTTTAATAACATTGCCAAAGCACTCCAAAATGGTATTTTTCAGTGTGAAGATTCTGTAGTTTGTTACTGATTATCACTGGAATTGCCTAATATTTGGAATTGACAGCTAAAATGTTATACTATATACATATAAGCTCTTCTGTGTATTTTCAGAAAACAGGAATCATTGAAAATATAAAGCAGCTTAATTAAAATATTAGTTTTGTGTTTGTTGTTTTAACTATATTGAATTTCTTTTTTGTAGATTATTATTCAACAACCAGGACAGAGTCAAATATTGCAGACATCTGATGGACAAACGTTGGTGTATCAGCCTGTACCAATTGATGGTACAAATTTCATTCATGCTCAAGGTGGTATGTATCTAGAAAATTTATTCCTTTTTTTTTTTTTTTTTATCAATGATGAAAAAAAATATTTTGAGAACTGCTTTTTGTTAGGAAGAGGCTTAAATACACAGAAAATTACACTAAATATTTTTAACATGAACTTGTTTTATGAAGTCTTCTGTATCTAATTGCATTATTAGTATCTGAGGCTATAAAAAAATTATTAAGAAATGTGAGCAAAGCAATTACAGTCGACTCTCGTTTATTCAAAATCGAATAATTCAAATCTTCGCTTAATTTGAACTAAACATGAAGTCCCGAAATTTTCAATGGCAGAATAACATTAAAAATTTTCATTAATTTGAACTCATTTTCTCTTGACTTTGTTTAATTCAAACTAACGAGAATTCCGATTCTTCATGTTTCTTTTCTTTCTCATGGATCTCAGATCATTTGAATAACTTTTTTTCTTTGATTTTTGTGAAAATTGTTCTGAACGAATATACATATAATCCAATACATTTGATATCCACTTTCTTAGTGCCTCGTCTGTCCATCATTTTTCTCCCATTGTGCTTGTTTCTAATCTTTTAATTAGTTTATGTATTTATACATTCTAATTTAATGTTAAGTCGTATTCTAATGATAACAGGCGAAATAAATTAAAAAAACACTATAACATTAATTCCTTTGCAATTGTACCATATTAAGCATGTTTTCATATCATATTTTCCATAATTCAAACTTCAGATAATTCAAACATTTCTTGTGGTTTCGACGAGTTCGAATTAACGATAGCCGGCTGTAGTTATTTCATTGTTTGTGCAACATATTGAGTCCCACCTCCCCTGTCTCATCTGAAACTAATTTTTTCCATTCTATTGTAAAAACTAGTGAATACCAGGATTTTTTTTTTTTTTTTTTGGTGTGTGTGTGTTTGTGTTATAAGTCTTTAACACCTAATCCAAGCAATCTTTTTACATGAGTGAAATTTACCATTATTTTTACATTTTTTTAGTACTACTATTGAACTTGTTACTTTTAAGCTATATGAAATATTATACTGCATTTCCAAAAGAAGATTGCACATGCACATGCTTCACAAAGATTGTTTGGAAATATTGGTACAGATAAAATACAAAAACAATTGCTCGGGGCATAAAGTCATTCTATTTTACTTTCGTTCTATTTCATTTTATATCCCACTTTTCATTTATTCATGTTAAAATAAGTAACCCAACTAGATTAAAAAACAAAATGAATAATGTTTAACAGTAGTATATGAGTTACATATGTATACAAATAAAAGTATGCTATTGCTTTTACTAATTGAAATGTAGTAAAATAATAGATTTTGTTGTTTTATTGCATGAAGATGTTTGAAATATTTCAAAAGTTACACCAAACTGTTAATTTTTTTAAGCTTACAAATAGTAAAATAAAAATAATTATTTCAAGCTTAATTTTATTTTTATTTAAAAAAACAAAATTATAATTAATATGTACTTAAAAGAAAAAGAGAAAAATAGTACATACATGGAAAAAACTTCCCAAAAAACATGCAAATATAAAAATATAGTACATATACTTAAAAAAGAAAGGTAGGCTGAATATTCATCTATTTGGCCATATCACTATTTGTTATATCCCTAGCATTTATACAGAATGAAAGTCATGTACATCTATGATTTTCTACTTTTTGTGCTTTTTGAAGAATTCTTAATTTTCTAGCACTTAAAAACAGTTTTTGTACCTACAATTTAAAATTTAATGTCAACTGATTGCTTTATGTTATAGTAATTTATTCACAGTTTTGTAAGATGAATGTTGTTGAAAATAATGGGTTTTTCCCTCTTTCTTTCTTTCTTTCTTTATTTTTTTTTTTATTGCTATTTTCTTTTATTTTATATATTTGCATTTTTTTTTTCAACCCCAAGTGTTCTGTTTTCACCTTTTTGATTGCAGGTTTGAAAGGTCTTAGACTACAGTTTACACATTTTTTAAGTTATTAGATAATTTCTATAACAAACATTTCTTTTAATTTTTAGTATTATTTTTTTTTTTTTAGGTATTATTCAAATACCTTCAGTATCTGTAACCGCTGCTCAGGCAGCACCACAACCAGTTGTACAGACAACTACAACTGCTGCTAGTCCAACTCCTCAGACTATCACAATACCATCCAATGTTCCTCAAGGCAACATAGTTATGGTAAGTAAAAATTCTTTAAAACTTAATACAATAGACTCCCTTAAATCCACGTAGCTTGGGACCAGAGGTTGTGTGGACTTTAGAATTTTGCAGATTTCTGATCATAGTTTGTTTACATTTTTTAAACAATAATTTGTAATAAAAATTATTGGTAATAAAAATTTAGATAATTTAAAATTATTGAAACATTAAAAGAAAAGGCGACATAAATAATCAATAATGTATAATTAAATATTCATTATGAAGATGAGATGCATTTTTCCTAAATTAATCAATGAAACTTGCCCCATAAAGGTGCACACTGTCGATTGACATAAAAATCATAAAATAAGGAAGGTTTATTTCAGGTTTAACTAGTCTTAATAATCCAAAAAGCTTAATTAATGCATACCGTAAAATATCGATCAAATGCCCCCTCCCCACTTTATAGAAAATTAGAAATTTTCAAAAAATCCCGAGAAAGTGTCTGCCCCCCCCCCCCCCCCCCCCAAAAAAAAAAAATGCTGAAAAACGGAAATTACATTAAAAAAATCATGAAAAAAGGGAAATTTTATGTTATGATCTCTTAAAAAACGCTAATTTCGGCAAAGAATCGCGAAAATTAACTGCTAATTTCTTGAAAGGATTGCAAAAAAAATCATGAATTTCGCCGAAGAATCGTTAAAAACCCCACATTCCGGCGAAAGATTGCAGTAAAAACACAAATTATGTCAGATCTTAAATACAATCAAAGGATCATTTGAAAAATGCAAATTATGTCAAAAGATCACAGAAAAATCATGAATTTTTCAAAGGATCGCCAAAAAAAATTCACATTTTGTCAAAAAATAGTAAGAAAAAATACAAATGTGTCATATCTATAAATAAACAGTCAAAAAATCGCAAAAAAAAAAAAAAATTCTGTCAAAAAATGCAAAATTTGTATTAAAAGAATTCCATCAAAAAGTATAAAAAAAACACACATTTCATCAAAGAATCATGAAAGAAACGCACATCTCTACAAAGAATTGTATAAAAAAATGCAAATTTTGTCGAGTATTGCAAAAAAATCCCACAGGTATCTCGCAAAAAATGCAAATTTTGTGAAACGATCGTGGAAAAATCCTGTGTAAGTGCCCCCTCTGATTATTTTATGTTTTTTCATCACGTTTGGGGGGGGGGGGGGATTAACAGTATTTTACAGTAAATACATTTGGCAAAAAGATTGTGATTGCCTGTGATATCGGCAATATCTATTTTTTTCAGAAATGAATTTATTCTTCTTTTTTTAAGAAACAGCATGAATTCAATAATATTAATGAAAATTATTGGTTAAAAAATGTATAGAATTGATATAAAAATAAAAATGTTAAATTTTAACCCTAATCTAAACTGAAAATTTCATTGTTTACATTTGTAAATTATGTGTGGATTTGAGGAAGTCTACTGTATTACCTCTTAATTAAAATATTTTATGCTTTTTTATGATTTGTCTATGTAGATTTTAATCTAAAAGTTTCTATATTTAACAGCAAGTTGTTCCTGGAGCAGCTGGTCTACAAGCAGTACAAAGAATACCTTTACCTGGTGCTGAATTACTTGAAGAAGAACCATTATATGTTAATGCTAAACAATACCACCGAATCTTGAAAAGACGTCAAGCAAGAGCTAAACTAGAAGCAGAAGGGCGGATACCTAAAGAGAGAAGGGTAAATTAACGTTTCATTACTTTATTGAAATTGAAATAGATAATAAAACAACTGATACTCGTGTCTATGTTTTCATTTTAGTACAATAAGCGCTAGAGAAAGATTTGCAACTGAAAAAAAAAGTTTTTTAGCATTTTTTTAAATAAAAATAAAGATAAAAACAAATAAAAAATTAAGCTCTGAGTTTTTGCATGTTATTTGTTTTATCATTTGAAGATAATTTCAGAATTTTTTAAACAAAAAATTGGTGATATTGCTCAAGTTGCATGGATAGATGTCCAAACATGCATGCTATGCACTTTCAATCGAGGAAAGAATCCTATAGATCACCACAATTATTTGCCATCATTTTTTTTTTTTTTTTTAAGCATTTCAAAAGTAAATAATATTGTTTGGAGCTTCAAGCAAATTGAGATTTAAAAAAAATGTTGCAAATCTACCAAGTGGTAACTATTTGAAGCAAAGTGGTACTGTTTGAAGCACTCTTTGGTGCGTTTGTAATTGTGTAAATACGTAGCACCTATAGTCGTTCAGTTCATCTGTCCATCTGCATATAACAAAGAAAAAACTATCCAATTGAATCGTATGAAATTTAAAGCATATAATTTTTTATAATTTTGCTGAGACATTTTAAATTTTAAGAAAATCGGATGTATAGTTCAATTACAAGGACAATCAGAAGTATTCTGTTACATTACAGCCAATGGGGAAAAAATACTTTCAAGTGTATTTTAATGATTATCTCTTTCAAAGATAATAAAATTGATATGCATCTGCGAAATATATGCTAAAATATACATTCTGTACAATTTGTGGGGCTAAGAATATTTTTTATTAATTTACAGGGTCACACACAAGTATTCCAATACATACTGCAGTTATGAAGCTGGACTTGAAAAATCTTTAATCCCCAGAACTCAGGACCTTGTTTTTTCACGATCTTTTGACAAAATTTGCCCTTTTTTTTTCTCATGATTTTTTTGACAAAATTTGCCCTTTTTTTTTTTCATGATTTTTTGATCAAATTTGTTGAGTTTTTTTTCACAATCTTTTGGCTGTGTATTATTAAACTAAGATCTGAATAATTTTAAAACTTCGTTTTAGTATGAACGCATCACATTTGTTACATTTGACATGCAATTTCAGAGTTCTTTTTCACTGGTGTGTTTATAAAAATATTTATTGTATCTAAAAATAACTGAAAATAGCCAAAGCACCAGTAAATTATATTACCTTTAATTTTGAAAAAAAAAAAAAAAAAAAAGTATGTGCAATTTAATATCTATTGCATTCAAACCCTACCCAGTTTGCCATTTTGCATTAAATGTAATTATAGTGCTCCAAAACAGTATAAGCCTACAGACATATTGTACTAAACAACTATGGAAAAATTTTTGAATTTGGCAAAGTCGTTTTACGTCGGATAATTTACATATTACAGGGAATAGAAAACTGTAAAAAATAAATTTTATTTTATTTCAACAGAAAAAACACAAAGATAGATAGAGCTTAAGAGGGGTCATTCCATGTCAAATCAACCAAAAAAATTCAATATTCAACCTGACCATTTCCGATTTCAGTGAAACTGCTAGGGATCATTCTCTATGATGATATAAATTAGAGCATATTTTTATTTTTTGTTTATCGCTTTAAATTTTTATACAATTAATTATTTAAATTTTGAAAAATCACCATTTTTTGACTTGCATAAATATTTTCAATTTTGAATTTCTCAAGTTCTATCAAACATAGAAAGTTTTATGACCACTCATTTCAAAGAGGAGTTTAAAAGGTTTAATTTGATATGCATGTCGACTATGTATAATTAAAACAAATAAAATTTAAAAAAATTTAAAATTTAAAATTTGAAAATTTTTTAGATAGTCATTTTTAAAAATTTTGAAAAAATTGTATGTTTGTTGTAACATTATAAGCTTTAAATTCTGAAATTTTTAGAGTGGGATCTCAATGGGATCAGGAGTTATGAAATAAAAGCTGAAAATTACCATACAAATCATAAATAAATAACAAAATAGACAGAATTGAATTGTTATTTTAATGGTAATGTCTGTTTTTATTTAATAATTCCTGATCCCATTGAGATCCCACTCTAAAAATTTCAGAATTTAAAGCTTATAATATTACAACAAACATACAATTTTTTCAAAATTTTTAAAAATGACTATCTAAAAAAATTTTTAATTTTAAAAAATTTTAAATTTTATTTATTTTAACTATACATAGTCGACTTGCATATCAAATTAAACCTTATAAACTCCTCTTTGAAATGAGTGGTCATAAAATGTTCTATGTTTGATAGAACTTGAGAAATTGAAAATTGAAAATGTTTATGCAAGTCAAAAAATGATGATTTTTCTAAATTTAAATAATTAATTGTATAAAAACTTAAAGCGATAAACAAAAACTAAAAATATGCTCTAATTTATATCATCATAGAGAATGATCCCTAGCAGTTTCATTGAAATCGGAAAGGGTCAGGTTGAGTCACTGGTTGATTTGGCATGGAATGACCCAGAGATAGAATTAACAGGCAACCAGTGTTGTAGTCATAAAAAAACAGAAAGTGTACGATATAAGCAAAGGGTATAGGCTACATCCTGAATAATCCTAGATAGGGTATATGCTAATGCATTATTTGAGAAACAGAGGATGTACGGAACTTCTTTTAAAAAATCCTGAGGGTATACGGTATATATCCCCATATACCCTACACTAAATCCCTGCAGGCAACACTAGTATCTTAGCCTGCCCAGAATCAGAATAGTATTCAGTCAGTCACCCAATTGTTCCACCAACTCTGCAGCTCTGATTACAATTGTATCAAAAAGTTGGAAAAACTTGCTTTGTTCTTACTCTGAGTAGGTATATTTCAACGATGAATCCTTTTCAGTTTATGATAAACACTATTTTGCGTTAAGCGTGTTCATGTTAAAAGGACTAAAATCACAGAAAATTTTGATGCAACTTGATCATGCAGTTGGAAATAGCTTGTGTTAAAAAAAGGCTCATATACTAGAAAAGTACCAAATTTTCAATACAGTTCTACATGAAAACTTCTTCCATATTGTGATTCTATAGAGTTGCATAAATATCGTTAAAAAAAAAATCTCCAGGATTTTTTCCAGGAAACATTTTTTTATCTTTTTGTGTGTGTGTGTTTTTCATTTCTTACAATTTTGTCTTTTTTTTTTTTCAATAATCTATTAAAACTTTATTTGTTCATTTGTCCTTCATTTATGTTATGATCTATCATTTTTTCTGTATGCTATATTTTTAATTCAAGTATTATTTTTAATTGAGCTTCAATTGATTATGATAATAAGATTCATGTGCTTCAAGTATAACTTGGAGATCAAGGAAAACCCAATGAAGATAATTTGATCTTAAAAGTTTTGAGAAAAGCCTCTATATCTTCTCTTAATACCTGAAAAATATATAATGTTCATTTACGCTAGAAAAATTATCTGGTCTATTTTTAAAGTCAAACTTAGTCAACAATCACTGCTGTGCATAATGCTTCATCCCTGATTTGATATGAAAAAAAAATATTGATCCGGAGAATGACTTCAGAGATTTCTTATTAAAAAAAAAAAAAGAAAGAAAAAAAAAAATATGAATCCTGGATAATTATATATTAATCTTGGGGGTTTTTAAAGAAAAATTAATAAGAATTCAGGTTAGTTGTATTTTAAAACTTGCACATTATTCAAATTTATCTTAAATCAAAATATAGGTAATTCTTCAACTGCAAAAATCTTATTTTAATTTTTTATTTTGATAGAAATATTTACATGAATCTCGCCATCGACATGCAATGAATCGTATTAGGGGAGAAGGCGGTCGTTTCCACTCTGGGTCTTCAAAAGAAGAGATGATGATGCATGGAAAATTGTCTACAGATTCTCAAACAAATACTGATTCTGAAGGATTAGGTAATAATGGAATCTCAGATCTTTCAGATTTAGAGGTAAGGTTTTGAATATGTTGGTGTGTATGTGTTTAGAGATAAAAGAAATTAAACTATCCTTTGTTTAAGCCAAAATGATGAAAATAAGCATCCTCTAAATAAAAAACTAGTTTCATAATTAAGTGGTATTTTATATTACATGATTTATCTCCCTTCTGCTCAAATCCAAATTTTGAATGTACATGTACACAAAAATTGATAATAGATAAACATGATAATAATTTAAATTTGATAATTTCATTTGAGATTTAATATTTTATGAGAGGGATGCAACAACTCAAACACACTAAGGGCCAATCTTTATAAGTCATTAATTTGAATGATAAAAAGGTAATTTTTTGATCCAAAACAAAAGTTTTTTATTTGTCTTTATCGGTTGTAAAGGAACCGACAAACCAGGAAAAAAAAAAACCCTCCAAATCATTTTTATAGCTAGTAATGTTAAAATTATTATTATTATTATTTTATGCAATTGGTTTGTCTATTCTATATTGCTGTAAAATTGCTTGATGGCTTTGATGGTATTGAATTATTGTTCATTACAAAAATTACTACTTCTATTTTTATTTGTTCCACAACTGATAAAGTTAAAACAAAGAATTTTTTATTTTGTTAGTTCAATATAAATCTGTTATAAATAAACACCCCCTTCCCTTAAAAAAAGCTTGATGTTTTTTTTAAAATAAATTTTCAAATGTAAATTTAGAAATAGGTTGAAGTTTTTTTAAATAAATGAAATCACATTTACTATTTATTTATTTGTTTTCTCAAAAGATGGGGTAGGGGGCACATTTATGGCCACATGTATTTTTTCTTTAAATTAATTTGATAAATTTAGAAAATATATTGTTTTGCTGAAATAGAAGTTGGGTCATTTCAGAGGCATGGCTTCACACTTGAAATGTTGTGCCATAAGCTCCCCTTCGCTCCCAATGTATTTACTAGTAAATGCATGCTTTGCAGTATTAGTTTCATCAGGAAAAGAAATGCATTTTATTATGTTTGAAAAATTTTCTTTTATGAATGTTTATCTGTTGTTTGTTACATGATGTTTGTTTCATAAGTTATTTGTAGTACATTAAATTCGAATTAAAGGATGTTAATAACAAGTTTTTTGCATAAATATATACAGGACAATTGCACCATAAAATTTAACTACAGTATTGTGGCAATTAATTGAGAAATGCATTTATTTTTATTAAATTCAGTTTTATTCACATTTTGTATGGTTACATTGCAAACTGATAAGTAATATGACCTCCCCGAGTCATTATAACATCAGAAACACGTTTCGGCATGGAATGTACTAGATTGGCACATATAGATTTAATTTCAGTGTCTCTGAACCATATGTCAATAATGGCCGAAATTAGCTTTTCCATCGTCGTACAGTCAAATTTGTGAAGCCTTTTTTTAAAAATAGCCCACAAATTTTCAATGGGATTCAAGTCTGGTGAATTCCCAGGCCAATCCAATACAGAAAGTTTGTTTTTTCAAAAGAAAGTTTGGATTTGCTTCGAAGTGTGACATCGCACACCGTCTTGTTGAAAAACGCCATCTCCATTCAGCCACAGTTTAGACATGGTTGGAAGCACATTTCGGGTCAATATGACTTCGTAACTGGCACTGTTCATCATTCCTTCTACGAGAACAAGGGATTCTGTCCCAAAAACGCTGAAACAACCCCAAAACATTTTTTTGAGGGATGTTTTGGTGCTTGATTGATGTGATGCTGATTCAGAGGTTCTCCTTTGCTCCTTCGCGCGAACTTGGATCTAAATCCCTGGACCACAAAATGTGTTTTGTCAGAAAATAGAACATTCTCCTAGTCCTTCTCAGTCCAAGTTTTGTATTTCCGTGCCCATTCTAATCTTTTTTTCTTCATACGAGGGGTGAGAAGCTGCTTCTTGTACGGCCGACGTGCTCTCCGCCCACGTTCTAACAGCCTGTATCGCACTGTTGAAGGTGTAATATCAACGCCTGCAGCCGCCATGGACCTGGACAGGTCAAAACTGGTTAATCGAGGATTTTTAACACTCATTCGATGTAAAGTTTTGTCGTCACGAGCCGAAGTTGATCTTTTTCTGCCACATCTTCCAGAGCGGTGGGTTCCAGAATTCCCTGCTTCCCGAAACCGCTTCGATATCCTCCCGACACTTGCAATACTCACTTTACATATTTTACCTATTTCCTCTAACGTCTTAGAAGTGTGTTCTCTAAGCGCAATCACTTTTACACGTGTTTCCGCGGTGATATCCATGATGCTAATGATCCTCCCAACAAGCGAGAAACTAACACTGCCATATACTTGCCACCTGGTGGAGGAATTTGAACACCTGCTGCTTACCAGATGTATGCAAACACCTGTTACTTTGATAATAACTGCCATTTGAACTCTCAGCTAAATTTGGAATACTTCTTCTTAAGCTTATGAGTGATAAAACGAAAAAAAATGACATTTCTCAATTAATTGCCACAATACTGTACTAAGAATGTATTTATTAAAAATACAACACATTGCTCAATGGTGCACAGAACAAGAATTTTAATATACACTTGTACAATTAAAATAAAATATTAAATTATTTTAATTGTACAAGTGTATATTAAAATTTTTGTTTTGTGCACCATTGAGCAATGTGTTGTATTTTTAATAAATACATTCTTAGAAGTTTTTTGCAATTATTGCATGTTAAGAACTAAAAGAACTACTTGCTGCTCAGGGGTGTAGTCGTAAAGATAACAGAGGATATAGCAAAGGGTATACTTTAGAATGTGTATGCTGTAAGCTTTTTTGAGAAACAAAGGGTATATGGTGCTTTTTCTTTTATTCCAGAAGTTATATGCCGTATACCCTTGTATACCCTCTACTACATTCCTGTTGTTGCTGCTTTCATAGTAAAAGCACATCTTCTTTGCACACCGACAAAAGGAGACTCAGATCTTACAAAAGGCTTAGTGCATTCAAAATTTTTTGATGGTTGAGGTGCCTCTTCGATCCAGAACATTTAAAAACTGTCAACAGATGGCGCCACATGCGCATCGGACAAGGACTCTAGGCAGGCTGTAAGAGACTGTTGGTTCGGTGAGTCAGTTACTGTACTGCCGCCGCTTATGTAGCACGCAAGGAAAATCACCTTGTTCCGAGAGACAAAACGTGTCTCAAGTTATTTAGAAATGTATTCTATTTCTTTAAGTTTAATTAAATTTATGTTTGTTTAAGTACGTGCTATTAATATTTATCCATATACACCGTACTTTTGTAAAAAACATCGACAAGATGAAAGATTAATTCAGATTGAGCAGCCGTGATATCCCATAACCACATGGTTGCTTCAAGTGTTGACCGGACAATTTTGAAAGACGCCTTCTGATATATCGTTCCTGGACAACTACAGCGATGAAAAAAAACGGTATGTGCCATTTTCTATGTTTCTTTGTGGTATTCTCTGGCCCAATTGTTATATTTACCAGTTATTTTAATTAAAAAATTTTCGAGCCCAAGCGTTCTTATTCAAAATTTTACTAAATTGTATATTTATTTATTTATTGCTCTATCAATATATGTATTTTTAATTCTGCGCTCACAATGCCTGATGATATTCCTGCCGATAATCCGACAGAAACGCTTGCTAGGGTAGCTGTTAAAATTCCTCCCTTATGGAAAAGTAATATTTCTGTTTGGTTTGTACAAGTTGAGGCAAATTTTGCCGTGGCGCAAGTAACGAACGACACTACTAAGTACAATTATTTATTATCTGCTATAGACACAGATACATTAAGTGCGGTATCTGATTTAATTCTTACGCCGCCTCCAAATGACAAATATAATGCTTTGAAACAGAGACTAATTCAGGAGTTTTCAGATTCGCAATCGCAGCAGATACGTAAATTACTCTCTGAACTTGTGCTAGGTGATAAAAAACCTTCCGTTTTACTGCGGCAAATGAAAGAATTAGCGCAAAGTTCCGTTACCGAAGAATTTTTGAAAGCTATTTGGTTAGAACGTTTGCCGACGCATACGCAAGCAATTTTGTCGGTTTCAAGCTCCGGATTACAGGAATTAGCAACCCTAGCTGACAAAATTAATGAAATTAAATCTGAATCGGCAGTGTATGCAGTTTCCAAACCCACCGAATCGCCTCGGAACGACCATAACGCGATCTTAAATCTTCAAACACAAATTGAGCAATTGACACTGCAGGTTTCAGAGTTATCCAAAAATGTGTTTAGGCGATCGATGTCTCGCGGCCGATCGCATTACAGGGAAAGACGATACAGTAAAAATAGAGATTCCCAAAAATCGAGTCGTAAACAAAACGAATCAGACTTATGTTATTACCATCAGAAATTTGGTAGTGATGCTCGAAAGTGCCGCGAACCTTGTTCTTTTGATGAAATTAAAAAAAACTAGTGGCTGCTGCTAGGTCAACAAGCGAAAATACAGTTGGCGTAGCAGCATTAGAACAATGTAGGTTGCATGTGTTTGATAAAAATTCAGGGTTCAAATTTTTAATAGATAGTGGTAGTGATATTTCTTGTATCCCTGTACCAAAACAAGTAAACAAAAAGAGTCCTTCTAATTATCTTTATGCTGCAAATAATTCCAAAATTCCTGTTTATGGTAACAAACTGCTTGACCTAAACATCGGCTTGAGAAGGAGTTTTCGCTGGTCATTTGTTATTGCAAATGTCTCTTGCCCTATAATTGGAGCAGACTTTTTAAGAAATTTTGCTTTGCTTGTAGATTTGCACAAATTTCGATTAATTGACTCTGTAACTGGATTGTCCACTAAGGGTGAGCTTACTTGCTCAAAACAGTCCCAAATTAAACTAATTTCTGAAGACATGTCTTTTAAAACTATATTTGAGGAATTCCCAGAGCTCTTAAATCCCATACCAAATTTTAAAAAACCAACTTGCCATGATACAGTTCATCATATCGAAACTACAGGACCACCACTTTATTCCAAACCTCGCCGATTGCATCCAAAAATTTTAAAGGAAGTACAAAAAGAATTCCAATATCTTATGGATGAAGGTATATGTCGTCCTTCCAAATCCCCTTGGGCATCCCCTATTCACGTTGTACCAAAACCGGATGGTTCTTACAGAGTTTGTGGTGATTATCGACGTCTAAATTCAGTAACTCTTCCTGACCGTTATCCAATACCCCACATCCATGATCTTACCAATATTCTACATGGAAAGAAAATTTTTACAAAATTAGATATAGTCCGCGCTTATTTTCATATTCCAGTGCATGAAAAAGATATTCCTAAAACAGCGGTAATAACCCCTTTTGGAAGCTTCGAATTTCTATATTTAAATTTTGGACTTAAATGTGCAGCAAACACTTTCCAAAGATTTATTAATGAGGTTCTCTATGGTCTTCCATTTGCTATAGCTTATTTGGATGACATTCTAATTTTTTCCGAAACGGAATCGGAACATATAGACCATGTACGAGCTGTTCTAAGCAGACTCTCTAAATACGGACTTAACATAAATATATCCAAAAGTGTTTTTAAACAAGACAGCGTATCATTTTTAGGACACGAAATTTCTCTTGCTGGAATTCGACCATTACAAACTAAAGTTGAAATTATTAAGCAATATCCACGACCAAAAACTCTTTCTGAACTTCGTACATATATTGGCTTATTCAATTATTTTCGACGTTTTTGTCGCAATGCTGCAACTATCCTTGCACCCTTAACAGATTTGTTGCGTGGAGCTAAAAAGAAAGATTCAACTCCTATCGATTGGTCTGAAAATGCAATAAATTCTTTTGAAGCTTCAAGAAAGGCATTAACGGATGCAACTCTTGCATTTCCTAGCCATGACGGTCAATTAGCACTTCATTCTGATGCTAGTGATTTTGCTATTGGTGCTACACTAAGCTTAGAAACAGAGGAGAGTCTCAAACCACTCTCATTTTTTTCCAAACGTCTAAATGAAACACAATTAAAGTATTCTACCTTTGACAGAGAATTATTAGCAATTTATGAGTCCGTTAAGCATTTTAGACACTTTTTGGAAGCCCGTCAATGTACAATCTTTACCGATCACAAGCCAATTGTTTTTGCCTTTAAAAAAAGAACAGATAATTACACTAACAGACAAAGTCGGTGGTTATCTTTTATATCTGAATTCACCACTGATATGGTATTTTTAAAAGGAAACCAAAATGATGCAGCCGATGCACTTTCCCGAATTAACGTAATACAAATGCCTACTCCATTAGATTACGATAAATTAAGTATGGAGCAAAAAGAGGATTCAGAACTTAGAGAAATTATGCAAAGCGGTCAATCCAGCTTAGAACTCAAATTAATTACCCTTCCAAATTCCACAACAGAAATTTATTGTGACATTTCTAGTGGCAAAGCACGTCCATATTTAACTCCAACTTTTAGAAAACAGGCATTTTGGAATTTACATGCACTTGCTCATCCTGGAACTAAAGGTAGTGTGAATTTATTGCGACAACGATTTATCTGGCCTTCCCTAGCTAAAGATTGTCGAACTTGGGCTCGTGAGTGTTTGGATTGTCAGCGCTCCAAAATTGTTAGACACACAAAAACAGAGTTAGGAAAATTTGATCTTCCAACAGATAGATTTGCACACATACATTTAGATTTAATTGGACCTTTACCGGAATCAAATGGTAAAAGGTATTGTTTAACCGTAATTGATAGAGCAACGCGTTGGCCAGAGGCATACCCACTTAGTGACATCACAGCAGAATCAGTGGCACGTGCACTACTTTCCGAATGGATTGCAAGATTTGGGTGTCCTGAGAAAATCACCACGGACCAAGGACGCCAGTTTGAATCTGAACTTTTCCAGCAGTTAGCCAGATTGTTAGGCGCTAGAAAGTACCGATCGTCTCCGTACCACCCTCAGAGTAATGGGATTATCGAGAATTGGCACAGACCTCTAAAATGTGCACTAAAAGCCAGACGAACTGGAAAATGGACTGAAATACTTCCAACAGTGTTATTAGGGTTTCGTGCTGCACTAAAAACAGATATAAATGTTTCGCCAGCTGAACTTGTTTTTGGGTCTACTCTCAGACTTCCAGGTGATTTCTTCGATGACAAATCCACCATTAAAAGTCCTGAAGAATTAGTGCAGCGATTAAGAAATACCTTCAACGAATTCAAACCACAACCAACTAAGTCCCATAATAGCACAAAAACATTTGTGTCTCAGGAGTTTAAAACATGTACGCATGTATTTGTGCGTCAAGAAGGTATTCGGCAAGCTTTACAACCGCCGTATGATGGACCTTTTGAAGTTGTTGAGCGCAACGATAAACTTTTTAAAGTGGCCATAAAAGGCAAAATAGTAAATATATCGCTGGACAGACTGAAGCCAGCCTTTTTGGTGAATGATTCACTATCTTCTACTCCTGAAACAACCTCAACCCTGGAAACAACTGCTTCGACTCCCGGGACTGCCTCGAATTCTGGAAAAACAAAACCACCTCACATCACACGATCCGGCAGAACTGTCAGATTTCCAGAACGTTTAGTGGAAAATTAAGAGTATCGTTTGCACTAGGAAGGGGGTACTGAGGTGCCTCTTCGATCCAGAACATTTAAAAACTGTCAACAGATGGCGCCACATGCGCATCGGACAAGGACTCTAGGCAGGCTGTAAGAGACTGTTGGTTCGGTGAGTCAGTTACTGTACTGCCGCCGCTTATGTAGCACGCAAGGAAAATCACCTTGTTCCGAGAGACAAAACGTGTCTCAAGTTATTTAGAAATGTATTCTATTTCTTTAAGTTTAATTAAATTTATGTTTGTTTAAGTACGTGCTATTAATATTTATCCATATACACCGTACTTTTGTAAAAAACATCGACAAGATGAAAGATTAATTCAGATTGAGCAGCCGTGATATCCCATAACCACATGGTTGCTTCAATGGTGTTTTAAAAAGTTCTTTTAGTTATTATTGACACGCATCAGTTTCACTTTATTTTCTTTCTTTTTATTGCATGTTATTCTATATAATTTACATTTTTTTACCTGCCTTCATCATAAATCTGATGATCTGATCTTTATATGCAGAATTTCTTTGTAGTCTCAACAAAGCTGCATTTTTAAAAAACAAAAGTTTCATCTATTTGTTACATGCAAAATGTGACTAATCAAAATTAATATTCTCTTTTTTTCCCACTAAATTGTTCAATTTTTGCCTTTTAGTTTTTTAGAAATTATTAACTTTTTGTTCATGGATCTGATCCAGTTTGTGATATTAGTTATCAAGTAAAACTATAAATACAGAAGATTCCTTTATGATTAGTTTTTAAAATATGAATTAAATTAAATAGTTTACATATCTAAATAATTTATATTCCACCTGAAGTCCATGGATGTGACAATTCATGAGCAGGATTTGTTATATTTTGTGCACAGTATTTTTATTTTAAAAAATGGTACTTCTAGGTTATCCCGTCGACCAAAAAATTATTTCCAAACTATAAGATTAAATGCCAGTAATGGATGATCCTGAATGTCACATTCAATGACATTAAATGCGATTCACGTGTTTAAAATGTCATTAAGTGCTTTTTATTTCGACTTTTTATTAATATTTTTATTAATATTCCACTAATTATTTGTTTTTTCGTTATTTAAAATAAAAATTATGTCAATACGTATAATTTGGCTATTAGTTTGAAGATTTGTATAATTTGGTGAAATTAGCCAACGAGATAATAGAGAAGTACCAAAAAAATAGTTATTTTTTATTTAATTGTACATTAGACTCCCTCTAATCCTCACAGCTTGAGACCAAAGATTGTGCAGATTTGAGAATTTTGTGGATTTCTTATCACTATTTTATTTATATTTTTCAAACAATCATTTGAATATAATAATATACTTGAAACTATAATGAATACTTACAATAAAGTGAAAAAAAAATATTAAAAGTAAAAATCAAGTAGTTCATAACTACATATACTTAAATAATGAGGAGATAATTTTTTTTTTTTTTTGAGTTATGCAATGGAACTTTCCTCATAAAGGTACATGATAATTTACATGAAAATTGCAAAATAATAAAGACTTATTTCATGTTTATCCAGGCAAAAAAAAAAAAAAAAAAAATTTTGATTAATACAATGAGATTCACTCCCTTGTTACCTTCGAAATCTTAAGAATATGGGAGATACTTAAATAAATCTGCCACTCCCAATGTACACCACTATTAGTTTAAACTGATGAAATTGATGAATATAAACAACAATTACTGTAAACTATTTCACAAAAAATAATTTGTCAAATTTCGGTAAAAACAAATCCAGGTCAATGCACCCAAGATTTCCTTTGAACATTCCACTCCATGATCTCTGCCCCAACTCTTTCTTTTCCACTTCGAAAAGTTCTGTCTTGGCGAGAGTACAGTCGACTCTCGTTAATTCGAAATCGGATAATTCGAATCTTCGCTTAATTCGAATTAAACATGAAGTCCTGAATTTTTCAATGGCAAAATAACGTTAACAATTTTCATTAATTCGAACTTATTTTCTCTTGACTTCGTTTAATTCAAACTAACAAGAATTACGATTTTTCATTTTTTTTTTCTTTCTTACAGATTTCAGATCATTTGAATAACTTTCCTTCTTTGATTTTTGGGGAAATTGTTCCGAAAGAGTAGTATACATATAATACAATGCATTTGATATCCACTTTCTTACAGCCCCGTGTGTCCATCAGTGACGCTTTAAATTTTTCTTCCATCTTGCTTGTTTCTAATCTTTTAATTTGTTTATGTATTTATCCATTCTAATTTAATATTAAGTCATATTCTAATGATAATAGATGAAATAAATTTAAAAAACACTATAACATTAATTCCTTTGTAATAGTACCACATTAAGCATGTTTTATTTCATATTTTCCATAATTCCAACTTCAGATAATTCGAACATTTCTTGTGGTCCCGGCGAGATCGGATTGACGAGAGCCGACTGTACATTGTTTGGCGAGTGCCAATAAGCATGCTTCACAAATATTAAAGTCTTTACTTATACATAAATGTATTTGATAGAAAGTTTGTGATCATCACTTATGTCAGCATTATCTTAAATGTCTTTGTAAATAAATTTATATTTCCTTTATGAGAAAACCATAATTCAGTCATATTAACCAGAATGACATTTTAAAATGTATATTGGATGTTACAAAAATCTAAAAAATCTAATTTTTCTTCTAGATATTAATTGCATGTTTCATTCTTTACATCCGCAATTGCATGCAGACTTCTTTAGGCATTAGTGTATTTTAAGATTTATGGATTTGAGGGAGTCTGATCTATATGCGAATTTAAATATTTCCAACTGAGCGAAATTGCCCAGGCCGGGAATCGAACCCGGTTACTTGGCTTACAAGGCCAATGCTTTACCTGTTAAGCTAACCGGGCGATAACCAGCTGGGATTTTTCACTCAGATAACCTTATTGGCCATAACATCTGGTCTGTCATTTAGACAGCTCGGCAGAATAAGCCGCAGGTGATGGAACTCCATAAAACGATGGATACGTAGATATACTATTATTTTAACACAATCTAACTGATTGGTAAAGTTATCATACAAATTTGAATATTCCAACTGAGCGAAATTGCCCAGGCCGGGAATCGAACGTGGATACTTGGCTTACAAGATTGCCAGATGTTACGGCCAATATTCAAAATACTGGCTATATATTCAATATATTGGAAATATTCAAATTCGTATGATAACTTTACCAATCAGTTAGATTGTGTTAAAATAATAGTATATCTATGTATCCATCATTCTATGGAGTTACATTACATGCGGTTTATTCTGCCGAGCTGTCTAAATGACAGACCAGATATTACGGCCAATAAGGTTATCTGAGTGAAAAATCCCTGCCGGTTATCGCCCGGTTAGCTTAACAGGTAAAGCATTAGCCTTGTAAGCCAAGTATCCAGGTTCGATTCCCGGCCTGGGCAATTTTGCTCTGTTGGAAATATTCAAATTCGTATGATAACTTTACCAATCAGTTACATTGTGTTAAAATAATAGTCTGATCTATATGTTTTAATTAATATTTATGTGATTTATACTATACTATATTTCCATTATTATATATGTTTAGTTGAGCTTATTACTTTAATAAACATTTCAAGGCATCATTTTTTATGTTTCTTGGGGAATGACTTATAATATAAGGAAATTTAAATTGAACAAGAAAACATTAATTATTTGTTCAAGGTGAAATAAGCCTTAATCCTTGTATAGGAAAACTCTATGCAAATTTTAGTTGTATAAATAATGAATTTTTAAATGAGATCAATATTTCTCTATAATTTCTTGTTTTGAATTTTTTATTTTCATGAATAGTGTTTTAAAGTATATTTCTTTACTAGAATGGTGATAGACTGTTAGAATGGCGGTAGGCTGATAGAACAAAAAAGAAAATGGAGTAGCTAAAGTGATTATGCAACTTTTTTCACCAAATGTCTTATTTAAATTTTGCCAAACATATCATTTGAACTTGAATACTCATCTCAGATTCAACTAATGAAATTATTTTTAAAAAATGTTCAAAGCTTATATATGCTTTTTAAAGACAATTGAATCAGAATTTACTTATTTTTTCCCCTTAATATCTGCAATCATTATTGAAGACTGGCGAACGTATACACATTGCTTGCAGGATAAGCAAAAATATGTGTTTTGCAAACTACATACAGTGTGGATTACATAATAATGTACTTTTATAGATTGGTGATAAAAATTATTGGTTGCATTGTAAACTTTGCAGTAAAACAGCAGTTCATTGTTTGTTTCTGAATTATATCTTCTGAACTGAACAAGACGAAAAGAGCCATCTTTTTAACATCAATGTGAATACAATCAAAATATAGGAAAGATTAATAAAACATTTCAAACAGTTTTGTACTGACACAAAATATTTACTTAAATTGTGTGATTAATCTGTAATAAAATTTTTTATCAAAATATTTGTACTTAATTAGATGATTTAAAATACATATATATGTCTTTTTCTGTCCAAATTTTACTTATTTATAATTTGAAGGTTTCTTGTGATATGATTATTTCTTAAAGTATGTATCTGTTAAATATCCAGATACCTTAGCATAGTGTTCTTTTTCTAGTGGAGTTACAAAGCTTCAGATGTGGTCAAAGTTGAAATTTGGGATACATCTGAAAATGGCAAAAAAATTTTAAAAGATAGCAACAAAGTAAGCATATTTTGATATCTTATTTTGGCTTTCAGCTCTCATCTCAATTAATCCTTCCATGATGAGGATTATGATTAGCACTTTGATGTTAACCTAAATGTAATTCAAAAGACATTTTTAAAAATACACTGGGGGGAAAAAAACTTGGATCATTAAAAATTAGTTTTCATCTTCTCGTGAAGTTTACATTATACCACAAAAAGAATTCTTTTTCTATATTAATACACAGTGTAATAATGCATTTAATTTTTAACAGTTGTTTTGCCTTGATAAATTTTGCACCACAAATGTATGCTTTCAAAAAGCAACAATTCTTTTTAAATTAAATAATTATTATTTTTCAAAAAATATATACGTCTAGTTTTATCACTCACTTGCAAGAAAAGTGACACATCTTGACAAAAGTAAATTTCACAGGAGTGACAAAAGTAAATGTGCATGATTTTACTATAGTATGAATTCATAGCGCTGAGCTCTGCATGCAGGAAGTAACAACATGGGTAAAAGCATGAAATCCTTAAGAACAAAGACGTCGCCTGAGAATTGAGATTCTAACACCAGTTTTCTTAAAGTGACTTTCTGGCATAGGAAGGTTCTATTTATATCTATGAAGACATGCTTGCATTGAAATGTTATGACTAATTTACTTTCAGTTGCAATGGAGAATAATTTAATTCTATCAGAAATTGTCGAAAAAAGCCAGAATCTTTTTCCAAAAAGTTTTTTTTTTGTCTATTAGAAACTTATTATTCTCAGATGACATGCTGAGGTCTGGAGAGTTGGGTAATTGTACCTTCCCACACAATCTCTCTTTCTTCAGTGCTCGCAAATGATCATATAGCATAATAAAGAGATATTCCTTACAACCACTCTTATGAAACTCTTTGTGTAGCAAGACGCACCTATGAGCAGTGGCATAGCTAGTGGGGTGCAGGGGGGGGGGGGGAGGCAGTTTGCCCCGGGTGTCACCTTCTAGGGATGACAACGAATCTTTATTTGTATATATATACACACAATCTTATAAGATTCTGGAATAAAATGAAATTTCAGGTGCACGACGCATCAGAGTTAATTTTCTTTTCTTTGAGAATGTGAAAAATACAGAATGGGATGTCTAAATAAGATATGCACCAGGAAACAAAAATCAACCTATCTAACGGATGGATAGTGAAAAGCAAACTTTAAAAGAAATACTTTTCCTTTACATATAAACACTGCATTGACTTATGAAGACTATGAGACAAGTAATGAGTCGTTCATGTGTTTTTTTATGTTGGAAGACAAGGGATAAATTCAGAATGATATAGTCATTTGTTTTAATGATGTGTATTTGTGAATGAAAAAATATGGAGGATGACATCATGGTAGTTGGGAGATGACACCATATACATCCTCCCCTGATGTCACCCATCCTAGCTAAGCCACTGCCTATGAGAGAACTATTAGTGGATTAAAATTCAAAATAAAATTTTGCAAGATGTGTCACTTTTCTTGTGGGTGAGCAATATGTAGGAATATAATTTTGGGTCATTCCATGCCAAATCAACCAGTGACTCAACCTGACTCTTTCCGATTTCAATGAAAGTGCTAGGAATCATTCTCTATGATGATATAAATTAGAGCATATTTTTATTTTTTGTTTATCGCTTTAAATTTTTATACAATTAATTATTGAAATTTTGAAAAATCATCATTTTTTGACTTACATAAATATTTTCAATTTTGAATTTCTCAAGTTCTATCAAACATAGAAAATTTTATGACCACTCATTTCAAAGAGGAGTTTACAAGGTTTAATTTGATATACAAGTCAACTATGTATAGTTAAAAAAATAAAAAATAAAATTTTTTAAAATTTTAAATTTTAAAATTTTTAGATAGTCATTTTTAAAAATTTTGAAAAAATTGTATGTTTGTTGTAATATTGTAAGCTTTAAATTCTGAAATTTTTAGACTGGGATCTCAATGGGATCAGGAGTTATTAAATAAAAGCAAAAATTACCATTAAAATAGCAATTTAATTCTGTTTGTTTTGTTATTTATTTATGATTTGTATGTTAATTTTTAGCTTTTATTTCATAACTCCTGATCCCATTGAGATCCCACTCTAAAAATTTCAGAATTTAAAGCTTATAATATTACAACAAACATACAATTTTTTCAAAATTTTTAAAAATGACTATCTAAAAAATTTTCAAATTTTTAAAATTTTAAATTTTATTTATTTTAATTATACATAGTCAACTTGCATATCAAATTAAACCTTATAAACTCCTCTTTGAAATGAGTGGTCATAAAATTTTCTATGTTTGATAGAACTTGAGAAATTCAAAATTGAAAATATTTATGCAAGTCAAAAAATGATGATTTTTCAAAATTTAAATAATTTATTACATAAAAATTTAAAGCGATAAACAAAAAATAAAAATATGCCCTAATTTATATCATCATAGAGAATGATCCCTTGCAGTTTCATTGAAATCGGAAATGGTCAGGTTGAATATTGAATTTTTTTGGTTGATTTGACATGGAATGACCCTTTTCTCGCATCATAGCAATCATTTTATGGGGTAAATTTATGCAAATTCAGTGGATTTTTAATTTAGTCTATTTCTTCTATTCTGTCTGATTTCATTCAGCATCCAATTTTTTTTTTTTTTTTTTTTTTTTTTTTAATATATATATATATATATATATATATATATATATATATATATATATATATATAAAGTGTATGTGGTGCATATCCTGACCCAGGTCCTAAAAACCAAAGAACACAGAAAATTCCAAATACAACTAACAGAGATACAGCATTTATTTTACATTTGAAAGGGCCATGAAGTACAGAGTTGATGAAGGAGAGAGCACAACTGCCTATAAGGGCGGAGAGTCGGACAGACAAACCTTTTTGATGTTCACATTCTAGGAATAGTGACATAAAATTCAGTCATAGACATTCACCAAAAGGCAGGAAAAGGATTCATTTCACAAAAGTTTGGCAATAATGCGATGGTAGACAAAGCATTTGGCAAAATAAAATTACAAAGTTTTTTGGTAACATTTCAGCAGTTTTAGGATTGTATAATAAATTTTAAGGCCTGAGAATGGGAAGAGGAAATAGCATTACATCTGCTGTATACACGTACACTGCAATTTTCTAAATAACGAACTGCATGACAGAAATAGGGAATCTGGGAGTCTTTAATGCCTTATATGCATAGGATTTAAAAAACTTAAGCAAAAAAAAAAAAAAAAAAAGGAACAAAGAGTTAAATTGTACAGAAACACAAGATTACATGAGAGAAAATTAAGATGAACTGCATTACAATCTAATATAAGATAGACGTAGAAAAGAATATACAGCCATTATAAAATTATTCATTCACCTTTTCTTTTATTTTTATTGCAAAAAAGAAATTACAGGCTGTTAATAACTATCTCTATATATGTATGTGTGAACCTAAAAATGGAGGAAAAGAAGTGAATAAAATATCACATTTATTTTAATTACTGAAAACTTTAAAATATTAAAACTAATTAAGTAATTAACTTATACAAATGTGAGGAGAGGGGGGGGGGGGTATGAAACTTTTTAAGATACAAAGGATTAAAATTAAGTACTGATTTTCTGTGAAAAAAAGAATTAAAAAGTATATATATGGCAGGAAAACTGTTATATATGTCACTCAGGAGACCAAGAAAAACTGTAACGCTTGTAGTAGAGTTTTACTGATATTGTATGTTTTGTTCACCTTTTACGTATGTCTTATATAAGTCAAATGATTGCCGAATATAAAACAGTGAGTTTCATCAAACGATCACAAAATAAAAGTGATTTTCATTGCATGATCGCAAAATAATCTTTCTCAAACATTGACAAATAAAACAACTATTTTCGTCTCATGATTGCAAACTAAAACAGCGATTTTCGTCATATGATTGTCGAATTGTGATTTTCATCACATGATCGCGAAATAAAATGGAGATTTTCAGCGAAAATTCAAGAAATAAAATGCCAATTTGGGACAAAGTTGCAAAATAAAACGGCAATTTTCACCGAACTATCACGAAATAAAACACAGATTTTTGCCAAATGATTGAGAGTTAAAATGGCAGTTTTGGTTAAATAATTCCAAGGGGGAAAAAAGCTAATTTTCGCTATTCACTCATGGAATTATCATGTAATCTATTGCTGGTATACCTCATTTGATTTAAAATGATGCAAAATAAATTTCCTCACTGAGGTCATTGCATCTGTTGCTGGGTTACCTTAACTGATATAAAATATACTGTGAACTAAAAAAAATGAAATCATTTTTATTTACTTGTATTAGTTTCCATGCACAATGAATTCACATCATATTTCAAGATGTTTGGTCAATGTGCGTTTAGAAAAACATAAGTGTTAAAAGTTTACAATAAAATAGAGTTTTTATTTTCTTTTTTTAATATAATTAAAAAATAGTTTGTAATTTTTATTCTTTATTTAGTTTATTATAAACAATATAGTTTAGAGAATTCACATGTAAATGTTGTTTAAATGTTATTTTTGCATATAATTTCCCCTTTTGGTTATTTTCTGAGTGGCATCCCTGAATTATAAACTAAAAGGTTACATGTATTATTTTAGCTTGTTTGAAAATTGAATATGAAAGAGTAAACATTTGTGCACGAGGTATAGGATCACTAAAATGGAGGTGTCTATAGGACATGTATAGAACAAATGTAGCCCTGACTTTTGTTTTTTAAACAAGTATGATGATCATCAGTTTAGGGCCTTACCCTTAGAGGAGGAAAGAGTGAAGAGACTCATACAGCGTGAATAAATTCCTGATCCCTAAAGTTCATAATGATCTTCAAAAGAGCACACATTGACAAAACAAAATATTTTTTTTTTTTTTTTTTGAATTATTATTAATAAATTTAAAGACCAATTCATTAAGGGGAAATCTCTCTCAGCATGATGAAGTGTGGAACCTTAGAACAACTTTTGAACTTCAAAGAATAAAAATTTGAAAACAAGTGAAAACCATAAAAAGATAGAATGTGATATATTGCATACATTAAATTGGAAAAAAAAACAATCCGTGAGTGATGAGAGACTAGTTGTTATGATTGAGTGTGGATACGACTGCATTATTATAAATAAATAAAATAAAATAGGTTGTTGTTTTCCATATAGCAAAATTCTACAAATTCATATTGAATTTTATTTAGCTATGTGATTAAAATGTTATCTTAAAACCTTATTTCAACTAAAATAATTGTCTAGTTTTTTTAATGTCATGGTTTTTTTATTATAATTATTGGCTAGATATTGCCAAGTACATTATAAAAAATTTTACTTTCCATGAAGTGTAACGAGAATTCACTTGGTATGCAAATTCCAAACAAGAATTGCGTTATGTAAATGTTGCAAAAAGTGAAAAAGTTGCTAGGCAATTGTTATAAATGAAAATGGAATTCAAAATATTATGTGAAGGATAAATATATGTAGTTAAACAAAGTGATAGTGTCAATGTTATGACATTAAAATAACTGAATCATTAAAATTTAAAATATGTGACAGGAAAAAATCTTGAAAATATATTGTAAAATGACCTAAAGTGAAGAAGGAAAAAAAAAGTAATAAATAATGGTATGTGTGTAAAAAAACAAAGAAACTCGAAACTGTTTCCTATGAATGAGAGTTCAAGTACACAATTAATGAATTACAGCCATTAGATTATCTAATGAATAAGGGTTTACATTTCTCTATGAACTACAGCATAAACATATGAACAAAGTACATTATCACATAGAACAAAGTATGACAAAATTCAAGTATAAGATGTGAAAGTCTCTTAATGTGCAAATTGTAATAGACACATGAACAAAGTGTATAGACAACGCATGAATTAAATGTAAATAAATGCATGAGCTAATTGTAAATAAATCTATGAACTACAGTAGACTCCCTCAAATCCGCACAGCTTGGGACTAGAGGTTGTGCGGATTTTAGAATTTTGCGGATTTCTGGTCATTGCTTTGTTTACATTTTTAAACAATAATTTGGATGCAATTATTTGTGCAATCGGAACTATATTGAATGCTTACAATATAATAAAATATTAAAATAAGTAATATAAACTAAAATAATAAAAATTTAGATAGTTTTTAAAATGATAAAAGTACTGATAGCAAAGGTCAAATTAATAATCAATAGTGTATGATTAAATATTCATTATAAAGATTAAATGTGTTTTTCCAAAATTATTCAACAAAACTTGCCTATAAAAGTACATTAATTCTCATCAGAATCATAAAATAAGGATTTTTTTTTTCTAGTTTAGCCAGGCTTAATAACTAAAAAAATCTTGATTAATGCATAAATATATTTGGTAAGAAGATTGTGATTACCAGTGATATCAGCAATATCTCAATATAGCAAATTTTCCAAAAAAAATTATTCTTCCTTCATGAAGAAAACATTAATAGAGTAATATTAAGAAAATTACAAAATATATGGAATTGATGCAAAACTAAAAAAATCAAATTTTGTCACAATATCTGAACTAAAACTTTCATTGTTTACATCCATAAAATATGTGCGGATTTTTGAGAGTTGCGGATTTCTGGTTTGCGGATTTGAGGGAGTCTACTGTAATTGTAAATAAACACATGAACTATGTGTGTAAATAATCTATCCACATAAATACTTGTTAAAAAAAAAAAAAAAAAAAAACTGAAGTTATATTATTAGTTATACTGTGAAAATGTAGATTTTAAAACCAAAATAATGCATAATGAGTGAACTGTTATGTTTACATCATTTTGATATCATGCTATAAAGTCAGAAAATCAGCCAAAATAATATTATGTTTAAATAATGCAAAGATGTTTAGTGTTATTGTTTATTCTTTCGTATAACATACGTCAACGTGTGAAAAATTGAGTATTTTTCATTCCAAACAAAGTTCTTTTTTTAATTAATCATCCAATCACCTGCACGCTTGATAGTCGAATGAGAAGAAGAAAAGAAAATAAATCTTGCACAATTGTTAAAAGAAATAGTAAAGATGACCAAGCATAGCTCAGTCAAAATTAACTTTCTGTTCAACTTTATATAATATTCTCACTGTATCAATCTCTCTGTATTATTGTTGCTATAAAGTAGGGGTGCATAAATTGTGGCCCGCAGGCCATACTGATACCACTATTTTTATGCATAATAATAGCAGAATATTTGTTATTATATAAAACAAGCGTCTCTTTTCAAACATTCTGGTGGCAAACAATTTTCTGGCAAAAAGGTTGTGCATCACTACTATAAAGTATGTTGTTTATAACAGCATCATTTACAAAAATTTTTAATATGAAAACTATGTATGTACGTACATGTTTATAAATTTTACACTCTTTACACATTTAAAACAAAAGGACATCAATCCAAATCATATTTTTAGCTCTTATTTGATTGGTTTAACCATGCATCTTGATTTCTATTAAGAATGTCTAAAAAAATTTCTTCACATTCTGAAAGCATTTTTTTCCCCCCCAAATATGTCGAATTTGGCGATATTTTTTCATTTGGTGGCAAGTATGTGTTTTGGTATCTTTAATTTTGAAAATAGATTTTTCAGTCAAATGTGGCAATATTTTGTCAAATATTGACAAATGGCTGTTACAATCTTCTCGGCTTCGTGACTCTGACCTGTATTATCCAAAATGACTCACTAATCAAATCCATTTAAACATCTGACTAAACTCGACTGTTTTCCGATAATCAGAAATAGTAGAATATAAAATTTAGTCAAAATCATTTTATTTGTTTCTTACATAAAATTATTTTTAGCTATAGTGAATCGCAAAATGACCCATTAATATAATTTTCTCAAACATGAGACCCACCCAGAGGTCTTTACAGATTGAAAAAAAATCGATAAAGCCGCTTTCTAGATAAAATTAGCTTGACCCGTATGTCCAAAGAATGACCCACTAATCAAAATTTCTCGAATGTGTGATCTAGCCCAATGATTTTATCATATTTAAAAACAATATAATACAAAATTTTGTCACCATCACTTGAGCCGTTTGTTAAATACAATTAGATTGACCCGCACCTATAGTGATCCAAATATATCCACTAATAAAATTTTCTTAATATGCAATCTAACCAAATGACTTTTTTGAGTTCAAAAGTGATAGAATACAAAATTTAATCAAATTTGTTGGGACTATTTTCCAGATGAAATTTGATTGATCAGTAGTGACCAAAAACTGACCCCACTAATCGACATTTCTCAAACATGTGATCTAGCCCAGGGATCTTTTCATGCCTGAAAACAGTATTAGGTAAAATTTTCTCAATATCCTTTGAGCCGTTTTTCAGATACGATTAGCTTGACCCAGACCCATAGTGACCAAAAATGACCCACTAATCGAAATTCATTGAATTGTAACCTAACTCAATGATCTTTTCATGCCGTATAAAGGCATGATACAAAAATTTTTTCAAAATCTTTTGAGAGGTTTTTCAGAAACATTTAACTTTATTCTGACCTAATGTGACCCAAAATGACGCACTAATAGAGGTCTGCACGGGCCGGAATTTCCAGGCCAGGGCCTGGCCCGTAGAGAAATCAGTGGAACCAGGCCCAGCCCGTTACAATTTCTACGATTTCTAAAAAATTCAGATTTTTATCATATAATTAAGATTCCTTAAAAGAATACTGCATACGTATCTATGGAATGATTTTACGGTATATTTTACTGGAAATATACATTAACAACATTAATGATTACTTAGATTTTAGGCTTTCAACATTCGAATAAAGGTTCATTAAAAAATTAATTTGGCTTAGAATAATAGAAAAAAGAAAGAAAGTTAAAAACATCGTAACTTTTGAAGTTGTTTAATTAAAGAAAATTTATAAAAATATTTCTATATCATTTTATTAACGATTTTAAATCCAAATTCATTCTTAAATTCAAAGAAGCTCCTTTCTGATATATTTTTAAATTCATTTTTTTCTCAGAAACACATGAGTTTAGCAGGTATCTTTATTCAGAAACTATATAATCGAATGGAGTTATCCATTTTTTGATACAAGCAATTTAAGAATACTGCAAGCAAATACTGTCATAGTTAGCGTTTTAAATAGAATTTCCGGAAGTGATAGCATGGGAAGGGAGAAAAACCTGCAATCTTTTGAGAAACTATTTTATATCTCAACAAGGTTACACAAGTATTTTATTTACCAAAAATGAAAAACTCTATTTGATTCCAAATTCCTTCAATAGTCAGGCTTATACTTTTATACTTTTACAATTTAAAATTAACTAGAAAATATGTCAAACTTTTGCATTATTGAGAAATTAATTTAAAAACCATCAAGAAGTATATATCCAATAAGCTAACATAAGTTCTTTATCGCTGTTAAAAATTTTACAAATCATGTTGTCCACCCTACAGATCTTGAGAACAATTAAATCTAGTTCCGGTCCGGCTAGTCTACAAGTAGAAAAATAATGCAAACTTGATCTCGGCCCGACACGAGCCAGCTAAAAAAATATTAAAAAGAGTTACACACAATGTAACTGTCTGATGCTGATCTCTACACTGTACATTTTTATACTAATGCTGTCAAACTAGTATGGCTCGTGACGCACATTTATACTTATTCTCATTAAAACCATTTCGTTGAAAGTAGCTCATATTTTATTGTATCAGTCGAAAACTTGCGAACGGGCCGGTAGGCCCAAAATTTTTTTTATCGGCCCGGCCCGTTGAAAAAAATATTCTGAATCTGCCGGCCCGTTAAAAAAATCGAAACGATTCCGCCGGGCCGGGTACGGACCACAGGTCAAGCCCGGGCCCATGCAGACCTCTACGCACTAACCGAATGTTCTTGAAAATGCAACCTAGCTTGTTGGTCTTTTTAAACCCGAAAATGATAAAATACAAAATTTAGTCAAATCATTAGAGCCAATTTTTAGATAAATTTTTTTTACCTTGACCTGCAGTGACTCCAAAATGACTCATTAGTCGAACTTGTGACCCAGCCCAATGATTTTCTAATGCCTAAAAACGATAAAATATGAAATTTAGTCAAAATCCTTTGAGTCGTTTCTAGATAAAATTAGTGTGACCCATGATGCCCCAAAAGTGAACCACTAATAGAATTTTCTCTAACATATGACTTAACCCAATGGTCTTCTCATAATCCAAAGTGGCAGAATACAAAACTTAGTCAAAATCGTTAGCGCTGTTTTTTAGATAAAATTGGTTTGACCCAAAAATGGCCCACTAATCGAAGTTTCTCGAGCGTATGACCTAGTTCAATAGCTTTCAAGTGTTGAAAAACATTTGTATACAAAATTTACTTAAATCGATTGAGTAGTTTTTTAGTTACAATTAGCTTGACCCTAAACCATTATGACCCATTAATCGAATTTTCTTGAACATGTAACCTAGCCCAATGATTCTCTCGTGCCTGAAAATGATAGAATACAAAATTTAGTCAAAATCATTTGAGCCATTTTTTAGATAAAATTAGCGTGATTCACAGTGATCCAAAAATGACTCACTAATCTAATTTTCTCTGACATGTGACTTAACACCGTGGTCTTCTCGTAATCCAAAATGGTAAAATACAGAATTTGGTGAAAATCATTAGCGCCCTTTCTTTAGGTAAAATTGGTTTGACCCAAAAATGACCTATTAATCAAAATTTCTCGAACATGTGTCCTAGCCGGATAGTTTTCTTGTGCCATAAAACGGTCAAATACAAAATTTCATTCAAATCTATCAAAGCTGTTCTTTAGATATAAATAGCTTGATCCTGACCCAAAATGACTCACTGATTGAATTCTCTCGAAAATTTGACCGAGCCTAATGGTCTTCTCGTGCCTGAAAATGGTAAAATACAAAATTTTGTCGAAATCATTAGAACCATTTTTGAGATGAAATTTATATACACATACACAATTCATGCTCATATTACAATATAAGATGACACTTTTAAAGTAAAGTGTTATATGTGAACAAACTATTAATATTCGTATATGTTATATGCTGAAACATCAAGGTGTATATTATTGCATAATAAAGAGAAATACATGAAAATTTTTTTAATCCTTCACAATGATGTGTATATAGAAGAGAAAAAGCAAGAAAGAGAAGAGGAAATAGAATTACATTTGTTTTATACTCATAAACTGCAATTTTCTAGATAATTAAATTAACTGCATTATACAGATGGGGCATCCTGGAGTCTTTAATGGCTGATATGCATGGAATTTAAAGAACTTAAGGAAAAATACAAACAAAGAGTTAAATTGTTCAGAAATATGATATTACATGAGCAGAATTAGGGTGCAGTTGCATTACATTCTAACATGAGATAGATCTAGAGAAGCATATACAGCTGTTATAAAATGAAATTTTTTTTATTTTTATTACAATAAGAAATTATAGGCAATTAATGTCTATCGCTACATATGTATGTGTGAACGTAAAAGAGGAAGAAAAAGAGTGAATAAAATATTGCATTTACTTTAATTAATGAGAACTTTAAATGTATTAAAATTAATTTGCACAAACATGAAGGGGAAATGCGGTGAAGTAATAAATGAGGAAGTAAATGTTTTATTTGAAGGGAAAGTGTATGAAAATTGCAAAAATATAAGGATTAATGTTATGTACTGATTTTCTGTGAGGGCAGTGGGAGGGAGGAGGAGTTAAAAAGGATATATATGACAGGAAAACTGTTACAGGCTTTTTTTTTTCTTTATAATTCTTTCTTAGAAAATATTAAATATTTTTTCTTTAGGCATAGACATACGATTTTTTTTTTTTACTATGCTTGAATTTGTTATAAAATAAAATTTTTTTTACTATTAAAAATTCAATCTTTGAATGTCAGTTTCCACAATAGTTTTTCTTCCATAATTTAAGATCATTTTTGTAACATATGATTGAGTTGTTAAAATAATAATTTCTGTTACATTTTATGGTTTAAATTGCAATAATTTATTTAGTTATATATATTCACCTCTCACTTACACATATTTGTAGGGATTGAGTTAAAATCACGCATAAGTAAGAAGATGTATATAGTAATTTTTTATATGCATGATGGGGGAAAAAAAAAACTTTTGGAAGTATAAAAATTATGATTAATAACATTTTATAAAATAAAAAGGGTATAATATTAGTATAGTGTACTTTAAAAAATCCTCACACTTTCACTAGAAAATTTAGTTTAAAAAATATAAGAAAAATACTGTAACATAAATATATAAAACATACATAACATATGAAAATATAATTTTACATAGAAAATATACTTGCATTAAAAAAAAAAAAAAAAAAAAAAAAAAAAAAAGGCCAATTAGTCTGTTTTTTTAAAAAAAGAAATGATCAAGGATAGTTTGTTTTTGCTTACTCCTGCTTTTTACAACAATCTTTTCTAGTGCATTAAAATGCATCATTCTATTTAATCAGCATTTGAAAGTAACATCTAAAGTGTCCAGGGCTCTTGAAGCAATGTCATGAAATTGGACAATTACAGATCAATTTCATCATTATCATAATTTTCTCATCTTTTTTAGGGTTCCAGTAAAAGCAGAACCATTATAAGATTACTATGTGTCTGTCTGGCACAGCTATTTTCTGATAAACTATGAAACATGGAAAGCTCAAATTGGAAGAAGTAATAAAGACCACTGACCACAATATTTACAGATTATTATTAAACATTTACAAATATATTTAGGAAGGGGAGGGGGGTAATTAAGTTACTTGAAGGAAATAAAAAAATATTTTCTTTGTACATTGTGTGGATTGTACATTGTAAATTTCTTTGTACATTGTGAAAGATTTCTTTTGCTGACAGGGTTGCCACACCACCTGGAAAACACAGTGTTAAGAGGATTTAGTTATGGATTAGGTTAAGATTAATTTTTCTTTTAAAAAACTGTATTAAAGTACTAAAAAAGAGCAGTAAAATCATAATTTCAATATTTTTTATTAGAATATGCTATTCTGCAAAAAAAAAAAAAAAAAAAAAAAAAAAAAATTTAAAGATTTTTAAAATTAAAATCATTTTAATTAGTTTTTTTTCTGATTTAATGTATTTAAAAAAAAGTAGTTTAAATTATAAATGTTGTGTTATTTATCTATGTATTTTTCATAATATTCTTGTTTTTCTTTTTAGAATAATGGTATCATAACAACAAGCCTTTTACCTGAAGAATCAAACTGATTTTTTTAAAACACTCTGTATATAGAACATTCTATCATGCACTTTTCTAGATTGCTTTGCAAGTCGTATTTGTACTAAAATATGAAGAAAAATTTTGGTATAAGCAAGATCTACTTATAGAAGCAAATATATTGTACATAAATTTTAAATGGATTGATTTTATTTATTAGAAATTGCATACAGATTTGAGATTGAAATTTGTGATATAAACTGGTACAAAGACATGGTACAAATACACGTTGTGTGATTATTGATCTTTGTAAAAAGAATGACTGAGGAAAACTGTCTAGCATGATTTGGTTCTTTTGTATTCTCCATTTCTTCAGATTTAGAATTATTTATTTATGTGTATTTATTTAACTTGTTTAAAAGACAAATGTTTTAAATCTGATTTCTGAACCATGGAATATTACATGGAAAAAAAATTATAATTTAAGACTTTAAGCTTATTGTTTAATTTTGCTTTAATAACAGATTTGTATTTAATCTATAAATAAAACACAAGGTATTCATATACTGAACACTTATTTAGTATATTTTGCTTTTCATATTTATTTTCATTTTTATAAAGTCAGTTGTATACTTTTTTAATTGTAACCCTCTTTTCCAATTTTTGCATATTTAATTTTTTTCTTTTTATAGTAAAGTATTACTTGAAATTATTTCGTCAAAATAACTTTTGCAGAAAATTTCTTAAAATCTGCTGTGTTGGATCTAAAAAAAATTTTGTTTAATTTTTCAATGTGCTGAATCATTAAAAGATAAAAAGTGAGCAACATATCAACAGATATTTCAAAAACATTTTGACATCTATAATTTTAAGTATTTAGATTTGTTGACCAAAACTTATAGCTTTTTAACTATTTTAAGAATGTAATTCTGCATATTTTAATTACATTTAAAAAAAATTGTTGCTTTCTAGTTAATACCAGCACACTTTTATTAATTCTTGTTAAAACACCAAACATCGAAATTCAATCAGATTACTTTATGTTTTAAAATGCAATAACGTATCTCTTAACATCCTTTAGTAAGGCATCCTTCACTGTTGGCAGATCTGTTGTATGGAACTTGCCTTATGAAAACAACCTCATTCATGTAATCAGACTTTGTTTTTATAGGCACTTCTTAATTCACCATATACTTGTATATATATATAAGTATAAATCAATAAGAGGTTTAAAGTTTTGCTCTTAAAACTAATAGCTTTTGAAATTATTTCTAGAATTTCAAGAATTCTTGTATACACTGTTTTTCTTGCCCCCCCCCCCCCCCTCAAAAATAGTAATACTGCTACATGATTCTATAACATGCCTCTTTATATGATCTACATTATTCTGAAAAGAAGTTATTTAGTTCACATCAAAAAACTGTATCAACACTATTTCTATCAGCATCAAATAACACCTTAAAACTTTTTTTATTTGTAATTTTTAAATTGAAACAGTCACAAATGAGCAAAATAAACATAAATCAAAACTTTAAAAGCACTATTTGACACTGGCAGAAATAATGTTAATATATATCTGTGCTCCTAAAAAAAATTTGGAAGATATCTGTTCCAAGATCATTTTGTTCATTTTATCAAAAACTTACTCTGAAATTTTGAACAACGAAATTTTTATGGATTGTCAATTGAATAATAATAAGAATCAAACTGTCTTAAATGTTGTAAATTTTTATTTAATCTGATGTTTGAATTATAAGTTGCAATATTGACAATGTTTAGTACAACAAGATTTCATATCATTGACTAAATTGAATTGAAGAAAATAATTAAATACAGTAGACTCCCTCAAATCCGCACAGCTTGGGACCAGAGGTTGTGCGGATTTTAGAATTTTGTGGATTTCAGGTCATTGCTTTGTTTACATTTTTAAAACAATAATTTGAGTGCAATTAATAGTGCAGTCGGAACTATAATGAATGCTTACAATATAATAAAATATTAAAGTAAGTAATAAACTAAAATAATAAAAGTACTGATAGCAAAGGTCAAATTAATAATCAATAGTGTATGATTAAATATTCATTATAAAGATTAGATGTATTTTTCCAAAATTATTCAACAAAACTTGCCTCATAAAAGTACATTACTAATTCACATCAAAATCATAAAATAAGGATTTTTTTTTTTCCAATTTTAGCCAGGCTTAATAACCAAAAAATCTTGATTAATGCATAAATTTTTTTGGTAAGAAGATTCTGTTACCAGTAATATCAGCAATATCTTGAATTTTTTCCAAAAAAATTTATTCTTCCTTCATGAAAAAAAAAAAAAACAAAAACAAAAAAAAAACATGAATAGAGTATTATTAAGAAAATTACAAAATAAGAAATATATGAATTGATGAAAAACTAAAAAAATCATGTTTTGTCATAATATTTGAATTGAAAGTTTCATTGTTTACATCCATAAAATATGTGTGGATTTTAGAGAGTTGCGGATTTCTGGTTTGCAGATTTGAGGGAGTCTACTGTATTAGAAATATTATCCAAAGTTCCGAATGTTAAGTAGGTAACTTTAGAAATTTTTTTTTCTATTTTTAACTTATGTGTTACACACACACACATATGTTATGTATGTGTGTGTGTATATATTTAGTATTTTGTGTACAATATAATTATTGCCTTATATTGATATGCTGCACTGATACTGTTTGGTCATTTCAATTTATATATAAGCATACAGTAAACTCCAATTACATATCCCCTCATATCATTTCTCTAAATATATCCCAAAAAGTATAAGTCAATTTTAATTATTAAAAATATTACCTTCTATGTAAAGAATTGTGCTTTTTTTTTATTTATTTAATTTTATTTTTGTATGAGGAAAATTGCAATATGTGCTTAAACTGACATTTTGGAGACATATAATGTTTGAAGTTCATTGATTTTATTAGTTTCTTTATTGTACACATTCTGATATATATATATATATATCTTCTAGAACATGCAATATAGTAAAATTTTAGTGTAAAGTTTTTCTTTGTTATATCTTGCATGTAAAAGTTACTGATATGCTTATGTATTATCATTTAATTTCCATCAAAATGAAAGAGAAAAATTTTATCTTGCTGAAGTCAGACATTACTCTTATTTTTGATTCAGTAAAGTGGTCTAATGGGAGACTATGTATAAAAAGGAAAGAGCAAATAATAATAAATTGGATACTTAAAATTTCTCTTTTGAAGGTTTGGAAAAAAGACGGGAGGATAATAGGAAGTATTTTTTTGATCTCATGTATAAATTTGTGTAGCTTTTATGACTGCATCAAAAGCAATGACAAATTTTTATTTGTAAAAAAATCGCTATCTTAGAATATTTTTTTTAAATTTTCAATTATATTTAACAATCTGTGTTTAATAATAATAATAATGCTGAGTCAAAATTAATTTTATTATATTAAAATCTTTTAAACAGGTTGTTGCAAAGTGCTTTCTACTTTAATCCAAAATAATTTATGGAATCAACTTTTTGCCAACTTAACATAATATACTATTGTCAGCTTGTATATATTAGATATCAACTTCTAGATTTCAGTTCTGTTTTCTAAATGTGTATTTTCATTTAGTTAATTGAACGATATATGTATGGGGTTTTATAGCAATTTCCTTTTTATATTATCTATATTTTATCACTGCTATTGGCGTAGATTGTTATGTTTATTGTTCTTGGTAATATAATTTGAATAACCTTCATCAAAACATTTTAGTAAACTATATTAATGAAATACATTTTTGAGTATTTTGGATGTTGTACTGTAATAATATAATGCAATAAATATTGTGATAGATTTTTCAAACAATGTAAGTTATGTGTTTTATATAGATCTGTCAATTCTACAATTAATGAATTTAAAACTTTAAAACCAAGTTTTATAACTATGTATTTTGCTATTATTAACAAATATTAAGCTAATGAATTGGCTCTGCAATGTTATTATTTACAATTGTCTGTCGTTGTTGAAAAAAGTAAGATCTGAAAAAAATTATTCTATGATGTCAAGTTATTTGTGATCTCTTTTTTTGTTGTAACTGCATATTATAAATATCAATGTGACTATGGTTATGTTTATATTAATAAATGATATTTTCTGTCAGTTAAATTAAGAATGTATTTTCGAAGAAATTCTTTTTAAATCAACAGAAATATCATTTGACTATAAGTTGTATTCAAAACTAATAGGAATGATATGCAGTTGCATCTTTGCTTTTGAATCAAATATTAACCCCTTCATGCGAGCATTATGTATACATGCTATGTAGGATGTGCAAAATTCTTTAATTTGAATCTATTTACAAACAGTAGTTTTTGCCATATCTAATCAACATTCATTGATTAAATAAAATGGAAAAATGCTGCCCAAAAATTAAAAGTATACAGGACACTTGTCATGAAAGGGTTTAAAAAAAAAATCCACCTATGTACATAAGATTAGTACTCTATAAAACTTGTTCATCTTTATCAATATTTGTGAATACTATTTCAAAAATGCTGAAGCTATTTTTGTATTGAAAATATTGTAAAATATTCCACTTGTGATGTAGAACTAAATTTTGATACATATTATCCCAAAATGTACATTTTTATTGTGTAAATAGAACATAAATAATGGTAAAGAATTTAGTGTCTCTTTATTTTGAACTGCTTTATATTTAATTTCATATACCGATCCGCCTCCCCAAACAAAACGAAAAATCGTAAAATAATCAGAGGGGGGCGCTTACACAGGATTTTTCTGCGATCATATCACAAAATTTGCCTTTTTTGCAAGATATCTGTGGGATTTTTTCACGATATTTGACGAATTTGCAGAGTTTTTTTGCGATACTTGAAAAATTTTCCATTTTTTTAACGCAATTTTTTTGTGGGGGTGAGTGTTTCTTTTATGATCCTTTGATGAAATGTGCGGTTTTTTTTAGATTTTTTAATAGAATTCATGCTTCTTTGGCCTTTTTTTTTTCAAATTTTGCCTTTTTTCTGTGTTTTTTCTACAGAATTTACATTTTTTTTTTTTGCAATTTTTTTTAAATTGTTTTCTTATGACATATTTGCATTTTTTCTTACAATTTTTTGACAAAATGTGCGTTCATTTTGGCGATCCTTTGAGAAATTCATGATTTTTCCCCGATCTTTTGACGTAATTTGTATTTTTTTAAAAGGATTTTTTTTGTTGTAATTCACGTTTTTTAAATGATCCTTTGATTGCATTTTTTAAGGTCTGACATAACTCCCGTTTTTACTGCAATCTTTTGACAAATGTGGATTTTTTGGCGATACTTCGGCGAAATTCATGATTTTTTGGCGATCCCTTCAGGAAATTTGTCATCATTTTTTGTGATTCTTTGGCAAAATTAGCGTTTTTTCAGCAATCTTTAGATAAAATTTCCTTTTTTTTCATGATTTTTTGGCGTAATTTCCGTTTTTTCAGTGATTTTTTTTTTTTTCTCGGAAAAGGGGAGTTTTTCTCTGAATTTTTTGAAAATTTCAAATTTTTTATAAAGTGGGGAGGGGCGTTTGATCAGGAAGGGCGGATTAACGGATTTTACGGTATGCTTTCTATTAGCTCAATTTTGGTGCTGTAAAGAGTATGTGGAGAAGAGTGGTGAGGGTGGAAGATAAGTTTGAAACTATTTCTATAGCATAAAAAATAACAATTTAAAACAAAACTTATGTTTAATCTGCAAAGTTATGCCCTCTGTTGGTCAGTTTGTATTGTTTCATACTCTAACTTTTCAACACTTTCCAACATAATTGAAAAATGTTTATTATTTTTGGTCTGTCTATTCTGAATCATGCAAACATACTTGGATTGCCCTATAAATGAGGTTCACTTGGCATGTTCTGTAGTGAAAATAAAGTAATTAAGATATGTAATTTGTTTACAGAGATACTCAAAATATGTTACATTACAATCTATGGGGAAAAACAGTTTGGAATGTATTATTATTTTTTTAATACAGCTTCACTGTTTTAAACATATTTAAATAATTTTACAACTCTGAAGTGCATTATTAGACAGGTACTGTTCTCCCCAGTCTTTTAGTAAGCACCTCAGCTCTTAACAATCAATGAAGGATGTCACTATTCATATGATTTAAATAATGTTACTATATTTTCTCACAATAGTCTTATAAGACTTAAAGCCTTTATGACAGGGCTGGCAAGTTTCTGCCAGGGTGGTGAAAACCAGCGGTTATAACCGGTTAAAACAGGCATGGCAGAAACTAGTTTCTGCCAGTAAGTGGCAAAAACTGGCAGAAACTAAGAAATAATACTAATAAGAACTTTACCCTGCAATGATTCATAATTCGCACAAGTATTTAATATATAAAGAATTTAGTTAAAAAATTAAAATAAAGTTTATGAATGTTATTCAAAGTAGCAAAAAGTTTCAAAGGGATTATATAAATATACTTTGTATAATAATTTTCTGTCACTTAAACTGAAATTTTCATAATAGAAATCTGAATCTGTACAAGTTTATTATTGTTTACAATTGAATTACTATTTAAAAAGAAAAAAAAAATACAAAAAATTCAATGATATTTTAGCATCACTTTTTAGAGTATTTTTAAATAAATAATACACTGCGACAACTTAAAAATTATTTACTACTGTATACAAAGAGAAATGGTTCTTGTAAAAATATAAATAAATAATTTTAACATAAAAAGTAACAGAAAAAAAAAATTAATGAAATATATTGTACAATTATTTTACAATATTAAAAGAACAAATTTTTTTCTGTGGAAAAAGTAATAATATACTAAGAGCATTCTATAATATAAGATTAATTTTGCTAACCTTTCTTAATCTAAACTGCTTTTTAACTTGTTTTGAATGAAAGAAAAATTGAAAAAGGTTTTTGTACCAATCAATCTCTACAATCCAATAAAAAAATATTAAAATGAAACTTGATATCTTTATAAATTTCTACCATAGAATTAGCATTAGTGAGTGGGTCTTTTCAGATGTCTGAAGTAGCCACTTAAAGATAAATTTCTTGTGTTGAATTAAATAAATAATTTCTAAGGTAATTATGTATTTTTACATTATTAGCTGACATTTTAAGTGAGCAAATCGATTTAAATTCCTTAAGAAAAACTCACTCTCGTGAATCAATACTTAAGCTGTTGATTTTTTTTTTTCAAAAGTTGCTGATTTTCCCATTGAAGAAGTTTTTCCCTTGCTTTCCCTTGGGAAATTTCTTAAATGGGCTTCACTGTAATTATTATTCAGAAACAGAAACAAAGACACTTGTGAAACAAGGCCACTATTTAATAATCATTTTGACTAGACAAAGGCATTTGATTATATGATATGTACAATGATGCCTAAATACTGTAAAAATACAGACTAGATATATAAAAGCTGACAAATATATTCACAGAGAGACAATAAAAAACAATGTGTGCGTTTAGGCATGCAGTTATACTAACATGCATATTATCATGATACAACATCCATCTACATAGAAATTCGTTAGAAAAATTTTCCATATGACATTAATATACACTGTAATAAATATATATAAAAGTAATTTGTTTTAATTAAAACACATATATAGAAATATTTATTCAGAAACTAATTCATACTTCATGGTTGAATACATAAATTTAAATAAATTATCAACTAATTAACACATCTTGTAAATTATAGAATAAATTTAACAAAAATGGCAAAAATTCCTTTTGAAAAAAATCTAAAAAGAAATACTAATATGAATAAGAAAAACAAATATTCAACTAAATACATTTTTCAATTTTATTTATAATATATAATCAGTATACGACCAGAAACTTTTTACTTTAAATATATTTAATACTTTTAGATTATCTACAAATTTAAACAATATTGTTGTCATTATAAATATCATGTATATAAAAAATTTATTATAAAATCATTTATTAAATTCTTAATACAAATTTCAGTAAAAATCAGTAGAAAAAAATCAAGCACTGTAAACTTCAAACACTTCTTCACCATCACCCCCCGCCCACCTTTATTATGAGAAAAAAAAAAAAAAAAAAAAAATGAAATATTTTCATATTATTTATTTCCAGAAGAACAAGAAACTTTAAAAAATAATTAAAAATACACACAAAAAGTTATCTTTATAATTGGTCACATTTGAGGAATAAAAAAATGATAAAATTATTTTTTTATATTATCATCACAAAAACATAACTTTCTTGCATAAGTATTATATGTCAATATTGAACAAAATGAATAAAATCAAGACAGGGATTGAATTTCAGGACAGGACGGCATAGTTTGCACCTAAAATTTTGAAATCTCATCTAAAAATAAATGATGGGCGGGCGGCTCCCGTCTAAAAAAAATCGCCATTTTTCAAAGAATTTTTTTTTTTTTTTTTTTTAACACCGATTAACTCCAGTTTTTTTCAAATTTTGTTACATTTTCCCATGACCCGATTAATATGTTTTGCAGGGTTTTTTAATACAGATTATCTCTGAAATTAACAATTTTTTAGCATATCTGATCGACAAGTTTTGTAATTTTTTACTGTGATTGATTGACAAATTTTGCATTATTTTTTGAAACCAATTGGCAATTTTACTGGCTTCTATTTGTGTGACGGATGGATGAAATTCAGGGGGGTTTCTTCCTGCATCCAAGTAAAAAATTTTGTGATGTTTTACAGCAATCGGCTGTCAAATTTTGCAGTATGATTGAATTTCAATTTTATCCCGGCTTTTTTTTCCCAAGATCCATTGGTGAGATGCACATTTTTTCCAGATCACTTGAAAGGCCCGTTTCTTTTGCAATCCTCTGAGAAAATTTACATTTCCAGCCAATACTTTAAGGAAATTTGTTTTAATTTTTTGCAATCCTTTCAGGAAATTTGCATTTTTTCCCCCTTGATCCTTTGACGAAAATTTGCACTTTTAAAATTTTTTCCTTTTTAAATAAAAAAAAATCTTTTAGGGTATTTTGTCATGTTTGTATTAATGTAAGTTTTTTAATAGCACATAAGATAATAATGGGATTTAAACATTTTTTCCCTCTTTCAAGCAGCAAAACTCCCCTCCATTTATAAATATTGGGATGGAGACTCCCCTGCTAGAAAAAATTGAATTTCAAGGGCTGCAAACATTTACAACGTTTTTTATCTTTTTAAAATATCATTTAAACAGAAATACTAGCAATAAATGTTGTGTTGAACATATATTATTATTTATTAAAACTTGAATGTGATTTCCAATACAGTCTCAAATATTAAAACACTGAATATCCTGGCATATAACATGCATAACTAATCTCAGAGATTATATTTTTATTTCAAGCATATACTGCTGTATAACATGCATCAAATTTTACTCACGAAAACAAACCCAAAAATGCCAGGTTTCTCCCACTTCAGATAATGTGTCTTTTCTTTGTGACATGTAATTGTTTCCAATCTGCTTAATTCCTATCCTTTGGAATCTAAACCTGGCTTGAGATAGGTCCTATCTATTATGCACTCAAACTTACAATCTGTGCAAATGTATCAAGCTGACAAAGGAAAAATTTCTGTTTTACACATTATTCTTCATCCAATCAAAGTCGTTCACTTTCATTTGTGTTGATGTTAAAGTCTATGAAAATCTGTTTTGTTATAAAGTATACCTCAAGTGAAGTGAAATAAATACACTTCTGGATTTAAATGGAAAGTAATAGCATTTTCAAAAGAAAGTGGTAATTGTGCTGTAGCTATAATGTTCGGAGTTAACAAGTGTTCTGTTGGAGAGTAAAAGAAGAATAAAGTTATGATTCAAAATATGCACTGCTCATATTTATTATTAAGTGACATACTTTAGAGGAAAATGCTGCCCAATGGATATTAGAAAATTGTCAAAATGGACTAATAATAACGAGAAATAATGTTTGTTTATTTGCATTATAAATTGAAAAAAAGAATTCCTGTGAAAGTGTAAACTGTAAGGCAGCAATGAGTTGATACTATCGATTTATGAATTGCAAAAATTCTGTTTTCACCAAAAGACATAACAAAAACTATTAAGTTTCTAGAAGTTTGTTATTGATAGATGGAAGAAGAAAAAACTATGATTTGTCTCAAATTGGAAATATAGATAAAATGCAGGGATGTTCGAAATAATAAGAAAAAAAAAAAAAAAAACTAAAATCTGTTCCATTTAAAACTATGTGATACAAAAAATGCCACTTCACAATGACTGTTGTTTGATTAGCTAATGGTAACAGATTAAGTCAAATGGTAATTTTCAAGTGACAAACAAAGCCAATTGGTAAATTTTCAAATGAAGTTTTCAAAAATAGATAAAAAAATTTCTGTTTGCAATATGTTTAGATCCAATGAACAGATAGAATTTAAAAAATAAATAAATAAATCTATTACAAATTTGGCAGTAATTCAAGATAAATGGACTTCAACCATTAGATGTTTTCATAAATAAGCTTCTCAAAAAAAGTTTAAGACAACATATCAATGCTAGAAGAAAGATAAACATTTATGAAACAAGGAAATATAAAGCATGCATCATTAATGCAATTATATGAATGGATTATAACATCATGGGATGAAATCAAATTGGAAATAATTGTTAAATTATTAATTTAGTAATTGTTGTTTGTTTTTAAAATGTGGAGAAATCAAATGAATTTGATGGTACCAAAGATACTATTTATGGCTAGATAAAAGTAACAATGGGAATAAAATACATGAAAGTGACAGAGGAAAAGATGATATTCCCAAAAGTATAAATGAGGACACAATGAACTTTTCACGTATCTGACGAGGAAAGTTAATTTTATTAAAAATGAATATTGTAAGTTTTTTTTTTTTTTTTTTTTTTTTTTTTTGTTGTTGATATTGATATATTACCTTTAAAGATTTTGAAGGTTTTTTATGGTTTTACATTAACCATCATATACTCAGTATATAACAATTACATGGAAAATGAGGTTATGTTTTAGAGTGGTGCATGGTATATGCCGAGATATATGGTATTTAATAATATAATACAACATAATCATGCATTATAAATTTTTGGTAAAAAAATAATGCCATTGCATGATTTTTATTAATTTATTGTTAATTTAAAACATTTTTTAAATGTATAAGTATTTAAAAAAGTCATATCTGAAACTTCAGTTTAAAAGGATTTTACACCATTTTTATTACTTATATTCAGAATCTTTAAATGTATATTTTTGTTTGAGATTTAGTTTAAAACATTTCCAAATTCGAAATCTAAGAAAATAAAATATTTAACTATTTATTAATCTCTGACATCAGGCATACAATCAAATATATTATATATATATTTGCAAAATCAACTCATCTGTGATGTTTTATGCATAAACTAATTTTTAATAAAATACATATCCTAAAGTATACAATTTATTGTTACATAAATTATTTTTCCAATTTCAAAAAATGGTAAAATAATAATGAAAAATGTTTTTTTTTCCTTATCACTAAAATATGTCTAGAATAAATAATTAATACTCTGGAGCAGGATTATCATATTTAATAGTGTTAAAAAAATATATATATAACTAGCAGGCTATGCCCGCTGCGCTGGTAAATATTTCAAAATCAACCGTGGATGAAACGAACTGGTGAATTTAAATTTGTATTTTAAATAATTTGGACCTCCAGCAGCACCTTGCTCATTGCTGAAAACGATTTAGACACCATTGTGATATTAAATTATCTTAAACGTTGCGCAAAAACCAGCTATTTAGAAGTAACTATTTTAGTTTATCACTAACAGTGCACATTTGGAAGCGAAATGAGACCATTATGCCAAAAGGATTTAAAATTTTCCCTTATCTGAAGAAATATTAATTATTACAGTCGTTACCTTGCTACAACTTCTGAAAAATTTCTTCACAACTTTTCATTATGTGAAGCCAGGAACCCAAAGCTCCTCCCACCTAATAAGTTCATATATTTATAAAATTTTGTCCGCACGATAAAAGGCACAATTATGCAAGAATCATCTTCAAACTCGTCAAGTACATTGAGATGGTTAATACCTCAGTGGGAATTGCAAATGAGCAAAATCGGCCCAAGGGGGTGGTAATTGGCAAGTGTTCAAAAATTTGAATACCATCTTAACATGGCTTTCACAAAACCAGCTCTTACAAAACAATAGCAGGAATAAAAAATAAACATTTTTCGTTACAGCAAGTTGCCAACGATAAAAAAAAACACATTAAAATTATCACTACAACAATTACTTTATTATTGCAAAATTTCCTCCTGAAAAATGAAAACAAAATTATTTACTCTTTCGTATTTAAGCATTTTCTCTTTAGTTATTTAAGATAAAATTATGTAAATTTGTATAATTTGGCGAATGATTTGGCGAAATTGGTTGACGTGATAATCAAGTAGTAGCTAATTTACACTTTTCATATTTCACAAAAGATTCCTACACAGACATCATATACGCAATAGGTTTAGCACGATTATCTTGCAACTACAATGTGGCAAAATCCTCGTTTTAGAATACCAAAGAAATTCATGTATATTTTATTATTTTCTATCATTTTAAACAGCAATTAACAATAAATAAAAAGTAACTGTAGAACAAAACAACAAATATCATTTCAAAAAAGAAAAATTAAAGTAAATAAACAACTTATCATCAGATAAACAACTATAGCTGGGTTACCATATGAGGCAAATAATGCCATTTTGACGCAAGAGAGATAATTCGATGAGTATATGACCAAATCCGTGACGAAATTTCCATTTGGAAAAAACTTTAATCGGTATTTATACTGCATTTTCCCTACTTATGTATAAGAAAAAACTTTGACACAGATGTCATGTATGCACCACATTGGCGCAATTTTTTTCTGGCGCCAATTTGGAGAACTTGGTTTTTAATTATCAATTTCATAAATATTTTTTAATTATTTTGTATTATTTGAAAAAAAAATAATAAAAAAAAAGTTTAATTAATATCTATAGAACAAAATGATTTATATTATTTTAAAAAACAAAATGAAAATTAATAAATAGTTTATTAATAAATAAACAACCATAGTCGGTTTACCATGTGTGGCATAAAATCGCCATTTTGTTGAAATCGTGTGAATGTGGTGCGTATATGACATCTGTGCCAAAACTTTAAAAAGTTGCAATTAAATTATTTTACAGTTTGGATGAGGAAGACATTTATACTAAAATTTAAACATTATATGCATTTTTTGCTATAACTGCTATTTATATATTTACAATTAAACATAAAAAAATATCCTAAAAATGCTCTCACACATTTAAAAGAGAAGGAGAGAATTTAGTTATTGTGAACATCGCTCCGGCTTATGCCTTCTTGGTATAAAATCGCATTGTTTGATGACAAAAGTAAATTCAAACACCCAAATAAACAAATAACATACAATTAACAGATAAAACCATTTTTAAAAGTAATTCTGCTATTTTGTCCTGTAAGACACATAATGGTAGAATTGGATTTTAAAAATTTTTTTAAAAAATAGAAAAATGTTATTTACGTTTTATCTAATAAAATATTTAAAATTCATTTTTGTTAGCCTGCGCGAAAGTGAATAGCAAAAGTTTGATTGAAGAAATATTGAAGAGGAAATGGTCAACTAAAAAAGACTTGTAAATTTTATTCAGCGGGAATTTTTCATTTAAAAATGTTGAATTTATCTATAGTAATAACGCATAATTGCATAAATTTACTTTGAATTGCAAAATTTTTCCTTCAGTACAACTTGGTTATACCATCGACCAATTTCGCCAAATTATACAAATCGCCAAACTATTAGCCAGATTATATAGATTAGCATAAATTTTCATTTAAATAATGAAAAACAAATTAGCAGAACATATATAAAAGTAGAAATAAAATGTCGAATTAAAAATAACTTGATGACATAATTAATATTTATTTTATGCTTAATGTCAAGTGAAAGTGACATTTACGATCATCCATTATTGACATTTAATCTTGGAATTTGGGGGTAGATTTTTAATCGATGGGGTAATTTTTCCTTCTTCAGTTTTTAAATTTTAAAACTGAAATTTTTCCTGTAAGTGAAATTGACGAAATGGCGCAAGAAAAATTAAATTAACAATGAAAACATTTGCAAAAAGAAATAAAAGAGTTAACGGAAATTCGATAAAAAAGAGAAAGAAAATAATAAAAAGGGAAGTAACTATCATTCAAAATTCATTTAATCAATTTCTGAAATTCATGTTTTTATTCTAACACCAGGGATAAGTCGCCAAAAGTTGAACCAATTGTTATATTTCGCGTTAATTTATTTTTTAAGCATTACAAATATTTTTTTCATTTTCAAGATAAATATATTTTTATAATATTACTCCTCATTTAAGTGGTCTTTCTTTATTATTATTAATATTGTCAGTAGTTATTTTCTGCTATTATTTGCAAGATATTTGTAATATTTCTAATAGATATAGCCATTTTAATTCTTTTAGCAATTATAATTTTCGCCAAAAACAGCTACTGGCAACCCTTTTGTCAAAAATAACCGAAAAATACGAAATTTACTACGAAAAATCAGAGTTATCCCTGTAAATTTGAATCATAAACCTTCGGAAAAATATTTCCTATCGAATGATACAATCGGCAAAAAAATCCATCGGGTAGTTTTTGAAAACACTCGTTTGGAAGTTTCAGAACTTCTGCTTTATAATATATATGATATATGTTTTTTTTTTTTTTTTTGAGGAGTGAAAGGGTGATTGGCTTTGCATTAGTAAAAAAATATTTGAAATATTTTTATCATATCTGGGAAATGCAAAACATGATTGTACAGTCTTCTGCAATTTCAGATGATTTGTAGCATTATTACTTAATATAAATAATGCAACTTTCATATCCAACAGAAAAGAAAAATCTTAAGTCAATTTGCTCCACAAAACTTTTAAATGTAGAAAAAAAAAAATCATTGAAGCTTTTAGAATCATCAATATTTACATCTATATCTATTACGCACTTCCTTTTGATTGATAGGTACAAATATGTGCAATAATTGAGATTCAATTGTTTACTTATTATCAAAGCTCCAATGGTAATCTGATAGCTTCAGAGTCTCAAACCCATTACTTATTTCTTTTCAATGTTTTAAATTTATTAAGTTTCAGTTTTAAATTTGTCTGGTTATGTCTCTACTTTTCCCTGTCAAGTGTCAGAAAGTTTTAAGTGTTAAAAAGGAAGTCAAAAGACTTTAGACAAGCACATGTAATATAATTAAACATTGTAAAATACAAAAGATTTTTTGAATTCCCTTTGGAAATTAATTTTTAATTCCTCATTTTTTTACACTGATGTATTTAAAAACCATCTTATAAACTGATTCATTAAAAAAAAAAGCAGCTATAAACACACTTTTGGATTTGTAATTTTTTATTACTTTTATGTTATGCTTTAAAATATCTTGTTTAAGATTTCCAAACAATTTTTTTTTTTTTTTTTTTTTTTTTTTTTTTTTTTTTTTTTTTAAGTTTAGTTTATTCCATGCTAATATTTTTCATATTAAAAAATTGACCTTGGCAGTAGACTATTCTGAATTCTCATCTTTCTCTAGATATTGTTCGATAGATGCTCATGGGTCATATGGTAATCCTGCTTTGGAGAGATTTACAACCTTTTCAAGGGAGTCAAAAATCAAGATTAATTATTCATTTAATATAGTGTATTTTCTGATTTAGTGAGTTGTTAAAAAGAAAAATCAGTAAAATAGAAACTATAATGAAGAATTATGGAATAGTAAAATATAAATCATGCTTCAGTTGGAGAAAAAAATTAAATTATAAAGTATTAAGCAAGGATTATTTCATGTTATACCCAAAGAAATGATTTGAAGAAAATCAAAAAGTTAGCAGCTGAAAAATTTAAAAAATCCATTTAATTACAACTTTTGATAATGTTACTTAGGAATTATCACTTCAGAAATATATAATTTATGTATTTTAGAAGTCAATCATGTTCAAAATTATTCTATGATTCACCATTTAAAATTTATTAAACACAAGAGTAAAATATTTCTTTTTATCATGCTTACATGAAATATAATTTTTAAGAGTTGATAAATAAGGAGAAATAAATTTTGGACCTGAAAACTGGAAGACTAGAATTTCATAAAAATTATTTTATGTTCACAATGTTTGTTTATATTTAAACTTTAGTTTGTAAATACTTATTTTCTTTATAAAAATTCAGGGTAAGTCAACTTATGCAATAATTGTTTTTTAAACACACACAATAAAGTCATACCAATTTGCCCAGTAGCAGAAACATAGGCTTGGTCCAGCATTTTTGATTTGCTTCAGTTTGACACAGAAAATTCTGTTACTGGGCCAATAGGTCCTTCTAAACAAAACATTTCAAAAGTTTTACAGTTGTTTTCAAGGCAACAAAATGTGATAATTAAAGACTTGGAGTAAATTTTTCAAATATAATAAAAGTATACAATACATGATATACAATTTTAGAATTAACTCATTTCATAAAATATACAGTAAAATATGATACAAACACACAGCATTACAAACAACACATTGAGCAAAAGAATAAATACACAAGGAAAATGCACTTTAGCATCTAAATCAAACTACTGAAAGCATTCTTAAAAGACCAACTATTTTTAAACAGACCTTTTTTTTTTTTTTTTTTTTGGTATATTTAAATTAAGCTGATGAATATTTGAAACATACCTAACTTCTTATGCATGTCTAATAAGCTAATTTTATTTTATTTCATTTACAAATTCAATAGCACCAATTGAAGAAATAGAATTTTATGCATGCACTTGTTTATTTTACCTAGAAAAAACATTTTTATGCAATTGTAAATAATAAATTATGCTCTAAACTTAATTTATAAATATATAAATAAATAAAAAAGAACATTTGTAACTTTCAAATCGCATAGGCCCTTATAATATTAAAATCTCCTACATTCATAAAAAAATTTCCTTTACAATACATTTTAAAATACAGAGTTCATTCTATAAGTTTCATGCAAAGTAAGGGATTTACTTACAGGGCTAGACATTTGGGCTCTAATACATACTTTTCCCAATTAAATGTTAATTGTCTCCATTGATTGCAATAATGATAAGTCTCAGCAGCCAGTATCATATACCTTTTAAAATAAAATAAAACCTACAAACATCCTGACACTCAACAACATACTCTCCCTAGTTTATACAAACAGTAGAATTATCTTAGTTCTGTATTTATAAGACAATAACATAGGAAAAGTTTTTAAAATATGAATTTTATTTTATTTAAATTTACTTGAATCAGGCCTTATAAACATATCTCGTTCAAAAAAACAACCTTGAGAATTTACTTTTTTTTTAATGTACTGCAGATAGAATAGATAGTTGAATTTATGATTCGAAATATAATTTCACTAAATAGTGATTTTTTGCTGCATTCAGTCAAAACTTTTGACTATATATGTTGAAATGTCAAAATATATGACTATATGTTATAATTATAATATTGAAGGATTATATTTGGTATATTATGATTATTTGGTAGTGAATTGAATACATAAATTTCATTGCAAATATATTTTCACATCCAAAATTGCTTAAATATTTTTGTCATTTATTGCATATTAATGCAATTAATTTGCTATCAAACTTTTGCTTTTCTTTTAGCCCCTTAATTAAACTATGTAACTGTCATTGATTCTAATTTTGATAAATAATGTTGGTAATTAGACATAATGAAGACTTAAGTTTTAGAAAATCTTTAATGGATAATTTATTTTAAAAATATATATTATTTTTAATATAGTCAACACTTATTGGTATTAGAAATAAGTGCCATGGAAACAATTTTAATTTATGCTTGCTCAAATATTCTTGGATGTCATAACATTGATAAGCCAAAATTTTCTTTAATTTACTCTAATTTTACACAACTTTTTATTTTTATTTTATTTTATTTTAAGTTTTATTAAATTTTAATGTTTTAATTTAATTTGAAATTTATTTTTAATTTTACTCTTAGGTTATCAAATATCAAAACAATGTCACATGTAAGTAAACCAAATACCAAATATTCAGTGCAACTCATATTCCAAATACTCTGACATATCTATAAAAATCTTCTGTAAAAAAAGACACTGTTGAGTGTGCTATGTTGAATCCTTCAGATTATTAATAAGATTACTTTATTATAAGGATTCATTGCTTTAAATTTATGTAATGGAATATTTACTAGAGTAAAAAGGGAGACTTGTAATCATGGATGATGGACAAGAAATTGAGAAGACTAGCAACTTGAAATTTCATGAAGCAATTTATCTAATTGTCTAAAGATTTAAAATTCTACAGCTAGAAAGACATTATGCGGCAGTTTTTCTTCTAAATTAGTTAACTCTTATGCTTATTTTAACAAAACTATATATCTTACGTTCAATACTAATAAAGGAAAAAGTTGTTTTTTATTTATTTATTTTAAATAAAGTATAGTAGTATATAACTTTTTTCCTTTAAGATAAAGCAAAGAAATGTGGTTTTATATAGCTTATTCTAATGAAGACTCAGTATTAAAACATTACTCACAAAACTTCATGCATATTTTAGGAAATCAAGGATAATTATATAATCCTAACAAAATTCACAGATAAGGATTATAAATTTCTATATAAACAATCTTTTTATAGATTAATATTCGGCAGAATATTAATAAATAACAAAGCAATTTTCAAAAATATATCACAATATCTTAAAATTTATGGCACACATAGGCTAATTTTATATGTATATATACTTTTACGTAATTAACATAGCCCTATACATATATTGAAAACCATATCAAACTGATGACAGCTTTTATAATATCTTATAACCATGAAACAACATTAAAATAATATTAGTGATATAGTTTTGGGGAAAATAATTAGTTTAAAGCTAAATATAATTTTGATTTTTTTTCTCTTTATCACCTTTACTTCCAAAATATAAGCAATTTTTTGTGAGTAGATGATCGGTTCCAAATATCCTCAACAGTATATTTAATAATAAATATTTTGATATAAACATGTTTCTTAGGAATAGATTTTACATATACACCAGGGTTTCTTTTTGGTGCAACAAAGACAATTTTTTGTGCACCAATTTTGTAGGTCAGATATATTAAAATCAAAGCCCTTTAGTATTAGCAGCTACGCCAGTTATATTCCTGACATTGAGTGTATGTTAAGATTTAATATTGTGTTTTATAGTAAAATTAAGAGTATGTATTCATAATAAAATTATTTGGGTGTTTCATAGTAAGAAAAGTGTATATTTTATAATAAAATTGTTAATGTATTTTATAATAAAATAAAACTAACATGCTATTTTTGCAAGTCAGGCCTAAAAGGCACTTAAAAAACTGAATTTTCTCACCAAAATGATAAAAATAAAATATCTTTGCAACCATGGTTTGTTTGTAATAACTGCTCCCTTCCCAATTTTTATTTATTTATATATTATTTTTGCATAACACTTTGATTTTAAAGGATGAGTTTTTAAAATAGACTAATTGTTTTTCAACAGCACTGTTGAAAAACAATTTCTGTTCTGTTTAAGTTCATTCTATTCTGTGTAAGTTTCAATTTGCTATACCAACTACCATAATAGATCGATTTAAAATAACTATACTAATTACTTTTTATTATATAACTTAAATATGAAGCAAACAAGCAAAGTTTTTGACAATATAACAAATGAAAACTATCTTAATTGGGACAGATGATTAAAGTTAAAAGAAATATGACTCAAAAACTATTTTCCCCTTTGGTAAGCAGTTCCATAGTAATAAGAAATAACATACAGAAATTATTACAGTTAACTCTGTGAAATCCACAGACATCTAATATCTACACTGTATGTTGGAATGTAAACAATGAAAATCATAGTAAACATTCAAGCTCATAGACACATTAAACAGTTTTAATGCCTAATCAATTTTCTAATGAAACAAATTTGGATTTGAGAAAATTGATATATTTTGTAACCAGCATTTGAAAATAATAATTGAGCTAAGTAAAAGCGATTAATAAATCAAAATGGTTTTCAATTTTTACATAGGCATTGATGAAACAACAATATGAGCTGACTTTATCTCAACATCATTTTTGTTTATTTTATAATGAATATGAGTATTTCCTTCAGCAAAATTTCTGCAAATGTATTTATACCTACTTTTGCAGGTCACATGCAAATTTTCAAAGGAATTATGTCCATAAGTAATGATGATTCATGTAACATTCTTGATTCTTCAGAAAGTGCAAATGATTAAAAAAAAAATGGGATGCTAGACCATTAGAGAATATACTTGTGAAAGAATTTGCTACTTCATGACAAAGAATAGAATATAAATGCATATTCTATTGCTCATTCTCGATGCACTAACATGCTGAAAATGATTCAGAAGCAGGAATAAATATTTAAATATACTTTAAGATATAAATATTTAAAATTTCTTAATCAACAAAATTTTATCTTGGAGCAAGAAGTAATATGTATTCATTGACTAAAGAAAAAAATTATTAACAACAAATCAAAACTTAAACCATCATTGTACTGTGTCAAAATTATTTTTTAAAAAGTAAAATTTATTTTGTATGCAATTTAATTTTTCTTTAATTTAATTTACTTATTAAATATATTAAACCAATTTTGCATTATATTTTCTTTTTCTATTGTAATTTTTGTGTAATAGTTCATAATTTATAATCAGATTTTTAAAAATAAAATGTAAATAAAAGGGATGATCTATAATATGCAAAATCCTCGGTACCCAAGTGTGAGAATTTTATAGAGTTGACTGTACACTTTTAATAACAAAATAAAGACATCCTAAAATCAATAATTTTCTGTAATAAATTTAAAAAAGAAATATGTAACAGTTATATATTTTTCCATTATCACAGATTTTATTTGGTTTTATACCTAGCAACCAGGAATTATTAAAATAAAACTGACAATAAATAACATTATATTCTAATGATTCAAATTTAAATTGAGAATACCATTACTTGAGGCAAACTCATCTGAAATTGAGGAGTCACAATAGAAAGAATGCAAAAAATGTAAAATTAAGCATACATGTAATTTAAAAATTTGACAAAATTATCTTTGGTAAATAAGCACCCTGTATATAGCAACCTTAAAAATTATTGGTATAAAATAACATATTACATGAGCAGTCCTGATAACAAATGTGATTATAACAACAACAATATATAAAAATCAGTTGAATAATTTACATTTTTAATTTAATAATACATAACAGTTAAGTTTGTATAAAGAACGATTACAGTTGTATAATTGTAACACATTTAGCAAAGTGTTGTTCAATCTACTCAACATTAAATTTACTTAGGAAGAAAATGACTAATTTTCTTTATTTATTCATTAGATTTTTGTAGTCTTCTGTCATAAAATTTTTATATTATCACATAATTTATACACACACCAATATACAAAAACAGGATATTTTTAGTCAAGAGTTAATGCAATGTTTTTTCTTGGGCCCCATTTTGTGAAAAGTAAAAATTATTTTGAGAAAATTGTTATTTTTTGTGCAAAAAAACATTTTATAGTAAAAAATTAAATCCAGTATTCAAATTTGAACCAGGCATTTATTAATAGAAACAACTTCTTTAAGTTCCTCTGGTAAAGTTTTCTTTTCCAGGGAGCTTGTTTGTTTGAAAATTACAAATATCTAACAATAAAAATAATTAATGAAGATTGTGTTTTTATGGAATAAAATTTTGTGAAGGAGTCTGCATTATTTACATGAATTTTGTGAAAGGGCTTATTTTATTAAGAGGAATTTTGTGAAGGTTCCTGTTTTGTTAAATGGAAGTTTGTGAAAGGATCCTAAATAGGCCTAAGATTTTGCCTGGATCAACCTTTGTTAGTTGAATAATATATTTTTAAAGGAAAAAAAAAAAATACTATATTAATAGAAAGTGCTACCTTCTCTTGAATAAATATGAGAGCATCTCTTATAAGAGACTTGCAATAGCTAAATAATTATGACTCACTGTTAATAAATAATCATAACTAGAATTAAAAAAAAAACTCTTACACTTGTATAAAATTGTCTGATTGTGGATTATGTTGCTCCACTCACTTAATGTGGTTTCTATAAAACAGAATGCATTCCCTACATAATAAAATGTAGTTTTGTTTTTAAGTAAATGAACAAAAAGAGGAAGGTCTAGCAATTCGAAAATTGTCAAATGTACTTTCAGAAATTTCCAAAGTTTCTTTTTCTAGTTAAATTTATCTCTAACAGATTCTAATGTTAAAAATTTTCCCCCTCAAAATAAAATATCTACTTCTTTATTAGCTATCATTCAAATATCATGATTCTAATATAAACATTCTAAAACTAAATACATCACTAACAATTTTACATAGTTTGATTTCCCCAAAAATATCTTTAGTTTTAAAATATAATATACATATATATATATATATTAAGGGAAAAAAATAGAAAAATAAGAGCAAGTCTAATACCCCAGTAACAATCTAAAATAATTCCATTTATGTTTTGTAAAATTGTTAATTAATTGCTTTAAAATTCAAATTTAAAGAACAGAATATCTCTTACTATAAAAAACTACCAATACTTAAAAGTAAATGTTTGCCATCTTATTGACATCAATTAAATAAGATGACCAGACACCTTTTTTTCTGGGACAGGCCTAACATTTCAGCATTTTTCTTAATTGAGCTGGTTTTTAATTCTATATAAGCCAACAATTTTTTAAAATGTTTGCTGCCTATATTAAAAAAGTAATAATAATAGTAATAATAATAGCAATAAATAAGATAAAAAGTTTATTAAATCCATTAGATTTTTAAAATCATAAAATTTTAAGAACTTCACCTTTTAATAAACATTTTAATAAATTATATTATTTGAGAGAAGTGTTTTTAAATATATTTTTTAACACCTCTCAAGTAATATAAATTATTTATTAAAAAGCAATAATTAATGTAAGTTTTTGTTTCAGCTTTCCTTTTCATTCAAAAATTGTCAAAAAGTATGTCTTTTTAGGTAAGATAAAATATCTTTGTGTAATTTTTTCATTATTATAGTTTTGATCATGCATGTAAATGACAGGAGAAAGAAGAGTCAAAATTTTCAATATGTTTCAGATTTTATTCCTAAAATCTGGTCACCTTACAACTAACTGATCCATCAAAAATATTTATTTAAACTGATATGATTATCTACTTTTAAAAAATACCCTCTAATACCACCCTGCATCAGCTTATATATTACATGGAATAATGAAAAAAATTAGAAAGTTTTGTTATAGGGTCATTCCATGTCAAATGAGCAAAAATGTAAAAAAGCCATGGCTGTATAGAATCCGATTTTAATAAAATTTGAGATACATGTTCATTTCATATTCAAATGTATGTCTGCACAATATTTTGATGAAAAATAAATTATTTTATCAATTTTGGACATTTAAAAAACTTGTGATATAGAATGGCTTGTGGATAATCGTCGAAAGTTGCAAGTTTCAAGTTCTATATTTTGAAAACTATTTAACAAAAATGAAGTTTTTTTTTTATAATATTGAAATCTCTGGAAATCAATCTTTATATTTATTGAGTAGTAATAATCTGGTAATACCATAACTAATCATAAATTGATTGAAAATATTGAAATTTCGTAAATTTTTGAAAAATTTTAAATGCTATAAAAATTAAAGGATTTAAAAAACATCTTTGAAATTCATGCAAGATGTAGTATTATATATGAAGATCGAATTCTCCAAGTTTCAAAGTTGTTATTTATTTCCTTCATCTTAAAAAAAACTTAGAAACTTTTTTAAAAATGACAAAATCATAATTATTCCTCTCATTTAACCTCAAAAAATAATTAAAGGACAGCTCCGACATCAACAATATTGCACATATATAAGAATCAATAAGTCCATGACACACTAAAAAAGTTTCAATACTGCCTTTTTAATTTCTAACATAACAAAAATTGGTTCAAAAAACTAATATTCGATACATTCTAAAGACAATCTTTCTTTGAAAACAGGCGCTTTTTTGCAAGTTTCTTGTTAAAAATAGACGTGTGCTGCCATCTATGTTTGCTACTTGATTTTAAGATTAAAATACAGTTATTTTATGAAGAAAATCGTTTTTCTTCTATACAAATTAAAAATATTCTTGAGGCAAAAATAAACTGAAAGCAAGAATAAACTCTGTATACTTAAAATATACACTTTTGTCTGTAATTTCAAAGAGTTTAAAACTTTTGAAAGCTTTTATTCGTCTCCAAAAAAAATGATAAAAATGTCTAATTTTTAATCAGTAGTTTTCACTATTTTTTTTTTCTCATAAAGGAATGAAAAAGGCAAGAATTAAATTATAGATGTATTAAATATATTCAACTAGCTATAATAGCAAAAAAATTTGAATTTGGAAAAAGTGTCCTTCATTTTAAAACATATAACTGAAATATTTTATTTTTTTTTAAAGATTTTTTTTATTATTTATTTATTTTTAAATTATGAAATAAAAATACAATTATTAAATTATGCTAATCTGTTACTTATAGTTCATTCTTAAGTGTAAATAATTTTTATTACAATCTTTCCATTCTTAAATCTAATAATCATACTTGAAATTTCAAGCATGTACACAAGACCTTGATTTCGTATCAACTTTAATGTAAATTTTTATACTGAAATAAACTAGTCTGAACTCTACTACTTTGTGTTTCCTCGTAAATGATTGTGATCTACTTATATGATGATTTTCAATAAAATCTGTGATATGTCAGCCACACCTGATTTGCTCATTTGGTGTGGAATGACCCTATATATATGTACATAAATAAATGTACTAATCTCAATATAAAATAAATAGAAATCAAAGAATAATTTCAAGAAAGAAACATGATTGATAATACCAATTTAAAAAATATGTTTTTTTACACTTAAAATGGAAAAAAATCTGAATTTACAAAACAGATAAACAGTATGCGAAAATAGACTGTTTCTAGAATAAAAAAAAGATATGCTAAAAGTAATTAAAGTAAATATAAAAGCTTAAATAATCTTTTAATAAACATGTCTATTAGTTTCATACATAGATACAAGTGGTGATATTCTCAAGATCAACAATAATAAAATAGCTATTTTTGCACATACAAAACAAAAAATATGAACTTCATTAACAAACATCATGAGGTATCAGGTATTATGAAATCAGCATATCTTAGCTATGTATCTTACCCAATAACTCATGATGTTATTTATCAAATTCACATTTAATTTTTTCTCCCAGTAGAAAATAGTTATTTTATCATTGCAGATTATATATATATAAAGAAAAAAAAAAGAAGTTTTATGTTTATCGTAATAAATTTTAACATATAATTTTATTTTAATAAATAATTTTTATTTTCTTACATAATTCTATAAGCCTTCAATATGTATTAAGATGTTTTCCAATTTACTTAAAATATAAAATACAGTGGAACCTGTGTAAAATGACCACCTTTGGGGCAGGCTAAATTGGTCACTATATAGAGGTGGTCACTTTATGGAGCGTCCTTCAAAATGGCACATTAAAATGTTATCATCACAAAAAATAAAATATTAATAAGGAAAAATGCACTATGTTAAGTAATGAACTGATTAATTAACAATAACTGAATCACTAATTTAAAATATACTATATAGAAGATAATTTACTTAAAACTCATGATATTTCTTTTGAATACAGTTGAAATTCTGTAATGATTGATTTAAATAATACCATAAATACAAGGTACTCTAACTTATATGCATTTTTATTATAATTGTAATTGCATAATGATAATGTTTCTATGACTGACAATAATAAACTTTTCAGTAAAAATCTTAGACAAGTGCAAATATCATTATAATAAAGTACATAATAGTCAGATTATACATTAAGTAAATAGTAACTATAGGAGATAAATTCCTGTACTTTTTTAATGGATCAAAATAAATTTCAGAAAATGTTTCCTTTATTCTTTTAGTTTGAAAATTTTCAGCATGCAGAAAAATGGATGGTCAAATTTTACAGGTTCAAACAACATTGAAAATGACAGGCTAATTGGTCACTTTACACAGGTGACACATTAGACAGGTGGTCATATTACCGGACAATTTTCATATTATTTTACATGAACATAAATAAAATTTTCCAAAAGTGGTCACTTTAGCCAGGTGGCCACTTTACTAAGGTGGTCACTTTAGCAGGTTCCACTGTAAATACTACAGAATTAGTTTACAAAACAAGAATTGTATACAAATCAATTATATTTACATAAGATAATATTTGCCACAAGTATACCTTAATTTTACAACAATGCGTCATAACAACAATATAGTACAGATTTTATAATTACAGTAAAATATACTGTTCTATATGTTACAATAATAGCATAAAATACATTCTTTTTTTCATTAAGCACTTTTTACAACAAAAGTATTTCATAGTACAGCCATTCAAACACTGGTTTTAGAGCATAATTCTCTTGGTTATTATATATTATATGTATATGTACAGTTTATGAAAAAAATAAAATATGCACAATAATACATATGTCAGCATGTGCCTGTTTCTTTTGTCATCACAAATTATCTAACTGTAGCTGCACATCTTGATAGTCCTGCAGAATATATAATAAATAATTATATATATATATATAAAGATATTTTTATGAAAGGAAACAACAATTTAAGAGACACTACTTTAATTTTTTTAATATATTTGTCATTAGTTTTAAAATGTATATTTAGATCAATAATTTAAAATTTAACGATAACTAAATATTTTAAAAAGAGAAGTATCGGATTATGTTATATTCTTCCAGCTTTTGTGATTTTGGCAACAATGATCAGTAATACATTAAAATTAATTAAATACATATAATTAGGATTGTACAAGCATAATTTTAAAGGTACTTTTCGGTTAACCAGGCACCAGTGTTATACATACATATAAACATACACATGTATACATTGATACATATGTGTATATATACATATATGTATTTACATATACATGTGTATGTATATACAGTGCTGGAAAAAAGTTTAAGACCAAAATAAAATTCCAAAAAGAGTTATGCATCTTGAATTTAGACACAAATATATGATATAATACATGAATTAAATTCAACTTTAAAAGTTAAAAAACATTTTTTTCTTTAAGTGTTCAATCTTGTAATTTTAATAAATGGGAATAAATCTAGGACCAATATCTTCTTTTAAATCTAGCATAATGAGATGATGTCACAAATGTAGTATTTTATGCAGGACTCATGTATGATGAGATTTATAGGTTAATAATTTCCAGATTTGAAATTTGACATGCAACTGCTGCTTTCAGCATGGTTCACCGGAAATCTTTGAGTAGAGAAAAAAATTGTAAAATAAGAACTTTTTTGGTTTTCGAATAGGCTGAAAGACATATTGCCCTATAAATAAGTAAATAAATTTAACTGTTGTGTACAATTTTCATTATAATCAAATGAATTATTTTAGAAATAAAATAATCAGATGGCTATCAAAACTCTCAGCCTGGTATAAAAGAGATGTTATTAGAATGACTGTTAAAGATTGTGCATATTCTCCTACTATAAAATTTGTTCAAGAACTCTCAATAACATCCAGAAATCTTAGAAATGTGTTAAAAAATGCCAAATGCTTGAATTAGGCTTTTTTTTCTCTCTCTCTCTGTACTTTTTCAGAAGTCTGTAGATTACAAATTGCGTTTCCTTTCCAGAGTTCAATTTTTATATTTGAAGGACTGGCTTCTGTATTGAGTATCACGTTTTCTTGTCAACTAGTAATATCATTTTTGCAAATTACATCTATCACTCTAGTCACATCAGCTGGTATAATGGGCTGAAAGTCATTTTCCACAACATCTTATGTGTCTGTCATATTGCATGGTTCATCTGGAGGTAGCTTGCATAAATCAAGATCAGATAAATCTGAACCCAAAACAGTTTCTAAATATACTACTGCTTCTTCTACAGTTTAAAAAAAAAAAAAAATTACATGCTTTATAATCACAATTTAAAAAAAAAAAAATTCTACTAGAAATGCACATATTGTGCTAAATATTATATGTATTATACCAAAAAATCTATTCTAATTTAACTTCTATTAATACGAATTATTCCTCCTGCATGTCAACAAAATGCGAAAGTTCCATTTAAATAAAGAAAAAGCTTTTTTTATTTTTTCTATTTGTGCCCCTTCCATCGATTTATACTTTAGTTACCTAATAACATTCTACTAAAAATACATATATTGTGCTAAATATTATATGTATTATACCAAAAAATCTATTCTACTTTAACTTCTAACAATACGAATTATTCCACCTGCATGTCAACGAAACGCAAAAGTTCCATTCAATTAAGGAAAAAGCTTTTTTTTATTCTTTTTATTTGTGACCCTCCTATCGATTTATACTTTACTTAACTAATAACAAACTCTTCTGGGTAAATGCTTTGACATGGTAAGATCTTTGACCTTGACAATACCAACATTGAAGTGTTTTATCAGTCAATGGTTTACGCAATAAAATTTGAATTAATTATTTATATGATTATTCATTTTGAAAAATTTATTGCTAAACTGCCAATGTTCCAAAATAGGAACACAAGTTTTTCAACCTGCATCAAATATTTATATTTCATTTTAATAAGTTTTTACATGTAACAGTTCTTTTCTTACGAGTATAAAAAATAATTAACACTTCTTTGCACTATAAATATGTTGGGAATTTTACTTGAAATAAAGAAAAATAAAAAAACAAAAAATTAAACAAAAAATCACAAAATAAAAAATAAAGTTTAATTTTTAATATTTAGTGAAAACATATTTCAAAATCTTAACCATCATTATATAAAACAAACATAATAATTTGAAAATTATTTGCATTTGTAACATTTAGTTAAAACTTCTGGTCCAAATTGGAGCATTGGCCTTTAAACGGTTAATCTCTCTTGTCAAAAAAATTGCAGAAGGAAAGGATGTATAAACAAAAAGAAAAAAAAATATAAAAAGTTTACATTTAAGTATAAATCTATTTGAAAAAAAAAGCACATTTTGAAGAAAATGTAAAGAATATTCTGATACTAGAAAGAACATCTCTAAAATCTATCAAAATCTTTTATAGAATACACTTTTATTAAAAAAGAAAAAATATATATATTAAAAAGTCATTACACAATATTTCTACAGGCATAATGCATCAGTTTGATAATATAAAGAAAAACATACTTGCTCCTTTAAAAACAAAATCGATCTGGATATATATAGTTTCCTAGTAGTTGGATCAAACCTCCATAAGTGAACTGCATTACCTAAACATATTATCATAAAAAATGCAAAAAAAGTAGAATTTATAACAACTTTCATTAGAAATTTAACAGTATTAAAACAATTTTATTTTACACTATTAAAAAACTAAAAAAATTAGTTTTCCTTACACATACAAGAAGGTCAAATATTGTAGTCACCAATTTGTTTAAAATTTTGGTTGTTGGTAAAAGACAAGTGAATGCGTCAGCCAGGGCCGGTGAGAGGGGGGGACACAGGGGGCAATTGCCCAGGGGCCCGGGAACCAAAGGGGGCCCGCGGTTTCGGATGAAAAAAGTACCTACATTTCATGATATTCCAAATTTTAACTTTTTTCGTACTTTTTTTCTTTTACCAGCTGAAAAACATTTCGCAGAATTGTAATTTAGAATATTTCCAACAAAAATACCGGAAATTTCCCATTTAGAGTACCATAAAAGGTGTGAAATATTCGGGAACTTCCTGTTTTCCTGGATCGCCGACCACCGTGGGTGTCTGTGCCTTCTGGCAAAAATAGGGCTATATGCATCCGTCATGTCTCATTGAAACCTGATGTCTCGTTGGGCATTATAGATTGTAAGTTTCTGTAATTACTTTAGTTACAATATTCTTGTGCGAGTGATAGGGATATGCACAGTGGGCGATAGCGAATGCAGTTGTATCAGGTCCTAAGCTAAAAGGGGCCTGTGAGCGAAATTGGATATATAATATTACAGGCTCTAAACTCTTTTTAAATTCCCCTTTTTAGGGCTACTTATAAAAGTAAGGAAAAATTGAAGCCCAAAATTTAAAACTATTTAGGTCCTTTTTTTAATCAAATGTTTAAAAAATACGCCTTTTAATCTCTTTGGGGGCCCCAATAAGTTTCAAAACTTCTTTAATACTATTACATCCTTCAACTAAATATGCTATTTCTATAGTTCCCATTTTTTTTAAAGCTGCAAGATGAAAGAAGTTTGTAAATGTGTTTTAAATTGTCTTTTTTAAGGCCTAATATAAAAGTGAGAAAATGCTGAAACACAAAATTAAGAACATTTAGAGCCTATTTTTATAGTTCAAATGTTTTAAAAATAGACTTTTTTAATCTCATTAATAGAACAAAAAGCTTCAATAAAGTTCAAAAGTTTCTTAATCCAATTGCTTCCTTGAACCAAAACAGAGATGCGCTTTCTCTCTATATCCACGATTCTCTTTAAAGACGTCCAGATGAAAAACATTTTGCAGACTAAATTCTTTTTAAATTGCCTTTTTGGGGCCCTTATAAAACTGAAGCAAAATGGAACCCATGATTCAAAATTGTTAAGCTACGTATATTTTCTAATTCAAATGTTTAAAAAATGTGCTTTTTAATCTCATTGGGAGGCCCCAATAAGGCTCAAAACTTCCTTACTATTACTTTCTTCAACCAAAACAGATAACGTGTTTCATTTCTACAGCCAGCAATTTTTTTAAAGGTGCTAAGATGAAAAAAAAAATCGCAAGTTCTAAATTTTTTAAATTGACTTATTTAGGTCCCTTATTAAAAATAAAAAAAAAATTGGAACCCAACATTCAAAACTTTTAAGCACCATTTTTTTAATTAAAATGTTTAGAATAATGTGCTTTTTCACCTCATTGGGGGTTTCAATAAGGTTCAAAACTTCCTTAAGGGAGACCAGAACCCCATTTTCGGCCAAAAATCATCAAAAGTCCAAAATTTTTTTTTCTCAGAAAACGATAAAATACATATTTGCGAATATCCATGCAAAATTTCAGAACTCGGGGACACTTGGAACAGGTAGAAAATGAGCTTTTTAAATTGTACTCACTATAGAGTTTAAAGGAGTAGCGGCCATTTAAAACGTGTTTTCCTGAAAATGACTTTTTTCATATTTTGCCTAAGTTCAAAGTACTAAGGCTCAGTGGTAAAATGATTTAGAAACAAAGTGTTTATGTTTTTAGAATCTTAAAAAAAATTTGCAACAAAAGTAAGGAGAGATATATTTTTTAACTATTTCTGAAAATTTTACATAAATTGGTAAACATGAAAATTATAACGAATTTAAGGAAATTTACCATGCGTATTTTTATTTTTATTTTTTTAGCCGATTAAAATAGATAATTAAAAATATCTCTCCTTAGTTCTTTTCTATATACTATAACACTATTTAAGAAATTTTAGTAATACCAAAATATTGAAAATTGAATGAGGAGTAGTAATAATAAAAAGTGTATTTTTCAACAAAAAGAAAAAAATCATAAAAATCCCCATAAAAAATATACTTTAAAAAAAAAGTGAATTTTTTTGCTAATTATTCCTTACAAGAAGATTCTTAAATAGTACACCAAAATTCATTACTTTAAAATCAATAATAAAAATTTTGGGTTTTTTCTTACGGGTCTCTTTTAATACTATTGCTTCTTTCAATCAAAACAAACATGTCCTTTCTTGCTATAGCTGCCATTCATTTTAAAGGTGCCCAGATGAAAGACATTTGGCAGACTCTGAATGCTTTTTAAATTGTCTTTTTTAGGGCCTATATTAAAAGTGAAGAAAAATTGGAATGCAATTGCTTAAAAAAATATATGCTTTTTAATCTTATTGGGAGTTGCAATAAGCGAGTATCTGTGTGCAATGCATTTGTCACCCAACCCCGTATGATCGACCTGTTTCTTTTTTAATGTTTCACTTCTCTTGCCTTCGTAAATTACTAATGATAACTATACATAAATTATGTTCTGCAATTATTTAATCTATCAGCGAAGCATTGCTCGCTTCGCAGGTTGAATTTTTTTATGCACCCCTCCCCCCCCCAAAAAACGGCTTTTTTGTTTTCCATTTCCTTTTGAACGTCCCAATGCCTTCCACAGTTTAAATCCGTTCAGGGCATCCCCCGCTCTCATCTTGAATCAAACAATCTTTGAATTATTGTAATTTTTCTTTCTGATAAAAGTTATAATCTCTTGATAAAATTCAAATTTTCTAGCATCGTCGTTCACGTTGCTACAGGGACCATTTCGTAATTTTTCCACTTTAGCTTAAATATGAGATCAGCAAAATCTACGAGATAATTATTCGTTTTTAGAAAAAAATCGTCAAAAAAAAGAAAACATCGTAAAACGTGAAAAAAGGGCTAAAATTTGCATAAAAACATTAGGCAAATATTCAACTAGTCGTTGGGGGCCACCATAATACTTAGCCATCATGGATATGTATATGAAAATAAAACATGTGAAAGCTATTTATACAATGCATTGCAATTCATAAGCGAAATTTAAATATTGTTAATATGCATAGTAATGCTATATTAAAGAACTGCTGATGTACCAATTTCGACAAATTATATAAAACACCAAACTACTCAAGTAGTACCGAACTGCGTAAAAGAAACATCCTTATAACTCCAAAAATAATAATTTTATTAACTAACAATTAACTGCGTCGGATTAAGTGTCTCATTTCCAATTAAAATATACCTCTGAATTAAAATTTGAATGAAATACAGGGTCATGAAAAATCGAAGAATGTGGAAAACAGATTACAAATATCTCAGCAACTAATAATATGATTGACTTCGTTTTTTATGCAAAATTTGTGTAATTTTATTGCCTTTTCCGTCCATTCCTTAAAATAAAAAAATTCGAAAATTTTTATATACCTTTCATCAGAACGAATTCTTCGAGAGTCAGAAAAAAATTGTTCCGGATAATCGAGGTTTTTGATATTAAATAGGCTTCGTCCCAGCTTTACATACTAAGTACATACAAAATTTCAAGTCTCTATCTCAATTTGTTCGGGAGATAGAGCGTTTACAGACAGACAGACGGACGGCAAAATTTTTTTTCTAAAAATACGTTTTTCGGAATCTCTACTACCTGAAACGTGTAAATTCGTCTAAAAAATTTTTTCGATTTTCAAAACGATTGCAAGACTTACCCTATATTACGTATGATGGGTAAGTAAAAATTGACTATATCTAGCGAAAATATTGCAATCGGAATGTTAATAAATGATCCCGAAAGACGAAAATTGCTAAAAATCACATAAAATGTTCGAGACAAATTCAGAAATTGCAAATGATAAAATTTTCTACATTGAGTTTAAAGACTGAAACCTGATTTTTTTAGGTGTGTCAAGAAACTGCGAATAAAACGCCGCAAAGTCAATATTTACTACTATATCGGGATAAAAGATTGAAAATAAGTTCCTTTTACAATAATAAAAAAAAGTGAATTAAAGGGTGTTTTTTCTCATTTCCCCCCCGTTCAGACACGCAGACACAAAAATGCATTTATTTGCCAATTTTCCGCAAAAATATAGAAAAGTACACAATCTAATGTAAAAATTACCTAACATCTTTAAATATAAAGGTTCATTTTCATCATATAAAATCACATGAGTGTTCCATCAATTGTGCAGCATTGTATTTTTTCCTATTAAAAACTGAACTTTTACTCATGATTTTTTTTTTCCTATATAACTAGAATAAATCGCGAATCAGAGATCAAAATTTTTATAAATTTTCCGTCAAAAGTCGAAAATTTCTTCAGATATGAGAAAAAAAAGTGCTTCTAATTGGAGTCTTCAAAACAGCGTTGAATCCAGGGGGTGGTCCGGGGGGACATTTCCCCCCCCCCCCCCAGAAATTTTGAAATTTTAAGTTTTCATTGGCCAAAAAGTGCAATTTCCCCCCGAAACTCTAATGTCCCTGTCAAAGCCACAGAGAAAAATGTCTGAATTCATTACTGCTTCAAAACGAGGGGGAAATGCTCAAAATCGCATAAAAATTTGCGAAAAATTCGAAAATCGCATTAAAAGTTCGCAAAAATTTAAAAAATGGCTGAGGACAAAATTTAGTACTTCGGGTAAAAAGACTGAGACCTGATTCCGATTACTATAGTCAAAAAATCGCGCCAAAACACGAAAAAAGTTAAAAATCATATAAAAAGTTTGTGAAATATTCAAAAATTGAAAGAAAACTACTTTACTATATTCGGCTAAAATGGAAATATGCATTGAAAATGGATGCTTTTTTTTAATTTAGGGGAAAAGCTCGAAACTTGAAAAAATAGTAATAAATAGCTTAAAAAATTAAATTAAAAAAAATTGAATCAAAATCTGTTTCGAGATACAAAACATCAAGCATACAGGTATCCTTCCTGTCAAATTTTCTCCTGGACAGCAAAACATTTTCTACTTCTCAGACAAAGAAAAACTCTTTACAGTCATACAGCTTGTCTTTATTGTTATCTACAAGAACTAACCGTCTTCGTTGCCCACAGAAAGATACAGTCTATCCGAAGGTATTTTTTTCTTTTCAAATTTTTATCCGGTCAACTTGAATGACAAATTTATACTGGAAAAAATCGTAAAAATATGAAAACGACATCCAAAGTTTCTTTTTTCTTTCTTTCTTTTTCTTTTTTTTTTTTAATTTAGTAAATCTGTACATACATATAAGGGAGAGTGAGGAGCAATGGGGCACTTTTTACAAAAAATAAAAAATCAACATTTTTTTTTCCACACACGCGAAAAAAAAAAAAAAAAAAAAAAAAAAAATTGATTTAAAGAATACAAGATGAAACATTTTTTAACGTCCCTGAACAATATAGAAACGTTATTTTTAGAAACACTATTTATAATTAAAGAAATGGAAAATTTTGAAATGTGCCACATATCTCTCTACTTTTTATATATAAATTCTATATCTCATATACTGCACTGCACAAAAGTATTCGCACGCCATTCTGTTGATTAGAGGAAATTGCAGAAGGGGAATTTTCTGAAATATCTCTTAAATGAACTGAATTTTGTAATAGATGTTGTTGATAGATACATACACAAGGCTGCTAAAAAATTCGGGGAATTTCCCGATTGTAGATGGGAACAGCTGAAATTCGGTTTTGAAATGCGTTATAAATTTTCATATGGAAAAAAGAGACATAATATTTAAATTTTTAAACGGTGCAGTTTTGTTAGATTATACTGAATGTGCCGGAAAGTGCTTCATAACCAGTGTTTGATGCATGATTTTTCCTTTCTTTTTTAGTTTATTTTTGTGCAGTATTTAGAGTTTTTGCGGCGTTTTTTAACATTTGTAAAGGAAATTCACTTACAAACATTTTTGCCAATTTTCAAATTTTTCGAGAACTTTTAATTTTTTTAAAAGCTTTTTACAGATAACTTTTAAAATAGGTAAAATGAAAATCCAGTTTCAATCTTTTAGGCCAATACAATATATTTTGTTTCCTGTGAACTTCGAAAAAAAATTATGCATTTTTTGGCATACTTTCGCGTTTTGCAGCGATTTGTTGATACTTTTTGCTAAACAAAAGAATTTTCAGTTCAGAAGAGGAGCACGTTTATTAATTACTTAACAGCTGATTGAAATTAGCTGCTTTTGTTTGCAAATATTTTGTGTCATAAACAATGGGGTTGTAAAGTGGATGAAATGTAAAATTTCAGAATACCCTGAAATAAATCATTTTATGACAAAATTCGATCAAATTTTGATAATCACCTTTAAAAAAAACTTGTTTGTAAATCTGAACCTGATTTAATTTGAGTAGGTAGCGTTGATTAAAAAAAAAAAAAAAAAAAAAAACACAATAAACATTGCGTTCTGAAGTAAAACAAATCATTAATTCAATTATACAGTGATTCAAATAAGCGGCGGATTTTCGAACTTTTTCTAATAGGGGCCCGTAATTTTTGCAGGGATGAAAGTGCGCTAAAGCCACTTTGGAGCAGCTTTGGAGCAGCAAAAAACGAATTTTGGAGCAGTAAAACCTATTTTTGTAGCAGCAAAAATCAGATTTTGTAGCAGTAAATATCGGATTTTGTAGCAGCAAAAATGTAATTTTTTAGCAATAAAAGCTGCTTTAGGAGCAGATTGAAATATTCTAATGCGGATAAACTGTTAACAATTACAATAATTGCTATCTTGAGAAATATTTTTACATTAAATTTCTCCACACGTTTCAGAACTTTCGATGAAATCTGCAGTTTTTCTCAATCTTTTAACATAATTTACGCTTTTTCACAATCTTTTGACCCTGTTTTTTTGTTTTTTAACTAGATTTGCGGGGTTTTTTACGATCTTTTAATGAAATTTGTACGTTTTCTGAGATCTTTTGATGAAAACTACGGTTTTTACGATCTTTTTGATGCAATTTTCGTTTTTTTTTTCACACGATCTTTTAAAGATATTAATTGGTTATTTTCATGATCTTTTGACCGTATTTTGTTCTTTTTATAACGAAGTTAGATATCCTTTGACAAAATTTCATGTTTTTTGTGATTTTTTGACGAAATACACTTGTTTTTCGGAATCTTTTAGAGAAATTTGCGTTTTTCTTTTCGCCATCTTTTACAAAAATGAACGTTTTTTTTACGATCTTTTGACTTTGTATTATTCTCTTTTTTATGATATTAACAATTCTTTGGCAAAACTCATGTTTTTCTTGCGATCCTTTCATGAAATTCGAGTGTTTTTCGTGATTTTTCGATAAAATTTACGTATTCTTCGTGATCTACAGTCGAAATTTGCATTGTCTGTTGTCAAAATTTGCGTCTTTTTCGCGATTTCTTATTGAAATTCGAGCGTTTTTCACGATCTATTGGTGAAATTCGAGTGTTTTATACGATATATTGACAAAATTCAAGTACTATTCGTGATCTTTCGATAAAAATTTGCGTGTTTATCGCGATTATTGGACAAATTTCGCGCGTTTTTTTGTGATTTTTTGACAAAATATGCTTGTTTTTCGGGATCCTTTAAAGAAACTTACATTTTTTTTTTTTTTTTTTTGCGATCTTTTGGCTGTGTTTTGTTCACTCTTTTTTGATAATAACGATCCTTTAGCAAAACTCATATTTATCTCGCGATCCTTTGATTAAATTCGAGTGTTTTTCGATAAAATGTGCATGTTTTTTTGCAATCTATAGACAAATTTTTCATGATCTATTAATGAAATTAGAGTGTTTTTCACGATCTATTGGTGAAATTCGAGTGACGAAATTAGCAATCCTTTGACAAAATTCAATTTTTATTTTTTCGAGATCCTTTGACAAAATTCGCGTATGTTTTTTGAGATGCTTCGACAAAATTCCTGTGTTTTCCGCGATTTTTTGACGAAATTCGAGCATTTTTCCAGAGATTTACGGTTTTTTCCTACAGTGTTGAATTCAAGTGGTGGCCCGGGGAGACATTCCCCCCCCCCCCAAAAAAAAAAAAAAAAAATTTTTGAGAATTTGGGTTTTCAATGATCAAAAAGTGCAATTCCCCCTACCCGGAACTCTATCATGTCCCCCGCTAAAGCTACAGAAGTACCCCCCCCCCTCCCCCGGAGAAAAACGTCCCGCTCCGAACTCTGCGATCGGCTGCAATGAAAATGAACGTACGATGACTCGAGGGAAAAACAACTTCCGGTCGTTTGCGGAGCCACGATAAAACTCCACAAAACATCGCGTGCTTCACATACGTAGCGGATTTTCATAAGCGCTTTCATTCTGCTTTCAGTTTTGCTGTCTATTGGTAGGATTCGCCGAGGAGCAAAATAATTCACCACCGACAAGGGAAAGACGCAGAACAGGAAGATACTTAATTTACAGAAAATATGTACAATACATAAGACAAGGGCGATTCTGGGTAATTTTGTTTTTTGGAAATTCATATCGCATTTTCGGAAATCAGTGGCGGGGGAAGAGGGGTATCCGCGATCTTCAGACGAAATCAACGTTTTCTCGCGATCTTCAGAATAAATCAGCGATTTATTTCGATTTTTTGTCGAAATCGGCAGTTTTCCCGTGACCTTTTGACGAAATCGACGTTCTCCAGTGTTTTTTTTTTAATAAAATCGGCGTTTTTTCGGCGATTTTTAGACAAAATTTGTATTTTTACGCGATTTTTTCTCAAAAACGGCGTTTTATTCCCGAGATCTTTTGACAAAATCAGCGTTTTTTCCGTGATCTTTTGCTAAAATCCGCGTTTCTTTTTTTTTTTTTTTCCAATGATCTTTTGGCAAAATATTTTAAGGCGATCTTTTATCGAAAACGGAGTTTTTTTCAGCGGCATTTTAAAGAAATCGGCATTATATCTGAAATCTTTAGAAGAAATCGACGTTTTCCCGCAGTCTTCAGACGAAATCACCGTTTTTCTGCGATATTTGGTAAAATTGCCGTTGTTTTTGCGATCCGCAGAGTAAATTCGCGTTTTTCAGCGATCTTTTGACAAAGTCCGTTGACAAAAAAATTGACGAAATCGTCGTTTTTCCGCAAAATATTGACGAAATGTGTGCTTTTTCGGCGATCCTTTCACGAAATTTGCATTTCTCCGCGATTGTTTTTTTCGCGCGCAAAACCGTACAAGTTGGCAGCTATGTAGAACTGATAGCCCAATTTCAAATTTTCGGAAGAGGATGCGTTAAATTTTCGGAAATTTCGGACGAGAATTACCCCTGACATAAGAAGCGAACTCGCATTAATTGGGAATAAACATATTGAAGCAGCTCTCATTCGTCTCCCCAACGCGCGCGCTATACGTCACATGACGTCCCGCTCCGAACTCTGCGATCGGCTGCAATGAAAATGAACGTACGATGACTCGAGGGAAAAACAACTTCCGGTCGTTTGCGGAGCCACGATAAAACTCCACAAAACATCGCGTGCTTTTCGTGACCGAATGCGCATGTTTTTCGCAATTTTTCGGCGAAATTTGCGCATTTTTCGAGATTTTTTGCAATGGTTCTTTGTGCTTTGACGAAATTAACAGCCTAAAAAAAGTTATTTGTTGTTGCTTCCTGGATCGACGAAATCGCACTAAATTTCGTTTTGGCACTAACTGCCTTTTGGCGCAGGTTTGGCGCAAAATTGAAAAAAATAACTGTTTTGTAGCAGTTTGGCGCAGTAAAACGGTTTCGGCGCAGTCTGGCGCAATTGGCGCAGGTCTTACATCCCTGTTTTTGCCTGCCCAGGGGCCCGTGAAACCTGTTACCGGCCCTGGCGTCAGCAGGTAGTAAACAAAATCAAGATTAAAAAAAAAATTAATAAAATCTAATTGTTACTATTGTTTGAAAGGGAGTAATTTATCAAAAGAAATGGTACCAAAATGATGGTGTTTGTCCTGTTTAAACATAGGCTATATCTTACGTCGATACCACTAACCTAAAAGGGGTGCAGGAGCAAAAAATGTTCTAAAAATGCTATTTTTGTGATACTGAAGGACCTAGAAACATAAAATTTGGCATGTTAATTATTTATAAAATACAAATGATATTTTAAAGAACATTTCCTAAAAAATACATAATTTAAAAGGGGTGAAAATACATGAAAGGCATTCTAAATTGCGATTTTTAAACAATCACGGGAAGTAACAAACTGATTTTTAAATAAATGATGTCAAAATGATGGTGACAATCCTTGCATCTAACATAGGCTATATCTTATGTCAGTGTCACTATCCCAAATGAGGTGCAGGTACAAAAAACGTACTAAAAATATATTTTTGTGTTACTGAAATGCCTAGAAATATGAAATTTAGTTAGTTTTTTACGTATTTGATATAAATAATCTCTAAAAATATTCTTTTAAAATTTTGAAATTTAAAAAGAGTGATGATGCACGAAAAGTATTCTAAAAAACATTCTAAATGGGAATTTCTATGCAATTTTAGGAAGTATCAAATCGATTCAAAAGTAATGGTTGTAAATTGATGGTGATAGCCCTTGCTCTAATTGTTATTAGATTTCTAAATTATTAGTGCTCTGACATACTCTAATTTATGTCGGTGTCACTACCACCTAGGAATTGCAAATAACATTCTAAATTGCAGGGTTTTTTCTGTTACAGAAGGGCCTAGAAACATGAAATTTAGCATGATAGTTACTTACAAAATATAAATGATCTCAAATAACATTACTTAAAAAAAACCGAAATTTTAAAAGAGAGAAAATGCACAAAAAGCTTTCTAATAAATGCTTTAAATTGTGATTTGTATGCAATCTCAGGAAGTATCGAACCAATTAAAAGTTTTTAGTATAAAAATGATGGTGGTAACAGCCCTTGCTTCAAGCTAGGCTATATTTTAAATTAATTGCCTATAATCCAAAGGGGATGTAGGAGCAAAAAGCTTTCTAAAAATGTGATTTTTATGTTATTGAAGAGCCAAGATTCATGAAATTTGGCATGGTAGTTACTTATGGGATATAAGTGAACTTTAAAAACCAGGTTTGTTAAAAAAATGATTAATATTTTTTTTATAGGATTTTTTTAAAATTCAAATCAGATTTTTATTATTAATATTAATTATGTATATATTTACATATGGACATGTATTTATTTATTTATTTATTTATTTATATAGATTTACATATTTCTGTTAATTTCATTTCATTTCCAGGATAAAAATTCAAGATATTTAAAATTCAACATTGTTGCAAAAAAATATAAGATTCACTTAAAACTTAAAATTACATTATTCTACTATTAAATTTAAATTGTTATACATCTATCTATGTCTGTGATGTGTATAAATTTCTGGTTAATTGAAGGTTATTAATTTTTCATTAATGTATTGCTCCAATAAAATATAAAAGCACAATAAATGCAGCAAATAATGCTAAATGTATATGTATTCCAAATGATTTAGTTTAGATTCCATAATGTAATTGTTATCACATAGATTGCAAGACTGTTCTTTGTGTTTACATTCTTGCTATAATCCCTATTATTTTTGCACTGCACTATTTGCATATTGCTATTACTTATTACACCTTTTTCAGTAATAGTATTTTTTCTGTAAAATAAAACCACATTGGATCTTTCTTTCTGCCAATCATTTTTGATTTGTCAAGAAATCACTATTTAAATCAATCTTAATTAAAACGAAACAACCCTGTTAAGAACCCTTTTTGAAAAATTGAAAATTTAAAAAAGAAAAGAAAATGCACAAAAGGCATTCTAAGAACGTTCCAATTGTCGATTTGTGAGCAATCTCAGGAAATATCAAATGGATTTCAAAAGTAATGGTGAAAAATTGATGCAGACAGCCCTTGTCCAAACATATGCTCTATTTCATTACAGTGTCACTACCACCTGAGGCATATATAAGCAAGAGCGTTCTAAATTGTGATTTTTGTGATACTGCAGGGGCTGGCTACTTGAAATTAGGCATGATACTTACTTATAAAATATAAATAAGAACATTTTCCTAAGAACATTTCCTAAAAAATTCAAAATTTAAAATTGATAAAAATCGACAAAAAGCTTTCTAAAAATGTTATAAATTGTGCTTTTTTACATAATCTCATGAACTACCACACCAATTTCAAAAGTAATGTTTGGAAATTGATGATGGCAGCCCTTGTTCAACATAGGCTCTATTTTATGTCAGTGTTACAAGTATCTGAGAGATGCAAGAGCAAAAACCATTCTAAATTGTGATTTTTGTGATACTACAGGGACTAGGAACGTGAAATTCGGCATGGTAATTACGCATGAGATGTAAATTCCTTTGAAGATCATTTTCAAAAAAATTTGTAACTAAAAAAGGATGATAATTTACAAAAAGATTTTAAATCGCATTTTCTACACAATCTAAAGTTCTGAATGACATTTTTTTTGTACAACTGATTGTGAATGTAAGCTTCATTTTATGTTGGTGCCAGTACTACCAGAGAGTTGTAGGAACAAAAAACCTTCTAACTTGCGATTTTCTATGATACTGAAGAGGCTACAAACTTTAAATATGGCATGGTAGTTACTTATAAAATGTAAATGTTCTTTAAGACCAGTTGAAAGTAAATTCAAAGTTTAAAAGTTGTGAAGTGAAAAAAAGGAGGAAAAAGCATAAAATAAATAAATAAATAAATAAAAAAAATACTAAATTACGATTTCTATGCAATCTCAGGAATTAATAAACCAATTATAAAAGTAATGGGTGCGAATTAATGGTAACAGTATCTTACACAGACTTATGCCGCTGCCAGTACCACCTGGGACTGGCATGAACAACAAATATTCTAAACCACAATTTAAAAACTTTCTAAATTATGTTTTCATGGAATATTAGGAAATACCAAATCAATTTTAAAATTAATGTTAACAAATTAATGGTGATTGTCCCTGTTTCAACATAGGCATTTCATGTTTGGAGCCACTACTGTTAAAGAAAAGCCAGACCTTTAGACAAGAAACTTGGAATTTCTCATGATGTTTAATTTTAAGATGTAAATGCATACTAAGAAGGTGGTTTCTAAAAAATTCAAAACTTCAAATTAATAATAAAATAAGCATATGAATTGAGCATAAAAGTTTCAAAATATTTTTTAAATTATCATTTATTTAGAATTAGCATTAGTTCTTATTAAAGACAGGAAATAAAGTTACATTTGGTTAACAGGTATCATCGTTCCATACTTTCACAAGTAACAGGTTCCAACAACCTGTTATTTTTTAACATGTAACTAATGACTGTGCATTAGGGTGGAGCGAATTTTTTTTTTTTTTGAAAATCAAAAACGGGTAGGTGCCAAAAGTTGCCTTTATACTAGTACATCAATTGTGTGAAATTTTACCGCTGAAAAAAAATGGCTTGAGTCTGCGCTTTTGCTCTAAAAATCGAAATTTTGGGTAAAATGACATTTTTTGACATTTTTTCAAAAAAATTAAAAAATTCCTACAGAGCTGGTTAGTATTTAAAAGTGTTGCTTAGACCTTTATATTTATCTGCTTAACATATTTAAACTATAAAACAATATATTTATTCCTTATAGCTGGAGCAAAACAGACAACTTTTAGTAAGAAAACAGCATTACCACTCTATTGGGTCATACAACGAATTATTGTTTTTAATACAGCTCTTGTTTTCAAAACTACCTTGGACATGCGTCGTGGAGGTGGCTATATTTCCTATACCACCCGGCCCAACTATTCGATCATCTTAGTACAGTGTTTTATTTATACATTGATTTGTGATTTTCTTTATAAAAATTTGGCATGTTTTCGGTGCTTCCACCTTGTTTATCTGTTCTTTGCATCCACATGCTGCTGTAACTATCTTCATGTATATTTTTACAGTTTATACAAAAAAATGACAAGCAAAGTAATGCACGGGAGTAATATTAAAGGAATCTATTCGGCCATCTATTATATTTATCAAACTTACATTCAGTTGATGAATAGTGATTGGAAGTTCTGTTACCACAACATTTTTTTTACGTAATGATTTGCTTCAAAGATGATTTCAGATATTTCAACTATAAATATGCCATCATTTATTCTACTTTTGCATTTTTTATATGTTGAGAAGCGAGCTGTTTCATGTGATGGTGATCGTCAGAGAGAATTGCAATGAAAAATTGTTCTCCATGTGTAAAGCAGCCGCTGTTGTAAATAACTTTTTTTTTTTTGCATTAGTTTTATGCCGTTTTCTAAGTGTTTTCGTATCTAGGTAATTTCCTATTAACTTTTAGATCCCCTTTTTATGAGCGGACAACATTTGATGGTGAAATGTCCTGGGCATAAACTTATAATGCATAGTACTTTATGAGGGAATATACGGATTCTAATCGACTATAAGTGCTCATTTAAAATTAGGAGAATTTTATTTGTCACTGTGAACCATTTTGCATGGGGTAAGCTTAGAATTGTGTATAATATTGAATCATTCGCTACTTCAACTCCAGTGAATTTCCTCTGCGTCAATTATTTGAGAAGTCTATATAAAACGTTCTAAGCTACACGATTTTTTCGGATCAATAAGGAAAATCTTTGTCTGCGTACTATTCACTTCCTATTGCAATTTTTTTTATAAAAAAGAGAATAATTTTGAAAAATTATTTTCTGAAATTGAGGAAAAGATACTCAGAACAGACTAGAAATTTCTGTCGGAGATTGCAAAGCTAATTCATAAGGAAAGCTATTTCTCAGAAAGAATGGGGAATAGCAATTTAGAAAACATCTCACACAAAAGACAGCTCATAAAGTTAATAAAATTTTCCGCTTTATATAAGCGCAGATTGTCAATCAGCGTTTATATGTTCACTCACAAAATGTATAATCCAAGTTTATACCGCGGGATGTTTTACACGAAATGTACTACACACCTAAATAATAGATCTAAAATCTTATTAGAAATTGCTAGACTATGGAACAACACAGGAAACGACATAAAGCATACTAAAACTTCTTTAGAAATGTTGTTGTTTTACAACAGGTAGTTTTTGCAAATTTTGTTTGCAATCCTCTGTGACAATCGTTATAATATTAAACAGCTAGCTTCTCAGCATATATTCTATGTAATAGGTTCAATAAATGATGACATACTAGAAATTAAATTCATACAATCAATTTTTAGGCAAATCATTGCATATAAAATGTAATTGATTGAAAGAATGCTGTGATAACAAAACTTCCAGTCATAATGTACTAATTGCATGAAATTTGAATGAAGATAATAGACTGCTGAATAGGTTCAATTAAGAACATACCCAATACATTGCTCAGCTTCTCTTCTGTTATACATGGTATAAAAATATATGTGCAGCAGGTCACACCAGCATGATCCAAATCATCCAAAGTCAGTGAATATAAGAAGAGATAAATTACTCTGATATATAGAAAACTTATACTCGTCTTCGGGAAAAAAATAACAATTCAATTCATAAATAAAACACTGGGCCTAGATGATTGGATGGTTGAGATGGGTGGGATAATGCAACCACTTCTATGAGTTATATACACAGTAGTTTTGAAAACAACTACGTAAGAAATGCATTCAAAACAACATTTCGTTGTATGCTCCAATAGAGAGGTTAACGCTGATTTTTCACAAAAAGTTGTCAGATTTGCTCCAATTATACAGACTACAGATATTGTTTTATAGTTTAAATATGTTAAGCAGATAAATATAAAGATCTAAGCAACACTTTTAAATACTAACAAGCTCTGTAGGTATTTTTTAATTTTTTTGAAAAAATGTCAAAAAATGACAAATTTTACCCAAAATTTCGATTTTTAGAGCAAAAGCGCAGACTCAAGCCATTTTTTTTCAGCGGTAAAATTTCACACAGTTGATGTACTAGTATAAAGGCAACTTTTGGCACCTACCCGTTTTTGATTTTCAAAAAAAAATTTTTTTTGCTCCACCCTACTGTGCATACTGTCAATGAATGTTTTAATTAAAGAGCCGTAAAACAAAATGTTTCAAATAATTTTGGGATGTACATAGACTTTTTTTTTTTTTTTTTTGCTGAGATAATTCCACACTATTTAAAATCAGTTTTTGGTAAAAAAAACTTAATTTTTAAAGGACAGGACCTACTTAGTTATGATACTTTTAATTTCATGCATTTTCAGCTTTTTTGAAACAAAAAACATGTTTTACATTTATGGTGATTAAAACTTCATAAAATTGCAAGCATCATAACCCAGTAGGTTTTAGCTATAATTTTTTTACTGTTTTAGCTATAATTTTTTTACTGTTTTAGCAGTTAGAACATGGTGAAGTGTTTTTTTTTTTTTTTTTTTTTTTCTTTTTTTTTCTTTTTTTTTTTTTTTAAATGAAGCTTATAGAACATAGCCATTGTAAAAAAATTTCAATTTCTTAACTATTCAAAAGGATCTATTTTAATGCAAATTGGATCTTAAATGATGAATAAAAAAAATCTGAAACTTTTTGATGCTAGAACAATAAAATTAAAATTAACAGTTTAAGAATTAACTTTTAGTAAACAATAAGTTCATGTCAATTCTATTATATTAGAAAGAGTTTAACATCATTAAAATGTACTTGAAACTATTTTTTCCTATTGATCGTAATGTAATGGAATACTTTTGATTGGCCTTCTAATTAAACTGTACATCCGATTTTCATAAAATTTAAAATGACTTGATAAAATTATGCCAAAATTATATATTTTAAATATCGAGTGATTTGGTTGGGCAGTTTTTGCTTTCTTATATGCGAGCAGACAGACAGATGGATGGACGGACTGAACGATGACTATAGGTGCGTGCTTCTTGAATCCAACTATACCGTGAATGAAATCGATTCTCAATGATTAGCTATAAGGTTAGTATATAGTATTATAATTTCAGAGCCATTTTACAAAAATAGCTGCATATTTTTTATCAAACATGCGTAATGTTCATTCTGTGAACAAAATCCTAACCGTAACCTAATTGTATTGTAATCATAACTTGTCTATAACCTAGCTGTATCTTAACAGTAACCTAATTGTAACTTAAATATACCATAAATGTAACCTGGCCGTCACCTTATCATAACCTACTCATAATCTAACCACAACCTAACCGCAACTTAACCTTAACCTAACTGTAACTTAACCAGGGCCGTAGCTAGAAGTGATCTATAGGGGAGGCTCAAGAGATTGTAGAGGGGGCTCATAATTTTTTTTTCTCTTTTTTTGACCCAGAAAGATAAATTAATGCATATTAACACTTTAGGCACTATGTTTCTTATTAAACTGTTGTCATAACTTCATTTTATATTCAGAAAAGTATAGGATAATGAAAATTTTGAGTGTATAACTGGTGGAAAATTAAACATCATGTTAGCTTCATAGGATGAGGGATTGTTGAATTGCTTTTTTTAGATACAATTTAATAATTCTGCAAAAGTGTAAAAGGATCTCAAAACTAAATTAGACTTTTGAAAAGAATTTCATTTGAATTTTTTGGAACAGAACTTCATTTAGTGACCTTGGAATCTTTTCCAGGGGGGGGGGGGGGGCTGAGCTGCCCATAGCGCCCCCTTAACTACGGTCCTGAACTTAACCATGACCTAACTGTAACCTAACCGGAAAATAAATATAACATAAGGCTCACCGGAACGTAATTGCAACCTAACTGTTACCTAATCGTAACCAAATTTTAATTTAACACTTAACTATAAACAAAATATCTTAATCATCTCGCGCTAAGTACTTAGTTTCACTTTCCACCGCTACGGAGCACATTATGTTTTGTAGAACATCCGAATTTTAGGTTCGGATTGGATTCATGTTCATGGAAATTATTTTGTCTTCTTCGGATACGGTTATGTTTATTTGGAATATTTTTGTTCAGTTTAGATTCAGTTCAATTCAGATTTCGTGGTTTTTTTTCCTTCAAATGAGATTTTAAAGTTTGGTTCGGTTTGTACTTCCATGGAAATTATTTACCTAGTTCCAATGAGGTTATACTTCACTGAAATATTTTTGTTAGGTTCAGATTAGATTTGGTTCAAATTTCGGGATTTTTTTTTTTTTTTACAAATTTTCTGGTTTGGATTGGGTTTATGCCCATGGAAATTATATTGTCTTGTTCATATCTGGTTATAGTTATTTGGAATATTTTCGTCGGATTCAGATTTGGTTCGATTCAGATTTCAGGTATTTTTAGGTAGATTTCGTAAGAAATACTACCTATTGCAATCGCACCAGTTTATCTATCTATCTATCTATATATATATCTCACTTTTTTATGGACTCTATAACTTCTATAATTCTTCACCAATCTGCACAAAACTGGTACATAAAATCAAAGGGGATAAAATCTTGGCTAAGTTCGTTAATAGGCAAAATTGGACCAAGGGGGTCGGAATAGGGGGCGTTTTTGTGAAAACCGAAAAAACGCCATAACTTCTTAATTAAAGTAGATATAGAATCAGTTTAAAGTTTATATTACTTCTTAAAAATAGGCCAAAAGTACATGCATGACAGATTTTTGATAAATTTAGAAGTGGGCTCAAAAGGCAAAAAAAACAGGAATTTTGAGAGAAAAAAATTCATAACTTCGTCAATTTTCAAGATATCAAGTCCAACTAAATTTTTTGTAAATGTTCTTAGAATTATCTAAAACTTTTGTATTTACAAGTTTTTGATAGGACCAACTTTTACCGATGAAAAAAATTAAAAACGAAAAGAAAAAGGGCGCTGAAAAAAGAGAAAAATCCATAACTGTCAATTTTTAAGATATCAAATCTGATTAAATTTATTTTACATCTTCTCAAAAATATCTACAACTTTTATTGACAAGTTTTTCAAAGGACCAATTCGTATAGCAAAAAGAAATTAAACAAAAATAGGAGTTGGAGAAAAAACCTCAAATCCAAACTGCTCATATTCTGACTCATTTTTAAATTCATTTTTGATTTTAAACACATCCAAGTGGTAGATCCTCTTATTTAGAAACTGTATAAAGTGACGCAGTTTGGTCAATTTTCTGATAAAGGCAGAATATATTTCAAAAAACGCTACCAAAAAGGGTATTTTGAACAGAATTTCCGAAAGTCATCGGGACTGAAAATTGAAGGAAGTATTCAAATAAGAAATTGCGTTTTTTTCTGACTCGTTTTTAAATCCATTTTTGTTCTCAAACGCATCCAATTTACAGATCCTCTTATTTAGGAACTATATAATGTGATGCATTGGTCAGTTTTTTGATAAAGAAATAAAGATGGAATATATTTTAAAAAAGGCTACCAAAAAGGGTATTTTGAACAGAATTTTCCGAAATCATCGTGACTGAAAATTTAAGGAAGTGTTCAAATAAGAAATTGCGTTTTTTTCTGACTCGTTTAAATCCATTTTTGCTCTCAAATGCATCCAATTTACAGATCCTCTTATTTAGGAACTATATAATGTGATGCATGATCGGTTTTTTGATAAAGACAGAATATATTTTGAAAAAGGCTACCAAAAAGGATATTTTGAACAGAATTTCCTGAAGTCTTCGTGATTTGAAAATTTAAGGAAGTTTTCACATAGCAAATTGCATTTGTTATGACTCGTTTTAAAATCCATTTTCGCTCTCAAACGCATCCAATTTACAGATCCTCTTATTTAGGAACTATATACTGTGACGCATTGGCCAGTTTTTTGATAAAGATAGAATATATTTTAAAAAATGCTGTCAAAGTGAGTATTTCACACAAAATTTTCCAAAGCAATTATGATTAAAGAATTAAGGATTTATTCAAACAACAAATCGGTTATTTTATGATTCATTTTTAAATTCAATTTTTTTCTCAAATGCATTCAACTGACAGTTTTTTTTTATTTAGGAACTGTATAATGTACTGTTTTGGTCGATTTTTTTAATAAATTCAGAATCTATTTCAAAATATGTTGTCAAAATGGGCATTTGAGCTGAATTTTTCTTAAGATGATTCTGATAAAACCAGTTTTTGCAGAAAAATGAAATAAAATTTTTTTCATATACGGCCAAATGAAATTATTAAACTGGGTTTATCTCTAATCATTTTTTTTTTTTTTTGTTGAAATGAGCACTCTTCGAAATCTACCTCCGCCTATATGCCCAGCCGACAGGGATTTTTTCAAATTGATTTTTAAGGTTCTGGTCGGATTCATAGCCAGAGAAATTATTTTGTCTTGCTTGGGTTCGGTTTTGGGTCTTTGGAATATTTTTTCGGGTTCAGATGTCATTCAATTCAGATTTCGGTTTTTTTAATGGAATTTTTAGGTTGAGGTTGGGTTGTGCATCAACGGAAATTATTCTACATTGTTTGAATAAGGATATGCTTCTCTGGAATATTTTTGCCAGATTCAGATTTAGTTCAGTCTTTTAGGTTCAGATTGGGTTCATGTTCATGGAATTTTTTTGTCTTGTTCAGATCCGGGTAATGGTTCTGTGGAATATTTTTGTCAGGTTCATATTTGGTTTGATTCTAATTTCAGGTATTATTTTCAAATGGAATTTTAGGTTCAGATTGGGTTCATGTCCACGGAAATTATTTTCTCTTATTCGAATCCGGTTATAGTTCTTTCGAATATTTTTATCGGATTCAGATGTAGTTTGCATAAAATTTCAGGTTTTTTTTTTTCAAATGGAATTTTTTAGGTTCGAATCAGGTTTATGTTCACGGAAATTACTTTGTCTTACTCTTATCGGGTTATAGTTCTTTGGAATATTTTTATTGATTTCAGGTTTCGTTCTGGTCATTTTTCGGGTTTTTTCAAAGAAAATTTTTAGGTTCGGGTCAGGTTACATATACACGTACATATTTTTTCCTTGATCGGATTGGGGTATGCTTCATTTGAATATTTTTGTGGGATTCAGTTTTGATTCGGGTCAGATATCAAATCCATAGTTTTTTTTCAAATGGAATTTTAAAGTTCGGGTCGGGTTTATGCTCATGGAATTTTTGTCTTGCTTGGATCGGAGTATAGTCTGTTTTTTTCTGGTTGAAATCGGGTTATGTGTTAATATGTCTAAACATTATGTTTTGCTACTATTCTTTTAGTGACTATTTTTGATATATAATTTATTTTGCTATTTGATAATTTATTACTGTGTATGAATCGTCTGCCGATTCGAACAATTGTACGTCAAACAGCCATTTCATTTTTGTTTTAAAAACAAATTAAAGTCTTAATAAAATTTTAACTGAAATAAAATGCATTCAAATTTAATCAATGATTTAAAAAATCTGCTAAAAAAGCCTCATATATACATATACATATATTTACTGCATTATAGCTAACCACACATACATTCTAATGTACGAAGTACCAACGATCTGACGTAACAGCTGTGTTCAAAAATTCTAAGTTAAACTGACATTTTGCCAGTCTTTAAATTTTAAAGGTCTTTGGGGGAAAAAAATAGTCACTTTTGAAATGTCAAAATCTCAAATTGGTTTCTTTCATAGAGTAAAAAGAAATTAATAGAGTGGAAGTATTATCTCTGGAGGTGATGCTAAAAATGTAACACTACATTAAGTCCAATTAAGTACCAACAAAAGTACGTGCTTTGACACACCTATCAATTGAAACAGGTTTAAACCCGTATTTTTTTGCTCTTGTTTCTTAAAAAGAACTAATCTATCGCTTCACCGGTAAAAATTTATTAATTATTTTATCATATGTGTTTTAAATATCAATATAGAAAATTATTTTAACGTTTTGCTTGAAAATATAGCATTCTTTTGTTAATATATTAAAATCGTCTGCAGTCAGAAATCTATAATTTAGATTAATATTTATTACTTAAGTTTTCATACATGATTTTAAAAGAATTAATTTGATATTTAATTATTGCTAATTTTCCAATTTCCTTCATTTTAAAAGCGAACTTTTATTTTAATAAATAATAATAGAACAAAGACCATTTTAAAAATTTGCTATTTCCTCTTAAAATATGCTTCAATTGTAATTCATTTCTTTCAATTTGTCTTATAATACAAAATCCCTTCCACATCCTTTTGTTTAGCACATTAAAATTTGAGCAATAAATGGTTTCATATTGCAAAACTTTTTTGAGGCTTACTTCACCTCCACTTATCTCATTCCTCTATGGGTTTCTTTAATTCTGTCTCAGCTTTCTTATTACTTCTGCGAAAATTTTTACACAATCAACCGACCATAAACAAACGAAAAAGAAAAAAATTGGAAAAAGATGATTTTTTATGAGAGTGACCCCTCGATTTTAATTAATTACTCAGTTAATAATTGGAATTTTGAAATTCAGAAGCTCAGGTGCATCAGGAGAGATTTAGGGCTACTCTCAAAAAAATTTTGAGCTTCATACATGCTGTAGATTTTGCTAGCCATCGCAGACACACACACAGACAGAGCGTTTTGTTCTTTTATTAGTATAGATAAGCAATGCAGTATAAAGATACTCTTATGTATTTTGATATGTTTCAGGCATACTTGGCTATATTTATGAGATAATTTAATGATGTGTGAAATGTGATCCATGTAACGCAAAATTCTATGTAACACAAGACCTTTCGTTTTTAGGTTTGAGTTACATAGATCTTCTACTGTACTTTTGGTATTGGATTCGAGCTCAGATAAAAAAAAATCTTTTAGGCTTGGACTCTTAAAAGCAAGCTCTGAACTCATCTCTTTCATGCATATACTTTTTAATTATGTTTCTTTTCTTTTCTAACCATACTCTGTTTTATGATTAACAAGTTAGATGACATATAAAATTTAGAAAAAGGGAATACCCACATCAGTTTTTATTTAGAAGCAAAGACAAACATAATTAATACTCCACAAACCATCTTGTAATTTTTTAAAATGATCTAAAAAACTTATAGAAAAGAAATATAGTAAAGAAAAAAATAAAGATCAGTCTTATAAACACATGACAAAAAAATAAAAATTAAATAAAAATTAAAAAATTAAATGAATATTTTTATGCAAAAGATGAAAAATTAATATAAATAACTTCACCTGGTTTGGCTCCAACATAATTTCCCTTTTCATCTGCCAAAAAGAATTGATCACATTCAAAACTAATCTGTTCAATGTTTTGAGTATTTATCATAATATCCTCATGTAGTGGTATATATCTTGTACAACCTTTGGGTCGCCAGTCTTCTGTGTGATAGATGTAGTTATTATGTCTTACAGTTAGAAATGTTTTAGCTGTAAAGGGACAGGAAAAAAAAAAAAAAGATATACTTAAAAACACATTCAGAATTTTTCTAGTCATTACTAATGTATACATTTAAAAGATTAATATTAAAATATCAGAATGGACAAATTCATTATCTATCTTTCATTTAAAAAAAAAAAAAAAAAAAAAAAGAAAAGAAAAGAAATAAACAAAGAAAGAAATTGGTGTTTTAAAAATATGTAAGTTTCAAAGCATGAAAATATGTATGCCTTATGCAAGTATAAATCTTTTTCGAATTTCAAAACATTTTATTTACTCTCACCAAAAATTGATGATCAATATTATTCTCTACATCAGGCCTGTCCTCCTGTCCAACCTTTTTGTATACAGGGGCGCACCTGAGCTTCTGGATCTCAGTGAAGGGCGCCATTATTCACACAGCTGAAAATCTATTACACAGTAGTTCTATCGCACAGTAATACTATTGCTCAGTAGTTTCAGTACATTCTCTCATTTTAACATAATGCAAATGACTCGTAGAGCGGAATACAAAAGGCCCTTACAATTCAGAGGTTACATAATGTTAAATTTCAAATTATACATTTTTCTATAACTTTATCTCAAAAATGTTTGTACGGTACGATGCCAGAAATTTTAATCGCGTCTATAGTAACAACAATAAAAATTAAATAAATAAACGTAGAATTCAGACATATTGCTGAATTTTTTTAGGATGTGAGAATATATTTCGACTTATTTTCAAGGTGTATTTAGTTTTATAATATATAAAAAAAGTCATGATGATGATCAATTCTTATGGATGATTCCAGAGAGAGAGAGAGTCTGAAAGTACTTTCATAGATGGAAATTATTCTGCTCTGCTGTACTCTTTGCATGTACTACTCATTCTTATTAATTTTTCTAAGCAAATTAAAAACAAACTCCTAAAATTCAAAAAGTCAAAAATGAAAAATTAGCCCCCTTATTCCTCATATAAAACAGCCAGTTGCCAACATATAAGAAAAAATATGGACTTTCATGCACATATACCTTCAAAGGGATTTGGAATGACAAAATTTTTATTTACATGTAACTTATTAATAAGTAAAGAGAGCTATTTTCAATTATTACCACATCAAACTATCATAATTACATTTTTAAAAAATACCTACAAATCGTGAAAATACGCATGATTAAATTTTCAAAGTATGTTTTTGGTTTTAATGTGCTTCCAGAAGTTTTAAAAATATCTCTGATGCAAATACTTATGATTTTACATAAAATATTCTTTATAATACAATTTTACTTCTGAAAAGTCTAGTAACAGGAAACCTTAAAAGGGCACCAAGAAAATGCCTAAAGGGCGCCGCGTTAGACAGCCCTGCTCTACATATTCTCTGTTTTCTTATACTTTTCTGCAGAAAAGATTATTTCCAACCCCTTTATTCCATAATTTTTTCTTTGATAAATGATAATCTAAACACATGATATTCTTAATGCCAGTGCATTATATATATTTCTTGCCGAAGCTCCTGTTTTAACCTTGATCCTTTGATGAATTTTGTGTTTTTTTTAAAAACAATTTGTTGATGAATTTTGAATTTTATCATGATTTTTTGATGAATCACGTATTTTCAGCAACCCTTTAACTAAATTCATGTTTATTTCACAATCTTTAAATGAAATTTGTGTTTTTTTCTGCTATCATTTGACGAAATACATGTTTTTTTTTTCCTATGATTTGACGAATTGCATGGGATTTTTTTTCACAATCCTATGATGCAATTTGCACTTTACTCATGATTCTTTGACAAAATTCACATTTTTCTCTGATTTTTTCTGATGAAGCAGCAAATTAATGATTTTTTTTCTAAAAACAATTGATAGAAATGATTTTTTCAGCAATCATTTCTCAAAATTTGTGACATTTTTCTGATTGATTTTCCAAACTGATGAACGATTTTCCTTATTTTTTGGAAAATTCAGAATAGAATTAGCTCTGAATTCAACAATTAATTGTGGTAAACAACGAAAAACTTGACAAAATACATGTTTTTATTTCCATCATTTGACGAAATGCATGGGATTTTTTTCACAATCCTTTGATGCAATTTACGCTTTACTCATGATTCTTTGACAAAATTCCCATTTTTCTATGATTTTTTTCTGATGAAGCAGTAAACCAGTGATTTTTTTTTTTTCTAAAAACAATTGATAGAATTGATTTTTTCAGCAATCATTTCTCAAAATTTGTGACATTTTTCTGATTGATTTTCCAAACTGATGAACGATTTTCCTTATTTTTTGGAAAATTCAGAATAGAATTAGCTCTGAATTCAGCAATTAATTGTGATAAACAACGAAAAACTTGATGAAATACATGTTTTTTTTCCCATCATTTGACGAAATGCATGGGATTTTTTTCACAATCTTTTGATGCAATTTACGCTTTACTCATGATTCTTTGACAAAATTCACATTTTTCTATGATTTTTTTCTGATGAAGCAGCAAATTAGTGTTTTTTTTCCTAAAAACAATTGATAGAATTGATTTTTTCAGCAATCATTTCTCAAAATTTGTGACATATTTCTGATTGATTTTCCAAACTGATGAACGATTTTCCTTATTTTTTTGGAAAATTCAGAATAGAATTAGCTCTTAATTCAGGAATTAATTGTGGTAAACAACGAAAAACTTGATGATCAATCTCTGGAAAATAATAGTAAAATTTGTCTATCGGTTACCAAAAATATGCATTTGCAATTTCAACACACTTTTGGGGTAAAAATCTCACAAAATGTGTCAATCAGAAGTACAAAAATGCAACAAAATTCACAAGACATTCAGGAGAGTTGATCATAGTTTCAAAATGCAAAATTTTCTGGAAAATTGTGAAATTTTTTTGTATGGGAACATCTTATCCATGATATTCTTTTGGGTAGGATTTCAAAATTTTGGATGCAAATCACACAATGAAATTAAAGTCTTGCCATGAGAGCTAAATATAAAATCATACTAATGTTAACAAAACAAAACAAAAAAAACTACATTTATTACTAACTATAGACTACTATATTCAGATTATTTTCTTTATTTCTATAAAACATCCAGTGAATGCTTTTGGCTCTCTTTTCAATAAAAAACAAGTTGAGTTATTTAAGTTTTGTGGCCATGATGCAAGATTTTAAAAGCCTGATTTTGCACTGCACATTACAAAAAACTAATATAATGTGCTTTTGATTTCACACTTATAGGACTGACCAGTTTAGTAATTTTTATAATTTAATGCATAAAAATGGAGAAATAACATGTTTACAGATAATTTGGCAAATATAAATAAAGGAATTTTTATAGAATATTAATGACTAACTTAGTATTATGAAATAATAAAAATTTGTCATTGAACATTTCAAACAAAAAACACAAATTAGTTTTAAAAATATTCACACTGAACAATAGTGTAAACAGCATTTTTATGCTTACTAGACACATATGACTATATAAGTATGTGCATCAAGAGGAATACGGTAAAAAGATTCTTACGTCTAGAATAGCTGCGATTTTCTGAATATAGATAATTAGTAGGTTTGCTTGAGGGATAAAGTCCAACATCAGAATAATCTTCAGTTCTTGGTCGTTTAATACTTCCTTGATTATATACTGAAGGAATATTATCTCCATTAGATGACAACACTGATTCAGGCGACATCAATGGAATATTATAATTCAACTTATCTAAAACAAATAATTAACTTTGATTTCAGAATCTATGAAATATATCAGATAAAAGTTAATAAAAACAACATGCTTAAAAACTCTAAAAGATTTGATGCTATATTTAGGCTATAGGGGAGAGTCTGGAGAAATGGGACAAAGGGGGATCTGGAGAGTCCTCAAGGGGGAGGGCGATTTTAGAAATTAGGAAATTCAAGTCTGATGCACGGGTTGGGGCTCATTTTACTAATGCGGGTCATGTTTCATCTACTTTTTTGCTGTGGGTTGGGTTTGGGTCCGGTTGGCTTCTATTTTTTTGCTCCTGGCCGGGTTAATTTCTACTTGGGTCAGGTTTGGGTCCGGTCAACTACTACAATTTGTTGTTGGTCGGGTTGACTTTTACTTTTTAGCTGTGCTTAATGCATTTGGGGCAGTTTGACATACAATTCTGATTTGGGGCAATTTAGGATTTGGTTTTTATTTTTGCGAGAAGGGTTCGGGTTGACCTGAATTGATCGGGGTGAGTCCTTTGATAAAATTTTCGGACAAAATGAGCGTCTGTTTCGCGATTCTTTGAAGAAATTTGTATTTTCTCCGCGATTATTTCACAAAATTTGATGTCCTGTTCACTTTTATTTTTTGTGGCTGGTCAGGTTAATGTTTACTTTTTGTTGTGAGTCGTGTTTGGATCCGGCTAACTTCTACTGTTTGCTGCGGGGCAAGTTAATTTCTAATTTTTTGCTTCGGGTCGGATCTGGGTCTGGTAAAAAATCTATATTTTGCTATTGGTCGGGTTGACCTTTACTTTTTAGTTGCACTTAGTGCATCAGGGCAGATTTTCATACATTTTTTATTTGAATCAGTTACAGATTCGGTTTTTACTCTTGCAAGAATGGTTGACCCAATTTTGATTGCGATCCTTTGACGAAATTTGTGTTTTTCCGCAATCCGTTAACGAAATTCGCTTTTATCTGTGATCCTTTGAAGAAATTCAGATATGAGACATACCGAACGTTTAGCTGCACAGGTCGCAATTGGGCCAATAATGTTTATCATACTATCTAGATCAGAGATGGACCGAATATTTAACTTTTATTCTGGGCCGAGCCACAAACTGGAAATTTTGTCCAATGCAAACGTCTAGGAAAAATGAAATCGAGACCAGGCTCAGTCTGGAAGAAAAAGAAGCCTGTCCCCACCCGAATCTCCAAAAAAAGCAAGATCAGGACACGACCCAATTCAAAATGAGAGAAAACCTTACCCAGTCTAAGTCTCGTGGACATACACTTGCGTGACCTGTGCCAGGCCTATGGGCTCTAGCTTCACCCCAAGTTATTTCTCGTGAGGATGCATAATGTCACTTTGTAAACCCTTTATTAGCCCAAGGGGAGGGGGACTTTGCCCCTTCCCCCCACCCCCTTAGAACTGCCACAGCATACGGGCTCTGTCAATCCCAGATCAAGCATTTAGCCTTTATACCAGACAGAGCCTGGGCTTGAAAATTTTAGCCCATTGTATATCTCTAGTAGGAAGGAAGTCTACGTCAGACCTGACCTGGAAAAAACAGTATGACTCAATCCAGCTCTGCAGAAAAAAATAAGAGATTGACCGGACCCAGCTCTGAAGTGCGAAGACCTGACCCTATTCCCAGTATAACAAATTAAAGTTGTCTCGAGTTTAGGACCAATAACTTTTCCGTGCAGGCATCTAATGTCTTCTGTAGATCCTTTATTGGACTCAAAGGGGGGGGGGGCAATCGCCCCCTCCCCCTAGAACCGCCACTGAATGGGACACTTTTTTACAAAAATAACAAAATCAACTTTGACATAAAGTCAAAAGTTATATTTTACAGAATACAAAATGAAACTCTTTCTAATGTTCTTGAACAGTATGGAAATATAATATGCAGAAACAATTCTATAATTAAAGAAACTGTAAATTCCAAAATGTGTCCTATAGCTCTCCGCTAAGAGGAAGGTATAGGACAGTTATAAATCAAAGTATGATAAGCCATTAATAGTCTAGGCCACATTTGCAACATAGTCCAACAAAGATTGATAATGTCTATGCCAGAATATCAAATTCCAGTATCTTTATCACTGGAAGAAAAATTCAGGATTTTCAATCACAGATGACCCAAAAAAATCACCAGTTTAATTTATTTACATTTTGAAGTAAATGAATATATTATTAAGGTTATAATAATATATTACCGTAATTTTCAGCAGATAAGCTGCGGCTTATACGTGTTTAAAAGTTATTTTTTTCTAAATGTGGCTTATACGCCGGTGCGCCTATACAATGAACTTTTTTATTTACAACCTGGTGTCGCAAGTAAAATATTACATAAAGCTGCAAAATAGAAAAATTGAAAATTTTCTGATATCAATTAGTTAGTGCATTTTCAAAAAGTTAAAAACAACATTTGATTTTTAAAATGTGAAGAGAAACATGAAGTATTATTAATTTTTTAACAGAAATTTCGACAAACAAAAAATTTAGATAGTATTTTAAAGAAGAAAAAAAAAATAAAAGGTATTTTTGTTTTTTTTATTCATAAATTCACAATTCATACTTTCGATTAATATCAGTAATACTTAAGGATGAAATTTAATTGATCACATTTTAATAATTCTATATAAATATCGAATATAATGCGGATGCAATTTCTATTTTGTGCCGCCATCAAAATAAATAAATCAACCGATAAATAAAATATTTTTCTTACAAATTGTCGATGTATTTGCAGTCATAATTCAGTCGCAGTATTGTTTCTATATTAAATATTTATGTATTCCTTTCTGTCAGTAATAAATCTTTCCCCTGTGACGTGTGCAATAAAAGAAGGAATTTTATTGCAATACATACCTGCGCATTCATACCAAAAGAAAAATGTTTCTCTTGTGCTTTGTGTAAAAAGAGATTTTCTCACAATCATATTACTCCGAGTCATTACCCATATAATCGTCCGCTACGGATCTAGATTATTTTCAGACTTCAAATGCTCTGTAACATTTACAAATGTAAGGCTTTCTTAAACTGTATTGCATTCTTTAATTATGCTTACAAAAAATGTACACGTGGATTCATCAGAACTGTACAGTTAGGGCCATTTTTGTAACAACATCTGTAATAATAACGAAAAAGTTAAATGGATTTTCTTTTAACTTGCTTTTGACGCAATGAAATCGTGTTTCGCGTATCCCTGTCACCAAATCTACAATATCATAGTTCATCTTTTAAGCACTAAAACACATCTTTGAGAGCTTCTTTATGAAGATTCATTGCTTTTATAAGCAAACGAAAAAAAATGCCGTTCGATTTTTTGGTATGTGAATTCTAACACTTGGAAGTTTTATGCATCTACGAACGAAAATATCTTTGTAAATGTATCAGAAAATAAGAAGCTTAAATTTTAGAACAGCCTTTAAAAACGGTGTTAGAAATATATTCGGTTTTCTAGTCTTTTTTTGGTAATTTGCTATTCTGATTTTCAGAGTTCCACAATACTAGCAACATTTAACTTTACTCTCAAATATAATCCAGCTAAATTTTCATATTCATTGTTACTTTTAATTTCTTTTCATATGTAAAAATTTTACATATTCTTATAAAAGCAATTCTCAAATCTAGTACACAACAGCATGAATTTTTTGGATACATTTTCTGATTCATTTTTGAATGTAAAAGGATAAAACCCTTCAGATCTTTTTATTCAAGCAATCAAAATGATTATCATGTAAGGTCATAATGTTTTTTGTCTTTAAGGAAACACTGAAAAACGTTTTACGGTTATATATAGTTTAAGAATACCAACGTGTATCAATTTTGTATGTTTTGTATGTTTTAGAAAGTATATTTGAACTGTATATCTGAACAGAAAATTATTCACCTGCGCATTCATACTAAAGAGAAACCTTTCGTGTGTGGTGGGTAACAAAGCTTTTTCTGAGCAATCTCATTTAAATACCGACGGTTTCCTTCACACCAACAAGAAACTCGTGTCCTATGTGGTCTCTAACAAAAATTTTCTCCGAAATCTCATTTCAATATCCACATTCGCATTCATACCGAAGAAAGAATTGAATTGTGCAACAGGAAATTTTGTCAGAAATCTCATTTACATGCCAAACTGCGCATCTATTCTAATGAGAAAAAAAATGCTTTTAAAAAATAGGAAAAGGAAAAATGTCTTTTTCCTAATCTATTTATTTTTCAACAAAAGATCTAAAAAATCTATTTATTTTTAAATAAATATATTTTTTATACATTTCATCAGGAAACAGATTATGGGAATGGAAAATTTTTATGTGCTTTTTTTTACTTTTTATTAGTCTCTTACTTTTTTAGCCTATCTGCCTTTGGGTCAACATCACATGAGAAACAACAAATTTTCAATCGATTTCAACAACCATTTCTATAGAATGGCATTTTGGATAAAGAGTTAAAAGCTTTTTTGTATTGTACTTTCAGCTCTAAAATAAGGAAATAAAGAGAGCGAGAGAACGAATTGTAGAAATAATTCTGATAAAATAGTTTTCTCCCTGGCATCCGGTCAAGGTCGCGTCGAGGTACAAAAGATAGCTGTTTTAATAAGCACAGTCTCTTTTGGCGTTTTATCACCTAACGCGCTGTTAGTAAGTTTTATTTATTAATTTATTTTACACATTCGTTTTCTTTGGAAGTCAGGATTACTGCTCCATGGAAAATTTATATTAATACTTTTCAGTTTGTTGCATTTCAGAAAGTTTGTTTAAATATACTTTTAGTAATTTATTTCGATTTTCTTTTTCAAATTTATACTGGGCAGGGTTGCAAAAAAGTCGGCTAAAATTTAAAAAAGCCAGTCCGGCTGGCTTTTATTGATTTTAGCCGGCTTTTTTTGGCCAAAATTGGCCTTTTCTGGCCATAATTGGCTTTTATAAGGTGAAGTCTTTTTATTATAAACAACACATTTTTAAGTGTCTTTTAACTAATTTTAATGATGTTTAATTTACTTTGAGTTTAATAAATTTGTTTCTTAATATGAAAAATTGAGATTTTAATTATGATTCACTGAGAAATTGGGTTATAACCCAAATTTTCAATAATGAAGACATTAATACTAGAATAACACATTGATGGAGTTGCTTGTGGTTTATAGTCAGAATTGCAAATATGTCAGCTAAATTATAAAATGGCCATACCAAGTGCTTTTTCTGATTTACATTGACCTTTAATCCTACCTTTGTTTTTCCATTTTTACTGCTTTATAAAATTAAAGGTTACTTAGTTACATGTTTTATTACTTAACTAATTTTAAGAGTTATTAAAATGTCATGTTTTATTCGCTATAAACATTTAAAATCATACATATAAAAAAACACCATTTCTCACTATTGAAAATAGTATTTCCAATTATGCAGATTTCATAATATATTATATTTCACAATTTATTTCAATATTCTCAATTAGCATATGCATGAATATATTCATTCATGCAAGTAGGCATTTATCTTATACTATAATGCGAGCAAAAATTGTGTGTGTGTGTTGTGATGTCTAGCTGACTCACCGGAGGCAACATGTCTCGTCTCTTGCGCAAGGACAGAAAAGCGCGGGAATTCTGTGAAAGGCAGGTGTTCGAACAAATGAAACATTGGCTATGTAGATGTTGGAGAGAGAGGTTGATGATTATTCTCTCCGATATGGTGGAAGTATGATCGAATTGAAACAATGTGGAATCCACCTCAATTATGAATATGACGTTGACTGTATATATTTTTATTCTTATTGTAAATAGTAGTTCTAATAAAGAACTTGAATTAAAATTAATATAACAAGTTATTTCTTGTATATATATATGGCTGAAAGGTGGAAATAAACGGCCACGATACCACAGCTTATATATAAAAATGGTGGCAGCCTACGGATGTTAAGTCTAAAATAAATTAGACAATGCCCACGTAATCCTGATGTACAGATGGAAAGCCAGAGGGTGAAACAAGAACAGTTGGTGGCAAAGTTACATTCGTTTTTTCGAGTTACTGGTAAATTAGGAACTGTAAAAATCGATTTGTAAACTAAGTTAGCTGTGTGTAATAAGGACTCTTTGAAAGAGGACTCGACGGATAAGTACGTGAATTTCTTCGGTGATCATTCAGTGCTGTGGATGGAAGAATTCGTATATGTCGCTTTCGAAAGTCAAGTGCAGAAACAGTTTACCTTGAAAAGCCCCATTGTAATTACAGCTGGAATTTGGAAAAGCAGTGCCTGAGAAAAGTAAAAGGGACGGAAATCCTTACGGAAATGTGGAGCGTAGAGCTACATTTGGAGGTAAGCCCTTTTATGTAATTTTCTGGAGAGGTCTGTTAAATTTCGATATTGTGTTTACTTTTAATATTTTGAAAAAAAAAAAAAAGTATAATTAAATGATAAAAATTCTAAGGGATCTAAGATTTTGGAATTGAATATTTTAGATAGAATTTTTATGCTAATTTATTCTTCTGGTATCTGTAGGATAAATTATTGGGTTATATAAATTAAATACTTATGTATTTGGTAATTTACTTTACTTGGAAATTTACTTAAGATATAGTAAATGTTTGTTGATTAATAAAAGTATTAATCAGGAAAATTTAATCATATTTGTGTATATAACTTTTAGATTTAAAGTTGGAAAATATACTATTTTGTGATTGCAGCAATAAAGTTATTTGAAATTTTATGGGTGTGCTGTAGGAAAATTATGATTAATGTTTAAAAAAAAAGTAAATTGTATTTGTATTGTATTGTTGGGTATCAAAAATTAATTTGAAGGTGTACTCAGTTTTAAAGGATATAGCATGTGTATGAAAATTTTCGGGAAGAAAAATTTAATATTGCTTTATGCCTTGTTATAGTTTTTGAGGTAAAATTCTATTTGTTATATTATTGTTATTGATATTATTATTGGAAAGTCTATATAGATTTCAATTTGTGCTAGCTATATTTTGAGGTAAAATCATGGCAGAATTTTTAGCAAAATATACTAAAAGTGTATTGCTTTTATTAGCAGACGAATTTGACACTAGCGTGTCAGTAGCAGATAAAAAGAAATCTATAATTCAGAATATTATAGAGGCATCTGATTATAATGAGGCTATTGCTAAAGCAAATTTGGAATGTATTCTTAAAGAGGAAGCAGAACAAAAAGAACGAGAAGCAGAACAAAAAGAACGAGAAAAATTAGCTTTAGAAAGACAATTTGAGTTAGATAAATTAAAAATTCAAAACTCTACGGAAACTGTAAGTTTTTCATCTAGTGATTCGAATATAGACTTGCATAAGAGTCCTAAAATTAACTTAAAAGATTTAGTGCCGCGTTTTGATCCAAAATTAATTGACATAACTCTTTTCTTTATGATCTTTGAAAAACAAGCGGAAAAAATTAAAATTTCTCAAGACGATTTGGTTAGCCAACTTATTCCTTTATTGCCATCTGATATTGCGGAAATAATTGTAAAGCAACCAACAGAATTATGCGATGATTTTAAACATGTAAAGAAAGTTTTGTTGAGTCGTTTTAGATTAAGTACAGGTGCTTTAAAACATAAATTTGAAAATCATCAAAGAAAATCGGGTGCTTTATGGACAGATTTAGTATATGAATTAAGGGGTTATTTGGACAATTGGTTGGAGTCGCTAGAAATAAAAGATTTTGAGTCTTTGAAAGAACTCATGCTCACGGAGCAGATAAAAAGACGGTCCCCTTTGAGATAAGAGAAAAATTTATGGATGAATGGGATGAAATGAAAGTGGCTTCAAAACTCGCTGATAAATGTGATAAATATGATAATATTAGGAGTAATTTTAGGAAGTCGGAAAAAAAATCTTGGGAAAAGAAACCTTATTCAGAAATTCAAAAGAGTAACTTGAATTCAAAAACTAAGGGTGAATTAAAATCTAAATCAGAGTTAGAAAATAAAAAAGATAATTTGAAAAATGATAAGTTTAAACATGATCTAGCTTTTGAAAAGAAAAGACAAATTAAATGTTATTTTTGCGGTCAATCTGGTCACATAAAACCAGAATGTGTAGAATGGTTAAAGAAGAAAAATAAATACGATGTTGTTAATCATTTAGGTAAAGATATTAATTTAGGAGAGTGTTTCAAACCTTATCTTAAAAAAGCTCTAATAAATGGTGTTGAAAGAAACTATTTAAGAGATACGGGTGCGGGAATAGACCTGTGTGATAGAAATTGGGTTAAAACAGAGGATTTTACAGGAGATGTAACCTGGGTACGTCAACCTCTTGATAATGAATGCAAATGCTTACCATTAGCATGGGTGACTATTGAGGGAGATTTTGGTTGTATCACCACTAAGGCGGCGATTAAACCAGCGGACTCGGAACAAGGTTACTATCTGTTAGGTAATAAAACGGCGGAGCTTATTGAGCAAAATTGCGCAAATCTGATTCCGATAAATATGGTAATTACTCGGAGTAGGACTGAGTCTTTAAGAAAAAGACCGGAACAATCTAATATGTTAGAAACAAGTGAGAATTGTCCTAAAAGCAAAGATGAGCAGGTAATTCAAATGGAAGATAGTAAGGAGGAGGGAGATAAAATTGAAGATCGTACGTTATTACCTAAATGTGATTGGGAAGAGAATGTTAGTTTGAGTAAAATTACGGCGAAAGAATTTAGTATAGTTCAGAAAGAGTGCTCTTCTTTAAAAACATTGTGGGAAAAGGCGAATAATGTAAAAGAAAAGGAATTTAAAGTAATTGGAGATAAACTTGTAAGAATTTCGCATTCTAATAGTGGGGATGAGAAATTACAATTATGTTTGCCATTAAAATTTAGACAGGAAATTTTGAAAATGTGTCATGAAGAAGTAGCGGGACATTTAGGGGTTACTAAGACAAAAGATAGGGTACTTAAATGCTACTTTTGGCCAAATTGTTACAAAGAAATTGAGGACTTTGTAAGGACATGTGATCTCTGTCAAAAAGTAGGCAAAAATAGAGATAAAAAGAAAGCGCCATTGAAACTTGTGCCAATAATTTCGGAAGTTTTCTCTAGGATAAATATTGACGCAGTAGGTCCTTTGAGTTTAAGTGAGAAGAATAATAGATATCTAATCACTGCAATCTGTGTTGCATCTAAATATCCGGATGCGGTACCAATGGAAAATTTAACTTCTCCATCTGTAATTGAAGGGTTAATACAAATATTTTCCAGAACAGGTTTTGCAAAAGAAGTCCAAAGTGATTTGGGTAGTTCATTTACAAGTGAATTGACTTCGGAATTTTTTGATAAGTTCGGTATTAAGTTTGTACATAGCTCAGTTTGTCATCCAGAATCGAATAGCGTTGAGCGAATGCACGGCAGTTTAAAAAAGGTTCTAAAGACTTTGTGTTTGGAAGCAGGAAAGGATTGGGAGTCAGTCTTGCCAATGGCCTTGTTTGCATTGCGAACTGTGACCCATGAAAGTACGGGATTTAGTCCTGCTGAGCTTGTTCATGGAAAAAATTTACGAATGCCACATACTCTTGTATATGAAAATTGGATGGAAAAAGATATTGTAGATCAGAATGTAGTAGATTATATTTTGAATTTAACTAATAGATTGAAACATTGTCAAGAGTTAGCGTGTAATCAAATGAAAGAATGTCAGGAAAAACGAAAACAATGGTATGATAAAAATGCAGTGTATAGGAAATTTAATATGGGAGATAAAGTGTTAGTTCTGGCTACCTCGAAGTCAAATAAAATGGCTGTTAACTGGATAGGACCAGGAACTATTTCTGGAGTTATATCTGAAACCAATTATACGATTGATATTCCAGAAAAAAGGAATAAATCTACTATTTATCATGTAAATTTAATTAAGCCATATTATAGTAGACCTGAATTTGTAAATTTGTTAATTGATGAGGAGTGTGAGGAAATTGAAGAGGAGGCAGAGATTCCTTATCCCATCGCGGATCCCACTCAGTTAGATTTTTGGGAATTAGTAAAAGGGAGTGAACTGGAAAAAAGGGTATCTACAAAACAAATAGGAGATTTCAGGGATATGGTTGAGCGTCACAAAAAGGTTTTTTCTACTGAACCTGGGAGTACCCCGTTAATTGAGATGGATATAGTATTAACGGATACTGTGCCGGTTAGATCAAAACCGTATCGTATGTCGCCGAGGCAATTAGAGATTATGCGTGAAGAAATTCGGAGGCTTTTAGATTTGGGCGTGATTGAAGTGGGTCAATCAGATTATGCTTCGCCTATGATTTTGGTTGAGTGTGCAGGTAAAGACCCCCGTCCTTGTGTGGATTATCGTAAATTAAACGCAAAAACAAGAACTGAATATTTCCCTTTGCCGAATATTGAAGAGGTCGTGGAGAAAGTTAGTACAGCACCTTTCATTACTGTTATGGATCTGACAAAAGGTTATTTTCAAATTCCGCTCAAGAAAGAAGCGCAGAGATATGCTGCCTTTGTAACGCCTTTTGGGACATTTATCCCTAAAGTTATGATGTTTGGTCTGTCAAATTCAGCTTATTATTTTTGTAAATTAATTGCCATAGTTTTATTTGGATTAGAAGTATTTGTTGTTCCGTATATTGATGATATAGCGATATTTTCTTCAACCTGGGAACAACATTTGAAGCATATTGATGTGGTTCTTAAGCGTTTAGCTGAGGCGAACTTGACAGTGAAGCCATCAAAATGTAAATTTGCGCAAGATCATGTGAAATTCTTGGGACATGAAGTAGGGTCAGGAAAGAGATCTCCTAGTGAAGCTAAATTGCAGGCAATAAAAGATTTTCCTATTCCGACTACTAAGACACAGCTTAGAGCGTATCTGGGAATGGTAGGATATTATGCGAGATATATAAAGAACTATGCTACAATAGCAGTTCCTTTAACAGATGCATTAAAAGGTAAAATAAAGAAAGAGAAAATAGTTTGGGATGAGAATTGTAATAAAGCATTTGAAGAATTAAAGTTAAAATTAATGCAAAGTCCGGTATTATATGCGCCTGATTTTAAGCAAAAATTTATCGTGCAAACGGATGCGAGTTTGTATGATGCAGGGATTGTTTTATCTCAAATTATTGGGGGTGAAGAGCATCCAATTTTATACCTTAGCAAGAAATTTTCACGTGCCGAGCAAAATTATAGCACGATAGAAAGAGAATTAGCTGCTATAGTATATGGGTTAAGAAAGTTAAATTATTACTTAGATGGGCAAAAATTTGAGATACAAACGGATCATAATCCATTAGTATATTTGAAGAAAATGGTTGGAACAAACTCTCGTTTGACACGTTGGGCTCTGTTTTTGCAGCAATTAAACTTTGATGTTACTCATAAACCCGGAAAACTGCACGGAAATGCAGAGGGTCTAAGTAGAAAAATGTAGATTTTCTTCTTGGGATTCTATAGACAAAATTCATTTTTTATTATTATTAATAATAATAATGATAGTAATAATAAGTTTTGTATTTTATGTATTTTTTATTTAATAAAATGGTGTTATTGCATTAATTAAATTTTGAATTGGTATCATGTATTGAAACATATAGCATATCTTGGATTTAAATTTAATATTTAGGTACATAGGGCCATTTTTGCAATTTTTTGGGGCATAAATGAATGTTGTTGAAACTTGTAAAAGTGTCATACTCTTGATGTGTCCTTTGAAACTGAAGGTGTGTAAGCTTAGATTTAAATAGGGTCTTCCTAATATAATTATTTTTGTATTGTATTTTAATATTTAAAATAATTGCATGTTTGACCTCTCTGGAAATGAAGTAATTGGGCTTATTCTCTGAATATGATACCAGAACATTTCCTGTGGCAACCTCTTTTGGGGGAAGGTGTTGTGATGTCTAGCTGACTCACCGGAGGCAACATGTCTCGTCTCTTGCGCAAGGACAGAAAAGCGCGGGAATTCTGTGAAAGGCAGGTGCTCGAACAGATGAAACATTGGCTATGTAGATGTTGGAGAGAGAGGTTGATGATTATTCTCTCCGATATGGTGGAAGTATGATCGAATTGAAACAATGTGGAATCCACCTCAATTATGAATATGACGTTGACTGTATATATTTTTATTCTTATTGTAAATAGTAGTTCTAATAAAGAACTTGAATTAAAATTAATATAACAAGTTATTTCTTGTATATATATATGGTTGAAAGGTGGAAATAAACGGCCACGATACCACAGTGTGTGTCTGTGTGTGTAAATTTTATCTCAAAAACGGCTCTAACGATTTTCGCAAAAATTTGGATTTTACCATTTTCGGGCACGAGAAGACCATTGGGCTAGGTCACATGTTCGAGAAAATTTGATTATTGGGTCATAATGGGTCAGGATCAAGCTATTTATATCTAGAGAACGGTTGGATCGATTTTAAGGAAATTTTGTATTCAATCGTTTTTTGGCACGAGAAAACTACTGGGCTGGGTCACATGTTTGAAAAATTTCGATTAGTGGGTCATTTTTGGGTCATTATGGGTCAAGCCATTTTTATCTAAAAAACGGCTCTAACGATTTTGACCAAATTTTATATTGTATCGTTATGGATTACAAGAGGACCATTGGGTTAGGTAACATGTTCGAAAAAATTCGGTTAGTGGGTCATTTTTGGGGTCATTGTGGGTCATGCTATTTTTATCTAGAGATTTTCTCATGCAATTTTGACTAAAAATTGCATTCTATGGTTTTCGTGCACGAGAAAATAATTGGGCTAAGTTACACATTCGAGAAAGAAATTTAATGGGTCATATTGGGTCATTAAGGGTCTGGGTCAAGCTATTTATATTTAAAGAACGGCGTGATCGATTTTAACGTAATTTTGTGTGTAACAGTTTTTTGACATGAGAAAACTAATGGGCTAAATCACATGTTTGAGAGATTTCGACTATAAGGGTCATTTGTGGATCATGATGGGTCATAATGGATCACGTCAAACTACATCTAAAGAACAGGTGGATCGATTTTAACGAAATTTTGTATATGACTTTTTTTGGCACGAGCAAATTGGGCTAGGTCACACGTTCAAGAAATTTCGATTAATGGGTCATAAAGGGTCTGGGTCAAGCTATTTATATTTAAAGAACGGCTGGATTGATTTTAACGAAATTTTGTATGTAACATTTTCTTGACACGAGGAAACTAATGGGCTAACATGGGCTAGGTTACATGTTCGAGAAAAAAATTTAATGGGTCATTAAGGGTCTGGGTCAAGCTATTTATATTTAAAGAACGGCGTGATCGATTTTAACGAAATTTTGTATGTAACAGTTTTTTGACGTGAGAAAACTAATGGGCTCACATGTTTGAGAGATTTAGACTATAAGGATCATTTGTGAGTTATGATGGGTCATAATGGATCATGTCAAGCTATATCTAAAGAACATGTGGATCGATTTTAAAGAAATTTTTTATATAACATTTTTTTGGCACGAGAAAATCATTGGGCTAGGTCACACGTTCAAGAAATTTCGATTAATGGGTCATAAAGGGTCTGGGTCAAGCTATTTATATTTAAAGAATGGCTGGATCGTTTTAACGAAATTTTGTATTATCAATTTTTAGACACGAGAAAACTAATGGGCTAAGTCACATGTTCAAGAGATTTCGATTATAAGGGTAATTTGTGGTCATGATGGGTCATGCTAATTTTATGTAGAAAATGGCTCGTACCATTTTGACTATACTTTGTATTATATCATTTTCGGGAAAGAGAAAACCATTGGACTATGACACATGCTTGCGAAAATTCGATTAGTGGGTCATAATGGGTTAGGGCCATTCTAATTATATATAATAACGACTCAATCAATTTTACCTAAATTTTGTAATGAAATGTTTTTTGTCACGAGAAGACTATTGGGCTGAGTCACACGTTAAACAAAATTATATTAGTGGGTCATTTCCCTTTATTGCTGAATGCTGTCAAACTAATTTTACCTAAGAAATGGCTTAAACGATTTTGATTCAGTTTTACATTCTATTGTTTTTAATTACCTGAAGACCATTGAGCTAAGTCTGTTTGATCAAATTTGATTCGTGGGTCATTTTGGGTAATACGGGTTAGAGTTACGAGAATATGGCAACAATCAATAAGTTGGCGATATTTGAGAAAATATTGGCGACATTTGGCTGAAAAATCGACTATTAAGATTACGAAAGCTAAAACACGTATTTGTCGCCAAATTAAAAAATGTCTTCAAATTTGGCTATATCTGGCAAAAAAATATTGTCTTTCAGAATGTAAAGAAATTTTTTATACATTCTTAATAGGATTCGAGATGCATGGTTAAACCAATCAGAGTCAAGCAAAAAAACTGATTTGGATCGATACCCTTTCGTTGTAAATTTAAAATAAAGTAAAATTTATGAACATGTGCATACAAACATAGTTTTCTTATTGATTGTTTTTGAAAATACTACTATTATTAATAACATGTTTTACAGTTATAATACAGAGTGAATGATACAGTGATAATACTATATCCAGTTGAACACAAAGTTAATTTTGACCGAGCTTAGCTCGGTCACTCCTGCTAGTGCACTTTTAAATAACAAAGAGCTATTCAAAATTGTAATCCAGCAAATTTTATTAGAACATTTTTTGTTGTTTAATTTTATGTAATTATGTATTAAACTTTCCTCAAATATTGAATCCTTCCTAATTTCTCTTTCAACATTGTTCATTTTATTACTTAATCTTTACATATTGACCTGTAACAATGTTTCCATGAATGCTTTGATGTGTTTCATTTTGTTAGTGTTCATTTTAGGCCATTTTTGAAGTGTGCAGCACCCTGCCCTTTTTAAAAGTAGTAAAATGCACCTGTGATTTTACCCAGAAATTTTTGATAAATATTTTTTTTTTTTTTTCGTAGTATTTCTAAATTTGTGTGAAACTTCTAAAAATGATAGAATTTTTTCATTTCTTTAAGAAGAAGAACATGAAACCATTCAATCATGTTTTAATTTAATTGTATTTCTAATTTTTATATCATAAAATCATTCAAAATTAATGTTACTTGATTTATCATATTTAAAAATTATGTATTTTGCTGCTTTCTTTTTTCCCTTTCTAAAGGCAATAACAATTTTTTTTCTTGAAAAAGTGCCTTTTTATGATACAGTAGTGCCTTTTTTGATGAATAGCACCTTGCTCTTTTTTATAGCTATAGGGAACACTAATTTTGTCATAATTCCATTAAATATAATTCTTAAGAATGTGTAATATAAGTAGAACTATGAAATGTAGAAGTTTAAAACCCATTTTTTGAGTATATTTTCTTTTTTCCAAGATTTATATTTTTCAGACATAATGCCTTCACAGTTGACTCCTAGCAGTTATAAAGACTTATTTATTTGAAAAATTAAATAGAAATTTGTAACTTTTTTAGTAGTAAATTATTAAAAATGTATTTAAAATAAATCAATCAAAATTTAATATGGGTTCAATACAAATTAACACTTTAAAAATAAAAGCCGGCTTTTTTCAATTTTAGCTGGCTTTTTTTAAGTGGATAAAACCAAAAAAAGCCGGCCGGCTTTTTTTGGCCCGGCTAAAAGCCGGCAACCCTGATCCTGGGGCATATCTAAAAAGAAGACGGATTAATTAATAAATAAACTACAATATAAATAAATATTTACAAGTTATATTTATTATTTACTAAAAATATTTGTTTTCATTATATATGTATAAAGAATGCATTTTCGTTTGTTTGGCCTTAAATGAATTAGAAAAATTGTTCTAATTAATAGACTTTCTTTGTGCAGCGTATAAGCTGCGGCTTATACGCCGGTGTGGCCTATCTGATGAAAAGTGAACTTGCAATGGGGTCATTCCATGATGTTTTGTTACGTTAGTCACGAAGATTACAACTGCGAAATTGTTGTCCACCGTTATTTTCAATAAGTTTTTTCATCGGGGGATACCTCATTAATTGAATAAAACCAAGAAAACTTTTTTAAAATAACGGTGGACAACAATTTCGCAGTTATAATCTTCGGGACTAACGTAACAAAACATCACGGAATGACCCAATGTCTAATGTAAATGTCTTGCAATGTTTCATTGTGCCCTTTATGCAGGGTCACAATGAATAATGCCTTTATAATATAGATTGATATTTCAATTTTAAAGATTAATTAATATTAATTAAAAATAGTTATTTTAACTAAAAAATAATAAAGCAAAAATCCATGATAGGAAAAGGTGATTTCTTTTCAATTACTTTATAAATGCATTTTGAAACAGCTCATCTAATTTAATATTCTGACCTTTTCGCACAAAATATCAGTCACTTTTATAATGCCACAGAATTATTCGATTTAACCATTGACCCAATAGAAAACCGATCAGTGACAAGTTTTAGTCTGCAGAAAACAGAAATGGGTCTGTAATGTCATAACAACGTTTTGAGTCATTAAACTTGTAGACAAACAATAGTAGATACTAAATTGTATATAAAATTAGAGAATATTAAAATTTGTGATATTAAAGGGTGAATTTCACATGAACTGCCAGTTTGATGTCCTGATGTTTAAATCTAAATTTCATATTAATAAATTTATTTTTTTGTATTCTAAAATCAGGTAGTAGCACATCTTTTTATGCTTAATTCAATGCATTCATTAGATTTTTTCAGAGTTGTGAAATAGTGACCTTTTTTTTTGTACTTTAGTTAGCAAGTAATGGGAATTTACTTGTCCTGAATAAAAAAACTCGCAAAATTTCAATCTTTTTTTTATGCTTCCAAACATTTTAAAATTTTTATATATGGATTAAAAGTAAAATATCATGTGTTAATTAAACAAATAGATAGTTTATATATTTAAAATTAGTATCTAAGAGTTAAAAATTTAAATGTATTTTGTGTCCACATATGCAGAACATGAGTGTTACTTTAGGGAAGTTAATATTATTTGTTTTCAAAATATTTGTATATTGCAGTTGGCAACAGTAGTGAGAAAACGGTGTTGTTTCTTCTTTACAGTGCGCTTATTTAGAACACGATAATTTTGTTCGATAATTGCTATTTATCAGAATGTTCATTTCAACATGGTGAGTATTTTTATTTTCTTACAGGAGTGTTACCCATTTATTTATTTTATTTTTTTAATGTATAAAAATGTTAAGTTAGGGAATGCTGTATTTTTTGTTCAGGAATTAATAGGCTCAACTAAAATTTCAATAAAACAGTTAGAATTTATTTTAGTGAAGAATTCCTTAATAAATGTTATGAGTGTTACCGTACATGAGTGTTACCTTACATGAGTGTTACTTGGAAAAAGTAACACTTATGAGAAAAGAAGTTAAGTAATTCTAAAATTATAAATCATGTAATATTTAAGTTATGATTATAATAGATTCATGATTCAGGGATATATTTTGTCATATTATATATATTATAATTATTTAAAAATTGTAACAGGATTTTCATGTCTACACATGTGTTTTGCAAGTGCTATTTAAGATAGGGATGCAACGGATATCCGGCATATCCGGCTGATTTTTCAATATCCGAAATATCGTCGGATATCCGGATCACAATCACCGGATATCCGACTTCTCTGTCGGATATCCGATCGGATATCCAGAGAATGCAGCAAAGCAAATATAGATGAATAACAGTAATCCTTTGATCCCAAATAATACTGAAAAACTTTTGTTTATAATGCAAAAGATGAAATAATAAGTTCCCTATCAATATGAGTAAAAGATAATTCTCAAAAGCTTAAAAAATTGCCAGCTTTCCTTACTATTTATATTAAAATTCTGTAATAAATTCAAGATTTTACGTTTATATCTTTTAGAAAATTGTATCTTTAATTTCGGATTGTAAAACAAAATTTGAAGTCAAAATAGCAAATAAAGCCTTTTTGTAAAAATGTATAAAGATAGAAAACCAACATTTAGAAATGCTCAAATAATGAAAGAAAAAGTAGAAAACAGCTGTTTCGAATCTATTGTCGAGATTCTTCATCAGTACAAGACTCAGCATGTAGAAAAAGCTAAGCTGAGCAAAGCGACAGAGAAGCGCAGGCTTATATACCTTCTAGCAGCCTTTGCACGCTACGCTGGTCAGTGTTTTTTAAAGAAACTTTGAATCAAATGAAATTTTTATATCATAGTAATTTTTAGTTTTATATCATACTTTAGAGTGTCTGTCATCGGTGAAAAGTCCATCATCTAAACGGAAAGTTCAATGTTAGTCACCAATGAATGACGCAGCGCTCAACATGTTAACAGTTTTAATCACATAAAAATTCATTCAACAAAGCCTTTAAAATAAAGCCAACCTTCTGTAATTGGGTTCATCTGATTTAAAACATCTCCATAAGTATTCAATTAAGCAACATAGAATGCTATATTTCATTTGCTACAAAATTTCAGAAAAATTATCCAAGTAACAATGTAAGTTCCATTAAAATCTATCTAGTAGAACTTAAGTTATAAGCGGCCGGAATGAAATTTCACTTTGCATTTTATATATATTGATATAATTAAATATAGCTTACATAATCATGTTAACCTGATTATAGAACTCTCTTTCAAAATTATAGGTACAACAGATTTTTTTGTACAATGATTAATACAAAATTCAGGCTTCCTTTTATATTGATAGATTGAAAATTTCAAGTTTTTGCGCAGAAGGTATCGCCAAATTAGGAAAATGCAAAGTATTTCACGAACTACTGGATTTAAAAGATTTTGCTTGGTACCATTCGATTCAGCATAAAAAAATATACTAAAATATGTTATCAGTTGAAAAATAACTACAAAAGCCGATTTTTAAGGATTTTTTTTTAATTCGTTCTTTTTTTCACCTCCCTTGGGGGTGGAATTCTCGAAAATTTCTTCTTAGCGGCACTCAGTATTATGACAAGTGTTTTTATCCCAATTTTCAAGATTTTTGTTTCGGCAGATTTTTTTGTGCTGTGAATAATACGAAATCCAGACTTTCTTTTATATGTATAGATAAGGATTGAAAATGTCAGGTTTTTGAGCCGAAAACATCGCCAAATCAGAAAAATGTGAAGTATCTCACGAACTACTGGATTTAAAAGATTTTGCTTGGTACCATTTGATTCAGCATGAAAAAATACACTAAAATATGTTATCAATTGAAAAATAACTGCTAAAGCAGATTTTTAAGGAATTTTTTTTTAAACTCGTTCTCCCCCCCCCCCCTTAGGGGTGGAATTTTTAAAAATCTCTTCTTAGTGGCACTCAGTATTATGGGAAGTATTTTTATCCCAATTTTCAAGATTTTTGGTTCGGTAGATTTTTTTGTGCTGTGATTAATACGAAATCCAAACTTTCTTTTATATATATAGATTACAGGAGCGAATGATAGTAGATTCTAAATGGCTGTTTGCTACCTTACATGCATTATTTATGCATTTCTAAATATTGGTTTCTGTCTTTAGTCTTTATAAAATTTGAAATTGTTTAATAAACTATGATTTTATTAATTTTCTTTCTTTCGCTTAGTTTAAATAATGGGTTAATTGGTTTATAAGTTAAACAACCAAACAAACATTTTTTACTTTCTTCTATCCTTGATAGTAGAAATTAATGTAATCATTTTTTTCGACAAATTTATATGTTTTAGGGATCCAATATCCCTAAAAACATGTTTATTCAAACCTATCTGTCCCAGTGTCACCATCATATCATCAAAAATTGTATGAAGTTATACATAGAATGAACCAAACATTTTGTACATGTTTTTGGCTGTAGTTTTAGACATAGGATCATTCTGATGAGGACACCTCCATGATTAGTTTTGCGAGTTCATTGGATAAATCTAAGAGGGGGGGGATGGGAGGTAACTCCCCCATCTTGAATTTAGGTTAATGGGTTTTTCACTAAATTTACCGATTTGCTTCAAAATTTAGATATAAGTTCATTTGGATAAGGCACTTCCCTGATTTGTTTTGAGAGTTCATTGGATAAGTATAAATGGGGGATCGGTGGGACTACCCCTCTTAATTTAGGTAAATGATTTTTCTTGCAGAATTAACCAATTTGTTTTAATATTTGGATACAGGTTTATAGTGATAAGATGCTTCCCTTTCCCTATAGTGATAAGATGCTTCTAATTAGCTGTGGGGTCCTTTTGTTAAGCATAAAAGGGATACCGGAGATTACCTCAAACCCCCTTAAATTTGATAAATAAGTTTTTATGCAGAAATATCCTATTTGCTTTAAATTTTGGATGTACATTCTTTTTGATAAGGCGAATCTCTGAGTAGTTTTGGAAGTTTAATGTTTAAGTATAAAGAACGGGGATAACTCTTCTTAAATTATATAAATGGGTTTTTATGAAGAATTATTCAATTTGCTATGAATTTTGGATATAGGTTTTTTTATGTGATAAAGCATATCCTTGGTTAGTTTAGGGGATTCAATGATAAGTATAAAAAGGGGAAATGGGGGGGGGAGCTATTTCCTCCCTTAATTTTTTTTTTCGAATGTTTTTGAATTGGCAGTTCATGCAGCAATGGGAATTTTGCATCTTGCTAAAACTGGCTATTCGCAAACAATTGATGTATAGCGGAATAACAAAAAAATATTAATTTTAATAAATAACATGATCGAGATTAACTCATTCTTAATCTAATTGACTGCAGCAAAAATTCTAGATGAAAATCAAATTTGGTATGATATTGAACTAACAATATTGATGTAGTATTAATATTTGTAAATATTTTTTGAAAATTGAGATCTATGAAATAGAAGAGAGTCTTAGGATTGGTGCATCCAACTAGTTATTTTCGTGACTTCATTATAAATATTTAAAATTAAAAGTAATTTTTCTTTTAATAAATTTCAAAGTGATTTGCCTTAAAATAAAATTAAATATAGCTTAAGGTAAGACATTTTTGAATAATTAAAACATGAAAAAAAAAATCATCAATTAAACCTGTGTTTGGATATAACTCTTCAACCATTGGTATATTAGTAAGACTTTTATGTTTACATTATAAAAGGATGCTATGTATTTCTTTGTGAAAATCCTTTACAATTATAGACATATTAATAAACATGTAAAATTTGTTCTAAAAATTATCAGCCATTTCATTGTACATATTATAAGCAATTTTCAGCGGTTCAATGACAAATAAGCAGAGTATCTAAATATTAGAATTGCATTTTTTATTCAATATTATTATTATACACATACAGGGTTTGAATTTCGGGACGGGATGGCAGGATTCATGCACTAAAGAATCTTGTGTCATTCCTGTTTCCCAAAAAAATCACTTTTTGAAATTTTTTTCTTTGTGAAGTGAGGGTCAAGTCTCAGGACCGACTGACTATTTTCTTGATATTTTCCTCTATCGATTGACAAATCTCACAGTTTGCTCTTACAACAATTATACAAAATTCATGATTGTTTTTCTGCATTTGACTGAAATGTTTTGTAATTTTTCTCACAAAATTTCCCGTTTGCTGGTCTTACAAAATTTTGCAATTTTTTCTTTTTGGAGACGAACAGGCAAAATTCACAATTTATTTCTCTCAAATAATTGACAAATTTAGCTATTTTATTCTGCGACTGATTGGCAAATTTCCCTTTTTGTTTTTGTGACATTCTGATGAAATTAACAATTATTTTCCTGTGTCCAGCTGAAAAATTTGTGTTTTGTCCTTTGTTATTGGCTGACGAATTTCATGATATTTCCTTGTGACAGCTTAACAAATTTTACGATACTTTATTGTAATTGATTGACGAATTTCGCTATATTTTCCCACTACCCAAGTTCTCTCAAAGTTCAAATTTTTTCCGGCAGGTCGACAATTTTTGAAAATTTATTTTTGCCATGATGGACGAAATCAGCTACATTTTTTCTATGACAGATTTATATATTTTGCGAATTTTTTTCCTGTGCCAAAACAAGAAATAACTAATAGGGCAGTAATGGTCACTAGAGTCTGAGCTCTATCACATGAGTCTGGAATTAGCTCTGAACAAAATGAGATTAAATCCTGTGTTGCACATTTGAAAAAAAAAAAAATAAATAAAAATTTTTTATTTACAATCAGTGGATCAACATTAGATTTTTTCATTTTTCAAAGTCATCGCACATTTTGTCATCAATGGGCTCAATAATCATACCTCCTTTTTTTATTTAAAAGACGATCTTTCATACAACGTTTCTGTTCGGATTCATTTTTTTCCATATCTGATAATTTGCACCTTCCCATTTTGTAACTTTTCTACTCTCTTCTTTATTAACATTGACATTTTGATTTCCTATTCAAATAAAAATTCTTCTAAATTTAAAGAATTTCGTAAAATAAATAAATAAAATGTGGACATCCATTTCCCAAAGCAAGATGATTAAATATTTCCCATTGAGTTATTGAAAATCAGTAAAAACATTTTTATGATGTTCAAAACATGATTTATATAATAAGTCATATATTATTTATGTATATCATGGATTAAACGTTAATATTCCTGGACAAATCATAAACAAAATAAAATGCAGACATCACAAGGCCCATTCTCAACCGAAAACAACAGCCGTTTTCCAAATGATTTTTAAAAAAAAAAAAAAAAAAAAAAAAAAAAAGATGAACTTCAAGGAAACACATTTAGAAACAATATAATACTTGATGTGCATGGTTCACAGAAATTAGGACATGACTTTTTTAAATAAACCATTTCTTATGTAATAGAAGAAACCTATTGACTATGTTCTTTTCAAAATTTCATATGGGTTTAAATTCTAATAAATAGTAGAACATAATTCAATTAGCTAAAATGTCAGGGATTACACATTACAGTATTGACGATAATTCCACTAAGTGATATACAATCACCAAAGGATATTGACAATACAATCACCTACATGCATTATTCTTGAAAGTAAATTAAAAATGAATGCCAATCAGATTTTAAGAAAATTAAGAAAAAAAAAATAAGATGAAAAAAGCATAACCAAGTATTTTCGATAATTTAATGTGACGTTAGAAAAGTTGCTCTGTTCTGTTTGTCAAAAGTGTAACCTATAAAAGATTCTAAGCCACACAAAATCGAATAAACATGAATTGAAAAATTCATTTAGCAACTCAGTTATTAATTGCCCATAACATTGAGTGAAAAATGATTATAAGGTTTGATTATTTTCCTTTGTTTTAATTAAAATAAACATTTTGGATAATTATCTTGAGTTGTTGATTTAATTTATTTCAGTGGAATTTTGTCCTGTCGGTATAATTTGTAAATATTTAAGTGGCATGTAAAAAATAATAGGGTTAAAAAAATATTCCCCCCCCCCTCTCATATAGTTTAACTCCCCTGCATTTACAAAATGTTATGAGGGAAACTCTCTCCTACTGGGAAAACATGAATTTCAAGCCCTGATAGTCAAAGATATATAGTTTCTGTAAAATATATTGCAATATATTTAAAATGTTGTAATGGTGTGTGAAACATGTTTACAATTTATTATATGAGATGGCATTGTATAAACGAACATTCACCATAACTAAAAACATATTTGGAACCGGATATCCGATCGGATATCTGGCCGGATATCCGAATCCGGCAGGCAAATCGGATATCCGATATCCGGCAAAATCAGTATCCGTTGCATCCCTAATTTAAGATTCAAATTTTAATTCTTAATAAATAATTTTAAAAGGACTATCTATTTTACACAAATCATAGTTTAAACTTTTAAAAATCTTTTTTAATATATATTGTTACAAAAAAGCTGTTTGTTGCAAGATGAGTCTTATCGCTTGTCATGAGTGTTACCACAATGAACGTTAACTAAGAATCAGAATTTTATTAATGCATTTGTTACTTCACATAAATTAATTGTTTTGACTGTTAGAACTTTCTAATTTTTTATTATAACTGCAATGAAAATAATTAATTTTTAATTAAATTTGTTTTTAATCAGAAGTTATACCCTTTATTTAAGAAGCAAAGTAACACTCATGGCATAAACAACTATTAAAATGCTTTAAATTTATGAAATAAATACTAATACATTTTTGATTTATTAATACGTTAGTAAGAATCTTAAGCAATTTTTTAATTAATTATTTATACAAAAAAAAAAAATCAGAATGTTTTATAGAGGTCACACTTATGAGAAAAATAGTGACTGGGCAAGACATTTCTTGAAATTTCTGAAGTATAAATAAAAAAACTCGCAAATAACCTACTGCTTAGAATGTTGTAAACTATAAGCAACTCATACCTAAGTAAATTTTGATATTTAAACCAAATTATTTTTTCAAATTTTGTTTCACCTAATGCAGCAATACATTTGAAAACCATCCTAAATAAAAAAGTACTCCTTGGTTATCCCACCGACCAATTTCGCCAGATTATAGAAATCGCCAAACTGTTCCCCAAATTACATAAATTGATGTATTTTTTAATGTTAAATAACGGAGGAGCAAATAGATTAGTAAAACATAATCAAAAATAAAATGTTGAATTAAAACGCACTTGATGACATAACAAATATGTGTAATCGTAGTTAATGTTAAGTGAGCAAGACATTTACAATCATTCATTATTGGCAAGTAATCTTATAGTTTGGCGATAGTTTTTTGGTCGATGGTATGACCAAGTAGTACCAGGAAAAGATATAAAAATAAAAATTATATTTTTATTTTCTTAACCTTTTTCCACAAAGTGTAAAATTTTTTTCGAGCGTTGCATTTACATGTGTCTATATTACATGACTTGATGAACCAGATTATAGAAGATTACAAATTAAGAAATAAAAATGAAATAAAATTGAGCACATTCTGTTGCATCGTATCTTTTAGCCAATTTAACTTAAAACTTGATTCTAATTCTATGCTCAACATAAAACGAAAATCTGTCTTTCTCATTCTTTATTCTACTAATCTTTAAGATGGCACATGAAGTAAAGAAATATTTAACATGCAGATTTAACATAAAGATTAGAAAAAAATAAATAAAGTATTTAATAATTATAAATACTGTATCTTAAGATTCTAATTTATAAATCAAATAAGCAGATACAATCAACGTTCATGAATATTTTTACAAAAATATAAATCATTGCATATAGAATTTACGAAAGAACATTTTACTTGAGAGATATAAGATGAATGTATCAATAGGCTGATGCAAAATACATATCAATAGACGGAAAAATAATAGCCTGATTTTTTTCCCCATTCTAACCTATGACCTTTAAATTGAAAAATCTAATCAAATCAAAGTGACAAGTCGAAATAAAATTATCTCCTTATTTATTTATGGATATAAAGAAATTTTACATACCTAAGTTCTCTAAGCTCATGTCAATACTGCTAAGTTTTTTTTTTAGATTCGGAAGTGAGATTTAAATCTGTCAACAAGTACAAACAGACCAAAATAAACACATGAGTAGTTATTTTACGTACAAGCCAGAAAAATATGTATATTTAGTGGCCCAATATATGTGTATTGCGCCATCTAGCGTTACATTTATTCATAATTATATCTTCAAATTTATTATTAATGTTAATTAAATAATTGAAAAAAAATATTATTCTTTTTACAGTTATTTAAAAAGAAAATTAGCTAAATTTATCGCTAGTTAACACTTTGTTCTCCCCCCCCCCTCACTCCTTTTTTTTTTGTTTACATGTATTTTACAAAAAAATTTTATGTGTTTATTTCCTGTACAGATGTCGCTACTCTCTTATAATGGAATATCTGTAATGCAGACTGCTGATGATAGTTTCTCGTCTGATGTCTGAAATAAGTAAATTTCGTCTGTTTTGATTAAATTTATAATGGAGGAAAACAGGGAGCAAATATTAGCAGATTTCCAGGTATGTATATTTCTGGAAAGTATTAATATATATGAGTGAATGTCTTATATTCATTATGTGTTAACAATAGATCAAGAAATAATGATGATTATGAAAAAACGTGCCTATGTTTATATTTATGATTAAATTGTTTAATTATGTTATACCTTACACATGCCTTTGAAGGGCAAATTATGCATATCATAATTGATTCATTCATCCGTAACTTATGAAGAACTTTCACATTTTAATCATTTATTTATTTATTTTTCAACTGAAAGAAAATAAAGAAAGAGCATTAATTTTACAATAAATAAATAGATTTCATTTAATTGTTAAAATCTAATTTAATCATTATTTTTTTATACCTAATATTAACCCACCTTACTGTTAAATTAGCATATAATTTTATTCAGGCAGCTGTTGTTTCATAAGAGTGGATTTGCAAAATTATATCTAATATTAGTATAAATATTTAAAATAAATTAATAAATCGATTAGAAATACTACAAAATAATTTCCGATGCATATTTTGAACTTCAGTTTATTTAAAAACTTAGTAATGTTTTAGAATAATAGTAAAAAAGGTATGCAATTTGTTTAGTTAATCCCACTTTAAATTCACAAAAGATACTTGTGCATATGTATGTGAAACTTCAAAAAATAATTATTTTATTGTCATGTTTTTCAGTTTTGATGCCTTTCTTTATTAAAAAGTTGTCTGAATATGTATTTTCTTGTTTCAAACGCTTCATACAGCATTGTTTTCTTTTGTATATAAGATAAATATTTTATCATTAAAATTCTGCTTAAAAAGAGACGAATAGATGTAATAGGTGGGTTGTATATTACTTCAACAGACTATTTATTACACAAACATTTTTATGAAATTAACCAAAATATTATTAATTAAAATGATAGTGAAAACAATTGTTATTTCAAAACTATCTCAACCTTATAATTTAAATGTGTAATTAAGGAATTTTAATAGACAGTTATTCAGCTATTAAATTATAATTAATTGTATTATTTTGCTTTTAATATCTTGATTTAAAAATAACTAAATTTATTTAAGATAATTATTGTAATGCCAAGAGCGTAGTCGTAAAAATAACAGAGGATATACGCTATAAGCAGAGCGTATACGCTCAATGCATAGGGTATACTCTAGAGCATGTATACTATACCTTCCTTGAGGAACAAAGGATGTACGGTGTTCCTATAAAAGATTCAGAATTTATACGGCATATATCTCGATATACCCTCCACTGCATCCCTGTGTAATGCAATAAAATTCTGAGATAAAACTAATAAATATTAAATTATGGTGAAGGGGTGCATTAAGTTCCTGTCCCTGTTTAAAATTATATATATATATATATATATATATATATATATATATTAACTGTTAATCCAGGTGTAGTCAAGTGATAATTATTAAAATTATTTAATCTTAATTAATAGTAGTAGTTCTTCCTAAATTCAACTTAATGAATCTCAAATCAGATACGCAGTAACATTTATGTAATTACAACACATAACAATAATTCTTAATTTTATTATATTGACTTGAAAAGAGAAGTATCAAATTCAATTTAAATATTGCATCAAAATTCAAAAGTTATGTAGGAATTTTGACAATTTCTGATATAACTCTGAAAAATCATAATATAATTATTTTCAAGAGAATATTAAAATTAATAAAATTCATTATACATGAGGGAGGGGGGTGTCTCCCCCGGACCACCTTTTAAAATCAACACTGTTTAACCCGTCAGTAGTCACGTGTCGGGCTTTTCGCCGCCCATATAACTTATCTTCTCTTAACTTATATCAGATTACAAATACAACAGAGATCTACCATGTAGCTGACCTTGAAGCTTTCTCGACCACCTTAGTGAAGTAACAGGACATCTCTGTTTTTCTTTCAGGTACATTTTTAGAAACAAAATTGAAATCGGCGAAAAAATCTACGTAAAAATCACTAATGTGAGCTCATTTTTACTTTTTCTAATTACTCCAGATCTCATGAATAAAATGCACAATTTAAGAAAACTGCAAATGTATATCTTCTTTGTAATGTTATTTTCATATATTAGGTGAAAACTATTTCTTATTTTAGATATTTGGTATACGGTGGACTAGCAGCGAAAAGACAGAGCGCAACTAATGACGTTGTGAAAAAAGTCGCGACTACTCGCGGGTTAAATAAGTTCTTCAGTATGTAGAATTTTGCCTTTGAAAGATTGCAAAGAGGCATATTTCATATCAAAAAATTAATTTGTCTTATTTGTAAAAGTGTATGTTAGAATAACATCTGAGATGTGGGGACATAAGATTTTCCATAAGTATGGTGTCATCACATGATATTTGCATTTTATTCTTTAAAATAACTATTAACATAATTATATTTATATATGTATATATTTCTTTTCCCCCTTAGTCATGCACTGGTATAGAAGACGTTGGTGAGTGCATAATGCATCTTGAAGCATGCCAATGGAATCTTTTGGTAATCCATTTCTTTCATATTTAAGTAAATAAAAAGTAGATTTTCTAAGCTTTTTTTAAGTTTTTTCATATTTGACTGACAGATTTAATATATTTGTAATATTAAGTTATTTTTATTAAGATTTTACCATCCTTATCAAATTAAAATATACAGTGTCCACTCGATTTCTAATAAAAAAAAAAAAAATCTGAAATTCATAATAAATTTATTGAAAGGTTACAACAGAGGGAGGGGAAATCTTCCCCCGTTAGTTATTATTTTTGTTGCAGATTGAGTAAACTTTATTTTTGGTTCTGGTTGATTTCAGGCTGAGTTTAGTTTGACTCTCAGGCTAATGTTAAATAAACCCAATTTTTCAAAAGTTATTTCAGTGTACTTTTTTTAGATTAAAAACTACACCTGTAATAATAAACATGGATATTTGTATATGTGCTGTTTTCTAAAGAGATCATTGTTTTGTTTTTTTTTGTTTTTCAATCTTTTAATCAAATTCGCTTTTTTTTTCTCAATTTTATGACAAAATTTTCATTTTGTTTGCAGTCTTTTGACTGAATATGAGTTTTTTTGCGATCTTTTGCCGAAAAACACTTTTTCTTGATTCTTTTCCAAAAAATCAAGTTTTTTCTGTGACTCTATGATGAAATTAACATTTTATTTGTGCTTTTTTGATGAAATTTGCCATTTATTTGTGATTTTTTGATAAAATTTGCAATATATATACAGGGTGTCCGAAAAGTCTGGAAACGGCTGAATAACTCGAGAAATACATATGAGATTGAAAAACGTAAATATACGTGTTAAATATTTTTAAATAAGCTACTCAGTGATACCAAATTTGACCTTCGCAACCGACCCCCTGGGGGTCAGAGGGGGTCCAACTTTGAAATCTTAAATTATAACCACCATTTTTTATTGCAGATTCGGATTCTACGGACAAAAATACCTAACTTTTGTATTTGATGTTTATTTCAAATCCTCGTTTATCTCTGTGTAATTGAGCATATTAAATCGATACATATTTCGGCTTTTCCAACGGGATTTTCCCTAATCGAAACTGATTGGGCAGAATTTTTGACGTCAAATTCCTCGTCTTTTGTAGGAATAGCGTTTCCTGAAAATCACCCGTGGCGATTATTTCAATAGTTCTACACTGTTAAAAATTTGACCCATTTTCTGCAGCGTCACTCCACAGCTATTATAGAATATCTCTTTTGTGACCAATGAGAATGCTCCATAACACAGTAAAGTAATCGTTTTCTATAAAAGCAGTGGAGTGACGATGCAGCAAAAGGGTCAATTTTTGTACAGTGTACTTTACTCTGTTATGGAACATTCTCATTGGTCATGAAAGAGATATTCTATAAAAGCTTTGGAGTGACGCTACAGCAAATTGGTCAAATTTTTAACTGTGTAGCACTATCAAAATAATTGGCACGGGTGATTTTCAGGAAACGCTATTCCTGCAAAAGACGAAGAATTTGATGTCATAAATTTTCCCCAATTAGTTTAGATTAGGGAAAATCCCGTTGGAAAAGCCGAAAAATGTATCGATTTAATATGCTCAATTACACCGTGATAAACCAGGATTCGAAATAAATTGTTTTAAATCAGATTTTTTTTATTTTTTTAAATGTCACCTATTATCAGTGTTCTCGCTGACATTTGACCAACGTTAGTAATTTGGCTAATTAAAGATAAAGAACATTCGCCAAATGAAAAAAGTATTAGCCAAATAGATTCGCCATGTAGCACAAAAAAAGAAAAAAAAATCTTTAATTCTTTAATCTGCACCCTTTTTTTAAATGTTTTTAAATAATCTAAGTTTTTATAGCTGCGACGGCGATTGTTAATAATCTAATTTCAACAATCAATACTTTAAAAATATGCATATGTATGAAAATCGAAAAAAAGAAAGAAAGAAAAAATTGAGCACTAGCAATTTGGCGAATTTAATCGCTTGTTTACTCGCCAAATGAAGAATTTAGTCGCAATTTGGTGCATTGGCGAGCGACAGCGAGAACCCTGCCTATTATTATTTTATATGACTTTGTTTAATTTTTAAAATATAAATTTTACATACATAGGACATGCATATTATAAATATTACCTATTAACAATATTACATAATTTACATAAATGATTCTTATTATTTCAAAGTAAAATTTTAGGCTATGAAAAAATCTTGATTAGACAAAAGGCATGAAAAACTACAAACCAGATGTCAAAAACTTATTTAATCTTCAGTACTTTAATTAAAATAAAAACATCACAGCACGTAAAAATTTTAAACAAAATTGGAACTTTTACTGTGTTCTTTTAACCTTTAACCTTTTAACTTTTAAGCTTTTAACCTTTAAAAAAAAAAAAAAAAAAAAAAAAAAAAGATTTAAGTGCTGTCTCAGAAAAATGAGTTTAGCAGCTGCCAGACACAAATTGAAATGTCATCACTAATCGACTGACTTCTCAGTAGTATTGAAATTTACACAGGAAAATTTTGAATAGCAGTTTTACTTTATTATAAAACAATAATGATATAAACTTACTAATGAGAACTGGGAATTTCTAAATAAAAATTCAGCCAGAAAAGGAATACTACAGTGTTGCCATATCTGGCTGAATTTTTATTGGGGGATTCCAAATTCTCATCAGTAAATTCAAGAAGTAATTAATCATAAGTTAATCAGTGAGTTCATTGTTTTATAAGATGATAGATATTCTACAAATAAAATAAAAGAAAATTGCTAGTCAGAATTTTCCGGCGTGAATTCCAATGTGAGTGAGAAGTCTGTCAATTAGTGAATACGTCACAATTTGTGTCTTCTGGTCTTGAGCATTTTTGTGGCATCAGTTTTATCTGTTGATTCTTAATTTCTGAAAGTACCAAACCAAAAACAGAAAATATTTGTTCCTACAGTACAGAAGCAGATAAATCTATTGCAGTAAAAGTTAATTGATCATTAATTCTCTAAGTTTTTTAATATCAGTCTCTTCGATAACTTTAATAAAAATACCTTCCACCATTCTAAAGGACTGAGATCAATTATATTAAATTAAAAAATATTATAAATAAATCAATGACTGGTTCAGATTTTGCTCAAATCTTAATATAACAGACCTCACCAAAGTACCTCACATAAAATCATACAATTTAATTTTACCTCAACTTGCAGAAGTTTTTCTAAATACTAATAAGTAAATTAAATATTCAAATATTTAATATATTTCTGCTTAATTTCTTTACTGTTGCAAGATTATTTTATAATATGATTCAAATGAAATTTGAAAGCATTTTTTTTTTTCTCAACTTTACATTTATTTTACTTTTTGACAAAACTTAAGCTTTATCTTTCTGAAAGTTGTTTGATTATATAAAACTAAATTATTTAAAGCACATCATTATGCTTGTTTACATCTTAAAATTATTTAAAAATAACTTAAAAGAAAAACTGATTTAAATCAATGATTTAAAAAAAATCATGATTAAAATTAAGCTGATTTAAATCAATGAACCCTGCAATCCTTTAACTAGATTCAAGCTGGGCTGCAGAGTCGGAGTCATTTTTGAGCAAAAGAGTTGGAGTCATTAAAAAACAAGCAGACTCTGGCTTTTTTTTCCTTTAATTTTCGATAGATTTTTCTGGTTTGTAAGACCTAAAATTGAAAAATTAGTAATTTTTTTCCTTTCAAAGCTCTGCGAACTGAATTAATATTGAAATAGTGGAATTTTCACATTTTTCTTGTATTCTCTTATAATTTTAACGAACAGCAATGCTAGTATATTAGCCAACCTGGGATTAGAGTCAGAGCCAATGTTGTTAAAACTGTCGGAGTCAGCCATTTTTTTCCACCGACTCCACAGCCCTCATCTCAAGTGATCTTTTGATCAGATTTGAGTTCTTCACGTGATCTTTTAATGAAAATTGTTTTTTTTTTTTTTTTTTTTTTTCTCTGGTTCTTGCATTAAATTTATGTATTTTCAGTGATCTTTTTATGATATTAGGTCTGCAATCTTTTAACAAAACTTGAGTTTTTATATGATCCTTTGACAAAGTTCAAATTTTTCCATGATCCTCTAATGAAATTTGTGTTTTTTTTTTTTTGTGGTCCTTTGACAAAATTTGTAATTTTTTCACAGCTATATTATGAAAATTATGGAGATTTTTCTTTTTTTACGATCCTTTGACGAAATTTACATTCCATGCAAAATTATAGATTTATGATTACCTAATAATATTTTTAAGGCTCAATAAATCGGAAATTTTTTTATTTTTCTAAAATTTTTTGCAAATATAATTTAAATGAGTTTTTGTATTTTCTGATTTATCTGAAATGTAGCTGCTAAATTTCAGTTTTATAGAGTGTAAAATAACTATTTTAAATTATTACTTTTTATCAATAAATGTAGTTTGTGCTCTTGATTTTCATAAATATGTTATATATTTTTTTCTTTTCAGGATGCAATAAATTCTGTTATGCCAGAAGAATCTCAGACTTTACCTTCAGAAAGAGAACCAGAACTACCTATGGAAGTAGTTGAAGCTAGCGTAGCATCTGCATCAGGAGATTTTGCAGGAGAAGCACAAAATTCATCTGAAATTTTACCATCTATGCCAGTTATTATTGATGATGATTGTCCTTTAACATCTAGATTATTAAACTTCTCAGTACATTACAGAGAAAATATTCTTCCACTTGAAGTACCTGATTCTGAGACTGTAGGTAAGAATCATTGGTTGGATCTGTTCAATAAAAGGCTATTCTTTCACAGGACAGCATGTTTTTTTTTTCCTTATTCAATCTGGATAAATATTGCAATTTGACATTATTATAAGGTTTAATCCTTTTACATAATTATAGAATAGAATGGAATTCCTGTGTTAAGTTGTATCATAATTATTACACAAATATATATATTTCAAAACAACAAAAACAAGTATGTATATTTTTTTCTTGTTAAATTTAAGATGTTTCATTTGGTTTTTACTTCTTCCTTTAGTAGCCTTTTGTCCCAGGCACAACTCTGCGTCGCACGTTGCAGATTCTTGAGAACATCTGCAGATTATTTTTCAACTGCTAAAATTTAAAAAAAAGTTTACTAGAAATTATTTGCTATATGTCATTGTAATATACATGATCCGCACAATATGCAGTTGAAAAAGCTCAGATTCACGTCAAACTATAAATTAAGAATGATTTTGTTCCTAATTTTCAGAAAAATTAGGACAATCACTTACAAAAAAAAAAAAACCTGATCATAAATCCAAAAATTTCGACATAAAATGTGTCGCAAATTTCGACAAATGGTCTCCAAAAAAAAAAAAAAAACAATTTCGTCCGTCATTCGAAGAAAAATTGCCAATTTCAACACTGATTTCGGGAAAAACGTGAATTTTGTCACAGGATTGAAAAAAAAAAAAAAACCCTGCAAATTTTGTCAAAGGATTGGAAAAAAAACCCGACAAATTTTATCAAAAGAACATGAAAAATCAATAAATTTCATCAGAAGATCCCCAAAAATGTCAAACTCTGACAAGAGTTTCCGAAAAAAGGAAATTTTTTTAAACAATGGTACAACTAAATGAACATTTTTCAGTAGCAACTATTCTGGATCCAAGATTCAAAATACATTTTTTGATAAAAATCAAGGTTATGATGAAGTTGTTAAAACTTCCGTATTAGCAATTATGAAAAAAGAATTTCAAATTCTGAATACTCCCAATGAAAATGAAATAGCTCCAACAGAATCACAGCGCAACAATCCTCAGCACGTAAACAATCATAAATCTTTCTGGGATTGCTTTGCTGAAATTAGCACTGCCAATACTACAACTACAATGAATGTTCATGGAGGTGATTCACCGATTGATGAATCAGCATCAGCTTACCTTCGTGAGTTGAATAATTACCTTTCGCAGCCAATTATTGAACGAAAAGCTTCACCATTCAACTGGTGGAAAATGAATGCAAGTAATTTTCCCTTTTTATCAAAATTAGTGAAAAAATATCTTTCTCCACCAGCAAGCAGCATTTATAGTGAAAGACTGTTTTCAGAAGCAGGCATCATTTATGAGACCAGGCGTAATAGACTTTTACCGAAAAATGCAGAACAATTGCTGTTTTTACACCACAACTTGCCAATCATTAAAAAAGCAAAAATGATGCCCAATGAATATTTTTGTTTGTTTGTTTGTTATATATCCTTTAAATATGTGTGTAGTGTAACTTAAGAAATTATAAAATGGTTTAAAAAATTATAATTCAATCTTCTTTGCAGTCATTCATTAGTCTTGTCTTTCTATCTATAGCCAAAAGTCGATACAGTTTTTTTTTTTCTTGGGACCCATATTGTGAAAAATAGTTATTTTTGTGAAATTTCTTATTGTTTTAAAAAATAACATGTTGTCATGAAAAATGAAATACAGTTTCTGAAATTCGAACCAAATGTTTATAACTTACTGCCAAACCTACTGCCAAATATCCGGCAGGTTGGCCGGATAGGCCGGATACCGGATGTTCACCGGATATCCGTTGCATTACTAAAAACTATACTTGCATGTGAATTTTAAAAGAGAAAGATGTAAAATAAAAAACTCATGATATGCGTTAAAAGTCATAAATGAAGAAAAATTATGTCATATTTAAAAACAAAATAAGACAGTGCAAATAAAAATATTTCCTTTCTAATTCAAAAAATATTTTTGTGTGAATATTACAAAAAGAAAAAGAAGTTTGGTGAAAATTACATCATATTTAAAAAGTCACATTTATGAATCACTTATTTTAAACATTACCTTATAGCATTGTTAAAAAATACCGGGGAGCTAAGAATCAATTGACTAAGTTCATTTTATATTAGCTGATTTTGAAATGTTTAAATAATCTTATTTATTCAAACACTAAAACAACCATTAACAGCAGCTCATTTGGTCTTAAACCTCCTCCATAAAATGGAAAAGAATGAATATCTGTTTATAGGCAGTTGCAACTGTTTTTTTAAATTCAGTCTTCAATAAATTTTTTTTTAAGCTTTAAAAATTACTGATTTTTAGAGGGGCAGAAGTTGACAAGCGCAGTTCATAGGAAGCAGAGCCCCCTAATTTTTTAAAACAGTCTCTAACTTATAAGAAATATAGAAATGCAGAATTTTTTAGTATTTGGATAACTCTACATTTTGTGCAATTAAGTATGAAAATAATTTCACAAATGTGCACAAAAGTAACTTGTATTAAAAAAATGCCCCCCCCCCCCCCCCCCCAAAAAAAAAAAAAAAAAAAAAAAGAAAATTATTATCCTGAACTTGTTTGTGTAGCTTGAAGTATTCGTTGAGGTATCTCAAAATATTCAGTTTCACGTATTCAGCCAATCAAATATTCAACGAAAAGGGTGAATACCGAATAAAGGCCAAATATTCATCCCATCCCTAATCTCAATTACATTCTAGATAAATATTTAACACAAGATTGAAGCTTTTTAGGTAGCTTTCATTATAAAAAGTAAAAAGCTACCTATTGCAGCCATCCGGAGGAAAGCACTTCCGGAAAATTTTGGTATATTTTCACCGATCATGACCCCCAGACCCAAAAACACCCTCTGTTCAAATGTTGACATATATATATATATATATATATATATATCTGATTTTTGTCATGCTGTAACTATCGTATTTATGAACCGATTTGAATGAAACTTGGTATGTACATAGTACATACAAATGTCTCAACCAAGTTCGTTGGCCAGCATCATCCGCTCTCTTGTTTCAAAATTACGGCCATTTAAATTTAAAAAAAAAAATTTAAAAGTTAAAATTAAATGCAAAAAAATTAAAAGTTTGAAGAACATTTTTCTGTCATCTTGTTTCAAAATAGCGGCTATTTAAATTTTTTTTAATTTTAAATTTTAAATTAGGTACAAAAAAGTGAGAAATAGAGAAAATGCATAAAATATTTTTCTTTTATGCATTTGACCTTGATACAAAGATTCCAGATCATTTTTCGTTTCATCTGTATCTTAAAAAATAGCTGAGTTATAGTACTTTTAATTTCTAGTGTTGCTTATATTTTGAAATGACCTGATTTTCGTGACGTGATAACACGTGGATTTATGAATCAATTTCGATGTAACTTGGTGTGTACATAGTATATACTGATGTCTGGACCGAGTTCATTGGCCAGTTCCATCCGCCAACTTGTTTCAAAATGACAGAATATTAAATTTTTTTTAATTTAAATTTGAACATTAGGTACAAAAAACTAAGAAATTGAAAAAGAGATTTCTTTTGTGTGTTTGACTTTGATACAAAGATTCCAGAGCATTTTTTCATTCATCTACATCTTGAAAAATGGCTGAGTTACAGCATTTTCAATTTCCAGCGTGGTTGACATTTTGAAACGGTCTGAAATTTGTCATGCAATATTACGCATATTTATAAACTGATTTGGATATAACTCTGTGTGTTCATAATACATACCAATGTCTTGACAGAGTTTAATGGCCATCTTCATCTGCCATCTTGTTTCAAAATGGTGGCCATTTAATTTTGTCAAAAATCTTTAAAATATATAATGATGTACAAACAAAAAATTAGAAATTGAAAAAAGATTCTTTCTAAAGTATTTATCTTAATAATGAGTTCCGGAGTATTTTTTGCTTTGTCTTTACCTTAAAAAACGCCTGAGATATAGAAGTTTGAATTTCTAATGTGGGTGACATTTTTTAAAAAAATCAATTTGCATGTGACAGCACTCGTATATATTAATCGATTTCGATGTGAGCATGTGCACATGAATTAAGATTTTGACCAAGCACATTTGTTTGTTTTTTCCACGATGTTGCTTTAAAATGGCATACACTTCATGATATCGTGGAATTTGGCGACCCTATAAATCGCTTAAAATAAAATCAGGTTGAATAAAAGATGACTAATTTCTAAAAATTCCTATTAATATACAGCATCGACAAAAACTAGTATTGTATCTTATATAATCGGGTTCCACTAATTTGAGCTTAGTATATTTGGATAATATAACTTAATTTAAAATAAATAAATAAGTATATGAAAGCTACCTCTTCCTCCCAATACTGCCGGAAGGACTTTTATTTGCTGAAATGTTATGTTCAACCTCTATTTGCCAGGGCATATTTAAGCCATTAAGATGCCTTTAGACAATTTATCTTAATTTTATCTTCAATGATTTTATTTGATTTTTATGCAATAAGTTCTTTAGCAGCTTATGTTAGGGTAAAATAGAATATAAAAAAAAAAGGTGTATCAATTTGATTTTGAGCTGTTTTGATCCAAAAACTTTTTGAAGAAGTTTTTTTCATTTGAATGGAATATGGTTTCCATTTAAGATATATCATGTTCTTGTCTTTATTGCATCACTATTTATATATTTTTTAAATGTTATTTTAAAAGATGGATTTTGCAAAAAGGAAGATTGTTCATAAAAAAAAGAGCTGAACACTTAGATTAACTGCAATATTAAAAAATCTCCTTCGTCTGCAAATTTTTTTACACACCAGTGGGAAAAATATGTTTTAAAATTTAAATAAACTGCTTATTAATTTTATTCATTCTAGCTCCTAAATTATATATGCCAATAAGGCAATTTTCTTATATTTTTAACTATTATATTGTTTGTATATATTTTTTATCTGTATTTCTTTTCTTAATTAGCTGCCATAAAAGCTGCTCTGTTTGCTGAATTAGGTGTTCCTGCATGCCGCCAAGAACTATGTGGGTGGAAGCAGAATCATATAACAGATGATGTGAGTTATAATCTTGAGTTGATTTATTTTATCTGCTTATTTTCATCATAATAAACAAGATATATTGGTTTCAAAAATAATAAAATAATGAACTATAGGGATAAGAAAAAAAAGAAAAGAAGCAAGTGAAATATACTGTTTTCTTATGGTTATCAAATAGTATTTAAAACAGGGCACGAAATTTCCACTCGCCAGCTCGCCACTGGCGAGTAAATATTTAAGGTTGGCGAGTAAGTTTCGCCTTTAAAAATGTTGTGCTTCAAATCAAACTATGCACAGCAATACACAGAAGTGTTTCAAAATGAAGCAATGGTATTTATTTTTCAAAAGCAGTAAAAATGCTCTGATGCTTATTTTTTCTTCTTTCCTACGGTTCATCCTACGTCCCTCCCACTTTCGTACCATGTACGTGGCAATATCGAATCAGATCGCTCCTTACTCCTGTGTGAAGTGATTCAGGTTTCGTCACCTAAGCGAAGCTGCTTGAAATACGGTAAAAAATATACACTCTCCCTCAAATTTTTTGTTTCTTTTGATTTAGCATTTTTCTTGTTTTATGGTTTTTGGCGATAATTAAAGTGGTGTTTTAGTTATTTTTTTTTTTTTATTAATGCTACGAAGAAAAGACAAATGAATTATACAGAGTCCTTTTTTTACTAAAAATAATATATCAAACGAAAAATGTGATAAAGATGCGATCACAAATGTTAAAAGTGAACACGTGTAAATTAAAATTAAGCAAAGTGAGAATAAATCAGATAGTAGCAATAATTCCCTTTTCTTCTTTGCCAAATCTGTTAAAAGAAAATGTGGCAGTGATTTTGAGTGATTTGAATTTAGAAACAGGAGTTATGATGTTGTAGGCTTGGGTAGTGATGGTGCCAGTAGCGTAGCTATGTTTTTTGGCGCCCGGGGCCAGCAAGAAATTTTGCGCCCCCACCCCAATATAGATATATAACATTTTCTCTCAATTTGGCGCCCGGGGCGGACGCCCCCCTTGCCCCCCCTTAGCTACGCCACTGGATGGTGCTCCAAATATGGTTGGATACAAATCAGATTTAGCTATGAAAATGAAATCTATTTGTCCTAAATTGATAAATATTCATTGCGTTGCACACTGTTTGCAGTTAGCTGTTTTGGATGCATGTGGTGAAGTTGAATGTTTTAAAACATTTGATTCAATTGTTAGAATTATTTTTAAATTTTACCATGCCTCTGCCAATAGACTTCATACGTTAAAAGAAAGTACAGAAATTCTTAAACTGAGTGATATTCACACTATTAGATAATTATCCAGCAAAGAAAGTGCAGTAAAAGCTTCCTTGAAGTCTTGGAACACTGTTGTAAGCCATCTTGAACAAGTGAAAAAACAATGGAAAAGACAATGTCAGTTTTGAAGCGAAGGATTAGCTGAAAAGTTTGAAGGATTATGAATTTCTGAAAGTTCTGTACTTTTTTTTGAATTTCTATTGGAAATTGAGCCCTTTAATTTTGACATTACAAAACAAGGAACTTCTCATTTCTTCTTTGAAAATAAAAATTGCGCAACGCATCTCAGTTCTAACAGATCTTGAATCTAGTGTTGTACCAAACGAACAGGAATTTTTAGATCAACTATCCATTTCAGGGATAATCAAGGATGTGCAGCTGACAAATATAGAAAATGGTCAGGAAGAGTTTCAGACTTTAAGAAGGACATTAATTAAACATACAAAGACATTACAGAAAGACTACAATCTATGTCATCAGATGTGTTAGCATGTCAGCATATTTTTGACAATGTGGGATGGCCTCCCAATGAAAAAATTATTGAGTTTGGGATAGAAGAAAAGAAGCTCCTTATGTATTTGTACTTAAATTTCTTTAATGAAAAAGTAGATATTGTATTGGCGGAGTAGGCAGAATTTAAATTTATGTTCCCATCACTGACACTGAAAGAGATGCTGGAGAAAGTTTACAATAAAAAATGTTCAGCAAGATTCCCCAATTTGCTCCAGATAATAACATTTTGTGCTGTTTTACCATTACCAGTAAGCTCAGTTCTGTTGTCACAACAGACTCAAGAGCATATAGGAACTCTCTTAAGACTGAGACAATGAATGATTTGCTCAGAATTTCTGTTAATGGATCCACCCTGACAATTTGACCCTACAACTGCAATTGATAAGTAGTATTTCAGTGTAGAAAGACAGCACTACACAGTCCTGAAGTGCTAATGGTACAGGAACTTATCATTGTTATGTATTTCTGTAACCAATGAAACCTTATGGCAAGCTTATTTTGAGTTAATGCTATTTTTTTCTTTTGGCAGTAAATATGTTTCGTTTTATCAATTTCTGCATTTTTTCCAGTCAATAGAAAGTATTTCATACTACATCTGTTAATGTTTTAAAAATATTCCATATTTTCCATAAATGTAAAATATTCTGGATTTAACAGACAGCTACTTCTAACAATCGTCAATTTAAATTAAATTTGTCCTAAATATTTCATTTTTTGTGCAAGAGTGGGGGCTGATGTTGTTGTCTGAATGAATATAAAATAGTGGCAAGTGAAATTTTTAGTCTGGCGAGTACCTTTTAAGCTGAAATTTCATGCCCTGATTTAAAATCATTTTAAGTTTTTGATAAATGAATTACGTTTTGAGTTATAAAGTGATTGTTTCATGACAGCATTTTTTACCTTTTACTGCATTATTATATCTGGAAAATTGATTTAAAATGTCAATTTTGTCAGTATTTTTTGAAAAATCTTTGCCTTTTTTCTGAAAAAGAGAAAATTGCTTAATTATAGTTTCTAAATAAAAGCAACTACTAATTTCATGTATTTGCAAAAAAAAGAATTAGTTTAGTAAGGTGTTAAAAAGTAGTAGTTTGTAGGGAACATACACATGTTTGGTGCCAACTTTTGTTGTGAATCCAATTATGAAAGATTAAGGTAATAATTATAGTATTTAAATAGAATAAATTTCATATGTTACATTATATATTTGTTCAATCATTTTTGTATCACTTATTATCTGAATACAAAGTTTTCTATAAAGTGTTCATAAAGTAAACAGTCTCTCCAGATTTTTTTTTTTTTTTTTTTTTTTTTTTTTTTTTTTTTTGCTTTTGTTTCATGTAAATGGGCAGTCAAATTTTCTTTAATAAAAGTTAAATCATTGTAGAACATAACTTTAAAACAATATTTGCAACTATTTTAAAACAGAGTGGTTTTACAAATATCCCAGTGACAGTTGCTTTAGCTTTTCTTTGCTGCTGACAGTACAGAAAACAAAGTCAAATGCAATGGTTTAATTTTTTACCCCCGCTTTTGCAGTTTTCACTTTTAATTGACATGTAACTATTCAGTAAAAGTTAATAAAAGAGAAACAAGTTCATCAACATTAAAATTATTATCTCTATAATAATCTAGTATTTCTAAAGATTTTTTTTTCTTTATGTTCACAAGAGAGATCTTTTTTTCTTCTACAGAAACTTGTTTCTGTGTTATACCATACTCAGATTTTAATGTATACTTACTTAGATATGCTATATTAAAAATGATTATTTAGTAGATTATTTATGTTGTATTAAGTTCTGCATAATTTATGTTTAAGATTTTAAATTGTAAGGTTTTTATGTGAAAAAGCATGTGGTTCAGTTTCCTTCCAGAAGTTCCAGAAAACTTTATTTTCTTATTATCTCAAATGTACATTTAAAAAAAAAGCAGTAAAAATGGCAAATTCTTTTTTGTCTCTAATGTGTAATAAAATTTATAAGCTAATAAGGGTAATAATTTTATAAACAATTACATTTAATAACATATCATTTAATATTTTAATTTAATTCAAATGTAATTAAATAATTTTACATATTTTAAATCATAAAATAGGTGGAATTCAGTCCAATACTTAGGAATTTAATAACCAAATTAAAAATCTGATGTCTAATTTTTTTTTTCTTAAGTAAATTATTTTGTCAGACATTAATATATTTTTTTAATTATCAAAAGATTTTATATAACTTTGCTACTTTTGTTTTATGTAATGAGTCTTAAAAATATGTAAATATTTAAGTCTTTGGTACTAATTTAGAATTATTTATCTGATGAAACTAGTCTGTTACAGATTAAAAAGATAATTAAATGGAAAATTATATATTGAAAAAATTCTCAGTTGTTTTTTTGTTCAGAAATTAGATATTTTCTCTCTCCCTCCTATACACCAAGAACAGATTCATTATCTTTATATATAAAAATCTTCTGTGCGTGTGTATGTAATTGAACTCCTCCTAAACGACTGGACCGATATTGATGAAATTTTGTGTGTGTGTTCCAGTAGATTCGAGAATGGTTTAGATTCACATCTCGTCGAAATTGATTCAGTACTTTTTTAGTAATTAGGGAAAAACTAATAGTTAGTGATTTTTCGCTAATTAAAAGTACTATATATATTAAAGAAAGTCAGGATTTCGTATTAATCATAGCACAAAAAAATCTACCGATCCAAAAATCTTGAAAATTGGGGTAAAAATACTTCTTATAACATCAAGTGCCGCTAAAAATGGATTTTCGAAAATTCCACTCCTAAGATGAGTAGAAAAAAGAACGAACTTTTAAAAAATTCCATAAAAATCAGCTTTTGTAGTTATTTTTCAACTGATAACATATTTTAGCGCATTTTTTCATTCTGAATCGAATGGTACTAAGCAAATTCGTTTAAATCCGGTAGTTCGTGAGATAATTCACATTTTCCTAATTTGGCGATGTCTTCGGCGCAAAAACCTCAAATTTTCAATGCTTATCTTTATATATAAAAATCTTCTGTGCGTGTGTATGTCACTGAACTCCTCCTAAACGACTGGACCGATTTTAATGAAATTTTTGTGTGTGTGTTCCAGTGGATTTGAGAATGGTTTAGATTCACATTTCATCGAATTTGATTCAGTACTTTTTTTGTAATTAGGAAAAAACTAATAGTTAGTGATTTTTCACTAATTAAAAGCGTTGAATAAGTTTGATGAATGGAGTGCGGACGGAATGTCGGAGCTGTCTAAGGCGCCAGATTTAAGCTCAGGTTCTTGAAGAAAGAGATCGCGTGTTCGAACCCCACTGCTGACAAACGTGTATGCTTTACAATAATATTTCCTGTATTATAATTTTGATTAACCGACTTCAGACAATCGTTAACTTTCAACTAGAAAAGAGAAAAATAAACTTTTCTATCAAAAATTGAACCGACTTCAAAAACTAATGAAGAGTAAAAAATAATTTCCTTACATAATTGTAATAAGAAATTAAATTAAGAGCGTAGTGCTTATTCTGCGTATTACCATATTTACATACATTTATTTGATTTTCTGGAGTCGGTGCCAAGAAGGACAACGTCTGTCGGGTGCGCTAGTATTTTATAAAATGCATGATTATACTTATTTTACACAAGGGTTCAGAAAAGGACATTCTAATATGGGGTTAATAGTCACATGCAAATAAATTTTTAATTGTAAGAAAATATTATTCTTCATACTATTTTTACAATTAGCTTACAATTTTAAAAATATCTCTTGAAATGATGAAAATTTGATTAAAATAAACAAGAAATTATTACTTATTTAATGAATTATTTTTTCAAAATTTCCTTTAAAATGTAATTTAATCACAATATTGTCTTTACTTTCAATTGCAATAATATTAGATGATTTCAATTCTAGAAATCTAATCTTTATATATTTTCCCTTCTTATATTCCACAAAAATGAAGTCATTTAGTCATTACAAATTAAAAAACTAAAAATAACATCTCGATTTTTTTTTTTTCAATTTAAAAATTCTAAACATTTTTTATGTATGTGAATCAATGCAAGTATTTGATATTAATTTCACTAACAAAAGATTCCCTATTTTGGAAGAAATAACTGTGAAACTTTATCAGTCATTAAATAAATTCCTTTTATTAGGATTTTTATATATAGGGTAGGTGTATTCATTCTTTATTCACAATATACTTTTCCAATGTGCAATTCCACTGGCCTTATTCAAGATATTTATTTTCTAATTTTGGGCTAAAAATTCTAATATTTGCTATTCAAAATTAATTATCATTTCTATTCTTAAAGTAAAGAAATCTCTTTTATATGTATTCTTTTTTTTTCTTTCCTAACATCGGTTTATTATTAAATACAAATGATGTAAAAGGTAGAGGTTCAGAGAACATTTGTTTAAAAAAAAATATTGAAATGTAAAACTTGAAAAAAATTTTGTACAACTTCTGAAATGGTTCCTGTAATGCTATATATCAGGCTCACGCTCCATTGTTGACATCTATGTAGCTACAGTAATCACCAATTTATAAGCAGGAAAGTTAAAACTGAGTCTGCATTGCTGAAAATAGTGGGACTTGAATCAGCAGTTTTATTTGAAATGCTCACCCAGTCAACTAGACAGGTGAAGCCAGACTGGTTTTTGTCTAAATTTTGTGAATCTAAATCATATGTATCTGTAACTTATTCAAATATAAGAGGGAGGGCCAATGTCTAGTTTTGGCATTTTAAGAAAAAATGGATTTAATGTTTTTTTCTTTTTTAAAAATTTCTTTGAATTATTTTTGAAAAATTAATTTCCTTTCTTAATAAATTAAGGAAACACATTGGCATTAATATTTGCTATACCTACGTTAATTGTGAAGTGATAGGTGAACCCATAAAAAGGTAATGGTGATTATTTTGAAGTGTTAATAATGACAGTGTATTTGCAATATATTATTTTATTTCATCTTATAAATGTTGAGAAGTCATTAACAGACATTATCCCTTTATCTATCAAGGAACAGATATTGATATTAGTTTCTCTTAATTACAGACACTCTTATCATCTCTACAGCTACCTCAAAGAACTAAGTTGTATTTGCATGCTCCAGAACATGTAAATTTAGCATCAAATTCTGCAGAAACGTAAGTAATTCATAAGTAATCTCTTAAAAATAAAAAGTCAGTAAGAGTTCCAAATTTTCAATTAATTTCATTCTAAAATCGATACATGTGAAAAAAAATCATATATACATCAAAATTTCTGCCATCAACATATTTTAGCTTTAGTGATTGTATATGAGCAGTGATAGTAATTGGGAGATAAAAGGCGGCGTCAAATGACGACTACTGTAAAAATCTTAAGCGTCAAATTAAGATTTTTAGTTGCCGTTTCTAAAATTCATATTAATATTATTGTAACACTGTATATAATTTAGGGATGATTCTGAGTATATTAAAAAAAATTGAAATTTACATCAAATTTTCTGAAAGGTTAGAGCAGAGATGGGAGAGAAATTCTCTCCCAGAGCTGTTTTTTTTTTGGGGGGGGGGGAGGGGGGCTCCTTTTTACGAAATTTGAGTACTTTACTATCTTTTAACGAAATTTATGTTTTTCCGCTATTTATTGACGAAATTTGTCATTTTTTCGCGATCTTTTTATTTTATGAAATTTGCCGTTTTTTCGCGATCTTTTGACAAAATTTGTCGTTTTTTTGCGATCTTTTGACAAATTTTGCAGTATTTTTTTGTGATCTTTTGATGATACTTGCTGTTTTTTTCCGATCTTTTGAAGAAATTTTTGCCGTTTTTCCACGATCTTTTGACATACTTTGCCGTGATTTTTCGCAATCTGTATGAAACTTTTGCCGTTTTTTCGCAATCTTTCGACAAACTTTGTCGTTTTTTCGTGAACTTTTGTCGAAACTTGCTGTTTTTTTGCGATCTATTGAAAAAACTTGCCTTTTTTTTCACGATCTTTTGACAAAACGTCTTTTTTTGCGGTCTTTTGGCGATCGTTTGACAATCTTTGCGGTGTTTTTTTCGTGATTTTTGACTAATTTTGCGGTGTTTTTCGCGATCTTATGGCAATACTTTCCGTTTTTTTGCGATCTTTTCACGAAATTTACAGTTTTTTTTTTTCGATCTGTTGACAAGCTTTGCCGTATTATTCGCGATCTGTTGATGAAATTTTCAGTGTTTTTTTCGCAATCTTTTGTCGAAATTTATCGTTTTTCGCAATTTATTGACGGTATTTACCATTTTCCACGATTTTTTTTCTTTGACAACCTTTTGTCGGAATTTGGATTTTTTTGCCCGGATCCCGTGAAAATTTTGGCAATTTTTCTTAGAACGATTGAATAAATTAATTTTTTTCGGCAATCATTTCTCGAAATTTGCAATACATTTTACGCCCGAATGTTCAGATATATGATCGATTTTTTATAATTTTCGGAAATGATTACCTTAATTTTTTGGAAAATACGGACCGTATTTTCCATCTTTGATACTACTTTTTAGAATAGCACAAATACTTATTTTTATTTAAAATTATCGAAATTAATCTCTAAGATTATAATAATTGAAGCATCTGTAAACTGGTGCAAAGCTTTTCTAATTATTGCTATATTTAGTAATTAATAGAAAAATGCACTTAATCTGTAAAACAAAATTAAAACTTGGCAACTTCTTACCAATACTAAAACAAAATTTATCCAGTATTGGTAATAGAGTTGAATTTAGTGAAAGAAAAAGAAAAAAAAACTAATAATAATAATAATAAAAACACAATGCATTTACATTCGAATCAAGGGGCGATTCTGAATTAAAAAAAATTACTGAAATTCACAGAAAAGAAAAGTTTTTTGAAAGGTTACTTCAGAGGGGGAAGGCCTGTGAATAGCTCCCCTCATTAATTATGCGTTTTTTTCGCAATCCTTTGGCGAAAATTGCAGGTTTTTTGTGATTCCTTAAAGAAATTTGCGTTTTTTCGCGAACCTTTGGTGGAATTAACGGATTTTATCGCTTTCCTATGACAAGATTTTCATTTTTTCTGTAATTCTTTGGCAAAATTCGCGTTTTTCTAAAGATTCTTTCAGGAAATTAACGTTTGTTTTCGCGATCCTTTTCTGGAAATTTGTGGGTTTTTTGTTTTGTTTTTTCGCGATACTATAACAAAGTTCATACTATGATGTTTTTCCCGGGATTTTTTTGACAAAATTAGACTTTCTTTTCGCGATTCTTTGACGAAATTCATGTTTTTCCAGCGATTCTTTCATGAGATTAGCATTTCTGTTCGCAATCTTTTGTAGAAATTTGCGTTTTTTTTTTTTTTTTTCTGTTATCGTATATATAAAAAAAAATGTTTGTTATTTGTTTAAAAAATTCGTAGGTTTTTTGTGCTTTCTTGGCGAAATCGGTGATTTTTTCATGCAAACGATTAATGAAATTGACTTTTTTCGCAACTTTTTATCGAAATTCACGATGTTTTTAGTTCCGAATTTTCAGACTAGACCGGTTTTTTTTTCTTAAATTTTCGGAACCAAATACTGTATACTGTACAAATAAATGTATTTTTTAAAAAGTTAGGCATCAAATTTGACGACCGAGAGTAATTTTGTAGTCGTCAAATTCAATTTTTGAGTTGCATTTGACGACTAACGACCGCTAATTTCGAACACTGTATATGAGTATACTAAGTATACTGATTTTCAGTTCCATTTTTATTTATTTCTTAATTCTTTTTCTTCAACTGGAAGCTTATGATGTTTGCTTAAATCAGATCTTATTAAATCAATTTAACACCAATTTGATATGCAAGTGGTAAATACATCAAAATAAATAAATCAGTTTTACGATGATTGCTCTAAATCGTTATTTTGTTTTAAGTTGATTTAAAGCTAATGGCTAAATCAAGATTTAAGACACTGGCTAAATCACAATATTAGCTGAAATCTATTTAAGTGGCAAGCCTACTGAGAATCACCTTTGCAAATTATGTCAAACAGTATGTTAAAAAAAAGTTGCATGTTTTTAAAATTTGTCACAAGAAGAAAATATTTTTGCTGATTGCTTGCAGAGTTTGTTGATTTGAATAAAAAAATGAAGTGAATTTGAATTCAATTTCATTTGAATTTGGCATATTTACTCATTGGTATTTAGAAAAACTTCAGCAAGTTGAGATAAAATAAAACTATGATTTTGTGAGTTCTACTTTGGTGATGTCTATTATATTAAAGTTTGACCAAAATCTGAGCCATTCAATGATTTTTCATTTGAATCTAATACAGTGGATCTCAGCTCTTTTATTCTTCAGAATGTTGGAATTTAAGGTATTTATTATAGTTATTGAAAAGGTTGATACCAAAAAGCTTACAGAATTCATATTCATGATCAACTAGCTGTTTATTGTAATAGCTTCATTTGCTTCTTTGGAAACTAATGTTGTCTTTGGTTTGGTAGATTCAAAAATTAAAAATTGATTGATAAAGCAGCTAAACTTATTTTACTGTACTAGCACTTAAACAAAACAAAAGCTAATAACTTAATTTGCTCCCAAATTTAAAATTTTTATGTGCTGCAGTTATTTTTATTTTAACTAAAATACTGAAGGTTGAATTAATTTTTAACATCTGATTTGTAGTTTTCTATGCATTTTGTGTAATAAAAATATTTTTCATTGTCTAAAATTTTATCTTTGAATAATTTCTGTAACATTACAGTAGAGGACCTATTATCCGGAATCGTCGGGACCAAGGGCTTTCCGGATTTTGGAATTTTCCGGATTTCGGGTCCGTCCGAAACCTGACACTCCGCCCCCCCCCACCCACACCCCAAAATAAAACAAAAACACAGAAAATTTAAAAATAATAACAAAATTATAGCACTGCTATCTAGAGTATGAATGGAAAGTGTGTTGTATGAGAAGTCTGTGGAAAAAAACACTAAGCTACAACTTTGACTCTTGTACTATAGTACAAAGTCCAGACGTTTTGCTAACTGGCTATATATATATATTACCATAAAATACCGTTAATCCGCCCCCCCAAACGTGACGAAAAATCGTAAAATAATTAGAGGGGGGCGCTTACACGGGATTTTTCCGCGATCGTTTCACAAAATTTGCATTTTTTGCGAGATATCTGCAGGATTTTTTCGCAATATTTGACGAGATTTGGAAGGTTTTATGGCGATATTTCACGAAATTTACAGGGTTTTATCGGGTTTATCGGTTTATTATTATTGATTTACAGGGTGACGAATTTGCAGAGTTTTTGTAACGATACTTGAAAAAATTTGCGTTTTTTATGGGAATGAATCATGATGAAATGAATGAATCATGAATCTGAATGAATTATGAATTTTGATACTTGAAGCAATACTTGCAAGAATTTGCGTTTTTTTTTTTTTTTTTAAACGTAAATTCTGTCGAAAAAACGCAGAAAAAGGTGAATTTTGTAAAAAAAAAAAGCCAAAAAGCATGAAATCTATTAAAAAATCTCGAAAAAACATACCTTTAATCAAAGATTCATGATTTATTCATTTCATCAAGATTTATCCCGTTCTCAATCGCCTTCATTTCCGGATTTTGGGTCCTTCCGGATTTCGGAATTCCGGATAATAGGTCCTCTACTGTATTAATATATATTGCTAATACTTACAACATGCATGTGTCTGTATATATAATTTATATTTTAATTTTAAAAATTAAAAGAAAAGTCATATAAAACAATAGTAACGTGTGAAATTTAAAGAAAAAGAAAGAAAAAAATCTGATCTAAGCAAAAAAAAGATCCGATTTAAATTAAAAAAAAAATTTGATTATTTTTATTAAAAAATTTTTTTAAATCACGAATTGCAAAAAATAATCCACGATTATTTTTGGCAACAGTTTTTTTCTATTGCAAAAATAAATCACGAATTTCACGTATTACTAACACGCACACACACACACACACAAAAAAAAAAAACTCAAATTCTGTCTATAACATAAGAAAAAAAATGTCAAATTTCATTAATCCATCGCCGAAAAATAAATGGAAATTTTGTAAATCAGTTGTGGAAAAGCATTGTAAAATTCATAGATAGGTCATTGATAAAATTTGCAAAATATTTTACAAGGGAAAAAAATAATGATTTTTTTTCAATTTGTCATGGAAAGAAAATGGGTTTTGTCAATCGGTTGCAAAATAAAATCCTAAATTAAATCTGTAGTTAACATTTAAAAAAATTGTAAATTTTATCATTCTGTTGGAGAAAAACTGCAAAATTCATCCAGTTAAAAAAAAAATTGCAAATTTTATTAGTTTGACATAGTTTTATCTATTTCTCTCTCACTCTCAATATAAAAAAACAGTAAATGAAGAAAAAAGTCAAATTTGTTAATCTGTTTAAAAAAAAATGTTGTGAAATTCGTCAGGTAATCATTCATAATTTTTTTTTTTTTTTTTTTTTTTTTCCAAAATGTATCGTATTTAAAAGGTAAAAGTAAATTATGCAACTTTTATTTCAATTATTTTTGTATGGACAAGTACAAATGCTGTAAAGTTTGAGAAAATCAGAGACTATTTATTAAATGTATTAAAAAATATCATTTATAAAAAAACTATGCACAACTTCTTAAATGTTGCTAACATGATTCCTGATGGTGTTTAAAGTGCAACTACTTTACTCCTGACTTCTACTCTTTTAGTGATATCATATCTTTTATATTTGTGCACTTAAAGAAAAAATCAAACTCTGTTTTCTTAGCTTATTATTATGCATAGCCGCCAACTTGTACGGTTTGGCCATACAATGTACGGATTTCGTTCTAAGTGTACGGTTGTACGGATGAACCGTACGATTGTACGGTTTTGCACACGGAAAAAAAAACCGCGGAGAAATTCGAATTTCGTGAAAGGATCGCCGAAAAACGCACATTTTCTGAATACTTGGTGGAAAAACGACGATTTCTTTAATATTTTTGTGAACGAACGTTATCAATATATCGATGAAAAACGCTAATTTCGTGTATGGATCACGGGAAAAATGACGATTTCGCCAAAATATCGCAGATAAAATGCTGATTTCGTCTGAAAACCGCGAGAAAACCTCGATTTCATCTAAAGATTGCGGATGTAACGCCGATTTCATCGAAAAACGCCGATTTCGAGAAAAGATCGCGTAAAAATGCAAATTATGTCAAAAGATCGTTGAAAAAAAATGCCGATTTCATCAAAAAATCGCGGGGGAAAAACGCCTATTTCGTCAAATGATCGCGGAAAAATCGCCGATTTCGACAAAAGATCGTGATAAAACACCGATTTTGCTAAAATATCGCAGATTTCTTATAAAGATCGCGGGAAACTCCGATTTCGTCCAAAGATCGCGGATAAAATGCTGATTTCGTGAAAAGATCGAGCAAATTTCGTGAAAGGGTCGCGGAAAACAGTGAATTTTGTCAAAGAATTGCGGGGAAAATGCAGATTTTGTCAAAAGATCGTTGAAAAAACGCTGATTTCATCAAAAGATCACATAAAAAACGCGAATTTTGTGAAAGGATTGCTAAAAAAAATTTGCTTTTCATTAAAGATATTCAATAAAAATGCATAATTAATGCTAGTAGATATACTCCCCCTTCCATTCTCTCAACTACTGTAACCTTTCAGGAAATTTGCTGCGAATTTAATCTGCCCTTATATATTATAGATCATCGTGCAGGACAGTTTTTTGGAAACATTTTTCCAAAGTATGAAATTGCAAAATCATTTTCTAGCACAACCTTTTTTTTTTTTTTTTTAATAAATATAAAAGTAGCATGGAAAATATTGTTATGAAATGATACTACTTTTTGCATTGCATATTATGCATTTGTATGGCATGTTATGTATTTTTAAGCAAATAGAATGCAACATGAAAATTGTAAGGATTTCAAAATTGACATGTTGGCAGGTATGATTATGTATGAAACTTTTCCCATTATTAAGTTAAAACAAATTTCTTCAAAAAAATTTCTAAAAGTATGTTTTAAAAATACCTTTTATAAAAATTTAAAAAATATCTGATAAGATTTCGTTCAAATAGATAATCAGTGTGGTGATTATTTTCCTTATGTGTTATTATTGTAGAACTTTTTTTTTCATATATCTAAACAGTCCTTGAATAATGATGGAATAGAGCTTGAAAATTCCTTGAATTTTATTTGTTCTTCGATATAACTTGGAACTAAAACTTAGAAAAGATAAAACCGTAAAATCAAAGCAAACATCAATGTATTCAATTTTTAAACTCTGAAGTAATTAACTTTTGTTTTGATATTTTGATTTATATATTGTTTCCTAATGTGAAAAATAAGTTTTAGTATTATTAATTTTTACCTTTTTTGAACAATTAAAATTTAGATTTCAAATGATCTCCATTATGAGACCACCTCTCGGAGCGACCATTTTTTATTGAAACAGAACGTGGTCGCCTTAGGGAGTCTTTACTGTATTATCAAAATGATGCTGTTATATATTAAACAATATAGTTAATAGTTTTCTGAAATTTTTAATGCATTTCTGGCTTTTTTAAACATTGGTGCAGAACCCTTCAAAAATTGTGACTTAACAACTTATGCCATATGTATAATTGCATAATATTATTCTAATTTTCTATTCAATGGAGTTAGCTTTTTTTGTTTTGTACTTTCATGCATGGTAGTAAATAAACATTATTTGTTTTTAAAAAACTGCTTTAATCAATTTATAAAATATAGTATTGATAATTATAAGCAAGATATAATAATAAAATAAAATGCTTCATAGCATTAATGCTTCAATTAGCTTAGTTACTTAGAATCTATTTGGGTCATTCCAAAAATAAAGCACCCTTTGGTGTCCCGACACTTTGAATTGCTATATTTTCTAAAATTTTGTTTCAAAATTAAATTTAAATATTGGAAAATATATTTTAAAGATATTTTTCTTTAATGCAATTTTTAAATTTGAGATAAAATCCATTTATTGTTATTCAAATTACTTTCATAATAATTGTGTCCTGTAAAACGCCATGTCCCAAGAACAATTTTTACTTTTTAAACCCTATTTTTTTTACTATATGTATCATTTAAGTTATCTTTCAGGATATTTTTTATATCTTTGTAGTCTTTATATTATGCCTATATACTTTAAATATTTTTTGTAAATATTTTTCTTCATTTTATAAGAAAAATTCCTGTGTCCCTTAATTTTTGTCCCCTGTGTTACCGCCACTTTTTTCTTCCTATTAAAATAAGAATTTACAAGCTAAATGTTGTTAACAGCAGTCATTCATGTACTTTTAGAGTTAGAATTCATCCTAGGTAGTCATTTTCCTCATTTGTTAAATTTTGAAGAATATTACCAAAGTAAAGGTGATTTTTGAAGGTGGGTGTGTTTTTTGTATGTCCCCTGTGTTACTATTGATTTATTTCGATTAATTATTAATTTTTTAGTTTATTGGCATTTAAATTGTAAGTCTTGGTTAAAAGAAAATATTCCATCTAACTTTATATTGTTTCTATGAAAATAGTAATACATAGGTGATAATTTAATTCATTTTGTCTCCTGTGTTACTAGTCCCCTGTGTTACCATGATATTGGTTGATATGTTGTTATTTTTAGATATTTAAATATTTTTTAAAAAGTGTGCTGCTGATATTCAATTTTTACTTTTGAATATATATACAACCCTCTCAATGATATTTTTATTTCATTTTAAATGAAAAAATTTTTGAAAAAAAATTTCTCAAAAGGGACCTTTATTTTTGGAATGACCCATTTAGAAAAATGAAAATAAGAATAATCATCAAATGTCAAATTTCCTCTAATATTTTTCATTACAAAAAATTTTTCTTTTATAAAAAGATTGATTTTTTTTTTTTTTTTTTTTTTTTTTTTTTTTTTTTTACCTTTCTGCATTTTGATACTTTATGTAATTTTTATTTCTTGAAGTGATGTGCAAATTTTTTAGTATGAATTTATTAATTTCAATAAACTGAATGAAATTTCCACTATTTTATTTTCTTTTAGACCTAGCTATAGTGAACGTCTCAATTCCAAATATCGACTACATATAGTTGATATGACTAATAATAAAGAATATGACTTACAGTTTCCAGGTTCCAAGACTGTTTTAGAGGTTAGTATTTTTTCTGTTGATAATTAGGAGAATGCTAACTAGCGAATATTTTATCATAAATATTTATAATGCTCTTTTTCTTTTGTATCTGTGTCTTTTAAAAATTTTTATGTCTTTGACATTAATTAATTGATATAATGTAATGTACTAAAAGTACTTTGTTGTACATTTAGTATTCTGATATTAAATTCTCCTTATGGTCTCTATTACTTTTATTTTTTGTTCAATTGTTGATGATATAATGCTAAATTTCTAATGAATAGAGGAAAAAATATTATATTAAATTTATTTTATGATTGAAGGAGACAAATATTCTTTTTATATGTTTATAATAAATAGTTAAAAAATATCCTATAAAATCTTTGGAAAGCTCCACATTTTAAATTCATAAATATATTTATAGCTAAATGATAGTCTGAAACAGGCTGTAAAATATTCATAAGAAATTCTGAATTTCTGTAGAAATTTAATCAGGTTGAGCCTGATTTCATTAATTTTCACATGAATATGAAAAAAAAAAAAAAAAAAAAAAAAAAAAAAAAAAAAACCCTCTGAAATGATCAAAATTTGAATAAAAATTTAAAAAATCCTTGAATGTGTGGGAAAGTAGAAGAATTATTTGTTATTTGATTACCTTTATCTGCAGACAAGAACTGAGAAAAATTGAATTCCCTTTGTTGTTTTTTTCCTAAGCTAGAGGCAGTGTGTTTATTCAAGCTTGATAATCTTGCCTTGCCAGATAAATTGTAGAATATTTAGTAATCTGCATTTGCTGTATTGTAAATGTTTTGTTTTAAAGTGTTATAATAATAATAATAATTATCAGTGATGCCGCTGGACTTGAAAAATCCTGGGTCCCGGGGACTCAGGACTTCTAAAATTCTGGGTCCCTTTTTCAAAAAAGCGGGTCCCCACTAATAAGTCATATTTTTAGACGCAAAAATTGAACTTGTTCATTTGCAAAAGAAAAGTTAAATGTTAAATGCAATAATTATTGTTTTAATTAATGTATAAATAAAGCCAATATTATTTTTTTTAAACTATTAAGAGATATTTACTTTACTTTTTTTAAAAATAAATATGCAAGATACAAATTATAAAATAATGCTTATTTGAGTGTAGAAGATAACAAGTATCACTATAGTTCACGTTTCTTTAAAAAAAAAGGTAAAACTCATTTATTGAAAAAGAACATTTTTTCTAAAAAAAATAATACTTTTCAAAATAATCAAAACAATCAAAAACAGATTGTGAAGCAGGAAAATCTGTTTTTGGAGCAGCAAAAAACTATTTGGAAGCAGGGAAGTTAGTTTTTGGAAAAGAAGAATTTTATCCTGTCATTAACTTTTTTTCGTACCCCTTTGACGAAAATTGCATTTTAAAGCTATTTTTTTTCACGAAAATTGCATTATTTTAAAGTTTTTTTTTCACGAAATTTGCCGTTTTTTTTCACGATATTTTGATGAAATTTGCCGTTTTTTCGCGATCTTTTAACGAAATGAGCCGATTTTTCACGATCTTTTGACGAAATGTGCTATTTTATCACGATTTTTTCATGAAAATCGCTGTTTTCACGAATTTTTTGACAAAATTTGTCGTTTTATCACGATTTTTGGATGAAATTTATCGTTTTTTCGCGATTTTTTTTAGGAAATCTGCTATTTGTTCGAGATTTTGTAATAAAATGTCATTTTTTGCGAATCTTTTGACGAAATTCGGCGAAAATTATTTGTCATTTCGCAATTTTTTTAACGAAATTTGTCTTTTTTGCGATTTTTTGATGAAATGTGCCGTTTTTTCGCGATCTTTTGACGAAATGTGCTTTTTTTTGCGATCTTTAGACGAAATGTGCCATTTTATCATGATTTGTTCATGAAAATTGCCGTTTTTCGCGAATCTTTAGACAAAATTTGCCGTTTTATCACGATTTTTGGACGAAATATGTCATTTTTTCGCGAGTTTTTGAGGAAATCTGCCTTTTTTCGGGATTTTGTAACAAAATTAGCCATTTTTTCCGCAAAATTTTTGACGAAATTTGCCGGAAATTATTCGTTTTCTTCGCGATTTTTTAAACGAAATTTGTCTTTTTTGCGAATTTTTGACGAAAATTACGCGTCCCACGGGACGCGTAAGCTCCATTTTTTTGCGTCCCGTCGCCGATTTTTTGCGTATTTTACGCGCTATAGCGCGTCCGCGGCATCCCTGTAATTATTATTATTTTATATATCAAGTCCAACATATCTTTTTATCACAAATGATTAGTTTAATTAAAAAAGCAATTGCACACTGTACATTGCAAGTTTGTCAAATATGTCCCTGTTTAAGATGGTTGAATTATTATGCATAGTTTTTGTTCCTATAAAACTTTTTTAACAGAACTATTTTGATAGACTTCAACATTAAATAACTCTTAAAATATTTTTTTAGATTTAAACACTGTGTACTTTAGTGTGTTTCATTCATCAAACATTTCTTTATAATAATACCAATTTTCAAGTTTTTATATGCTATAGTTTTTTTTAAATATTAATTTAGAAAAAATTCTGGTCACAAAAATATTTTATTTATGCAATAATAGCTATGATGATGCTCGTATATTGTTAATTTATTTGGATATCAAATCCAAATTAATAGATGAGCATCCAAACAAAATGACTAAAAAGATAATTTGGGAGATGGTAGCAGGTTAAACAAATGTTAACTAGCAAAAATACGGTAATTATATTTATAAAGGTAAAAATTTGGAAAAGTATTAACATCCAAACAAATTAACAATATATGAGCATCATTATATCAGGATTACTTACTTTTTCTTAGAGTAAAGAAATTCTTGTGCAAATTAGGCATTTGGGGATTAAAATTAAGTGTTTTACATAATGTACATTAACTGTTCATAGGGTAAATATTAAATTACAGGCAGACAAATAAATATTTTTTCAATCCTGTGGAAAATTCTTCAGAAACGAACTACTTTCTAATTTACTATTTTAGTTCTTTATTTTAAATCTTAATGCTATTGTTTTTTCTTTATTATGTACTTTTATTTTCTATTAATATAGATCAAACTTGGTTTGCTGGATGTAACAAATATTCCTGTTAGATTTCAAAAGTGGGTGGGATGGCCAGAAGTTTTGAAAGATGAAAATGTAAGTGTTTTATGGAAATAATTTAATAAAATATTAAATTATTGAAATAATTATTAAATTCTTAAAATTATTTTTTTAAATTATTTCTGAGTATAAAATAAGTATGATGTTTTGTTTCCATTAAGCAATTGCAAATGAAATCTTTATTTCTTAGAAAAAAAAAATATCTTAAAACAATATTTGTCTTACTCATTAAAACTTTCAGAAGAAATTTTGCATATATGTATGTTTTGTAGGTTCTTTTTGATATATATATATATATATATATTTTAATGGACAGTACTATGGTATGATAATTATCAAAACTTAAGTAAATACATTAGGGTGTGTCAGGTTTTAGAAATTGATTTTGACATAGTACACACATATGTGTAATAATATAATTAGAACTCATAAAAAAAATTATCAATATTGTTCAATATTTAATCAGACCTCTGTGGCATTGAAAAACAGAAAAAAAAAAAAAGAGAGAGAGAGAAAATACCAAGAGTAGGCATGATCTAAACTTCTGTCATAAAGCCGCAATGCGTCAAGAGAAAATGATACACTGCACAGAAACCAACTTACAGGCGAGGAAAAATCCGATTGTAAAAAAATATGATTATTACATCATTTTTTTTAATGTCACATGCGAGCAGGTAAATATTGAGCAATATTGGTAAAAAAAAAAAAAAAAAAAAAAAATCTATGAATTCTAACTTGTCTATTACTTGACTTTTGTGCACTATGCCAAAAACAATTTTGAGAAGAAAAAAGTTTTGCCTACCCTAATGCGCATGTTAAAATATGTTTAATTAATTACCTACAATAATTTATAGTACTACAGTAGAGAACTGATTACCCAGATGCTGATTAACAGGATTGTCCAGTTAATCAGATTGATCAAGGACCATATGTTTTTTTCCTGCTTTTCCTAAAATTTAAATGAAACTTCTTTAGATGCGATGGGATAAATTTGGCTGTATGTCACAAAAGTTAAGTATTAAATAAACATTTTCTAATCCTGAAACAGCAAAATTATCAACAAATGCAAGGAAAATGAAGCAGATGGAACTGAGAAATCTAGAGGGCCAACAAACACTGAAGATTTCAATGTGCTGAAATTGTAGTGGAATAGCTACAATGGCAAGACTCTGTATATCCTATTCAATTCCTGCATTTAAAATATCGATGGCTGCAGAATAAATAAGGTCCTCTATGAAGCAAAATACTATAAAGAATTTCCTTTCTGTGTTACAATGATTTTTTTTTTTTTAAATGTATGTTCTGTACTGTGTATGTATATAATATGTATAATTTTGTAATCACTTTTTTAAGGGAAAAAAGTTCCAACCATGTCATTTGCGATATGCTGAAATGTGCACTACTGTAACTGCCAGTTGTGAAGAGAAGTTTTCTATAAAAAAAAAGCTACCATAGCTGTTTTTTTAAAAAATGTCCAATTATCCAGATATTTCATTAGCCTGATCATCCTGGGCCCCGACCGGTATGGATAATTGGCGCTCTACTGTACTTGATTATTTTATCAACCAATTTTATCAAATTGGCATAGTTTTCTTTCATTTTAAATAACAAAAGAACAAATAAATTAATGAAACATTAATAAAAATACACACAAAAAGTCGAATTAAAAATCACTTGATGTAACAAATATATCCTTATAATACAAATATATACCTTATTTAATATCAAGTTAATATATTTATGATCTGTTGCCATTTAATATGGTTGTTTTTTGGTTGACGAGATAATCAAGTAATACCTAATTTATTATTCATTAATAAGAAAACATTTCTATTATGATGTATTTTTAAAAATTCAGTATGAAAGTTATTGATGTACCTCTGTTTTGTATTTTTATCTTTACTATACATTTACGCATATTAATTTATATTGCAGACTAAACTTGCTGCTTTAGAAAATCCCAATCAAGCTTTAGAATTAATTTTAAGTCGAGAAGAAAATGTGAAACCAAAAAAAGTAAGTTAGAAATGTTTATTTATACTTGCTTTTTTCCTTCTGTTCGAAAAAAAATAAATAAATTGTTACACTTGAATTTAAATCAGTTAATTTTGGTTTGATATGTATTTTTATGAACTTAGATTTCAAGGTTAATCTCTCTGTTGTCTTGCTAGGGTTAATTTATCAAAACTATATATCCTGTTATATGATAGAATGTTTTAATTATTTTTCCATGCCATCTCTCCACTTCTTTTTGTAATTTAATCATCTTTTTTAAATTAATTTGTTTTTAAAGTATTAAATGCAGTGTTTTACAGTGATGCCGCTGGATTTGAAAAATGTTGGGTCACTGGGACCCAGGACTTCTAAAACCCTAGTCCTTTTTTTACAAAGTCCCCACATAAGTAATATTGTTAGATGCAAAAATTTAACTTGTTCATTTACAAAAGAAAAATGAAATGCAATAATTATTTTTTTAATAATAATAAATAAAGAATTAAAACCAATTTAAATTTTTATTAAACTATAAAAAAAAATTCTTTTTTAAAAAATAAATATGCAAAATACAAATTTAATTATAAAATAATGCTTATTTGGGTGTAGAAGATAAGTATCACTATTGTTCACATTTCTTTTAAAAAGGCACAAGACTGATTTATTGAAAAAGACATTTTTACTGAAAAAAAGAATACTTTTCTTGAGTACACAGGTACTTTTTGTTTAATGAATGGGTGTTTTCAGGAGTCACATTCACTCAGATATAGAGCAGACAAAAACAGATTGTGAAGCATGAAAATCTGTCATGCATCAAAATTATTGGTCTAGACATGCAGAGTGATGCACATACAAGAAACCTCCTCTTGATACTACACCACACTGAGCAGGAGAATATGTGGTCACCCCTTTTGTTTACAGAAAATGTAGCCAAATCACTTGAGTACACCAATGAAAACAGAGACAAATTTTTCATGGAAGAAATCTGTGAAAATTGAAATTGATAACTGAAGTCAGCAAAAACCAAACTATTAAGCTGCTATCAGATTCACAAACTTTTCAGCCAATTTTAACCCCAACTTTTTGTCATGGTTAAAGTCAGAGGAAAACCGGTACTACTAGTACCAGCCATTAATATTTATTGCCTATCCATATCAATCGCTTGTCTCTAATTGGTTGAAATGTTGAAAGCTGGAGAAAAAAAATCACAGCTAGCGCAGACTTTTTTAAAGGTGTGAAAAAATTTGGAGATATTGCTGTTTGCTATCCCACTGGGAGTTGAGACAGTATTTTGCAAAAAGTTTGGGGAAATCAAGTATTGGCTCAAAAATTGTTCGGAAAGTTGGTGAATCTGATAGCAGTTCCACTGTAATTAAACTTGTCTTGGAACATATTACTTAGCCCCTTTTTTCACGTGAAAAAGCTCCTGTGTAAAGGATATATACATATAAGCATGAATATAGACTAAAATTTTCACAAATTTTAAAATAAATAAATAAATAAACAAATAAATAAAATAAAATAAAATAAAATACAGTTTTATAAACACAGGACTTTGGAAAATCTGAACAAAACTTTGTCAATGTTTCTTCAACAATTGGCTCTTAATCTTTTCATAGGCATAACAGTCAGCTTTTTCTTTCTCTTTTTTTCCCCCTTGTATGTTTGTCTAGTTTATGTAAATCTTCATGATTTTCTAATGAGAATGCTGATGATTTTCTCTTTGGGTTTTCCTCAGAAATGTACTACTTATACTTTGAAAGTGTGGGATTTTGGAATTTGCATCATTGATATGCAGTTACACTTTAGTGTAATATTATCGTAGGGACAGATTTTCAATTTACAGCCAGATGTTTCTGATATAATTTGTAAGTACTATTTAAAATTTTTCTGAATATCATTATGATATTGAGTTTCATCTTCATTTCTAAACTCAATCAAACAATAGATTACTTTTGTAGGCAGTTAGTATCAATGTATAATAATTATAAGAAATAATCACTGATGTATTGTTAACTTTTTATACAGTATTAAAACTACCAATCTAACTGTAATCTCTATATTCCAAAGTAATCATTCAAGAGATACATTATTTTATCATTCTAAAGTTCTATTATGATACATTCTATTATTATATATATGAAACGAGCAAGCAGTTTTCCCGATTATGAATGATATTGTAAATGACTGAGAAGATTTCCATGAAATTGTGTGCTATACTAAATTGAGTATGAGATTAATATTCATCTAATTATTATAAATGAACAAGATTTCTTTTCTGTTTTCATTAATATATTGTAAAAATTATTTAAAAATATTGATAGTTGACACTGTAGTAAGTGAAGCTTTTCTGAATTTCTTGTAATTTTATTTATTTATTTATTTATTTTTTATAAATTTCATTGGTATTCTTATGTTTGTTTATTGAGTGTTAGGGCTTGGCGAATAGTTTAGCAATAGTTTATTTTATGGAAAGTGGTTGATAGGATAATGAAGAAGTAACAAACATATAAAAAAAATGCTTTTTTATAAGCATTCAATGTCATCTTGAAAATATCACCAAATTTTTTTATACAGTTCACATTTTCCCCAAATATATCCCTTATAGTACATTATTTTGGCATGGGCAAGACTTTGACTATGAAAAATTGGTACTTACGCATCATTTGGGCCATGTCAGATACAGCTGTGTCAAGCATGGTGCTAATTATACTAATTACAGTAATCTTTACTTTTTGACAACTTTATAGCGTATCATGAGAGCTGTGATATAATGATAATAATAATACATAATATTTTATACATAATATAATTTATTATTATGCTTTATTAATATTTTTTTATTTTATTTTATTTATCAGTTTTATTTATTTATTCATTATTTATCAATTTAAACAATGTTACATGTTAAATAGTGTTTAAATTACTGTTTTGAACTTGATTGGCAATGATAAACAAGATTAACAATTTTTAACCGACTTCCAAAAAAGGAGAAGGTTATCAATTCAATATATATGTATTATTATTATTTATATTACTATTCATGTTCACCAATTACTCTGCAACTATCCAACTAATTTATGTAGTTTTTGTTGTAAATGAAATGAGTTACTCTCGAATTGGTATCATTTCTGTTTCTACAAATTGGTTCAGTACTTTTTCAGTAATTAAGCAAAAGCTAATAAAATTAATGATTTTTCGCAAATTAATTTTCATTGTTGTAACCAATTTCCTCATCATAAGCATAAAATTATGTATTTATATGTGTCAGCACTAAGTTGTTGCCAAGCTTGGTGTCATTTGGAAAAAATATCTCCAAATTTGGCTACTGAAATAAGTCACCATAAATAATGTCTATTTCGCTGTCGCTGACTAATTTGGCAACATTTTCATTCAAATTCAATAATGGATCTTCTCCAATCAGTTTTTTTACATTTCTTAATTGCCAGTCACATTTACAATTGTCAATAACCAATAGATTACTTTTATTACTCTGAAATCACATTCAGAATAATAATTTAATGTGAATTTGTTAAATATGAAATATTATTTAAAATGTTAAATAATACAGAAGCAAACTAAATTAATAGAAAACAATAATTTAGCATGAATTTAATTAAGCATATAACATTAGATGTTACGCACTTTTAAATATTATATGCATATATTGGTGAAAAGTCGCTTTTTTCATTGATCCATTGACAAAATGCACAGTTCTTCTGAAAAAATAGCATTTTTTCACAATCTGTTGACAAAATTTTACGAAAGTTTTACGAAAGTTTTACGAAATTTGTGAGGGTTTTTTTTTTTTGTGTTTCTTTGACAAAATTTTGCTTTTATCTTCTGATGATTAAAACAATATATATATTTATTTTTATTTATTTATTTATTTATTTTTGGAAAATACAGAACAAAACCACTTCTTTAATAATCTGTAGTAAGATTTTTTTAAAGATGATTATTCTTGTGTGATCTTGAAAACCAAATTGTATTTTGATTCTTATAGTGCAAAATAATTTCGCGCATTCACTATATATATATATTTTTTACATTCTTCTATCTTTACTAGAAGAAAGTATTATATTCATAAATATTTTCGACGTCTGGTTTTCAACAAATTTACATGTTTTATGGGTCAGAGTTACCAAAAAAAGTTTTTACAAAACGGCTGTCTTTATGTGACACAAATTTTGTGGATGCTCAAGAACTCTCAAGAACTAATGCACAGAATTTAATAAAAATTTATATTTAATTAGTTCCTGATATAAATTGGTGATGATTAGTTTTTGGTGAAAATCGCTCAGCAGGTGGAGCTACTATGCAGTATTTATCGCTATTTCTGCAATAGCTCTATCTTGAGAACTGATATAGGGATCACATTCAATTAGTACATGAAATGGATTGACATTTTCTACATTTTAGTGTAAATTGCTCAACAGGTGGCACTGCTATGCAGCATTTTCATGATTTCCACAATAATTCAATCTTGAGAATTAATGCATGAATTTTCATCAATTTTCAGAATCAGTTAGTCCTTGGCGCGAAATGACATTTTCTATTTTGTAGTGTAAATCGGTCAACAGATGCTACTGTGCTGTAGCTCTAATAGTCTAGTGTTGGCTAGATATATAATAAAACAAAGATTGTAGGTTAATAATGTATGTGAAACCATGTAAAATTCTAGTATCTTCATGACTGAAGTAAAAATTCAGGATTGCCCGTTATAAATGACTTTAAAAAAATCATTAATTCAATTTATTTACATTTTGAAGTAAATGAATATATCATCAATGTTAAAATTATTATATCTTCTTTAATGTTTGCATGTTAGCAATTTACATTCATCTCATTAAAAGAAAAAGGAGTTATACATATCCCATTCCTCCCCAGTCCCTTGTTTTGTATTAAACTTCTTGTGTGAACAAAGATGTTGCTTTTAGGCTTACTTTAAATAATGGATAATATACCGTATAATGTTCCATAAATGCAGAAACTATTACATTGATGCATAAAATAGTCATTAATACACAAACACCATAAAAATATATGAAGCAAATTTACTTTTGATTCTTGAAATAATCTTTTTCTTCATACAATTGCAAGCTTGTACAGATCAATTTTTTTCAACTGAAGATTGGGTTACCATTACTTCATCTTTGTGTGTGATTGTTGAAATGTTTAGATTGATACATAAAGAGGAAAGCCTACTGTTCCACTCTAACCCACTCTTCCCTATATATATATACACTCACTCCCAAAAGTTAAGCACGGAGAGTAAAATGTTAATTTCTTGAAGCCAATCAGAATTGAAGAGGATGCAAATCACTGCAGAGGTAGATGGAAGTATGCAAATATGTTAGGTAACAGCTAATCACACTTTCATGTTAAGAAATATGCAAAAAGGGCAGTCTTATAAGAACCCAGCTTTATGAAGGGTTACAGAAATTGATTGTAAGTGCTGATAGAAGGTGTTTAAAACTTTTGTACAATTTCTTTTGAAGACATACGTGTTTCTATGATTTCCAGTAGATGAATGGAAGATTCTGAGTGTTGGCGTGCTGTGGGGTGCATTGAAGCAGGACAGTCAATCATAGATATTGCTCTTTTCTTCAGCGTTCATCATTCTGTAATTTCATGTTTATGGAAACAGTTCCAAACCACACAGGGCCACAAGTCTGAAGGCCCGTAGTCAGTCGCCCAAGGATTACAACACCCACAGAAGATTGATATATTGCTATTGTAGCCAAGCGGAATCACAGAGCGACCTCCTCATGTTTGACATCTGTGGTTACAGTGTTCATTGGTAAGGTGATATCTGCAGCTATTGTACGCTGAAGATTACATATGAGTGGACTGTATGCCCATTCCTCTATCCATCCAATCAAAAGGGGCATGATTAAAGTGGTGCCAGGAACATATCAATTGGACTGTGTCTGACTGGGGCAATGTCATGTTTACTGATGAGTCAAAATTTGTTCTGCAGCCAGATAACAAGCATATAAGGATATAGCGGGAACATACAATCAGCCCCAAAACATCACCGAACATCACGCCTTCTGAGGCAGAAGCATTATGGTGTGGGCAGGGATTTCATTAGGATACTGCAGCGACCTGCCAATCTTTAAACTGGGTTCTGTGATGGCTCTTCGGTATTGAGATGAAGTCCTAGTTGTGATATTGCACGCTGCAGCAGTTGGCTTTACTTTTGTTTTAATGGATGATAATGCACGTCCCCATAGAACTGCATCGTCGATAACTACCTGGAGAGTGAAGGGATTGCGCGTATGGCATGGCCAGCAATGTCTTTTTTATTTTATTTTATACTGTTTATTTTCACTTTATACATAATTCTGTTTAAGTCTCCAGTATGTCATTATCTGATAACTTCTAAAAATTTAATATTGTTTTCATTTCTGTACATAATTATTAATTTTGTTTTATGCATAAATATGTATGCTACTTTTCTGCCGAATTTTGTGTTAATCAAAGCAGTATTTGTTGATTTTTTTTGTATTTTACATATTCGTGCTTAACTTTTGGAAGTGAGTGTGTATATATATATATATATATATATATGTACACAGGGTGTCCCAGAAATGTTGGGACAAACTTTAAGGAAAGGTAGGAGGCATCACAAGGGTTCAGATTTGTATAGCAACCCATGGTCAGAAATGTTTTCTTGGCGCGGTAATGATGACATAAAACACAAGAAGGACAGGACACGACTAAGAAGAGAAAATATCTTTATTATCCTTTGTCCAGAAGAAAAGTAAGAAAAAAGAACATGAAAGAAACAATGATCGTCATCAAAGTAGGTATTTGAAATTACAACCCCGAGTCTTGTTGCATGTAAGTGCTTCTCCTGTGCATGAAAGATCAAATGTTCTCTAGTAAACACCAGGAATGTCCCGAACTTCACCAGCAGCTGCAACAATGTTTACAACTAGTTCTTCAGAACTTTCCAGTGTTATCTCAGTATTTTTTCAGCACTAAGAATAATAAACCTGTTTTCTCTCCCTGTTTGTGTCCTTTCTTTCACGTGTTTTTTGTCGCCACTACTGCACCAGGAAAGTGTTTCGGGTCATGGGTTGTTATGTAAATCTGAATCCTTGTAATGACCTCTACCTCCCCTTAAAGTTTGACCCATTACTTCTGGGACATTCTCTCACTCTCTCTATGTATAATTTATCCTTGATAATCTTTTAAAAACTCATTTATATTTATATGTCATTTTCATGAAGGTATTTTAATCAATAAATGTATAAGAAATACATCTAAGTTAAATTAAAAAAATCATGTTTTAAAATTATTGAAGTTTTGTTAGAAACCTGAATAGGTAAGTTGGAAAGTATGATTGTATGCAAATAATTATTTTAATTTATTATAAATCTGTATTTTGATTTTAAAAACATCTTAATAAATATATATATATATATATATATATATATATATATATATATATATATAGGATGTATCTAAACTCTTAGGCAAAACTTTGAGGGGTGTTAGTACACATCAAGACAAACAATAATAAATAGGAAACTAAGGATCCCAAATATCTTCCAAAGGAGATAGCCGCCTATAAAGTTTAGAGTCCAAAATTTCAAATAATCATAAAAAATGGAAAAAGGGTCGATTGATTTGCAATTTTCACTAAAACTATTCTTTATGCCAGTATTTTCTTAAAAATAAACTATAAAGATAAATTTCTAAAAATGCCGATAGAGGGTGCTTTAGACTTTGGAGTAATGAACAACTATTTTTCACCATTATATTTTGCATCTCATGAAATTTTTTTAGAAGCTTAGATATAAACTTAAATTTTGAGCACAAAATCTGAATTGTTGGGAGTGGTTAAGTAGCACAAACTGAACTGTGTTCAAGGGGAGTGGGGAGGTACAAATGTTAAATGATTTTAAAAAACAGAAAAATTGGTCAATTTGTTTGTGGTTTTCACTAAAACTATTCTTTATGCCAATATTTCCTTAAAAATAAATTTTTAAAAATTCTGCTGGACGACGCCTTAAACTTTAGAGTAACCAACAACTATTTTTTAACTTTTTTTTTTTTTTTTTTTTTTTTTTTTTTTAACCTATTTAAATGTTTGCAAAAACTTAGACTTAAATTTGAGTGCAATTTGGGAATCATTGGGAGTAATTAAGTAGCGTAAAATTGAACTCTCTGTGTTCAAGAGAGGGGGGGGGGGGTAAATTTCAACTGCTGAACACAGTTCAGTTTGCGTTTCTTAACCCCTCTCAACGATTCAGAATTTGAGCTCAAAATTTAAGTCTAAGCTTTTGCGAGCATTTAATTAGATACAAAAAATGACGGTTAAAAATAGTTGTTGGTTACTCTAAAGTTTAAGGTGCCCTCTAGCGGATTTTTTAAAAATTTATTTTCAAGGAAATACTGACATAAAGAATAGTTCTAGTGAAAACTGCAAATGAATCGACCAATTTTTCCGTGTTTTTTAAATAATCATTTGAAATTTGATTTCCCCCCCCTTGAGCACAGTTCAGTTTGTGCTACTTAACCACTCCCAACAATTCAGATTTTGAGCTCAACATTGAAGTTTGTAGCTCAGCTTCTAAAAAAATTTAATGATATGCCAAAAATAACTGTAAAAAATAGTTATTCGTTACTAAGTCTAAAGCACCCTCTATCTGCATTTTTAAAAATTTATCTTTATAATTTATTTTCAAGACAATACTGACATAAAGAATAGTTTTAGTGAAAACCTCAAATCAATCAACCAATTTTTCTGTTTTTTATGATTATTTGAAATTTTGGACCCTAAACTTTAATGGCACCTATCTCCTTCAAAAAAAGTTTGGGACCCTTAGTTTCCTATTTAATATTGTTTGTCTTGATGTGTACTATCATTCCTTAAATTTTTGCCCAAGAGTGTAGATACACCCTGTATGCATATATATATGCTAATTAAATAAATTTCAACTTTCTTTTGTTTTCTTTTTAAATATATTTTACACAAATTTGAGTTTTCTAAATGTTTTTCGAAGTTGAGCATTGAAGTGGTATACTGAAGTTGTATCAATGTTTTGTATATTTACAGATTATGATAACTTATTTCAGGGAATTCTCAGATGTAAACAAAGAAGTTTTTAAAATGCTTTAATCATTTTTTTTAAATAAAAATATTTTATTGTGTATTAAATATTTTTAGCCTGTTCCTGATTTAAGTGATAGTGAAACTGAATTTGAAGATGCTACAGAATGCTTTGGGGTAGATGATGATGTATTTCAAGCTTCATCATCCTCTAAAAAAATAGTTCCTCTCAGTGAGTTATTTTGAATAGCTTTTAAATTTTACTCTTAATTTCACTTGAATGTAAAATTAATGAGTCTGAAAATTTTAGTGCCTGAAGATGTAGAAGATGAAGCTACTGCAGTTAGCCATTTTGAAGCAGAGTTTACCAACAGGTAGTTCTTTTATTTTACACTTTGACCTGCCCAGAGTTTTCCAGGACCATGATTAATAACCTTTAAATGAACTTCAGATTTATTTGATTTTATATCTTTAATTCCATTTTGTCTGAATTTATATTTTCATGTTGAATTGAAAGTATATGCTATTTGACATTCTTTTTTTTGAATGAAATTTGAATTTTTGGATGAAACCAAAGTGAAACACTCAGGTTTTAATTGATTTAGTAAATTTTTGCACTTTTTATTTTGTAGAAAATACTTTTGTCTAAATGTTTCAAAAATTTTTATGGAAAATGTAAATTTGATCTGTTGTTATGCTCTAGAAAGATTGTGTTGAAATGCAGATGTTTAAATACTTTTAGAGTATAAAAAAATATACTGTCTCCATTAGGCCAGGAATAATTTATGCCCGCTCATGTATTTTAAAGTGTTAAAGTTCATATTTTTATCAAATGCATTATTAATTAGAAGGTTTCTGCTTTAAAAACAAATATATAGCCAAAATTCGGGAGTGATTGTATTCCAGTTATATACCAGAATTCCGGTATATTTTTCATTTTCCAGGCTTTAATTCAGATTTTTCCTGAGTTACCTTAATCGTTCAGAGGAAAAATCATAAAAAAAACATTAATTTTAACAATTCTCTTGCTGAAAAAAATTAATTTTGTCAATTGTTCACAGAAAAAATCAGCAGTTTTGTCAATCATTTTTGGGAAAAAAAAAAAATGAATTTTGAAAAAAAGATTTTGTAATTGTTTTGAAAGAATTGCATAAAATCACTAATTTCATCAATGGATCGTAAAAATAATGTGAATTTCATCTAAAGATTGCAGAAGTAGCATGAATTTCGTTAAACAATCACGGAAATAATGCAAATTTTGTCAAAATTTCTCTGAGAAAAAGCAGGAATTTCAGCAAATGATTGCAGAAAAATTGTGAGTTTTGGCAAAAGATTGTAAAAAAAAAAAAAAAAAATTGCGAAAGTCGAGAAGTGGATAGCAGAAAAACCAAAAATGTTGCAAAAGGGATAGCATAAAGAACACATTTAATAAATGAACTGCACAAAAATCTTCATTCTTCATCTTTAATTTCAGGAATGCATCACTAGAACACAAATTTTGCTAAAGAATTGCAAAATAAACTGGAATTATTGCAGAAAAAAAGCTAAGTTTGCCATAAAATCTTGGAAATAATGTAAATTTTGCCAAAGAATTGTGGTAATAACATGGATTTTGACAAATGATCGCACAACTAATGCGAATTTTGCTAAAGAATCTCAGAAATATCATGAATTTTGACAAATGATTGCAACACCCCCCCAAAATCATCAGTTGATTGCAGAAAAAACGTGAAAATCGTCAATGGATTGCAAAAAAATGAAAAATCATCAATGGATTGAGGAAAAAAATGATTTTCATCAAAAGATCGCTGAAAAAACAAAATTTTTCAGAATGCTCACAGAAAAAAGTGTGAATGTTTGCAAATTATCAAAAAAAAAGTAATAATAATAATTTCAACAAAGGATCATAGAAAAATGTGAATTTCATCAAAAGATCATGGAGAAAATGTAAATGACAGAAAAGAATCACAGGAAAAAAAAAAAAAATCCTTCAAAGGGCAGCAGAAAAAATGTACACACTGGGAAAGGTATCCTCCCATCTGCAGTAACCTTTCAAAAAATTTACTGTGAATTTCAGATTTTTTATTTTTATACAGAATGATCCCTGCTGTCCATTGATTGTTTTTATATATAATTTTGAAAGTATTCCTCAAATATGTCATTTTTCTCCTGTAAAAAAAACATTTTTTTTTCCCAGAATTCAGTTGACTCTGATTTATTCATATAATGTTTAGTACAAAATTGTCAATTAACCAGTTACCTTAGTTCTCAAGCTTTCTCATGCAAAATTTTTTTATAAAATGAAAAACAAAATCAGATTTTATTGTGAGTAAGTACTACAAATATCAAACACTTTTAAAATGGAAGGTTTGAGATTAAACACATCATTTAAAGAAAAGATCAAATCAATTTCTATTTGTAGATGCTACAAATAAAAGGCTTATTCTAAACACACCAGTGCCAAATATGTTTTCTTGAGCACTATTGCCTTTATTTTAAGTTTTTATTATTATTGTTATTATTATTGATTTTCCTCCTCTCCCCTGGGATGGAGTCTTTTTGTTCTAGAGTCAGCACTATTCTCACTAAAATTTTAAATATTTTTTCATGAACCCACAACCACTCCTGAAAATTGCATCTTAGAAGGGCATTGGCAAAGAGAAAAAAAATAACCTTTATTTATTTTTAATTAACTACTATGTTTTTTAAATTGATTATGACATTTTAGACATAAGAGTATGATTTTTCAGAATATGTCTTTAAATTCAAACTGCACCAAGCAGTTTTTTTTTTCAATTTAGATAAAAAATAAAGCAACAATTATAAAACAGATGTTAAAAAACAGTTCTTCACAAGCTCCTTATGCATTAAAAAATTTTGCATTCACACATTAGTGCCTTCCTTGACTGAAAATGAAATAGATGACTTTTTTTATGAGAGTTGCAATATTTAATTAATAATTTGTGTATTAGAAAATTAGTAAAGTAATAATCATATTAAGGAAAAATGAATAATACCCTAGTCATCAATATTAAAGGAATTGATAAAAAATATGCTCACTAAGTTAATGTTGCAACTTACGCCTAAAGCTGTTATTATTTATTTTAATTAAATACTATTGAACTCAAAACTGCACTTCCACGAGTATATTAATGTCAGAAATATGCAAATTAGATGATTCACAAAGTGTTGTTCAAAGTGAATATGGTATCTGAGTGTGATCAGTATTCATTAGTTATGGCCAGGGTTCTCACTGGCTTTTGACCAACATTAGCGATTTGGCGATTAAGAAATAAAAAACAGTAACCAAATGAAAATAAATGTTAGCAAAAATGGATTTGGCATGAAATACTGCAAAATCTATCTTTAACCCCTTATTGTATTCCTTTTTTTACATATATTCCAAAATAGCCTATTTTTTTGTAATTACTTAGAAAATAGGGCTATGCTTTACAGAAACTATTAAAACTAAGTATATTCTAAATATCTCTTATATGTGTAAATGTTTAACACATCCATTTAGCACTATAAATAAAAAATCCAAACAGTTTTTTTTTAAATTACCAGTGAGAAAAGATACACTAAAAACTGTTATGAGATTTTGACTCTATCAGATAGAAAAAAAATGACCGACCAATGATTCTTTAATTACATTTGATAAATTGTGCTGTAGATGGCTAATTTTAACATCACATTTCACCAAAACTGTTTTCTATTTGGTAATGATGCGAATAACTTTGTTCTTGTTTTTACCAACGTGACGCCGGCATTTAGATACTGATATTCTGAGAATAGAGAAACACTTATCACATAATCCTTTCTGTATCCTTTGTTGTTATTAAACTGAATTAGCATTGAGTAGTGTGTATCTTTATAAATAGATTAATGTACATGGCACATTGTGATTGAATATGTAGAGCGACATCATTAGTGCAGAAACACGGACAGGGATGCTGCGGACGCGCTATAGCGCGTAAAATACGCAAAAAATCGGCGACGGGACGCAAAAAAATGGAGCTTACGCGTCCCGCGGGACGCGTAATTTTCGTCAAACATTCGCAAAAAAGGCAAATTTCATTTAAAAAATCGCGAAAAAACGAATAATTTCCGGCAAATTTCGTCAAAAATTTTGCGAAAAAAATGACTAATTTTGTTACAAAATCCCGAAAAAAGGCAGATTTTCTCAAAAAATCGCGAAAAAAAACGACATATTTCGTCCAAAAATCGTGATAAAACGGTAAATTTTGTCTAAAGGTTCGCGAAAAACGGCCATTTTCATGAAAAAATCGTGATAAAATGGCACATTTCGTTTAAGAATCGCAAAAAAATCGGCACATTTCGTCAAAAGATCGCGAAAAAACGGCACACTTCATCAAAAAATCGCAAAAAAGACAAATTTCGTTTAAAAAATCGCGAAATAACGAATAATTTTCGGCGAATTTCGTCAAAAGATTCGCAAAAAATGACTAATTTTATTACAAAATCTCCAACAAAAAGCAGATTTCCTCAAAAAAATCGCGAAAAAACGACAAATTTCATCCAAAAATCGTGATAAAACGACAAATTTTGTCAAAAAATTCGCGAAAACAGCAATTTACATCAAAAAATCGTGATAAAATAGCACATTTCGTCAAAAGATCGTGAAAAACCGGCTCATTTCGTTAAAAGATCGCGAAAAAACGGCAAATTTCTTCAAAATATCGCGAAAAAAAACGGCAATTTTCGTCAAAAGATCGCGAAAAAACGACAAATTTCAGAAAAAAATAGCTTTAAAATACAATTTTCGTCAAAGGGGTACGAAAAAAAAGTTAATGACAGGATAGAATTTTTCTTTTCCAAAAACTAACTTCCCTGCTTCCAAAGTTTTTTTTTTTTTTTTTTTTTTTTTTTTTTTTTTTTTTTTTTTTTTTTTTTGCTGCTCCAAAAACAGATTTTCCTGCTTCACAATCTGTTTTTGATTGTTCTGATTATTTTGAAAAGTATTCTTTTTTTAGAAAAAATGTCTTTTTCAATAAATCAGTTTTACCCCTTTTTAAAAGAAATGTGAACAATAGTGATACTTGTTATCTTCTAAACTCAAATAAGCATTATTTTATAATTTGTATCTTGCGCATTTATTTTTAAAAAAAGTAAAGTAAATATCTCTTAATAGTTGAAAAAAAATAATATTGGCTTTAATTATTTATTCATTAATTAAAACAATAATTATTGCATTTAACTTTTCTTTTGCAAATGAACAAGTTCAATTTTTGCGTCTAAAAATATGACTTATTAGTGGGGACCCGCTTTTTTGAAAAAGGGACCCAGAATTTTAGAAGTCCTGGGTCCCCGGGACCCAGGATTTTTCAAGTCCAGCGGCATCACTGCACGGAAAAGATTTTTAACTGTATTGGCACACACAGAAATAGATACACAGACCAAAAACTTGAGCACTCACAATTTGGCAAGTCTCATTCTTCATTTATTTGCCAAATGAAGCATTTAGTCACAATTATAGTGCTATTTCAAGTGGCAGCAGGAACCTTAGTTATGGCTCAAAGGTATCATTTAAGTTAAGGTAAAAAATGGCGAATAATTGGTATAATCTGGAAAGATCAAACACAAATAGAGGTCGCCCAAGATTTGAGTATCCTTCAGTGTATAATATCAAGAACTTCAAGCTACTTTTTGTCCAGGCTGTCTGCTGCTATCAACTAGATAACAGCTTCGTCAAAGGAGAACAAGAACAACTGCATCAGAAGATGGTTTTTTGTCATTATGGCTTGAAGAAACTGCGAAGCTACTACAAGAGATTTGGTTTCAGTCTTTCAGGTTGTTGCAGGAACTCGAAGTAAATATTTTAGTTCCACGCAAAGGCTTAACAAAGGTGGACTGTATGCTAGAAAACCAATAGTTTTTTTGTTCCATTCACTCCAGTTTCCAAATGAGCCCGTTTAAACTGTTGCCCTCATCATGTTCAATGGAGCTGAAGTCAGGAAGGTGCACACAAATTGCCTTCCTTTGTCCATGAAATTTCCAGTTCAAGCTCAATTTTCTTGTTTCCATTGAATATAGCGACATCAACAGCTTAAATGGGCCCCTTTGGAAGAAGGAGTGAATGGGACCTATTGATTTATTCACATACAGTCCACCTATGTTAAGCCTTCATGAAGCAGTAAAATAGCCAATTCAAGCTCCTGTGGCAGCCTGAAAGTCTGCAACCAAATCTATTGCAGTCACTTCACAGGTTTCTCCGAGCCGATAATGACAGAAAACAATCTTCAGATGCAATTGTTGCTCTTCATTTCCCTTGACTATGTTACTGATCAATAAATCAAGTGTTTAAAACACAGCTCAAAGTTCTTCATATGACATTGTGAGGGGAATTCAAACCTTGGACAACCTCTATTTGTTTGACCTCCCTCGATTTTACCAGTTATTCATCACTTGACTTTCATTTAAATGATACCTTTGAGCCATAACTAAGGAATACTGTTCATTCTCAGACACCACATTCACCTTAAATAACACTACTTATGTCCATTGGCACCACATTACCAATCACCTAATTTGCATATTTCCGACGTTAACATATATGTAGAAGTCAAATTTGTATTCAATAGTTTTTAATTAACATAAGTAATTGCAACAACGGGCATTGGTTACAACATTAACTAAGTGTGCATATTTTTTTTTTAATTATTGTAATTCTTTAATTTAGATGACCATTTAGGAAGGTTAAAATTTCAGTTTTAATCAAAAAGTAATTAACTGTGAGAATTGATGGATAAATATTAAAAGTTTTTATGTATATAGTAATGTATTTTTACATGTTCTTAGTTCTAGAGAATTTTATACTATTGTGACTGTTTTTTAATTAAGTATATTTTGTTTTTATAATTAATGAATTATGTATTTTGATAGATATGGCACATGCCATCCAACATTTCAAGGAACTCTTGCTGATGCTTTAAATGCTTCCTGTAATAAGCCTGCTAAAGAGGTATGTCTTTGATAGATTGAGTAAATAATAAGATTTGGTGAACTACACCGCTGGTCAAAAATTTTATTTTATTTCAATCATAATTGATTTAAATATGCAATTACATTAATGAAACAAAAACAAATAATTAAAAATATCTTTAATTTTATTGTGACACATCTCTTAAAATCAAAATAATAAATATATGAAATTAGCATTTAATATTATTATGAAAATAGCATTAAATATATATATATATATAACTTGAAATCTGGGCAAGTAAATAAACTCTATACCCTATTCTATTGGTATAGAGTGCCCTAAACTATTGCCCTATAAAATATTCTATACTATAAAATCCCATTTTTCTAAATCATGTAAATATGTGGCTCAGAATTGATTCTACAAGCCTTTACAACAGACCCAACAGCAATTGATTTTATGTTACAAATATAGCCAACTTTAAATTCATCTTGTTCTTGTGGTGCACATTAGCATAAACTGTAAACAAGTGGGATTCCATCGAATTAAATTTATAAAAATATTTAAAAATTATTAGAAAACTTTAAAAAATATTTACAATCAAAAGTCAAAATTATATTGGTTTATCCTAACCCTTCAAGCAAACATTAAACTACCATTACCAAACTGTTGTTCCTTAAACTTTCAAATTACTTTATTCCTATAAATAATCTGTAAGTTGGCAACTATGTTTTGATGAAAATCATGTTTTTTTTTTTTTACAATTTTGTGACAAAATTAACATTTTATTCACAATCCTTTTGAGAAATTTGTATTTCTTTCTGTAATCTTTTGATGAAATGTTCATTTTTTTTTTTTTTTTTTTTTTCAATTCTTTGACAAAATTCATGTTTTTTTTGCGATCTTTTGACGAAATTTGCAATTTGCCACGATCTTTTGACGAATTTTGTGCTTTCTTCACGATTATTTGTCAAAATTCACAATATTTTTATGCCCAAAATTTCAGACTGATGACCAATTTTCCTTAAATTTTTGGAATTGAATGCCTTAAATTTTCAGAACATGACCCATAGTTATTAGTCTGCAGTTGGATGGAACTGGAGATGTTGTCATTTTTTAATAATATCAATATGGTGATGAATTAGACACTATTGATATTCATACTGATGTGCTAATGAAATAAAGTGGTTTTATGGAACTGCTGGAAAATTCTGATAATGATTTGGATAGATAATTTTTTTCATTGTTAAAGAATAGAGTTTTAAAGTATTTATAGAAATTTATAAATATTTTGTAATATTATACTTTAAATTTAGTCTTATTAGTTTTTACTTACTTGCTTATATTTATATGTTTTTTTTTTTTTTTTTTTCATTATAAGCAAAAATATTTTTCCTCCTCCAGTCATAATCATTTATGAGATTGCATTTGTATGGCTGAAAATTATTTTTTCACACTCTGTTATTAATTTAAGACTTTATTTTCACTCCAAAGTTATGTTTGAATGCTACAACATTAAAAATTAAAAAAATTTCTGTACTGATTTATATGTAGTACATAGTGTTATATATTCCTTATATTTTATAAAAAACATAAATTTTTTTATAATGCAATTAAATTTTAAGAAGGCGTAAGCTAATCTCCTAAGAAATGATGAAATTGAATGAAAATTTTATAAAAGAAATAATAATTTTTATCTTATTTATGTCCAGTGAAATTTTATATAGCTAGAGCTTCAGTTAAATACTTTTATAATTCCATTCAATATAAATAAAATAAGTATTAGAATTTTAATTTAGTTTTATTAATTTTTAAGAGTTTAACATTTATCTGCTTAATTTTTTAAACATTTGTTTCATTATAAGTATTTTTTTTTTTTTTTTTTTTTTTTTTAATCCAGATGTAATTGAATTATGAGATTGTATTTGTATGACTAGAAATTTTTTCACATTCTCTTATTAAATTAAAATTTTATTTTCACATCAAATTTATGTTAGAATGTTATTGTGTTAAAAATCAAAATTTTCTCTGCATTGAAATAATTAATATATAATATATATAGTACATGGTGCCATATATTGCTTACATTTTAATTACATTTTGCAAGAAATATAAATTTTATTCACAATGCAATCAAATTTCAAGTGGACATAAGCTAATCTCTTCATTGGGCTATTTCATAAATTGAAGAATGATTAAAAAAATTATCCTCATCATTTGTATTTATAGAACTCATTTGTCATTTTTAAAATGTACTTTACAATACAAACTCTTCATTTCTATGAAGTCTTAAGAAAATGAAACACAGATCAGCATTCCGTTCTGACATTTTTGATGGGGGGTTATATACTAGTTGTAAAAGAGTTTTAAATTATTTATAGAAATTTATAAGTATTTTTGTATTATATTTACAATCTTTTTCATTTTGGAATATCCATTAATGAAATTTTCTGAGACTCATGTATAAGCTGCTCCCATACTTTTGGAGTTTAAAAAAATGTCTAAAAATTATCAGCTTATACGCAGAAACATATGGCACATCATTTAAGGATATTTAATGTTTTTTTTGTTTTGTATTTAAAAAATAATAGATAATTTTATAAAGGTATTTTTTCCATATTTTATGGATGACTTTCAAAAACTATGCAATACAATAAAAATTGATGTTATAATTATTACATAATTATTAAAGTAGCATTCAAATATTCATGGTTTTGAGAGACTTAATTCTAACAGATACATATGAATGCATTAGCTTTTAGTTAAAAGAAAATATTTTATTTCCTGAATTTTAATATCTAAAATCTTGTGAAGCTTTACAAGCTCCAGATCATTTTATTGAATGTCATGATTTGTCTTACTGATTAAGTACCATATTTATTTCCATTTACTAACAATTTTTCTTTGGATTAAATCTATTCATACTCATTAAGGCATTTTATTCACTTTGAACAAAAGAAATTTCAATTTTTGGTGGTATCAGCTGTCATATGTTGAAAAACAAATGATCATTTCACACATTTGCAATCAATATTAACTTCTGATATCTTGCCATCAATTAATTTCTTTATCCTGAAAATAGCATGTTATTCTCTAAATTTTAAAATGTAGGTGAGTGTTATTTTAAACAGCGATTCTTAGTCTGTTTGTTACTACAGACCCCTCTTTGCATTTCTTCGACCTATGATGAAAGCTGTAAGACTGAAGTTACTTATGGTTCTTTAGAACAGACTTAGCCAACCTTTCACTAAGCAGGATGCAAGTTTCAAAACTCTTCTTATCCTAAAAACCAAATTTTGGAAAATTGTGAAAAACCTCAAACTGTGTCCACAGTTTTTCATAGTAAACAAAGATTTTATAATGCCAGAAATACAAGATAACATTTTTTTTTTTTTTGTAGCATTTTTTCAGTGCAAGTTTATCAATAAATTAGATTGGTAAAAAAATTATGATTTAATTTTGGAATAAGGCAAATTTTGAAACTTGTGTCCTTATATGTAAAGAGGATTTTTTCAAATTTCTTTAAAAATCTTAAACATTACATCCAATAATGCACCTTAAATTTAGTATTTAGCTTCAAATACTATCGTGTTGCAATGTTTTTCTTAAGCACATCTTTTTTTTTTCTTCTAGAGATTACCACTTGCTATATATTTACATCATGATGCCAGTGTCTTAACGAATGTATTTTGCACTCAACTTTTATGTTCAGAAACTGTTGCTAGTTATCTTGCTTTAAATTTTGTAACTTGGGCTTGGGACCTCACCTTTGAATCCAACAAAACATTGTAAGTATTTTGCTAAAATGTATATAGTTATATTTATGTTATAAATTTACTCAGGATGGGAGATATTTTGTTATCTCAGTAGCCCTTCATTATAATTTCATCTCATTACATTGTTTTTATATTTCCTATCAAGAAGAAAGAGATAAAGAAGTCTACATTTATCATACTTTTAAAATAAATACATTTATAAATTGTAAATAATAATAAATAAATATAATTTTGGTTATTAATTTATTAAGAAAAATATAATCATATAAATTAATGTTTTTGGCCAAAAATATAAAAAATCTACCTGGAGAAAATCATCTTAATTTTTTAATGATTTCAATTATATTGTGCTTTTTGATGTATTCTTTTTACCCTATCTCCTGACAAGTTCAAGTTAATAAAGAGCTACTGTATTAGAATTATTAATATTGATTATCTTTGTCATTGCTACACTGAACTGGAATATTTATTTAATCCAGGAATGCTATCCTTTGATGCTAATACTGTAGAGTGCTGATTATCCAGACACTGATAAACTGGAATGATTAAAGACCATGGTTTTTTTTTTCTCTGATTTCTTAAAAATGTTTAACTGAAACTTTTTTGGGCATGTCGGGGATGAATTCTGCTAGATGTTACCACATGAGCTAATGTTTCCATCAGTATTTTTGCATAGGAATCGTCACTTTATTTAAAAACACAATTTCTGTCATAAATATGAAGAAATTTCAACATTTGGAAGTACTGGTGGAAGTTTACCCCCTGAATTAATCAGTGCCTGAGTAGTGGCAGTCTGATACATTGCACAGGTTTTATACAATATAAATACACCAAAGAGTGGGCTCTCCTTTCAGCAATTCTATGCAAAATTAATTTGAAAAAGTAACATAAATTGTAGTAATTTAGAATTAAATCTTTTGAGAGCAAGAGAGAAGGGGGATTATGCAATAGGTTTGTTAAAGGAAGCAGCCATAAACCTTAATTGCTCTAATAATAATATAAAAAATCCCAAAATATCTATTATTTAAAGAAAAGCATTCTTTTAATTTGATTTTTTTCCCCTTCAAAAAACTTAGAAATATACGAAAGGGTGCTAAAAAAACTATTAAAAGAGCACCATGGCCATGTGGACAGCCCTGCTGTACTTCATCTGTCACATCAAACAAAATTAAAAATAGATTTATAATTGCTGGAAACATTCCCTGCATTTCAAAATTCTGGATCTTAAAATAAAGTTGAAAACATATGTAATTCTTAATTATACTTCACATATAATTTCTTAATTATACTTCACATATATAATTTCTTAATTTTCTCCACATACTGTTTGGTCGAATAGATGGACTGTATTCTTGATAGTCTTTTTAAAGTTTTTTAATTACACTTGCACAAATACACACACACGCATAAAAACACAAAACCACACATGGTAAACTAATATGCAATGATAAAACTTAAATGAATTTCCATAGCTTAAAGGGTGTATGGATGATTAGCAATTCGAGTATACGTGCTGATGCTTTGATGATCAACAGCTAAACTGTCTATTTTTTACAAACGCTCGCCAGGTGGAGCCAAAAAACACTTCCGGAACGGAACATGCCGCCCGGGGATGAAATATGCAATATTTCATCAATCAATAAACATAATACAATAATTAATTAACAATAAAAATGACATTAAATACAAACACTTAATACATAAACAATGAGTATAATTGCTTTAAAATAATATAATAATACAAAGATACATCAATCAGTCGCTAGTGGGCAATAGGCATATTTTAGAAATGCCTCGTGAAAAAATACCAGTAGCAGTTTTTACCTTCACTGCTCGAACCTTGTGGTCCTTGCCTGGAATTATTTCAATAATCCGGGCAAGAGCCCATTTACATGGTGGTAGATTTTCCTCCTTTAGTAATACTAGGGAGCCTAGCTTAATGTTTTCCTTTTTAAATTGCCATTTACCTCGCTGCTGCAAGTGATTTAGGTAGTCAACAGACCAACGTTTCCAAATGCATTGAACATATTTGGAAATTAACTGCCAATGGGTTAATCTGTTATCAGAAATATTCATGACATTAGGCTCTGGAATACTGCTGATAGGCCTGCCAATTAAAAAATGGCCTGGTGTAAGTACCTCAAACTCATTTATGTCATCAGAAAGGGGAAATAAAGGCCGGGAGTTTAAGATCCCTTCGATTTGGACCACTAGAGTTTCAAAGTCCTCTAAAGTGATTTTATTATTACCTACTGCTCTGAGCAAATGATGTTTGAAGGACTTAACACCAGCTTCCCAAAGACCACCAAAATTAGGGGATCGAGGAGGGATAAATTTCCAGGTTATGAATTCTTCAGCAAAGTAATTTGATAATTCCTCGTTAGGTTTTTCCAATAATTTTTTAAAATTATTTAATTCAGTTGACGCACCTTTAAAATTAGTGGCATTATCCGAAGTTAGTGTGTTTACTTTGCCTCGCCTGGCACAAAATCTTTTAAGCGCAGCAATGAATGCAGCAGCGGACAAATCGCTTACTATTTCTAAATGAACGGCTTTGGTAGCCATACATATAAATATAGCCACATAACCTTTGGAATAATTACCTTTCCTCTGATTTTTGTATTTGATTTGAAAGGGACCGCAAAAATCTACGCCTGAATTGAAAAATGTGCAATTAGGTGTTACGCATTGCGAAGGGAGGTCTCCCATCAATTGATCTAACGTCTTGGGATTGTGCCTGAAACATGTGACACAATTGTGTACTGTTTTCCGGGCAATGCTTTTAGCCTTTATGGGCCAATATTTCATGCGTACTTGATGAACTAGTCCCTGAGCACCTATATGGAAGTACTTTTTATGAAAGTACTCAAAAATTAATTTAGCGATCTTGTGATCACTGGGTAAAATTACTTGGTGCTTTGCATCAAAAGGCAAGTGAGAGTTGATTAATCTACCACCAACGCGAAGGACTCCACTTTCATCAATAAATGGGTCCAAACTTTTTAACTTACTGCAGGAAGGAACAGGTTGCCCCTTTCTTAATGCTGACAATTCAGGAGAGAACTTACTTTCCTGGACTTTCCTTATTAAAAAAAAAGTACTGCCCTTCAATTCTTCCGATGTTAGGAAGCCTTTTGTTTTCTCCTTTCTCTTACAATTGTTGATGAACCTGAAAATAAAACTACATATTTTAATTAGTTTTAAAAAATTGTTCAATTTGAATAAATCATTTAAAATGTTCGGATCTTTTTCCACAGTTAGTAAGGATAGGGAAAAGTCTGCTTTCATTTCTTGTTCACATTCAAAGGCAGTGGGAGTGGGAAGTTGGCTGGGAACTGTAATTTCTCTTTGAAGAAATGTTGGTCCAAACCACCACAAATCATTGTCAATGAGATCCTTTGCTGTTGCACCTCTGGAGATGATGTCTGCCGGATTAGATTTTGAGGCAACATGGTTCCACTGATGAGTTTCGGAAAGAGATTGGATCGCGGAAACCCTGTTTGCGACAAAGGTTTTCAGTTTTTGGGGTGATGTATTAATCCAGAATAGGACAATTGTAGAATCTGTCCAGAACCATACTCTTTCAAGATTTAATTTTAGAGTGGCAATCACTTTCTGAACTAGCCTTGTCAAAAGTAGAGCTGCAGACAGTTCAAGTCTTGGGATCAGGCATGAAAGAGTTCCTCCTAAAGGAGGAATTCCACCTTTTTTAAAGCAATTTTGGTCATTCTCTAGATTGATGTAAAAATCAGGGATGAAAGAGTTCCGCCTAAAGGCGGAAATCCGCCTTTTTGAAGATGATTTTGGCCATTCTCTGGATCGATGCGAAAATGCAAAGAAAATATTGCTGGTAATTTGGGGGGGGGGGGGGGTCCAAGAAGCTCCGGGAGTAATTCTCGGACTTATCTTTCACCCGCTAGACTTCACCCACAAATCGCGGAAGAGCTATCTGTCAAGGTCAGCGGTCAATTTACGTTCAGGAGCATCACATGCGGTACATTTCGCGGGGCGAAAATCTATTTTTAAGGACCGGGCAAACATAAGTATTATGAAGTTAAACTTTATTCCCGGAACTGCCTTTTCTTTTCTCTCACTTACGGTTTACTGACAGTGGGAAACAAGGGAGATACAATGGTCACGGAAGATCACTATCTTAACCCTACTGAAGGGAAAGATTCCCGTGCTACTCTTGGATTGAAGTTGAACTGAAAAACTCATTTACATCAAACGCGCCGCCTGCAAACCGCAAAAAAACTTTGTGTGTGCCCGCAGCCTTAGACTGGCAGCTGTTTCCTGACACCTGGGTCCATAGGTCACTGTGACGCTGAAGAGAAAGCAAATCTTGGGAGGGAATAATTTAATCTGGATTAATGAGCTTTAAAACAGTGATAATAATTTTTCAGTTGTTTTGTTTTCCAGAATAACTATTATTTTTGCAGCCCGACGGATACGAGCTAATATAAATTCTGTTTTATTATTATTGCACTTCAGTTCTGGTTAAAATATGTCAATTTCAGGTCAATCTTTTTTAAACATTTTTTTATTTGCGTTTGAATTTATTGCGAGTGGAATTTTCAATTATAACTAAAATACCCGAACGCGAGTACGTGCCAGACTTGACTACTTATCTTTATTAATTAAGAGTTTTAAGACTGATATCTTCATCATTATTATTATAAATACTGTTGATCGATGAATTATATAATTTCTGAAATAAATGAGAATATGGCATTGATAAATTATATACATTCTGCCACAAAGAACACTAGTATAATTATTTATGGTGCATTTACACTCCATTTACAAGTACGGCTTTTACGATATTTGCGTTCAGAGGTAAAGGTCTGCACGGGCCGGGCCTCGGTCCGAAGCCCGAGCACGGCCCAGCCCGCGGGCCGGGTTCGGGTCGATTTGCATTAACGTCATTCGGGCCGGGCCGGGCCGGGCTCGGGCCTTGCTTCTGAAGACTCAGGACGGACCTAGTCGCTAATCTTTTCGGGCCGGGCTCGGGCCGTAATTTTTTTTCCTGGAGTATCGGGCCGGGCCGAGCCTAACTTACTTCTTCCGTAGAAACCGAGACTGATTTCATTCTTTTTAGTCTTCACTGACCAAAATAACCAGTTCCTGTTGAATCTCCCCATATGAAAATCCTTTTCTCGACGTGGAAATAAGTCTGTTCGCAAATCAGTAAAGTTTGGCTTGGTCCAAAAATTTTTGCAAAATAGGAATATACTTTTAAGTCGTCATTATTCTGCAATTAAACATTAGAATTTATTCTTTTTAAAGAATCGTAGATCACTAGGCGTCTCAAAATAGAATTAATCACATAAAAAAAAACATGATTATGACGAAATTTTTGTTAAAACCGAAAACTGCAAATTTTTTTTTAACTGTTCATTCATGCAAAATGAATGCAACAATACGCGAGAAAAAAAATATATTAAACATTTACATCTGCTTAGAAGGAAAAATATTTTTTTCTTTCCACTCTCTTAGAAGATTTTACTTTTACCGTATACCATTTTTTAGATTTTTTTTAGTGCATTAATAATATTAATGATAACTGAAACATTTACATACAACAAACAAAGATTCATTAAAAGCGTAAATATCGCAGCCTATGGCACTCCTGCATAAATAAAGATTTTAAACATGAAAGAAGAAAAAAAGAGACTAAGTTTTTTTTTTGTCTGAACTCTTCCGGTAGACTAAAGATCAATGTTCTGTAGAAATTCACCCGAGCCGGGCTGGGTTCGGGCCGAATTTTAATTTTTTTTTTCGGTCCGGGTCGGGTCAGGCCAATATTTTTTGCGTTCGGGCCGGGCCCGGGCCAAAACTTTAATTTGCGGGCTCGGGCCTGGAAATTTCGGCCCGTGCAGACCTCTATTCAGAGGCTGCTTCACCACTCAAGAACGCGCGCTCGCTAATGTTAATCCTATGGGAGAAATTTTTTTAAGCAGACAGTTTGCGTTTTGATAATTTAAATTTTATTTATTTTGTATTGAATACTTGAGGTTATTATATACAAAGACCGTTTTTCAATTTTGTTTGCAGATTTTTTTTTTTTTTTTTTTTTTTAAATCTTTAGGGATATTTTTATCTTTGGGATCTGTTTTGAAAATAAAAATATCCCCAAATATTTTTTGAATAAATCTGTCGTTTTATCGCGAATTTTTGACAATTTGTTGCTTTTACTAAATTTTTTTAGTAACTTTGCCGGGTTTTTTTTCGAATTTTATGACTAGTTAGGCAATTTTTTACGAATTTTTCGACGAAATTTGTCATTTTTTTGCGTATTTTTCAATGAAATTTGCCATTTTTTCACGATTTACGACAGAATTAGCCATTTTTTCGTGAATCTTTTGACGTAATTTGCCATTTTTTCGCGAATTTTGACAAAATTTGTCATTTTATCGAAATTTTTAAACAAAATTTGCAGAGTTTCCCGAGTTTTTTGACGAAATTTGCCGTTTTATCGCGAATTTTTTGACAAAATTTGTCGTTTTATCGTGATTTTTAGACAAAATTTCTCGTCTTTTGAGGAAATCTGTCGTTTTTCTGTTAGGTCTACAGAAGGTTGATGGGTGTGGTCCCCTGTTTTATCAAGAGATACACATTTATACTGTGAATTTTGAATTTTTTTTTAAATCAAATTTTTTGTAATTTTTATGTTTTTGTAAAATTTAAAACTGCACTCCAGTCTATAAAATGTCGTCATTAGAATTTTTCTATTTTTTCTCTTTATATTTGGCATCTGAAGTTGAAAAAAATTTTCCTCCTTTTTTTCTTTGGTCCACTTTCATGCCTGAAAAATGCAAAGAAAATTTTGGAAGGATAATTGGGGGGGGGGGGGGGGGGGGTTAGAAAATTTACTACTTGGACATTTTGTATACTCAAACACTTAGTGTTTGTTCTTGAATTGCTGTGCAAATGAGGCATAAAGTGAAAGGTGACCTTCTACATATAAGCATCTGAAAGTCATCTAAATGTCTTTCAAGAATTGAATCTTTTTTAGATTTCTAAAACTCAAACTGAAAGGAAATGTCTTTTTGGAATAGAATATTTTATGATAATGATATAACACTTTTAAATAATTTCAGACAATTTCTGTGATTCCTTTTGTGAGATGTATTTCTGAAGCAAAGATCAATTTAGCAGAAAGATTGTTTTCTTAAAAAGGGAGAGGGAATTTCACAGCTAAACTATACAGAATACAGTAAAACCTCCAAATAATGGACACCTCGGGAGCGCGAAAACTGTCCGCTATTGGGAAAAATCTCGGAGATTCAAAAATTGTTAAGAAATGCTTAAAGTTTCATTAATTGACTTTTATATGTCCTAAAATTCTAATGTATGATTAATCATAAATTAAAATAATTTTTTAAGCAATAAAGTTGAAATAAAATGGTACATACCTTTTTACACTGTTTATTACATTCTTACGGAAAAAATGTATTTTAAAAGTTTCATTTGCGTTTAAAGATTACATGTAATTTTTTTTCAATGAGAAATTTTAACCCTGTTAATAGTTTTGATTTTTCTGAATCATCTTAAAAAAAAGTGTAACTGCTCATTGTATTTTGCCTTTTTAAAAAGCATAAAATCTCAAATCTTACAGAGGGAGTGGAGGCGGGGCATTCTGATGCTCCGGGAGGTAATGTCCCTCCGGACCGCATATTTCAGATGTGTATATTGCTGGGACGATTACTGTTTCTAAACCAATAGGAGACCGTCATTATCACGGTCAAGTACACGCCCACACAGTTTGATTGACAGGAACTCGTGGACAATTGATCGTGTGTGTTTATTATTTATTTGTACTCGGATTGTTTGAATTTGTACTCTGTAATTAAAAATTAAAGGTACGAAAGAATTTTTTTTTTTTTTTTCAAAATGACTGAATTTTATTTACTTTAATTAGAAATTATACTTCCTCTGATCCTGAAATAAATAAATAAATAAATAAATAAAAATTAAAGTAAGAATTTTGCTTATACGGATATTTTCGCAGAATACTTTTTTTCCCATTTGTTTAATATATATATAAATCATTTTGGAACGATATTTAGAATATTAAAAGGGTTTGAAATATTTTTTTTTAAATGTCTTATTTATTAATAAAAGACAGCCTCCAATAATCCTTCTATAGTAAAAAAAAACTAGCCTTAAAAGGAATGACTCCTGAAATGATGCTGATGTGGAAGATTTCCGGAACTAACGAATTCGGGTTGTCCACTCCTTCCATGAGTCGAATAGACCAATCAGGAAAGGGCTCCGTCTATGCATCGCCATATGGGTTACCATAAAGAGAGGAAAGGTTATCATCGCCAACAATCGCCAAGTTTGTCGCCAAATTGGCGATATATCGCCAAATTTGGCGATAAAAATTAGTTGTCAAAAGTGACGCCAACTTGACGATAACTGTCATATTTCGCCAAATTTTCGATTGATTTACAACATCAGTCGTGTGACACATCATTTGAGAGGTTTGCAACTGCTTATTTATGTTATGGATGTCTTGTGTGTCACCCCCCACTCTGCCTCTCCAGGGGGGCACATTTTTAATTTCTTTACAACACCAGTCGTGTCCGTGTGACACATGATTTGAAAGGTCTGCAACTGCTTATTCATATTATGGATGTCTTCTGAGTCACCCCCACACTCTGCTCCCCCCAGGGGGGCACTTTTTTAATTTCTTTACAACACCAGTTGTGTGACACATCATTTGAGAGGTCTGCAACTGCTTATTCATATTATGGATGTCTTGTGTGTCACCCCCCCCCCTCTGCTCCCCGAGGGGGGCACATTTTTAATTCCTTTACAACACCAATCGTGTGACACATCATTTGAAAGATCTGCAACTGCTTATTCATATTATGGATGTGTGTCACCCCCCCTCCTCTGCCCCCCAGGGGGAGCACATTTTCAATTTTTTTTAGAAAATCAGCCATGTGACACATCATTTGAAAGGTCTGCAACTGCTTATTCATACCAAGGGGTATTGGCGAGCGCAGCGTAGTTTAAAAAAAAATCACCAACGGACTCTCGGTCCGCGATGGACTCGAACCCATATCCTCCGGTTTCAAGCTCGACACTCTAACCATTCAGCCAGTCAGCTCACTTTCATCCGCAACAGATTATCGTTATAATTAGCACCATCAATTGTCCACGAGTTCCTGTCAATCAAACTGTGTGGGCGTGTACTTGACCGTGATAATGACGCTCTCCTATTGGTTTAGAAACAGTAATCGTCCCAGCAATATACACATCTGAAATATGCCTCCGGACCATTCCCTGAATTTAATACTGAACGTGGGAGGGAAGATTTTTCCCGGCGCACTCTCTAGATTTATCTGTGATCCCAAAATTTTGAACACATTGCAAATTTGCTGACAAATTTAGAGGCTTTTTACTTTTTTTTTCCTCGTTAAAAAACAATTTTTCATACTTTATTCTCAAAATTACTGTCCGCTATTCGGAATGTCCGTTATTCAGAGGTTAAACATATAAAAATTTAGATTTTGGGAGTGGGGATCGGTAAACTGTCCGTTAAATAGAGGTGTCCGCTATTCGGGAGTGTCCGTTATGGGGTTTTACTGTAGTAATTTTGGAAAATTAATGACTACTTCACATTACTTCATCAGATATATTTGGTTTTATACCTTTAGCGTTATTAATACTTTCTAAGTTGAAAAAGAAACAGCATCATACATACAATTATTTAATTTTCTTAGATAAGTAGCTGGTAAAATGACACTTAAATTATAAGAGTTTAGTGTCGTTGTATGGATGGGAAAAATTTTCCACCTTTTTTCTTGTTTACCACTTTCATGCCTGTGTCATTGGCTTTAGTGGGGCAACCCGGGACTTGCTGCATAGAAGATTAGATCTGAATTGCCCACTTGAGGAGAAAGATCTCAAGTAGATAGCTGCTCCATAGGCCTTTCTGAGAATGCATGTAAATCTAGACTTGCAATGTTGTCTGACAAAACATATCGTGGAATTGTAAGATTATTTATTTCACTTAGCTTGTTAAGAAAATTCTTCCATTCTCGAAGTGAGCTAGAAGGCAATTGTTCATGCCAATTAATTTTTAATTGCCATAAATGTTGCATAAATATCTTAGCTTTGGTTATAATTGGGCCAATTAGGCCAAGGGGATCATATATTTTAGCTATTTGAGCCAAAACATCTCTCTTGGTATAAACATCTTTAGGCTCTATATTAATCTTAAAAATGAAATGGTCCATCTGAGGTTTCCAAAGCATTCCCAAAGTTTTTACCGAAATCTGCTGAGAGTGTTCATCAAATGCGTATTCTGATATGGCGGCATCTTGTAGTAATTCAGGATGGTTAGCGACCCATTTGTGAAGGTCCATCCCTCCCCTTTTCAAGATCTGAATTAACTCTGATTGTAGTTCCTTTGCAGCTTGTAAGGAACTGGCACCAGATAAACAATCATCGACATACATGTCGTTAAGTATGACTTCTGAGGCTTTAGGGAAATCTGTCTTTTCCTCATCAGCAAGAGCCTTTAACGTTCGCGTGGCTGAAAAAGGGGCTGAAACTGTCCCATAGGTAATCGTGTTCAGCTCAAAGACTTTTATCGGAGCGTCCTTACTAACCTTCCAAAGAATTCTTTGTAAATTTCTCTGCAACGGTTCTATCATTATCTGTCTGTACATTTTCTTAATGTCTGCGCAGAATGCATACTTGTGCGTACGAAATCTAGTTATAATAGAAAATAAATCTTGCTGAACCGTTCCCCCATTTAACAATATTGAATTAAGTGAATAACCGCTAGATGTATTTGAACTAGCGTTGAATACCACTCTCAGGGGAGTGGATAATTTTTCTGGTTTATAAATCGCATGGTGAGGAATATAGTAAGACACTCCTTTTTCGCTTTCAGATTCAATTTGAGTCATATGACCCAAAGCTTCATACTCGTTCATAAATTCTATATATAGATCAGACATCATTTTATTTCTATCTAATTTATTCCATAAATTAGTTAATCTTTTCGCTGCAATTTCTTTAGAAAATCCCAACAATGCTTCAGCATTTTCCTTTATGGGTAATTGTACGGTAAATCTACCCATTTGATCTCGTTTATAAGTGCTTTTAAAATGTTCCTCACAAAACATTTCTTCATCGCTTCTAATGGAATTACTGTCATCACCCGGTAAGGATTCTATTTCAAAAAATCTTTGTAAAGTGTTGTCTAGACTATTTTCAGTTAAAAGATAACAATGGGGCTGAATTTTACTTTGTGGGAGCGACCCTGTCACTAAATATCCAAATTCAGTGTTTTGTAAAATACAGTTAGCATCTGCTAAACGAATTTGTTCACTCTTTAAAATTGAAAAAAACAATTGACTACCGATCAGTGCGTCGATTGGTCCAGGTGTATAAAAATTGTCATCTGCTAGATTAATTTGTTGTGGAATACATAAATTAGAAATATCTAATTTTGAAACTGGAATGTTGTTTGTAATTTTTGGCAAAACAGCGAATTCTATTTCTTTGGAAAATGTTCTTTGTTCATTTGATATTTCTGCATTGACTATTTTCCTTATTTCTTGATGTGTTTCATTAATACCTGAAATCATTCCCTTGAATGGTTTTGGTCGTAAATTTAATCTCTTGCATGCACTATTACTTAAAATGTTAATCGACGATCCGCTGTCAATCACCGCACGCAATCTAACTTTATTTCCAAACACATCACTTACTAAAATTATAGCCGTATTTAATAATGCACAATTTTTTCTGTTATCTGTAAACAAATTTGTACCGATTATTGCTGCTTCCCTTTTTTCGGAATCGAAATCACTTATTTGTTTATCTCTCAACATGTCATTATTTTTGTTTTTATTTATTTCCACCCCCTTTAAAATCTCATGTTCTTCACATAATAAGCTATTATGTAATTGCGAGCAGAATTTGCAAGCGAATTTAGAATTACATTTTCCTTGGTGAAATCTTAAGCAATTCAAACATAATTTGTTCTTATTTACAATACTTTTTCTTTCTTGAGCATTTTTGTTTAAAAAAACATTGCATTTATAAAGCGGGTGAAACGCAAATTTGCAACAAAAGCAGGTCTTTAAATTATTTCTATTTTTATTGTCATTGATGAGAAATGATTTTGATTTATTTATTGCGTAATTCGCCTTGGAGAATTTGGATTTCGAAGTCTGGTTGGCGCCAGATGCATTCGTTATGGCTTCTAAAGTAACACAACGTTTTTCCAAAAAAGAAATTAAATAATCAAAACTTGGAACATTTGTTGTTTCCAATGACAATTCGAATTGTTTTTGAGATTCGGTGTCTAATTTCTTCAAAATGATATTTATAAATACACTTTCTGACAATTTATTTTGTGTATATTCCAAGACCTTTAGAGCTCTGATGTTTTTATTAATAATATCAATAAAATTACGCAACTCTTTCGGAGATTCATTTTGCATTTTTTCATAATTTAAAATTGCAGAAATATGCAAATCGATTAATAATCTCTTGTTTTCGTATCTATGTATTAAAGCTTGAAACAATGAATTAAAATCGTCATCAGGTGACTCTAATTGCTTAGCTTCGTTTTTTAAAGAAGCCTTTAAATAAAATAATTTCTGATTGTCATCAAGTTGTTCATTATTAACAATTAAGTTAGTGAATTGCGTTTTAAAATTAGCAAAATCACAATAAGCACCTCCGAAAGAAGGTAAAGGTATTTCTGGGAGGCGAACTTTTGTTTTGGTTTCACATACATAATCATTAACAGTATAAGATTTATTTTCGAATGAGGCTAATAAAAGTTTTAAGCTTACCTCCACTTGTTCTAATCTCTCGAGAGCATTATTAATATCTTGATCAATTTCTTGGACTTGTTGCGATGTGATATCCTGAATTTCGAAATACTGCTCTCTGAGCTCTTCGAGCTTGTTTTGTAGACATTCCGTCTTTTTTAACTTCACTTCTAAAATACTTATATTAGTCGTTTTAATATCAGTAGTTTCCGATATAAACTGCTCTAGTCTTGTTATGGCAGCCTTTGACGTGCCTTTTAATCTATTTAGTTTTTCCATGGTTCACTCCGGCTCGACGGACCACAATTGGTCGAATAGATGGACTGTATTCTTGATAGTCTTTTTAAAGTTTTTTAATTACACTTGCACAAATACACACACACACATAAAAACACAAAACCACACATGGTAAACTAATATGCAATGATAAAACTTAAATGAATTTCCATAGCTTAAAGGGTGTATGGATGATTAGCAATTCGAGTATACGTGCTGATGCTTTGATGATCAACAGCTAAACTGTCTATTTTTTACAAACGCTCGCCAGGTGGAGCCAAAAAACACTTCCGGAACGGAACACTGTTCTTGAATTTGTTATATAACATCTTTTGTTTCTATTGTTATAGAATTGCAGTAAGTGATTCCAAGTTTTCATTTTTAGGTTTTTGTCCTTTGAGTATATAAAACTTATCCACAGCTCAGTGTTGCTTCCTTCCTGCAAAATTTTATTTATTAAATTTTCATGGGCAACTGGGCCATGATTTTACAATGTGATTCTAACAGCTCAGCTTCTAAAACATTATATTTATTTGAATTAAGGTTGAAACCTTTGTATTTGTAAGTGTGTTCAATTAGGTACACTCGACTAGACAGAAATTTTCAAAATTACATTTTAATGTCTAAAAATAATATATATCTTTGTTTCATTGTAGATCCAGTTGTCTCATTTTTATGGGGCAATTTTGTTTCATATTGGAAACCTTGTTTCATTAACAATTATTTTCCACCAAATTTTAAATATTTCTATATTCATAATAATGGCAAGAATGCCAAAATTTGTAGATTGTACTTTATTTATCTAAAAGTAACTGTTCAATTATGCTTTTCTTTTTTTAGCAATATAAGCTATGTCATATCATGAGAAAGTTCATTATGTTTCTGGCTCTGTTTATCTTATTAAAATATATTGATTTAATTATACATTCCATTACCTTGCAAAGGTCTTGACCCAATTTGGATAGTTAGCAAAACTTGCTTTTTAATACAAAGGAATTCCATAAAAACTGGGAATTATTTTTTTAACATTGTGACAACATCGCAAAACTAAAAAATAAAACTGCAAGTGATTTTTTAAAACTGTTAACTATACATTTATAAGTATTTTAAATGATGCAGACAATTTTATTTCCCTAGTTTTGTGCTTGCTTAAAAAACTGTTTTTGTTTGGCCTGCAGAACTGGAGGTAAGTGATTTTAGAATTTAAAAAACAAAATGTGTTGTGCCATAAAATTTTGTTATTGTTTGGGCAAAACAGCTTAGAAATAGTTTGTAAAAGTTCCATACAAAGACAAATGTTTTAGTGAATCTATGATTTTTAAATGGCATGGTGATTTCAAAAAAAGAACATTTGTCTGCAGAATTGGCTCTTAGTCTTAAACCTGACTAAGGAGAAAGTGTTGTGAATGATCAAAATGTTAACACTGTGTGGTTAGTTTTGGAAGAAAATTGGTAAATGACATGTGAAGAGGGAGCAACATCAACTAACATTTTGAAAATGTCAATATTTCACATTTGATACAACAATTTAAAGCTTTGCCATGTTTGTTCCAGATGAGTCCCTTATCACCTTACTAAAAAACAAATACAAAAAAGAATTCACCAATGTTATGAGTAGAAACAAATTCTTCAAAATGATCTTAATTTCCTGAAGCCTATAGTAACAGAGAGTGAAACTTGGATGCATTACTTCAATCCTCTTACCAAATCTGCAACAAGTGTTTGGAAATACTAATTCTCTTCCTGCGAAAAAAATCCAACAAACCAGATTTGCTGAATAGGTCATAATGATTATTGTCTTTGATAATAAAGATATAATCTATCAGCTGGCTGTACCTCCAAAAACCACTGTGAAAGGTGAATATTGCATTTCAGTTTGAAAATTTTTACAATACATATCAAGAAAGCATCATGAAGTAATAGGGAATTGGACATTACTTCACAAAAATGCTCGCCCACATGTTGCTACTTCTATCTACCAATATCTTAGTAAATGTATTAGTAAAATAATGATGCACACTCCCTTTACAATTCAGCACTATGCAATTTCAAACATTGAAGGAGAAGCTCTGTGGCAGGAAATTTAACAAAGATTCTGACGTTATTTCAGCAGTGCAGGGTTCTTTGAAGCAGCTTCCAGGAAAAGGCTTCTCTACTTGTTTTGAAAAATAGGTTGAACTATGAGACTGTTACATGTCTTAAGAGAGAAAGTATTTTGAAAAAGAGTATTTTTTTCTTGTAATTATATTTTTTGAGTTTTTATGATTTTATTTTCAATTTTTATGGAACCTTCTTTGTATGAACATAATAAAATGTATCTATAAATAATGGTATTTTTTGATTAGCCAGGTACCAGTACTATGTATATGTACATATTTTTTCTATGTTTATGTGTATACATATATATATATGTAACACTGGTGCCCGGCTAACCGAAAAGTACCTAAATAATATTTAATATTTATATATAGCTAAACATTACATTACATTTTTCTAGTTTGCTGGCCCTTTTGTCTCAAAACTTAGGGAACATAGGTATGGCAGCTGCTACTACTGTGAGAAATTTAGCTTTAAACAGCTTACCTGCTTTAATGATTGTTACAAGAGTCAGATCGACTCCAGAAGTTTTAACTGTAATACCAGGTAATTTTTTATTTTACTACATATTATTAAAATTATGAAATAAAAATCTGCTTTTTTTCTTTAAAATTCATTTATATAGTCAAACTCTTTGTAATAATGGACTATTTTAGCAATTGAAATCATTTATATACAATCAAGCCCCAAATTAACGAATTTCTCAATTTAGTAAATATTTTTATTATCCTGATAAAAATGGAGCAAAAATACTTCAATTTAGCGATTTACAATCCCAATTTAACAAATAACCTTCAATATCAATAAAATGAAAAATTGGAGAAATTTTCAAATCCTTATATATAAAAAAGTAACAGTTTGGAAATGAGTCAATAAAAATCTGCAGAGATACAGCAAAACTGAAAGAACGTGGTTACCATCAGTAGGGACCTGGTTCTTTCATCTTATTGATAATATCTCACTTTTTGTGATCTTGGTATATCTATGCAGATTTTCATTGATCCATTTCCAAATCGTTACTTTTTTATATGTATAAGGGTTTGAAAATTTCTTCAATTTTTCATTTAAGTTGTTGCTAAATTTGGCAATACATTGCTGAAATTGCTCTACAAAAGTGATGCCAACTTAGCACTATTTCCGGTATTTCGCCAAATTCCCATAGACTCCCTTTTCTTTGGGAGGGGGAGGGGGAGGGGGGAGAAAAAGTTGGTTCTATCAAAATCTTGTCAGTATAAAAAATGTAGATAATATAAAGGGGGACAATAAATTTTTTAAGGGACAGTCAAATATTCAAAAACTATCTGTTTTAGATGTGGATCTTTGACAGAGCTCTGTGTTAAATATTAATTACCTGTCTATTCTAAAAAAAGTAAATTACACTGTCACTGTTGCTGACAATTAATTTTGTGTGCTTTAGGATATTTCTTCGCTAATATCAAGAAAACTACTATGCTTAAAAATATGAAAATTGATGGTGTTATAGATAAATGTTTGATAAACATGCTGAGGCAAACTGTTTTTAAATTGAATAATTATTTTAAGAGTTATTTAATATTAAAGTTTTGCAGTACACATTTTAGGTTAATTTAAGAATATTATTACAGGCGCAGGCAATGCCAGGCAGGCAGCTAGTATTAAAATATTTAGGTTTTTCAATATTTTGAGTTTTATTCATTATTTTGATTAATATTATTTATTCATTATCGGTTTTTAATTATTTTGAGTTTTTAAGTTCTGTATGATGATTAGCTTTATTATATATATTTTTTATAACAATTAATGTACTATATTTCTGCATGTCATTTCCTTTTAGAATTTGGTTAACGTTATCATATGAACTTGTAAGATAATTTTTGATTCACTTATTTTATATATGCATATGTGCATCTATGCATGTATGGTGCATATATATATATATATATGTGTGTGTGTGTGTAGTTACTACTTAGATCACATTGCATGTGACGCCACCTACAACAAGATATGAAGAAAGAAAAGAATCAGATTACTCAAAGATTTACAACAATGCTGAAGGTTTCATCATATAGCTCACTCGTCACCTGTTTAAAGCCTTATACTACTAAGCATGCTTTGTATTGAACAGTCTTCTCAAATTCATTGCTTAGTTATAGATGTTAGGTATTATTACAGTCGAACTCGCTTAATTGTATGCATCAGGTTACACTGAATTGTATGCAATTAAGAGGGGTATGCACTTAAGCGAGGACAGCAAATGACGTTATTAGTTTAGGTTATCATTTGATTCTATGCCACAGAGATAAATGTTAATGAAAAATAACAATTTACACAATAATTTAAAGATTAATTATAATAATAATAATAATTTTAATGAATAATTTATTATTACTTTATACATAACAATGTGTATACCAAACTGTCATGTATTATAATACTATTTACATACATGGTTTAACTTTTCATTATAATTTATGTGATATTAGTGAAGATTAAAAGGAAAGTAAAACAACAAATCTTTGTTTTGAAAATACATCCTTTGAAAATTATAACATATACATTAAATTTTCACATAAATTCATTTATTTTATTATTATTTGTCAACTCATCCTTTATTCTATGCCTACAAAAAAAAAAAAAAAAAAAAAAAAAAAAAAAAAATCCTTTAAGTTTGTTTTTTTCTACATCAGGTATTGCATTTCTCCACTTCCAGTTCTAAATATTGTTCTTTTATTCTCATGCTCGTCCCTATTGTGTTTTCCCCCAATTCTAGGATTTTCAAAGAAATTTCACTGGCATCTTCAGTCGTTATATATGGCCGGCCAGCTTTTAAAAAAATTATGTTTTTTCAAAATCAACATTCCCATGTGCTTCCAAGAATTAAGAGAATAAAGTCTAGTCTTTCACAACAATTTCTGGTCTTCGATTTTATAGATAACAAACCTTTATTACAAAGGAAAACATTTCTGTTCTTAAATTTTTTCCATACATCACATTCACAGGAATTTACAAAATCTGAATTGTGGTATTTTTTGTTATAATATATTACAATAAAACTGTTTTTTTAATATTTACCTTATAGGGATCATTTCTGTTCCATGGCTTTCTATGCATATAAGCAGGGTATGTAATTATTTGTTACCTGATTAACTGGAGTCGATTATGTTATGTAGTCACATACAAGACTTTGAATGGTTTGGTTTGGGACTACTGAATCCTCATTATCCAAATCTATATTAGTTTTAAGAACAAGAGCAATATACAAATTAAAACCTTGTTTGTGTCAAACAGATCAGAATTAAACTTGATTTTATGTTTTTTACAAATTCTCGACTTCAATTAAACATCTGAAGCGATCAAATTTTTCTTTGTCATAAATGTCTGTCGACTTCCCTGTTGGTCTGGGTACACATTTTTCTAGCTAACTTCTCATAAAGAGGATACAGTTAGGGATTGACAATTGTCACTGGATTTGGAATTCATATCCTCCTCCTCGTTAGATTGCAAATTTGACTATACATTAGAGGAACCTGAGGTGACCTCAGGTTCAATCTCAAGAACTTGCTTTGATTAATTCATAATACCATCAATAAAAAGGTCATTAACATCTAGGACTGTCACTTTTTCACTATGTTTAGAACCTAGTTTAGCTTTTAATTGAAAGTTAGATTCAATATATGTATAGATTCAAAAATATGATTCGATTCTGGAACCTTAATGTTTGTTGGTATCATCTTGTTCTGAAAGCATATCTTACGAGTACAGTCCACCCGTAACGAGAAAGACCGTGAAAAATATCTTTCTCCCCGTGGTCACTATAGAATCGGACTCGTCCACTTTATTTTAGGGTGACCGCAGTACTGTTGACTTCTTTTGTATGTACTAAGAGCAAAAAAAAAGGGGAGATTATCACAATCTTCGGATTTGAAACCACCTCTGTCAGTTGGTATCTTCCGAAGAAGCAACCCCTCTCAGAATTTTTCTCCTGACGGTAGGTCAGTATGCCCCCATCTAACTTTAGGTCTCTTTTGCTTAGGGATACCTACATATGTAATTACAGGGCTGTTTTTGTATTTTATTTGTACTACTGTTTTAAAAAAGGAAGCATTTTAGTACATTTCTCCTGCATATGCTGCCAAAGCATATGTTTTTTTTTTTTTTTTTTTTTTTTTTTTGGGGGGGGGGGGGAGTTGTGCGTTGTGCGAGATAGATATAAAAAGTAGCTACCCATGCCGGCCCTATAAGAATCAAAAGGTCTTATATGTTTTACTGATTGTTTACTATCCCCATATAACTCAAAAGGAATTATCTAAGAGCCTTAGGAGAAGCTCTATTTTAGATATATACAAAATACCTTACAGCTTCTGACTAAAGATTGCTCTAGCCTGTTAATTACTGTCTACATAAATCTTTCTGATGTGCTATTCTGGATTCTCGGTCTAAATATATAGAAATTGTTTCCACATTATAAAGCTTAGTCTGAATATCAAGATTTTGGTCAGCAATATAACTTTTCTGTAATCTAGAACTTTATGAATTTCATTCTCGAGCTAATTATCGCAATTTTTTGATGCATAATTTAGCTTATAATTAAGATTTGACTATTTGGATATTAGGTTAAAAATAATTCAAATTAAGTGATTAAAAGAAAATTTAAAATATATTTAGTTTATATGATGTCCTTAATGTTTTTTGAATGTATATATAATTTAGATGATGGCTTGTTTGTGTCATGTATAATAGAACTAAAGATTTAAAAGAGTAAACTACCTTTATAATTGTTGTTGGTATATTACAAATATTTTGGAAAATCTGTCATATATTCCAGTAATTCTATAATCTGTCATAATTCAGTAACAATTTTTAAAAGCTTTTATTTATTGGAAGACGCATAGCTACAATTACTTTTTCAAAGAGTGGGTTGGAGAGAAAGTTTCAAAATTTCCCAACTTGAATCAAATTGTTCCAATTTTGAACTAAAATGATATGCACAGTGTGTATAATAATGATACATATGCATAAAAAATTCTGAAACTGAAAACATAAGAATTATAATTATTGATTTGTTTAATAAAAAATTAAACATCTTTAAAAAAAAAAAAAAAAAAATTATATATATATATATATATATTAATTATGTTAGTCGTCAAAGAAGCTCATCTGATTATAACATTGTCCATTTTAATAAATTCCCCTTATTTCACTTCCATATTTTAAAAGCAGTATTCTGTCAAGTTTGTCTTCACTCAATAATTTAAAATAAATTTATTAAAATTTTAGTTGACTAAAGAATATTACATTAGATGAAGCACTTTAAAAATGAGCTGCAGTGATTGTTAAACTGCACTTGGCCTGACTCAAATAGTCTTTGAATTTCGTGCATGAGTGAAAAATTTAAGTGAGTCAACATCCGGTTTGAACATAAATCAAATATTATTTTCACTTGACTCTGGAAGTCATGTACATTCAATTTCTCATATTCAGGAGGGAACATTAATAATGAAATGTATATTAAAATTTTCACAAAATATTTAGATACTATAGCTCATTCTTAGTGAAGAAACTAGGTTTATCACTAATCATGATTTAGTAATGTTCTCTGTTACTTTGTTTATTAACTTCAAAACCTACCTCCTCCTGTAGGCCAAGTCAGCAGGGATTTTTTTTTTTTTTTTTTTTTTTTTTTTATGCAGCTTTAAAGGCACAACGCTGAATTTTTGGTTCTAAATTTCATAAACACATATAAAGATAAGTGAACAGGAATTATATTTCCACACACAAGCAAAAGTAAAATGTAAAATATGACAAATTTATGAGAACCAATGACTTCTTGTATTCATGTTTGCTCATGTAAAACTTTTTTATTGATAGCAAGAAGTTAACCAATTTTTCTGGCAAATATTGTTGTTTTATTGTTGTTGTGGGTTTGGTCAACTTTAATTATTTCAAGTTCATGTTGACATAATTTGTTAAATGAAAAATTCTTCCCATTTCAGAAAAAAAAAAAAAAAAAAAAAAAAAATCAAAATTGCTTTAAAAACTTAAAAATCCCAAAGAACAAAATTTACTGCATTGGGCTAAAAGATTGAAATCGAGTTCTGTGTATGAATGTCAACAGAAGAGCTTGAAAAACAAGGATAAATGCTAAAAATCAAATAAAATCTTGAAGGGGGGGGGGGGGGGGAAGCGATATTGAACTGAAAGATTGAAATGGTATTGATTCCTTTTTTAAAGCTCAAAAAATCACTACAAAACATGAAAGAATTCTGTAAATCACCTAAAAAACCTGTAGGAATTTAGAATAAGTTTCATTTAATTTAGGACAAAATTTAATATATTGGGCCAAAACATTGCAACCAAATTCCTTTAATGAATGTGGATAGGAAAAAATACTTATATACCACTAGGAAAAAATACTTATGATAATGATAAAAATACCTATGCATAAAAAAATTGTAATTTTTTAAAGTTATTTTAAAAAAAAGAAAATGCCTCAAAAATCTGAATTTCCCAGCACATAACTCAAATTCCTCAACTCTTCGCTGAAATTTCCTAACTCTTAGCTCAAAATTCCCAAGTTTGCATACATTGGGGGGGGGGGGGGAGTTGCCTTCTCCCTTACCAATAACTTTCAATGGCAACATCTCTGTTTATAGAAAAAGTACCAGCAATGGGAAAATAACTGAATTTATTTAGTTTGTTTTCAAAAAGCATTCAATCTATCATGTTTGACAGTCAGCATCTGCTTACACTTTTACTAATACTGCTAAAATTGACTTATTAATATTATTTTAAACTAAAAAAATATTTTTTTTCTTTTGTAATTAGTTTGTTTTATAATTAGTTTTTTTTCCTTCTATAATCAGGTAATGTTGGCTTAGATGACTTAATGACTCGTTTAATTCATGCAGTCGAAGTTTTCAACAGTGAAATGCAATCAGAAATGTGGGAAGAAGTAAGTAGTTGTTTTGAAGTTTTTTGGATTACTAATTCATTAAATATGTTATTTTACATTTGAAATCTTTATGATATGATTTATTGAGATTTATAAGTATCTATAAGTTGGTAATAAAATAATGATGAAACAGTGGATCCTAGATAATTCAAACTAATAAGAAAGCCCCAAAAGTTTTGCATTTTTGCTAATGCAAACATTTTCATTAATGTGAACTTATTTTTATCACATTGGTTAATTTAATGTAATAATTTAATATTATCTGAAAATGTAAAACAAAAATTCATTATTTTTTCAAGTGTGTAAAATATTTTTAAATAGAATCGTTGATTTCTGAAGCGTCAAGAGTATCTATTTCATTAATCTACTGCATAATACCTCTCCCCCCCCCTTCCTCTAACTAAAAAAAAAAAAAAAATAATAATAATAAATAAATAAATAAATAAAAATATCAGTTTTAAAACACTTTTTTTTAATGCTTACCCTATCATACATAACAAATCAGAATGTTACTAAAATCATTATTCATGACTTCCTTAACAAATAATAAAAGTTCAGGTCTTATAAATTGCAATTATTACAAGCAACATTGATTTCATTTTGCATGCACTTTGTTCAAGGGTGATTCTCGTCCAAAAAGTCTGAAAATTTAAGGCATCCTCTTCCGAAAATTTGAAATTGGGTTATCAGTTCTGAAAATTAAGACATTAAAAAATAAAAAAGGCAGAAAAAAATATTTGGGATGGAAAACAAACTTGTTCTCAATATCTAATACCCTGTTATTGTACATTAACCACAAGTGATATTTCTATGGATATTAATAGTTCGAATTTCCACACCCAGTAGTTTATGGAAAAATAAACAGAAAAGCATTATTGCTCACCGCTAATGCCTTTTGGTGTTTACTTTTATCAAGCTGCATTGACATCACTTGAAGGCTGGAATGGGGTCAACAGACTGTTCGGGCGTTAGATACTTTTACTTTATTTGTTAATTGATCATTATGAAGCTCAATATTTCTATATTTCCACAGATTGTTTAATTGATATTCTTGCTATTTACACATATTCGTGTATCACAAGGCCGTAACGTGTAAAAGAATTATAACCAGGTTAATTGAATTACCCGAAACAAAGAAATAGAAACTATACACTAATAAACAAACTGAAATTAACAAGAATGATTTATTGAAAGAAGAATATTAATGGATACATGTCCAAAAATACTATTATGAAATGATCATGAAAGTTTGCATTGCAATAAAAATGTTAATGCTAAATGAAAGATGGAAAGCCTCAAAATGTATTAATGCAATTTAGAAAATAATAGTAAAATATTAAGTGCTCGGAAAATCATGAGCTCGCTTATCCAATAACCAGATCCTGGACATCATCGCTTTCGCTGCTCACTCTCCTCTCCTAGAATAAATCCCTTCCAAAATCCTTCACTCACTCAAATATCATGTACACTAACTCCTTTTTCAAAACCTCCAGTGTACCTAACTCTCTGCTTACCCCATTAAAAGTATTAATTGGCACGGTCACCATTGTTCGGGCGTTAGATACTTTTACTTTATTTGTTAATTGATCATTACGAAGCTCAATATTTCTATATTTCCACAGATTGTTTAATTGATATTCTTGCTATTTACACATATTCGTGTATCACAAGGCCGTAACATGTAAAAGAATTATAACCAGGTTCGTTGAATTACCCGAAACAAAGAAATAGAAACTATACACTAATAAACAAACTGAAATTAACAAGAATGATTTATTGAAAGAAGAATATTAATGGATACATGTCCAAAAATACTATTATTAAATAATCATGAAAGTTTGCATTACAATAAAAATGTTAATGCTAAATGAAAGATGAAAAGCCTCAAAATGTATTAATGCAATTTAGAAAATAATAGTAAAATATTAAGTGCTCGGAAAATCATGAGCTCGCTTACCCAATAACCAGATCCTGGACATCATCGCTTTCCTTGCTCACTCTCCTCTCCTAGAATAAATCCCTTCCAGAATCCTTCACTCACTCATATATCAGGTACACTAACTCCTTTCTCAAAACCTCCAGTGTACCTAACTCTCTGCTCACCCCATTTCTATCTTTCTGATATTAACATAAAGACATCCCTTTCCACCCTAATATTAACATTATCCAACCAATTACTTTCGTTTTCTTCTAACTCTTTCTTGGATTGGATACGTTCATATTCATTCATAAATTCCCTAATATTTCTATATTCTATATCTTTTAATATTACCCCTTTATTATTATTAGAAGGTAAATACCATTGCTCGCCCCCTTTGCGGTATAACCTTTCATCTTTCTAGATAATGTACGATCAAGCCCCCTTTGCGGTATAACCTTTCATCTTTTCAGATATTTGTGCGGTGTCGAGAAAATGTACGGATATCTGCTTTGAAATTTGTTCCCGTGCAATAAATAAACTTTCGAATTGACGTAGTTACAGGTATATGTTTCGACAATACTAGAGACCCTTTCTCGCTTTCTTGCTACTAACAATTGTGCTTAAAATTCTTATTTCACCTGATCTAGGTTACAAGGACTAGCGATACTTTCATCAATAGATGTATATGTAAGGGGTCTAAATTTCCCTTCTTTTCAGCTAACATCTGTGCATAACAAAAATGCCTTTGGCAAAATACTTTGTATTGTGGTTACTCAACGCGGCACCGCTTTGATTCTTTAAATAAATTATTTTTCTTTGCGCCATCCAAACCTAAAATATTACTCTGTTCACCTACCCACATTCCTTGAATTATTCTATTCCATTTATCTGAATTTATCTTCGAAGGACTGAAATTTGCTGGACTTTGTCTCAGCAAGACGTGTGAAAGTAGGAGTCTGACTCCTGCTTAAAGAAAACAGAAAGTTGTGGTTGTTGCCCCCCCCCCCCTTTCAACCGTTTAAATAAAAATAATCTATCGACGCTTTTTTCCCTGGTCCATGGACTGGGCAGAATTGCATACAAAAAGAAAGAAAAGAATAGAATTAGAATATTGATTCTAATTAAAAATTTGGAGGTTAAGACTATTCTAAAATCTGTAGTAGCTGCTTTCTGACACATTTCTGAATGTAATTTAGTATGGAAATGCATGAAATTGGCAGGTGTTCTTCAGAAAGTAAAACTATATAATAGAATAGCATTTTCTATTTCCTAACAAAGTCAAAAATCTTTCAGAAACAGCAATAAAATTTTGCATTTTGAGTTGAATTTTCGGATGCGAGAATGTGAGAAAAAAGAAAATAGATCGCCACATTACAAAAATTGCTCATAACCAGGCATGATATTCTTCCATGGATCTGCTAGTTCCTGCTTTTTTCTCATTTTCTGTTTTTCTGCCTTTTTTTTTATATCGTAAAAAGAAACACGGAAAAACATGAATTTCGTCAAAAAATCACATAAAAAAATATTATTTTCATCAAATTTTCACGGGGAAAAAAATGCTATTTTTGTCAAAAGATTACAAGAAGTCACAGTTTTCATGAAAAGATTGCGGAAAAACACTATTTTCGTCAAAAGATCGCAAGAAAACACAATTTTTTTTTTTCAAAATAGATGCGAGAAAAATGGGATTCTTGTCAAGAGATTCTGAAAAATTGTGATTTTAGTTGACATTGTGAGAAAAAAGCATCTTTCATCATTAGATTGCGAGAAAAATGCATCTTTAATCAAAAAATCACGAGAAAAAACGTGATTTTTGTCAAAAGAACGAGAAAACATTATTTTCATCAAAGGATTGCCAGAAAAATGTGATTTTTGTTCAAAAGATTACGATTAAAACATGATTTTCGTCATAAGATCGCAGAAAAAAAGGCAAAATTCCTGTAAGAATCGCAGAAAAAACGATATTTCTGTCAAAAGATTGCAAAAAAAAAAAAAAAATATATGAATTTTATCAAAGGAATGTGTAAAATTTGTTGCAAGTTAATGTTTTCAAAAACTTTTTTGCAGTTGAGTGGCAAATTAAACATTAGTTTGCCATGCTTGTTAAATGATCTTTGAACTGAAAACATGTTAAAATTTGAATAGAACAAAAAGCTAAGATTTCTGCGTAAAACATTGCATCAGAAGTACAAACTTAAAATAGAAATTTTCATTTCAGAATTACTTAGCAGTATTTGCATAAATTGATTCACTCTGACCCCCACTCTTTTTTTTCCTCAAACAACAAAAATAAATAAATAAATAAAGTAAAATACAACAGGCTTTAAACAAAAATATTGGCAATTTTGTTGCTAATAAAAATTGCCTTTAACGGGCGCTATTTAAAATAATTTTTCATTTTCTGGTTCATGTGCTTTTCCTCTTTTTTTAACTTTTTGCAATCTCATGCCTGCATAACTCAATAAATAATTTATTAAAAAACAGAAAGCCCATTCAACTTTTTAAGATATGCCAGAAGTTTTCGCGTTTAGCAGGGAACTGAGAACCACCTTAATGGAGTTTCTATAAAAAAGAAGGTAAGAGGGACTGATAATTGGCCTTTTCCCCCTCCGTAATTATTCAAGGATATGCTGAAATCTGATTATAACTGAAGATATCATATACTTTTTTTAATTGAAAAAGGATTGGAAGGGAGAAAATACAGGTTGGTTGTTATTACTGCAAAAGAAATTAAAGCTCCAGTATTTATTATTATTATTTTCCTTTTTTAAGAAATTAAAGCTTGTTTATGCCACTATATTGAAAATACTGTTGTTAAAATAGCTGTTGGATTCCTTCATTCTTTTGTAACAAACTATATTTAAAATGATTAAATCATATTTTTGTTATTAATCTACTTATAATAAAATGCGTTCTGGAGAAGTGTGTGCAACGGTTCCAGGATTCGCCACTCCTATCTGTGAATGGACCCTAGCAATACGCCACGTTAGGCTTAATGGAAAACAAATGCAGACATATGACAGCTGAAAGATAATTTCTTTTACTTAAAATAACGTTTAAACAGCATATTTTTCTATAAAACATGTATATCATATCCAATTAGAATGTATTAGGCTCCAAATTAAAAATAAGTAATTGTAAACATCAGATTACAATATAAACAAACGAACTCTGTTGCCATTCAGATTTTCCAAATCTTGAAACAAATGAATGACTCTTTGAACGCATTATTTAAAAAAAAAAAATACATGTCAGTTATCTAATTCTGTTCTTAAAATATTTATAAAATCATATTAAACTCTTTAAATAATTTGATTTTGTTTAAAACTGTCAAAAACTCTTTTTGCAATCATCTATTGGCAAATAATATAAAGAATCGAACTTTGTAATAAACACGAGTTAATGTTCGGCATATCAAAAAGTTAATGTGATATTTTCAGAAATTACATTTCACTTTGCTAATAATTAATCGAGATCTAAATCAGAAGCATGCATTTTTAAGAACTTTTCACTGTTTCTAAAATCCAGAATTCTGATTGATTAGTCACGTTTCGCTATCAGCGAAAGTAACCTGGTATTCTTCTCGCAAAAAATGTAGTGAATCAATAACGTTTGAGAATCGTTCAATCAAAATTATTTGTACTTGAGAACGCACGTGTGTTTGTTGATCTTTTTGAACACGCGGTAGATTTATATATTTTCAAGTAAATCGTTGTTTCTGTAATTTAACGATAATTTTAGCAATGCCTGATAAAAATGATGAAACGCCGATTGAACGTAGACGGCGATTAGCTCGCGAAAGAAAATCGAGATGGCTTGCTCGACAATCACAAGCAACATTGGATCGTTTAAGGGAATAAAATCGCGAAAATCTTCGAAGTCAACGAGCTGAGATCAGAGCCAGTCAACAAATCGCTGTCATATTTTTTGGCTAACTCTTTAATTTATAAATATCACTGCAAAACTTCAGCATAAAAAACTAACTTATATAGTAGTTAGTGTTGACTTACCATAAGCTTGGCATGCCATAGTGCTTGGCAGCCCTTTTTAATTAATTAATATATCCAGCGGCTCTTTTTCATCAACTTATGTACATGATGGCCCTTACTGTAATTTTTTTTTTTTTTTTTTTTTTTTTTTTTTTAAATTACAAACACGATTTCAAAAGGAGGGTAGTTTTTCAAGACTTTTTGACACTCAGTCGACAACATTTGGAATTTTTCTATAGGCAGTCAACAAATCTCATGAATATATAGTATTATTTCATTGTTGCAACACTTTGCCATTCAAGAAATGTTAAAATTTATATTCTACTATTAATTAAAAAATATATACTTGCCAATATTCAAATTTACAATTTTTTGTCTTTATTTATGGAAAAGGTGTCATATGAGAAATAGATACTTGCATTAATCAAGTTTACAATATATTTGTTATTATTTATGGTATAGCTGCATGAATTTTCTGTTGTATTTGATGTGTTAATATTTTGATATTGTTTAATATTTTTGCTGAACTTTATACTAAAAGGTAATTTTTTTCTTCATAGCCAGTATTATGTTGAATGTAAACTTTGTCAGATAGTAGTGTGTTTACAAAAAAATATAATTTTTCTAGAGATTCTTTTTTAGAAAAGTTTTGTTGCTATTATATTACCAATAGAATAAATTCTCTAATTGCACCTAAAATTCTGTAATTTTTGGTATGCTTTCTTTCTTTTTTTTTTTTTTAATCAAAGTTTTATTTTATTACTGGAATGCTTTGTTACTCAACAGATATTAAAATTTATCTTCTACTATTAAATAGATGCTTGTCAATATGCAAATTTACAATAATTTTGATTTATTCATGGAAAAGCTATATACAATTCATAAGCATGAATTTGCTGTCGTATTTTATATTTAAAACTTTTTATATTTATAAATATAACTGTGAAACTTCACCATAAAAAACTAACTTATATACTAGTGTTGACTTGAGGCAAGTTTGGCATGGCATAATGCGTGGCAGCCCTTTTTAATTAATTTATATATCCAGATGCTCTTTTTCATCAACTTATGTACATAATGGCCCTTACTGTCTTTTTCTTTCTTTTTTTCCAAATAACAAACATGATTTCAAAAGGAGGGTAGTTTTTCAAGACTTTTTGGCACTCAATCGACAACATTTGGAATTTTTCTACAGGCAGTCAACAAATCTCACGAATTTCATGTTCTTGATCAACGAAATTCATATTTTCTCTGTGCATGATAAGTGAAATTCACATTTTTTATCTCTATGCAATTGACAAAATTCATGTCTTCTGTGAGCATGATCGATGATATTTAAAATATTTTTAAAATAATGACTGACAAAATTCTCAACTTAAGAATTTCCTATATAAATAGCTATGGTATTGGTTATCTATATAACAAAATTCATAATTTTTAACTGGCTCGATAAAACTTGCAATTTTGCCATGAGAGAAGATGTCAAAATTCAAGGTTTTTTTTTTCTGCCATCCATGACAAAATCTGCAATTTTTTTAAATTATAAATTTAAGAAATTTGCAGACCACATACTTACATAACCCATCGTGGGTCACAGGTTCATCCCTACCATTGTACTATTAACCTAAACAATCACTTAAAATAACATAATTTTAATCGTTAGTGTAATCATTAAACTATTTGTGAAACTCAATTTGATTTTGCTTATGTAACATTATGATTAACAATGTGATGTGTTAGAAATTCATTGATAACACATTTCACAAAAACTTTTGTACATGTTTTTATGTTTTATGTTTTGTCCATTTAAATTTGTTGAACTATATCGAAAATTGAATGTTTAGTTAACATCCTGTCATTTTTGACAGGGGTTATATACTAGTCTTTATAATAATAAAGAACTTTCTCATACATGCTGTATTATCATGCAAATTAAATTATGAAAATACCACTGGTGTTGTTATATTTTTGTTGGTATCATTACTTTAGGAATCTTCTCAGATGTATTTACTTTTATGAGATTTTAATTATAGAATTTTGATTCATCATTTGAATTATTAAAACTTATTATTTTTCTTTAGGAAGAAAGGGAAGCTCGAGAAACAGTTAAAAGAGAGCAAGATGCAGCTTATGAAGCATCTTTGCTTGCTGATAGAGCTAAGGTTCTATGTTTTTGAATTATTATAGTATTTATGTGTTTTCTACAGCCATTGTGTAAATGGAGTGCATCCCCACAAAATATCAATACTTTCAGATACTATTACAACACATATTTTAGATTTACTTCTCCCATTTTCCTTCATTTCTATTTGTTTTCAGTACCCTTTTATATGATAGTAGTCCAATACTTTTTTTTACAGTTTTTCGCCTATTTATATTACATTTATACAAACGAGGTAGAACTTGTCAAATCGTGACGAAAGAAAATGTTTAAAAAGGAACTGTTTCATTGATTTATAACAAACATACAAAATTAGTTACAGTAAAATGCATCTTATTTTGGCAAGTCTAACTCTTAAACAAATCACATTAAACGTAAAGTTAACAAAATACTATTTCTATAAAACTCATTTATAGAAATTGTTAAAATTAAACTTTAATCATATACGTAAGCAGTAAAAAATAATAAAGGTGTGTTATTATGATAAAGTTTTTATGCTAGAATTCCAAAATGAAAAAAACAGCAAAATTTATTCAATTTCGACACATCCCCGTGAAATCTAAACCCAGCATCATTTTCACCATATCAAAATTTACAAATGTACATTTCATATCTGTATTTAACTTTTCAAAAACAAAAAAATGGCATTTTAATTTTATCATTTGGATTCTAAACTTGAAGCCTCAATGTTATTAGCTTAAACAGATATTAAACTGTTGATATTCTTTTACGTGTAAATGAAATTTTGTAAATAAAATTCAAATCCACCGGGTTTTATAACAGACGATATTTAAATTTCACTTTTTTTCCCTTTTAATGAGAAAATGGCAACATAAAGATACAGTAATCAATTTTTTTTTCTTCTGCTTTTAATGAAAATGGAGTATGTTTGTTGCCATAATTAGAAAAAAAGGCATTAAAAACAACAAAAAAATTAATATTTCAAAAATAAATTAAGATATAGTTTTCGAACAAATTGCATTCAAAAGTGCAATTTTTTTCCTATATGATGATGTAAAAATGAAATTTCATTTCAAATTTCAAAGTGTTGCCATTCACAAAATGATGTATGCATTACGCACAGATACGTTTGGCCTTATAACATAAGATATATAATCCAATTCATGTCCAATCAGTGTTCTCGCTGTCGCTCGCCAATGCACCAAATTGCGACCAAATTCTTCATTTGGCGAGTAAACAAGCGATTAGAATCGCCAAATTGCTAGTGCTCAATTTTTGCTTTTTCTTTTTCGTTTTTCATACATATGCATATATATTTGATGTATACATATTTTTTATATTTGTAGCGTATAGTTGAAATTAGATTAATAACAATCGCTATCACAGTTATAAAAACTTGGGTTATTTTAGAACATATTGAAAAAAAGGAAACACATTAAAGAATTAAAGGCCTTTTTTTTGTGCTACACGGCGAATTTATTTTGCTAATACTTTTTTCATTTGGCGAACGTTTTTTATTTTTAATTAGCCAAATTACTAATGATTGTCAAATGTCAGCGAGAACACTGTGTCCAATTAATATGAGATTAGATTTGGCCGAGTGTCAGTTTTTAGAACTAATTTTCTGTCTCCTTGGAACTTTATATATTTTAATTAAAAAAATTGCTTACAAATAATTAACTGAAAACATTATCAGACTACGAGAAGTTTTTCTGTATGAATACAAATCTAGAGCATCACTGGTCTAAACAAAAGATATGATCTTGATGAACAAAAGTTTCAAAATAATGACATGGATTTATATCTTCTCTTAAATGTCAAGCTTCTCTTTGAGAATTTTAACTCCCAGACGTTTGATTTTGAAAATTTACATGTAGGATGACAGTTGTGATTTTTAGTTTCTTTTCAGTACAAAAATTGCTAAGTTAGCTTTCTTAAAGTAACCAAACATAATACAGAATGAAATTTCCAGTTTTTTATTGAATAGAAGATTTTAGCTTTGTAAAACAATTTTGATTTTGTATCTTCATAAGTTGCAAAGAAAGATAAGAATTTTTAAATGTCCATAAATCTGATGTTACAGAAGTAAACCTGTATAGCTGTCAAGCAGCATTGAAAAACATACTTTTTTGTAAATATACTTCTTTTTTTAGACTGTTTTTCCTTAAAATTTGTAATAATCAACATTTATGAGAGTATCTGTCTGAGAGGAGTTTTATTTAAATCTAACATCTGTTTTCTTATGTAAATTAAAAAATGTATTTTTCTCAAATAGCTTTTCATACATCATGCTTCTTTTTCCTCAAACTTCACATATTTTTTTCTTAATAATGATTTCTAAACTTGAATTAAAAATATGTTCACAATAAGGATTATTTCAAATATATCTCAGTAATGAAACTATTAAATATCTAACATTTATTCTTTGACTGACTCTAAAATATTTATTTATTGAAGTTGCCTAAAAGTTTTAATTTATTTTCAAGGTATGTGTATAAGAATTGTTATACAGACATGTTACTTTTCCATGGAAATGTAAAATTCTGTTTTTCCAGCACAGAATTTTATTGTCCCTGGAACTGATGCAAATATGCATTCAAATTTGTTGACATTTTTGTTAGGGGGGGGGGAGTAGTAATAGCAAATAAAATACAACAAAAATGAGAGTACAAATTGTGTCAAAATTGAGCAGATTTCTTCAAAGGGTCACAGGAAAAGCAAAAATTCTTCAAAGGATTGCTGAAAAAATGCAGATTTTCTCCGTAGGATTGCTAAAAAAAATCTGACCCCACCCCTCCCTTTTTACTGAAGAATTGCTGAAAAAACTCAGATTTTCTCAAAAGACTTTAAAGCCATGAAAGTTCAGCATTTTTTCTTTTGGCGAGCTATATCTGTATATAGCATTTTTTAAGTTTTCTAAAATTACTTCAAAATTCTCTTTATTCTTTATCATTTATCATTCTTTATCACTTTATATTGATTCTTTATCAGTTTTTTATTAATTGAAGCTAATCAGTAGAAATGTAAACTTAGCATATTTAATCAGCACATAAACTAAAAAAAGTTGACATTCTAGCTAATTTTTTATTAATAATTTTATCCCATGGAACACTGATAGTCTCAGCTGTTTCACAAAATATATCTTAATTATTGTGAAAAATAGAAATACAGTTTAAATTAAAAAAAAAAAAAAAAAGTGTACAGCTTTTAAAAATTCTGATATAATTACTCAGATGGAGTTTGGTGCAATATAATAGAAATGTAAAAGTAGCAATGTTAAAAACATCAATAATTTTACCAATTTTTGTATGCATTTCTCACTACTTCGGTCCCATTTTCCTTTTGTCTATTACTTGCAATCCTCCATTTTCCTATTGGTTATTAAACCTTGAATCCCCCATCTCTCTTATATATGTGAGCAATTTTCCATCATCTTTAGAACTAAGGACAGTAAGCTGTACGTTACCAAAAGTGGTATGCTTATAATTTAAAATAATTGGTGCTTTTACATTTCTACTTCTGGTATAGTCTCTACAAAAGAGTTAAGTTCCATCAAATAAAAACCCCAATTTAGGTAGACCGATAGATAGAAATAAATATTAAATGGGAAATAATAATAATAATGTCTAAATTTTTAAATATAAACCATTGAAAGCTAAATGGTGCACTTTTATTGTATTGAATTACCTTTAAGATTTCTTGTGGCAAAGATTACTTGCTGTTTGTTCTAGTAAATAAAATCATTTAATTGTATGTGATTAGCTTTATACTAAAATATATTTTGTATAGTTCAGACGATTAAAAAAAAAAATCCAGTTGCAGTTAAAAAATATATAAGAAAGTATCATTTAAATGTTGCTGTTAAAAAATGTTTCTAAAATTAAAAAAATTATTATTAATTATTTTCAACATACACTGCATTGAAATTTAGAATTTTTTCATGTCATGTCTATTTTTGTTACAAATTATATAGAATTTTTGTTGTTGTTATTTTTAAATATCCAATTTATATTAGATTTTTCTTAACACAGGAGGAAGCTCGGCGTCAAGAATTTGAAGTAAAACAGAAGCAAGAAGAAGAGGAAATGTTAAAGAAAGAAGAAGAGGAGCAGATGAGGCAGCAAGAAGAAGCTTTTAAAGATGTTTGTATTTTTTCATATTATATATTGTATATTGATGTATGTATTGCATAATTTTTTACACAAATTTGGTTATGTTTATGCTGAGCAACTTAATGAAATCAATCTTGTCCTTAATTCAGAATTCAGTTTTATTTTTAGATTGTAAACTAGAGGTAATTTGCTGTATCTATTTAATGAATACCAAAGATGTGCTTCCAGTATTCAATTATAATGCAGTGTTTTAGCTCTATTCTTTTTTGCTGTAGTATATAATCTTTTACTGAATTACCAACTATGGTTTTCTATAGTTAAGTCAAATATACATATTTTGAACCAGCAAATTTATCAACAAAACATTATAAGTTATATTTACTTGATTTCACTTATTAAATAAAACTAGATGCCTCTGGAGATCAGTTTGGTCTCCTTTAAATGTATGCTAAACAGTGCATTATGTTACTTTCATTCTTCAGTTTATTTACTTAGCAATCCTTCTCTAAATTCAAAGATTCTTATAGAGAAATCAAAAATTCCTTGCGATCTTGATAACATTTCATGCATTTTTTGTTATGTATTTCATATTTTTTCACAAACATCACTTAATTTTCATAGTTGTAAAAATGAATGAAATTTCAAGTGTTTAAACTGAGATTTGTTCACAAGTTATCGAAATTGAACATACTTTTACCTAAACATGATGTTACTTTGATGTTATTTTTTAATATTAAGAAATTTGTTAAAATTTTTCAAACCATGCATTTATAATGTTTTTCATTATTTAATAATTTAATAATGACTGCATATACTTTTATATTTAATAATTTGATGTCTGAGTTCATAAATATGACAATAAAGTAACATAACTAAGATACAGTGCCTAGAAGATAACTAAGGTAAATAGCAAATTAAAACCTTCAGGAAAACAAACTTTAAACAAATGTTAGCATCATCAGTTTACATGCTATGACATCATAAGAATATCTTCTATGTCCATTCATTGTTGGAAAATTTGCTTTGTGAATTATTATCTTCATGGTTTCATATTTTTAAACATTATGTGAATGAATCTCTTACGGTTGTTATAAAGTCAGATAATATGTTGCTAACCTAATTTCAGTAAAGTTATCGTAGAATATATTTTTTATTTGAAAGTAAATTAGAAACAATGTTTTATGTTTAAATGAAATATTTGACACAAATGTCATATACACACCGGGTTTGGCGCAATATTTTTTTATAACAATTTAGCAAAAACTTCATTTTTAAATAACAATTACACACGTATTTTAAAATTATTTTCTATTATTTGAAAAAGAAAATAACAATGAATAAACAATATTTTATACAATGACAATGTAGAACAATACAATTTATGTCACTATAAAAAAGAAGAAAAAATTTGTAATAAATAAATAACAATATCCAAGTCACCATGTCAGGCAAAATAACACCAATTAGATATGCCAGTATGTATACGACATCTGTTCCAAATATTTTAGTTTAAGTTATTATTACGATTAATTATTTATTTAGCTACTTTTCCACTACAGGCATTTTTTTTTTTTTTTAACTTTGTGCAATTTGTTACATTATGGCCATGGGGAAAAGTCTTTTCAAATGAATTTTAAAGATGTTACACCCTGTCAAACATATTAAAAGTTATATGCATTTACAAAGTGCACTAAAATATGCAGTGAAAATAATGGTATTATTCATTTACAGGGCCTCACAAAAGAATTCCATTACGTAATGGTAAAAGCAGGAATTGTTTGGGACATAGTTTAATTATATTGGGCTTTTTTGTGCATAATAAAATTGATGTACATCACTGAGGCTTAATACAAATTATTTCATGCAAAATATGAAGTTTATAGCATTTACAGGGATGCACAAAAGTACATATGATGGCTGATGGATGGATGAAATCTAATTTTAGTTATAAATGTGCTTTTAAGTAAGTTATGCATATTTATGCTGAACTGCATTCAGTTTACTAAGAAATGTTTGTAGAATATAGATAGAATGATATACAGGGCCACACAAAAAATTGGATACACAATGCCTACATATAATAATTTCTGGAAATGTGATTTCAATAATTTTGAGAATATTTTAGTTTGAATTAAATTTTAGATAAATGCTGGCATGTAATAAAGGTACTAAGTAAACTGCAGTGCTGAAAAAAAGGTATTAAAATATGTTTCCGTCTATTAGTATAAATTGGTAGAAGAGAAATGTCAACCCTTTAGGCATTTTCCTACTAAACTAAATTTTCCCTTTGTATAGTATATATCAACCGACAGATCAAATACAGGGCTGTTCAAAAGTATTGGAATACATATTTGGCTATGGACAGTAACACCTTATCTCCCTAAATAATGAAGTTTTTGTTAAAAATTTAAAGAAGTGTTGGAAAATGTTTCATAATGTATGCTTAATGCACGATTTTTCTTACTTGTTTTTTATTTTCATTTGTTTCGCCCTCAAGTTTTGTTCCAATACAGTAAAAAAACAAAGTAGGAAAAGTTTGGAAAAAACACACACACACACACACACACACACACACACACACACACACACTTAGAGGTAGTTCAAGCTTGATGAAGTTAGGCAATTTCCCTTAAAAACATGGAGGAATTGACAAAAGAAGAATAAACCAAATTGCTAATTTTTATTATGGTAATAAATTAATTTCATATTTTATATAACACAAAATACACCTTATTAAGCATTAAAAAGTTCAATGTATGAAAGTATCAGTAATTAAATTTATTCTTTAAGTCCAGTTTTCTGCAGTAAGCTTTCCAGTGCTTCTATACAATTTCCGTCAATAACTGAAACTGAGTTTCATTTCATGTAAGGATTCTAGTGTGTTTTTTAATCAAAGCAATGTCTCTCTGAGCATGATCATTTACCTTTTTAATAGAGTTTACCTTTTCTAACATTGTCTTATAATCAGAATTAGTGTTACAATGTTCAAGGTCTACATGAAAGAATTTTTCTAGTAAATTTATTTCTTTGAAGGCATTGAAAGATTCTTTGTTAACAAAATGAACAAACTTCTTTTCATGAAAGTTTTTAAGTGAAATGGTTATCATTCCCTTCTGAGGTTTCCTTGCACTTTTTTGATTATGAAGGACTTCAGCTGCTTTCTTTTTCTTGAAACATATATGGTTTATAGTGTGAAAACTCTGATGACTTTATCTGCAATATCCTATTCATTCAAAGCTTTATACACAGTCCAGTCATATTAATGTAACCACTGTGCAATTTTTTTAATGTTTTGTTAAATATCTGGAAAATTTCATGAGAAATTATCCTGAAACTCCAGGTGTGTAAAAAAATAGTACCGTCAATAAATTGAAGAAAACAAATATCTTTTGGATAACCCGGTCAAAACAATGTAACAAGGGAATTCAACTGTTGATTATGATTAAATTGGTTATTGTAATAAACTATGTCCATTTTTATGAGGATATCCTTTGTACTCATAGAGAAATTAAAGTTTTTATAAATACAGTCCCAAATTTTGCCAAGTTTTTTGCTTATAATTTGCAGAATTCTTAATATTAAAAAAAAGTTCTTTTCAGAAAGCATGACAAATAATATTGTATACAAAACCCTGTAGTCAGAATTAAAAAATAATAAAACTTGTATGAAATATGAGCAGGTGTACTAAAACATTTTTCACTATATATGTGTGAAAGCAATCAAAATTTAATTTACATAATGTGTTAGCTAAAGTAATAGAGCAACTTTTGTGAAAGTCTCAAAAACATAGCTTGAAAATTCTGAAAATTATCATTGATAGAATAAACTCAAAATCCGTTGAACCTAAAATGAAGCAAAAAGATGAGGGAATGTATCCAAATATTAGTAGTACGTAGTATGTGCAATATCATTTAGGCTATATTGACATTAATCAATGGATATATCCCCTCATCTTGAGAGCAATGGATTTTGAGCTTATTCTATCAATGATAATTTTTAGAATTTTCATGCTATGTTTTTGAGACTTTCACAAAAGTTGCACTATTAATTTAGCTAACACATTATGCAAATTATATTTTGATTGCATTCACACATCTCTAGTGAAAAATGTTTTAGTAAACCTGCTCATTATTTATACAATTTTTATTTTTTAATTCTGACTACAGGGTATAAAATATTATTTGTCATGTTTTCTAAAAAAAACTTGGCAAAATTCGGGACTCTATTTATAAAAACTCTAAAGTATTGGATTTGTAAAAATTTTTGATTTGCACATTTTAGGGATCAGCGAATCTAAAAAACATGTTTTTACAAAATATCTGCCTGTGAGTCTATCTGTCTCTGTCTGTATAGGACACAAATTTTGAGAGTGGATGGGTGGGGCAATATTTTCTCCTGGCGCCACCCTTGTGACTTGTATGGCACCTTTACAGCACAGCAGTATGTCGACAATATTCTGTCCTGTTATGTTGTACTTCTGAACACAGTGATAGTTTCTACTGCTTGTCTTTATCCTCATGCAGCAAAGTCTCCAGATCTCTCCCTCTCCAGAGCCTGTCAATCAGTTTGAGGTTTTTATGATCTCATTGCAAATGGGACAGAATTTGGCATGATATCCTGCAAGAGATATCATGCAGGTCTGTGCATGATCATTTGCTAACTCTGTCAAGACTTTTCTCTCAGGTCCTGTTTTTGTGACATTGTGAATGGCTTTTTTAGATATGTGAAAATGTGTCAATTTTAAATTACCTGTATATTTAGGACTATTGTAGATAGTATATGTTTATAAGAAGACTAAAGCTGAGCTGTCCGGTGTTGCCTGGACCTGTAATTATATTCTCAAACAAACCTGAAATTTGTATTCCAAAATGTCATAAAAAGACTCTATCTTGTACCGAATCCCTGCTGCCTTCGGTACCGTTTAGCAGAAGTGCTGTGCACACATGGCAAGAAAATAGGATTGGGGGGGGGGGGTTCTGGAATTTTTTAGTTTCACATTTCACCACCAGGAGACAAACTCAACAAAACTCTTTAATTATTTAATGAAATTATTATTCCAAAATAGGGATAAGTACTTTTAAAATTTTATATTTAATAAGTATTTGTCCCTGGGCTCTGAAAAATCTGCATCTAAAATGGTACACAGGGTGGCTACAGATTATGGAAATCATGGAATCAGGGAAGTTTACCAATCTGGAAAAATCAGGGAAGTTTATAAAAAATACTCAAAAATCGGGGATTTTCTCTGTGCAAAAATATTTCAGTTTTCATCTTACCAGCAACATTGATTCATTGCGAAACAGGTTATGTTTAATCCAATAAGATGTGATAAAGAGACATAAAGCCATATTGCTGCTAAGAGATATCTGTCTGCATGAAAGTCTGTCTGCATTTGCGATCTTTTGACAAAATTTGCATGTTTTTTTTGCTTTGTTATTATTTTTTTTCCACAAAATTTGTGTTTTTCATGATTTATTGACAAAATTTGAACATTTTTCGCAATCTTTTGACAAAATTTGCACTTTTTTGAGACATTTTGTGCATTTTTCATGATTTTTAAGTGAGATTTGTGCATTTTTTGTTATATTAAGATGAAATTTGCATATGTTTTCCACAATCTTTAGATGAAATTTGCACGTTTTTCACGATCTTTTGACTAAATACTGGCTTTTGCACAAACCTTTCATGAAATTCACATTTTTTTATGCAAGCCTTGGATGAAATTTGCATTTTTTTCTTGATCTTTAGGACTAATTTTCCACAATCTTTTGACTAAACTTGTGCTTTTTTTCGCAAAACTTTGAAAAAATGAGCAATTTGTACGATCTTTTGACAAAATTTCGTGATTTTTCCTCGATCCTATGTCAAAATTAGCGTTATTTTCGAGTGATCCGTTGCTGAAATTAGCGATTTTTTTTTTTTTTAATCAGAAGCCCTGCCATAACTTTTGGTGCGTATCCGTAATAATTACGAATAAATCATAATACCTTTGCTAATTAAATACTATGCAATTTTTGTTTTTCCTCCCAAAAGAGCTATTTGCAAGCTGGATAAGTGTGTTATACATGAAAGCAGCATATATTTAAAAAATACTGTATATGTTCGTTAGGGAAATTTGATACAAATAATCAGGGGAAAATCAGGGAACTTTTTTTCATCATTTCTGCAGCCACCCTGGATAGTTTTAAATATTTGATCATGTTCTTCCAAAAATAATTATTGCCTCCCCTACCCATAATTAGATGTACCATAATCTTTAAAATCTACATTAGTGTTATAATCTATCTGAAAGTTTTATATTAAATAAGTAATATTTATCCCTGGGCTTGGTGAAAAGTGCACATTTGAAATAGTAGAAAACATTGCAATTTTAAATATTTGACTGCTCCCTCTAAAAGAAAAATCCTCCCACCCCATATTTGATGCTCACTACTCTTTAAAATACTTACTATCTGTTATAACTTTTTTGAAAACTCTAAAACAATCGTTTTGTGATTTTTTAAAAATTTAATTAATTTGCGTTTCAGCATTTCTTTTCCTTTTTTAATAATTGCTAAATAGTTTTAAAAATTAAAACACATGCTTTTATATCAGGTCGGACTAAAAAGTTTAAAATGTTTTTTGTTACAGAGTTACAATTTTAATATGTGTTTCAGTGATTGTCAGGTAACTTTTAATTTCTCAAATTGCTTTTGATCGGTTCATCCGGCATTTTATTTTGATCCTTTCAAGTGGCGACTATAGCCTATGTTCACCGGAAATAGTGTAGCTTTCCAACAGTGAAAGAATTTTTCAAATCCGTCAAGTAGTTTCAGATCCTATTCAATTCAAACAAACAATTAAATCTTTCCTTCTTATAATATTAGTATAGATAAAACACATATATTTTCTTTATATGCAAAAGTGACAGGTCAGATATTTCACTTTTAAATAATTAAATTTATAAAAGGTTTTGTTAAGAAATTTTTTTGTAAAAGGTATATTTTTACGACAAAGAATTTTGTGACGAGTCTTTTTTTTTAGGGTGAAAAAAGTTTTGTGAAAGATCCTGTTTTGAAATGAAAAACTTTGTAAAGGGACCTTTAAAGGACCCATTTTTTTCCTAAATAAATCCCTGCAATCAATGCCAAGCTGAATAACTGCTTGCATAAGGGCCAGAGTTGGACCAACACAGTATTGACTTGATCACTTTGTGAACCTCTTTCTAAGACATTAATTTTATTTTATTTTTTCATATTTTGCGATTATCTTTAAATATTTGTATTCCTATTTTTCTGCTTTTTATAAATATCTCCTACATTTTCCTATTATCTTTAACATTTTTCTCTATCCTTTTTCCCAAGTTAAAAAACTGTTTTTTGGGGTCTGTATAGGTTTTATTAATTTTTAAGTGATTTTAATTTTCTTAGTATTCATATCAAAGAAGAAATAACTATTTTGTCTCATCTAGGCTGTGAGAAAGTCTCTTGCAGAACAGTTACCACCTGAACCTCCTGCGGACGCACCATTTCCTATCAGTCATATACGAGTAAGATTACCTACAGGTGTTACTATAGCTCGTCGCTTCAAAGCAGACACTCCATTATCTATATTGTTAACTTATGTTGCATCTCAAGGTTACCCTACAGAAGATTATAAAGTACTTCAGAGTTGGCCTAGGAGAGATGTACGTAAATTGTTCCATTTGTTATCCATAAAACATTATATGCATTATAAATTTTAATGCCCAATTTTTGCTTAACTTCATCCTTATATATGTGTGTATATATGAGGATCCAGAAGTCAAGGGGTATAAGTGACAGATTTAAAAAAAATGAACTAAGTTCACAGATGACCTAGAAATATATATATGTATATATATATATTTCAGGTAAAGAAATAGTCGATTTTCTAATTATGTGCTGTGTTCTAGAAATAAACCACTTTTGCCGAAAAGTAATCAGTATTGATTAATTATAAATTTAAAGAATACTGTACATTACTTTTTTTACAGTTATTGAAATAAGAGGTGGCAAAACCTCTGGTTTTATCCTTATACATATAAAAAAAATAACAATTTGGAAATGGACCAATGAAAATCTATGTAGATACCTCAAGCGGGAAGGGGTTACCATCAGGGGAGAAGAGGGAAGGGAACCCAGTTATGCTGCCAAGTTTGTCACCAACTTGATGATGTATTACCAAATTTGGCAAGCAAAATTATTTGGCAAAAGTGATGCCAAGTTGGCACTAATTCCAATATTTTGACAAATTCTCATAGATTCCATCATTATAATCCAGTAGGGTCCCTTTTTGTTTTCATTTTTAATTTCTTTGGCAGTAAGAATTGGTCATATCAAAAACTTGTTTTTATAAAAGTTGTAGATAATATTAAGAAGATTTATAATTAATTTAATTAGATTTGATGTCTTGAGAATTGATCAAATTAGAAATTTGTTTTTCTGCCTAAAATACTATTTTTTTTTTTTTTTTTTTTTTCGATCTCATTTTCAATTTTATCAAAAATGTATCACAAGCAAATTTTTGTCCTTTATTCTAGAAGTAATAATAAATTTAAATTGATTTGATATTACAATTAAGAAATTATGGGGATTTTTCGATTTTCACAAAACCTTCCCTATTTTCTACTCTTAGTCCATTTTTGGTCATTTACAAATTTTACCAAGATTTTCTGCCCTTTCATTTTATGTATCAGTTTGAGAGAGATTTATTCAGAATTATCGAATTTATTGTGTCCATAAGAAAGAAATGAAATGTATGAAAAAATAAAGTTTTTAATCAGGGGTGGTTTTGGAGTCTAGGGGTCATAATCGGTGTAGATCTGCAATTTTTTTTTTTTTTTTTTTTTTTTTTTCCAACGTAGGGGTGAGTGTAACAGTTAGTATTTCTTATGAAATCTACCTAAAATGTCTAAGTTTAGTTTCTAATATTTTCAAATATTAATTGCATTTAAATTCTCGCTTAAGACCGCTATCCCCTCAAGTAATATATCTATTAATAGGTTATTTAACAGAGTTTTGTTCAGGTATAGTTTTGCTAAGAATACAGTGCACTCCCTGATGCTGAATGTGGAACTTACAGAGTGCAATTTTGTTAACAAGACAGTCTGTTTTAAACTTTAAGATAGTTTATAACACATGATAAAAAAAAAAAAACATAAAGAATGGCGCATCACATTTCAGGAAGGGGGGAGAGGGAAGGGTGCAAACAAAATTAGGAAATATAACAAGGTGATCTCTTTAAAACTTTAAGATGGTTTATAAGACATAATGAAAAGTTTAACAATGATGGCACTTCAGAAATTTACAAGAAGGATAGGAACGTGTTTTTTATCAAGTGGTTTGTAAAAATTGAATGCATAGATAGTAAGTGATCATTAAACAATCCAGAATAAAAACCTCCTAGACATTAAAGATGTATAAAATATTAGTCAGATATATAAATTTGAAGTATTTTATGTCAACAAACGATGAATCCTGACAATAATTGTAATTTATCTATCGAAGAATACATTTCAAATTGAAAACATTATCATTTACAGAAGCATAGAATTGTGTGTTTGAAAGGAATAATTCTAAAATCCCAGTTATTAGCAGCTATACTTTTGAAAGTTATTAACTACATAACATTAACTGTTATTTCAACTTAAGGGAGACCCGTAAGAAAAAACCCAAAATTTTTATTACTGATTTTAAAGTAATGAATTTTGATATACTATTTAAGAATCTTCTTGTAAGGAATAATTAGCAAAAAAATTAACTTTTTATTAAAAAGTATATTTTTTATAGGGATTTTTGATTTTTTTTTTTTTTTTTTTTTTTTTTTGTTGAAAAATACACTTTTTAAAATTACTACTCCTCATTCAATTTTCAATATTTTGGTATTACTAAAATTTTTTAAATAGTGTTATAGTATATAGAAAAGAACTAAGGAGAGCCATTTTTAATTTTCTATTTTAATCGGCTAAAAAAAAAAAAAAAAAAAAAATTACGCATGGTAAATTTCCTTAAATTCGTTATAATTTTCATATTTACCAATTTATGTAAAATTTTCAGAAATAGTTAAAAAATATCTCTCCTTACTTTTGTTGCAAATTTTTTAAAGATTCTAAAAACATAAACACTTTGTTTCTAAATCATTTTACCACTGAGCCTTAGTACTTTGAACTTAGGCAAAATATGAAAAAAGTCATTCTCAGGAAAACACGTTTTAAATGGCCGCTAGTCCTTTAAACGCTATAGTGAGTACAATTTAAAAAATTCATTTTCTACCTGTTTCAAGTGTCCCCGAGTTCTGAAATTTTGCATGGATATTCGCAAATATGTATTTTATCATTTTCTGAGAGAAAAAAAAAAATTGAACTTTTGATGATTTTTGGCCGAAAATGGGGTACGGGTCTCCCTTAAAAAAAAAAAAAAAAAAAAAAAAAAAAAAAAAAAAATCTAGATTAACCCTGGTGTATAACATATGTTTTGTTAAATATTGAAATTAACAACGTAAATTTCTAAAATACACAGTATATTTCATGTTGCTTTATCATGTCTAATAAAAAAAATTATTATAAATATATTTATGTGAAATATAAATGTATATATATGAGTTTTCACAATCCAAAACTATGTATGATATGTAGAATAAATACCAAGAGACAAGACCTCTGTTTACTTAATTCATTTTATATTAGCTTATTTTCAAATTTTTAACTAATTTTTTTTAATCAAAGACTATCACAGAATCTTATTTCTTAATTACGGTTAATTTGGTTTTAAAATCTCCTATTAAAGAAAAATGAATGAAAATCCATTTACAGTGAGATCACCACTGTTTTTTAAAATTATAATTCAGTTTTTTAAAGCTGATGAAATAAGCTTGCTTTCAGAATCTGGGGTTTCTGAACAAAGGGTGGAAGATGTAGCTCGTAGGAGGCAGAGCCCCCTAGATTAACAGAAAATCTCCAAATCAAAAAATTAGTGTTTCAAGTTAAATTTTGAAACATCACAAAATTTCGGGGAGGGGGCTTTTTTTTTTAAATTGTTGAATTAATGATGTTTATGTTGATTTTTTCAAAATAGAAATTTCTTGTAAAAAGACTAAATAAATTCTCTCAATCTGATGAAGCCACTACCTGGCGAAGCCTGCCTCTTGGTTACTTTAATTTAATAATAAATAAATAAACCTTAGATAAAGAATTATTTAGTTTTTACTATTAAAATGAAGTTTAATGATGTTTATAATAGTATATTTCGCTCATCCTGAAAGGTAGACTAGACGCATTGTTGGCTATCATTTACAGAATAAGGCGGGCACAGGTTCCCTTCTACAGAAACGTTTTTTCTGCACTGTTACATCTTTTGAATTTCTGATTTATGAAAAACGTATTGTGAAAAGTTTGTTACTATCAAAGATCAATCTGAAAGGACCAATCAGAATTGTTAAAAATCAATCAACTACTCAAAAGAATCTGTGATGAATGACTTGAGAGAAAGTTCCCTGCAATATTCAAATGATAATTATTGTTGTCACTGAACTCTGTTGTGTGCTTGCCATTTATCCTCCTCAGACCTAATGTATCCTATAGGATACACATTTTTTTTCTTTTTTTAAGCATATATATTATATTTTTATGATAAGAGTATTTGGTAATTTTTTCAGATTTTTTGGAGTATGTACATTAGGATAAATAAAAAAGTATACAATTTTTTTTTTCTTTTTCAAAACTATTTTTGGCGTGGGGTGCAAAAGTTGTCTTTTATGTATATTAGTTTACACCTATTTTTTTATTGAAATCCATTCATATCTTCCGGTGTCCTAAGCACCACAAAAATAGTTACAAATTGATTTTTCTTACAGTAATTTATATATTTTTTTTGTGTTTTAATTTTACTCAAATTTGTTTTGTTGTACATGTTTTTTAAGAATTGAAATCCATTCTTATCTTTCAGTGCCCCAGGTACTCCCAAAATGATAAAGAATTGAAATTTTTATAACAATTTAAATTTTTTTCTTATATTAATTATTTATTTATTTTAAATTTTTTTTAACACCTATTGAAAAAGTTGTGTATTAGGTATACTACATATTTATACAGTTTTCTTTCTTTATTTTATTTTATTTTTTTTTATCAAAATCCATTCATGTCTTCTGGCTCCTCAAGTATAGTTAAAAACTGAAATTTTTAAGAAAATGTATTAAAAATTTTTAATTTGCAAAAATTGTTTACAAATTTAGAAAAATGGTCTAGTTAATAAAGATTAAAATTTTAAACAACAATAATTTTAAAATACATGAAGTATAAATTTAAAAATAAAAGAACTAAATCATACAAATTATAAAAATTGAACTTACATAGAAAAATTTTTACTTATTTTATTTTGCAGTTTTACATATTTCTGAAGTTTGAAATAATTTTTAGTGTTAAAATGTTTCATATGATTTTCTTGATTTCTTTTGTTCTTCTCTAAAACCCAATGGCTTTTTTTTTTTTTTTTTGTCCAGATACATTTTTTTGTGCCTCAGCCACTAGGTGAATAATGCTTTTGTCAATAGCATGAAGCATGGACATCAATAGAAGTGGTTCAAAATGTCCAATTCTTTACTAGTTAATAACTCCATTATAATCCTTTGTTTTGAAGTGTATTTTTGATACATGAAAAATCCTTAATTCTAGTGTTAATCTATTTTCATTTATAGTACAATTAATCTTTCTTATTGCTGAAATCCTGATATGCCCTCTGTTGTCTGAGAGCATTGACAATAACAAATTTTCAGGATGAGAAAAGAGGATATAGCATCTACTATATTTCTTAGACTGGGTTCCAAATATCTAGAAAATGGTTTAAGTTTCCAAATAAGCTGTGCTCCTATTGTAATGAAAGGCTTTGTTTTGAAATGGAACCATATGGGGCATATACGTCCATATTATATGTTATAATGAGATTCTCAAATGGATATTCTATTGCTACATACAACCCTAATATTCTAACTGCAGTTGTGAGCCATCTTGAGTGAAGAACTGTACTAGATTTTTTTAAATGTAAGGTCAGAACTGCATTCTCTAGCCGATATTGCTATACAAATATCTCTATATAATAAAACACAGTCTAACGAATCCAAGCGAACCCATCAGTCTTACCAGTCGCTGATAAGATGTAGCTACATTAAGCTCAATTTTGTTTGAGATGTGTATGAGAAAACTTATCTGCTTAACCCGCGAGTAGTCGCGACTTTTTTCACAACGTCATTAGTCGCGCTCGGTCTTTTCGCCGCTGGTCCCCCGCATACCAAATATGTAAAATAAGAAATATTTTTCACCTAATATACGAAAATAACATTACAACGAAGATAAAAATTTGCAGTTTTCTTTAATTATGCATTTTATTCATGAGATCTGGAGTAATTGGAAAAAGTAAAAATGAACTCGCATTAGTGACTTTTACGTAGACTTTTTTGCCAATTTCAACTTTGTTTCTAAAAATCTACCTGAAAGAAAAACAGAGGTGTCCTGTTACTTCACTAAGGTGCTCGGGAAAGCTTCAAAGTCAGCTACACGGTAGATCTCCGCTGTATTTGTAATGTGATATAAGTTAGGAGAAGATAAGATATACGGGCGGCAAAAAGACCGACATGTGACTACTGACGGGTTAAATACAAATCTTTTTCTGCCTGAAATCCCTTCTGTTCAACCTAATTTTCTATAAAAGATCTGAAATTAACAAAACTTCAAGGATTTGCACAGTTAAAAAACAATTTCAGAAATAGAGTTGTAAACTAACATAACATAAAGCATAAACAATATCTGAGGTAGTGAATCATTCACTTCCATAAATAATTTATTGAGAAAAATTAAACCATGGTCCTAGATGTCACTTGAAGCTGTCCAACCCCTACTTATTCATGTGATAACAGCCATGGGTACACAGAAGAAAAATACCAATAGGTGTGAAGAACATTTTAACAATGGCTTCTCTTTCTTCAATAAACTGTCTTTTTCAGAGAGGGTTCCTCAAAAGACATTTCCATAAATTTGTTTCTGCTGAAATGGGACGTAAAAAAATTCTTTTACTTAGCTACACAAAGTAATATAGATGCATGACACTTTATCATAAATAAAACTCTGTAATTTTTTTTCATATGAAAATCATACTTGAAGTTAAAATTAAATGGGGTAATTTAAATTTAATCTTTCTTAATTATTATAAAGCTTCCTAATGAGAAGTATACTAACCAAATTTAAATTAAAGCATTTTCTTTGTTTCATTGTATGAGGGGCATACTCAAAATAAAAATGGCACTGATTCAACACTTTTTTTTTTCTTTTTGTAGCAACCACTGATGAGAAATATACTATCTACATTTAAGTAAGGTTGGTTTTTTTTTTTTTTTTTTTAATGTTTTGGTATACAAAGACATTTATTTTTATTACGTTAAAAACGAATATGAATAGAAATGGGTTATTAATTTTTTATGTTTAACTATCAACTAAGTTCTACACAAAACATATAAACACAAGACATATCTAATTAATATGACCTGTACATTCATACACATTTTAAATTTCTTAAGATATGCTTAATCCAAGAAATTTTAATTGGTTATTATGGTGGATTACAATGTATTTTCACCAATAAATAAAATAGGAACAAATTTGTGATGTGCAATTCTTTGGACAGTCTGCTGGTTTGTATACAAAGGATGCAGGAACTAGAACTTTCTAGTATGTTTATAAAATTCCTAATTATTTTCTTCAGATAGTTTTTTTTTTTTTTTAGTTAAAGTTGGGGGGGGGGATGTTTTGTGACATATGTTTAATTATATTTGCATCATCAATTATCATTTCTTGAAAAAATATAGTAATCTTTATTTTATTACTTGGTATATTTATTCAGTTTTCTTTTTCTTTTCAGCTTGTCACTGTAGAACCTCACAAAACTCTAGAAGAACTAAAACTGTATCCAAAAGAAACTCTCACTCTAGAAGAGAGATGAATTGACTTGTGAATATGGATGCTTGTTTTATATGAGTAAAGTCTGGCTACATGGTAGCTGTGTACTATAAAAAATCATGTTACACCTGTGATACCCACTCGACAAATAACTGCTACTGTTTCTTTGCATTTGCTGCAAATTTTCATCATTAATATTTATATTCTAAATTAAGTGAAAACAAAAGTATTTGTCGCTATCCTTCGGACAAGTGAAGATGCAGAGCATCTAAGCTCTGTGAAGTGCTTTACAAGTTTTCTTTTTTATTTACAAGATTTTTTTTCCTCTGTCTACTTGAAGGTTATTTTCAAATGATGTACAGGTGCATGAAACAGATTTTAATATGAATAAATTCTACATAGTGGTTTACTCTGGAGCTGATTTTTCGCTTTTCAAGAATGGTAAATTGGGTCTTGCATTTCACAATAATGAGAATTGAAATTCACTAGTTTATTTATTTTAATAGAAATGTGTATTTTAGTTTTAGATACCATTTGTAAGCATTTTATAACTGCTTTTGAAATTAAATCAATCTTCTTACTGGCAAAACTAATTATGAAATTAGATTGATCTCTACTTTTTTTTTTTTTTTTTCTTCTTTTTCTGCAGATTCCTATTTCAAAACTTACAGCATATTTGTCATCAAGAGTTTAAAGGTTACACACAAAAACTTATTCCTTTTATGTACATTTTTAAAATTTTTTATATTAAAATATGCATTTTAAAACTAAACTGTCTTGTGTTTAGTAAAGACTTCTCAAATTGTCAGTTTGGAGAAAAAGCTTTTATTAATAAAAAATTATACTTTTTATAAACAATTAGTCTAAGTTTTAATGTTTTGTCCCAAATAAAATTAAATGGAATTTTCTATCTAATGAGTGTGCATACGGGTCAGATTAGATGATTTATATGCATATTTCTTAATACAGTAGACTCCCTCAAATCCGCACAGCTTGGGACCAGAGGTTGTGCGGATTTTAGAATTTTGCAGATTTCTGGTCATTGCTTTGTTTACATTTTTTAAACAATAATTTCAGTGCAATTAATATTGCAATCAAAAATATAATGAATGCTTGCAATATAATAAAGTATTAAAATAAGTAATATACTAAAATAATAAAAATTTAGATAATTTTTTAAATGATTAAAGTACTCAAAGGTCAAGTTAATAATCAATAGTGTATGATTAAATATTCATTATAAAGATTAAATGTATTTTTCCTAAATTATTTCATGAAACTTGCCTCATAAAAGGTACATTACTCACTCACATCAGGATCATAAAATAAGAATTTTTTTTTTTTTTTTTTCAGAATTAGCTAGGCTTAACCAAAAAGTCTTGATTAATGCATAAATATACTTGGTAAGAAGATTGTGATTACCAATGATATCAGCAATATCTTGAATTTTTTTTTCAAAAAAATTTATTCTTCCTACATGAAAAAAACATGAATAGAGTATTATCAAGAATATTACAAATTAAACAATATATGGAATTGATACAAAACTAAAAAAATCAAATTTTGTCTCAATATCGGAACTGAAAATTTCATTGTTTACATCCATAAAATATGTGTGGATTTTAGAGAGTTGCGGATTTCTGGTTTGCGGATTTGAGGGAGTCTACTGTATCAGGATAATTTTCTGTTTTATTAGTATTATTTATTTAAGATGTACCTAACTATAAAAATTAGAATTTTTCTTAAAAATATAAAAAAAAATTAAATGTCAGAAAAAATATGAAACTAATGAAATATGGTAATTTCATCCTCAGTTATGTCACTGCATGCATCATCATTACTGCATTGTGATGTGGCTCAATCTATGATGTGTGGATAGTGCTATCTTATCTTTTGTATCAGAAATGCTGTACTTGAAAAAAAGATCACCTTAACTAAATCATTAGAAAGGAAATCTTTTGTATAAAAACTCACTGCACTACTACAGAGAATGGAAACTTTTTTAATTTGTTCTGTTTTTATCAAGTTTGTTTCCTAATATCCCCGTGGCAGAAATGCTGCAACACACTGACATTGTTGCAGAAAGGGAACAGCATCTTGCAGAAAACTTTCAGCCTCAAGCTGCTAAACGTAGCTGATAGCAATATTATTTTTTAGAATTGTTGTCTTTATTTTGAATAAAAAATGTTAAACCTTATCGTTCTATGTCACTTTCCACTAGATAATGGCTATCCATGGGAGCTTCATTTCTTATGGGAATTTTATTTGATTGTACCAGTTTTTTTTTTCTTTTTTTTCTTTTTCTTTTTTTTTTTTTTTTTTTTTTATAAAACAATTTATACATTAACAATATGTGCAAGAGAAATATATTAGAAAATTTATTTTTAAAATATAGTGGTGCAAACAGAATATAAATATAGAATCATGCATAAAAAGTTAGCGTTGGATAAGGTTTAAAGTTAGTAAAGCATGCAAGAGTAGAAGTTTCTAGAAGATTCATTTTTTTATGTAACTAAACAACTCTTTATTTAGTTATGTAGAAAACATGTTTTTGATAAATTGGTTTGAATGAAAAAAATTATTTATACCAAAAATAAGAATGACCATATCTTCAACTTCTAAATCAAGGAAAAATATATATTTTTTAACTGTTTGTAATAGTGAATCATGTGTGTACATTGCTTTTCTCCTTTCCAAACTTCAAAAATTCCTCTAATTATGGTTTTCAAATCTGTGATCTTTTGTTGTAAATTGCAGCAATTTAAATTGACTTCATACTCAGTCAAAAAATCTTAAAAGAAAAATGCGATAATTTATTTATTACAAATTACTCTACATATACCAAATTCTTCTAATGTTAATTCCTTAATTCTATGTTTTTAGCTTTTTTTTTTTTTTTTTTTCTACATGTAGCTTAAAAATAGAAAGATTATGATATATAAACAACATATAAACCTGGTTTATGTTTATTAGTTCCTCAGTGTTGATTTCATAATTATGTTATGTATAAATTTGCATTAATTTCTATTGTAAAAAAAAAGTCACATTACAGAAAAATTTTGTTGTTAATTTGGTTTGTGCGACACAAAGTAAAGAAAAAATTCTGCCACAGGGCCTAATATAATCCATACATTATAATATGAATGAATTGCCGCTTTTAAAATATGAAATCCTTGATGACAAGGAAAGTCAGGAGATAAAACAAAGGCTGAATTTGTGTAACTTGTGGGTCATTACATAGCAACTAAAGGATTCTTGCTCAACCTTGTTGTATGTTGATGTTATCACTACATGACATTCATAAACATTCTAAAATTAATATCTGCATGCAGACAGCCAGAGTCAGAAGTTCTATAGTTGGGCAACAAAAGTAAAGTTTACATTTTCACTGTAAAAAAATTGTCAAATTGCCAAGTTTGTGTTTGTCATATTATTGCTCATGATATAAGAAATCCAACTGTAAATATGTGATCTAGAAAAACTTTTGCTAAAAAACATATTTGCAGCATCACTGATCAGAAATTAATGCATCAAACTAAGTCATACAGCCTGCCACAATGAATTTGGACATTTATTTTTAACAAGCTATAACTTCAGAATAAATTACTTTAAAATTTTGTCACTGTTCAATATGTAAGTCATGAATAATTATTTTTAACTTTTTTATTTACACTTGAACAACACTGACACACACGCAAACATGAATGATGATATATGGTATTGATGCTATGAGGATCAACAGCTTTTTGTATACTTTTTTTACAAATGCTCGCCAGATTGAACCAAAAAAAACTTCTGGAATGGTACATGCTGCCAAGGGATGAAATATGAAATATTTCAGAAATGAATAAACATAATACAATAGATAACAATACAAATGATATTAAAATTCAAAATACTTAATATATAAATTAATCAGTATAATTTCTTTGAAATAATATATAAGAATACAATAATGCATAAACATTGATTTAATTGTCCTGATTGGGCAACAGGCATACCTTAGAAATGCCTCATAAAAATGTTCCAGTGGCAGTTTTTACTTTAACTATATGAACCATGTTGTCCTTTCCTGGAATTATTTCAATAATCTTGGCAAGAGCCCACCTTTTCAGATTTTCATCTTTCAGTAATATTAGGAAGCCTAGCTTAATATTTTTCTTTTTAATTTGCCATTTACCATGCTGCTGCAAGGAGTTTAGGCAGTCTATCAACCAACATTTCCAAATGCATTGCACATATTTGATAATTAACTGCCAATGGGTTAATTTTTTTGTCAGAAATATTCTTAACATTAGGCTATGGAATACTGTTAATGGGTCTGCCAATTAAAAAGCAACCTGGTGTAAGCACTTCAAACTCATTTCTATTATCAAAAAGCAGAAATAAAGGCTGAGAATTCAGGATTCCTTCGATTTGAATCACTAGAGTTTCAAAATCTCTTTAGAGTGATTTTATTATTAGCTGTAATCCTAAGCAAATGATGTTTGAAGGACTGAACACCAACGTCCCATAGACTGCCAAAATTTGGTGATCGCAGACGGATATATTTCCATGTTATGAATTCTTTGGCAAAGAAATTTGATAATTCCTCATTAGGATTCTCTAATAATTTTTTTAAATTATTTAATTAGTTCTTGAGAGAGAGCTCTTGCAGTAATTGTAACAAATGCAGTACAGCAGCATTACCTGTTGAACGATTTATACCAAAATATATTAAACTTCAATTCATGTCAAAGACTTAGAGAATCTGAAATTTGATGAAAATCCACATGTTAGTTCTGGGGATTGAGAGATTGCAGAAATTGTGAAAAATGCAGCATAACAGTGCCACCTATAGGACAATTCAGACCAAAAACTAATCAGCACCAATTTATACCAAGAACTAACTGAATACAAATTTTTATTAAATTCTGTGCATTAGGTCTTGAGTTATTTCATGTCATAAATCATAAATATGTATATAAAACCATAAATTGCATTACAATACATGAACCATTGAATTTAATAGAAAATTGCTGCATGAAAACAGGAAAAATACAAATGGAATTTGCAGAACCAAAGCAGAATTGTCAAGCCCCGAATACTTTGGAACTACAAATGAAGTGTCTGTGGTTTCATCTTCGTTATTAGCCATAAAAAAGTGAAATAATACAAATTCGGGACTACCAACACACACAAAAAGAAAACCAAATGAAGAGAAAACATCAAAAATAAAATCACTAAATTGATTAAAAAAGAAAAAAATATATTTTTTTTAATTAAAATCGAAATCATTTAATTCGACTATGCTAAACTAAACACTAATATAAGATGAAATAAGAAATAAAAATAGATATTTAATATAATAGGTTGTTGCCTGGTGTAATATGGTAAAGTTAAAATTAAAATTAACTGAGGAAGGTATGCTATATGCTACCGAAACCGGTATGCTTGGAATTCGAATATTCTGGTGTTCTAACGTTGTAAATAATTTTAAAGATATTTAATATATTCATTTAATTCACTTAAAAATAGTATTTTAGGAATCTATTTTGTTAAAAGTTAGTTACAAGTTTAATCATAGAAATTAATTCAGTTATATAAATAATATTAATAGAAATTAATTGATGAAATTATACAATTATCCATACATTAGTGTCAAATGAACAACCTGTATAAAATGTTTTGCAATTTAGCAAATGCATCTCCCTTTCTCATTTTTTTAAACATTGCGTATTAACTAGACTTCACCACTCTCCTCCGTACTCTAACATCTACCCATCCAGCCATCCTATTATATATTTTTTTAATGTTTTTTTACACTTTTTATCATATATACTATATAATATATGTCAACCTTTGAACGGAGTGTGGTTTTGGGGTCGGGGTCATGATCAGTGAAAATATACAAAAGAAAAAAAAAAAAAAAAAACATGATTTCAATTTGAAAGATTTTTTTTCCTTTTTGTTGCCATAACATAAAAAGGAATTTTAACAAGTTCTTAGAGACTGCAATTTTATAAATAGTACAAAAAATAATAAAACTCAGTATAATACATGTACTGAGTAAACGTAAGATGCATAGTGAACTTGGCCACGTACCAGCGCTTGTGCTTGCTCTTACATGAAGCAAACTCAAATAACTGTCGCCAATTTCAGAGCCAAGAGGAAAGAGGGAAAATGTCTGTTTCGCGTCGGGCTATACAGAGATTCTAGTGTATTGAGAAGATGCCATATATGTTTGTCTGGCAGGGGCTGGAACTACGAAAACTGTCTGACAACTGAAGAAACATCTTCTGGTAGTTACATAAGTAACAAGTATAAAATTCAGTTTTTATAAAATGACGAAAGTAGAATTTCAATTTATTAAAGTTTAGTGGTGTCTGACAAGGGGTTGCCACCATAGGAAGTGTCTGGCAATGGAGGACGTGATTTCTAATATTATTCCAAAGGAAATATAAGAAAATTATGCTTTATAAAATGATGAAAGTAAGTTGGAATTTTTTACACCTTTGCTACCTGTTAACTGCCAAAGCCACCATGATCCAAATTTCATAATTACCCACCGTTCCTATCTGTGTTGGAAGACTGTGCTGAGAAAGTTTCAGCTTTTATAAAATAACAAAGGTCTGGCATTCACGGGCTCTTAGACTATTACTATCTCTAAATGAATGGCCTTAATAGACATGCGTATCAATATAGCCACATAACTTTTGAAATAATTACCTTTTCTCTGATTTTTTAATTTTATTTGGAAGGGACACAAAAATCTACATCTGAATTGAAAAATGTAAAATTAGGCGATATGCGTTGTAAAGGGAGGTCTCCTATTAACTGATCTAATGTCTTGGAGTTATGCCTGAAACATGTGACACAATTGTGTACTGTTTCTCGGGCAATGCTCTTAGCTTTTATTAGCCAATATTTTATGTGTACTTGATAAACTAGTTCCTCAGCACCTATATGAAAGTACTCAAAAATTAATTTAGTGATCTTGTGATCACTTGGTAGAATTGGTGCTTTGCATCAAAGGGCTAGTCAGAATTGATTAGTCTACCACCAACGTAAAGTGATCCATCTTCATCAATGAATGGGTCTGAACTTTTCAAATTACTAGAGGAAGGAACAGGTTGCCCTTTCCTCAGTGCCACTAATTCAGAATTACCTTCCTGGGCTTTCTTTATCAAAAAATGTGTGCTAAAATTTAGCTCATTGCCAGTGAGATGATTCTGGCTTATTTGTTTTTGTCAGCATTTATTTATGAACCTGAAAATAAAACTACATTAAAACAGTCATCAGTTTCTATTTATAGTCAAAGTATAGTCTATTTTAAGTTCTTAATCATATTCAATATCTGTGTGAGTAGGAAGTTGTCTGCAAACTGTAATTTCCATTTGAAGAGAGTCTGATCCAAACCACTGCAAATCATTGTTAATGAGTTCCTCTACTGTAGCACCTTTAGAGATCTGCTGATTAGATTTAGAGGATACATGGTTCCAATGATAATTTTCAGAAAGAGATTGTATCGTGATCACTCTGTTAGCAACAAATATTTTTAGTTTGTGGAGAGATGTGTTAAGCCAAAATAGAACAATTGAAAAATCTGCCCATAACCTCATTTTTTCAAAACATAACTGTTGGGTAGAAATTACTTTTTGTTTTTAAAAAGTAATTGTCAAAAATACTTTTTAAAAACAAAAGCTGCAGATAATTCCAATCTTGGAATGGTCATTTGCTTTAGTGGGGGCACACAGGACTTGCTGCACAGAAGATTAGGTCTGAACTGTCCAGTTGAGGTGAGAGATTTTAAAAAGGTACCGTAAAATGGGGTGAATAGGAACGAAACTTCCCGGTCATACAAATAAATGCATTATAAATATATGTGATGATATTTTTAGTTGCCAATTTTTTTATAAGAAGGTAATAACATTAAGAGTTGGGAAATTCAGTTTTACCATGTTGGCACCACTACCAGGGCCATAGACAGAAGTGAACAATAGGGGGGGGGAGGCTCAAGAAAATTTAGGAGGGGTTCAATTTTTTTTTTTCTCTCTATGACGCAGAATGATAAATTAGTACATATTCACATTGTAGGTACACTATGTTTATTATTAAACTGTTATAATAACTTCATTTTATGCTGAGAAAAGTATATGATGATGAAAAATTTGAGTGTATAACTAGTTCAAAATTAAACATCATGTTCTCTTCATATTTGCAAATAGGATGAGAGAGTGTTGAAACAGATACAATTTAATAATTTTGCAAAACTGTGAAAGGATCTCAAAACTAAAAAATTAGATTTTTAAACAGGATTTCTTTTGAATTTTTGGAACAGAAATTCGTTTAGTGACCTTGGAATCTTTTCCAGGGGGGCTCAAAATATTTTAGGGAGGGCTGAGCCGCCCATAGCACCCCTTTAGCTACAGCCCTGACAACTACTAGGGTATATAAAAAAACTGTAAGTGGATCTTCAAAAACCTCATTTTTTTCAACGTCCTCAAAACTTTGTATGTAACTGCAATATTTTTCGTATTCTAAACTTAAGAGTAGGGATTTTTAATCGATAAACCTGTAAACGATATTCTGGATTAAATTCTACTTCTTTCTAAACTACATAATGAAAAATTAAAAAATAACTTGTAACATCAGAGGTTTAAGATTTACCGGGTGAATCGAAACACATTTTCTGTCATGGTTTATTTTTCTATACAGTAATAGTTTCATGTAATATCTGAAAACATATGTATGAATATGTATTGTAACAATATTTTGTTTGTTCTAATTACTTGAAGAGTTTAAAAGTGCCAAGAAATTACTTAGTTAAACAAAAAAGGTCAATGATTAATCTAACAGACATGGAACACACAATAAAAGAATTAAAAAATGGCAAATAGTAAGAAAAATTGCACAGAATCATTATCTGACATTCACATCATTACACAAACATCTCAAAATGGAAAACCAATTACAAAAGAGAAGGATGCAAACAGTACTAAAGGCTGGGAATGTGAGAGTACTTGTAGATCGTATTAATACATGCAGCGATTGGGGTTACTCAATAGATTCCCTTACCTAATGACTATTAGTAAAGGATAACAAAGAAAAGACTGAATTTGTATTAAATTCAAACTTCTGCAATTTGAATACAATTTATTAGAATACATTTTGATTTTTCTTGAGTTCAAAGTTGTTCTCTAATTTTCAAAAAAGCGTACATTTACTTGTACATAAAATTAAGGCTTAATTTGATAGTAACTACATATTCCTATTCCTCTTTTATCATTATTACATTTGTTCCGATTCATCCCTGTCTGTGGGGTGGAATCGGAATATCATTAAAAAAATAAAATATATTTATATAAACAATGAAAAATGTTACTTTTTGCTTAAAAAGTAAAGAACTAAACAAGACCGAAGTTTCTAGTAAAAAAATTAAATAATTAGTTACCGCTTTTTTTTTTTTAACATTAAAGTTGAAAAGTGTTCCGATTCACCCCATTTTACGGTAGTTGATTCATTGGCCTTGCAAGAAGCATCATCAAATCTGTATAAATCTGTACTTGCAATGTTGTCTAACAAAACATACTATGAAATTATAAGATCTTTTATTTCTATCATTTTAATAAGAAAATTCGGTACTACTTAGTTATCTCGTCGACCAATTTCACCAAATTATACAAATCGTCAAACTAATAGCCAAATTATACATAATAACATAATTTTTATTTTAAATAACAAAAAACAAATAATTAGTAGAATATTAATAAAAATACAAAGTCGAAATAAAAGTCACTTAATGATGTTTTAAACACGTGTATTGTATTTAATGAAATTGAATGAGACATTAATGGTCATCCATTATTGGCATTTAATCTTATGAATTGGCAATAATTTTTTGGTCAACGGGATAACCAAGTAGTGCCGAAAATTCTTCCATTCCCGAAGCGAGCTAACAGGCACTTGTTCATGTTAATTAATTTTTAATTCTCACAAATGTTGCATGAATATGTTTGATTTGGTTAGAATAGGACCAATCATCAATTTTAGCAATTTGTGCCAAAACGTCTTTCTTGGTATAAACATGTTTAGGTTCTATGTTAATTTTTAAAGTGAAATGGCCCGATTGAGGTTTCCGTAGCATTTCTAAAGTTTTTACTGAAATTTGCTGCGAGTGTTCATCATGCGTATTCTGGTGTGGCAGCATTTTGTAACAATTCAGGAGGATTAGAGACCCACTTGTGTAGATCCATGCCTCCCTTTTTCAAGATTAGAATTAACTGTAACTGAATTTCTTTGTGTTTTGTAAGGAGCTGGCACCTGATAAACAATTGTCAACATACGTGTCGTTATATATCATTTTGGGCAGCTTAGGAGAAAAATCTTTTCTTTTCTCATTAGCAAGAGCTTTCAATGTCTGTGTGGCTAAAAAAAGAGCAGACACTGTGCCATACGTAATCATGTTAAGGTCAACTACTTTTATTGGAGGGTCCTTATTGGCCTTCCAAAGAATTGTTTGTAAATTTCTTTGCAAAGGGTTGATCATTATCTGCTTGTGCAATTTCTTAATGACTATGCAGAATACATACTTGTGCATACAGAATCTGCTTATAATAGAAAATAAATTTTGCTGAACCATTCTCCCATTTAACAAAATGAAATTAGTGAATAATCACTAGATGTATTTTAACTTGCATTAAACACTACACTCAGGGGAATAGATAATTTTTCTGGTTTATAGGGGAGAGTGTTGTACCTCGGGACATTGGCAATTTTTAAAAAACTATTGGCAACAATCATCCTTTGTTTATGTCTAATAGTAACCTATAACCAACTGGTCTCATCATAGTAACAGATAACAAACATCAGAAGCATTAAATTAATGACTTGGTGAGAAAAGGAAAATTTCACTAGTCCAAAGTAAATATTTTCCTCCTTTCAAATTTGATTTAACTATGTACTTTTGCAAGAAGTCAACGTCAATAAAAGAAAAGATTTTTAAATGTTTTGGGTATGAGAAAATAATGATAATACTTTTATGTTTACCATAATTTTGATTTTACTTAAACTATGTGGTGATTGTATCTTTGGGGCATGTCCAATAGTACAACAAATGCATGGTTTATAATAATTTGCATAAATAAAAGTATTTTTGTTACTTATTTTACAGAAAATTCCACAAAACATGTGAAAACAGTAAAGAAAACAACTCAACTTTATTTAGGATATATTTTATAATGAATGAACTTTGCATATATGAATCTGGTAACTCCTTATAAACATATTTATTTCCATGTGATGCAAGGTGCAATGTCCTAAATAACACATGACTAGGTGTATTTTTCTGGGTTTTGAATCAATTTTAAAAGTATATGTATTTTACTATGTTGTTAATCATGGATAACATAGCAGCTATATTTTAATTCTTACAATAGAGGAATGCAGGGAAGTTAAAATTATTTTGTTTATAATTCCACCTATTCTTAAACTGCAGCCACTTGTGGGTACTTTCTTTGGGGTATTCAAAACATACTACAAGTATTGTTCTAGTGAATACGTGATATCACAATATATGTTGTAATATAAGTTGTTGGAAATGCATTTTAAACAACTTTCACCCATCGAGTATCATTAAAGCTTTAGATGTAACAGGCATTTATTCAACCAATGAAAATGAATTATATGAAGACTAATTTTAAATAATATGTAATTGATAGATCATCTCATCCAAATGAAATAGTCATGCATCAAATATTTACTATTAAAATATTAGATATATCTAATATTGGTAGTAATAAAAATCTTACTAATCCCATACGTCTATTTTCTACTTAGTAGATGTCTGTGAAAAGCACAGACCCTCAAGTAAAAGAAAGCGGAAATAATATTTTTTGTTTTTTAACTAAATGTATTTACTAATGTACATAAATATTTATAATTAAATAATGAAATGAGTTGTATTTATTGTTAGCAACACCATTGTGAAATGTAGTCAATCATATAATCTTTAGTATTATTTATAGTAAAATAGTCAGTTTTCATGTTAAATCTATATACAGTGTAGTAATTCCTGTTTTCCAGAATTTATTGATCTTTCCACCAACTTTTGAACATTAAGAACAAGAGTCTGTGTCAGCTTTTATCAATTAAAGCCTGTTTTAGTTATTTTATTTATATTATTTAAAAGTCAAGTCAAGAAATGCTTTATTATTAGTAGTAGTATAGTTTGGATATGAGAATGCTCTAAAAAAAAAAAAAAAAAAAAAAAAAAAAAAAGTTTTTTCCAAAGGCTTAGTTTTCAATTTTTCCCAAACTGGAAAAATTTAAATTTCATTTGTAAAACAATATATTGAAAATTTTGTAATAGCTGCATTCTCATACTTTTAATTTTATTTATTTTTATGTTGAGTGTCCTACATGAAAACTATAATGGGAGTAATCTGATCTCAGCAGAAATCTATTTGAGAAGATTTGAAAGAATCCTTCAAATTTTTTTTCTAGTTTGAAACACAAGACCCTTCGCAAAATTTCTATTGAAAATAGACATTTCAGAAAAAAGTTTAATCTCTAAATTGAATCTTTTACAAATGCAGTGATTGAAGAAAAATTCTCATGCTATAGCAGCTGAATCTTATCAAGTTGTATATATGTATGAATAAACTAATTAAAAATATCTAAATAAGAACCAAAATATAGTAATAATTTCTAAATAATAAATTCTGATTATATTTTGTATAAGTATATACAAGAAGTTCACAATTTCTCAAAAACAGGATTACATGAAAAAAATCTAGATATATAATTAAATGCAACTTCTCTTTCTAAATTATTTCAATAATATGCCGATTAATGGAAATGGTAAAATTACAAATTTAACATAAAATTTTAAGCATGCATTTATTACTTTCTTCTATCTTTACAAGAAATAAATATTGAATTCGCGAAAAATTTGACTTCCAGTTTTTGGTGTATAAAATGTTTTAGAAGGTCCTGAACACAATTTGGTGGTTTTTGGAAAATATCTGTCACTCTGTGGGTCTAAATGTGACAAAAAATTTTATGGACACTATATCTCAAGAATTGATGCACATAATTTCACAAAACTTTAGATTTAGTTACACCTTGATAATAAACTCGACATGTTTAGTTACTAGTGTATATCACCCGACCGATTGTGCTGCTATGCTGAATTATTCATGATTTCCACAATAGTTCTATCTCAAGAACTAATGTATGGATTTTCATAAAACTTCAGATTAAGTTGATCTTTGATATAATTTCGTGCTTATTACTTTTTGGTGTAAATCGCCTAATAGATGACGTTGTAGGCTGCATTATTCATGATTATCGCAATAGCTCTATCTCAAGATTAATGTTGTTTAGTTTTCGATGTAAATTTCCCTATAGGTAGCACTACTATGCTGCATTTTCCAAGATTTCGTTATAGTTGATTAATTGAATGCTTTTTTAAGGTGTTGAATCTAAAATTGATCTCCATTTTACCTCCATAATATACAGTAATGTTGCAAAACATGGGCAGTTAGCATCAGAAAAGTACAAATGCGATGAAAAAAAAAATCCATATTTTATTACAAGTAAATACGTTCCAAATATTACTTTCCTTTTTGATTAAACTTTGAATTTTAGTAGTTGTCTAAAACACAGAAGACGTTTATCTCTATGTGTAACTGCTTTTGTTAATTCCTCAAATAGCGAGCATTTCTTATTTGTAGTGTTCTGTTTTCATAACTTTTGAGTTCCACTGTTAGAAATATGAAATTACCGTATGGAAATATTATTGAATATGGTTTCTTACTCAAGAAAGGAATATCAGATTTCAGGATAAAAAGAAAAAAATTATGTTTTATTTAACTTAAAAAAAAAATATTTTTCTGGTTTTGGTGAGTAAAAATCTAACAGTCAATAAATCCTATGCTGTTTTTTAGCTACAGACCTAAGTAAGCCAAACTAAAACTTAGTTTTGTTTGAATTTAGATTATAAACTAGGACTTCCCTCAGAGGGATTAGTCTGAGCGATATTGCTGAGAATAAACATTTAATAACTTACGGTAAGTAAAGAAAATGAGATGTTACCTTTAATTGGTCATTCATTGTGATAAAATATGATGAAAATAAGCATATCGAATCATAGAATTACAAATTCTTATATATAAAGTTGCATATACTATTTTTATGAAAGAAAAGCAAATCATGCATGGATATAAAATTGGAAATATGCAAAATGTTAAAAGTAATACAGAAAATAAAACACCAAATTTTCCTATATTGGAAATATAACTCTTTGAAATGATGTCATGAGCATAAACAGAAGCTTCGCACCGATTTGAGAAACTATAAATAACATAAACTATTATGTTTGTAGAGAATGGAGTGTATTTTATACGGTGTGAAATCCGTCCGAATAGTTTATAATGTTGAATATCTGTTTTCCACGGATGCAATGAGGTTGTCGATAAGAGTTAAGGAATCTTTTTTAAAAAATTTGTCCTAAACGAGCACTTACATCTTATAAGTTACTGTGATGCCAAAGTTATAGTTTCTGACCCCAACAGTATCCTAGAAATTGCAATATTCTCAATAAATTGGGTTTAAAACTTTTTCTAGAAAAAAAAATGTTTAATTTGTGAAATTAAATTGTCGAATGTTTTAGAAGTCGTTCATAACAAGAATATTATATCCTAAAAGTTGCCACCAAAAAAAAAAAAAAAAAAAATGTCATATCGACATCAAAGAATTTTCAATTTTAGAACTTTTTTTGCTCGTGCATTGATGGTGATTATTGTTCCTACGCAAAATATAGTATATTTTGCAGCAAAGATAGTTACCAACATTTTTTGCCCATATTATTTTTTAAATCGGCTAGGTACTCCCAATGATAACGAAAAACACACAAACGTTAATGCTTTAAAACATAGAAATACAAAATCAAAAGCTATTTATCTCCTATTATATACACATAAATTATCTAATTAGTGCTAGCAGATGCATTTTTAAATATACATAGATCAATATAACGCTTCATTTTTCTTTTATTAGTATTTCTTAGAATTTATTTTTCATTTATTTGTATTATTCAGTAAAATACTCACTTTCTTAAGCCCGAACTACGTCAAACTTTTTATAAAAGCGCCTAAGTCCATATAACAGCGAAGTATTGTGAAGAGTATTAAATACAAGGTAGTAAGAAACTTAGCCAAACGCAGGTAATAAATCGCCAAATATTGTTCTTTTCGCCCTCTCTCGAAATGCATTTTTTCCGTACATTTAAAAAACACGATTTTGAGTCATCTTATTTAAAATTCAAATAAATAAATAAGAGAAAGCAATAATAACATAAGTCAAAACATTTTATTTCAGCATCAAGGAATTGTATCGTAGTTACACATGTGGAAAAAAGCTGCTTTTGGCCAAAAAACGTTGTCTTCACTAATTTGAATCCGATTAAAAAAAGTACCGTGATTAATTAAAATGTTACAGGCAGAGCTGCCAAGTCTCCGGTATTTTAATACAGAAAATCTTTTATTAAATAGGAGCATTCTGCGGATTTAAAAAATAACTTTACCTATAAGAAAATTCTGCTGTGCAATAAGCGGGGGCTTGGCATCTCTGTATAGGAATATTTCGTAACCTCCTTTTTAACCTTAAAAAAAGCAACGACCATTTTTCGGGTTCAAAAAGTATTGCTAATTGTTCCATTTTGCATACAAAGTACTGATTGTAATATTGATACTTCTATGGTGATAAATTTCCAATAATTTTTCAAATCCCGTTTATTTCATTAAAAATATAAATCTTTTATTCATTTAGTTTAAAATAAATGGTTTTTAACTAATTTCATAATACTTTTGAAATATCACTTTTCATTGACCATCTTTTTAAAGCATTTAGAAAATGGTTGTTGTTTTCAGTCAAATATAGACTTTGGTCTGTCCGCATTTTATTTTATTATTATTATTATTTATAAATGGTGGAGAAATATTCATACTTAATCCATAACGTACATAATATATGACTCTGTTATTACATAATTCACTTTTTTATTATCATAAAAATTATGCTTTTACTGATTTTTATTAACTCAATAGGAAAAATTTTGTGCTTTGAGCAATAGATGTCCGCATTTCATTTATTTATTTATTTTAACAAAATTCTTTGTATTGAGAAGAATTTTTATTTAAATAGAAAATCCAATATTCGCTGTTAATAAAGAAGAAAGTTACAAAAAAAGTTACAAAACGAGTATACGCATATTAAATATGGAAAAACGACGAATCCAAAAAAGACGTCGTATGAAATATCATCTTTGAAAGCAAAAAAAACGAGGTCTGATTATCGAGCCTACTAATTACAAAATGTGCATTACATTTAAAAAAAACTTACAAATATTGATTTTTTTTTTCTTTTGTGCAGTTTTGGCTTCGGAAGGTGCGCTATGTTGCAAAAAGATATAAGCGACTATGAAAACACACTTGGTAAACGTTCATGCTCAGTTTTACAAATAAATATGGCACATATATACCCTATACACACCGAGGTACCTAATTGGTGCCAAAATGGCGTTCAGTTGCCTAACATGCTGGTTATCATATAAATGTTATAATAAATTGTTTGTTCTGAAAATATTATCATTTATTGATTGATATTTCTTTTTTTAAATAACAGAAAATGTTTCGTTTATTACTTTTTTTCATTTTAAAATAAATAAATAACGTGTTATTATAGCATGCTATATGTATCTGGTAATCAAAACAATGTTTTCGCCTAATTGGCACAAAATATCTCGCCAAACCCGGTGCTTATATCTCTAGTATATTATCTCAAGTATTTTATTTATGTATACTATAATTATTTTTACATACCACTTACTTCTTCTTGTATATAAAAATAGGTAAGTGGCTCCTTTATGCAGTATAAATCTTTAAAAAATAGTCCCCGTTGCCCCTTTTTGGATCGAATTAAAAAAAAAAATCAATGTCTAATTCCAGTATTGCTCCCAGGTATGCATACATATTCCAAATTTCAAAGTTGTATGCCAACAGGAAATGGATGAAAAATGGAAAAAAATGTAACATATGCACCAGCGTACATAATTGGCGTCAAAATGGCTTTATTTTACCTCAGATGGTAACCTGGCTTTATTTATTCATTATTTGTTAATTTACTCACTTAATGTTAATTTACTTTCATTTCCTTTTTTTAATTAAAATATTTCTTTTTATAGTTATTAATTATTATTATTATTTTATTTACTGTAAGTTCTTTTTGAAAATAGAAAATTATTTAAAAATGTGTATGTAAGCGTTATTTGAAAACGGAGTTTTCGCCAAATGGGCTTTGAAAAAAAAATTGCGCCAAATCTGATGCGCTTGTAGTATCCGTGCCGAAAAATTAGTGACCAGAATTGATTTCCACACACAAACAAAATATAAGTTAAAAGAAAACATGCAATAAAAATAAAGGGAAAATGATGTCATAAAAGAAACTTTTTATTTAAAAACGTAATTGTTTCTAATTTTCACACGCGAAATATATAAAACATTCTTTTAGCGATCAAAAAATGCTATTAAGAAATTATCACAAAATCTCAAAATCAAAGTTTTTATGACATTTTTAATATAAAAAAATAACAGTTTTATTTTCCTACATGATTAAATTTTAAAATGGTTTATTGCATTCAATATTTTTGAGTGCGTTAATGATTACTATTTACTCCATATACTGATTCGGTTATCTACGAAAATATCCAGCTGGTTGAAATCACGCACACCAAATTTCTGTGACGTATGCAAATAAATTGTGCTTTTTTATCAGTTTTTTTAATATAACTTTTAAACTATTTGGAACTAATTTTTCGTATGTAGTGCATTCACCAGATTACCTTCATAGGCACCTATTGGTGCAATAAGAATCAAAATCCGACAAGTACTTTTTGAGATTTGCTTGACAAAAGAATTTTTTTGACTTTTAATATCGTTACGTATCTCTGAGTATAAAGACTTCGCTTCGCTCAGACAACTAAATCAAAACTTTTTTGAGTTGAGAGATTGGAAAGCTGTACCAAAACTAAACATATTTTTTAAGGGAAATTATAATTGTAAGAAAAATATGTAATACTGTAAAAATATACATTTTTTAAACAAACAATGGAATTTTTGAATACTGATATTCACAACAATGACAAAATTGCAATAATTTATTTCATTAAACTAGTATCATTTACTTAAAAAATATACTTATGTAAATGGGATACATGATTTATTTCATTCCAAACTGTAGACATATTGGCTCAGGTTTTTATATTAGGTCAATTGATAGTTAAACATATAACTGAAAAATCATTTCAACAGAGGTATGATATAACAAACAATAGCGTTTAATAAAAATTCTTATACTGTGAAATAAAAAATGTAAACTTTTATAAACAGGCTTTGCTTCTTCCTTTTTATTTTGTAATGTAAAGTGAAAATAATTTTCTTTTAATACAAATAAATGGAAAAAAATGTTTATTATTTAATATTCTCCCAGAAAATATAATTTATTTGGGCAAAACAATCATGAAAAAACCAATTTTTCCAAATTTTCTGTTTTTTTTTCTTCTGAAAACCCCCCGTAAAAATACAGTTTTTTCTGCCACTTATATTTTTCCAGAAAATTTACATCTCTAGTATTGTTATTATTTTCTAATCGCAAATGAAGATTTCAATCACAGATATACTCTTTTTAACACTTTTCAACAAAGTTGAAAAGTGCTTAATGTATTCAGTTTGTCTGTTTGACCATGGTATTTCTGTAAATGCACTCGGATTGCCCTGAAATTTTTGAACGTTATGGATGTTACCATAGCACAACTCTTATTTCAAATAAGTTTTTAACTTGATTAGTTTATTTGCCCAGGGACAGTCAAAAGTTTACTGTTACATTACAGCCTATGGGGGAAAAAATCGTTTCAAATGAAATTTAAAGATGTAACACCCTGTCGAACATATTAAAATTTATAAAGTTGGCAAAAAAAAATATTTATTTTTAACTAAATAAAAACAGATATTTTGTCAAATATAGTTTTAATACAGTATGTTTACCGTGCGTTTTAAATTAAACAACAGAAAATTTCGATAAAGATGTAAAATAATTTTCTAATAGGAAAAGTTTAACAGTTTCTTGCAAAAAAAGTATTTGTACATTCCCCATCCTGATATACACTGTGTTTTATAGCGTTCATGGTTCAAAGGACTACTTATACAGAAGCTGTTAATTTTTAACTTCATATTATATTTTTTTGACATCTAATCTAATTTGTTCTTGAAGTAATTGTGAATGGCATCTAAAACTAGAGGTACCTCTATATATATACATATGAAATCTTATTGAGCATCATAAAAATTGAAACTCACAAGAAGAATTTGGAAAAACTATTAAATTATCATTTACAACTATTGGATGTATAGTGAGAAAGTATGAAGAAATTGGATGCATCAAAATTCAATGAAAACAAGGATTTCTTCACAAATTAACAATGAGGGAAAAAAGGAATGTTGTTAAAAAACCTTTAAAAAAATCTTATGGGTTCAGTTCAAAAATTTGCTGGAGACCTTGCAACATTTTCTAACATCAGAGTAATACCTCAAACAATAAGAAATATTCTTTTCAATGCAGATTTAAAAGGAAAAACCTCAAGGAAAACTCCATTCATCAGTGAAACAAATAGGCGAAAACGCATAGAATTCGCTTTCACATACAGAAGTAAATCATTGGATTTTTGGAAAGCAGTATTTTTTTCTGATGAGAGAAAATTCAGAATTTTCTTACCACCAAGTATTCGGAAAATTTGGCATAAATATAAAACTGTTCTAGATCCAAAATGTATACTTCAAACTATCAAGCATGGTGGGAGGAATATTATGGTTTTGGGGTGTATAGCTTCTAATGAAGCAGGACATTTGGAATTTATTGACATTGGAATGACAGCTTTAACATACATTGATGTGTTGCAGCATAATTTATTAAACAGTGCTAAGAAATTAGGCGTAGACGAAGCTTTTCACTTTCTGCAGGATAGCAACCAAAGTATACTGCTATGATCACCAGCACATGGTTACTCTACAATGCTCAAAAGCGACTGATAACTCCTCCACAATCTGTAGACTTTAATCCAATAGAAAATTTGTGGATGCTATTTGATGCAAAAATCCGAAAAAAAAAAAATATGTATCGGGGAAAAACAGTTTTAAAGAAGATCTTATTGAGTCATGGAATAAAATAAACCAGACCACTACAAAAAAAAAAGTTGGTGGAATCTATGTCACACCATCTAGAAGTAGTCATATACGCTAAAGAAATGCACACAAAATATCAATTTGTATCATTTAACTAAATTTTCATTAATGTAGTGTACAAATACTTTTCTTGCATTATATTTTTGTATATTTGTTTATTACAATGTAAAAAATCAATTCATTTTATTTTGTTTTTACATTACTATAACGCATTAAATTAATGTATTACAGTATTTTTTGCTTAAATCTTTTATTTAAGTTCATTATAATTTAAAAAAATGAAGTGTGCAATTTTTTTTTTTTTTGCCAACTGTATGCATTTACGAGGTGCACCAAAATATGCAATGAAAAAAAATAGTTATTCATTTACAGGGCTACATAAAAGAATTCAATTACATAATGGTATTGAAGGAATTGTGTCTGGTATATTTTAATTATATTAAAACTATTCCATATATAATCAAATTGATATATGTCGCTGAATCTTAATATAAATTATACAGTACAGTCATGCATAATATGAAATACGTAGCATTATTTACAGGAATACACAAAAGATTTCAAATAGTATATTTTTTGTACTGAGATACTATATATGTATCTGATGACGGCTGATTGATGGATGAAATGCAATTTAATTAATTCTAATTTCACTAAATCTAAGCATATAATATGGTGTGTATAAAAGCAATAGTTAATATACAAGACTACCCAAAAGAACTCACAAACATTACTGAATATGAGCGTAAATTACTTAAAGGTATTTTTTAAATAAGTTATGCATTTTATGCTGAATTGCATTCAATTTACTAAGAAATGTTTGCAGAATAAAGATAAAATGAAATTGAGGGCTACTCAAAGAATTGGATACATGAACCTGTATGAATGATAATTTCTGAGAATGTGACTTCAGTAGTTTTAAAAGTGGTTTAGAATAAAATAAATTTTAGCTTAATACTGACGTGTAATAAAAGGTACAAGGTAAACTACAGGACTGAACGAAAGTATTCAATTATGTTTCGATCTTTTAGTGTAAATTGTTGAAAGAGAAATTTCAACCTGCTTGGCATTTTCTTGCAAAACTAAATTTTCCCATTATATAGTATATATCAACCAATATATCAAATGCAGGGCTGTTCAAAAGTATTAAAATAGATATTTGGCTATATACAGTAACCTTATTTCCCTAAATAACGAGTTTGGTTAAAGATTTCATCAAGTGTTGGAAAGTGCTTCATAATCAATGCTTAGCGCATGATTTTTCTTTCTTGCTATTTATTTTTTAGTTATGAAGGAAACAATGAACATCAGATTTATAAAATATAGTCAATAATATTATATTTAGTATTATTAAGTGGTCAAAATTTGAGTAGAATGGTTGTTTTTCATGTTTCATTGATGTACAGTGCTGTAACTATTGTTTTTCAGAATTTTTTGCTTTTTACACACATTTTTGCGGCATTGTCACAGATAAACTATTGATCAGAGAAAAAGAAACTTTTCATACATAAAATGTAGGAAATTTTGTTTTCTTTAATTTATGTTTTGAGGACTTTTATGTTAAATGCATAATTTTGAAGTTATTTAAAAAAAAAAGTCATGTTTTTTGCCCACAAAAACGTGTTTCCCGGAATAAATTTTGTTGGATAACTTCAGATTCATGTTCAGTGACCCAAAAAACATAAAGGCACCAAATATCAAAACTACATCAAAACTTGCATTTATTTTTCCTTTTTGAGCACCAAATGCCTGCACTATAAAGGTGATATTTTGAAGATTGTTTTCAGTTTGCTAAGATGTATGATTAAAATAAATAAATATATATATTTTGCTACCAGACCAACAAACTTTGAGAGATGATAATTGACACGAAGACAAACATTATTAAATAGGAAACCATGGGGCGCAAACGTCTTCTGTAGGAGCTAGGGGCCATTAAAATTTAAGGTCCAAAATTTCAAACAATGATAAAAAACTGAAAAAAGGGTCGATTTGTTTGCGGTTTTCACAAAAATTATTCTTTATATCACGATTTTTTTAGAAAAAAATTTTAAAGGTTACATTCAAAAATTGTCGATAGAGGGCGCTTTAGACTTTAGAGTAACGCACAACTACTTTATACCATTATTTTGTGCATGGGGTTGAAATTATTCTAAAGTTTAGACTTTAACTTAAATTTTAAGCCCAAAATTGGAAACATTGGGATTGGGTAACTAGCGAAAATTGAACTGTGAACAGAGGGGGAGATTTTAAACGCTCATAAATATTAGACAAACAAATTGATTTTGTTGCGGTTTGCGTGTAGGTCATTCCCTTGGTAATTACTTTATTCAAAATGACGTACAGCTTTACTGTCCTCATTTTTTGATAAAAGGCGCTTCCGACACTAGTCTGACATTTCAATGGCATTACTCCTGGTTGTTTTACTACCCAACCAACATACTTCCGGGAAGTGTTAGGGATACAAAGACGACTCGGAATCACATAGGAATGTAATGTTGGAAATACCTTTATCCAAGTTACGGTTAAAGAAATCGGAAAAAAAAGTAACAGAAACCACAGAGAAAGAGCGACACGTTAATGACAGAAAACAGTTTATTTAAAGGTTTTACTAGAAAAGGTGTTCGAAATTACGACCAGTCCGGCAAGTTTAACAGCGACGGTAAATGGCGCTGCGGTTTCCTTATGGTAGATGGTGCTAAACAGTAATGCGCCTGAGCAGCGATCACTTTGAAGTGATCATTTGCGAACCGGTTCCAAAGGTAGCAGAATAAAGTATTTGAACGATGAACAGCACGATAGGGCCCCCCACATTTTACCAATGATGTTTGTCGACACTTCAAAGTAACATATGGACAGTGGTGGATAGGTCGTGGTGGCCCGGTTCATTGGCCTGCCAGATCGCCGGACCCATCTTGTATGGACTTCTTCTGCTTGGGTCAAATGAAAAATTGGGTGTACGTAATTCCCGTACCATCAGTTGAAGACCTCGCAGCTGGTATTTCTGTATCTACCAGAAAACTATCAGAGGTGTCAAGAATCTTTCAAAGGATGAGGTATTCCACGTGACGCCGCTGTTAAGCATGCCGGACTACTTCTGGTTCATAATTACCAAGGGAATGACTTACACGCAAACCGTAAAGAAATCGATTTGTTTGCCCAATATTTATGAGCATTTAAAATCTCCCCCTCTGTTCACAGTTCAATTTTCTCTAGTTACCCGATCCCAATGTTTCCGATTTTGGGCTTAAAATTTAAGTTAAAGTCTAAACTTTAGAATAATTTCAACCCCATGCACAAAATAACGGTATAAAGTAGTTGTGCGTTACTCTAAAGTCTAAAGCGTCCTCTATCGACAATTTTTGAATGTAACCTTTAAAATTTTTTTCTAAAAAAAAATCATGATATAAAGAATAATTTTAGTGAAAACCGCAAACGAATCGACCCTTTTTTCAGTTTTTTATCATTGTTTGAAATTTTGGACCTTAAACTTTAATGGCCCCTAGCTCCTACAGAAGATGTTTGCGCCCCATGGCTTCCTATTTAATAATGTTTGTCTTCATGTCTACTATCATCCCTCAAAGCTTGTCGGTCTGGTAGCGAAATACCCTGTATATATATATTTTTTAAGAATTAATGAATTTGAAGAAATCAGATTACATAAGTTGCTTTAGAATGGTTGCATATTACCTACAAATCAAAAGTTGAGCATAAAAACTTTAATTCAAAAGGTACGAAATTTTTTTATCTTTTAAATGAAATATTTAACATTTAGTATTTAACAGCACAATTGATTATGTTCATTAAAATATAAGATATAAAATATTTGTGTTCATAGAATAGAGTGATATAAAAATTCAATAAAATACACTATGTAAGTATATAAAATTTTACTTTCATATTATTGCTGTACACGTAAAAAACTAAAAATGCTGAGATCCAAATCTTTAAACAAAAATTTGAAAAAAATAGACAAATCTTACACTAGGAAAATTACATAAAATTTAATTCAGCAATCTTTAACAAATAAAATATGTCATTTTAATATAGGAATTCATAATTATTCTGTTTGTATAAATATTCAACATATTTAATATTCTATACAATAATTTAAATTACCTATCGAAAATTCAATGTACATACAAATGTTAAAACAAAAATCACACTTAAAATTTTAACAATTCATGATTGAAAACACTGTTCATGATATAATAGCTGAATTACAAAAGAGTTCACTATCCTAATCCGTTGTCATCTGTGTCATATAAAAATAGAATTTTAATGAGATATATGTATCACAATGTTCGATTCTTAAAAAAAGTTATTGAGACTGCCATCTTGTTGCTAAAAACCTTCGATATATTACAGTTACATAAATTGCAAGCAAAAATATGACAAATAAATCATCAAGTAAACCAAGAAAGCCAAATACTGCTTCAGGAATCATATCAAGAGGAGAAATTAAATACATTAGAGCTGCGAAAAAACACAAAAATATCCGTAGCCTAAACATGTACATAAGTCCTCCAACTGAAAAGAATTCTGAACTAGCATGGCGTAACAGAGTAGGAAGATCCCAGAGATAATCCAACCACTGAAATAAAACAAAAACATTTAGAATTATGTAAATGATAAACAAATACCATTAAGATTATCAATTTAAATTCATAATAGCATAAAAAATTTATTCCCAGCTACATTACACAAAATCCAGTTCATCAAAAAACTAATTTCTACTCTAATAATTTATAAAATATGTAATATTTTATGATGAACATGATTGTCTGGTATACATAGCTTAAATATTCATTACTAATTTTGGGCAATAACATGAATTTAATAAGAACAAAGGAACATTTTGGGATTACAAAGTAAAAAACTTGGCCTTAATAAAATAAGAAATTAAAAATTCTACTGAAATCATAAGTGTTTGCAACAAGAAGAAATTAAAAACCATCCACAATCTAAAACTTTTTAAAACACAAAAACAAAATTTGAAATGTCAAATGTCAAAAATAGAATAATCTGGAAACTTGATATACATTAAAGTTTTTTAAATTTTAAATAGGATTTAAGGCAGTGGTCACCAAATGACAAAGTGCACATCAAAACCACAGACAAGTTTTATGGAACACAATGAAATGTGAACAACAGAAAATAATAAAGTTTCAGTATAAAATGCATATCACACAGCTGAAAATCATGGATACAATTTGATGCAGGTTACGACAATTTCCCTACTTTGAAAGTGGAGGAGGAGGGGGGGGGGGGGGGGGGTGAGTCAGATCAAATTAAACTTATCGCTAACAATGGGTATTATTTAAAGTTGGCTAATAAAGTAATTCGAAACTTTATTAATAAAATGAAAATAGGAGTTAATATAAATAAAACTGATAATGAAGTTGTTATGAAAAGGGTTCTTACGAATTACTATCCAGAATTTTTTGAGTTTATAAAAACAACTTTAGAAGCATTTGGTTTAAATTTAATCGCAATGCTTCTTTCGATAAAAAAATTTAAACACAAGAGATGATCAATGTAAGATATATTTTTTCAATATTATGTAATTATATTGTTTCAATGTAAGATATATTTTTTCCCACCTGAAAATTTAAATTTGTTTTCTAGTACTTTTAGAAATTTGTTATTTTAAATAACAATATACCTAATATTTACTAAAATGTACTTAAATTGTAACTGCTGACCTTTTTTTGGGGGGGTGGGGGGGTGGGGGGGGGATTATATTATTACACAATTTTACACAAACATAATGAAATCTTTTATCAAAATAAATTAATGCTTAAAAAAATTAAATCTGCATATAAATAAATTTTTAAAGAAAAAATAAAATATTCTAATTGTGAAATGTAAAAGAATTGTGCATACAGTGCACAATTTGTTTGTTTTTAGATAAATATGAGTTCATTATTCAACAGCCAAACAGGCAGAATATTTGGCCATGACTGGACCGATTAATTGGTATTTGGTTATTTGGGCAAACCGTTATTCGTTGCATCCCTATAACCCATGCCATACAGATGAGACTCCCTTCTAGGCTTTTTTAGATAAATTTGTTTAAAAATATAAAATCATGAAAAAATGATGTTTCCTTATGAAAACAGATCGAAACATATATAACAAACCTGATGCAGCTGCAGAAGGCAGTAGTGTATTTAACTCAGGGTTTATATGGGTAGAGTTTCACTTAAAAATAAAAATCTTATGAATTTCACAATGTAAAGCAGTGGAACACATTGAGCACTTAGCAAGTTCATTTGTAAATATTTTCTTTTAAAAATATAAAATCATTAAATTTTGATTTTAAGTATATTGAAAGGTTATCATGGGAGTCAGGCAATTCAAGCAGCTAGTATATTATATATAAAATACAGTTTAGCTCCAATTTAGCAAAATTTTTTTCATGGTTCCTACAAAAAAGGAACAAAAATACTTCAATTTAATAAATTTATAATTCTCATTTAATAATAGCTTACAATATTAAAAAAATAAAAAGTGAAGAAATCTTCTAATAAAATATGTTTCAAGGTCCCTGATTGTCAATTTTCTTGTGATGCTGAACTATCTACATTGCAGCAAAATTAATAGCAATAGTAGAAGATAAGATGAAGATAAAATAAACATGAAGGATGCAGTATTCAAAGAAGCAGTTGCCAATTTGGATAATTTAAAATGATATCTAATGGTTTATGATGTTGATGACGCTGTTTTCACAGCTTCAGAAAAAATGGCAAAGAAGTTACAAAATCTATCACATATCTTATAATTTATTTAGAAAATTTTACTAAATGAGATTTTTTCTTAACTTCTAATGAATGTGATCTATAGTAATATATAAAAACTAATTTTTAAACAACAATTAATTTGTTAAAGCAATTAATGTTTAACCCTCATTATTAAATTAAGTGAGCATAGTTCTTTTTATTTAAAACCATTTTTTATTGCATTCTGTTTTCCTTTGATTACTTCAATTTAATGAATAATCTCGATTTAACAAACAAAGCCATTAGTCCCGAATGATTCATTAAATTGGGATTCGACTGTATACATAAATTTCAAGAATATACTTACAGCTCTTGGTTCACCAGAAAAATGTCTATTATAGTCATTAATGTTATAAATTATGTCATTTGTAGCTTCTGGATTGTCAGCATCTTCTCTGAAACATTGTAGGAGAACTGTCACCTTAAAAAAAAAAAAAAAAAAAAAAAAAAAAAAAAAAAATTATTAAATAATGTAACAATGAGACTGCCTTGAAAGACAAAAAATATATATCACTGGCAAACAAATAATGAAGTACACACCAATAATGTATCATGTTTTGGTTTTCTAAACTTTAGTTTTAAAAGAAATTTGTACAGAATTATTTTACCTACCCTCCTATATACACTACAATTAAAACTGGACAAAACTTTTGGAAAACAGCTTAAATTTTTGCAATAGATACATTATTTTTGAAAAAAAAAAATATTTAGACTTGAAACTTTACTAGAAAAACAATTTCATGTAAAATAAAACATCATCAACAATGTTTCAATGCTATAGCATATCTCCATAATAACCAGAAAAAATATTCTATAGTGAATTAATTAGTGTGGGGAAAAAATCAAAAGTTGTGTGTAAAAATAACTATGTATAACATTTTCCCTTTTACTTTGAAGCATATTTTGTATTAATTTATTAACTAAAAAGAGAATTCCCTTTTAAAAAAGAAATTTTGAGTGAGAGTCCCAGAAATTATCAATTTCTAAAGGCATTGCTAAATCTAAACGGTTTGGTTGATACTTTTAATTTTTACACGGTTGGAATATCAAGGCTCCCAACATATTTTATCTGCCTAAAAAATGGAAGACACTTTAATTTATTTTGTCCTATTATAACTCTAATCTTCAAATGTGATTATCTCAAAACTATATTTCTAAAGTCTGATCATGATAACTTGAACAAATCTCAAATAATCTTCTTAAAATTCTGACCTATTTTTAATAATATTATCTAGAGAGTAATTGTTAATTTTGGTGATCTGATGATTTTTTTTTTTTTTTTTCTAACCTTAAAACATAAAATTTAGCTTCTTTCTACACAGCAGAAGATGAGATAAGCTGTTAATAGAAAAAAAGCATAGCATTGTAAAAGCACACCTCTAGTTTAAAGCAACAGTTTTTAAAAATCTTGGATATTAAATTTGGCAAAATTCATACTCAGATATAGTTATCCTTCAAAGCAGTGTACCTATTGAGCCAGATACTCCACAATCTAATCAGCACTTGTATATACTAAGGTCTAATTAAATATTAGATTTTAATGGGAGTACATGCACTAGTTCTTGAGATAGAGTGGTTACAATTTTTGTATTCTATTACACAAAGGCATTTTTAAAAAAAATTCAAATCACAATGCAGACATTAGCCAGGGCAAGGGCTAAGGAGGCTGAAATGCCCTCTGAAAGTATAAAAAGACTTTGTAAAATTATCTCCATTGACAAAACGTTTTCTTGGATAAATTTGTTTTTACAACTAAAAATGACTTAGTTTTAATGTAATGGAAAATAAAACCATTTGCAGTTTACAATAATCTATCGTTATATTGCTCTTTTGGATATATTATTCATTATTCATACCTAACACTAAAAATATAAGTTGTTGTTACATTTATGCACAGTAAAATTCGATAAGCATAATTCCATATCAGGCAAACGAATTCATGAAAAGACAGGGAAACTATTTTTTGCATGTTCCATAAGTTAGAAAAAAGTTAAATATGTTTTCTTAAAACATCCACAATTAGATTATCTGTTACATTAGCAAACACATTTCTTGAGATTTTTCAGGAAAACAGAGATACAATTTCATTGTTAGATTCCCAAAAAGCTTCAGAAGAAAAAAAAAAAAAAAAAAAAAGAAAGAAATTAGAGCAGTTTTTAGATCAATAATTAGACTATCTTATGCAGAACAAGAAATGGCATTCAGATGTGATAATGATAGCAGTCCTCTACCATTACAAAAATCTATAATAAAAGATGGAAGCTGACAGCTCTTAAGATTTAGAGCAAAATCTGGAGATTATGAATTTAAATGACATATTATAAACAGCTGAAAAAATGCTACTTACAGACATTTCTTGGCCAGACATTCAAAATGATATCAATTAAGTCTGTTTAGATATAGTTACCAAAAAACTAATTGTCAAAATAAACAATGCAATATGAAAAGACAATTGGTTTTTTGGTTAATTGCTGATAAAACTATGGACATTTGAAGCATTGAATAGTGTGACCTTTATGTTAGGTATGTGGGCTATTTAAAAAGTACACAAACCCTAATAAATTCAGAATTATGTTTTAGATTTCATTCTAGTAAATAACTTGTCCACAAAAAATTAAAAGTAATATTACAACATTGTGATGAACTATGTCTTGAATATGTCTGAATACTTAACACTAGGGATGCACCGAATAGTGATTTTGACTGAATACCGAATACTGACTATTCGGCCGACAGCTAAACCGAATACCGAATATTCAGCTAGCTGAATAGTAATTGTTGGGCCGAATACTGAATATTCGGCTTTCCAAATACTTTTTATATTTCAAAGTTTAAGGGTATTAAAATATTAGAGTAGAACCCCGCTAATTCGGATCTCCGCATAATTCAGATCGGTTTGGTATTTTTTTTTTTTTTTTTTCAAGTTTGAGAAGCGATTGGCTAATTTCCATAACATTAACTTATTTCATTGTCGTATTCTAAATAAAAAAACTTTTTCTGACATGTTTTCGGAATAATTAAGCAAAGTAAACATTATTACTGTCTGCAAATATTCAATAAGTTTAACATAAAGGTGATTTTCTGTTAGTATGTTATATTTTATTTCATTTCTTTTTTCTAATTCTCCGGATAATCCAGATTTTTGATAATCCGGATTGGGTCCGGTCCCAATTAATCCGAATTATCGGGGTTTTACTGTACTTTTTAAAACAATTTTACATAATATTTAATAAGAGAAACTTATATTTTAATAAACAAGAGCTTGTTATAAGAACATTCAGTATTGAAAAAAATCTGTCTTTTTTTATCTAAGAAGCATAATTATGAGACTTTTTCAATTAGTAAAATTTTAAATTTCATTTCTTCTACGAATTGAAACAAACATTTTGAAATCAAAGAGAAGTAATGAAAAAATAATTCAAGAAAAACTGTACAGTCTCATATTTGTTCTTTTTAAATAACTCAAGGGAGATTTTTTTCAATATAAAGTATAAATACTTTCAACTTAATTCTGAATAAAGGAATGTCTAGCTCATAGTTCTTTTCTTATGAATAGTGGCATTTTCCATCCTTCCCATCATATCATATTTTACAGAAATCAAAGCATGTGAGTTGAAAATATAGTTATGGTATCTTATTTATTGTTAATGCAACAAACGAAAACATAAGTTTGACCTAGAGTGAGATGAAATACAATGCATTTGTGATTCAATAATTTGATTATGATTATGGTTTCATAAACAAAAAATTGTCTGCCTTGATAGCTATTACTAATCTCAAAAGCTTTCCTTTCTTGTTTAAGGACTTTTGGGAAAAGCAAGAAACAAATTATTTACTAAATAGGATTTAAGAACTTGCATCTGCACTTGCATAATTTATTCCTTAGGAGAATCCTAATAAATCATAATTTTAATCCTTCTCATGGTTAATTTTCTTCAGTTAAACTTTACAAACAGCAAATAAATAATGTAAAAACATTCTATATTATTTAAATATGATTTTATTTCTAATTATTTTAAATATATTAATAAATTGACAGTTAAAAGTAGAAATTGTGAAAAGTTTTTTAAAATGTGTTTTAAAAGGCTTTATTAAGTATTGGATTCGGCCGAATACTTTGATATTCGGCTTAACCGAATAGTTTGATATTTGGCCTAACCGAATATTTGGTAACATGGCTGAATAGATACCGAATATTCGGTACATCCTTACTTAACACAGGCATATGATGGAGCAGCCAATATGGCTGGTCATATTAATGGGTTACAGTCAAGAATTCATCAGAAACATCATAACATTAGACACATTTACTGTGCAAGCCATTGCATAACATAGAACAAATAAAAGATGGATAATATAGGGATTTTGCAATAATGATTTTGGCTGTAACTCGTGTTAAAAATGTCCTAATATTTTTTCAGAAACACAGATAAAAGGTAACAGAAATATTTCATGAGATACATGATTCTGAATTAAGACATCTTCAAAACTGAAATAAAGACCTCAAGACTGACATTTAGAAAGCCAACATGTGCAAACCCTCAAATTAAACCCCCTGAAGAGTATCGCAGAGTCACAGTCCTTATTCCCTGTGTACAAAGTATTATTTAAAATTTGAATGACAGATTCAATTCCAATCAGAAAATGAAACCCTTGAAAACAGATTTCAAGGGTTTGCTTATTCAGCAAATGAAAGCAAATTAGAGAATCTCGCTCAATATTTTAACGATAAAGTGTTTATATATTAAGATTTTGCATCGCAAGCGAAAACTGAATGCAAATTATGGTAAGGTAGTTTTTTTTTTCTTTGTAACACAAACACAGAAGTTTTAAAAGCTTTAGAGTACTATAATACAACACATTATACTATGATCAAGCATTTGCTGGCAGTTTTGTCTACAATCCCATTATAACAGCCAGTGCTGAAAGGTCGTTTTAACAATGAAAATAATTGAATCTTTGCTAATTCATAATTGAATAATAATTAAATCTCCAAATGTTATGGCTGATGAGAGCCTGAGTAGACTTGTATTGGGACATTAAAGTACTGATAAGGTGATCAATGTTATGGATGAGGAGAAGTTACGAAGATTGTTTCTGCAGCATTAGGAAATTTTTTTTTATACCAAGAATACTGCATTTATAATTATTGTAATCAAAGAATTCGAAATAAAAATATAATTTTTATGATTACATATATCTGTAGACAATTTTTTCTTTGTAAAAAATTATGTATCTATGTATTAATCATTTTAAGACCTCATACTCATAAAGCAAGACACTTGTACGTAATATTAATACTGTGTTTTAAATTAATTCAAATTACTAGTATGAATTTCAATATTTTGTAATGTTTTTCCTCATGGGCTTCATGAGGCTCATCTCAAACATTATTAGTTTGCGCTTTTTTATTTCTGTGGCAGTTTTTTCCCTAAAAATACGCCCCGTTTAGAAAATGGAAGTGTTTTTGAAAACCAAAAATTGTAACAGAGATCTGAAAAAATACAAAATAACTTTTGACATAGCTATCAGATATCCTCTTATGCAAGAATATACTTTAGGTTAAGCCTTTTTACATGATTCCATTAAAAAAAAATATATATACAGTAGAACCTTGATTAACTGAGCTTCGATTAATCAAGGATTCTATTAAACAAGTTGATAACAAAGTCTGATTTTGTTTCATTACCATGTGCAATGTATTATCAGAGAATTATACCCCTAAATTAATCAATATACCCCTAATCAATCTTCGTCGACGACCCCTACCTACGACCCGAACAGACCTAGTCTCTTGCGCGACAGCGCTGTCGCCGGTAGGCGACCACGGATAGCGCCAAAATACTTTACTTACCACCCGATTAGCCTTGGACTCTTAATAAAAAATAAAAATATATAAGACAAATTGAAACCGGACAAATTTAAAAGAAAAAGTAGACAAATTAAAGATATTGAGAGACGGTTAGTGGGTGGGCGGGGCTCTGAAGCTATCGACTTTCTCTGCCTTCTTCCCGAACATATATGTCTCGGACGGTGGTTGGGGGTGGGTGGGTCAACCGTCGCGGTGAGCGACCAATCTTCGTCGACGACCCCTACCAATAAATCGACGACCAATAAATCGATTTTTTAAATTGGCGACAGTATGGGAAATTTCCTCTTTAAATTTGTTGAGGTGTTTTATTGTTTTTCAGCCTAAAAGATGTTAAATTTGCGAGCATCGCGAGTTTTTATGTATAATTTCTATTAACTGGGATTTTCAATATCTAAAGTACTAGCAGTCCCATTTAGCTCTGATAATTGAAAAAAAGTAACAGAAAAGGGGGGAACACTTGTATTTAAAATTTCATTTAACAGCTGGTACATACTTCTCCATCAAAAGTTAAAAAAGAAGTAAAGAACAGAGACAATAGATTTAGCAGGTAGGTACACATGTATGTCTGCAGTTGAGCACCTAAGTCAATATTTACATTTTTATTAGTTAATTTAGACTTTCACAATTTGCGGCAATTTATCCACACTAGTAAAAAAAAAAAAAAAATCCAATTTCAAATTTCTAGCCCAATATAAATAGATTCAGAAATATAATCAGAATATATCAATATAATCAGAAATTTTTATTCAGAATTTACACAGCAATTTTTGAATTTGAGATACTTTTATATAAATTTTACATTTTTTTTTCATGTTTAGAGGCAATTTACTGACATTCAGAAAAAGGAATCTGGTTTCAATCTCATTGCCTGATTTGATATATCCTTTGTTTTCTTAGCAATTTTTGAAATTGTCTTTTTTCTTTTTTTTTAAATGGTGATTTTTAACAGTCATAAAAAGAGATTAGATTCCAAACTACTGTAGCAAATTTTGTTGATTTTTAGCATTTTTTCACTTTTCACATTTTTTTTTTTAAATTTACACATTCATAAAATAATTCTGGTTACAGTGTTTTAGCCAATTGTAGCATATTTTGCCTCCTGCAACTTGAATTTTAGGGGTTTTTTTTGTTTTTTTTTTTTTTTTTTAATTAGCAATTTTTTTTCTTTACATCAATAACTTTTTCAAATAGTTTTGCAGTTTCTCAAAATGCATAAAAATGGACTATTTTAAAAAAGGAAACTTCAGGCAGAAAAAGAAACAATTTAGAAGCCTTGAAACATTTAAAACCAAACAAGAAGTCAAGTAATTTTAAAGATTATGAAGGTCAAAGATGAGTTACAGTCATGAAGATAGATATAGTAGAAGGAGATCAAAGACGGCGCTTCCACTTTCGTCCCTAAAGTCTTTCCGAGTCTGGTTGGCATTTCCGGCAGTTTGGCAGCAGATGAAATCTAGCGCCCCCTATGTCCCGCTAGCAGACTAGTCGAGAGACCAGTCAAACAAGTCATGTGATCGAAAGTCAGTGCAGCATCACTAGCGCCACGCTATGCACCGGGCAATACTTTGGGGCTAAGTTCTGTTGGGAAAAGCCTATCTTCTCGGTTCTCCTTCTTTTATTCTATCTTCATGGTTACAGTAAATGAAATTAATAAAACGAATTTGACAAAGAAAAGAATTATAATGTGAAACAAAAATGATGGGGTTACTTATCCAGACACAGGGTATTGAATATAGTTAAACAGTATATTCTGGTTTATAGGGATGCGCTCAGCCCACTTTTCTCTTTTGAAGTAGCAGCAATTAGCAAAAATTGATCTCTTTCAATTTTGCTTTTTTGACATTTTGTTCAATTAAATGGTTGGTCCAAATAAACTGAGTGTCCAAATAATGAGAATCTACTGTATAGTTAGGAAAATAATTATTGAACGAGAAATGTTTTGAAAAATTTTTACAATTGATTTTTAAGTTAATTTAGTTATTCAAAATTCTAAACAAATCATATTAAATTATAATTTACCAAAAGAAATATTTCTAAGTGCTTCAGCTTTTGTTTAAAACACTTGAGAATACTTATTCAGCTGAAGCAATAGATAAAAAATAAAGACAAAATTCATTTCATTTCACAAAAATGTAAATTTTAGAACATTTTCCAAAACAGGGCAACACAACTTGTAAATTAAGTAGCATCATTCAACAGAGTAGATTTATAACTTACTGTCTGCCGACAAACAGGACATCTTATGGCACCCAACCAATTCCCATGCCTCCAATAAGTTATTACACATTGGGCTGAAAATAATTTGAAAATACTTAAATAAATGCAATATACTTTGAATAAATTACTTATGTATTTTAATTCTTTTATCCAAAACAAGAAGAAAAAAAATATTATGCAATAAAAGTAATCTATTAAGAAATAATGAAATATTAATTAGATTTTGTAAGATAAAATTAATGATACAGAAATGTATGCGAGAAGCAAAATGCTTTTGAATTATCAAGAAAATTCTGAACATCAAAATTTGCATAAAATTAACATTTTAAGAAATTAGAGAGAAACTCTTTATCTGAAGGTACATAAAACATTGACATTCAATAATAAATTCAAGAATACTAATCTTTAAATACTCCTTCAGCAACAGATCACTGAATCCTAAATGTCTACATATACTGGATTTTTAATAAAATTTTATTTTTGTTTAATTTGGAGGCTACTATTTGCTATAAAATAAAACGCCACATGTTTCAATATTATGCATGGCATAAGAGTCAGTACATCTGGTAGGAGTGAATGAATAAAATCATGATGTACACAGACTCTAGCACTGAAGGGGTAAATAATCTTTGCAGGATAATCTGTGTCAATAAATGAAACAAAAAATTACACTGATAAACTCAAGTAATATAAAAAAAATAATGAATGCTACATACATATTGAATAACTTTTCCTTAACATAAAATAAACTCAATAATGCATTACAAATTAAGAGTAAAGCATGAACATACCAGTTTTAGTCATCAGAGTTTCCCCCAGGTTTAAAAAGCGGCAGGGCGCTACTGTTCTGAAAAAGGCACTTTTTACATTCTTAAGGGCACTTTTTATACAGTTGTATCTAGAATTTAGCGGTCCAAAAAATCGTGAAAAAACAGAAATTTCGTCAAAAGATCGAAAAAGAACAAAAATTTTGCCAAAAAATTGAGCAAAAAGAAAAAAAAACATAAATTTTGTTAAAAGATCATGAAAAACAGCAGATTTTGTTAAAAAATCATGAAAAAACGACAAATTTTGTTAAAGATTGTGAAAAAAAGGAAAATTTGGTTAAAAGATCACGAAAAAATGGCCGATTTTGTTAATAGATTGTTAAGGGGCAAGCCTGATTTATTGAAAAAGACTTTTTTTTTTTTTTTTTTTTTTGAGAAAAAAGAATACTTTTGTTCAATAAAGGGTTCTTTTTATTTCATAAACAGGTGCTTTCAGGATTCACATTTAGAAAGTTTTGTACAGTCAAAAGAGGACGGTGAACAGAGGGGAGGGGAGGGGGGGGGGAGAGGTTGGTTGGTTGGTTGTATAGGTTTTAATGGCACAAAATCCCTTGAGGGACATGCTGCGCCAAACCAAAGACAAAATTGTAAGAATGAGAAAAAAAAGACAACGTCAAAATATCCAGATGGGGGCTACCCATCCGGATATGATCAGGTAAATATAAGAAAGCGAAAACAGTAAAATGCTAAATCATTAGATTATGGTAGAAATAAGATAAGGTTAAATTTTAAAATAAAATGTAAAAAGTGAAAGTTGCATTAAAAATCTGGTTGTGAATATATGAGTTAAGCTGATAAAGGCAATGCGGTGATACATGAAATTAAAAACCAATTAAAACCAACAAACATATTTAAAATTGTAAAAAGATAAAATTCTAAAACTAGTTAAAATTCTAAAACAGTAAGATAATGACACGATAACCAAATTGGAAATGTACTACAGAAAACACAAAATACAACTAAAACAAAGACCAATAAAAAAAAATAATAATTAATTTAACCAGGCACATACTCTTCAAACATAGTGTTTTCCTTGGAATCCAAGCCACTGCCGTAAGACTCGGATTCCATAGCTTCTTGGACATAGTGCTGCAGTTGCCTAGGATCTTTAAAATTTCTTTTGCATGGACTGAGCGATGAATTTTGCAATCTTTTAACGACAGTCTTCCGCCGTGGGGTTGCTGGAGTTGGGTTTTTTATGGTTTCTGTTTGTTTTTTAAGCATATGTGATTTCTGTAATGTTTTTGATTTTGTAGCAGTTTGGATCCCAGCCTTGGTCCCTTCTTTTTGAACACCAGTTTTCACTATTTGACTAGAGTTGGGTTTTTTCGAGTTTAATGCAGATGAGTTCGGGCTATTTTTTGGTGAGGTAACGGCCTTAGTTTCATTTAGAGGTTTGGATAATCCCTTAGATTGAGCTTGAGATTTCTGACTTTTAAGCTGAGCAGAAGATTTTTGTTTCTGAGCAGGCGTGTGTAAAATAGTAACAGGTTCTGACGAAGGCAAACAGATATCACGGGATTCTTTGATTGGGGTATTTATTGATTGTGTTTTGGCTGACTTTTTTGATGACATAGACACGTCAGTCTGGGTGCTAATATGTCTTACAGATTTAGACTGCTGTTTCAATAGGCTTGAATAAGATAAGCCGACAGACGGGGTTCTGGCTTCTACAATTTTACGAGCTTCTGGGTAGGAAAGATTTTGCATTATTTTTACAGTTAGAATTTCTTTTTCACGGATCCAGTTTGGGCAAGAGCGAGAGAAAGCTGTATGATTACCTTTGCAATTTATGCAGCGTTCTGATTTCTCACAAGAATTGCCGTTGTGGTCAACTTCTGCACAGCGTGCACAGGTAAGGGAACTGCGACAGTTAGTTTTAGTTGATGGAATTCCATCAACAGATGGTTTTCTCATCGCCTCCTATATTCTTTTATTCATTAATTCATTCACTCATAATTTATTTTAACATTCATTTATTTATTATTTCATAACAACCATATCCAATAAATATTAACTTACCTTTCAATTCCTTTCCGGCCGTTATCAACTTCAGAACATCCAATAATCTATTTAACTTCAATAGCCTTTCATAATTTGTTCTATGGACTCCATCTTTAATTCCAACCTACATCGACAATAACTTATCTCCGACTAATCATATTTTTCCGTAACGATATTTTCCCCGCCAGATGGCGACTTGGAATATCGTAACAATAATCGAATCTTTCATTCGTTTTACCGAATCGATCTTTCGATTCGTACACATGTCGTCTTCTGATTGGCTCGTTTCGTGGGCGTGCTCGCAAACGATGTTTTCAATCCGGCCAGCTTAGTATAAATACACGATGTTGATTTCTGTTCTTCCCCGCTTTTATCTTCCTACTAATGGAAGTATTTCAAGTCACTGAATTGAGGCTGGTCCTCAATCTGGATGTATTGTAAGATACTTGTTTTATTTAAGTTTACTTTTAATTGTTTTAACCTGCACAATGATGTCAACTATATGTTCAACTGTTAATATGTTCATCTGTACTAATGTGATGGAGTTCGCCGTATCAAGTCATCTGTAATGCCAAGCCTATTTCTCAAGTAATCAATAAATACTTTAGTTTTATTTTTGACTTTTGTTTTCTGTTAAAGAGATCGACATCAAATTCTGCTCACACTTATTTTTAACTTCCACTACAGTGTTAGGTGCCAGCAAAAGCTCCATATGTGCTATCTGCTTCTGTAATGATATTTTTCAGCGTATATATAAACCTCCAAAGGTTATATTACGCACATTATTAGTGTGGTCATATCGCTGACATTTAAAACAACGTACAGGATTAGGTATGTATGGTCTGACAGGACAATTCAGGTAAGCAGCTTTAATTCTTGTAGGTTGAGTAGGGCTATTGAAAGTGAGAATGACATGCTTTGTAGGAAGGATTTGGCCATTCTGACGGATCGTGATACGACGTGCATCTATAATATTTTGGTCTTTTAGGTTTTCTAAGAGTTCATCTTTTGTAGAGAATAAAAGGTTTGGTTCAGAAATAACACCACGGCTTGTATTTAGAGTTTTATGCACCTGAGCAGAAACAGAAAAAGGGCCTATTGTAGAGCTATTAGAAAGAAGCTGTGATTGTTTAGTTGTAGAAACCTCAACTAGTAAATCTCCAGATTTTAATTTTTTTAGAGTATGACCATTCCCTAAGGCAGACTGGAAAGTTTTAGCTATAAGAAATGGTGACGTTTTACCAAAGGAACTATCAGAGTGGCTATCAGTACGTTTAACAATAAAAAAGCGTGTAAAGGAAGAAGTCTGTACAGTTTGTTGCTCTCCACTAGGGAGAGAAGTAGAAGGAAAAGAAATGTTTCCATCCATATTTAGAAATAATAAGATTCAGACCCCGGCCGCACCACCCTCTCCCGAGCCCTACAAGGGGATGCACATTCATGCACCAGTGCTAACCAGGGCCCATACGGTCACAAGACAACCCTATGTCAGTCTCCAGCCTTAACGAAATGACTAGTAATTGCTCGATCACTTGATCCCTAGAGCCAGTGACGAAAGTCAGCTGACCAGCCGATTGATGCATACGGGACCAAATGCACCTCCCATCTACCTGAAGCAGAGGCCAAAGTAGTGTGTTGGTTTCCCTCAACTACCAGGATCCCCCTTTCCAGGGACACGGGCTGCCACGGACGGCCAACACGTGGGTGGTTTACAATTCTCCATGAGTCGATATGAAGGATGACATCGCCTCATACAGAATTGCCCTCACCTCCGAAGAGGAAACCACAACGAGAGTGAAACAAAGAGGAAAGGAAGACCAGAGGAGTAAGAGGAAAAGGAAAGGAGAAAGATCACTCAGGTGCCCCGGGGTTGTGAAGCCCGTGAATACCTAAAGAAGGTATCCCCCTGGGGGAGGGGGGGGGGGAGAGGAGAAGGTCGCCTTGGGCTTGGAAATTTAGGGGATGCCAAATTTATGCTACAAACATTATTTTTGGGCTGTCACAAGAAAAAGTTGTGAGGGGGGGAGGCCTTAAATTCTAATTATGCCCCAGGAGTAATTTTTCCCTTCACACGCCTAGATTGTGAAGTAGGAAAATCCGCTTTTTGAACATTAAAAACACAATTTTGAAGCAGGAAAATTAGCTTGTAGAACAGAAAAATTCACTTCTGGCATTAGCTTTTTTGTGTGTGTCTCTATGAGAAAATTTTCATTTTTTTTTTTTTTTTTTTTGCAATCTTTTGACAAAATCTGCCATCTTTTTGGGATATTTTGCATTTTTTCGTGAATTTTTGGCAAAATTAGCTGTTTTTCGGAAATTTTTTGACAGAATTTTCCATTTTATTGGGATTTTTTGACGAAAATTTGCCTTTTTTGCAAATCTTTTGACGACATATGCCGTTTTATTGCAATTTTTCGACAAAAATTGCCTTTTTTCATGAATTGTTTGACAAATTTTTCTGTTTTATCGCGCTTTTTGCATGAAAATAGGCTTTTTTATGATCTTTTAAGGAAATCTGCCGTTTTTATGCGATTTTGTGACGAAATTAGCCATTTTGTCGTGAATTTTGCCGGAAATGAGTCTTTATTTCGTGATTTTTTTAGTGAAATTTGACTTTTTTTTTCAATTTTTTGACAAAATTACACGTTCTGTGGGATGTTTTGCGTTCCTTCACCAATTTTTAATGTAATTTATGCGTTATAGCACGTCTACATCATCGCTGAAGGGCTGTGTTTTCTCAAACTTGGGGCAAGAAGGGCGCTATTTTTTTTTCAATGAGTGACAAGAGGGGCGCTATTTTTTTAAACTAAAGGGCAAGAGGGGCGGAGCGCCCCCCTGAAATCCTCTGGAGGAAACTCTGTAGTCATACTCATAACAAATTACCCATCTCTTTAGAAAATATAGTCATATCAGAATAAAACAAGTTGGAAATTGCACGTGAAGTGTAGCAAATTAGGTGCTTTCATACGATAACGAAGTTTTAAAAATATTACTTTCATATATCAATCTCATAAAATTGTAAATAGTGAATTACAATTAAAACGCTCATCAAACAATGTTCTCCCTATACAATCATGTAATGAAATACTTTTGTGTGGCCTAGTAAATCAATAACAAATGTTTTTTGCACCACAAATTATGTAAGATGTATATTATAATATGTACTTTATAGTTGCATATAAATTTTATTAAGTTCACATGAGTGTAACACGATTAAAATGCATTTGAAACATTTTTTCCCATTGACCGTAATGTAATGGAATCCTTTTGATTGTCCCTGTAATTGATCTATGCATTTTCAAAAAATTTGAAATAACTCGACAGAATTATGTAATAATTGTGTATTTTAAATTTCAAACGATTAAAATGCATTTGAAACTTTTTTCTCCATTGACCGTAATGTAATGGAATACTTTTGATTGCCCCTGTAATTGATCTATGCATCCGAGTTTCATAAAATCTGAAATGACTCGACAAAATTATGTAATAATTATATATTTTAAATTTCAAACGATTCGGTTGGGTAGTTTTTGCATTGTTATATGCGGACAGACGGACGGACGGACTGAACGACCACTATAGGTGCTATGTATTATATAATACGAACGCACCTAAAAAGACTAATCTATACTAATAAAAGAACGCATTGCTCGGTTTGTATGTATGTCAGCGATGGCTAGCGAAATCTACGACATGTACAAAGATGAAATTTTTTGTGAAGATAGTCGAAAACTTTTTCTGGTGCACCTCAGTTTAAGAATATTAAATTTTTAATAATTAGTCAAGAAATTAATTAAAAACCCCATATTAAAAGTAGTACTGAAAATATTTACAGTAAATCCCCCCCCCCCTTTTTTTTGCTTTATTCATTTTAACTGCTCAGTTGTTAATATTATATAGTTGCTATATTAAAAAATAGTGATGGAAGTATTAATATATGTAACTACATCATTTGATACAGAATATCCATTGATACATTATATAATATATATATAACATTCATTCTGGTGGGCAAACTAAACCACTAGAAATAAAATAAAAATTGATGATATTGTTTATTGCTAAAAGCTCTCAATTCCATGTTATGTATTTAATTGAATGTATATTAAATTACTTTTTAACATTATTGTAACTTGCTTTTATACTATTCATTAAGCATTATTATTTTAAGCAATGTTATGTATTTAGTAAATGTACAAAAAATTACCACTTTGAACAAAATTGGCAATTAACATTGATAAAATAACATTAACGATTGACAACTTTTTTAGACAAACTCTACCTGGCTAGGATAACATGCAAGTACCCAAATTTTATATAAACCTCTACAGCTATCTTTTTTTTTTGGTCAAAATGTTAGTTAAAAATAAATTAAAAATGTAAGCCATAATGTTAACATCTAGTAAAAAAAATACTAACCACAAAATAAATGTCCACAGTTAGTTTCAACAGGATAGTGTAGTTCACTTAAACATACAGGACATTGAGAGTCTGTTTCAATACGTCTTGATGCATGTACCATGTTTGATTGTGCATTATTAAGATGACTGCTCACTTGTGACGCCTGTTGGGGTGCATGTCCATTATTTAAATACTGAAAGCTCGAGAAAATGGCAGCATTTTGAAACCTGAAAATAAGTCACAATTTAAATAAAAAGAATTCCAATACATTAAGGAAGTATGAATGTCTAACATATAAATGTTGAAAGGGGGGGGGGGGGAGTAATAAAACATGAGAAAATTTTGTATTTCATATAACACTCTTAACAGAAAGTTCAAGATGGGAGATGAGCATCACATATTTTCTTTTGCAGATTCTTTTCCATCTAATTTTATTTATGATGATATGATGCTTTGTTACTTAATACAAAAATTCAAGACTATTATCAATAAAAATGGATAAAATACATAATCACAATACAGATAAGCAATTTGTTTGATTAACTAATGAATTAATTGTAAAGTATTTTACCTGCAGATAATTTTCTGCCCTTGAAGTACCTGTCACATGGACAATTTTCTGCTGCTGGGATAATACTTCAAATCAGATTTGCACCCTTTCTAATGCATAGTAAGTTAATTACAAAAATTTGACAAAAGATATATCAGGATGTCTTTAGAAAAAGCAAAAATAAAACTTTTTAAAATGTTTATTGTCTATGTAAAGTCTAATAGAGATTATAAAAAATTAAATGTTACATTAAAATCAAACTTTTAAAATATATTTAAACATAGATAAATAATGCCTGTGCTCAACTCTTAAAGGTACATACAAATGTTATACAGACATACATACAATAAAATCCATTGGAATGATCGAAGTGGCTCAGTGGTTAGAGCAATAGCTTGATATGCTGTAAACCCAGGTTTGAGGTAATTTTTCATTCCAGTAATTCATTTATTGCATGTATGCCTGCATAATATTTGCATATACCTGTAAGAGTTGAATACAGGTGTTATTTATGTAGGTATGTGTGTTTTAATATATATATATTGTAGATCAATGGAATAGTAAGATTTATTCATCATATTCGACACAGCACTGCAATGTACGTTGCAGACTCTTGGGAAGGTCTGCAGACTGTTTTACCAACTGTTGGAAAAAAAAAAAAGTTTACTTGAAATTATTTGCCATGTGCCATAGTTATGCTACATGCAACTGATGAAGCTCTGATTCCATCAAACTAAACTAAGAATGATTATTTCTGAATTTTCTTAAGAAAAAAGGCAATCATTTCCAAAAAATAAAAAAATAAAAAAGTCAAAAATCTGAAAATTCGGACATAAAATGCATCGCAAATTATGACATTGCAGCTGAAAAAAATCAATTTTGTCAGTCGTTTGAAGGAAAATTGCCAATATCATCATAGATCGCAGGGAAAACGCAGATTTTGTCAAAGATCATGAAAAAAAAAATTTTTTTCTCAAAGGTATTCCTTTGAATTCCGTCCGGTATCACTAAAATATTTTGAATTTGGTCAAAAAAATGCAAACAAAAAAGTGAATGTAGACCAGGTATTATGCAATAAATGCAAATTTAAACAAAAGATTGTAAAAAAACATCTAATCATTACCATAAGACTTGTAGTATTTTTTATGCATCCCAAAGACAATACAGAAATTTTAATGAAGAATGGATGGGAATTGTTAATAAAATAATTTTAACTTCCCAGCATTTCTTTACAGTAAAAATGGAACTATGGCTGTTATGCTATCCATGATTAACAACATAGCACACTAGGGATGCATCGAATAGTGATTTTGCCCAAATATCGAATGCCGAATATTAAGTTGACAGCTGAACCGAACACCGTATATTCGGCTAACCAAATAGTAATTGTTGGGCCGAATACTGAATATTCAGCTAGCCAAATAGTAACTATTCGACCGAATACCGAATATTCAGCTTTTCAAATACTCTTTAATATTTTAAAGTCTAAAGGTATTAAAATGTTACTTTTTAAAACAATTTTACATAATATTTAATAAAAGAAACTTACATTTTGATAAACAAGAGCTTTTTATAAGAACATTTAGTATTGAAAAAAAAATCTGCCTTGAGTTATTTAAGATACAAAATTATGAGACTTTTTTAAATAATAAAATTTTAAATTTAACGGTTTCTTCTACGAATTGAAACAAACATTTTAAAATAAAAGAGAAATAATGAAAAAATGGTCAAAGAAATACTGTACAATCTCATAATTTTTCTTTTTAAATAATTCAAGGCAGATTTTTTTTAATATAATGTATAAATATTTTCTTAATAAACTTAATTCTCAATAAAGGAATAGTTAGCTCATAGTTATTTTCAAATGAATGGTGGCATTTTCCACCCTTCCTATCCCCATCATATCACATTTTACAGAAATTAAAGCATGTGAGTTGAAAATATAGTTATGGTATCTTATTTATTGTTAATGCAACAAATGAAAATGCAAGTTTGATCTAGAATGAGATGAAATACTATGCACTTATTTATGACTCAATAAGTTGATAATGATTATAGTTTCATGAACAAAAAGTGTCTGCCTTGATAGCACACAAGTTTCAAAGCAAAATACAGAAATCGGTTAAATGCAGAACCGAACATTTGCTTGCAATTATCGAAAATTACACCAGATATAAAAAAAACTGTGCACAGCATAATTGCGCATTTTTCGCACTAAACTTTTTTATATTACCATTTGTCAAACTTTATGCAAGATTAAAAAAAAAAAAAAAAAAAAAAAACTATCGGCAATTAATATTTGTATATTGCATTATTTTAAATTTGTAATTTTAATTTTTATAAATTGTTTATTTTTATTAAATTTTACTTATTTAAATCTTCTATAATAGTTTTCAAAATTGTATTTAATTTTTAAAACAATGTCTGTCGCTGAAAATGTCTTTTTTTAAAAGATCGCGTATCATTTAGCATCCCTCACTAGATTCTTTTGTATGTAATGTTTGTTTGTATATATTTCTTCTTAATGTAAAAAAGAAGTTTGTTTTCCTCGTTACTGAAAGTTTTCAGAAATCACAAATTTTTAATTATATTTTGGCTGTATTTGAAAGAAATATCTCGATTATACAAAATACATATTTTAATGCAAAAAAGAAGGTTTTAATCCTTAGTTTTATTTTATTGTATACAATAATAGTAATATTAAATAAAACTTCTAAAGGGTTATATAATAAAAAAATAAATGATTTTTGAAATTTCTAGTATGAATTCAGAATTTCTGTATCAGGAAAGGGCCAAACCGAGAACCAAGGTTCAATGTAGGAAATTACTGGCACGTATTTTTTTCTGCTCCATAGTCATAAAAAAACATTAATTTGTAAACCACAGAGTATTGTTCGGTTTAGGGACTCCGTCTTAGAAATTCTTCCCAAAAAGGGCTCCGCGAGCCCAAAAGTTTGGGAACTGCCGGAATAGATTATCAAAATTAAGAAAGAGTGGAAACTTAAACATGATAATTTGCTTCTAGCAACTTTTAATAGAAAGTAAATAAAAACTATAAGTTTATGCAAAATAAACTAAATTACATCAAGATAAAGTTGCACATAATGAGAAAAATGAAATTATACAAACCTAAAACATAAACAAAGAGGGGGGGAAAGGGGGGGAAGACCGTGGCTTGTGGAAGAATTTTATATCTGATTTATTTTTTAAAACTTATATTTACATCAAATTATCTGAAATTAACACTAAATTTAATTTAGAAAGAAAAACTTTCTTTATCTCATCTTAAACATTGCCTGTTTCTTGATGAATCAATCTTTATCCTATCTTAAACATTGCCTGTTTCCTGACGAATCAATCTTGTTGATAAGGTGAAAATGGAAATATTTTCGCCTGATTTTCGAGTATTTTTATAAAGTTTCCTATTACCAGATTGACATACTTTCCTCATTTCCAGAATCTGTAGCCAACCTGCATCTTTTAACTCCCTTAAAGGGATGGAAGGGGGGAGGGAAGTGAATTTGTAAAATTGTTGAAATACGTGTTTAATTATTTTTTAGTTACATTTATACCCTGGAATTTCACGCTCCAACCAATAATAGCTGCTGTGATACAGGTGTTCCACAATTTTTTACTCCCCATTTAACCTCCTTAGGAAAGAAAATTTGAAAAATTCTGTCTTAGTGCATGCTTAAATTAAAAGTATATTTTCCCTAATTTTCATGCTTCTAGATTCAGCAGTTTGTGCTGTGCATTGATTATCAGTCATTCAGGACAAACTATGTTATATGTATAGATTAACATGTCAAATTTTATATTTCTAGGTTCTTCAGTAACACAAAAGTCACATTTTTAGAACGTTTTTTGCCCTTAAACACTCTTTTAGTGATGCCGGCATCATATATAGCCTATCTTGGATCATGGACTGTGTACATAATTTTGACATTTAATTGATTTATTTAATCCGAATTGATTTTATTTTCAAAAATGATATTTGAACAGATTAAATTTTGAAATTGTCAGGGTTACAGGATGAATGTCGGGAAAAATGAGTAAAAATTAGAAACACAATAAATACATTTTTTAAACAATAAGGCAGGCTGATTTAGGAGGAAACATGTTTCCCAACGAGAAACATGCTGCAAAAAAGAAACTTAAGTGGCTACTATTTTTTGTACTGTGCATTAAACTCCAATAAATCAATACACTATGCATGCCATTCTTACAATTAAATCAAATTAATGTGCTGTGTGAAGTAAATCTTAAAGTAGCAGTAAATTTGAAAATAACCCGTGTACATTAAAATGAGATCAACATTCTATAACACAGTGTGTTTGAGAAACATCTTTATTATTCTAAACATTAATGAATGCTAACTAATGAAATGAAATGCAGTTTGTTGCAAAAGAATGAAGAAATTTAAGTTTTTAAATAGTGCGTTCAATGTAGTTGTATGTTAGTAGTATGAAGAATGTCGAACTTGTACTTGATTTCCTTCCAAGTGCTTTTTAACATTTGTGGTGTAATACTAAGGATTGCTAATTGTATCTTTTTATTTTCTAAATTAACTCTTATTTATTGAATAATTGATAATTTAAATAAACAAATGCTTAGATTTCTTCATTCTTTTTCAAAAAAACTGCATTTGATTTTAGCTGTTGGTATTTTTGTTATTAATGTTCAGAATGATAAAGAACTTTCTCAGACTTGTATTTCATAAGCATATATTAAACCCGGTATTTTGTTTACAATATCATAGACACATAAATAAAAATCGCGACATTCGTTAACATTTAACTATGGAATTACATTAACCTTTTCATTTTTTATTAAATTGTAAAATGATAAAATTAAAAACAATCCTGTAAAAAAAGAGATTATCCATTATTGCAATGCGATTACAAATTGATTATATTCTTAAAATCTGACAAGCAACGAATAAATAAAATTCTTATCAGGAATTTAATTTAAATTTTAAGTAGTACAACATACATAAATTTGAAGTTATAAGTATGCTCTAACAAATTACATCTAATGTTTTAAACTTCAAATTACCTGTTATAAAAGAAATAAGATCCAATCGAGAGCCCAATGATTCCAGAAATGGACCATAAGACTTCATTACCAATACCTTCAATAATGTTAGTATCACACCTTGACATATTTAAACTCATTAATACACAGTAAAGACCACTTAAATTTAAAAGTTGGCCTAAAGTTAGTAATTCATACTTTACCAACAGTGTGTTTCAAAACACAGACTCACCAATTAAATGCAAGGCTTCTTTTACTATAAAATGGTAATCACAACATTTCGATTACATTTATTAATTATATCACTATTCATTGGAAGATTTGCAATAAGTTTTATCTCTATCACAGATGGCTAACACAGCAAAACATTATCGGACGGATGTCCATTTAAATTTCTTAAAGTACGAAGCAAAAATAAACTTAGGTCATGGAAGTAAACATGAGTGCAACTGCAACTGCAACATAACACTGGCTCCCTACGCTCATGACTCACTGCCTAGAATGACATGAGTATTTTTGTTTTTTTTATAAAGGTACTTTAACGTGAGGATCTTCGTCCTCCTTTTTTCCAACTTGGTTTGATTTATTTATTTTTGCTTTTCTGTGTATTTTCTTCAACACATATGTCTGACTTGTGTGCTTAACATCAAGCTTTTCTGTTGTAATGTTGACTCCTATTAGATTTTGGACTGTTGAAAAACGAGACACCAATCAGAAAAGTTGCCTACTTAAAAAAAAAAAAAAAAAAAAAAAAAAAAATAGTCCAAAGCCGACCTCACAAAATCCTAGTCATCGAGCACAAGAAAATTCCTTTATTTTATGGAAGAGTAGTAATAGGGGAATCTAATCACCCATGTCTGTCGGAAGAGAAGTGGTGCATAAGCCAAAAATTTATATCACTAGTGGTTCACTCGTACGTTTAACATTGTGTGTTGCCCATAGATGTAGGAATAACTGGAATACTTATGGTAGGTAGGTATTTGGTAGGTATACTTATTCCTATATCTATGGTGTTGCCGTACAATTAAAAGCATGAAACATGGAAAATTGGGTGCAAGAAAACACAATGCTAAGTCTACGAGTCAACCACTAGTGGTATTCATTTTTGGCTTATGCACCACTTTGCTTCCGGCAAACATGGATGATTAGATTCCCCTATTACTACTCTCCCATAAAATAAAGAAATTTTTCTTGTGCTTAGGATTTTCTAAGGTCGGCTCTTGGACTAAATGAGAAATGTTCACAAACATGCAGAGACAGACTTCTGATTGGTCAGCATACTTTTTCTAAGCGCTGTATGTCGTGTGACATATCCAAATTCCTTAATCATCCGTACCTATCTTTTTAAATATTAATTTTGTCTATGTCTCCATTTCTTTAATAGCGCTTGTTTTTCTGGCCATCGTGCGTTCGCGCGCACTTTTCTCTCCCTTGGCGCATCATTGGCGTGAATTCGACCCTACCTTATGGTAACCCGTTTTCCCGCGCGCTTCGAATCTCTCTCCCGTTTCTCTTCAGTACGCAGTGAACAGTCGGACCGATAAGTAGCCTTTTTGCGTGCTCCGAGTTCCGCGTTGGGGGCTGCGGCCTCTCGTGCAGTGCCAGTAATGGCCTCTCGAGCAGAGCCCGAAATAGCCTTCCAAACAACGCCTCTTCCTTTAACAGTCTCACCCAGTCTTACATTAAATAAGTCAGCAAACAAATCGCCATACTCCGGATGTTCATAATGCCTATGTAGATTCCTACTACCATTACCTTTACGATAGTATACAGGTACAGAACTTAGCCACTTTTCGGGTTCCACATAGAAGTCTGCTCTGAAAGAGATCATCAGAAAGAAAGCCATAGGATCCTGCCTGTCCTAGAAACTCCAATAAAATATTTGCTCAGTCAAGCTCTGTTGTTTTCTGTCCTTTTCTCACAGCACCGAGGTAATGTCTTATCTTTATCCTATTAGTGAAGAATTACTCCTCACCTGAACGTTATTGCTTTGCACGACGTAGCCACAACAATCAGCAATACAATTGTGTTCATCTTGAACTATTTTTATGATTCATTACATAACTTTAATTAGTCAATACGATCACGCCGTTTTTTTTCAGAAACGAACCTTAAGAAACGAACAATTTCATCTTGACAAATGGAGCTACGTGACCAGCGCACATTTTAGTGCGGTCATTTATATATGGAGTAATCACAGAAAAACTGTATATGTATAAAATAAACATTTTTGAAGATTCACTTTTGCATACTCATGCAACTTTCACAAAGTTTTAATTTTTTTCTATTGAATACTTACAGATGTATTCAGATTAAATTTTGATGAATTTCTGTACGCAAACCACGTGATTCAAACACGTTTTTTTTTCATATGTATTTATGCAAGAAAACTGCCAGTATTGATTATATATGTTTTAATAATGTTGTAATACGTTTTTTATTTTTATGAAAATATAATATTTGTGAATGTTGTGAGATGAAAATTTTCAGAGTACACGTGTTGCAATTTTTTTTTGCCAAAGTTCAATTTTTTCTTTATTATGTCATTCTTCTGAAAATAACTACCTGCATTATTAAATATAATGCCTTTCAATAGATTTCTTTCATAATCATCAAAAATTCCGTTATTTTACGGCAGATGCAAATAGATTTCAAAATGAAATCGTATCGATGTTTTTAAGCACATGTGTATTTTTTTATCTTATGCAATCAGTAAAAGGTATTTACATCTCATGGAGATCTTTTTATGCTATAGGAAAACAAAATAGAATTATGTGTATAAAATTTTTTTAAATATTAATATTTGGTCAAGTTTGACAGTATTTTAAATTATGTGCTTCAAAATTTTTTTCTCTCTCAAAAAAATATAATGAATTGAGGAATGCTTTGAATAGCATTTATAGAAATGTCAAAGTTTAATATTGTGCATTAAATTTTTTCAATAGTAACCAGTGGTCCATTTTTTTATGGATAAATTTGATATTCACCTCTTGCATGATTGGGGTACATGCAATGTGATTTTATATTTTTTTACACTGAAATAGGGATAGGTGTAAAAACATTTCAAACATTTTTTTGAAATCTTGCTAGTCAAGAATTGTGTGTTGTCTGTACAAGCACTTCATTAATGCCAAGGATCTTTTGACATTATTCTTCTTTTATAAAGAAGAACCTCTTTTCAAAAATAGTTAAAAAAAAAAAAAAAAAAAAAATACAATCAAATAAATATGAAATATGTTATTTTAAATGAAGCACTATCAACTTTTTTTCTCTGTATCACATGTGCTAATCTACTTTGTTACCGTTTTGTACAAAATTTGTACTGAGTGTTTATGTACAAGAGTTTTTTCTCTTTTTCTCACTACAATAGTAATAAGTATGAACTATAGTCTCATCTCAGTGGTTACATTCTATTCACATTATTTTTTTTCTCTTCTATGTGTATGCCAAATATAGTAAACTCATGTATAAAATTTCATTTTTTAACAAAATTTTTACCTTCATCTGGTGAACTCATACACCATAGTATAATGAATGAGCAAAAATTTTAGAATCCTTGTTACCAAAAATCAATGCAGCCTCAAGTGTTAAAAATTTTCTTTTATAATATTTATTTTATTCCTATATGTAGTTTTTTTCAGCTCTTCAGATATAACACAACATCTGTAACCAGTTTTTTTTGTGATATTGTTGTCATAATAGTGTGTCTTAAACTTTGAAATTTCTTTTCAATTTACAAAATAGTTATTTTAGTTTTGCCTTATGTATGCAGAATGCAATGTTAGTGTGTACTTTCAGTTCTAGTGGTGACCTAACTTGTGTCACATTTATATATTTCATGCATTTCTGTGGGATATTGCAAAGCATTTTAAAATAATTTATTTTTTTAGTGTGAATTTTATCACATTTAGTTACTTTTTATTTATTTTTTATAAAATTCAATAGCTGATATTTAAACTTTTCTTTAATGCATTTTATGTGTTTAAGTGTATTTTTGTTTGATATTTCAAAATTTTATTTAATTATGTAACAATCAATAGATATTCTCTTCATTTGATTGTTCCCTGGCCAGGAGGAATCATGTGAAAAGATTTATCATTCATGCTTGGTTTTCCGGTGCTAAGTAATGAGTGTTATGCTAAATAATAGGTGTTATTTATTTCATTATTTTTCATTTTATATGCACTTTCAGTTAAACAATTTAAATATTCCTAAAATTTGAAATGCCCAATTTTTTTTTTCATGTTGTTCTATTAGCTGAATGAAACTTTTATCTTTTAAGCAAATGTGCTTACAATACTGCAAATTTCAGTCAATGTGTAATTTTTGCACAGTCAGTTTTTTTTTCTTTTTTCCAATTTCATTTAATTCCAAGTTTTATATTAAAAAAAAAAAAAGTCAGTTTTTTTTCTTTTTACGTTTTACATAATTTTGGTCAGTCTTGTTTAGTTTTTTGGTTAATATTGCATAGTCAATCTTTTAATTGCTAAATGCAATTGTTTCAAATTTTTCCAAATAAAGGATATGCAGCTTTTTTTTCTCATATTCAATTTTTCTTCTGTTTTCATAATTGTTTGTAAACATTCATTAGGATTGCATGATCTTTCAATCACATTAACTTTTATTTTTGTGTGTTGTAAATATGTATATAGGTCTTAATTTAGTCATTGTGATTCGCCCGAATGCATTGGGATAACGTACCACACCCTGTGTATTCCTTTTTCTTCACAATAAGTTTTTTTATTTTCTTTTGAATGGTATCAACCCGCACTGTGATAGGTTTTTTAGGGACTTGGCCTTCACATTGTGCCTTTTTTGTGCTATTCATTCCTTATGTGTACTCAGTTGGTGTGATTTCTTCATGCACATCTTTCACAATTTCAATAGGTTTCAATTTTTTTTCTTTTTATTGTACCTTCATTAAACAAAAAATACTGAACTTACCTTTTTCAGTTAATTTCATTCCATTTCATGGTGTTTGCATCATTTTTGTTATTTAGATTTGACTTGAGTTTTCAGGAGTACTCTTGTCAGGCGACAAATGACATTTGATGTTGTTGAAGTCAGTTCGCTGATTTTTTTACTTACCTAGTAATTCTTTCAAATTAGTGTTTTTTTGAAAATTTATAGTAACTTTGTTTACTGTTTCAACGGGAACAAAATGGAATATTGATGTAGCTGGTCTGTATCATGTTTCAAGTTCTTGTGTTAGTGCATTTTAAAATGTGAAGATACTAGGATTCTATTCTTTTATTCCACTTATAATAGTTAAAAAAAAAAAAAAAAAATTTTTTTTTGCTGCTTCTTTGTTTGTACTACTTTTGAACTGTGCTCTATTACCATACTATATTTTTACTATTTTGACTAACTTAACTCTCAGTTGTTACCATGTACTTGGTAAAATTTCTTTAAATCATTCAAATTTTTTTTTCTTGAATTATATATGCAAAACAAACAAAATTCTTGACATTAGGTCTGTGTTATATTGTATCTCTTTTCAATTTTCCTTTATAAATTCTAGGGGTGACTTTATGTCGCATTTAAAAATACTTGACTGCAACGATAACTTTTAAGTTTTGGTATTTTTTTTAAGAAAAGGGGATTCTAGCAAAATTCTAGTGATGACTCAGTGTCATATTCAATAGTCATAATAGATTTGTGTAACTTTATGAAACATGTTTTAGTCTTGTTTAATTTTTTTCTCACTTATGCAAAAAAAATGTATATAGATATCTGGCATCAAACTGTATTCAACCATTCTTTTCATGACTTTGTCATATTTTTGTTATCATAGTAATGATGCATATTGGTATAAAAGATGGCTTAGAATACGAGTAACTAATATTTTGAAAATTTTAGTGCCATGATTTGTCTGTCAGAAATATTTTTACTTTTTATAAATACAAAAAGAAAAAGTGAATTTTTTTCAAAATCATTCTAAACATTTTTTTTTCATAACTATTTGAGTTTCTCTTAAATTTTATGTTTTGAAAATACTTAGAAAATTCATATACTTGTGTATTTGAAAATAATGTACTTATTTGGCAATCACTTTTATGATGCAATAGCAATATATTGGCAAAATCTCTAAAACAAAATTTTTTTGAAATAAATAGTTGAATTTTATTATGTAAATATGTTTACTGGAAATATAATGCATTCAATCATTTTTTGCCATGGTTAACCAAATATTTTTTGTACGTACAATTTATTTTGAGCTCATGTTAACTTTTGATGTTAACACAGTAATGATCACTGTTTAGTGACAATTTTTTAGCAATTGCAATTTATTTTAGTGTTTTATGTGTTTAATTTTTTGACTGGAATGTTAAGTGTCTATGAAATTTTGGGAACAATTTTATGTGATTAGTACTATATGTATATTGTTATAATCTTTTCTATTTGTGGTACCACACACACTCCTTTTTCCTCTTTTGTTTACTCTTTTAATAATATTATTTCAGTAATAGGTCTTTGTAAACATCTGTAATTAATTCTTAAACATTTAACATATATACATGTACTAATTGTATTTTTTAAAGCTACCCATCTGTAGGGTATCGTCTGTTTCCCATGTACTCCTGGCTACATCTGATGATCTCTGGTAACTTGTTTTAGGCTTCTAAGTCATTTTATAATAGTTGTTTACCTCGTTTTTGCTAAGTTTTTTTTAAAAAGTTTTTTTTTCGGACAATTCCTTAGCTTATGCAGCTGTTGACTAAATTCTTTTCAAAATTAATTTTTACTGCTATTTTTTTTTGTTTAGGCCTACTTATCAGTTTTCTTCGTATTGCTGCGGGAGAATATGTCGTGTGACATATCCAAATTCCTTAATCATCCGTACCTATCTTTTTAAATATTAATTTTGTCTATGTCTCCATTTCTTTAATAGCGCTTGTTTTTCTGGCCATCGTGCGTTCGCGCGCACTTTTCTCTCCCTTGGCGCATCATTGGCGTGAATTCGACCCTACCTTATGGTAACCCGTTTTCCCGCGCGCTTCGAATCTCTCTCCCGTTTCTCTTCAGTACGCAGTGAACAGTCGGACCGATAAGTAGCCTTTTTGCGTGCTCCGAGTTCCGCGTTGGGGGCTGCGGCCTCTCGTGCAGTGCCAATAATGGCCTCTCGAGCAGAGCCCGAAATAGCCTTCCAAACAACGCCTCTTCCTTTAACAGTCTCACCCAGTCTTACATTAAATAAGTCAGCAAACAAATCGCCATACTCCGGATGTTCATAATGCCTATGTAGATTCCTACTACCATTACCTTTACGATAGTATACAGGTACAGAACTTAGCCACTTTTCGGGTTCCACATAGAAGTCTGCTCTGAAAGAGATCATCAGAAAGAAAGCCATAGGATCCTGCCTGTCCTAGAAACTCCAATAAAATATTTGCTCAGTCAAGCTCTGTTGTTTTCTGTCCTTTTCTCACAGCACCGAGGTAATGTCTTATCTTTATCCTATTAGTGAAGAATTACTCCTCACCTGAACGTTATTGCTTTGCACGACGTAGCCACAACAATCAGCAATACAATTGTGTTCATCTTGAACTATTTTTATGATTCATTACATAACTTTAATTAGTCAATACGATCACGCCGTTTTTTTCAGAAACGAACCTTAAGAAACGAACAATTTCATCTTGACACTGTATTTTTTTGTTAATATCTTAACTCAATGATATAAACTCATGCCGATATCAATGCCGAGTTTCAAGTAGATTTTTCGCCGTTAGCAAAATAAGATTGGTCAATGAGAGGCCTTTTTTTTTTTTTTTTGCAAGCAGTGAAAAGTTTACAAAAATGCAGACTTCTGGTTGATGATTCCCATTTGGTATAGAAAAGGTATAACTTCCTTGCTTCAGGAAAATCCTGTGCAAGCTAATTTGTTTAGAAAGAATATTTTTTTTTTTTTTTTTTTTTTTTTTGCAAAATTTCAGATTTTAAATGTAATTTGTTCTATAATATACCACAAAATAAAAATTATCCCTATTTCAATAAAACTTTCAAACCAATTTACAAAAAAGAACTGACAGGTTTCGCCCATGGAACAAAGAATATAAACGGGAAGGAAAACCGGTTAACGGAGGTGAGCCGAGGCAAGCCGAGAATTCTGGGACAAGTGTGACCCTGAACTGCCGGCAACCTTGGCGAATTTTCCGATTGGCGATAACTTGGCATGTATTTTACCTCTCGCCGTAGAAATCATCACCAACCCGTGCCTGTTCGCTTTGAGTGTAAGAAAGGCCAAATAAGCGATAAATGCGCCAAACAGTTGCCATTCCTCAGGGAATGCTGGGATCTGGGTGAACCTCACAGAAATCCGGTGGCATCGACGATCACCCTGCTTCTAAAGGGAAAGAGGCTTCGTTTTCCTTCCCGTTCATATTCCTTCTTCCATGGTTTCGCCCACTGAGCTCCACGTATAATACGGAGAATTGAAGCTCCTCCCACACTAATAAGTGAGCTGCATCTACTGACGAGCCCTTTAAAAATACGTCACGCAGAGCTCTTTAATTTTAAATTTCTTTTTGCTTCAATGAATTAAAAACATTCTTCACTATATTCTTAAAAGAATAATTATAATAATAATATATTTTTTTCTGTGCTTACCCAACCCATAGCATTTTCATATTATAATATGACACCAGCTAAAAAATTTAAAATATTTTTAAGTAAAATTAATAAAAAAAATAGAGAGAGACAAGGGTGTGTGTGCATATTTTAATACCAAATATTTAATATATGTGCTTTAACACTGAAGTTATGTTTTGTATCTTGACATAGGGTAAGCCTCTAATAATAGAATGTTTTATTTGTTTTTCCTCAAAAATAAATAAATAAATAAATAAAATAAATATCAAATTTAAAAGTTTATGATGTCATGCAGTAAACTGAAAAAAAAAAAAAAAAAAAAAAATTGCGGATACTCACAGATAAATCCATATTTAATTTTTATTATTATTTAAGAATTCAAAGAGTAAAAGAGCAAAATTTCAAAGAGTAAAAGTTTCAAAGATTAAAAGAGTAAAAATTCAAAGAGTAAAATTTCTCATTTTACTCATCATTTTTGTATATCATTAAAAAACAAGAAAAGTTTATTTAAAGAAAAGTCTTTAGTTCTATTTTTCATAGTAATATTTTGAATTTATATTTAATAAAAGAGAAATAAAAATAAATATGAAATTAAATGTATTAACTAATAATTTCTAATAATTTTAGCTATCAATTACTTTCCAATACTTTTAGCCAAATCTTACTTAAATACATAAATAATTTAAATATGTAAATGATTTTTTTATTGTGTATGTAAAAATATGTAAATGATTATTTTAATGTAAAAACAAAAATAAGGATGCACAATTAATTTAATTTGTTTTTGATAAATAATAATTTAAGAGCATGTAACATAAAAAAAAAACTCTTACATTTGGACTTAAAATAGTATTAAAAAGTTTTTTGTTTAAGCCCTTTTTTTAAAGGTATTTTAAACGTATTTTAAAATGTATTTTAATGGTACTTACCTTTAAAATTTAAATCCAAATTAATTTTACATTTTTTCTTCTTAGTAAATCATTAAAAACATTTTTCATAATATTCTTAAAATAGTAATATAATTCTTTCAGTGACTGCCCATAAAAATTTCAGCTTATGATATGATATCATAAGTTACTGAATTTGTATAAAAACTCTATAAAGTTGAAAATGAGAGAGGAAATATATTTTAATATCAACTATTTCATTTATATGTTTTTAATTGAAGTTATAGTATATTTATGTACTAGTACGTGTACTGCAATATAATAAATGCATAAATAGTTTTTCTGCTAAAAAAAAAAAAAAAATAAATAAAAAAATAAAGTAAAAATAAAGAAATACTTTTGATTTAAGACTAACATCTGTTAATATTAGCATGTTTTATTTGTTTGTAATTTCTTTCTTTTCTTTTCCCTTTTTTTTTTTTTTTTTTTTTTTTAAGAAAAATTATTTGAGATTTACTAATCTATGATGTTATGCAATAAATAGAAAAATCATATTCGATTATTAATATTATGGAACAATTCAAGTAAGATTTTTTTTTTTAAATCTTGTTAACAAATTAAAAAAAAATTATTTTGAGAACTCCAAGGATTTTATTTTTCATAGTAATAGTTTGAATTTGTTCTTAATAAAGGAGAAAGGGAGAGAAAAAAAATTTTTTTTTTTCTAATAATTTTAGCTATCAATTACTTTCCAAAACTTTTACCTAAATCGTATTTAATTTTTGTGTTATACTAAATTTAAATTTTAAAATATATTTAAAAACAAACCTTTATACTATTTTTAAGCCCAAGTATAAGAGTATATTCAGTGGCATAGCTAGGATTTTTGGTGCTTGGGGAAGGAAGAAATTTTTCGTCCACACCGCCCCATAAAAAAGAAAAAAAAAGGAAAATAACCACATTATTATTATTTTTTTTTACTCAAAAGAAGAAAATGGCTTTTGGGTTGTTGGTTGTATTTATGATGACCAATTATCTGCACGAGGGATATAGACCCTAGGGAAGGTGCGCTCCGTGGGGGTCTTTCTAAGGGAACCTAATCCGTATTTACGCAAAGAAATCCAAGGTACGAAATACAAGGCTCCGAACGATCAGGCCGACGGGCGCGATTAGATTCGAACCCAATACCTTTATATTTACCAGCTTCGGGAGCAGAACCTCTAATCCACTAGTGGAGCAAAGCAATTCGTAATTAGATTTAAACCACTTTCAATTTGGCCCCCCCTTGACTTCGGCGCCCAGGGTGACTGCCCTTCCTTGCTACGCCACTGAGTATGTCTTCTTTTTTTAATATAACATGCTTTTAAATAGTTATTTATCCGAAATAGGTTAAATAAATTGTACATTTTTGTTGCTGTTTTCTACTTGAAAAATAATTTGTTTTCTCTACTATTTTTACGTAAAATTTCTTTACGTAAAATTTTCTAATTTTTTAACAAGATGCAAAAATAATGAATAAAATAAAGCTCTTCTTCGAATTCTTAAATAATAATAATAATTAAATATGGATTTTTCAATGACCAACCGTATTTTTTTCAATTTATTGCATGACTTCATAAACTAGTAAATCTGTAATTAATAAATAAATAAAACATACTACTAATAAAAGAGCCTAGTCCTAAGTCAAGGTACAAAACGTAACTTCAATATTAAATCATTTAAATTAAATATTTAGTTTTAAAATGTACCTCTCCCCCTCTCTTTTTATTAATTTTACTTTTTAAAAAAACCTTCATTTTCAATTTACTAGCTTATAATATCATATTAAATGAAAAGCCTGTAGATGGCGCTCATTCCTAGTGTGGGAGGAGTCTTCAGTTTGTTTATCCCTAAGCGTTGTGCGATTTAGCGTCCACCATAATACGGAGGGCCTACTCACCGATCCGCTTTCTGCCGGGACCGCATCACACTTTTCAATGCGCGCAAGTAATGAGTCCTCTATTTTTCTTAATATTACAACCATTTTTTGAAGCTTTTTCGCAAACTTTTTATTATTCTTGTTTATTTCCATAGACGTAACAGCCATTTGAACGGGGGGAGAGGGGGAGGGGTGCCCAGAATTTTTAACCCGGACCTGTTGGATACAAACAATTTCTTATATAATAAAACCTGTTAAAACGGAACCTCATGATACTGCTCGAATTTCCGTTTTAAACAAGTTTTTATCTTACAATATTTAAAACTTCGTTATAGTATGAACGCACCTCATTTGCTACGCTTGGCATGCAATTTCCGATGTTTAACTAAAGATTTTTTTTGCTCAAAATGTTATGCGATTGGTTGTTATATAGCTAATATTTTGAACGACAAATTTTGAAAAAAAACAACTTTTTGTAAAAAAGTTATGAACAATTAAATTCGGATTAGGGATGCACCGAATATTCGGTATCTATTCGGTATTCGGCCTATTCGGCCATGTTACCGAATATTCGGTTAGGCCGAATACTAAACTATTCGGTTGAGCCGAATATTCGGCCTGCCGAATATTCGGTATGGCCGAATATCAAAGTATTCGGCCGAATCCAATACTTAATAAAAACTTTTAAAAACTTTTCACTATTTCTACTTTTAACTGTCAATTTTTTAATTTGTATTTAAAATAATTAGAAACAAAATCATTTTTAAATAAAATAGAATGTTTTTAAATTATTTATTTGCTGTTTGTAAAGCATAACTTAAGAAAATTAACCATGAGAAGGATTAAAATGATTTATTAGGATTCTCCTTAGGAATAAATTACGTGCTCATACAAGTTTCTAAATTTTGTTTAGTAAATAATCTGTTTCTTGCTTTACCCCAAATAAAAGTCCTTTAAAAGAAAAAAAAAAAAAAAAAAACTTTTGAGATTAGTAATAGCTATCAAGGCAGACAATTTTTGTTCATGAAACCATAATCACAATCAACTTATTGAGTCATAAGTACATTGTATTTCATCTCACTCTAGGTCAAAACTTGTGTGTTCGCTTATTACATTAACAAAAAATAACATATTTTCAACTCACATGCTTTGATTTCTGTAAAATATGATATGATGGGAAGGGTGGAAAATACCACCATTAATAAGAAAAGAACTATGAGCCAAACATACCTTTATTCAGAATTAAGTTGAAAGTATTTGTACTTTATATTGAAAAAAATCTGCCTTGAGTTATTTAAAAAGGACAATTATCAGACTGTAAAATTTTTCTTCGGCCATTTTTTTATTATTTGATTTTAAAATGTTTGTTTTGATTCGTAGAAAATTTTATTAATTAAAGTTTCATAACTGCACTTCTTAAATAATTCAAGGCAGTTTTTTTTCAATACTAAATGCTCTTATAAAAAGCTCTTGTTTATCAAAATGTAAGTTTCTTTTATTAAATATTATGTAAAACTGTTTTAAAAAGTAGCATTTTAATACCTTTAAATTTTGAAATTAAAAAAGTATTTGGAAAGCCGAATATTCGGTATTCGGCCGAATAGTTAACTATTCGGCTGGCCGAATATTCGGTATTCGGCCCAACAATTACTATTCGGCTAGCCGAATATTCGGTATTCGGTTCACCTGTCAGCCGAATATTCGGCATTCGGTATTCGGCCAAAATCACTATTCGGTGCATCCCTAATTCGGATCAAATTGAACAAAGGAGAACATGACGGTTAAGAAAATTTTAAAGACAAGAACAACAATGTAAGAAAATAAGCATAACTAATAAAAATTGACTTACACCTTACACGGTAGTTTTAGGAGCTCTGTTCATGGGAAGAAAAAATCCCAATACCTCATTCTTTTAGTATTTAGTCAATTTAAACAACTTGAAAAGAATAAATTTTGCTGCCCCCCCCCCCCTCTCCAAAAAAAGTACATTTCAAAATTTAAGGGAGCAATGGCCCTACATCTCTTTGTCGCGTCCATAGTAACTTTATTCTAAAATATGATAGAAAAATCTCGAATATTTACTTCTCCTCCATGAAACGAAATAATTTTACACTCTAGAATAAAATGACAAAATTTCTATAAAAATGGAGTTATTAGACTTCATACAATTATTTTTAGTTATATATATATATTCATGAACTCTTTTTGAGAAAATTGTAAAAGTTGTCATTAAAAATTATCTACAATAATTTTTTTTCCTTAAAAAGTTATTAATTTTTTTCTCAAATGTGTTATATAAAAAAACATTTTATTTATTTATAAATTCTGAATGAAAGTTATTATTTGTTCCTTTTTGTGTGAGTGTGTGTACCTACGAATGATTAAAAAAGAAAAAAAAAACTTATTCTGTCAGAAGATACATCAATTTTAAATATTAAATTTTAAAATAAAAATTTTAAATATAGATCAGCTAAAATTAGTTTTAAAACATGGTATTTTAATTGTTTAAATTTAGATTTGAAAAATAATAACAAAACACTTTTTTAAATTATTTTTTCGTTGGAAAATGCATTGACATATTTTTAAATTCTCTTTTCTCAAAAAAAAAAAAAAAAAAAAAAAAAAAAAAAAAAAGCTTGAAACCGCAGGTGTTGTTATTTTGTTCAAAAACTTGTAATCGAAAGACTTTTTCCATACTTTTGTAAAAGTAATTTTCATAAAATTAATGTTTTGGAAAAAAAAAAAAAAGCTTGAAACCGCAGGTGTTGTTATTTTGTTCAAAAACTTGTAATCGAAAGACTTTTTCCATATTTTTGTAAAAGTAATTTTCACAAAATTGATGTTTTGGAAAAAAAAAAAAAAAAAAAAAAAAAAAGCTTGAAACCGCAGGTGTTATTATTTTGTTCAAAAACTTGTAATCGAAAGATTTTTTCCATATTTTTGTAAAAGTAATTTTCACAAAATTGATGTTTTGGGGAAAAAAAAACCGGGTGTGAAAACGAGAGAAAGGAGAAAAAAACCTGCCCTCATGTGCAAAAGTCACTTAAATTCGATAGCTTTTTTTTTTTTTTTTTTTTTTTTTTAATCAAGAAATGGAATAAGCAATTCGATTCCAAATCGCTTCAATAGACAAGTCTATTGAAATCCAATCTTGTACCCTTTTATGCCTTTACGTTTTTAAAAAAGTCATAAAATATGTCAGAAAGTTTCAAGCACGGATTTCAGAACCGCCTTTAAGAGAGTATAATAAACTTTCTTACTTTCTTTGGTTACTGTGGCTTCTGGAGATTTGACATCATGTTGAACAGATACTTTTTCATTAAAAATATCCTAAATTGTCTTGCTTTTTTTTTTTTTTTTTTTAATTTTGTTCAGTTTGTTACCTTTTTTCTGGCTGTCCCATATTTTTTAAATACACGTGATAAAGGGCTAAGTATATTTACAAATTAAACATAATTTTTTGGCTCCATTTCGGAATGATACAAGCCAAGAGAATGAAAACTGAATAAAACAGATTTTTGTCTTCTCGAAAACCCTATAATCTGATTGGCAGGTTTTACTTTTTGTTTTATTATTAATATTACTATTTAAAAGACAAAAATTATTAAGCATAACTTCTATATCTAGATGCAAATGTTTTTGTTTTTCTCAAATACCCTCAGTGGGGGAAAAAGTCTGTTATCAGTGTGGACATATAAGGAAAGGGCATGTTTACAAACAAACACTTCTGTCAATCTACTGCTACATTTTTTGACATAGCGATCATTGTAGGAATCATCTTGACGACGTAGCCGAATCATATCATACTTACTTATGCAATGGCAAACTTAGACCAATCAAATTCCCGGAGTTCATCCGTACAGTGTCAGTCGTTAAAGAACGGACTGGTTTTTCTCCCTTATCCACAGTAATTCGTTCACAGTGACGTCAGCTGCCCTTTCCTTATAATGTAATGGCGCCTTGCAAACATTGGATTAACGGCGCGGCAGTAGTGTCTGGCGCCTGCTTACCGAAAATTTGGAAACCTAAAATACTCTACTTTATAAAATATTGATAAATGAGTACAAATGTAATGTGAAAAGATTAATTATCAGTTGTTGCATCACGATACTTGAGAAATTGTTGTACTCCACAGAAGTGATATATAAAATAAATATATGAACAGGATATGGCAGGATATATGAAAAATAAAAATAGTTAATTGTTTTTTCTTGCATTGTTTTCAATTATTCTTTTTTTTATGATGAATGCTGATTATTTTACTTCGGTTTTAAAATCCTTCTTGTGTCTGCGTGAGCGGACAGGTGCCCGGGCACCCTGGGCACTCCCCTCCCCTGGTTACGCGCATGATTTCTATATGTTTTTGATTTTTTTTATGAGCAATATTTAATAAATGTTTCTTTATTTTTGGTTGAATTACACTAAAATTGCCTTTTTAACTAATATCAAATCGAAAATTTGTATGAATTTAAGTAAAATCAATAGATTTTTAATAAAAGAATATATATCAGTGAAAATTGTAGCAATTTCGTCTTAATTTTAAAAGAAAATTCAATTTGAAAATATTTAACCCATACTATCCTATGGGAGGAAATCTATGTTTTGCCGAAGATTGTCGTCGGAAAATCTTTGGCATTGTATTCATGTGCGGACCGCTGGATTCAATATATCAGAATAGGTAATTAGCTCTCCGCATTATTATCGAGCTCAGTGGTTTCGCCCGATAGTGGACCACTCCTTTTTTTTTTATATATAAAATCTCCAAGCGAATGAACCTCAAACCGTGTCCCGGTTTCCTACGGCACCGTATTGTAGGCGTGCTGCAAACGCACTGCAAAATCTTCTGAATAAGCCAATCGCGCTCGAACAAACCTCGAACAGTGTCCCTGCTGCCTTTGGCATAGTATGAGACGTGCTACGCACGCACAGCCGATTTCTTACATCGGGGTCCTTGAATTCCTATAAAATGAACGAACGAAACTAGAACCGGGTCTCCGTTGCACCATACAGCAGACATGTTTTACACGCACTGCTGGGCCCCTTTTTTAAACGAATCTCTTTATAAACAAATCTCGAACCGAACTGGGTCCCCTCTGCTTGCGGCACTATATATCAGGTGTGCTGTGCACGCACTGTGAGGTAGACAAGGCCGTAGCTAAGGGGGCGCTATGGGCGATTCATCCCCCCTGGAAAAAATTGCATGGTCACTAAATGAATTTCTTTTCCAAAAATTCAAATGGAATTCTGTTCAAAAATCTAATTTAGTTTTGTGACTCTTTCACAGTTTTAGTGTTTCAACACTCCCTTATATTATTTTACATATGAAGCTAACATGATGTTTAATTTTGCACCAGTTATACACTCATAATTTTCAACATCATATAATTTTCTTAGCATATTTTGAAGTTACTACAACAGTTTAATTCGTCACCTACAATGTGAATATGCACTAATTTGTCTTTCTACGTCAAAGAGAGAAAAAAAATATGACCCCCCCCCTCTCCCTATTGTTCACTTCTAGCTGCGTTCCTAGAGGTAGAACAATATATTCGTAACAGAACTTTATTTAAACGAAATTCCGTTAAACAATCTATCCGTAGATATATTAGTCGAGGGGGGGGGGGTGGCTCTTTAAAGCCAGAATTTAATATTTTTGCAGAAATTACTATTCGAAAATAGCGATAATTGACAGGCATCATTTTTCATAAATATTTAGCATGTGTTATAATGTATCTGAAAGTTTAAAATCGATTACCTTCTTAGATTGCCTAATTTTAACAAATTTGCATTATGTTAGTTCCAAATTCCACCACCAGGGAGCGCGCTCCATTCTTATCAGTACTGTATTTGAACGAAACTCCGTTAAACAACCTACCTGTAGATATATAAGTCGTGAGGGTTGCGCATTAAAACTAGAATTTAAAATTATTGCAGAATTTGCTATTCGAAAATAGTGGTATTAGACCAGGCAATTTTTTTCTAAAAATTTTTATCATGTGTTATAAGCTATTATAAAGTTTCAAAGAAATCAAGCCTGAATTGGAGATTTTTTTTTACAAAATTTACTATTCGAATATACTGGTGTTTCATGTACTATTGTTTTTATAATTTTTTGTCACATGTTATAAGCTGTTTTTTACTTTGAAACAGATTGACTTTTTAGATTTTCTAATTTTAACATGTTAGTGTTATTAATCTAAATAATAAAGAACTTCTTTTTCAATTAAAAAAAATGATTTTTTATAAGGCGAAAAATTATTTATTGTCGAAATTATTAAAATTTACACGATTTTATAGGTAGATATATGAGTCGAGCGGGTGACGCTTTAACGCAAGAAATAAGATTTTTACAGAAATTATTATTCGAAAATAGTGGTATTTGACTTGGAATTCTTTGTTATAAATTTTTATCACATGTTATAAGCTATCACAAAGTTTGAAACAGATCAAGAAAGAATTAAAGGTTTTTGTAAAAATTAATGCATTCGAAAAAAGTGATATTTTATGCTGCATCATTTCGTAAATATTTATCAAGTCTTACCTCCATTTGCTTAATTAGAGGACTCTGCTCGCTACGAGCTACGATCGTCAACCCCCCATTCATCCAGGCACAGCAGACATGATATAATTTGATCGTCTTTCAAAAGATTACGGAAGACTGAATCATAATAATAATAATAATAAAGTGGCAATCGCTTTCTAAACGGGTTTTCACTCAATCCTTTTTGATTGAAAACTTTAAGGTCGAATCAGCTTTGGTCTAAGGAATCCAATGACTGTTTTCGTTTTTGATTAAATAAGATCAGTTAAACATTTGCAAATAAATTAATATAGAATGAATTAAGTAAACAGTCTTTGTGTCCCGATATTTTTGGATCAATGCTGTAAAAAAGCTGTTTTAAATAAGCACTTTAAATGTATCGTTTTAAATTTGACTTAATTATTTCCAAGTTTTTTTTCTTTTTTACATTTACGTAAAAATACTTTTCCTGTTAGAAAAAATATATTATTTGCACTGTCTTAAAACTCACAACAATTGTTTAAAAAAAATCTTAAAATAGGAAATAAATGTTTCATCTAAATATATTTTTTAATGTAATATCTTTTGCCAAATTAGAGTTTTAACATTTTAAATATGACGTAATATCTCATATTTACTGCTTGTAAGGCATATTGATTTTATTATTTTAAAATTTTATTTCTCTTTTAAAATTTATGTGAAAATGCTTTTTTTACTAGAAAAAAAAAATATTTTTATTTGCACTGCTTAAAGTTGGCCACAATAATTTAAAAGATTTTCCAGAAATGTAAAATAAAGGTGTCGTTATAATTTTTAAATTTAAACGATTTGGCAAGTTTATTATATGGCATATGACTTAAATTCCTCTATTTATGGCTTTTAACCCCTTGGAAACGAGCGACCGCTATACGTGCTCAGAATCCTTCAATTATTCCTACCAATAAAATTTTATTGTAAATTTTGTTTTATTTAATCCGCGCATTTTCCCGATTTAGTTAGGCAGAAATTTCTGTTTTTAAAAACCTGTGTTAAAGATTAAAAATTCCGTAAAAGACGCTCGTCTCGAAGAAGTTAACGTATATTATGCATTTTTTATTTTAATATTTTCTTTCTCTTTTAAAATTCACGTGTAAATATAGTTTTTATGACGTAATTGCAATATATTTTTGCTTGCAATACGTAACCATTTAATTATAATTTGTAAGATTTTCTTTTCAGTTTATAACAAAAACGTGCAAATAAATTTTTTATTTGAAATAAATATTATTCTTTGCACTGTTTTTACAAATTGACAAAAACTTAATAGCCTTTTCTAAAGTATGTAAAAAAAATCTCTCGAAATGCTGAAAATTGGAATTTAAAATGGAAATAAAACATCAAAGAATTAGTCAAATTAAATAAATAATTGTAGTCTGCACACCGGGAACTTCTAATGCATAAAATGATCTAAAAATGATTAAATCCTTAAGTATAGTTTTTGCTCCTATAAAACTTTTTTAATGGAGCAATTTTGGTCCACTTTAACATTAAATATTTCTTAAAATAATTGTCCTATTTAAAGACTGCCTGCATCGGCGTGTTTATCAAACATTTCTATATAATACTAGTTATTTTCATATTCTTGTATCAAATAGTTTTCTTAATATTAATGAAGGGAGACTCTCGGTCACAAAAAATTCAATGTAGGCGGCTATGACACCATTACTTACTTTTTTTTTTTTTTTTTTTTTTTTTTTTTTTGAATAGAGAGATTAGCTCCTCCGGTAACACCGCATTTTAGTCCAAGAGCAAACTGCACAAAACCTTAAGTCATAGACCACAACAAAAAATCTTTTATATTATGGAAGATTAGTCATAGGGGAGTCTAATGATTCATGTCTGCAGGAAGTGAAGTGGTGCATAAGCCAAAAATTAATACCATTAGTGGCTCACAAGTAGGTCTATCATTGTATTTGTCGTACAATCAAAAGTAGGAAAATACGGAAGACTGGGTTCAGGAAAACATAATGACGAGAAAACATAAGTCTACGAGTCAACCACTAATGGTATTCATTTTTAGTTTATACACCACTTCACATTCGCCAGACTTGGATCATTAGATTCCTCTACTACTACTCTTCCATAAAATAAAGGTTTTCTTGTGCTCAATACAGGGGCGTGCAAAAACTGCGCCCTAGGCAAAGTCGTAATTTGGCGCCCCCCACACCCAATTTTTTCTTGTGACTGGCAAAAAATGACGTTAGTAGTATAAATTTGGCTCTCACGAAATTTCCGCGCCCGAGGCGACTACCCCCTTCATCCCCCCTCCCCCTTTCGCACGGTGCTGGCTCAATACCTTAAGTTTTTGTGCTGTCGGCTCTTGGACTATACTGAGAGTTTTATATAGAATAAATAATATCTATCTCAGGGCTTTATAAAAAATCATAATCTGAAAGGGTAGAAAAGGTACGATTTAAAAATATTTTACCCATCCTCTTAAAAAATCCTCCCGCACGAAATTTGATGCTTTCTATTCTTTAAAATATTTATTATTAGCTATTCCGCTCAGCGTTGAACGAAGCCGTAATAATATTCTTAAATAACCTAAAATCTGTGCTGCAAAATCTCATAAAAAGTATCCAATCTGGAACTGAACGATACCCGAACCGGATCTACGCTGCCTGCGACATTGTCTAGCAAGCGTGCTTTTTCAAAGTAAACAATAAATAAAAGTCTCGAATTTTTTAGTTGCACATTCGCAAATCTCTGAGGAAGTAGAAGTCGGCAACTTGGAAAATTTTGATATGAGTAGAGATGAATAAAAAAATGCATCTAAACGCAAATGTTATCATATTTGGGACCTGAGATACTGTCGGCTCTCGTTAATTCGAAATCGGATAAATCGAGTCTTCATTTAATTCGAACTAAACATGAAGTCCCGAAATTTTTAATAGCAGAATAACGTTAAAATTTTTCATTTATTCGAATTCATTTTATTTTGACTTTGTTTAATTCGAATTAACGAGATTAGGATTTTTCATTTTTTCTTACTTTCTCCCGAACTTCAGATCCTTGAAATTACTTTCTTTCATTTTTGTCAGAATTGTTCTGAATAAGTATAAATAGTCCCATGCTAGTGATATCCATTTTTTTTAGTGTTCCACCTGTCCATCAATGACACCTCCACTCCACCTTCGTTTGTGCTTGATTTTTATCCCTTTATTAGTTTATGTATTTATATCTTTTAATTTAATATCACGTCATATTCTAATGATAACAGCCGAAATATACTTAAAAAAATGCTATGACATTAATTTCTTTGTAATAGTACCCCTTTAGATATGCTTTCTTCTCATTCTTTCCATAATTCGAACTCTGGATAATTCGAACATTTCTTGTGATCCGGACGAGTTCGAATTAACGAGAGCCGACTGTATCTGCAGCCGAGGTTATTGTAGCTCAAATTTAAGCTAAAGATGAAAAAATGATTAAAGTGACGGTAATAAAAATGAAAAGTAAAGAATTTTAAGCTGAACCGCCCGCAACGTACTCAACGGCTTTTGAGTGCGCAGAAAAACTTCAAACTTTTTTTGAAACTAGGGAAGCAAATGACAATGCTTTTCCAGCCACAAGTCTTCTCCGAAAACCAATAACACAAGAGACAAGAAAGAGACAAAAAGACCGGTCAAAGCAAATTAACCAATTTCTTTTGTACTATACAGAAATAATGAGCAAATATCACGGTCCCTTCGCGCTCGCTATAAGCGAGTTCAACTGTATTTCTTTTTCTTTTTAAAATTCGAATTTTTTTATATATATATATAAAAAATACGGATCGATTTTCATAAAATTTGTATATTATTAAACAGTGCTGAAAGATAGGCCTAGATCCACAGCTTTAAAATCTCTAAATGGTGTAAAAGAATTGACGGCATTCCAAAGCATCTACAGGGCTGCCAGCAACTTTGGTACAAAATAGTAGGGACTTAGGGACCCAATGATTAAAAATTAGGGACTTTTAGGGACCAAAAGTCTGAAATAGGGACCTTTTAGGCACCTGAAAAATAAACATAATATTTATACAAATCAAATACAATTTTTAACAAATAAAAGCCAATTTTTTTTTAAATTTTTATTTAATCAAATATAATGTTTATACAAATTTCTTAAATTAATCTTCTTTAGGTTTGTTACTCATAAAATTTGTAATTAAATTATTTTTTCTTTTATATTTATAACACTAGACAAAGACTAGATTTTGGCAAAAATCGCGTTTTCTTGTGATCTTAAGAGGAAAATAGCATTTTTCTAACAATCTTTTGATAAAAATCGCATTTTTCTCGCGATCATTTGACAATAAACATGTTTTCTTGAGATTTTTGAACAAAATTGGGGGGTCTTTTTCACGACTTTTTGATGAAAAATGCGTTTTTCTCACAATCTTTAGACAAAAATAGTGCTTTTTTGCAATCTTTGGACGAAAAACGCATTTTTCTTGCGATGTTTCGACAAGGATCGTGTTTTTCTCGCAATCTTTTAATAAAAATCCCGTTTCTTTTCAATCTTAAGACGAAAATCGCAGTTTTTCCCGGTCATTTGGAGAAAATTTCCTTATGAAAATAGCATTTATTCATGATCCTTATACGAAAATCACGTTTTTCTCGTAATCATAAGAGAAAATCGTGTTTTTCTAGCGATCTTTTGATAAAAATCAAATTTTTCTCATGAACTCTTGCCAATAAAAGCGTTTTCTCGAGATTTTTTGAACAAAATTGCAGGTTTTTTTCAGGACTCTTTGACTAAAATTGCAGGGTTTTTTCACTACAATTTTTTCATTTCTTCCACTATGATCAGTTATGTGCTATCATCTACAATATTAAATTTAAAAAAAAAAGTAAATTTTCTTGATAAATTTTGGTAAAATGTAAGGAAAAAATTAACTTAGACACAGTATAGATAAAAAAAGGGACTTTTAGGGACCGCTTAGTGAAAATAGGGACTTTTAGGGACCAGGTTAAAAAATAGGGACCTTTTTGGGAAATAGGGACCAACTGGCAGCCCTGCATCTAGTATAAAAAATGTTTACGGTTTTGGAGGCTGGATTTTAAAATGAGAGTTTAAATCACCCAATTGTCAAATCTATCTATCTATATTATATTTATCTATCTATATTATAAAGGCCAAACATATTTGTGCGTATAACGCATACGTCATTTTGCGAATGGCAACTCTTTGAAATTCAAATTACGTTTCGGTTTTGAATTTTTTCTTATATCAAATTTTTAAACTTCTAAACATCCTACGTTTTCAGTTTTTACACCACCGTATAGAAAAAAGAAATGTGCTTTTAAATGCAATTTGTTTGAAAATTGTATCTTAATTTAATTTTGAGATATTAATTTATTTGAAGTTTTTAATATTCCTTTTGTAATCGTGGCAACAAAAGCAGTTTATTTCTATTATTGAATACATACATCTGACTTGTGTGCTTGACATGAAACCTGCTTATAAGTCATCTTCAATATATAGGGACAAGATAGCATAAGGAAATTTTACAACACGAAGGAAATAAAGCCGGGAGCTCCACAGAAGGAATGTGTGTAATGGAGCCAGTGGGATTCGAACGCACAATCTCCTACGATCGCAAGCGATTAGCGGCGTGATGCCTTGATCACTCGGCCACGGAAATCCTTCATTTCTATTACAATAAGGAAAAAAAATTACTATGTCTTTTCGTTGCCATTTTCTTATAAAAAGTAAAAGAAAAAAAAAGTGAAATTAAAATGCGTGCTTTGACAAAAATATCGTCTGTTATGAAACCCAGTAAATTTGGATTTTATTTCGTTTTTATTTACCAGGTGAATGTTTTTAGTTTACTACAAACTTATTAAATATTTTACAAAAATATATTTTAAAGAATAGATGTATATGAGTTATTTTATTCGCTTTTACCTAATACTAGCTGAGCCGCCCGTTGCCCTGGCCCATAATTATATTCTAAAACAAATCTGAAATTTGTATTGCAAAATGTCATAAAAAGACCCAATCTCGTAACGAATCCCCGCTGCCTACGGCAGCGTGCAGCAGAAGTGCTGTGCAGGCACGACAAGAAAAAAAAAAAAAAAAAGCGCGCGCGTGTGTGTGTGTGTGGGGGGGGGGGGTTCTGGAATTTTTTAGTTTCACATTTCACCACCAGGGGGCGAACTCAACAAAATTGTTTCTGGACTTAAGAAAGATATTTAATGAATTATTATTCGAAAATAGAGGTAAATACTTTTAAAATTTTATATTAAATAAGTATTTGTCTCTGGGCTCTGAAAAATCCGCATCTAAAACCGGTTTTAAATATTTGATCACGTTCTTCCAAAAATAATTATTGCCTCCCCTACCCATAATTGGACGTCCCCTACTCTTTAAATATATATTAGTGTTCTAATCTGTCTGAAAGTTTTATACTAAATAAGTAATATTTATAATAAAGTTAAAATTATTTACAACGTTAGAACACCAGAATATTCGAATTCCAAGCATACCGGTTTCGGTAGCATATAGCATACCTTCCTCAGTGCTAAAGATAGTGGAGATTTGCTCATATATATATAGGGAGGATAGGGATTCAAGTGATAAGTTTCTTGACCAATAGGAAAACAGAGGATCCTAGGCAACAGCCAATAGGAAAACAGAGGATCCTAGGCAACAGCCAATAGGAATAAAGGGAACAGTTAATAGGAAAATTGGGTGGAAAATGGAAAAGATATTGCGAGAATTGCATTAAAAGATTAAGAAGAATTAGTTTTAATGTAATATTTCCAACAGTCTGATAATGGTGGAATAGCAAAATCACAATTAACAAGATTAGGAAGATTTTTATGGATATGGAAAGCTTCAAGGAAGTTAAGTTCTTGTATAGAAGTAGGTTTAGTTAGTATCTTAACTGAATTGAAGTCAAAAGCATGACTCGTCTCCCAGCAATGTTTTGCGATTGAGGATTTCTTGATTTCTTGTTTTTCAATATATTGCTTATGTTCTTTAATACGAAATTTTAGACTGCGTTTGGTTTGACCAATGTAAGAAAGACCACACTGACAATTGATATTGTAAATGCCCCATGAATTTGATAAATCAACAGGATCTTTAAGGTTGGAAAGGTTGAGTTTATTAGTAGGAGTAAAAATTATTTTGAAATCGAACCGACTAAGAATTTTAGCAATGGAAAAACTTGATTTTGGAAAGAAAGGTAAGACAATGCTAATATGGGAACGAGTAGAAGACTGAGATGAGTTTGAGGAGTGAGAGTTTTGCAATTTAGAAAGGGCAGTATCAATAATAGAAGGGTTGTAACCTCTATCAAATGCAATTGCTTTAATGTATTGAATTTCATTATTGAGAGACTGAGAATCAGAGCAAACATGAAGAGCACGATTTATGAATGTGTAAAAGGCAGCCATTTTTTGACTTGGAGGATGACATGAACGAGCGTGGGGGGGTAGAGAAACAGCGAAGCTTTTTCGATAGACAGATGTAGAGAAGCCAGTTTCACTGCGAGTGACAAGGGTGTCCAGGAAAGGGAGTGAACCATTATTTTCTGTTTCATACGTAAATTGGATATTGTTATCAATAGAGTTCATGATGCTAAGAATGTCCTCAATATTGTGAAGAGAAGTGTCAAGTAAGGTGAATGTGTCATCAACGTATGTAGAAATCTGCAAGGATGGGAGACAGGGGCGAGCCCATAGCTAAACCATCAGTTTGTCTGTAAAAATTGCCTTGGAATGAAAAGGTGGTTTGAGAAAGACAAGTACGTGTAAGGGAAATAAGTTCTTGAATTTCGAAGCTTGAAAAATGAAATTCACGGAGTCTTTGTTCAAGACAAGAGAGGGCGCCATTTATCGGGACATTTGTGAAAAGGGATTTAACGTCAAATGAAACCATAGTGAAATTAGTCGGAGACAAATTTTGTATCATTTTGGCAAAGGTGATGGAATTCTTCACAGTGTATAAATTTGCTGATAGAAGGGGAGAAAATATTGTTGTTAAATATTTTGCTAAATTGTAAGAGGCTGTGCCAATATTTGAAACAATCGGACGAAAAGGGATATTGGGTTTGTGGACTTTAGGAAGAGCATAAAATCTTGCACAGTGTGCAGCAGAGGGAGAAATGTAGAGATGAGAAGTCTTAGGCAAGAGAGGACAGGATTTAACTATGGACTTAATTACTGATAATTCATGATCAGAAGGGTCCCGAGATAGAAGTTTATATGGGCCATCTTTAATAAGGTTAGTTACTCCATCAATATAATGCTTTTTTTCTAGAACGACAATCTGGCCCCCCTTATCAGCTTTCGAAATTACAATATTGTTATTTGATTTAAGGGACGCTGGGAGACGAGTCATGCTTTTGACTTCAATTCAGTTAAGATACTAACTAAACCTACTTCTATACAAGAACTTAACTTCCTTGAAGCTTTCCATATCCATAAAAATCTTCCTAATCTTGTTAATTGTGATTTTGCTATTCCACCATTATCAGACTGTTGGAAATATTACATTAAAACTAATTCTTCTTAATCTTTTAATGCAATTCTCGCAATATCTTTTCCATTTTCCACCCAATTTTCCTATTAACTGTTCCCTTTATTCCTATTGGCTGTTGCCTAGGATCCTCTGTTTTCCTATTGGCTGTTGCCTAGGATCCTCTGTTTTCCTATTGGTCAAGAAACTTATCACTTGAATCCCTATCCTCCCTATATATATATGAGCAAATCTCCACTATCTTTAGCACTGAGGAAGGTATGCTATATGCTACCGAAACCGGTATGCTTGGAATTCGAATATTCTGGTGTTCTAACGTTGTAAATAATTTTAACTTTACCATATTACACTAGGCAACAACCTATTATTAAGTAATATTTATCCCTGGGCTTAGTGAAAAGTCCGCATTTGAAATGGTAGAAAACGTTACAATTTTAAATATTTGACCGCTCCTCCTAAAAAAAATCTCCCCGCCCCATATTTGATGCTCACTACTCTTTAAAATATTTACTATCTTTTATAACTTTTTTAAAAACTCTAAAACAATCGTTTTGTGATTTTTTTTTTTAATTAATTCGCGTTTCAGCATTTCTTTTCCTTTTTTAATAATTGCTAAATAGCTTTAAAAATAAAAACACACGTTTTTATATCAAGTCGGACTCAAAAGCTTAAAATGTTTTATTTTATTTATTTATTTATTTATTTATTTATTGGTTGCATAGTTACGATTTTCATATGTGTTTCAGTGATTGTCATGTGTCTAGGGTGTCAGGTAACTTTTAATTTCTCAAATTGCTTTTGATCCGTTTATCCAACGTTTTATTTTGATCCTTTTAAGCATATGTTCACCGGAAATGGTGTATCTTTCTAACGGTGAAAGAATTTTTCAAATCCGTCAAGTAGTTTCGGAGCCTATTCAATTCAAACAAACAAACAATCAAATCTTTCCTCATTATAATATTAGTATAGACCAATCAAACAGCTGATATAATGCAAATTTATTAATCCGTGTGTAAAATCTTTTTATGAAAGTTCAAAAAATATCAATGAATGATTTCCGATAAAACATGGGTTTATTAAAAACAAACATATGAAATCTTATGAATCATTAGATACCATATTTGCTTCTTGAATGACGTCATTGTGTTTTTTGATGGGTTTGTGTATTATACAGCGATAATGACGTCATATGTATACTTTTCTATAGATGATGTTTAAGAATCGAGTTTAAAACAGGAATGATTTGGCAAACGATGCCATTTTATTTAAAAAAAGCATGTATTTTAATTATTAAGACTGGAATATGTTTTGTAGAATTGTGTTATTTTGAACACAGCTGCTTTGCAATTCTTCTCATGTAAAAATACTTTACTTTCGAAAATAACATAATCGAAATCATACACTGATAAAACGCAATACTTTAGAGAAATTTAGAGTGTCTTTATAAAAGAGCCGTGACAAACAGTGTGCATTGTGTGATCAGAATCTTTGTCAAAGAAATAGCGATTTATGCTTTAGACAAGCAAATAAAGAAGTTCTTTGCAACAATTCGAGTTCGAGACTATAAAATCGTCATTTTACCTTATGTGACGTCACAGGATTATTGTCTATCGTATTTATTGCATGTAGATTATTTCAAAAATTTCCATTTAAACTTAAAATAGTATAAACAGTTTAATATGTGTTTCCAGCTAATAGTAATCGAAACTTCAAGTTTTGAATTTAAATGATTTTTAAATAATCAAATTAGAATATCTTTCTTTTTTAAGGAGAGGTGCTTATGTAAATTTTAAGATGATGAAAATGATATCGGATTTAGATTTCACGGCCCGTATGCCCGTATGGAGATCTTCCTTGTATGACGGATAGGCAGAATGTATTCTTAGTAATATACAGGCCAAAAGCTTTAAAACGATATGTCACGTGAAAAAATCTATTTCCGTCCCCCTCTCCCCCACATTCTACGCCAAAAAATGTAGAATGGGATTTTTTTAATTGGTTTATGTGTTTTCTAACTGATCTACACTTTTGCATACTATGTATAGTATATACACAAATCTATAGAATATATACAGGGCTGCAAAAAAGTATTCGGATATTTCTCCGATTATAGACGCTAAAATTGCTAAAATTGGTTGTTCAAATGTGTTATGCGTTTTTTAAATTGTTTATTTAGATATAGTCTTTCACATTATCAAACTATGAAGTTTTGTTGCCATTTTTTGGATGTGTTTGAAAAGTTTTTCATAATCTTTGCTTGACGCACAATTTTTCTCTTTGTTTTTAAATATTGTTTTCATTAATCAGATTTAACGATATTCCCTATAAATATTCAACAAAATAATACACAGTAAAGCCTCTTAGACAAAATAAGTACATTTAAAAAAAAAAATATTTTTATTTATTTAAATGTATTGTAATATACATGAACAGTATCACGGAACGAAAAACGAAATCTGAACAATGATCTGAACATTTAATCCATTTTCAAAACTTGTCTTCTATCTTATGGGCATTTACAAAGTCTTTGGATGTAAGTTATCTGTACAGTTATATGATATGATGTCAATGATGAAAAAAATCATGAAGCACATTTTATTTCTACTTGAGATCCGACTTGAATGCATAGAGAGGGTTTTCGATCGCTGTAGCACCAGCTCCCTACGAAAAGAAAAGAAAAAAAAAAAAAAAAAAAAAAACAGAAAAATATTTAAAATGAACATTAATATTAGTCCTTTTTTATGTAATTTAGGCTTTCTATGCACTTTGTATTCTGTTAAAATATTACTCCCTCTGTCCCAAATTAGTTGCGACATTTAGGTTGAAAATTTTGTCCCAAATTAGTTGCGACATTTCAAGTAGGCGGAGTCATAAATAACTCATGATGCAGTTATTTATGACTCCGGTGCTCATCGACACCAGTAAAATTATACTAGAATGAATATAAAGGCTATAGTAAGTATCAGAAGCAATGTTAACTCGAATTTAAAGTAAGAGAAAAAGAAATAATAATTTAGAAAATTCTCTGAAGAAAGAAATTAATAATATTGAGCGCAACGCTGCACTAGAATGTTTGAAATGGTATTTAAAAAATTGTAAACTAAGCCTTAATGCCATAAATAGTGCAGCTATTAAATTCACCGAGTATCATATTGTTTACATCTTATCCCGTTTGAGAAGCAGGCAAAGATGTCAAAAATAAAATATGACGAAATGTACAGAGAAAGTTTATAAAAATTGTAAATGCGGACGAAAAAAAATGCCACTGAGCAAAATCAAAGATATCCCAATAAAACGAAGACAATCACTGCGAAGATTATCATATGCTGTTATAATTCGTAAATCAATATTACACATGATTCTCAAAACGGAAAAATTTTTCGAGCGTATTTCATTTATCATTAAGCTAAGTCTAATAGAAAAAAAATAAGTTCGACAGAATTCGATTTTGTTTGCAGCATATTTATGCTAAAAGATGCTTTTCAGAAATGTTGCAGTACTTTTCAGAAATGTTCGTAAATGAATTCACGATTGATTAGCTTGAAGACAGTTTTAAGCGATTACTGTTAAAACTCTTTAAAAATGGGGGCGTGGCTTAAGAGCGTGTGAACCGGTATTTTTAAAATTAATTAATTATTTATTTATGGAATGATGGAGGGAATGTTAGGCACATAAATATTGTTGATTGATAGTATAGCTTTCTAAAAAATGTTCAAACAAAATCATAAAGTCATAAATATCAATAATTAGTACTAATATGAGTATTCAAATGTCGCAACTAATTTGGGACAGAGGGAGTATTTAAATATTGACCAGAAGTTAGGTATATTACATTAAAAAAAGTATTCCCAAATAAATATTTTGTATCATGTACTTACATCAACGGCCCTCACTGGCATGTGAGAATTTAATTCACCAAAAGTTATCTAAAAAATAGAAAACACATCTTATTAATTAAAGCACGAAAGTAATATGTAGTCACGAAGAAGAATTGAGTGAAGAAGAAACGAGATTACCCGTAAACCGTACACAAGAAGAAAATATAAAATACAAATATTTCTTAATTTAGAAATTCTAACATAACAGCAATACTACGAACGAAAATATACAATAGCCTTCTTCAAGTTATCCGTGGTTCAAAAAATTGTTTTGTTCCTTTAGAAATCAGCCTATTTTCGAGCTTTAAAGAAACATTTATAAAAACTAAGTTTCTGCTGCTATCGCTGATTTTGGGAACATTTCTGAGTAATTTTTTGTAGTGTTATACATATTTATTTATTAAACACATACATCTGATTTGTATGTTTGGCTTTAAAGTTCGCTTATAAGTCATCGTCAATATACAAGAAAGGGATAACATAAGAAATCATGTCATAACAGTGAAGACAAATAAGTTACATTTAGATGACATGTTCTTTGCTGAAGTGTCAATTATTGGTTAGATATCAATAAATGGAGGTTTCGCCCTAATATATACGTACATGTATCTGTTCATATAATACGCTAATGTGACGATTCCGGGTTTACCGTCATCTTCGAGAAAAGCAACTTATGGCTGCATGAATATATAATACGTATACGCTATAAGTATTTAAATGCCATAAGTATACGCCGACTGTTCAACATATGGAAATATAAGTATAATCTGCATTGTATCACACCTATTCTCATTTTTTTTCTTAAAAAAATTAAAAAACTATCCAAATACAAGGTTTTAAATTCTAAAGTAAAAATAACTGATAATAAGGTATTATGAGCAATGAATAACCAGCTATAAATAAACCAACACTATATTGGTGGCACCATCTATTGACATCTACAGGACGTAATGATATAATTCGATATCTATTTCTTAAATTTCAGTTATAGAATTTTATAATTTTATTCAATATAAATAAAATTAATATTATAATTGATTTTTAAGAGCTTAACACTTACCCGCTTATTTTTTTTTTTCATTTTTCGTTTGCATTCTAAGTAAAAAGAGTTTTTTCTCCCCTCTAGAAGTAATTGAATATTGAGATTGTATTTGTATGGCTGAAAATTATTTTTTTTGACATTCTTTTATTAAATTACAATTTTATTTTCACTCAAAAGCTATGTTCCAATGTTACGACATTAAAAAAAATCAAAATTTTATCCGTATTTATTTAATTAATGTATATAGTACACAGTTTTATATATTCCTTACATTTTTATTACATTTAATAAGAAACATAAATTTTATTTACAATGAGACGTAAGCTAATCTCCTAAGAATTGAAAAATTGAATTAAAATTTTACGAAAGAAATAATAAAAATGACAATTTTGATTTTATTTATACCCAATAAAACTTAAATTTTTTTTACTGAGCGTAAATAAAATTTATATAGCTAGAGCTTCCGTTAAACACTTTTAACATTTCGTTCAATATGAGTATTAGAGTTTTAATTTAATTTAATTAATTTTTTAGAGCTTAACATTTATCCGTTTAATTTTTAAAAATTTTGTTTACATTATAAGTAAAAAATTTTTTTTTTATGTAATTTAATTATGAGATTGTATTTGTGTGACTGGAAATTATTTTTTAACATTCTCTTATTAAATTAAAATTTTACTTGCAGCCCAAAGTTATGTTCGAATGTTAACATTAAAAATTAAAATTTTATCTGCATTGACATAATTAATATATGTCGTACATAGTGTTATATATTCCTTACATTTTGTTCGAAATATAAATTATATTCACCATGCAATTAAATTTCAAGTGGATGCAACCTAATCCCTTTCTTGAATTATTTCATAAATTGAACAATGATTAAAAAGTTATCCTCGTTATTTATATTTATAGAACTCATTTATCATTTTAAAAATGTACTTTTCTACAACACAAACTCTTCAATAACAAAATCTTCATTTGTATGAAGTTTTATGAAAATGAAATGCAGATCAACATTCCGTTATTGTTACATACTAGCACATATACCGGGTGTCCCAAAAATGACTGATGGATTTTAAAATTCAATAACTTGCAAACGGTGACAGCTATTTAAAAAAATTTTGCAGGAGAGTTATGTATAATGTCTGAAGTTTTTTTTACCGTAATTTTTTATTTTAGTTCGCATATCAAACAATAGGTGGCGCTGACGGCGATTAACGGCCAGGTGATCAGTGCTGAGTGAAGCGTTGATCTGGCCTTCAATCGCCGTCAGCGCCACTTATTGTTTGAGATGCAAACTAAAATAAAAAATTACGGTAAAAAAACTCCTGACATTATACAAAACCCTCCTGCAAAATTTTTTTAAATAGCTGTCACCGTTTGCAAGTTATTGAATTTTAAAATCCATCAGTCATTTTTGGGACACCCGGTATTTATAAATGTAAGCTTATAGATTAAACTTCTTGAATTTCTTTGGGCACAAGGGTTGTGTCAATTGTATCTAGGCTATAATCAGTCGGAACTTAGAAAGCTAATCAAATGTTACATTCGGATAAAAATAACAAGCAAAATGAAAACACTTGCTATTATCTAACATCAACTTATGAAAAAGGTCATGAGCAGTGATTTTTTTTTTAAAAATTCAACTCACCGTGTCCAAGTTTAGGCCATATACGGGATTATCTACAGCATGGGGTAGTCTGGCTCTCTCCCTAAAAAAAGGTAATTCAACATATTAAAATTAGACGTAAAGCAACATTTGAAACATGTGATAAAAAAAAGATAATTATAAATGCTAAAAGGAATATATATAATACATATATAATTATGGTAACTGTAGGATATTAAATTGTTTTAAAACAACGAAATTACTGATAAATCACGCATTTCATTAAAATATTCCACCAGAAAGCTGTTTCAATTTTTAAAACTCTATTGTTAGCGTAAATGAATAGTCGAAGAAATTAAAAACATGAAGATTATAAGTTTTTGTTTATTTGAATCTGCATTGTTGAGGGAGTTTTTCACTGCTGGGAAGCTCTGTTACCTTCTGTTTTAATTAATCTATGTTTTATTTTTTTATCAATTACAACTTTAATGTTACTCCTCGCTGAGATGCTCTGTAACTTCCCAGTTTAGTTGGTATTGTAGCTTGGTAAGTAATACATTTTAATTAATTACAATCAGTCTATTAAATATCATTTTACCCATTAATTTTGTGAATTTGGCATTATCTTACCTGACCACTAGTTTAGTTACAGTTAAGATTGTCGGTTCAGGGGCAGTGGGTTTTTTGTTTTTTAGTGTTACTTCTTGCGTGGAGTTTTTAGTTCTCACACTTTCGTGAAGTTTTTGGGATTTGTACACATGTCTTTTTCGTAAATAACGCCCAATGTCTAGCATGTTCTTCCTAACTAGTAAAAAAAAAAAAAAAAAAATTCAAAATGTAAGGGTTTTTTTTTTTTTTTTTTTTTTTTTTTTTTTTTTTTTTTTGTATTGAAGTCCGAATGCAATATTTAACATTTTTTACATTCGTATTTACATAACATTACAAACTAAATATGACTTATTAAACATTATAGCAGCGCTGTCCAACGCGGCGCCCGCGGGCGCCATGGCGCCCTTTGAAGCTTTTTTAGGCGCCCTTTTGAAGATTTCTTGTTATTATACTTTTTAGAAATAAATTTTCTTTATAAACAAATTTTTCTTTAAAATCATTCTTATTTCCATAAGATATATTTTCAAAACCTGCGAAAACATACTAAAAACCAGACACATACTTTGAAAATGTAATCATGCATATTTTCACGATTTCTAATTACTTTTTATAAAGTGTAATTAAAATGGTTAAATTTTATAATAATTAGAAATAGCTATTTTTAATATTAAAAAGTAACAGAAAAATAAATATTTTTCACTTCCCCTTGTGCGCCCCTTTGAAGACAAGTGTGAATATGCATGTAATTTCAGCCTTTATTATTATTATTATTTTGCTGTTGACACACTGGCCAGGCTGTTAAATACAAGATATAAAAAAGCTTAAATTTTCCTTCTTGATTTTTGAAATTTTAGTCTTCTTCTTTTCAATTTGCTTAGAAAAATTAATAAAATAGTGTAAATTGATTTTCATCTATGAAAGCTTTTCCAGACTGTGGAACCAGCTCTCTGCAACCAGCTATGTGAGTTGGTCACTATCATTTGTTTTTCTTATGTACATTTTATGAAACTAAATTCACTCCTTCAGAATAATCAAAATGTATTTCAGCATACTAAAAGAAACCTAGCAATATCTTTGATTTCCATGTTTATTTATTTATATTTTTTGTTATTGTTTTTATTACAGGCATGTTTAAAGTTTTTGGTATTTTACCCTACAAACATTTTTGAGATAGTCCTTACATAGAAAAATGTATAATTTGAAATTTGATACATGTAACTTCAGAACCATAGATGCTTTTTGTCTACTACCTTAAGATTAATTTCCACATCGTCAAAATGTGCATGTTAGTACTGTGCAATAATACTGCCGCATGTTTTCAGTCATATGAGAAATGGCGCCCTTCATTGAGTACCAAGAGCTAAGGTGCGCCCCTGCTTACTGAAAGGTTGGACAGCCCTGCATTATAGGTTTAAAGCGTGTACCGAATCATTAACACCAGGGATTTCATGCTTCTTGTATCAAGTATTGGTAAGCGTTTATCAAAAAGGATACGTAGTAGCATATCATATGGCCATACTTTGTTGAACTCGAAAAAATTTTAAATAAAATCCATACATTGCAAAACATTTATTAATACATTAGCTGAAAAATATAAGTAGGCACGAATTTTAAAAATACTTTCACAAGTGGGCGGAGCTTCTGGAGTTTCTAAACATGGATTTCATAAAAAATTTCCAGTTAATAAACTGAGGGAGACAGAAAAAGAAGATAAAAAATCAATTATTCATACTAAAACTTGTCATTTATTTATTTATTTACTTATATTTTGTTATAATAGGAATTGAAAAAATTTTTCAGGTAATTAATTTGCAAAAATGTTTAGCAATGGGCGGAGCCTCTATACTTTTAAAGCAGATTTCATAAGAAATTTCCAGTTAATGCGTTAGAAAGAGAGGGATAGAAAGAGAATGAAACTGTTCATAGGTACTAATACTTGGCAATATTTTTTGGAGCTGAAAAATCTGTGTACCCAACCCATTTACAAAAGATTTTGAGGGGTAGGCGGAGCTCCTACAGTTTACCATCATACATTTTATTAGCCATTTAACTGATTTGCTCGTACGTCGTATGGGCAAGAAGAGTGTGCTTGATCCACCACTTAAAGCTCATTTGACACCACTCAATTTTTGTAATACGATTTCTGTTTTTTAATGGCACAAATATTTAGACTAAGTATTACGAATACAGTGAAACCTCCAAATAAGGGGCACCTCTATTTAAGGGACAAAAGTTCCGGTCCCATTTAGAAGTTTCACTGTAATAAAAACTCCGAATAAGGGACACCTCTATTTAAGAGACAAAATTTCCGGTCCCATAGGCGTCCCTTATTCGGAGGTTTCACTGTATTTTAGCTTTAAAAAAGTGGTGTATCGCATATTTTCAATTTATTGTATGTAAAAAAAAAGAAACATTTAAGTAGTTAATAAACTGATATACATATGCAATCGGCTCTCGTTAATTCGAAATCGGATAAATCGAAACTTCGCTTAATTCGAACTAAACATGAGGTCCTGAAATTTTCAATAGAAGAATAACGTTAAAATTTTTCATTTATTCGAACTAATTTTCTCTTGACTTCGTTTAATTCGAACTTATGAGATTTCGTTTTTTTCATTCTTATTACTTTCCCCCGGACTTCAGGTCTTTGAAATAACTTTCTTTCTTTCATTTTGGTCAGAATAATTCTGAACAAGTATACATATAGTCCCATGCATTTGAAATCCGCTTTTTTAGTGTCCATCTGTCCATCAATGACAACTCCACTCCATCTTTCGTTACTGTTTGTTCCTAACTCCTTAATCAATATACGTATTTATATCTTTTAATATTAATTCATATTCTAATAGTAACAGCCGAAATATACTTAAAAAATACCATAACATTAATTTATTTGTAATAGTACCCCTTTAATAATGTTTTCCACTCATACTTTCCATAATTCGAACATTTCATGTGATCCCGACGAGTTCGAATAAACGAGAGTCGATTGTATATACATATATAGAGAGAGAGATAAAGAAGTGGGTATATAAGACTGTTCTTACTATTGTAGTGTTATATATAAATTGTATATATCTTTTTGATGCAGAAATGTCTTCATAGATACAAATAAATCTTTCTATATGTATAAGTCATTTTTTTTTTCAAAACACAGATAGAATCTTATAATTTTCATGTGACGTGTTGTCAAAGCATATGTAAAAAAAATTTTCTTTTGAAAAAGTGATGCAAAATAGAATTAAAAAATAATTGCCGTTAGCAGCCTTGGAAGAGATTCACTTAAGGGTGTATTCGAAAAAAACGCTTTTCCACCTTCAACAGCTCGAATTTTTCCGATACAATTTCAGACACATTTTTAAAAGTAGAAACATGAAACTTGCTGAGGTGATTTTTGAAGAGATGTACAAGGTGCCGTGTGATGTATTTTTACGCTCAATTCATTAGAATTTGATTTATAAACAATTACCTTCTCAGTATGACCCTTTTTTAATTTCCCAAATCTCTCGCTTCGGAAAAATCTGTTCAAAATGCCGTTTTTGATTGCCTTTTTTTTTTTAAATATTTTCTGCGTTTATAAAAGAATCGACAATTACGGCACCTTGTGTACTTTCTAAATAAGACAATTTGCCAGTTTGATGCATTTGAGAGAAAAAATGAATTTAAAAATAAATCTGAAAATAAGGAGTTTGAATCAAAACACACCCTTAATTAAAAAAAAAAAAAAAAAATAGCTGTCCCGCCCGGCGTTGCCCGGGCCCGTAATAATATTCTTAAATGAGCCTGAAATTTGCATTATAGTTCAGACGAAATGTGGAACCGAAAGAAACTCGAATCGGGTACCCACTGCCTAGCCTATGGCACCGTATAGCAGGCGTGCGCACTCACTGCTGCGGGCCCTTTCTCTACTTTATACGCAAATCTTGCACCGTACATTCGACGAACCAGAACATACATACAGACAGATCGATTTGTTATTTTATTAGCACAGAAATGAGCTGAAATTTTTATGTATGTATTCAATTCACAAAAGATTTTTCAGCGTAGGATATATGATAGTTTCAAAACGCAGATTTCGTAGAAAATTTCCAGTTAATATGTTAAGAGAGAAAAAGAAAGTGGGAGAGGAAGAAAGTAAAATTGTTCGTACTAATATTTGGTAACTTTTTTGCTAAAAAAATGGGACCCCTCTTTTAATTCAACGAGGTGGAACCCGCCGAATTTCGACGAAAGAAAATGTTTAAGAAGAAAATGTTTCATTATTTTTTAATAAACCTAAACAATTAGCTACAGTAAAAAGTGCATTTTATATTGGTCAGTCTAACTCCCAAACAAATATTATTTTAAGCTAAAATTAATAAATTACTATATTTATAAAACCCAGTTGTCCCAATTATTAAACTTTAATAGCATATGTAATCAGTAAAATATAATAAAAATCTATTATTGTGATGAAGTTATCAATTGAGGCTCTTATGCTTGGTATAAATGCGAAGGAAAAAAACAAAATTTATTCCAAATTGACTTGATCATAGAATTTCACGTGAAGTCTAAACCCGTCATCCTTTTAATCTTTACAAAATTTACATCCACACTTCTCTATCCGTATTCAAAATGTTTAAAAAGATAGTATTTTAATTTGATCATTTTAAAATCACTTTAACTCAAAGTCCCGATTGAAAACAACATCTTTGCATGTGAACAGGAAATGAATAAAAACGAAAAACAACCGAAATTCATCGGATTTTATAACAGACGATTTTCTTAATAGAGTATTTTAATTTCTTTCTTTCTTTTTTTTTTTTTAACTTAAAGAGAAAATGGCATCGTTCTGTTACCACAATTAAAAAATTCATACTAAAACATAAAAAAAAAAATCATCTCTCAAAAATAATTTGTGATACAGTTTTGAAACAAATTGCAGTTAAAAGTATATTTTTTTTTTCTCTAAACGACGGTATAAAAATTGAAAATGTGCGATGTTTAGAAGTATAAAATTTGCAGTAGCTAAAATCGCAAAACCAAATTGCTTGGAAAAGTATTCCCACTCGTAAAATGACGTATGCATTACGCACAGATACCTCTGGCCTTTATAATATAGATAGATATTAATTAAAAACTGAGTAAAATGAACTAATCAATAGCAAATAGTACTTACGCATTAGTGTAGCGTTTGTACCAGATTATGAAACCGATGGCGATGATTAGAATAGTTCCGATAGTGACACCAACGATCATTCCAGCTCCAGCTTCTAAATAAGAAAAAAATAAGGCTCTCATTAAAATCTCATTAGATAGAAAATTTTAATCATGCAATATTTTGTCGGAATGTGACAAGAAATCACCTATACACAAGTATACAGACAGTGCATGTAAATATAAATATATCAATCGTACATACTGTAACAATTCGCTCCAATTGGAATTATTTTAAATTATCACCACAGATTTATAGATTTAAACATTTTTTATATACAGGGTGATTCATAATGAATGGGCTAAAAAGAATAACGCAGTGTGACTGACGTAATGGATTTTTTCAGCCAAAACAAATTTATTCTGCAACTACAATTATACAAGTTTTATTTGGCAACAGGGAAAAATCATCGAATGACAAACTCGCCACTAGAGGCGGTGTTAAACAAAATGTCGTGTATCCAGGAGAAAACGTACTGGGTTTTCGAATATGCCAAAGGCCAAAACCTCCTCGGTAGCTGTTGTGCAAAGACATTTTCGTGTGAAATTTCGTAAAGAACCACCGCATCGGTATAACACAGGCAAACATTAAGGATTTGACATGTCTTCATTGGCCGCCGAGAGCACCAGATCTAACGCCCTGTGATTTTTTTCTCTGCGGGTTTCGTTAAAGACAAGGTGTTAATGCCTCCACTTCCTCAAGACTTAGAGGAACTGAAGCAACGGATAACAGCAGTGTTGAACTCTATCACAGGGGATATGCTATCACGAGTGTGGCAGGAGCTTGATTAACCTGTAGAGATTTGTCGTGTCACCGGAGGGGCACATATTGAACGCCTGTAGAAACTTGAATAGATGTAATTTTGAGGTAAATTTAAATTTTCTAAATATATTAATTACAACGTTCACAATAATGTTTTCTTTTTGTCCCATTCATTATGAATCACCCTGTATTTTTGATGAAACACATACTTTATTATGGCACATCTCACTAGAGGTAGGCAGTATTAGAAAAAAAATCTATTACGTCACATTTTTTGCCTTCTTCTATATACAGGATGTCCAAACCGTTAGTAATAGCATAGCCGACTAGATAGTATATAAAGCCTGCGCATTTCGCTAAATACCGCCGAAAAAGTGGAGATGAATTCAGCTTCAAACTCTGAACCATTTCATTGGACCACGTGTGAGACCATGTGACGCAAGGTCATGGTCAGCCAACGACCATGGTCATTGTTTTGGTTCAGGGTTTGCACGATTAGTTAGAATAACTTGGGCAAGGTATCAGAGTCCTCTGGCGGGAGACTTCATACATTAATCTCAAATAGATGGGCCTATAGATCTAGTGGGCCATGGTAATAGACATATAGTTACAATTACAAAAATGTTTAACGTGAAGTAAAGAAATAGTTTACGATCGATTTGGATAAATAAAAACATTAAAAAAAATACGAAATTTAAATTTTTATACGTTCCCCCAGTCTTATATGTTGTATTCCTGTTACACTGACAAGTAAGACAAAGTCCTGTTATTCTATGATTATAATTGCCCGAATAATAACCATTTAAAGTTGGAGCACATTTTTTCCTTCAAATTAAAAGTCATTCACATATTTAGTTTTTTTTTTCTTTTTTTTTTTTTTAGATATATTAAAAGAATGGTTGAGAGTAAAAGTAACATTGCAATATAAATTTGAAATCTTTAATCATTTTGACATATTAATGCAAAATATACAATTTGTAATAAACATATAAAAAGAAAAAATAAACAGAATTTTTGTTACGTAAAATGATGATGTTTTGCGAATCTTTAATTTTAAAGTTAAAAAAAAGAAAAAAACAGCGAAAATTTGGTATGGGAGAAGGGGGCAGCATGGGGAAAATTGAACCAAAGAAAGCCTTTGTCTCACAGTATTCATGGGGGGGGGGGGGGGGGACGGTCGTTCATGGATTCTTAAGAAATTATAAAAACGAAAATTATTAAAAAAATATTGCTGTTTTATTAAAAAACTGTCATGCAATGGGTGTGAACATGTCCCTGTTGATACATTTTCTTCATTTACACTTGGATTTTTTTTATGAAAACTTGGGCACCGTGAGTGACGAGCAGAGCGAGCGTTTTGACCAAGACCTTAAAAATTTAAAAGACAGATACAAAGGCTTTTGGGTCAAAAGTATGTTTAGGGACTACCGCTTGTCTATTTTAAGAGAAACAGATCAAGAAAATTATAAAAAAAAAGTAAAAATAATTATTTCAAAAATTTTTCTTTTTTTATTTCATGTTTCATATTCTTTTAGGTATTTAATAAATATTTTTTAAACTAAATGTGACAGATATTTTACAGCAATTTTTCAGTGCTCAGTAACTAGAACCTATGAAAAAATACATATTTCGGTGAAAGTATATAAACCGTGTAAACCAGTGTTATTTTTTGTTTTCTAGCACCAAAGCTTAAATGCATTAGCACTCTTCTTTACAATAAATGTTTAATGTAATTACGATTAATTACAAATGATCTTACGTGTCGATTTCTCCAATGTTTCAACGTCAACTTCCACAGCCTTCTTGGCACATCTATTTTGTAAATATCCTTTCTTGCACCTATTTAAATAATAAAATAAATAAAAATAAATGATAGTGTAAAATATTTGTTCCTTTACACTTCTAAGTTAATACAATATTTAATTGCAAGTGTTAAAATGAGGTTTACAATATTGAGTATTTTAATACTTTCGCACTGAATTACAATCAATAAATAAATGTGGTATGGCTGGATATTTATTATTGCTGGTAGTTCAAGTAACATGTAAAACATTTACATTACATAAAACGTCGAAGAAAAATCCTTATAATCATTTGTAACTCTGAAAAAATAGGATAAAATAATTAAACATGAAAATGGGCTAGTAGGTTATTTCCATGTTTATCTATGATTTATATTCGTCAAGTCACATAAATTTAATTCTTAAAATTTAGTTAATACGTATACTCCTTAGCGTTCGCTGATGTCCAATCGAACCTCGACATTCTGAATCTTAGAGAAAAAGAAAAAAGTTCACGATGTAAAAATTGATGCTAAATAAGTTTAAAATAAAATTGAACATAGTTAAAGTTGTGAAACATAAACCTCAATACGGAAAAATCATGCGTCGAACATGGATTATAAAACATTTTTCAACACTTTCAGAATACTTTAACTAAACACCACCATTTAATTTAATGAAAGATGATTAACTGATGAAAACTTATAAAACATATTTTTTTCCCTATACGACGCTGTGAAAATTAAAAATGTGTGATGTTTAGAAGCTTAAAAATTTGCACTACCGAAAATTGTAAAACTGAAATTTCATTTCAAATTTCAAAGTGTCTTTCCCAAAATTACGTCAGCGTTACTCACAGATATTTTAGTCTTTTATAATACATATAGATTGTCCTCGGCTCAGGATGTCCTTCTGCATTGCTGAATACGATCGTAAGACATTGCATTATTGTATTTTTTAATGCGTCACACAAAATTTGGACTGTTAAGGAGCAATTCTTTTAGTTCATCATTTATAGCAAAATTTGGTAAAGAACAACAGAGCAACATAAACCGGGAGGTGGAAATTACCCGCATATCATTCTTAAAAATTATATAATTCACAATAAATGTCCCATCAAAATCCGTTAAATAGAACATTATTGAAAAAGGCTAATATTTTCGTAATAGGGTTCACTTGATTACAGAATTTTCCTCAATAATTCTATAACTAAGCAACATAAAACAATGTGTTGTACACTAAAACCTTTCCTGAAAAATTATCCAAATAGTGTAAGTCTCATTCAAATCCGTCAAGTAGAATTCAAATTATAAGCAGCTGGAATAAAATTTTCATATTTATTTTTTATATAATAAAAGATAACAGTAATTATTTCATTTAATAAAACTGCAATCTATACTTAATGTAAAGTTTGATTCAGTTTAACTTACTTGCATTCTGGTCGTGCATCATTAAGAGTACAGTTGCCACCGTTTAAGCAGAAGTCTTTAGGACAAACTAAAAGAAAGAAGAAGAAAGTCATGTTTTAATTCTCACGAAATTTAAATAGCATGCAAATGAGTTTAAAAGTATGATAATTTACTGAATATGGTTAGTAAGAATCTTTCACCCTTAAATATTTATAAAAATCATAATAATTAATGTTTATATTTTTTCATATTAGGTATTTTGATGTTCTGAGAAAAATTTCAACTTCTGAAATTTGTCCTTCCAGAAATTATGGAAAGAAATATATTAATTGTAATAACGAATATTAAATATAATGCTGTGTTTATTTCGTCAAACTCCATAGCAATGAAATGCCAATTAAAAAGGAAATAACGCTTAGAAGATCTACAGGATCATTTCTAGTAGATACAAACCTTTTCAGGAAGTGTCCCAAATACTGAATTCAGGAGTCTTCCGAGAAAATTGATAAGTTGCCAACCATACCATGAGGTGCTAAAACAATTTAGATTTAAAAATGAAAATTTTATAATTTTTCTTTTCTTTATTATGTCCAACAGAGCGCCTAAAATGAACTGACGTTTTTAAAATATTAATAACGAATTACTAACTATTGAATTTATTACTGCAGGACAGTAATGTGTGTAGTGAAGAATTTCTTCACTATGTTTTCTTGTTTTAGTTTCTAAATATCGCTCATAGAGAGCAATATACTAGGTTGTTCCAAAAATTTCTTCCCTTTTTTTTGACTAAAAAGAACCCAAGGAAATTTCTAAAACGGCGAGATTTTATTAAATAATATCTGTTCTGTTCTGTCCTGCGAACCTTCTTCTACATTTCCACGAGTCTTATAATGTATTCTTCCCAAAATATTTTTGACTTTGTTCTAAAATACTTACCAAGGTGATTTTTTTTAAATCTCATTCTAACTGTTAATTTTTTTGGCGAAGAGAATTTTCGAAATCAAAAAGCAAATAGTAATCGGATAGAGCAATGTCCGAAGAGTAGGGAGGATGCATCAAAACATCCAAATCAAACGCAAGGAGTTTGTTATTCCCAATTAAAGATTGTCCAAAAGTTTTTTTTTGCAATTCATGTGTTATATTTTTAATTTAACTGGTACCAATTTTTTTAAATAAAAATCTGTTACTCACACTTAGACAACATTTGCAAAAGAAAAATACTACGAAACATGTTTTTAAAAATAGTGGTATGATAAAATATAAAAATAGTTGCTAGTGGCCGACCTGCCCATGACCTGTTGGCGACCAACTTTGTAGATTGCATTTTGAACATGAAAAAGATCTTTTTTTGAAAAGATTTGTCTCCGTGGTCTAAAGTTGGAACTCATAACTCAGACTTTATAAAAATCAACGCAAACAGTCCTGATGCAGTCGAGACAAAGGTCCCATTCCTGTCGCTAAAGTCGGTCTCTTACAGAAGAAAGCTTTAATCTGTATTTGGCAAAATTGGATCTACTACGAGCGACTTCCACCTAACCAGACCTTCTATTCTGAAAATTACAACTGGCAACTAGACGAACTGAAGATAGCAATAGCCATGAAACACCCCAAAATAGCAAACAAACGAGGAATTAGCTTCGATTATGATGGCTTTATTCCGCATGCATCTTAGACTGTCAGAAACAATCTCTTGCATTCGATTGAGACATTCTGCCCTATCCTCTTTACTCTCCAGAAATTACTCCGTCCGACTACTATTCGTTTGTTTCGCTAAAAAATTCTGTTCAGCAAAAAATGAATTCTTTGGCGGACATAAAAAATCACCTTGGTAAGTACTTTGCTACTGTATCAAAAAAGTTTGGGAAAGAAACTGTTACTAGATTATCCGAGAGATAGAAGATTTGTTCAACTGATTGGTATAAGCATTTTTCAATAACTAATACTATCTTAAACAGTAACACTGTTCAAAATAACCTCGACATTTCAAAAAGAAAATCCTTTTTTATTTATTTATTTATTATTTTTTTTTAGCGTTCCAACAAATGCCAGTATAAAAGTTAACAGCTGAGTAAAATTTGTTGCATTTTAATTAAAACGCTATCTAACAATTTAAGACAGAATAGTGCGATACATCGACGGTAATTGGAACAAAAATAAGGAATCATAGCGAACAGAGTCCCACGACTTCGCCCATTACTCTCCACCCACTAATACAACTTCAAATGTCGAATTCTAAAAACATTCCATACATTTAAGACACCTTTCTATAGATGGACAGGGCCTGATTAATGCAGAGATATACAAGGCACTTTCTCCAAAGGGACCACATGCGAGTAATTAGGGTTTCTTCATATAGAAGATGCCAAATGATTAAAATCGGTCAAAAGTGACTAAAATTCTTTTTGACCAAAAGCATTTTCAGAGATTTAGAGAATGCGCGCCCTTTCTTTCTCTGCTGTCCATACTCAATACTCTCTCCCCTCTCTGCAAATTAAACTATATCACTAAAAGACTAATGATTAAAATTTTTTATGACAACTTAAGTAGTCAAATTTATTTCGAATTGTCTTTCTAATTGTAATATTGTAAGTCAAATTTTATTACACATTTCAAGAGAAATTCATTATTGGATCATATATTAATCACGTTAACGAGGCAAGATAATGACATTTATGATGACCAACAGGGGAGATTTCTTCTTTTAGACAGATGCAAACGAAAAGTTAGCAAAAAATTTTTCTTGTCCTTTTTTTTTTTTTTCTACTAGTCAAATTGTAATAAAAATTAGCCAGCCGTCGAAAATTTATTTCACCTATAGCAATTTTTTTTGTCATCAAAACTGGAAAAATTTCAGCAAGGGTCGTCAGGATTGGCAAGAATTTGACAGATATGATTATGTATTTTAACGGTGTGAGAGTTGGAATAATGATTACACCAATTAAATTAAGTTTGTGAGAAACAACGTTCATAATACATGAAACAAGTCCATTTATGGAGGAATTTGATGTTACGAGCAGTCCCGATTACAGAAATTCACGAATTTGTGATGTAATAAGTCGACACAGAACATTAAGAATTTTCGAATTTTTTCATTTACATGTATTTGTATAAGTTTTATCCACGAAACTTATAGAATCTTTCCCGATGATTATCTTGAATTTTAGTCTGCAAAATGGGTTTTACAGCCCATGCAAAGGAGAAAAAAAATAATCCGAAAATCACTAATTTATAATATCGATTATTATGCCGATTTATTAAGTGAATTTTCCATAATCCTGATTTTTATAAGTTTTTTTTTTTTTTTTAGCTTTTTATCGCATTCAGTTAGAAGTTCAAAATTTTTGCTCAACAATAGGCCCTCGATAAGGAGACAGTTTTGCTCTTCGTGTTATCTATTTTGTTACAGTGTATTAATCCTTCAAGACTGAAGAGTATTTCTAGAATTTAGAAGTCTTGGCTTTTAATTCCTAACTACTAGAATCATATTTGGTTGAAAAAAAGTTTTTTAAAAAAATTTTCGATGTCAGGTTTTGCTAAAGGAGAATCCATACAGTTATCTGGTGCAGTCTCGATTAAATCACAGAAAAGAGGACATTCTTCATTCATTATTTTTTCTTTTTTCTTTAGTATCACCAACACAATTGTGTAGGTCAGGTTTCAAAATGTTAAGAAGTTATTTTTCCCTTATTGGTTCAATAAGGGAAACTTGATACCTTTAATTGCTGTGGCGGAAAATGGTCTTAGCATACAGACGAACACAAACAGATCCAATAAGTGATCCGTTTTTTCTTTTTGAGATACGGAACGTTAAAAATGAATTCAGGTATGCATCAGAACGTAGCTAGTTTAAATTTGAAAATAGCTTTAAAACTTGTGCTTACTTACTTCTAGCGGTCAAAAAACGGCGTGATTTTCAAGTGTGTGCAGCTAAATTAAGTAGCAGTTATCCTGAGATGGAAGTGCTGTATATACGGTAGCTGATCCTTGAAATGACGAGGTGGTTTATCGATTTAAGTAGTTTTAAGGAAATTCTAATTATGGTTTGAGTAACAAGAATTTAAATTCAGGCAAACAAATATCATTCGTTATTGAGTACACTGTGAAAAAAAATCTAAAATTCGGATTTTCCCCGAATTTAACAGAAAAGTCCCTTTTGACGAAAAAAAGGCATTTTCCATTAAAAATCAGAAATTTTCTTCATATTTACTGAAAATAATGAAACGGGCGAAGATGGAAAAAGCTCAATAAAATAATGCCTGCTTTTTTCAGAGATTTGTATCATGCTACTGAATTACAATTGTACTGTTACCATACTTCTTTATGTAAAAGAAAAAAAAAATCAGAAAAAATAATGTATGTTTCTGCATTTTCATTAATCTGATTTAAAAATGATCTTCATTAATGCATTATTGATCAAACGAGTACACTATATTTTATCATTAGTTAAAAAAAGGGGGAAGTTTCTGGAGCAACAAATTAACCGGTCCATATTCTAACTATTCAAATCACTAAAGAAAATTTATTTAATAAATTAGTTAATTAAACCATATTTTAATTATTCATTAACCATAAGAAAATCATATTAATAACTTAGTCTTATTAATTAAAACTTGTAAGAATTATAACAGCATCGATAAAGTTACAATCTATCTCATAAAATACAAATACACTATAGAATACACTATATGACTTTAGAATCACCTACACTCGAAGACCTTGTGGCATGATAGCTAGAACAACGGACTCCCACACCAAAGGTTGTCAGTTCGAATCACCGCAATGGCGTAATTTTTTCCCTCGTTCAATAAATACAAGTGCTTCTAAATTGTTAGATAGATGGCACCACCGTCTAATTGTTATACAAACTTTATAATGAAAAATTACCGCTTCTTCAAATGGAATTTTTTCTTCTATTATTTACAAAACAGAAAATCTACTAACGGAACGAAAAAAGTCTGGTAACTTTGCTGCCAGTAGTTCTATCGTGAATTCACGGAATTATTTTTAGCAGTGTAGTGTAGAGCTATCGCGTTTGGAATGTCAGCTTTAAAAACATATACAGAAATAGTGTTTTGCTTTTATCATATTCAATTTCACATTTTCTGAACAGAGACATATGCAAATTTTGTGTATTTTACAATAAAAAATAATTTCGTGGAAGTATTATAAAATAGTCTGTTTGGATTTGGAGAACACTCTTATCTAAGAATTCAGTTAGCGCGTCAGAATGAAAAGAAAGGTTTATTACTTACCGCCGCACAGACTTTCATCAGATCCATCCGGACAATCAGGTACACCATTACAAACCAGCCTTTTCTTAATGCAGGGTCGTTCAGATCCATCCGCGCAGAAGAAAAATCCTTCGCCACAGAGTTTGGCTTTTTCTAAAAGAGAATACAAATTGAAATTTTAAAATCATTCATTAATTTTACGGTGTTACAAACTATAACTATTACAATTGTTTATAATTTAATTAATGCAATCATTCAATGAGCAATCGACCAATAATAATAACAACAACAACAATAATAATAATAATAACATCAAATGTAATTTGGCATAAATAATAGTAAGAATGTCGATACTGGTTACAAACGATTGGAAATAACTCAAAACTCTATTAAGAGGAACTTAACGTTCAATGGTAAGAAAAATAGGTCGCATTCGAGAATTTATTTTTCCTAGAAAACATAAAATAATATAAAAACTTGCTTGATTTTTTTTTTCTGTTGTGTGAAATACCGTTCTCAAAATCTCGTAACACACATTCAAAAATATATTTGTTAAAATTTTAGGTATGAAATTTTCGGGGATAGCGTTGAAAACGTACTGCAAAAATATCTTTCCTTTAGTTATTTCCGAATGTACTATAATTAAAATTATAAAAAAATAGGGGTAGTACGAGCTTATTGAAAACTTGCAGGAAAACTGTAGCGACTAATCTAAGTCACATAGTTTGAGAAAAGAAAACCGCATTATTCCGTTATACACAAATATTGCTTTACTGGGGGGCGGAGGTCAGCGGAGGAATTGAGAAGCGCTCGAAGTACCTAGCTATGCGAAATGATCCAAGGATTGTTGATAATGATTATTCAAAAAAGTAGTAATTAGCCGAGATATTAACTAAAATCCTCTTTAGAAAACACCGCAATGAGCAAGGTGACGTTGCAACTTTGAGACTTCTTTTCAAACGTACGCATGCCAAGATTAAGCTCTGTACAAGGTCTTGTTGTATGAAACCCTTATGCTCAAGTAAAACTCGCATTTGACGGATTATTAATCAGGAGCTAGAGAATGAAAAAGTATATTTTAGCCAAACTGAGTATTAAAAGCTAAGCTAAATAGTTATCAGAGAAAAAACATACATATTCACAAATATTCATCTGATGTTAATAAAAAAACAAAAATGAAACCCATTTTTAAGATGTATACTTTCAGACAGTAAATGGAGAATACTTACTGCAACCGTATGTTTCATCAGATCCATCGGGGCAATCTTTTACACCATCGCAAAGTAGCAGTCCCGGTATGCATGTCTTTTGATCTCTGCACAGATTTTCTCCAACTTTACACTCTACCCGAGGAATGACAGTTTCAAAAGGTTCTTCAGTTGTAGATATTGTTGGCTTTGTGGTCATTTCTTTCGGACCTTGAGCGAAAGAAATTAAAATGTTAGTCAATGGTTAATTCATCCAAATAACACAGAATTCTAAAATCCGTATATTATATAAATAACATGAAAATGATTAATTTTAAAACTCAGTTAACGGACTTTGTTTTATACCATTCACATTCAATCAGTTAATTCAGTGTTTACGGGTCAATCAAAAAGGTAATTGCATTCAAATGACAAAACTAAACATACATTTTAATACTTTTAAATTACATTATACTTTTAAATTATTTAACTAAAATAATTAATTATTTATTATTACAATGCTTTTAAATTAGTTAACATACACATCTTCTGTATCATACATGTTAATACTTTTAGATTCACTATCACAGCGCCAAAAATAAATGACAATCTATGCCCATCAGGAGATTCTGAAGATATGAAATTCTATGCATTACTCCTCATTTGAGTATATTACTTGAGATGTGAACTACGATTGTCACTAAAATCGTGTAAAATGAAGTATATCAGCACCACTTGTTAAATGATTTAAACTAAAACTTAATCAGCAACGATTTATGTTAATGTCTAACGGAATCTGAAGTTTGATGAAAATCCGTGCATTAGCTTTTGAGATAGAGCTATTGCGAAAATCGTAACAAAATCCAGCATAGGAAAGACAACGAAAATCGCACTTTCGTGGATAACTTTCACACTTGGATCAATGATAAATAATCATCTTTTCTTAATAATATAAGCTTTTAAAAGTTCTAATTTTTGAAAGAGAATAATTTAAATACAGAATTAGCAAAATAAACTTATTTGCAAATTATGGCGCAAAACATAAGTCAGTTAACAAATAAACAAATCTGCATTAAAAAAAAAAAAAAAAAAAAAAAAAAAACTACAATAGTGTACAACAGGCATATTCTTACATCAGATTTAATTTCAATTATTTTTAGATTGGCAGCATGTTTAAAAGCATGTTTATTTTAAAATGCGTTATATAAACACTATTTAGTCCTTTTTAAAAAACCTATAAAGAATAATTACTTTACTTAACTCGTGTTCGTGTCTTTATCGTATTTGATGTTTTAATACCAATGATCATTATTTCATTTAGGAGGAAATGGCATTTATTCTCGTCTTCTGCGAGTCAACCAAAGTAAACCAATCGTATTCAAACACGAAGTAAATCGCGAGTAAACTGCTATACCCATAACCATCAAATTTAATTTAAGGAGTACTGTTACATCATTTTGAGTGCAGGATTCTTTTGAAAGATCATTTCAAATGTATGATAACATTTAATTCGGTATAAATACCAAAAAAGAGTGCATATTTAAAATCTTATTTGGCGTTTCATAAACCCAAATTCAGCTTGATAATACTCCTTTTTTTTACAGTGCATTATTTACATTGAAAATGGTGTTGTGAACTATTAAGTCGCCAAAATACATATTTATGAACATGTTTATACAAATTTATATTTATTATTTATTTATATTTATTTATTTGTTTATACAGTTTTGTTCAGTTCTGTAGATGTAAATAATAGGTGACAATAGGACTGTTAACGAATTTCACCAAAAATAATTTATTCTTATTTCACATTCTTCCAAAAATGCTATGAAAAAGTACAATTAACTTTTTCTCAAATGTATTTTACATACTATAGTCAGAATTATCATTGCAAATGTTTATTTACATCATTAATACAATGAAAGGTTCTAAAAAGATTAACATAAAACATGAATTCTTACCTCCAGTTGTAAGGCACGAAATAGCTAAAAAAAGAAAAAGACAGACTTTAATAATAATGAAAGTAAAACATAATTAAACAATTTCATAATTGTTCAAAAAACATTATACACGTATTATGGTTATAATATACACGTCATATTTTTTTATTTATAAGTTATTAATGGTTTTAGTTATTTGTAATAGATCTAAGACAGAGATTGATATTGGTATAAATATGTAATAGTAACTATAATAGAGAAAAATAACATAAACCATCAGTAATGTGGTTGATTTCAAACTTTTAGGAGAAAATTACAAAAAATAGTTTTGACTTTAAAGTTCATTTTGGTGAGTTAAGGCTTCGACCTATCTCGTCACTTACGAATTAACCTCTTCAGATGTAGAAAATGTCTTCTTACCACAATCCATTTCATCACTGCCATCTTCACAGTCCCAGTCACAATCGCATACCCATTTCCTGAGGATGCACTTTACATTGCCAGATTTACACGTGAATTCGTCAAAACTATTACAATAGGTACCATTCGGAATGACAGCGGGACCTACGTGAGATAGAATTAAAACAAGTTTGCACTTAGTAAAAACATTGCTAAAACTACAATATTTTATAGAATGTAAGGAAATGAGGCACGGTGATATGATAGTATAAAATAATCACTCCAAAGGGTGTTGACAAAGTATTATATTAAAACACCAAACTTTTTGAATATAAAACCAAGTTGTGCATTTGCCACTACCTCGAAACTAGCATGATCGGTGGTTTTGCGTGCGTGGACTACAGAACACACACTTGTAGAAAATATTGTTAAAACGTTGTCTATTGTTACTTTGTGTATTCATTAACGTGACATGGAAATTAAGTTACATTGCAAATAGTAGTAAAAATATTACTAATTAAAGTAAAAGTTTTCATTTCAATCCATTTGCAGCCTTCTTTCTGAGGAAAACTATAAAATACTGTGTATTTGTGAATTCTAAGCAAATTATGTTACAGATCAAATGTTATTTGCTCTGTCCTATAGTGGAAGAATTTTTAAAAATTGGTTTGGTAAAATTTCAGATAAATCAGGATTTTACATTTTTTTTTCGCACCATTCACACTTTTAAATATTGAATTTTTAAAACTCCTCTAGTGAACATTTACATTTTATACGTAAGAATTATTTCAAATTTGTATTTTCTGTAAAAGTCTTAGACTTGGCAATTCTGGCTAAAACTATATTGTATAACGCCTTTTATAAAATACGCAACTCGTGGCATTAAGCTGATATTTTATTTTATTTTGTTTTGTTATTTTATTTTCTACAATATTAAAATGTGGTTTACCTCCGTTTTCACATCCATGTGTGAAATGGACTTCGTCAATCGCAATGTCCGTTTTGTCGTCTCCTCCTCTCGTAGCGACGAAACTGATCCTGTAATCGTGCGAGTTGCCAACTTCTGCATGGGCATACTGCCAGTCCCTTCCTTCTTGGGGACCTTTCTTTTTCCATACGGGGAAAACTTGGCCGTTCACGCCTTCACTGAATACCTGCGGGAAAATTATGTTCGCATTCAGAAAATTTCTTGAACGGTAGGTAGATGAAAACAAACAATAAAAAACATGCAGATAAAATGCTATTAAAAGTGATGTACAATCAGGACTCAATTAACTTGCTGAAATGAGTTGAAGTACAGAATACTTTCGGGGCCCCAATTGAACATGGAACCAACACTGCTCTTTGTATATAATATAAATAGAAAATATTTATGGTATGAATAGTTGTTCTATGTTTGGTAGATTAGATGGTTTCTTATTAGTACATCAAAATGTCATATGATTGGTAAACTAGACTTTTGATCGTATTCAAAATTACTTTTTAGACAAGTTTCCTGAAATAGTATGAATTTTTTTCTGCATTAGACAAACTTTCCAAAAAATTTTTAAATCAATATCAAATTGGAGGCCCTATTTTACAGTCAGTTTAGAGCCCCTTTTAAATTTTAGAAAGGAGGTTCGTGCTTTATGAGCCTATAGCATAATCAGGTCCTGTGTACAATATTTTGAAATGCTACAATAAACTCCTATAAATCCCTGTATTTTTCAAACTTTCTCTTCTGAAAATAAATGCTTTTATTTTCTGTATACTCTTATTAATGGACGTTTTTTCTTTTTTAATTGAAGAACTTTTTAAAAATATGTACAGTAAATTCTGCCTGAGACGGATTCTGTATAAGCCGGAAATCTGTCTACCGCGGAAATTTTTTTTAGTCTCGACGAGAACACAAAAAAATTACATTAATTCATACTGCATACGGCGGAATTTGTATAACGCGGAAACGGAAAGGATTTTAAAATCCCACCGAAATAAAAATTTTGCAGTAAACGGAATAAAAATATAATTAAAAAATGAAAAAAAAAAATATTAGATTTAAAAAATGATGAGTCAGATACTCAATGTTGAGCATGCTGCTTAAATTTCGCAACACTTTGAAAAAGTTAATTCGCCTCTTGAGACCATTTTTAGCATTATCAAAAATCTGTTATACATAAACTTTTAGCTCATTTTTTAGAAGTAATGTAAACTTTAAACTGTTTCGATATCTATTATAACTAAGAAGTAATGAGGTTTTTATTGTTTTCACAAAACCCTTCCTATTTCCATCCCCTTGGTCCGATTTTATTCATTAACGAACTTGACCGAGATTTTATGTCCCTTGATTTTATGTATCAGTTTGGAAGAGATTTGAGCAGAATGATAGAAATTATCATATCCATAAAAAAGCGATTTAAAGTTTTTTACTGAAGGTAGTTTTGGGATCTAGAGGTCAATGAGTAGATCGCTGTAGATCTGAAATTTTTTTTTCTGAAATTCCAATATAGGAGAGTCCGTAATACGTAGTATTTCATACGAAATCTACCTAAGTTTCGAAATATAAACTACATGTTATTTCGCAACTACATTTGAAGATACTTTAAAATTTAGAAATGTAAAATCCTTCTGAATTAAATTTTGAATTTTGCTAAACTAAACGTTGAACGTGTAACCTCTTTTCAAACTCGAAAATTTAAGAGATAAAGCAATCTATGTATTAAAATGGATTTTGCTACAGTTAGCAACATGACATTAAACTGGTTTTAAAAGTATTAAATTTAAAGAATCAACATTTAATAGCATTTAATGAGATATTTTAGATTGAAATACCTCTAGTGAACCCATACTAGGCGATCCATACATAGTGTACCAGAAGCGGAGATGGCATACTCCTTCGCTAGCCTTGAAAACAGGAGTTAAAACTCCAGCTTGTTCACCTTCAAGCTGTTTCGAAGAGTCGATGTACAAGAAATAACCTTTCAGAAAAAAAAATAAGTATATTACATATTATATGTGTTTCATATGTGTGTGTGAGTGTAATATATATAGTTTTGTACATTAAAGGTTATGTCTCGGCGAATAATAAAAAATTTTTCTTACTTGACAACTTTGGATTTTGGCTATCAATGGGCCCTGTGTCGTCGCTTCTGCCCTTCTTTGCTCTTGTCCAGTTGAAATCTAATTCTTTATATTTCCAGTTACATTCGTCTATCCAGTTATCGCCATCGAAGAAACAGTCACCATACATAGGCGCTGTAAAAAACAAGCATGCAATTGACATATTATGAGAAAAAAAAATACAAAAATGTAACACCGGATTTTTTAGTGTAGCTTTTTCTTTTTTGCTTTTGAAAATTGATATATCATTAATAAGAAAGTAATTGATTAAAGCCATTGAAGCATCATTACTTGGAAATATAAAAAACATTCAATAAAATAAGTGAAAAAAAATCGCTATCTAAATACAAATTGTCCATAATTACTCTGACAGTACACAGCGTCTTCTGTAGTTCGATCTAATTGCGAGGACGGAGCCAAAGTTGTAAATTACGCAACAAAAACAACGTCACGTATTCAGCGCGGTGTCTTTTTGAACTATTTTTGTATTTTGATATGTAACTTTTCGACCCCCGTCTTGCGTAATCATTATACAAACTTCGGCTTCATTCTCGCAGTTAGCTCGAACTACAAGTAGCATGAAGATGGCGACATAGGACGCATGCAAAGAACAACATTGTACACAATGAATAGTCACAAAATAAAGAGAAAAAAGTTTTATTGCGATAACAAGTGTTCCACAAAAGATGATTAGCGCATAAGGTTCGATGATAGGTTCTGGTGCGCCTCGTCTCTCTCTTGTTACTTACCCATCATACGTAGTATAGGGTAAGTCTTGCAATCGTTTTGAAAATCGAAAATTTTTTTTGACGGATTTATACGTTTTAGATAGTGGAGATTCCGAAAAACATATTTTTAGAAAAAAAATTTGCCGTCCGTCTGTCTGTCTGTCTGTCTGTCTGTCAGCCTGTCTGTCTGTAAACGCTCTATCCCCGAACGAATTGAGACAGAGACTTGAAATTTTGTATGTAGTTAGTATGTAAGAATGGGACGAACCCTATTTAATATCAGCAACCTCGATTATCCGGAACTATTTTTTTCGGACTCTCGAAAAATTCGTTCTGATGAAAGGTATATAAAAATTTTCGATTTTTTTTTGTTCTAAGGAATGGACGTAAAAGGCAATAAAATAACACACATTTTGCATATAGAACGAAGTCAATCGGATTATTAGTTGCCGAGATATTTGTAATCCTGTTTTTCACATTCTTCGATTTTTCATGACCCTGTATTTCATTCAAATTTCAATTCAAAGGTATATTTTAATTGGAAATGAGACGCTTAATCCGATGCAGTTAATTGTTAGTTAATAGAGTTATTATTTTTGGAGTTATAAGGATGTTTCTTTTACGCAGTTCGGTACTACTTGAGTAGTTTGGCGTTTTATATAATTTGTCGATATCGGTAATCAGCAGTTCTTTAATAGAGCATTACTATGTATATTAACAATATTTAAATTTTGTTTAGGAATTGCAATTCATTGTATAAATAGTTTTCACATATTTTATTTTCATATACATATCCATGATGGGTAAGTATTACGGTGGCCCCCAACGACTAGTTGATGGTTGTGAAAAATGCCATTCTTTGCATTTGTCCTACACAAGGAGGATTAAATATATGGAATCAACATGAAGCCGCCACCCAACCACCCATTATATCTGCCATATTTGACTAAATTTAATTTTAGAAGCTGCTGATTGGACTGCTATCAGTCAAAGTCAAATATGGCGGACATAGTACTAGGGGAAAATATGCGTTTGCCGGCTTCACAAATATCTACGTTCAAGATTGTCTACACCTCTTATTTAACATCCTGGATCAAATGCCTCCGTTTTTCATGATACGTGTACCGTTTCGACGCTTCACATTTTAAGGTAAGAAAAAATGGGCGTTGTAATTCTAAAAATTTGAATTATTTCACTAGATCCTTGGATGTGCAGTTTGTTTTTGCTTGCCACAATCTCGAGTTCATACCTTCAAATACCTATAGCTCACATTTCATTTTGGTTGTTTGAATGGAGCGGCAGCTTAAGATAAGATGCGTATATCGGCCAAGTACCATTATTACCACTCTTCCTCTGTCTGTATATTACATATCTGTAGTTTGCTGAGGTACGTATTATTCCCCAGGATATGATTACTTCATTTAATCATCTTATTTGTTAGTTTATTTACACACTATTGTTTTTGATTTTTATGTACGATTTTGTGGAATCTATGATAACTCATGCTTGGTAATTATGCTTTGATTGCTCACAACATATATGAGTTCATTTTTAATTGTTCAATTCTTATTTTCAACATTTGTGTATTAGGAATTCTGCGCTATCTTATGAAAGCTATATAATATATATATTTATATACACGCAACGTTTAAAAAAGCAGCTGAAACAGAACAGCTCTTTACCATTGAATTGAATTCTAGTTTCTAAGGGTCATTTTGGCTGTTCATACGTTAGAAACATTTTGACTAGTTTTCTTTTAAAGTAATGTGGTTTGTGTGTGTGAGAATGTGGTTTAGATTTCCCTGAAGGTTCTTCATTCAACTTGTTTCTCAGCTTCCGCAGATGCGCAAATTTATCATTTCTCTATCAACTTTTACAAATTTACACAAGTATATAAAGAATGATGAAACAATTAATATTATAACCTAACACGAGTGAAAAATTAGGTGAGGTGCAAAATCGAATCTGGGATGGCAGTGGACATCCCAAGTCATCCCAGAATGAAAATTTAGCCCTGAGTAATTTTTCACTCGTCTTGAGTTCATTGTATTAACCATGTTTAAAGGGCGAAATTAATTATTCTTTACATATGTGCGTAACTTTAATTAATTCAAATGTTATTTTATGTGTGTTTAAACCTTTACTAAATTAATAATTCGAAACAGAATTAGTGTCAAGCCTATATAAATATGTGATCCTAACCGAATGTATCATAACCGAATAATCTTAACCCATTCGTGCCCAGCATCTTTTGCGTAACTTTTATTTGGTTGGCACCATTATTTTTAGAAGATTTAAGTTTAGTTCATTAATCACGAAAATGCATCATTTAAATAAAATAATTATTGCTTTTCTTTTTTACCGGTGTCAAAAACAGTGCTGAATGCACCTTTTGAAGCGTGCCTAAAAAGGGATGCTAGGCACTAATGGGTTAAGAATTAACAAAAAAATTATAATAATTAATAATACTACCCATACTAGCTATTAGTATAAATATGAAATCGACAAAGTACTTACTACATTGGACCTCATCTGTTCTGTCCTCACAATCATATCTTGCGTCACAGTACTGATAAATTTTGATGCACTGAGGTATGTCTATGCACATCCATTCGTCGTAGGCACATTCTACAGGAGGATGGGCTGAAAAAAGAAAATTCTGTTAGCAATATATGATCAAGATATTTATCTGTGCTAATAAAAGGAAGATGTTTGTTTGTGTGTCTCTTCGTTTGTGAACAATGGCTAGAAATATCTGCCGTGAGTAAATGTCTGGGAATTTGGATGACGATAAAAAAAGTTCAAGTCAGGTCCTGAACTTCAGATTTTTATTTTTTGATAATTAGCCGAAACATCAATTAAGGCCCACCAATTAAAAAAGACGTCGAAAAAAATGTCGCACAGTGCGTGTCAGAGGAATTATTAATACCGGAGCGCCGAAATAGAGAAAATTCACAAGTGCGATAGCAACTTCTTTGTTTCGGCGAAATACCAAAAAACAGACTTCATCAAAATAAAGATCGCACTTTTACGCTTAAAACGGAGTAATGCGTTTGTAAAAATATTGTTAACTCCTTGAATTTTTTGAAGAAGTTTGATTTCGCTGTTTTCCTTCCCCCTCACTTTTTGTTACGGAATTCCCATCGGATCCACTTTTAGAAAGAAAGAAAAAAAAAAAAAAAAACGAAAAATACTTAATACGGATATTATTTTCTCTGCGATGGTGTGATTAGTAAAACTTTGCGATTGGAAAGTCACTTCACGCATGCCGGAGATATTCTTCCTCATCTTCTCTCTCTCTCTCTCTCCCCCCCCCCCCCTCCCTACGCTAAAAGTAAGTAAATAAACATCGGTATTTTCATGCATTCTTTCTTCAAGTTTACCGTTTTTAGGTGCGTTCGTAATTATGTAAATACGTAGCACCTATTGTTGTCGTTCAGTCCGTCTGTCTGTCCGTCCGTCCGTCCGTCTGTCTGTCCGTCCGCATATAACAACGCAAAAACTACCCAACCGAATCGTTTGAAATTTAAAATACATAATTATTGCATAATTTTGTCGAGTCATTTCAAATTTTATGAAAATCGGATGGATAGATCAATTACAGGGACAATCAAAAGGATTCCGTTACATTACGGTCAATGGGGAAAAAGATTCAAGTGCATTTTAATAATTTGAAATTTTAAATACATAATTATTACATAATTTTATCGAGTTATTTTAAATTTTATCAAAATCGGATGCATAGTTCAATTACAGGGACAATCAAAAGTATTCCGTTACATTACGGTTAGTGGGGAAAAAGTTTCAAATGCATTTTAATGGTGTTACACTCATTCGAACGTAATGAAATTTATATACATTTATAAAGTATATATTATAATATACATTTTGCATAATTTGTCGTGCAAAGAATATTTGTTATTGATTTACAAGGCCACACAAAAGTATCCCATTCCATAATGGTATAGAGAGAACATTGTTTGGTGCGCATTTTAATTGTAATTATTTACAATTTTATGAGATTGATATATGAGAGTGATATTTTTAAAACTTCGTTATCGTACGAACGCACCTCATTTGCTACGCTTCACGTGCAATTTCCAACTTGTTTCTATGGTAAAAGTAACTAAACAATGATATTTTAGCATATTTTTTTCCACGTTCTTTGTGCACTTGATTTGTATCACCGGTAACATCCCGATGATTCGAAATACTTTTAAAAAAGATAAAAATCTTCAAAATGTTCGCCCAGAACTTGAAAATGAATTCAAGTTTTTACAACTAAATATTCATAATTTTTGCACAAAATTTACGCAAACTTCAGAAACTATTTATGAATGTGACTGAAAAAAATTTCAAAGTGTTCCTGCGATAGGATCTCTATTGTTTTAATGTTAAAATTTCCGACGCGGAAAAAAAGTGAGACGACAACAATCCTTTTCTAGCCAAATATCAACATATTTGTCGGGTGACACAGACTTGCGAACAGAGAGCGTTATGTTGAAGCAATACCAAATTCTCATCCATAAGTTCACTTTTAAGGGTTTCTCCCTGTCCGCGAAGACACTCGCGAGCTAATGCTATTCCTATGAGGAAGCATTTTTCTAATAACTCTTTCACATTTTGACATTTTAAAGTATTTTTTTTTTTTTTTTTTTTTTTTTTTTTGCATTGGATAGCTGAGGTCCCTCTCAAGATTGCTCCTTGATTACTTTTTCGATTTTGGTCACAGATACTTTTATAAAGTTACTTTCACTTCCAAAACTGGTTCAGAAAGGGAAAGTAACTTTATAGAAACAACCTGCGACCAAAATCTAAAATGTAATCTAGGAGCGATCTTGAGAGGGACCTCAGCTATCCAATGCAAAAAAAATTACTTTAAAATGTCAAAATGCGAAAGAGTTAGAAAAATGCCTCCCCATAGGAATACCATTAGCTCGCGAGTGTCTTAGCGGACAGGGACAGGACCCTTAAGTGGAACAAACTTATCACCAAGAATATCATGACAGTCAAAAGACCTCATCTTTGTTTCGGGTGAAATCCAAACGTGTGTTTTCTTTTGCTTTTAAACCTGCCCAAATCACGACTGAGCCACCGTTGTGTACACGTTTTGAATGCAGATACGGCTCATTTGGTAAATCATGCCAGTAATATCTTAAACCATTCTTATCATTAAGAACGAATATTTTTTCTTTAGTAAAAACCAATTTGAATCATTGATTAAATTTTAACACATTGGAAGATGCAGACTTTAGTCTTGCATCAATGTGATGTTTTTGTAGCTTTGGCCTGGCTTTTAATTTACCGCAATTCAAGCATTGGACACTTTTTAACACATTTTAAACTGTTCAGGAAGTTACTGCGAATTCTAGAGTGGATTTTTCAGTAGAAGAATAAACACAATCTTGGGCCTCCATTCTAATAATGTTCCGTTTATACCGTACTGAGAGTTTTGATAGCCATCCGCTCCTTTTATTTCTAATATAAAGAAAATTGTGCAGAGCAGTTTTAAATTTATTTATTTTTATGAGAGTTTGCCTTTCTGGCAACCTGTACCTGTATTCCAAAGGAGCCCTTACTTTACTCTTTTCATATTCAGTCAATAATTTACCGCAAACCATACTCAAAGAAGCAATTATATATCCCAATTCTTGTAATCTATCGACTACTGATCTTTAAACACAATTACACATGATTTCTGCATAAAATACTACAGTCCATGGCGTCATCTCATTATACTAGATTTAAAGGAAAATACTGGTCATAAACTTATTTCCATTTGTTAATATTACAAGATTTAAACACTTGTAGAAAAAAATACTTAACTTTTTCAATTGAATTAAATCCACATACTATGTCAGATATTTGTATCTAAATTCAAAATATATAACTCTTTTAGGAATTTTATTCTAAACAACAAAATTAGCATGTGGCCTTAAACTTTTTTCAAGTACTGTACTACGAATTATTTATGACAAATTAAGTATTTGCATGTGTGTGGGATATATTGCTTTTAAGGATCATGCCTACCTCATCATGTTTTTTATGTCATCTATTCAGGCTTAAGTGAAATTTTCAAAACGGTTAATACTGCATTTAATATATCCAAAAATCGTTTTAATATTGGTTCGAAGAAGAAGGAAAAACTTACTTGGTGCACATTCCATAAAATAGATATCGTCAACAGCCATATGAGTAAAATAATTTGATCCCATTACTGCCTCCAGGCCAATGCTGAAACGCTCCTGTGTTCGAATATCGACAGATGCCTTGTTCCAATCTGTCTTGTTTCTCAGGGAAAGCAAAATGTGATGCTGTGGAAGATAATTTTCTCTTTTACTTTTCATGATGATATACCACACATTTAAAGAAGGAAAGACTTTCGACATAAAATGTATAGAATTCTTTCAATTGGACAAGATTACGGATTAAATAAAAAACAAAGTAAATATTAAAAAAACACGAAATTTTGTTTAAATAAAATAAATAAAGCAATATTATAAGTTTTGAATCTGCTTTTAAAAACTAACTATAAATATAATACAAAAACACTACCAGATGGCGAGTAGTCAGGAAAAAAAATAGCCAAAAAAAGGTGCTAAATACCAGTATTTTAAAAAGAAAAATTCGTCTTCATTAATATCTTTATATTATTTGAAGTATTTTCTATAAGAAAATACTGATAGTTTCTTCTTTTTTTGACTGAGTTTTCCTTTGACCACTCGCCACTCTAACTACATAAGAAGTATTTATATATCTAGTTTCATTTATCTTTGCTCTAAGCTTTTTTTCCAAACTAAAAACTAAACGTCATATAAGAAAACAAGTTTCTTGTTTTCAGTTATAAGATTGAAAAAAAAAAAATATACATATAAAACAGAACATTTACTAGAACATAATCCTAGAAAGCAATATGCAAAGTTTTATTAATCTACTTTAAATAAATACTAAGTTACTCCTTGAAATTTCTCGTAATTCCATAGCTCTATGATGAGTTTCCACTTTCTTTACATCTAATGGTTAATTCCTAAATCAATTAGTCATAGACATATAGTTCTATTTACAAAAATGTTTTAACGCGTTTATGCCGGCGTACATCATCGGCATCATGCACGACAGACCCATTGGGCAAGAGCGCATGACTGGTGGGTCACGCCACACACATCTGAACCATTGGGATGCGTGCATCACCAGTGGGCCACACTCGGCTAGCCCAAAAGGCGGCGTGCATCACCGGTGGGACACATTGGGTTGTTCCATCAGGCAGTGTGCGCTACCTGTGGATAAATCTTAAATATTCAAAAATCCTGTAGTAAAAACAATTTAATATTATAAATTTAACATAATTGTTTATTTGTTTCGATTCAGTTTTTTTAAAATCATTGTATACAAAGTTTTGGCTGGCACTAAAAATGATTACAATAAGTCGTTACTAATTTGATGTCATTATGTGATCGATGTTGGGCCAATCGTACGTATTTTCTTTAATTTTTCTAACATTTATGGCAACTCCTGTTTTGTCAGATCGGTAAATTTATGCATGAGTAATAGGTGTGAATTAAATTCTATCAAGACGTTGGCTGAAGGTCGAATTTGGTGCTTAGAGGTATTTTCAATTTGTAATGGTTTTGTTTTAAGAAAATGTAACTTTATATCTACCGTATACAAAAAGTGAGAAAAAGTTAATTCAGCTATTTGTACAAAATGAGTTAAAGCAATTTTTCGTCCTTTTAATAATCAGCGTTAGTCTAAAAGTGTTATGTAAAGAATGTGCTGTCTTAAGTGTTGTCAAAAACATCATTTGTCCAACTAATTTGCTAACTAATTATTACCTTTCAGACTTTCAAAACCAGGTTATAATATAGTTCAATTAAATAAAAATGAGATGGTGAGGGGTCATCACATATAATGTCTGAATAAGCAATAATATTGTGCCGCCATATGGAGCGAAGCATGAATTCGAGTACTGTATAACAGAGAAAAACATGAAAATCGGCGCCGGCATGAACATAATAAATCTTAGTACCGTGTCGCCAGATGAATCAAAATATGAATTTGAGCGGTATCACAGCGAAAAACATGAATATCGGTCAGGTGTGAATGCGTAAAGTAAGGCAAATAAATATTTTGAAAGCGATTTGGGTCAATAAAATTAAAAAAAAAAAATTACGGAATTTATGCTTTTATACGGTTTTTCGGTCTTATCCTAAATTATATTTAGTAAAATTTTCCTGTTACGCTGACAAATAATAATGATAAAAAAAAAATTCCAGTTATTCTACGATAAAAACTGAGCGAATAATAGCTGTTTAGTTAAAGCATATTTTTTGCTGCAAATTCCGTAGAAATAATTTCGTCAGATATACTTAAATTAAAAAAAAAAAAAAAAAAAAAAAAAAAAAAAAAAGAATGGTTGAAAGTAAAATTAACAGTACAATATAAATTTGAAATCTTTAATCATTCTGATACATTAATGAAAAACATACAATTTGTAATGAACATATAAGAAGTATATAAAAAATTAAATTAAATGATGAAAAGTACCAGCCTCAATTCTTTTCAAATTCTTTACATATTTGTAAATGTTTTTAGATTACACTAGCCTGCGAAAGTTGAGTTATGTCATGTTTTTTTAACTTCTGATAATTGATTCATATGTATTCGATATAGCTGAATCCGAAATTGACTTTCATTTTTTTACCATCATGTAAAGACGTTTTGCAGATCGTATATTTCAAAGTTAAAAAAAAAAAAAGAAAAAAGTGAAATTTTGATATTGTAAAATAGATGTAATTATTATGTTTTTAACTTTTTAACTTGATTTTTATGTATTTTTTACTGCTGAATCCGAAAATGACCTGCATTTTTAAACACCACGTTAGGATTTTTTGCAAATTGTAAAATTCGAAGTTAAAATTGCATTGCTTTCCCCACCTGATAGCTACTTAGCTGTAAAAATCACAGTATAAGCCAAAAAATTAAATAAGTTATTGCATGTTAAAACATAATTATTTTAGCCAATCTGAAAATTAATAAAAATTAACTCAATCATAATATTTATACGGTTTATTTCAAAGCGCAGATACACATGAAGGGTCTTCCAATTCTTTAAGCACTTGGTATATGAGCGCTCAAACCATGACCGAATTCATTTGTGTGCAGATTCAGAAAAATGGTATAAGTCATGCATTTTTAAATTTTCATAACTTGCTCAATTTTAGTGTTACATGAATGGGATTTTTTTTTTGTTTTACTTGTTTGTGTAATACCAAAATATTACTAAATATAACTTATAGACCGGGGGACAGTATAACAATTCAAATTTCGTAATTTTTAAAGAAATGTTTTTACTAACCCAAATCGTTTTAAAAATATTTCTTTACCTTATTCATTGTAATTAGAACTATGTGTCAATGACTAACGGTTTAGGAATTAGTTGTCAGACACCGTTGAGAATGAACATGAATACCCTGTTTTTTAATACAGATTATAATTACTCATCTGTTTCGGATCTCACCAAGTGAGCAGTTTGTTTTTTTATCTTTTCGCAAAAATAAGATAACAAAACATAGGGGGGTTGCAGTTTCATCCTGCTTGCACTGATTGCAAGGGAAAAAAAAAAATTAAGGTGGCTTTGCTTAAAATATTCAAATTAAACTACATTTTAGTATGAACGAAAACAAATCTGTTTTTGCGGTTGATTCAAATGTATGTAACATAAGAATTTATTTATCTCAATTCATTTTAAAAATCTTATTATAAATACAACAATCTTTAGATCGTCATAACTCACCTTATCACCTTCTATACTTTGCATTAGGAAGACGTTTATAGCTCCTGGATCACCATAGTTACTAGAAGATCGCGAGTTTATGTAATACCAGAATTCCATTCTGCATTTTCCACCGGATTTCACATATGATTTAGTCAGAATTTGAGCGATGTCCCTTTGTCGAGTAAAGCCTTGTGGAGTCAAAAAGTATCCTGCAATGGAAGAAGAAAGTATTTATTATTAAATGTTGGTAGTTTATTAAAACTTATTATTAAAGTTTTTCGTTGAAATTTTCACACGCTTTGGATTTGGTAATTTCAAAATTTTTTAACTGCTTAAAAGGCACGAAGTCTTATTATTAAATTAAAACAATTACTAAATTCAAAGCGTGTGAAAATTTTCTACGAAAAATTTCTAAAAATTATATATGTAGATTTATTTACTTTCATCGATGATTTCTCTTTCATTTCATGTATGCCCCAGATTTGATGGCTCACAAACATTATTCCATCATGTGCTGTGATTTGGTGTCTTGCCAATTCATAAGAGTGAGAAGCGCGAGGTCTGCTATCTTACAGGCAGTTTAGTGGCAAAAGCATTGACACGTATGGTCAATGAACCTGATTCGATTCCAGATTTTGACACTTTTTCACTTTGCTGGCTTTGTGCCTTTTAAACAATTAAAAAATTTGAAACTACTAGCAGAAAGCTTTACATTATTATCGATAAGATATATTCGGGGCCTGAAGAAATCGGCGCATAAGTTAGAGAGAGGCACATAACTAAAAGCTAGCTCTCCTAGAAAGGTTGAGTACATCTATCTCCCGCGTGAGCAGAAAAGATTGACTCCGCTGTTGTTTTTTAGATGCTCACCGCTATTTCGCCGATGACAACGAACCGTGATGTGTGCCTCTTTGAATCCCTGCGTTTTAACCTTTGATTTTTAAATTTCGCATTGATGTTGGAGTTTTAGAAGTTTTGAAACAAGTGTCTGCTCCTTTGGTATACATACATTTGTGCTATTTAACGTTCTTAATTTTTTCTTAACACATCCTAGAGGGTTTATACATTCAACTACTTTCATTATTTTGCCTATTACTAATTTCAAACAATAACGTTCATGGTAGACATCTACTATATGCAAATTGTTGTTTGAAAATAGAAGTAGAAGCCTAAGGCAAGCTTGCAAGTGAAAGGAAATTGTAATATATATTTTATATATATATATATATATATAAGAATTACATACATATATAAATATATACATGTGCATTAAAATAAAGCTCTATTATTTTACGAAATAGTATTATTGGCGTTTGAAAGATTAACTATACATAGTACAGGGTAGGCCAAAAGCTCTTGACACATTTTAAAATTCAATTAAAAATCAAAGAGTTTCTGATAAAATAATTAATGTACGAGACTGTGGTTCAAACGAAAATACTTCACATGATCTAAAGTTTTTTTTAAGCAAATGCAAAAATAGTCCCAATAACTCTCCAAAAAGGAAGTTACATTCTTAAAATTGCATCAAAATCTTAATCAACGCAGATATTTGACGACAGATGGCGTCACTAGACGAGCGTCCAAATAAAATAAAATAAGATTTTTTTTTTCTCATATAGTGTAAATTTTAATTATGTATCAGAAATAGACATTTTATGATACTTAAATGCCTCGATATTATATTATATGCACAAGATATAAGCAAATGTGTTTAAAGATAAAGAACTATTACTTACCCATCATACGTAGTAGGGTAAGTATTGCAATCGTTTTGAAAATCGAAAAAAATTTTATGACGAATTTACACGTTTCAGATACTGAAGATTCCGGAAAACATATTTTTAGAAAAAAAATTTGCCGTCCGTCCGTCTGTGTGTCTGTCTGCCTGTCTGTAACCGCTCTATCTCCCGAACAAATTAAGATAGAGACTTGAAACTTTGTATGTGCTTAATATGTAAGAATGGGACGAAGCCTATTTAATATCAATAACCTCGATTAACCGGAACTATTTTTTTCGGACTCTCGAAAAGTTCGTTCTGATGAGAGGTATACAAAAATTTTCGAAATGTTTTATTTTAAGGAAGGGACGTAAAAGGCAATAAAATAACACAAATTTTGCATAAAGAACGAAGTCGATCGGATTATTAGTTGCCGAGATATGTGTAAACCTGTTTTCCACATTCTTCGATTTTTCATAACCCTGTATTTCATTCAAATTTCAATTCAAAGATATATTTCAATTGGAAATGAGACGCTTAATCCACGCAGTAAATTGTTAGTTAATATGATTATTATTTTTGGAGTTATAAGGATGTTTCTTTTACGCAATCCGGTACTACTTGCGTATTTTGGAGTTTTATATAATTTATCGAAATCGGCTCATCAGCAATTCATTGATAGAGCATCACTATGTATATTAAAACTATTTAAATATGCATTTAAACTTTACCTTGGAATTGCGAAGCATTTTATAAATAGTTTACATGCGTTTTATTTTCATATTTTATATTATGCGTATCCATGATGGGTAAGTATTACGGTGGTCCCCCAACGACTAGTTTTCAAAGTTGCAATAAAATGTCACCATACCATCAGATGAATTAGAAGTATGATCGACTCTTGGCACATCGAAATAACCTCTGTTATCTTTTCCTTGCTTTCTTGTCCAGTTGTAAGCAGAATATGGTGCATGGTACCATCCGCAATAACCATCTTCGAATGTGCAGTTTGTTCCTGTGAAAAAATAAAACAAAACAAAGGGTTAACCTTGAGAAAATCGTATGTGGTACTACAAATATACTTGTAATAGAAATTCTTCACTATTAAGCACTAGAAAATAGACTCAGTCATAGAATAATATCAAATTTTAAATAAATTTAACTATTTATTTGCATTTTTTAAAATGAAAATACTCAAAATTTTAAGTTAGTAAATTGCAAAAAATAATTAGTGTTCAGTTATAGTATAAAAGTTGTAATAAACTAAAACAAAGTAATTCAACTTCTTAAAAATATTTCAGAGCCTACATATTTTTGCGTCTAATTTAATATCAATGTAAATCAATTTTTTTAACCACCTCGTTCACTCGAGTCTCATATGAAACTCTTAATTTAAATAATTAAATGCCGAGTTTTACAAACCGTTTTCAAAAAAATTTTAAGTCATATTTTTTAATTACTCAAACCTTATTTACTGCACGAATAATTTTTAATGCAATCTTGAATACTGTTTCAATTACGGCAATTCAAACAATGATTTGAGGAAAGACTTGTAACGTTGTAAATTGATGCAATTTTTTTCAAGAAGGCTATACTTGTTTTTAATTACTGAAGAAAAAATAAGTGGGTAAGTGTGATTGCAGATCTCATAGAGGGTTTCGTTTAATATTTCTTTCAAAACAGCTTATCCTTTAACCGATAAATCAAAATTGTTAATTTGTAATTATTAAATCCTTACAGAAATGACAGCATCATTACATTTACAGTAGAACTTCGATTAATCGAGGTTTCTGGTTTTTTTCGTGAATGAGCCTTGAAAAATATCACAATTTTTAGCTCATTGTCTGCGTTACAGGCTCTTCTCCCCAAAAAACACTGACCTTTCAAGAAGAAATGCATCCTGAAAAGTCAAAAGCGAACAATGCTTTGTTTCTACTTTTTTTTCTACTTTAAAATACGTACTTTTTTAACTGTAAAATTATCTGTTTAATCCTATCTCTTATGCGCTTTTGTAACGTACAAAATATACGGCGTTAGGCACGAATGTATGCATATTTTTACTGGCCATTTAAAGGACAGTTATTTATGTAAAATTCCTTTCAAAATGGTTATGGGGCAAATTGTATTTAAACCTCAAATATGATTATTACAGACACAAAATATCTGAGCATAAAATTTAATGACGAATGTCAAAAGAAATTGACACGAACGATGAGTGTATCAAATGTGTCGTATCCTAAAGCATACTAAATTGATGTGATATCACAAATAGTCATCAACTTCGCTTCCACAATGAGAAATTTGAATGTGATATTTTTCATTCGTCTCATTATTATTCTTAGGTGATTATAATTCGTTGAAATAATCGTGATGGTAGCTTCACAACGCGTCACTAGCTTACACTCTCAGTTACAATGTTACCATGACGTCAGTTACGATAACGGTGATCATTTTATTGGCCTTATATAAGAAGTGGAACTATAAGAAGCTCTCAAAAGTTTTTATATAAAGGCCTTATATAAGAAGTGGAAGCCTTATATTGGAAATGCGGAGAGAGATTCCGCGGAGATTTTGGCGGGAGAAATACCGGTTTGGCGAGCCAAATCTGCCCTCGTCACGTGACGGAAGGCAGACATACCAGCTTCAAGAAAAGATTACCAAATGAAAATCTATTTATATAAGGAATCTGTGGTAACCCCATCACTATTTTGACGTTTCATGTCCAGCGCTTGGGCTGATTTAAAACATTTAACACTACTATAAATACACAATGAAATGATATTACTGTGAAACCTCCAAATAAGGGACACTCCGAATAAGGGACACCTCTATTTAAGGGACAAAACTTCCGGTCCCAGTCCCTTGTATAGGATGTGTAATGTATTTACCACTGAATAAGGGACACTCGATTTAAGGGACACTTGAAAATGAGTTTAAAGATCCTGGTTCTTGCATTTCAGATAGTGAAGTGGTTTGTGATGAAAATGAAAAGGCAGATTTTTATGAACTTATCAAACAGATAGACAGTCATGTTGATATAGAGACATACGACGTAATTAACGAACATTTATTTACCCACAATTCTGATTCGATATGAGTGCGTTTTATCTTTTATCCCCATTGAAAGTAATGCTGAAAATTGTGACGATGATTCTGAAAGTAGAGAATGAAAGAAAATTGTGAAAAAAAAAAAAAAAAAAAAAAGAACTTTACAGATGCTTTTAGCTTGTTCTCAAATCCAAAATGGAAACTTTTACGACATAAGTTTTAATTTATTTTTATTCATAAATGACTGAAAGTATAAGGCATTGTTATTCAAAAAATATGTAATCGACCAGTTTTTTTTTTTTATTTCTTTTCAACTGAAATAGATCTTTCAGAAAATATTGTAAAGTGAGCATTTTGAACCAAATTTACACGAGAAAGAAGAATAACTATAAAAGAAAGGGTAAAAAATGACTTTGTCACATGTTCAAAGTCGCCTATAACTCAATAGATAATTTGTTTATCAAAAAATTGAAAACACGACTCAATTCCGTCTCACTTCCGTAGTCAAGCATCCCAATTTTATACCTTTACGTTTAAAAATGAATTTGTAAATGTTTCAAAACGTTTTCCACTTGCTGAGTAGAGCAGTTGAGAAATTTGTTGCCTTAAAATACGCCAAACATTTTTTTTTTCTTTCTTTCTTTCTTTCTTTCTTTCTTTTTTTTTTTTTTTTTTTTTTTTTTTGTAAATACTGCTAGTAATGAAAAACTAAATTTATAAATATGGTAAATGATCACTTGAAATTTAAAGACATTAAAAAATGAAATTCGCAAAACAGTCCCTTTTGATTGATAATTTCAAGTAAAATACTTTTAAATGCTTTCATATTTTTTGCATGTACACAGTTTGCATAAAGATACAAATCAATAACTCTACAAATCATTTAACAAATTAGTAATCAATTGAAAATTTTAATTCATTAATTCCCTTTTCTTCTTTTTGATTGATTAACGTACTTTACACACTTCGGGTACATTTGAATTTCACCTTTAATGCTTTGTAAATTTTATATCCTTCTGAACGATTAATTAAAATTAATATAAAAAACTCCGAATAAGGGACACCTCTATTTAAGGGACAAAAGTTCCGGTCTCATGGGTGTCCCTTATTTGGAGGTTTCACTGTATAAGCTGCTTACCACAGTCAGCTTCGTCTGTGTTGTCTCCACAGTCATCGATGAAATTGCATCTCTGGAGATGCGTGTAACAGCCTTTTCCATTGTTGCACTTGAAAGTACCAGGATCACAGCCGTCTGTTGGCGGAGGTATTGTTGGCTTTCCATCAAGGTCTTTTCCTATATTATAATATCAATACTTTAAAATTCCAATAATACTAGCCTACATGATTTACTGAGCAGATAAATCAAAATAAATGTTAAAAAAATATTTTTAATACTGAAACAAATAATGTAATCAAAAATACAAGTTTATCACATCAAGTTTTCTACTTAAAGATATAAATTATGAAATTTATACCATATACATATAGCTCACTCACTCGGATCGATAACAGCAAAAAATAAATAACATTTTCAAGTAATAATAATAATTATAATAATAAGACGAAGGCAGAATAACTTGGGGGCGAACTGTACATGTCCTTTGGAGTCATAAGTGCGACGCCCAAGAAATTATGCATTTAAATCAACGTTAAAATTATATTCAGTTGGATTTTTCGAAAATTTTATACCTGGATAATTCTAATTTCACTATTTTCAGATATATTATAACTCTCTATTCTCAAGTTTAAAGAAAAATAGAAGATTCCCTGTATTTTAAAAATTGTTACTAGACTCTTTAGCAAAAAAAAAAGTAGCGTTGATGATTGTTGACAAATGTGGTAGAATTAATTGAATCAGGATTCTCCTTTTCTTAAGAATATTATCATACTTCATTTTAATTTCTGAAGAAAAATGGTCTTTATTTCAAGAAGTACTAAGGCTATTATTATTATTTTTTTAAATTCATGAAAAGTTATTTTAGTGAAATTTTTTTTGACAACATAACATAAATTTTTTTTTTCAACTTGTTAACGGTTCCCGATGGGGTTTCGGGAAGAAAAAATCTTTGCTGAAATATATGACCTGTACCTGTTTACTGACCTGGAGTTCCTGGATATTTCCTCACGTATTTTTCCATATAGTTAACAAAACGTCTAAAATTGAAAATGATTGGTCATCTTTGGCTATGTACTACACATAGGTAAAATTTTGATTAAAAAAAAATATGTTTCGTTGCTGAATGGGGGAAATATATCACTAATATTTTATAATATTTACATCCATTATCTACTTGAGTAATGCTGGCATAATGTTTTCTTGAATTCCATTTTTATTTTTCGTATTGGATATGCTTCCTTTGTTCTAGTTTTTTTAAAATACTTGTTTACATTCTCCAAAGGATTTTAAAGGCTTTAAGTACATTTTTACATATCACATTTCCTCTCTTTATTTTAAAGCTAAAAATGAACGAAAGTCAATAATATTATGACTTTCCTACTATTTTTTATATACTCTATATGCAGGGCTCCCAAATGGTCCGCAAAATGAACATCAGAATTTTCTATGAGAAATTTTCCTTTTAGATTTGTCTTGCAAACTGCCAAGAAACCGCCTTTGGAAGTTAATTCTAGCGCAAACGTATCATGAAATTTTCTGTTAAAATTTACTGGTGTTCAGTTCGCGGACCATTTGGGAGCCCTGTATATGTTATATACATATATTTTAATATACTTGCATACTATTCTGCATAAAGCATGCTAAGAAAACAGAAACCTACCATAATACCCAATAAATTCTTTTATTCCACTATTTAATACTTCGTCACATAAATTTCTTTTGAGCTTTTTAAACTAAAATATATCATTGCATATTTCTTAAATATTTATATTTTTTCAATCTTTTAAACTTAGAATTTTTTTAAATAACTTAATAACAACTAAAGAAATTGTTGTTGAGTTAACTAAAATCTTCATAAGGATTATAAACAGTGTTCCATTTCTCGATGGTGAGAAACTAAATATGATTACATTTTTTCATTTTATACATTATGAAAGATGTTGCAAATTACTACACAAATTATTCATTAAAAAATTGTTTAAAATATGCATTTATAATTAAAAAACGAACATAAAATTATGTTGTTTTTAGAAGTCATTATAAATTCGAATTTGCATAAAGAATTGCTATTATAGTAATTTTTAAAAAGTATTACCAGTTTTATGACAATCTTCCGTCATCGATATATCATCTATATTAACACTGCTATATCCAGATACAGATGCAGCTAGAACAACCTGCAATGAAATCAAGAAAAATATGAATCTAGAGGCATAAAAATCTTTAAATTTCATGCATGTAATCTATATTACCTGACAAAAAATTTATTATAAAATAATTTTTGAGTAATATCTGAATTTTACAAATTTCGATACAAGATATAGCTATAAAGTACAAACGAAATAGAAAATAGAACATAACAACTATTTGCTTGGACTAAGTTTTCAACAAAATGCTGCGGCAGTATCTTTCACATTAAACTGGTAGTGTCATGTGATGTTATGCTTTTTCGCGCGCCTTCATTCGTGCATTCGAGCATCACGTGACTCAAATGGCCTGAAAAAGAAACATGGGTGATGCACCGCGATCTTTTTTCATTAGCCTCGTGAAAGCACTATTATTGCTCACAGACAATAGAATAACCGAATTCTTTAGGGTGTTCTTGTAAATGTTGCCTTCTCCATATTGCAAAGAAATAATGTTGTAGTGCCTCTCACTAAAGCATATTAAGTTTATAATGTTTTAAATTGTGTAAAATTGTAAAATACACTGCAAACATTTTTTATCTATAGAACGTAATATAACGAAATTCTTTTGTGCGTTCCTGTAAATGAACTACAAATGCTAAACCCTCCATTTTCTACAGGGAATACCCTGTAGTAAACTTTAATAATATATCTTAATAGTGGGTAATATAAGAATATATACGAATGTTACAGCATGGAGCAGACAGTCAGACAAACTGAAGTCATAAGCCCGTTTCAGTATTGTTGTAACATCATGCTAAAAATAATTAGAATTTTCATTGAAATATTTTTGCTACAAAATATTCGAACGTTTGTCAAGTCTTATGGTGCACACATACTCCGATAGGACAATTATTAAATTTTTGCATTGTGAATGGACTTATGGGACCCAGATATCATAAGATATAGATTAACTAAGTAAATTTGTATCAATATATGAATACATATGCTTATATCTTGGCTGAAATTTACGTACAAGGAAGGTCTCCATAAGGGCATACTCCGAAAAAATCTGAAAAAATTACAGAATGCTCTTCTCACGTGGATATATACGTTTATAAAAAAAATTTACGGCGGAACCTCCGTCCATGTCCGTAACAAAATAATGAAAATTTCGTTATTTGGAGATTTATCATCGATTGGCGATGAAAAGCAATTTCAAAAAATGTTTTTTTTTATGTCAAATGCATTTTAAAGGAAAAAAGTTTCATGTTCAACTTGTTTAGATAAATTAAATATCTTCGGTTCTGTCAGCTTTAGTTTGTTTTAAATATAATTACGTTATATTGATATTTATATGTATTTACATTCAAATTTAGTTATCAAAATTTGAGATGTAAAACTAAATTCAAATTTTAAATTGTTTAAAATTGTTTCAAGTTCAAAGTCCAGTTGAGCATTGTCAATTCAATTTTTTTGCTATGGAAACATCTGGTTATTATTTTTGAATACGCTTAAATGTTTGAAAATAATTTTACTGAATAAGAATTTTTTTATTTATGAATTTTTTTTTCAGAGGTAAATTAAATAACTACAGTAACAAATAATATTTATATATATGCAATTTAATATATATATGTGTAAATAATATATTAAACTCTCTCATTGTTTATGTTTAAATCCATAAAATACCATTTACACGGATTCTAAAAGCCCAAAAGTTTTCAGTTGCATTAAAATCGTTTACTTTTGGCAGGGAAAAGTGCTGCTCGCCAAATCGTGAGACACTTTCGTCTTTTCACGCCAAATGTTCGAAAATATTTTATTTTTTTACATGTTTTCTACTGCAATTCCGCCGCTAATTTTCACTGATCCTTTATTACATACATGAGTAGCTTAATTAGTAATTAAAAAAAAATCTGAGTATGCCCAGTATGGAGGCCTTCGTTGTTAGGAATTTCTTACCCAAAGGCCTTACATTTGGTATCATGAAGCATCTATGTCAGTTTTAATTCTTCATAATTGGCTTTTATTAGTTATTAAGATATTTTTATCAATTATAGTTTAATTTTAATTAATTTTTTGGAAGTTTTAATTTATTTCAAATATCATGGATTTTGTCGATACATTATAAGGATTAATATTTTTTAACTTCCTATCATCAATATTCGAAGAAATAACGCATCTGTACTATGAAGGGTGATGATAAAACCCCATTAAAAAACCCATAACAGACTCGGAATTTCTTATTTTTAAAATTTCTATCTTCGGTAATTGATTATCTTTCATTTATTTTCACATTACATATAAAAGATTTTGTATGTATGTCCATAGTACATTGTCTGGCAAGAGCGCCATACATAGACCGGAAGACGTCCACACAGATGATCAACGAGTTGGGCGAAACTTCAGGTTTAGACTGAACCAGGATTAGAATATTAAAATACAACTGGTCTGCTAAGTCATATTTTGGTGAAAAACACCCGCAAACTTGATTTTATTGGTTGATCGGTAGGTTTATCATTGTGTTTTCCTGCACGCAAAAGAATGAAAACATGAAGGACTGGAAGGAGGAAAACAGAATGGTTAACCTACCATTTAAACAGTAATATTAGGTCCGTGGATGTTTTCCATTAAAATATGTCTTGGCATATCAGCTGCATTTTAATATGATAATCGAGTTTTAACTAATCCTGGAATTTCAGCCATCGACTCGATAAGGTGATGGTCTGTGCAGCCACTTTCCGGTCTCATAGCAATTCCAGCTCTTGCTAACAAATTATGTAAAAGGTTGTAATCATGGACGAATCACTCTGATGAAGAGTGGTTGAACGTTAAAGTGCTATTACACGTGTCGTGCTGCAGGCGTCAAATTGCAGGCGTCTCCATGTTATCCTATGGGACCAGGAGAGTCGCTTGGTTAGCGCGCGACTCTCTTGTGTGGGAGCGTCTTTGACGCCTGGAACGAAGCGGGTCGCCAGTAAGAGCCAATCAAATGCTTGGAAATCCAAATGATGGTAAAGCCTCTTCTCGAACAGCCAATGAAATGCTTAGAAAACGAAAAAAACGCAGGCGATTTTTGTCGCTTGGAATTTTTACGTGTAATAGCACCTTTATGCCTACTATAATTAAACTTACTGACACGTGGGAAAACAGTGCAGAGTGAACTGTACTTTTAAGGGAAGAAGACACTCTCTAGCTCAGCTCAATGTTATAACTTTAAAGACACATTGTATATATGTTTACTGTAAATATTTCTAAATACCCGAGTCTTCAATCAATAATCTATATTAAATTTAGATAATTTGGCAAAATGTACCAATAACTAGTAACATTAAAACTGACAAAGACATATACAAATATATAAATTCTCTTTATATAATTGTTATTCATCGAAACACAGAATGCTTTGGAGCTATCCAATAGATAAAGAAACGTACCTGGAAATCGGGTTGACTTTCAGCATCATTCCTAACTTCTACTTCTGCTCTGAGCCAATAGTCCGCGATGTCAGTCTCTAACTCTCCTAGGAATTTCATTCCATCTTTATAGTAGCTGATTCTCTTGTAGACTAAGATTTTGCTGGTACCGCCAACGATGTTATACCAGAATCGAATCTGCAACAAAGAATTAGTTTTCTGAAGAATTGATTTGCACAGTTGAATCAGGATATTTGAAATCTCACATGCAAGATAACCTTGTAGGGGATTTTAATCCTCGCAAAGCTTTGTGCATTTATTTTATTTTATATAAATATTATACCCCATATGAAATTCAATAATGCTTCCGAAATACTTCAATAAATGACAGAATCATTTATTTTTAAATATTCGATTTGAAAACTAGTCTTCTATAAATTTGTTCCGGCTTTGTGCCAGAGAAGGACAAAGGATTTCGGTTTCTGGATAAACAGAAACATAACTTAAAGTGCTCTTTTTAATCTCTTTTTTAATTTTTTCTAGCTTTACAAGCAGAAAGTATTAGATACGGGAAAATTTTCGAAATCCAGTTTTTAACGGATTTACACGTTTTAAGGGTCAGAGATTCCAAAAAACATGTTTTTACAAAATGTGTCTGTCAGTCTGTCTGTACGTGACATAAATTTTCTGGGCACTTTATTTCAAGAACTAATGAACGGAATTTAATAAAAATTTATATTTTCGTAGTTCCTGATATAAGCTGATGCTAATTCTTTTTGTTGTAAATTGACCAAAAGGTGGCGCTGCTATGCTGCCTTTTTTGAGATTTCCGCAACAACTCTATCGCAAGAACTACTGCACAAATTTTCATCAAACTTCAGATTCTGTTAATCATTAACATGAATTAATGCTCTTTGCATTTTGGTGTAAATAGCTCAACAGGTGGAGCTGCTATGCTGTCAGATTATTATCCAACAATGGATTCAGTTAATCCTTCACATGAAATGATTCTGTTTACGCTTCAGTATCAATCGCTCAATAGGTGGCGCTTCATTGCAGAATTTTTATTGAGTCCTGCGATAGCTCTATCTCAAGAATTAATGGAATTTTTATCAAATTTCAGATTCAGGCTTACATTGATAAATATTATTGCTGATTATATTTTGCTATAAATCAAACAACAGGCGGCGCTTTTATTCTGCATTTTTCCCAATATTTGCAATAGTCCTATTTCAAGAAGTAATGCATGGAATTTCATATCATGTTGAAAAAACTGTTTGTTGAAATAACTAAATTTTACTTAATGTAGCTCCAATCAAAAATTTTAGTTAGGATGATCAAATTTTGAACACAATTTTGTTGCATTAACAAAATTATTTGGGTAGTAAAACAACAATATGGTCATTCCAACCAAAATATTTAGTTGGAGCTATATTAGCCAAAGTTTAGTTGTTTCAACAAAACATTTTTTCCGTGCGGTATCCTCACGATGTGCATAAATTTATTGAAGTAAATTTTGGGATTGCTACATCTGAGTAGTTAATTAATGTATCCAAAGTTTAAATTGTCACATAAAGTTATTTAATAACTAGAGTCTAACTAGCTTGACATGAACACGCCGTTAAAATGAGAACACGATTAAAGTGAGCAATTTGCACGATAGGAATTCCATCATTTGTAATAGCTTCTTGATTATCCGATGCTTTTGATTTTCGACATACCACTGTTCAGTGGTGTAGTCGTAGAAAACCCAGAGGGTATACGTTCAAGGAAGAGGGTAACCCGGTGCAGGGCCATCGCTAAGACTTTTTATTGGTGGGGGAGAAGACCTTAAATTGCCAAGTCAAATTTTCATATTTGCCAACTCGTTTCATAATTTTACCAAGTTACCATACTTAGAAAATGTAATACAGTTTTTATATGTAAAAAGTTTAATAATATTCCCAATTAGCGTTGTAACTTTTGCAAATTCTATCAGAAAAAGAAAATGTACTACAATTTTTATTAAAATTTTAATTAAATTTGCCAAGTGTAACAACATTTGTGAATGTTTGGGGGGAGGCTCCCCCCTGTCCCCCCCCCTTAACGAGGCCCCTGACCCGGTGTATATACTGTAGCTTTCTTGAAAAACAGAGGGTATATTGCGTACTAGATGATTCGCCCGGCGTTGCTCGGGCCCGTAATAATATTCTAAAATACACCTGAAATTCGTACTACAAAATGTTGTAGAAAGACCTTATCTCGAACTTAATCCCCGGCCTACGGTACCGTTTAGCAGAAATGCTGTGCACACACGGTAAAAAAAGAGAGGGGGGGGGGGGGGGTAAGTTTCACATTCTACCACCAGATGGCGAACTCTTTTCTTAACAAAACCGTTTCCGGACTTAAAAAAGATATTTCATGAGATTATTATTCGAAAATGCGGGTGAGTACACTTTTAAAATTCTATATTAAATATGCATTTTTATCCGAGGGCTCTGAAATATCCGCATCTAAAACGGTACGGTCTCAAATATTTGATCAATACCTCTCTAAAATAATTATTGCCCCCCTACCCTACTCTTTAAAATTTATATTAAGTGTTATAAACAATCTGAAAATTTATATTAAATAAGTAATATTTATTCCAGGGCTTAGTGAAAATCCCTCATTTGAAATGGTAGAAAACGGTACAATTTTAAATATTTGATCGCTCCCCCTAAAAAATCCACCACCCCGTATTTCATGCTCACTGACCTTTAAAATATTTACTTGCGTTATAATGTATCTGAAAGCTCAAAAGGATCGTTTTGTGAGTTTTTTTTTTTCTTAATTTTAGTTAATTCGCGTTTCAGCGTTTCTTTTTCTTTTTTTAAATCAACTTTTTATTTAAAAGAAAACTTGGATTTTTATAAATTTACATATTATTAAACAACGTTTAAGGATATTGCTCAATGTATAACTTAAAAACCTCTAAATGGTGTATTTTAAAAAAAATAACAGTGTACCAAAAACATTTGTGGTTTCCATATACAGTAAAACCTCCAAATAACGAACACCTCGGGAGCGAGGAAACTGTCCGCTATTGGGAAAAACCTCGGAGATTCAAAAATTGCTAAGAAATGCTTAAAGTTTCATTAATTGACTTTTATATGTCCTAAAATTCTAAAATATTAATTCTAAAATTAATCGAAAATTAAAATTATTTTTTAAGCAATAAAATTGAAATAAAATGATACATTGCTTTATACACTGTTTGTTACATTCATACGAAAAAAATGTATTTATAAAGTTTCCTTAGGCATTTAAAGATTATAATGTATTTTTTTTTCTATGTGAAGTTTTAACCATGTCAATAGTTTTAATTTTTCTGAATCATCTTTGAAAAAAATGTGTCACTGCTGACTGTATTTTGCCATTTCTTAAAAACATAAAATCTCAAATCTTCCGGAGGGAAGCTGGGGGGGGGGGGAGGTCATTGTGATGCTCTGGCAAGTAATGTCCCCCAGACCATCCCCTGAATTTAATACTGTACTTGGCATGAAAGGTCTGGGTGGGACCCGGTCCATTCTCTACATTTATCTGTGATCACAAAATTTCCTGGTAAATTTAGAGATTTTTTACTTTTTTTCTTCGTTAAAAAACAATTTCTCATACTTTATCGCAAAAATTACTGTCCGCTATTCGGAATGTCCGTTATTCAGAGGTTAAAAATACAAAAATCTAGATTTTGGGAGTGGGGATCGGTAAACTGTCCGTTAAATAGAGGTGTCCGCTATTTGGGAGTGTCCGTTATGGAGGTTTTACTGTACTTTAGTGATGGGCGATTCTGGAAATTTTGAGAATCGATTAAAATCGATATCGTATAAAACAACATCGATCATAATAAGAATCGATTTCTCAGTTCTAGAATCGATACTAGAATCGATATTTCGATATTTAGGTTCACACAGAGAAGATCCAAATCACTAATTCCAAAACTTAGACAATCAGCAAGACCGTAATTACCGCCTCCCATCCCCCATCCCCATTTAGGGAGGCATAGAATTAAGCTATTGCAGATTTTAGAGTCGGATAATAAGAATTTTAAATTTTAAAATGATTGTCACTTATGGTTTTCACTTACACAAAAACTTTGACAAATTTAAGAGACATAACTCAACTAATAACAACACTGAGTAACTTGGCATTAAACCGAGTATAAAGAGTGCCAAGAGCGTGTAACTAGGATGGGGAACAAGGAGTATAGACAAAAAAAAAAAAAAAAAAAAACTTTTTTTTTTTCTAATGCCAACCAAATGTTACACGAGATAGTTTGGAAGAACATAAAATATGCCCCATTCCCAAGGGGGCAGGTAACCCCCACTCTTGACGGAAAGGCGACCATAGCCCAAATGTATCTTTTGTCGAAGTTTCAAAATGAGGATTTACAATAAAATAGAACGAGAATTGGATATTTTAAAAATTGCATGCATACTTTGAACGGCCCATTTAGTAAAGATATGCGAGGAAGGGGAGGGGGGGGGGCGAGGGATTAGAACGGACGAACTTGAAAAAAAAAATAATTAACTAATAACCCAAATAACTGAGCTTCTAAACAAAAATATAGTGTTTAACTTAGTGTTGAATTCATGGGGTGGCCCGCGGGGAACATGCACTCTTTGAAACTATAAAAAGTGCCAAGAGCATGTAACTAGGTGGAGAGAGGGGTAGTAACTAGGGATGGGCATTATTTATCGTATTAGGATAAATAACAGTGTTATTACGCTAGAACCTAATATTGCATTAATATGTTACTGAAAAGTCCCTGTTAAATAAATAACACATGGTTCTTAATGACAGCATCTTCCTTCACTTGTTTTAATCAAGATTTCATTTTTTGTACCTCTAAAATAATAATAATATTCATTAAAAACGTCCTAAATCGTTTCTTTTGAGACGTTTACCGAACAATGTTGAAAGTCCGAGCTGGGTGCCCGGACAGCGCCCCCCCCCTTCCTGCTTGCGCAGACCCATTCACAATTATTTAAAAAATTTGCGTCCCCCCTCCCTTATTAAAACATCCTTAAAAACCCTTATTAAAAAAAAAATCACAATTATACACTCTAAAATTAAAAAAACTGTCTAAAACGGAATTTAAAACTGTTTTAAAAGCTTCCGTTTTAGAAGGTTTTACCATATAAAATAAGATATTGTATGTATCCAGCAAGTACAGCCCGGACAGCCCCCCCCCCTGCTTGCGCAGACCCATTCACAATTATTTAAAAAATTTGCTTCCCCCCCCCCCCTTATTAAAACACCCTTAAAAACCCTTATTAAAAAAATCTCACAATTATACACTCTAAAATAAAAAAACTGTGTAAAACGGAATTTAAAACTGTATTATAGGCTTCCGTTTTAGAAGGTTTTACTATATAAAGTAAGATATTGTTTGTATCCAGCAAGTTCAGGTTAAAAATTCTGGGCACCCACCCGTTCAAAAAGCTGGTTACGCCTATGCAACCACAAAAGAAATAACTCCTTAATAGAGGTGGGCATTATTTAACATAACAGTTAAAAAAACATTGTTATTACTATGAAGTTTGTTTTTTAATAACAAAATATTAAAAACTCTCTATTAAATTTATAACAATATCTTGAGTTTACATTTACCTTGAAAATAAATCTTAAAATAAAACAAAAAAAAAAAAGTTTTATTTTAACTTTTTACTGTAATGAAAATAAAGTTACAAAATCTTTTTTCAAACTTTTAATTATCTTCTAAGAGAAAACGAAAAAAAAATATCCTTTATTAAAAACGAGTCAAGTAAATCTAGATTTGCACGCCAATCAAATAAACCCACATTTCAGCGAAAAAAACAAAACTCCTAAAAGAATAAACTATCCTATCAATAAAAAAGAAAATCCTACACTCAAAATCACTTTTGTTTCATTCATTAGTCACCTCTCCCTCTAACAATAATAGACGCGTCCTAGCAAAACTCAACTGCCTCGTCTGTATGTCTGGGCAGGCACGTAGCCAGGGGGGGGGGCTAAGGGGGCTGAAGCCCCCCCCGAAAGTTTAAAAAGACTTTTCAAACTTATTTCTAATGGTAATAAAAATTGACAATGCAATTTTGAGTATTGAGTACTATTGAGTTTTTCTTGTTTTTATCTTTCATTTCATTAAAACTACTTACATTTTAAGCTGTAAAAATTAGGGATGCACCGAATATTCGGTATCTATTCGCTATTTGGCGTATTCTGTCATCCACAGAATATTCGTTTAATTCGTTAATAATATTCGTTATATTAGTCGTTAAAACTTCGGGAGTCCCATTTTTTCCATCGACTCCGCAGCCTTGGTTTAAAAGCATTCGGCGCAGTGTTGAATTCAGCCACTTTTCTCCGGGAGGGACTTTTGTATCTCCCGGGGAGGGGGAGAGAATTATAGAGTTCCAGGGGGATTGCCCTTTTTGACCATTGGAAACCCAAAATTTCAAATTTTCCGGGGGGATGTCCCCCCCCCGGCCACCCAGTGAATTGAACACTGATTCGGCAAGCCGAATATTCTGTATTTGGTTTGAGAGCTTCTATACGACTAGTCGAATATTCGGTTTATCTGTCGGTGAATACTCGATATTCGGCCAAAATCATTATTCTGTGTATCGCTAGTAAACATAACAATTTATTAATTGCAGTTTCAGTAATCTTTTATTCGGATCCTTTATTCGAATCTATGACTCAAAAATAAGTTTTTGTTTAAACGAAATTTTACCTAATTGTATCCTCCTTAAAACTAGGTAAGTGTAATTGATAGGCACTTCTAATGTAAAATCATTTGAAAATTAATGATGGTGTGAAAACTGAAATGGCTTTTTGTTTTAAATGGGAAAAAAATAATAAATAAATAAATAAAAATAAGCAGGAAATTTTGAAAAGGAATGGAGCAAAGAATTGGCATCGAGAAATATTCAAAGGCACCATGTCGGCGTCTCTTGGGCGCTTCATTGTGCAATTTTGCTTGTTTTACGTTATTTGTGTATGAATCTTTAACAGAAAGAAAACATTCACGTCTGTTTGTCTGGGAAATTTTCTTTGTCTTTTGTACTAATAACTTTAGGTGTGGACAGGGATTCTTCAGCAGTTTGCTTCTTTTATAGTCAGAATAGGGTCATTTCGAATTGTGTGAAGAGATATATTAAAAATTTAATTGGCAATACTAGTCTTTTGATTGAGTGTTCATAAGCTCAAAAATGAAACGTGTTAAAAAAATTCAGCCCACCATTGAATCGTTATTTACTAAAAAGTTTAAGAAAAATGATGAAATTGGTAAGTAATGCTTTATTATCATTATTATTAATAATTTTATTGTTGTTCTTTCAAAGAAAAAATCTTTTTATTACGCGCTTTGCTGTCTATTAACACAATTCTATGATATAATGTGGCATTTAGTGATTTATAAATATGTATTGTGACTCAATTTACACCTGCTTTCTGTTAACTTGGAGAGTTTAAAGTCTAAACATAAACATATGTATACTGGGAAGCAAAGTATGAATTAATTTTGATTTTAACAACTCTTGGCGCGCGAAATTTGTTACGTATTTAGTCGCGCGGGAGACATATGTGACCAATTTTTAATGTGTTGTTTTCGAACTTAAAAAATTTTTTAATAAAGCAACTTTATAAAACAGTAAAATACACATTCAAAATTTATATTCAACAGTTGAAACTGTTTACGAACTATACAAATATGAAGAAGAGGAAGAAAATCCGACAAAGAACATAAAAAATACAAACTTTAAAAAAAATTTAAATGTCATGGGTTACATATGTCAACCGCGTTCCTAATGTAGCTTAACGGGTAAAAGAGAACAAATAAAATTTATCAATAATTAATTATTATCTGAAAAATCAATGATAAAGATAATCAAAGATAAAGCTGCGCCCGGGGCAAAGTCACAGTTTGGCACCCCCCCCCCGAACTTTTTCGCTAAAAATTACGTTAGTGTTGTAAATTTGGCGCGCCTGGGGCGACCGCCCCCTTCGCTCTCCCTTTCGCATGTCGCTACAAATACTTGAAACTTCTTAGTCTATAACATAACTAAATTTAATAAACTTGTATTTCGAAATTTTTCAAAATTCGCCCATAAAGGAAGGGAGAGATAAATAGCCCAGTGATGAATCTAGGGGGTGGCCCGGGGGACATCCCCCCCTGGAATTCCATAATGTCCTCCCCCGATGCCTCAGAAGTCCCTTCCGGGAAAAAGTGTCTGAATTCAACACTGAGTATTAGAATAGATGCAGATCTCCAAATTTTTAAGGAGCCAGTAGTTGCAAAACCGAAACATTCCCGTCGCTAATGGGACTTAATTTCTAATAAAAATGAAGAAACAACACGAATTTCGTCAAAGATCGCTGAAGAAAAGCTAATTTTATAAAACGATCATAAAAATCTCTCGAGATAATCAATGGAAAAGCGCTATTTTTGTTAAAGATAGCTGAAAAACGCGATTTTCGTCAAAGGATCAGGGAAAAGTGTGATTTTGGTTAGAAAAATGCGAAAAAAACATGCAGTTTTCGTCAGAGGATCTCGAAAAAACGTGAGGTTCTAAGACGGGAAATAGGAAGTGTAAATGACGTATAATTTACTAAATTTAATGAACACATGCTTCGAGATTTTTAGATACTCGGCTCTTAAGGGAGAAAAAGCTACAAAATGTAAATAAATAGATGCTATAATAAACAGTGGAAAGGAATTATTGGCACTTCAAATTCTTACAATTATATTATAGTTAAAGTTAATAAAAATGTGATGCCTATAATATAGTTAAAATTAATAGTTTCTTAAAAAAAAAATGCAAATTAAACAGGTTATCGTATCTAATATGTCGATTCAAATAACACTTTTCTCGTGATCTGATGAAAAAAAAAATAATCATATTATACAACGAGACTCGCAATCCTTCAATTCAATTTCCACAGCTCTTTGACAAAATTTGCGAATTTTCTGCGATTCTTTGATCAAGTTCTAATTTTCGTGCCGTAAACGGGAGGGTGTTGACAATTTATGGTGGTAATATCACTCTAAACATTAGCCTCTAAAATTAGTGTACTGTTTGGGATTCTATTATTATTATTATTATTTGGAGGGGGGACGGGATGGCGAAGGAGATGATTTTTAGTTTGTTGTTTCTTTTCTGCTAATCAAAATTTCAGTTTTAAAAACAATTCCTCCATTACTAAATTTTCTAAGATTCACTTATCACTACTATTTATTTATTTATTTCAGAAAAATATGTAAGAAAAGATAATTTATGATGCAAAAATTTTCGTGCAAAAATATTCATAATTGTAAAAAATCACTAATTTACGCTTAACTATTTATTTTTTACATCGAAATTGTGAGTGATTTTTTTCTTTCAAAGTGATTTTTTAATTTTTAAATCAAACCATACCTGAGCCAAAATGACTCATGATAATTAGCTATAAGGTATCATGGTAATTAGCTATATAGTATTAAAATTTCAGTGTTATTGTATAAATTTTATGTATGTTTTATAAACTAAAATTACGTAATGTTAACCCACGGAAAAAACGAAATGTGATTTCGGTGAATAAATATTTTTAAAATTTGTTAATTGTCGTATTTTTTAAAAATGGTTTGCCGTGTTTCTAATTGAAAGTACATTGTTATTATCATTATTTCCGTATGTTGATTTTCGGTGCCAATGAGTAATTTTGAAATATGACGCAAAAAGGGAGTGTGGGGCCAGAAGGTCAACCTGTATTTTTAACGTTTTTTAGAAAAATAGTCATTACTTTCCAAACTCTTTGACATTTTTAGGGTTTAAAAACGTGTTTAATTTTCATAGCCCGTGTGAAAGAATAAAAGAAAACATTGATAGTTAATGGAAAATAGCTCGTAAAAAGACTTTTTTTTTCATTTGGTCTATTTCAGTAGTTAAAAATTGTCATTTTGTCAGAACACTTTGAGGTTTTGAGCAGTCATAAATATGAAAGTTATGCACCCCCTGAAAAAATGTCGATAAAAAAATTGTCTTACGTTAAAACACGTTTCTTTCAAGCTTTTTTTTTTTTTTTTTTTTTTTTTTGCTTAGTTTTATTTGCATAATAAGCAAAAATATAGTTATTCGAGAAACCGTATGTGCTGATGGGTTGAAATGAATATTTTGAGTCGTCAATTGTATGCTGGAAAATACGGTATTCTATTTTGTCTGTTCTTTCGATGAGATTGACGCAAAAGTGTTAAATGTTTGTCAATGGAAGCTCCTATTTAACAAGAAAATATCATGCTATGAAAAAGCAAAAGTAGTTTTTCAAATGGCATCATATTTTTAATTAATTAGTTTTTTAAGTATTTGGAAAATAGTTGTTGTCCACGGTAGAAAACTGGGAAATCTGAAGTACTACATCTTAATCTTTTTATTGGTTGGATTCTGCAAGTTATTTTTCGTTCTCTGATTATTGCCACGATGGCAAAAAAGTAATAAAAACTTAATCATAATAATTTGAAAACAAATTGTGATAAAGATTTCAAAGAAATTGCACTTAAGGGGGGGGGGGGGGTGGGCTCAGAGGTTGAAAACTTTTCAAAAAAATCGATTTTTTAATGATCTAGTTTTATTATTCAATTAATTCTAAACTCAATGCAAAAAACCGTATAAAAATATTTGCATTTTTAACGGAGTTATAAGCATTTATGTATCGACACTTTCGTAGCCGCACCCATATAATTTCAACGTTAAGTCGCGTTTTCTCAAAACATGATTTTTGACGACTAACACCAAGATTAAAAAAAAACTATTTGATGGAATGGCTTAATTTTTTTTTGCATGCGTATAACATCATTATCTATAGAATGAATTAATATAGTTTAGATAGTTTAATATTTTGAGTATTTTTAATGAAAAAAAAAGTTGTATTTTTTAGGAGTTTTTTAAATTTTCAAATTTGAGTTTTTTTTAATAATGTTGTTTTTGAGTGATAGTTATATCCTTAATTCATTCTATAGAGAAAAGTTTCCAGATCATTTTAAAGCAAAAATTAGGTTCTTATGTCAATTCAACGTTAAAATATCTTGGTGTTGATGATATAACACATAATTTTTTTTTTCGAAAATTGTGTTACATAAATTTTGCTATATTTTGTATTATATTACATTGAAATGCTTCACTTTATAATTTTGTAAGACTACAAACATACCTTTAAAATATCAGAAAGTTTAAATTAATTACATTGAATACTTCTGTTTTTATATGGACTCGAAGCGAGAGCTCTGTTTTCATGTTTTTCCGTATCGATCAACCCCAGAGCCCCCCTAAAAGGGCATTCCCCCCCCCCCTCTCTACGCAACGGTGTAAAAATTTTAAATGTCGATGTTTAGAAGTTTAAAAGTTTGTAGTTCCGAAAATTGTAGAACTAAAATTTCATTTAAAATTTGTTTATTATGGGTCCAGGAATATGAATGCTTAATCCATGTCGTACGTAATATGAAGCGTTCAGAAGTCAATCTGATTAACTCCATCAAATAAAAAAGCACATTTTATACAGTTAAAGTTGTATATCTATAAATTACTTTTTTCCCACAATATTTTGATTATGCTCACTAATGGTCTTATAATTAAGAATAATTCATAAGATCTGTATAGATATATAGGAAATTTTCAACACAATCATACCATTACCTGAGTTTCTAAAAAAAAAAAAAATGGAGTTAATCGGATTGACTTCTGAATGCGTCATCTATAACTCTGTTATTACGTAAGTCATGTTTTTGATCATATATTTTTTTGTTGCAATTTACCCCTAACAACGGAAAAGTACATAGTTAATTGCATGTTATTTTGGAAAAAAATGTAAATGAATTATTTCTGATAAAACTTGGAAATATTATAAAGTATGTTTAATTTTAAGTATTTATAATTTTGTCACAAAAAAATAAAGGTATATAAATCATTAAATATCCGATTTTTTTCAAGCTTCTTGATGGTGACGTCATACGCATACTTAAGTTGTTTAAGACATATAAATGTTCTATTCTCCAGCGGATGTGAATGACATCATTTTATATAAAATAAAAGCGTGTCTTATAAATCTTAAAACTGAAATATATTTTGCATCATCTATAGTTAATTTATTTATTTTTATTTTATTATTATTATTGTTTTTTTTTAATATAGAAATCATTTATATATTTAAAATATAGTCTTTGAAAATATTTTCCAAATAGTCGTAGTAACTTGTTAAAATACAATTTTTATTTTATTTTAATTTATTATTTTTAAAAAATATATAATTGCAGAATTACAGAACAGCACTATGAGTGCGGGTGCACTAAATGTAGAAGCGACTTCCATAGACTCAATTCCAATAATATCAACTTCTTCTGGAAGCAAGTCTTATTTAGAAACTGAAACTAAAGATTGTTTCGATGTTAGCATTACGGAAGAAACTGACTCTCGTGGTGATTCTTCAAGTACTCCATATGAGTCTACAGTATGGCAAGCAACTCAATTCGATATTGGTGATGTAATTAGAGATCACTTAGATGATGTCACCAAGAGAAACATTCTTGATTCAGTTTTGCTTCCTAAACAGCCGTACAACTTTCCAATGACTGAAGGGAAGAAACAAAAACGAAGTTTTCAAGAGAAATGGATTAAAGATCCAGAGACAGGATTTCCTTTTCTTGCTTATTCCAGAAAGCAAGATGGTGTTTATTGTAAACCTTGCTTTTTGTTTTTCCACGAAGGGATAGGTAAAGGAAGTCATGAAAAACCAGGAAAGCTAGTTTCTACATGTTTTAGAAATTGGAAAAAAGCTAAATGTGTTTTCTTAAAACATATGCAATTAGATTACCACAAACAGTGTGTTATGTTAGCAAATAAATTTCTTGAGATTTCTTCAGGAAAACAGAAAGATATCATCTCGGTGTTGGATTCCCAAAGAGCTTCAGAGAAAGAAGAAAACAGAGCAGCTCTTAGACCGATAATTGAAACGATCTTATTTTGTGCAGAACAGGAACTGCCACTTAGAGGTGATAATGATAGCGGTCCTCTAACGTTAGAGAAACCGGTAAAAAAAGACGGTAAGCTGAGAGCTCTTTTAAGATTTCGAGCAAAGTCCGGAGATGATGAATTAAAACGGCACATTATGAATAGCCGCAAAAATGCTACTTACTTTAGCCCAGATATTCAGAATGGAATAATTCGAATATGCTCGGATATAGTAACCGAGGAACTAATTTCCAAAATTAATAAAGCGATATGTTTCAGCTTGATTGCAGATGAAGCTATGGATATTTCAAGTACAGAACAGCTAGCCCTTTGTATTAGATATGTCGACTACTTAAAAAATTCACAAACCCCAATAATTCGAGAAGATTTTTTAGGTTTCATACCAGTTAATGACTTGTCAGCTGAAAACTTAACAAATGTGATATTGCAACGTTGTGATGAACTACATCTTGATATGTCTGCATGTGTCGCACAGGCCTATGACGGAGCATCAAATATGGCTGGTCATGTTAGTGGGGTCCAATCCAGAATTTGTCAGAAGTATCCAAACACTAGATACGTACATTGTGCAAGCCACAGATTAAATCTTGCACTGTCCAACAGTATGACGATTCCTGCCATTCGAAACTGCCTTGGAACTGTTAATGAAGTAACAATATTTTTCAGGAATCACACCAAGGCAAAGTTAGCCCTTCAAGAAGCTATTTCATCATATGCTCCAGAAAACAGAAGAAAGCGACTTATCCGCCTTTGCGATACAAGATTTATCGAAAGGCATGAAAGTATACTAACTTTTGTCGAGCTCTTTCAATGCATTTGCATTAGTTTAGGAAATATTTCGGAGAACACGTGGACGATTTCTTCAACAGCTAAAGCTTTGTTGGCAGTCATGGAGAAGAGTGATTTTCTGATAAGCCTGTTTGTTTGTGACAAACTTTTCAGCCTGACAAAGCCATTGTCAGTTCTACTTCAAGAAAAATCTCGTGACATGATATCTGCAATAACTCATGCGAAAGATATCCTTGTTATTTTACGGAAACATAGAAAAAATGCGATGGAAATCTTTCATGAAATGTTTAATTCTGCATCAAAACTTGCGGAAGAGGTCTTCCAAACGGAAATAAGTATTCCAAGACTAACATTTAGGCAGACAGCGCGTGCAAATCCTCAAATTACATCTGCTGAAGAATATTACAGAGTTACGGTCTTTATCCCCTGTGTAGAAAATCTTATTCAAAATCTGAATGACAGATTTATTTCAAACGAAGACATTTTATCAGATTTTCAAGTACTTCTACCAGGATTCTCTTCTGCAGAAAAAGCAAGCCAATTAGAGAATCTCTCTCAATATTTTGACGATAAAGTATCAATGTCACAAGTAAAAGCCGAATACGAATTATGGTGTGAGAGAATAGCTAATATTGGCCCAGACACTGAGGTTCTAGAAGTTTTAGAATACTGTAATGCAACATATTACAGTACGATCAAACACCTGCTGACAGTGTTGGCAACAATTCCAGTAACAACAGCCAGTGCCGAAAGATCTTTCTCAACAATGAAAAGAATTAAAACTTTACCTCGAAGCGTTATGGCCGATGAGAGACTCAGTAGCCTCGCTATGATTTCTATTCATTGGGACATTACTGTGGATCCCGATAAAGTACTCAGTATCATGGCTGAAAAGAAATCTCGAAGGTTGCTTTTGTAGCTCTAGTGTTGATATCCATTATTGTACATTGTAAATTGAATATTGCATTTGTAATTGATATCAGGGAATGCGAAATATATGCTTACATATATATGTAGCGATCTTTTCTTTGGAAAAAACAATACGTGTAATTAATTTTTTCTATAGATCATTTTTTTACGATGCGAGTTAATTGCGTGCTAATATTAGTCCCATATTCCAAATCTATTCAATTATTGTTTACGTTTCAATATTTTTTAACGTTTTTTCTCATAGGATACATGAGGCTCATCTCAAACATTGTTAGTTTGTGATTTTTTATTTTCGTTGCAGTTCTTTCCTCCCATGAAAAACACCTTTTTTGAATCGGTTTGGAAACTAAAAGTACTCTTAAAAACCAACAATTATATCAGAAAACAAAAAATACAAAATAGCAACTTTTGAGATAGGCGCTGAGTATTATGTGCCAGAATATAGCTTAAATTAAAACTTGTTTATTTTTTATCTACCTGTTGAATTGTGCTAATTACGGATGTTAGATCAGGGGAAATTCCAAGATTGAGCCCCCCCCGAAGCGAAATTCTGGCTACGGGCCTGTGTCTGGGAAACTTACGGCAAACTTTCTCATTCTTCTGTTGTTGGGAATAAAATTTATCTATAGTTTTTATTATCTGTCTGAATAAAATATTCTATACCAACTGTTAAATGTTCAAATGTTATGTTCCCTTTCAAAATGAGATCGTATTTGTTTCAATTCCAGTGTGTAAAAAAAATTAATCATTCCTCTAAGAGATTAAAGATACTTGCAATATATAACTACGAAGCAATTATATTATTCCAAAAATATATTGTTGCTTTGAATACGAATCTGTTTATCTAGACTGGTAGTATTAGAATCTGAGAATTATCGAGAGGGGAAAAAAGGTTTTTCTAAATTTGCAAGTTTGAATCGGGCATCGTTTGGTGACGGATAATATTTTGATGGGGTTAGTTTCGCTTTTGATTTCGTGGTTGAGGACGTTTTAATGTTAGGTATAGTATGTTTTCGATGGCGTGTTGAAGGATATGTCTGTGAGTTGACATTACGTATGCGTGCGGTAAAGCTGTTTATTTATTTATTGTACATTTTGTCATAACTATGATTGCTAGAAAACTTTTTTCTTGGAATTAATTTTACTAAAGCAGTGAGATTTCCAGTGCGATTTGTTAAAATTTAAAAAATACTTTAATCAATTTGGGAAAAAAATATGACTGTTGTCAATATGAAAGCGAAGACCGACGTTTTAAAAACTACTTGTTCATATAATTTTCATGATAAAATATTTTAATTAAAAAATTTTGCCTTAAACCTAATTGGGTTTTAAAGATTTTATTAAATTATTTTAAATAATGTAATTTATATTCCACAATGTTATTGGACGCTGTAAATGGATAAGTTAAAATACACAGTTGATCGTATCACCATTATTCGATAAATGGCATAAATGAAAAAGTGAAGTGTTTTAGAAAAAACGTAAAGCACTTTTAAATGAAAAAAAAAAAGGAACACACAGAGTAAACCATTTATTTTAGTATGATCAGTCTTATTTATTGAATATAAGTAAACAGTGGGACTATAATATGTAATTACTCTATTTTGGTCTTTTTTTTTTTATAGATATTGAAACATCTTCTTTTAATGTCAAATGGGGATATGTTTGTAACCGATGAATCATGTTGAAAATAGACGCTAATGTTAAAAAATGTACTATACAAGGGGTCTGATCATACTTTTTTTTACAAGATCCTGTTTCTGTGAAATTTTGGAAAAAAATTTATATATTATTTTATATAAATTTCAATCATAATTTTGGGGATTTTAAATGATCTTTATATTTGGGGTTTTGTTAGACGATCTATGCATTAAATATATATATATATATATATATATATATATATTTTCAATGTATATGTAAAAGTGACACGTCAGATTTTACTTTTAAATGTTTAAATTTATGAAAAGTTCAATTTGGAGATGGAAAAGATTCGTGTAAGGTCAATTTTTTATACAAAGAATTTTGAGAAGGGTCCTATTTGAAGGGTGAAATTTTTGTGAAAGATCCTGCTTGAAGATGAAAGATTTTGTGAAAGGTCCTTTGAAGGAAAAAAAAATGAGGGATCTTGTTTTGCGATGCAAAATTTCTAGTAGGGTCCTTTGAAGGGCCCAATTTCTCTCTAATTAGATCCTTGAATACTGTTTTCCGTAAATACTGATCCGGGAATACTGTGTTTTCTCATCTCCACTGCTGAAGTACGAAAACTTACTTTGAATTTATGTAAAGTTTAACTCTACATCTTAAATGTGAGCTTGACCCTTTTTCAGACATTAACATCTTAAAGAAAAAAAATGCAAAATATTACTCAAAAAGGAGAAAAATGTTCTTTACCTGTAAATATTTATCCAAAATCTATAAAAATGACCTAAATTTAAAAAAGGTGTCTCCTAAAAGTGCGAATTTAAACAAATTTTTAGCCTTTGGTAAAACGTTAAAAATTTATTAGGTTACTGTAACATGTTACCAAGCTAATGGTGTAATGATGGAACCTGTTAACAAAAAATAACTGTTTTTCCCATCTCTAGTAGTAACAGAAAAAAACGAGGAGATAAAAGCTTTATAACGATATGTTACATGAGATGGTGTGGAAGAAACAAAAAATATGCCCCCCATCCAGGGGGGGCAAGGTGAATCCCAAACGGACAGAAGGGCGACCCCGGCCCAAATGTATCTTTTGTTGAGGTTTCAAAATATGGATTTATAACAAAATAGAACGAGGATTAGACTTTTTTTAAATCGCAGTCATAATTTGAACGAACCTGTAAGTTAAGATTGGTGAGGAAGGGGGGGGGGGGAGTAGAACGGGCGAACATGAAAAAAAAAAATAGTGGCACTCTGAGAGTGCCATTAGAAGTGAAACCTTGAACAATTACGTGTGCATTTTTGAATCGTTAGGATATATAATTTTGAATCGCCTGGAAATACTTTTAAATGAATAAAAAAAGGTTCTATAATATTAAAGAACATATTAATGTCTATAAAAAAAAAAAAAAAAAAAAAACGCGCGATACTATATGTCTAGCTATTGTAGTTAACTCACTATAACTACTTTCTTACATTTTAAAACGCGATAAATACACCAACCAAATTTAGACCATACTATCGATACCTTAATCCTTATCCAAATAAATCATTTTGTATTAATGCCTGTTACAATATCTGTAGATTACTTTTTGAATTATTCAAATCGGACATTCCATTCAAAAGATATTACGAATTTAAAGATGACAATCTAAAGAAATAATAGCGCTGCTGAGTACTCGGTGGCCAATAAGCTTAGGGATTAGGTGTGCAATCAAACGATTGCAGGTTCGAACCCCAGTTTCGCTGATATGTATCAATGTTTTTTGTTTTTTTTTTAAGTTGGAAAAATTAAAATTTTAACACATTATGAGTGCGTAATGTGACCTGAAATGATGGGAGAAAATTTCTTTTGCTGGATTTGTAATGTATGAAGCATAAGCTTTCAATAGACATATTGTATCAAGAAAAAACCCCTCTGCCCCCCCCCCCCCAAAAAAAAAGGTCCTATAGGCGAGAAATGATTAGCTATACTGGAATTTTTCTCATCACTGTAACTCCTATAGAAGCAAAGTTATAGCCTTTTAAAGATTGAAATGAAGTGAAGAAATAAGCAAGATTAGGTGAGTAATCGACAGGGGGGGGGAAGAATCCACAGCTCTGGGGGTGCCATGTATCTTAAACTTTTAAGTTAAAAATGGTAGAAAATTAAATGAGCGAAATTTTAAGGTGTATATTGGGGGAGGGTGCAAGCCCCCCCTCCCCCCTCAAAAAATTTTTTGTTTCTTTTGAAGAAACAAAAAAATATGCCCCCCGGCGGGGCGCAGATAAACCCCAAACCGGCGGAAGGGCGACTTTTTATTTATCTTTTGTCAAGGATTTAAAATGTGGATCTAAAATAAAATAGACCGAAAATTGGACATGTTTAAAACTGTATGCATATTTCGAACGGCCCTGTAAGTTAAAACTGACGTGGAAGGGGGGATTAGAAGAGACGAGCGTGAAAAATAAAACATAATGAACTAATACTTCAAATAACTGGACTTCTAAACAAAAATATAACCATTTAACCTAGTGTCGAATTAATGAGTTGGCCTGCAGGGGATTATCCCCTCCCCCCAGAAGTTATGAGATTTTATGCTTTTTAATGCACAAATTGCGATTCCCCCTCTCTTACAGAGCTGTAAAACATGATGTCTTTCTCCGGAGTCGCAGAAAAATACCTGCATTCAACACTGATTTAGCCTAGAAAGAAAAAAAAATCGAAATCGAATCTAAAGATCGAAATCGAATCTAAAGATCGACATCGAATCTAAGATCGACATCGAATCTAAAGATCGAAATCGAATCTAAACATCGACATCGAATCTAAGATCGACATCGAATCATAGATCGACATCGAATCTAAAGATCGAAATCGAATCTAAAGATCGACATCGAATCTGAAGATCGATCTTACGGGCAGAATCGATTTTACATTTTTACTTTCTTTTGTAACTTTACAAGAAGAGAGTATTAGATTCGTAAAAAATTTTGACTTCCCGTTTTTGATGGATTTATATATTTTAGAAGGTCTTTAACACGATTTCATGGTTTTTAAGAAATATCTGTCTGTGTGTGTGTGTGTCACTCTGTGCGTCTGTATACGACAAAAATTTCTGACCGTTCTATCTGAAGAACAAATGCACGGAATTCCACAAAATTTTAGATTTAGTTTGACCTTGATATAAACTGAATCTAATTAATTTTTGGTGCATATAGCCTAACAGGTGGCGCTGCTATGCTGCATTTTTTGCGATTTTCGCAACAGCTATATCTGATAAACGAATGAACGGATTTTCATCACATTTTAGATCCAGTTAGTCCTTGACATGAATTGATGTTTTTTGCATTTTGATGTATATAGCTTCTCAGATGGCGCTGCTATACTGAATTTTTCACAATTTCCACTCAGCGCCATGTGAAAAGGTGGGGGGGGGGGGGCGAAAGGAAGCGGTCGTTCCGAGCACGGAAATTTAGGGGGCGCCAAATTTTTACTACTAACATCACTTCTAGCCTATCACAAGAAAAAGTTAATAGGAGGGGGGGGGGGCTAAATTGGAACTTTGAACCGGGCGCAGTTCTCTTTTCGCACGCCCCTGTTTCCATTTTAGCTTTATCTCAAGAACTAATGCACGGACTTTCATAAAAATTTAGATTCAATTAGTCCTTGATATTATTTGATGCTAATTACATTTTGGTGGAAATCGCTTAAGAGATGGCGCTGCTATACTGCATTATTCATGATTAACGCAATAGCGCTATCTCAAGAACGAATTTTCATCAAAATTCAGATTCAGTAAATCTCTGACATAGATTAGTGTTATTTAGTTCTTGGTGTAAATTGCCCAACAGGTGACGCTGATATGCTGCATTTTTTATGATTTCGCAATAGCTGTATCTCGAGCTTTCATGGATTTTCATCAAAATTCAGATTCAGCTGGTACTTAATAAAAATTGATCCTGATTAATTTTTGGTGTACATCACTAAAAAAAACCCGCTATTTTGCAAGGGGGGGGGCGGGTTCTGAGGTTTCTTTAATTCTTCTATCTTAGAAACTAATACACTGAAATTCTGGAATTGGCACATCCGTCTATTTTATCTTCGACTTTTGAAGGAAAATGAAAACTATATTACCTTCAGAGAAATCGATTAAAAATTTTAAAGTATCGATTAAATCGAGTTGGCCGTAGTATCGATTAAATCGATTTAAAAAATCGAAATCGCCCATCACCGGTCGCAGACATTTAGCCGACAACCAAATCACCGACAAGACAATTAGCATACAGAAAGTAGTCGACAGGACGTTTAGCCGACAAGTACATTTAGCAGACACGTACATTTAGCCGACAGGACATTTGGCCGAAACGTACATTTAGCCGACAGGACATTTGGCCGAAACGTACATTTAGCCGACAGGACATTTGGCCGAAACGTACGTTTAGCCGACAGGACATTTGGCCGAAACGTACCTTTAGCCGACGGGACATTTAGCCGACAAGACGATTAGCCGACAAGACATTTAGCCGACAAGACGATTAGCCGACAGGTCAATTAGCCGACAAGACGATTAGCCGACAGGACATTTAACCGACAGGTCAATGGGCCGACAAAACGATTAGCCGACAGGTCAATTTGCCGACAAGCCGATTAGCAGACAGGTCAATTAGCCGACAAGCCGATTAGACGATTTGTATTTGCAAAATTTTGTATGTACTTAGTAAGTAAGAATAGGACGAAGCCTATTTAACATCAGTAACCTCGATTATCCGGAACTATTTTTTTCGGACTCTCGAAAAAATTTTTTTTGAAAGATTTACACGTTTCAGATACTGGAGATTCCGAAAAACATATTTTTAGAAAAAAAAATTGCCATCCGTCTGTCTCTCTGTCTGTCTGTAAACGCTCTATCTCACGAACAAATGGAGATAGAGACTTAAAATTTTGTATGTACTTAGTAAGTAAGAATAGGACAAAGCCTATTTAATATCAGTAACCTCGATTATCCGGAACTATTTTTTTCGGACTCCCAAAAAAATGACGGATTTACACGTTTCAGTTACTGGAGATTCCGAAAAACATTTTTTTATAAAAAAAACAATTGCAAGTCCGTCTGTCTGTCTGTAAACGCTCAATCTCACGAACAAATGGAGATAGAAACTTAAAATTTTGTATGTACTAAGTAAATAAGAATAGGGCGAAGCCTATTTAATATCAGTAACCTCGATTATCCGGAACTATTTTTTTCGGACTCTCGAAAAAAAAAAGTTGTCAGATTTACACGTTTCAGATACTGTCCTCCCCCAAAGGGGAACTTTTAAAATTTTTATCCACAGCACACGTGCTGCATATCTTTAGAAAGGTCTCAAACTGCCTTTTCCTATTATGGATGTCTTGTGTGTCCCCCTCCGCTCTGTCCCCCAGGGGGGGCACATTTTTAATTTCTTTACAATACCAGTCGTGTGACACATCATTTGAAAGGTCTACAACTGCTTATTCATATTATGGATGTCTTGAGTGTCACCCCCTCCACTCTGCCCCCCAGGGGGGCACATTTTTAATTTCTCTACAACACCAGTCGTGTGACACATCATTTGAAAGGTCTGCAACTGCTTATTCATATTATGGATGTCTTGAGTGTCACCCCCTCCGCTCTGCCCCCCAGGGGGGCACATTTTTAATTTCTCTACAACACCAGTCGTGTGACACATCATTTGAAAGGTCTGCAACTGCTTATTCATATTAGGGATGTCTTGTGTGTTATCTCCCACTCTGCCCCCCCAGGGGGGGCACATTTTTAATTTCTTTACAACACTAGTCGTGTGACACATCATTTGAAAGGTCTGCAACTGCTTATTCATATTATGGATGTCTTGTGTGTCACCCCGCACTCTGCCCCCCAGGGGGGGGGGCGCATTTTTAATTTCTTTACAGCACCAGTCGTGTGACACACCATTTGAAAGGTCTGCAACTGCTTATTCATATTATGGATGTCTTGTGTGTCACCCCCCCCTCCGTGACCTGTGACCAAAATGCCACCCCTCAGTGACGTCACAATGTGACTGAAATGTGACCTTCTTAGAAAATTAAAAAATATATACAATAATTCTTCAAAAGATGTTATTTAATATAAAAAAATATTTTTCTGTCAATTGAAAAAGTTTTTGTGACGTCACTGTACCAAAAGGCCACCACTCAGTGAAGTCACATTGTGACTGAAATGTGACCTTCTTAGATAATTTTAAAAAAAATACAAAAATTCTTCAAAAGATGTTATTTAATGGAAAAAATATTTTTCTCTCAATTGAAAAAGTTTCTGTGACGTCACTGCAATGCCACTGCAAATAACGCCCTCATAGCATGCATGGTCACAGTGGTCACGTCACACCTGTGACCAAAATGCAACCACTTAGTGACGTCACATTGTGACTGAGTGGTGACCTTCTTAGAAAACTTCCAAAATCTGTTATTTATTGTAAAATTACACTTTTTTGACAATTAAAAAATATATTGTGACATCATTGCTATGTCACTGCATGTAATGCACGTCATGTCACATTTGTAACAAAAAAACACCATATTGTAAAGCTGCAGTGTAACAAAAATATCAACTTAAAAAATCTCAATAATCTTTAAAAATTTCAACATATAAAGAGAGAAATAATTTGAACTGTAATTTAAATAGGCCGTGTAAATGTATTTCGAGCTTGAATGAGATTGATAATCTTACAATTTTTTTTATTTAATATTTAGTAATTTATTTTTCGACATTTTGGAAAACGATTAAATTTTTTCCTGTAATAACAAAACTACAAAGAATCACTTACGCAAGGGCAATTATCCATTTTCCGTACCAAATATGCAAAACTTGTTTTTCTTGTCACAAATCTTGTAAAAACCGGGCTATGAAATGTCATTAAAATATGCAGTTATATATTACATAATGTTTTTATCATTTCAAAACATTTAAATAATTTTAAACATTAGTGTATGGATGTGTATCTAACATTTCAAATCTAATGAGTAATTTGTTATCCTTGACAGTGAAAATGTGTGCGTAAATATAGAAAAATATTTGTATTAAAAATGGATGTATTTACACATAATTATTAATTAGGATAGACTGAAAAAAGATTTTTAGACCGAAATCGAATCGAAAGACACAAATAAAAAGCTTTTATCCTCTATAACCCCCCCTTTTTTGTATTAAGAAGATACTATGTATGTTCACATGTGATACAAACTTTATTTTAAAACAAGTTTTTTTTTATTATTAGCGTTAAATCTATTATTTTAAATCTTTAAAAACTTAAACAAAATTTTATCTAATAAACTTTAATTTTGATTATTATTAACCATTATTTACAAAAAAAGAAAAAAAAATGATTTTACAATTCATTTTAACTTGAATTGTTTTGAAACTAATAAAAATAAAAAATAAAAATACATTAAATTTTTTTTCAAATAAGCCCTTGCAAGCTACTCTCGTAACCAGAGATGAAACAGCTCCGGTTAAGAAAAATAAAACCATATGAGAATGACGTAACAGAAATGTCACATGCGAGAAATATTTTTTTTATTTTTTTTTTATTTTTCGTTTGTTTATTTATTTGTTTATTTTGTTAAACATTTTTTTAACATGTAATTTTGATACTTTATTATTTTTTAACACCTTTTAAGAAATTTTACCGAAATAAACAACCTACACTTCTGTTTACTATCACAACAACAGCTGACTAGCGCAAGGCACACTGGGAAAATAAAATATCGCTGATGTTGACAAACCCTGGTAACGAGAGTGCCTTGCACGATAGTTAGGACTCTCGCTAGAGTCTATAGTCTGCAAGCGAAAGAATAAATAAACGTAAACAAAAATATTTTAAATTGATGATAGAAGACGCGAGAAGTTAGTTGACTGGAATTTATGGCAGATGTGACTTGTGAGCAGATGCGTATTGACACGGATTTACAATTTAAACAAGAATGTCCACTACAACTCTTCGAAGCGGCAAAACATAAATCCGAGAAAATTAAGGGGGCTTTGACTGTTAAAATGATTTTGTCTTTGCCACTTTAATTATTATCGGATTTAGTTTGTGCGGCAAAAAGAATAACTAGACGAATGAATTCGATGGAGAAAAGGTATGGAAAAATATTATTTTTCATGGTTGCATTTATTATCATTATTATTCTGAGAAGGATTTTAATTACCTTCTCAAAAACATGCTATAAAACATTAATGCTTTATTAACTTAATAAAGTCTAATGCATCCATTATTTATTTTGTTAACATAAAAAACTTGATTATTAATAATTTGGATTAGGTTGTCAAAGGTAGTGATTTTAATTGCATTTTAATCTGCGTTGTTTCCCTTTTTAAAATAATTGGTTAAAATGTTTCCATAAACATAAAATCATATGAAAATATATTATAATAAATTGTTAATATAATTATTAAACATTTAAAGATAATTATATTTTGTAATAAAGAAGCTTTTTTATAGAATAAAATTATTAACAAACATCCTTTTTTAATTTTTGTATTAGTAATCTTCGGAAACATTGCATAATGTTATTTTTAAAAATGCATCCGCTCAGAAGAGGAATTTATAAGAGAACGAGAAGAACTATTAAAAGAAATCGTAGATGTTTGATATTTAAAAAAAAAAAAAAAAAAAAAAAAAAAAAAACCAATAACGTTAATGACTGTTTAATGCATTTTTTAACCTGTGAAATGTTATAAAATTTTTTAATAGAAAGTCATAGTGGGTGAAAACGTTTCAGTTGTAAATATTCTTATTGGAATGTTTTCAGAGAGAATTTGGAAGTTAAGACAATCAATAAGAATTTAAACATGATTGTATTTAAAACAAATAACGCAAATACTTGAACGGTATGAAGCTAAAAAGTAATAACTGTATTTTATTATTAATTTTTCATTCCAGACACTTTTATTATTTCCTTTAATGAATCATTTTACAGAGGTAAATTTCAAAATATCCATTATATGTAGTATTAGTATACATCGTGATTAAAGTGGGTATTATAAATGCTCTCTAATATTATAAATAAAATATTAATAACTATAATTAACGTATTTGTTGATCTATTTTATGTTTATCGTCGGAATTTTTATTAGGCAGATGTGTCTATGATGGACAGCCTTCCAGTTATGGATATCCCCTTAATGTTTTTTTTTGTTTATTAATATACTAATAAATATTTAGCTTTAATTTTTTTATAATTCCTCTTTGCATATTTTAATAATATTTTAATATTCATAGAAGACAGTATGTGAAGACAGTTCGCGAATATTTTTTGATTTGTGACAAATTTGTCACTAACTTTGTGACGGTGGCAGCATTGTCAATATTGTGAAGTCCCACTGAGACACAATTATACAGTTATGAATATTGTTGTGTAGTGTAAAATCACTTACATCTATAATTTTATTATACTTTGGCGATACATCTCAATTAAAACTTAGGAGCTACTATAAAAAGAATGTACCAAAAGAAAGTTACTGAATCAAAATGTAATGCTATGCAGACTTTAATCTTTGTTACATATTTTTTTCTGTTGCAATAAATGAGAATATTTAGGACAATTGAATATTCGATCTATTACAATTATTTCAAATTTAGCAATTTGTTTTTCTAATAAGCATTAAAATTAAAAAGAAAAAATCTTTTCCTTTAAGTTGCAACACTAGCCACAGAAAAAGACCCGGTTGATAATGTAAAGTATGTGGGAGCGTTCTTTTCAAATATCTCGCTCAAATTTTAATATTTTTACATGATTTTTTTTCATAGGATAGCTGAAGGCGATCCACAACCAGCATAGTTTTTAATTTTCAATTTTGGTTTTAGATTAAAAAAAAAAATATTTTAAATTTCAAAACCGGTTTAAACCGGTTCTGATATTGAAACAATCATAATATAAAAAATATATAAGCAAAATTGAAAAAGTAAAAAATAGGCCGGTTGTAGATCGTCCTCAGCTATCCTATGTCAAAAATCATGCAAAAATATTAAAATTTGAGCGAGAAATTTGAAAAGAACGCTCCCACAGATTTTACATTATCATCCGGGTCTTTTTTGTGACTAGTGACCTTAAAGGAAGTGTTTTTATGATAATTTTAAGGCTTATTAGAAAAACAAGTTGCTAAATTTCAAATAATTGTGATAGATCGAATATTCAATTGTCTTAAATATTCTCATTTATTGCAACAGAAAAAAAAATGTATCAAAGATTAAAGTCTGCACGGCATTACATTTTGATTCAGTGACTTTGTTTTGGTACATTCTTTTTATAGCAGCTCCCAAGTTTTAATTGAGATGTATCGCCAAAGTATAATAAAATTATAGATGTAAGGGATTTTACTCTGTATAACATTGTTCATAACTGTATAATTGTGTCCCAGTGTAACTTCACAACATTGACAATGCTGCCACCGTCACAAAGTTAGTGACAAATTTGTTACAAATCAAAAAATAATCGCAAACTGTCTTCACAACCTTGTCACTATCGTCACAGAATAGTCACAGTTTTAATGACAATTTTGTCACAAATGACACATTTTTCACATATTGGTCACATCGTGACGTCACAAAGGGGTCACAATGTGACGTCACAAAAGAGCTCTAAAACGGCCATAACGACTTCACATTTTAGTCACAGTGACTTCACATCGACGTCACGTGACGTCACATCGACGGTCACAAAGTCACAATGTGACTTCACAACGACGTCACCATGACGTCACCATGTCTTACGGGAAGTCATCCAAGTAACGAATTAAAAATTAAAATCTAAGGTTGTAATTAAAAGCCCACAATAGTCACAGAAAAAGTACGCAAAAAGACCCGGATGATTATGTAAAGTCTATGGGAGCGTTCTTTTCTAATATCTCGCTCAAATTTTAATATTTTTACATGATTTTTTTGCATAGGCTAGCTTAGGACGATCTACAACCGGGCTAGTTTTTACTTTTTCAATTTTGGTTTCAGATTTTTAAAAAAAATATTTTAACTTTCAAAACCGGTTTAAACCGGTTCTGAAATTGAAACTATCATAATAAAAAAAATATATGAGCAAAATCGAAAAAGTAAAAATTAGCCCGGTTGTAGATCGTCCTAAGCTAGGACGAGCGGAGGGGGACACACAAGACATCCATAATAGGAAAAGGCAGTTTCAGACCTTTCTAAAGATAGGCAACACGAGTGCTGTGGATAAAAATTTAAAAAGTTCCCCTTTGGGGGAGGAGAGTATCTGAAACGTGTAAATCCGACAACTTTTTTTTTTCGAGAGTCCAAAAAAAATAGTTCCGGATAATCAAGGTTACTGATATTAAATAGGCTTCGTCCTATTCTTACTTACTAAGTACATACAAAATTTTAAGTCTCTATCTCCATTTGTTCGTGAGATAAGCGTTTAAAGACAGACAGACAGGCGGACGGCAATTTTTTTCTGAAAACTACGGGGGCTCCGCCCCCATGTTCGCTACGCTCGCCAACCCCCCCGCGTGATTGCTTCGCGATTCCAATTTGTAGGTTACCCCTGCTTGCTGCGCTTGCCAATACCCCATGGAATCGCTTCGCGACGCATAAACGGAAATCTTACACATCAGCAGCATTCCAGGAGTCATTCCTTTTAAGGCTAGTTTTTTTTTTTTTTTTTTTTTTTTTTTTTTTTTTAACTATAGAAGGATGTGTTTTTCGGAATCTCCAGTATCTGAAACGTGCAAATCCGACAACTTTTCTTTTTCGAGAGTCCGAAAAAAATAGTTCCGGATAATCGAGGTTACTGTTATTAAATAGGCTTCGTCCTATTCTTACTTACTAAGTACATACAAAATTTTGCAAAAACAAATCGTCTAATCGGCTTGTTGGCTAATTGACCTGTCGGCCAATCGGCTTGTCGCAAATTGACTTGTCGGCTAATCGTTTTGTCGGCCCATTGACCTGTCGGCTAAATGTCCTGTCGGCTAATCGTCTTGTCGGCTATATGACCTGTCGGCTAATCGTCTTGTCGGCTATATGACCTGTCGGCTAATCGTCTTGTCGGTTAAATGTCCTGTCGGCTAATCGTCTTGTCGGCTAATTGACCTGTCGGTTAAATGTCCTGTCGGCTAATCGTCTTGTCGGCTAATTGACCTGTCGGCTAAATGTCCTGTCGGCTAAATGTACGTTTCGGCCAAATGTCCTGTAGGCTAAATGTACGTTTCGCCCAAATGTCCTGTCGGCTAAATGTACGTTTCGGCCAAATGTCTTGTCGGCTAAATGTACGTTTCGGCCAAATGTCCTGTCGGCTAAATGTACGTGTCTGCTAAATGTACTTGTCGGCTAAACGTCCTGTCGACTATTTTCTGTATGCTAAATGCCTTGTCGGTGATTTGGTTGTCGGCCAAATGACATAGACCCGCCCATCACTACTGTACTTGCTTTTTAAATAGAGCAAGTCATCCAAGTAACAAATTAATAATTAATATATAAGGTTGTAATTGAGCGACTGCGAAGAAATTTTTTATTTAAAATCAGCGAAAAATTCTTCATTTGAATTGACGAAAATTAAATTCATAAATTAAACATTCGAAAATATTTACAGGTCGTCTAAAAAAAGCCACTACTATCTGACGCTCAGCTGTCTGAATTACAAAACACCTGCTCTCATTCAGAAAGATTTCTGGAAATTCTGTTTCTTTGAAAGGAAATAAAATGAGATTTTATAAATGGATTTTTACGGATTTTTCAACTATTTACAGGAGTATGAAAATTATTTTTAGAATTTCTGAAAGAGGAATTTTTTCTGCATGTAGCTATCTAATTTTTGAGTTTTTAGGTCCAGAAGTATTTAAAATACAGCCCTTTATTAAAACGCCTAGTACATTCATCGCCATGGCAACCCTGTATTTACAGTAACCCTTTTCCTTTTCTTTGAATTTTTGAAGAAATATTCTGTGGTTTAAGAAAAATATATGCCCTTATTGAATTATGAATACTTTTCCTTCCTTCTAATTTAGGGATTTTAATTAATTTCTCAACTAATTATTAGAATTTTAAAATTCTGAGGGTCAGGTGCATTAGGAAAGGCCTTGGACAATCTTCCAAAAAAATTTGAACTTCGTACGTGCTCAGAGCCGTAACTATAAACTTGGGGGCCCCGGGGCAAAACCTCCGGGGAAACCTGTCCCTGAAAGAAGAGCCCAAGACTCAAATTTAAAAAATTTGCACTGAGAAGGGGATAAATTTAAAGAGTGAACTATGTTTGCCTCACAAAATGTTCAGAGGCCCTAGAGTGAGCCCTGTGATTCCACAGGAGGCCAAAGTGTCTTATATGGAATGTCAAAATATTAAAATATCTAAATGAATAAAGAATCCTAAAAATGAAGATCGGATTAAAAGGAAACAATTTATTAACAATTTATTATTACAAAAACTTCAACGGGCCCCAAGGGGCCAGGAATTTATTTTGCATGTAGTTGGGTATAAAAATATTTTTTGTAGTTATTTTAATGATGGAAAGACGCTATAACTATGTTAAATAAAATTGAAAGCCATTTGGTTCATGTTTACAGAAGCTGCAACAAGGGCCTCAAGAAAGCAATTGATAAACAAAATTAATGGTAGCTGAAGTCTGAGAAATTCTTTTGTCGTTCATGTAATAGGTAGAGGACATGAAAAGTTGTTAGAAAAAAAGCTAGTGAATTGGACCATTTTAAAAGGAGCTATAATATGGGGCCCTATAGGGACCAACTGACAGTTAAAACCAGGACCCTAATATGAAACCATGTTAAAATATTTTAGTACATAGCGCTTTAGATCTTTAATTAGTCAAAATTAAGCATATAGTAGGAACTATTCTTTGGAATAATATAATTTTTTAAATGCTCCAATTGATTGGGCAAATGTTTAAAAAGGGGCCCTAGGGTCCGAATAAAAACATCAGGTTTTCTGGATTGGTCCTCTGAAAGAAGAGTCCCAGGCAAATTTAAAATTTTGCACTAAGAAGATCAGAAATATAGGAAGAGAAATATGTTTATTTCACAAAATGTTGAGGGGCCCTGGGCTGGACCATATGATTCCACAGGGGAACACAGTGTCTTGTATAGAATGTCAAAACATTAAAATATCTAAATGAATAAAGAATCCTAAAAATGAAAATCAGATTAAAAGGAAGCAATTTATTGACAATTTATTATTACAAAAACTTCAAGGGGGCCTGTACCGGGCCCCAAAGGGCCAGGAAATTATTTCGCATGTAGTTGGGTATAAAAATATTTGTGTAATTATTAAAATAATGGGAAGACGCTAAAACTATGTTGAATAAAATTGAAAGCAATTTGGATCATTTTTAAAGAAGCTGCACCAAGGGCTCCAAGAAAGCGATTAATATTCATAAATAGTGGTAACTGAAGTCTAAAAATTTTTTTTTGTTGTTCATGTCGTAGTTGGAGGACCTAAAAAGTTGTTAAAAAAGGCTAGTGAATCCGACCATTTTTAAGGGAGCTATGATAGAGGCCCCATAGGGGCCAACTGACAAATACAATCAGGGCCCTAACATGAAAACATGTTAAAATATTTTAGTACATAACGCTTTAGACCTTTAATTAGTCAAAATTAAGCATAGAGTATAAATTATTTGCAAGAATAATATATTTTTTAAATGCACCAATTGTTTGAGTAAGCGTTAAAAAAGGGGCCCCAGGGCCCGAATAAAAATATCAGGGTGTTGGTCCTAACATAAGAGTCCAAGATTCAGCTTGAAAAATTTGCACTAAGAAAGTGAGAAATTTAGGGAATGAAAAATGTTAAGCGCACAAAAAGATCAAGAGGCCCTGGGTCGGCCCTATGATTATCTAGGAGGCCCCAGTGTCTTATATGGAATGTAAAAATTTGAAAATATCTAAATGGAACAGGTATCCCAAAAATGAAGATCGAAATTAATGGAAGCAATTTATTAACAATTTACTATCACAAAGACTAAAAGGGGGGGGGGCGAAAGGAAGCGGTCGTTCCGAGCACGGAAATTTAGGGGGCGCCAAATTTTTACTACTAACATCACTTCTAGCCTATCACAAGAAAAAGTTAATAGGAGGGGGGGGGGGCTAAATTGGAACTTTGAACCGGGCGCAGTTCTCTTTTCGCACGCCCCTGTTTCCATTTTAGCTTTATCTCAAGAACTAATGCACGGACTTTCATAAAAATTTAGATTCAATTAGTCCTTGATATTATTTGATGCTAATTACATTTTGGTGGAAATCGCTTAAGAGATGGCGCTGCTATACTGCATTATTCATGATTAACGCAATAGCGCTATCTCAAGAACGAATTTTCATCAAAATTCAGATTCAGTAAATCTCTGACATAGATTAGTGTTATTTAGTTCTTGGTGTAAATTGCCCAACAGGTGACGCTGATATGCTGCATTTTTTATGATTTCGCAATAGCTGTATCTCGAGCTTTCATGGATTTTCATCAAAATTCAGATTCAGCTGGTACTTAATAAAAATTGATCCTGATTAATTTTTGGTGTACATCACTAAAAAAAACCCGCTATTTTGCAAGGGGGGGGGCGGGTTCTGAGGTTTCTTTAATTCTTCTATCTTAGAAACTAATACACTGAAATTCTGGAATTGGCACATCCGTCTATTTTATCTTCGACTTTTGAAGGAAAATGAAAACTATATTACCTTCAGAGAAATCGATTAAAAATTTTAAAGTATCGATTAAATCGAGTTGGCCGTAGTATCGATTAAATCAATTTAAAAAATCGAAATCGCCCATCACTACTGTACTTGCTTTTTAAATAGAGCAAGTCATCCAAGTAACAAATTAATAATTAATATATAAGGTTGTAATTGAGCGACTGCGAAGAAATTTTTTATTTAAAATCAGCGAAAAATTCTTCATTTGAATTGACGAAAATTAAATTCATAAATTAAACATTCGAAAATATTTACAGGTCGTCTAAAAAAAGCCACTACTATCTGACGCTCAGCTGTCTGAATTACAAAACACCTGCTCTCATTCAGAAAGATTTCTGGAAATTCTGTTTCTTTGAAAGGAAATAAAATGAGATTTTATAAATGGATTTTTACGGATTTTTCAACTATTTACAGGAGTATGAAAATTATTTTTAGAATTTCTGAAAGATGATTTTTTTCTGCATGTAGCTATCTAATTTTTGAGTTTTTAGGTCCAGAAGTATTTAAAATACAGCCCTTTATTAAAACGCCTAGTACATTCATCGCCATGGCAACCCTGTATTTACAGTAACCCTTTTCCTTTTCTTTGAATTTTTGAAGAAATATTCTGTGGTTTAAGAAAAATATATGCCCTTATTGAATTATGAATACTTTTCCTTCCTTCTAATTTAGGGATTTTAATTAATTTCTCAACTAATTATTAGAATTTTAAAATTCTGAGGGTCAGGTGCATTAGGAAAGGCCTTGGACAATCTTCCAAAAAAATTTGAACTTCGTACGTGCTCAGAGCCGTAACTATAAACTTGGGGGCCCCGGGGCAAAACCTCCGGGGGCCCCCAGGGAGGGCAAATTGAAACTTTGCCCCGGGCGTAGTTTCTTTTCTCGCACACCGTTGTTAAAATGTACATAGTATGATAAGCCCAAAAATGACTAAAAAATGTAGAATTGGACAATTCTACTCGGCAGGCACTTGGCGGTGACGCCATTTTTGCCGATCCCACTGAAGTTAGCATAGGGAAGAAAATACGGACTTCTGATTGTTTGAATACTTTAAAGAGCATTTTACTTAAGTTCATACTTAATCATGCGTTTCTGTTTAAAAACCTTTTGAAAGATGGATTGTTATAATTTTTTTTTCGATTTTATGTATTTATTAATAGACTAGTTGGCGCATCCGGCATTGCCCGGGACACGTTATGATAACCTTAAGCAAACAATTAACACTTTAGATCTACAATTAGTCAAAATTAAGCATAGGATATGAATTATTCGTTAAATAATATTTTAAAGAAATGCATAAAAAATGAGTAAATGCTTTAAAAAAGGCCTTTGGACCTCAATAAAAACATCAGGGTGTAGGTCCTGAAATAAGAGTCCAAAATTCAACTTTAAATTTATGCATTGAGAAGGTTTGATAATAAGTGGGTGAAATATGCACGGAGAACAAAAATTTCAAGGTGCCTGAGCCGAGACCATACGGAGTCTCAGGCTTTTAAATGGAATGTAAGAACATGGGAATAACTAAGTGAAAAAATAGTTCCAAAAATGAAGATTGGATTAAGAGAGGGCAGTTTAATAGCAATTTATGGTACAAAATCTTCAAGGGGCCAGGAACTTATTTCGCATGTAGTTGGGTATAAAATATTTTTTGTAGTTATTAAAGTAATGGAAGGACGCTAAAGCAATGTGAAAGAAAATTGCAAGCAATCCGGATCATTTTTAAAGAAATTGCACCAACGGCCCCAAGAACGTGATTAATATTCAAAATTGGTGGTAGCTAGACTATGGCGGTTTCTTAGTAGCTGATGGATTTAAGAAGTTGTTTTAAAAAAGGAGTTAATTGAACCATTTTAAAGGGATTTATAATAAGGGCCCAAAAAGGACAACTGACAGTTAAAAAGAGGGCCCTAACAGGAAAACATGTTAAAATATCTTAGTTACTTAGCTCTTTAGATCTACAATTAGTCAAAATTAATCATAGGGTATGAATTATTCATTTTAATAATATTTTATCGACATGCACAAATTGATTCGGAAAATGTTTAAAAAAAAAGTCCTAGCCGCGGATGAAAATATGAGAATCTTGTCCCTGAAAGAAGAGCCCAAGACTCAAATTTAAAAAATTTGCACTGAGAAGGGGATAAATTTAAAGAGTGAACTATGTTTGCCTCACAAAATGTTCAGGGGCCCTAGAGTGAGCCCTGTGATTCCACAGGAGGCCAAAGTGTCTTATATGGAATGTCAAAATATTAAAATATCTAAATGAATAAAGAATCCTAAAAATGAAGATCGGATTAAAAGGAAACAATTTATTAACAATTTATTATTACAAAAACTTCAACGGGCCCCAAGGGGCCAGGAATTTATTTTGCATGTAGTTGGGTATAAAAATATTTTTTGTAGTTATTTTAATGATGGAAAGACGCTATAACTATGTTAAATAAAATTGAAAGCCATTTGGTTCATGTTTACAGAAGCTGCAACAAGGGCCTCAAGAAAGCAATTGATAAACAAAATTAATGGTAGCTGAAGTCTGAGAAATTCTTTTGTCGTTCATGTAATAGGTAGAGGACATGAAAAGTTGTTAGAAAAAAAGCTAGTGAATTGGACCATTTTAAAAGGAGCTATAATATGGGGCCCTATAGGGACCAACTGACAGTTAAAACCAGGACCCTAATATGAAACCATGTTAAAATATTTTAGTACATAGCGCTTTAGATCTTTAATTAGTCAAAATTAAGCATATAGTAGGAACTATTCTTTGGAATAATATAATTTTTTAAATGCTCCAATTGATTGGGCAAATGTTTAAAAAGGGGCCCTAGGGTCCGAATAAAAACATCAGGTTTTCTGGATTGGTCCTCTGAAAGAAGAGTCCCAGGCAAATTTAAAATTTTGCACTAAGAAGATCAGAAATATAGGAAGAGAAATATGTTTATTTCACAAAATGTTGAGGGGCCCTGGGCTGGACCATATGATTCCACAGGGGAACACAGTGTCTTGTATAGAATGTCAAAACATTAAAATATCTAAATGAATAAAGAATCCTAAAAATGAAAATCAGATTAAAAGGAAGCAATTTATTGACAATTTATTATTACAAAAACTTCAAGGGGGCCTGTACCGGGCCCCAAAGGGCCAGGAAATTATTTCGCATGTAGTTGGGTATAAAAATATTTGTGTAATTATTAAAATAATGGGAAGACGCTAAAACTATGTTGAATAAAATTGAAAGCAATTTGGATCATTTTTAAAGAAGCTGCACCAAGGGCTCCAAGAAAGCGATTAATATTCATAAATAGTGGTAACTGAAGTCTAAAAATTTTTTTTTGTTGTTCATGTCGTAGTTGGAGGACCTAAAAAGTTGTTAAAAAAGGCTAGTGAATCCGACCATTTTTAAGGGAGCTATGATAGAGGCCCCATAGGGGCCAACTGACAAATACAATCAGGGCCCTAACATGAAAACATGTTAAAATATTTTAGTACATAACGCTTTAGACCTTTAATTAGTCAAAATTAAGCATAGAGTATAAATTATTTGCAAGAATAATATATTTTTTAAATGCACCAATTGTTTGAGTAAGCGTTAAAAAAGGGGCCCCAGGGCCCGAATAAAAATATCAGGGTGTTGGTCCTAACATAAGAGTCCAAGATTCAGCTTGAAAAATTTGCACTAAGAAAGTGAGAAATTTAGGGAATGAAAAATGTTAAGCGCACAAAAAGATCAAGAGGCCCTGGGTCGGCCCTATGATTATCTAGGAGGCCCCAGTGTCTTATATGGAATGTAAAAATTTGAAAATATCTAAATGGAACAGGTATCCCAAAAATGAAGATCGAAATTAATGGAAGCAATTTATTAACAATTTACTATCACAAAGACTAAAAGAGGCCCTAAAACGGACTCCAAGAGTCCAAGGTCATAACTGAAGAGTAAAAAGGCGAAAATATCTAAAAGGAGAAAGGTACCTCAAAACGGAAAAGATTAGATAAAAAGGAGTCAAGCTATTAACAATTTGGCGCATAAAAATTGTAAAGGGCCCAGGGCCCTGTCCCTCAAAATATTAAAAGTCTGAGCCTCAGGTGCATCAGGACCTGTCTTGGACTATCTTCACCTAAAATTTCAGACTTCTATGTGCGGTAGATTTTGCTAACCATCGCAGTCACACACTCACATACATATACGCAGACATACACAAACAGAGCGTTTTGTTAACTTATTAGTACAGATAAGAAGAAAGATTTTCTAGAATTTTTTAGATGCTTTTTATATTATTCAGTCGATTAGAAGTCCACATTTTCTTCCTTATACTAGCTTCGGTGGGATCAGCAAACATGCTGGCGCGACATGACACATTCGACTCGACATTTTGCTGTCTGCTGTAGAACTCCTTTTGCATGCGAAGCGTAAGGAGTGTATTGACAGACAAGCAAAAACAGCTATTCTAGCACTTTGATTTTTCTTATTACTAACTTTTAGGTATGTGCTGGACATTTTATATAGGAACTTAGACTAGAAACTAAAATCAATAGTTTTTTTAAACATCAGTTTGGGGCCCCTCAGGCTTGGGGGCCCCGGGGCAGTGCCCCGGCTGCCCCGGCGGTAGTTACGGCACTGTACGTGCTATAGTTTTCTCTAACTATCGCAGACACATACGCACACACACAGAGCGTTTTGTTATTTTATTAATATAGATTGTTATTTTATTAATATAGATACCCGCGCATACCCTCCACTACACCCCTGCCCCTGCTGCTTTGCGCAACGGATAATCACGAAATCTACTCTCTTAAAACTTCAGCCTCAAAATTACTCAAGTTGAGCCGAAATCCACTCATCTCACGTTTTGAAAGTTAGCTTATCGTAAAGAGTTGAAACAACTCGAGTGAACGAGTTGATTTTAGGCAATTTTAATCAAAATGAGCAATTTAAATCAAGATGAGCAGAACGTTTAAAAATCAACTCATTGACGATCCGATAAATTAGAGCTTTTTCCAGAGAAGGCAAATCCACTCTTTCATTTTAAGAGAATACCTTGATCGAAAATGATGATGTTTCATAGAAAATAATATGTTATTATAAAACTACTTGAAATGATTTTGGCTATATTATACAGAATGATTATTTTTGTATTAACCCTGGATTATTTCTGGTGCATATAATTGATACTTTGTTTGAGCATAATATACTATGAGCATGCGGCACAAATCTAGAATTTTATAAATTATCAAAACATTGTTTTCTGCTTTTGATAAATCAGACGAATTAGAAGACGCCACAAAGAAAAACTTCTGAAGAAGGTCAATATACAAAAATGCATTTCATGAAAAGTATGCCTAAATTTTTTTTGCAAGATCATCTTTTATGAATACCTAACAAAATAAATGAAAATAAAAAAATAAAGCCTTAACTTTCCAGCCTGTGATCTGTCAACCTTATTTATCGCATATTTACACCTTGAAAAAATAAATAAATAAATAAATAAAAGAAAGTAAAAAAAAAATAAATAAAATTAAAAAAAATAAAAATAAATAAATAATATAATAAATAAATAAATAAATAAAATTATATTTTTTAGGTTAATTTACTGGATTTTTTTTCCGAAACTGTTACTCCTAAAAACTCTATGATACACGTAATCTCCACAACTGCAAATAAAATGTAGCAGGAAAACATAATTTACTGGGTTATAAAATTCAACATAAGTTGGTCTAGCGTCCTGCACTGGGTATGTTACCCGAGGAATTGTTTAGTCGACCTGAACTGAACCTAAAACACGTCAACACGAGCTTGATACCTGATTTGATACCCAGAAGGAAAGAAAAATACCCCCCTCCCTTTAAAACAATTAAAGTATATCATTTAGCAATTTAACTTCTCATATCAATTTTATCGGTACTACTCTGTTATCCCACCGACGGATTCCGCCAAATTATACAAATCGCCAAAATAACAGCCAAATTATACATATTGACGTAATTTTTATTTTAAATAATAAAAAAAGAAATAATTAGTAGAATATTGATAAAAATACAAATAAAAAGTCGAAATAAAAATCACTTAATGACGTTTTAAAAACGTGTATCGTATTTAGTGTCATTGAATGTGACATTCACGATCATCCATTATTGGCATTTAATCTTATAATTTGGCGATAGTATTTTGGTTGACGGGAAAACAGAGTAGTACCATTTTATCTTTTATGTTGAATCATATGTATACACACATTTACAAATGCATTGGGTTATATTCAATACGATTTTCTACAGGAAAATATTATTGGTACTTTTGACCTCGACCCACAAGAGACAATATATAATGCGAATAAAACTCGAACCCGAACCGCAACGAAAAAAGTTAGCACAAAAGTTAGCGATCTGATGCATTACTTTAAATTGGTCTCCAGACATGACAATATCAGTATATATATACACACAAGATATAAATAAAACTTTTTAGAGTGAAAGCTTACTTTGCAATTGTTTGAGCCACGGTCATTTACGACGGGTGAAACCAATTTTGGCTGTCGTTTCCATGTCCTGAAAGATCCCATTACTGACAAGAATTGGCCTGAAATAATAAAAAAGAAATATACGTCGATTATCTCCAAAACTATTGAACAAATTTCAGAGAAATTAGGTATGTACATATGAGGTTATAATACAAAATAATAATGATAATAGCAATTCAACTTTTATGATGCACGCACATGATCGTGAGTAAGACTTTTCAGTGTCAGAGGATAAAAACAGAGATTACAATATCAAACCAAAAAATGGCTTAATAGGGGTTACGACCCCCTCTAACAGTTATACAGCTCTTACAACGTCAATTCATATAGGAAATCAGGCAGTTTATGAGTTCAAATGGCAGCTTGTCTCATCTCCAGCAACGCTGTTTTCAGACCATGAGTGGTTTCGGGAGGTGGAAAGCAAGTTCAAGTTCTCCTCCCGAGGACATCCAGGTATGCCCTTTAAAGTTTAGATCTGAAGATCTGGTTGGCCAATCTATCAAACTAATATCCTTATTTTTCAGAAATTCTTTGATCAGATGAACTATATTAGGTTGCTCGTTGTAGTTCATTAAAATGTATTCTTGACCAATTGTACTCCTGAAAAGACAAACATAATAGACAAAGATATCATCCCTACATCAAGTACCACTCACAGCACCTTCGCCAATCGCAGGGAGAATTGTATGATCATCCAAAGTGTTTCCTGCTCAGGCCATCAAACCTCCGCTGCCATAGTGGTTTCTTTCTGGGATATCTGGAGGCAAGTAGAGGATCGCTGGTTTCTCCAGATAAAAATACATCAAGAATAAGTGTTTAAGCTGAACAGACACGCACCAGTGAACTGAATGGTCCCCCATTGACCACTGATCAAGGTCGATGACAACTGCACCAAGGCTAAACGAGTTCTTTGTTTGTTTGTTTGTATTTATGTCGGCCAATTATCTACACTGTGGGATATAGGCCCAAAGGGGTGGGATGCCCTCCGTGGGGGTCTTTCTGAGGGAACCTAATCCGTATTTACGCAAGGAAATCCAAGGTTCGAAGAAAACCACGGAAAACTTCGAAGGGTTAGGTCTACGGTCGCGATTGGGTTCGAACCCAGCACCTACCGTCTACCAGTTTGGAGGTCAGAACTTCGCGGCCATTGGTAGGGCCTAAACGAGTTCTTCTGTGTGCAGAAGTTAGCAGGGCCCAAGTGGCAGGTCTTATTCCAAATAGCACTCTGTCATGTTTCATGTAGTCTTATTCCAAATAGCACTCTGTCATGTTTCATGTAGTCTTCGTCAAACAATAGCCCTTGATACTCGACTTCCTGTGTCCGCATAAATGCTACGAGGTAACTTAGAAGTAGCTGAACTTCTGTTACCCCTCACTGTAATGCACAAATAGCGATCATCATTGTCCATCGTGGTCTTGAACGACTTTACACAGATTTTCTTCTTATGAATCCAGTATTCTTAAACTGTTTGTACTAGTTGCACAAGACGCTGGGCATTACATTAAAGTCTCTAAGAGTCTGTACCTGAGCCTACACTGTTTCCAGTCCCTCCGCGATTCGCCCCTTCATTCTATCATCCAAAGGCCGAAAGTTACTCATTTCTGCTGTTCGCTTTTAAATTTCTCTGAATGTTGAGAAAAATGTATATATTTGGAGATGTGTGTGAGCGAACAAAAACGCGAAACTTGCCACGTTCGCTTTTAAAGAAAGTTCCTTCTCCCTATCTATACAGATCACGCATGTGTATACTTACGCAAGGGACGCTAAAGAGCTACATCTTTGTTTCGAACTAATAATTTTACGTTTTGTTTAGTATTTTGCATGAAATTTTTCAAAATATGCATATTCTCTTAATTTTGAATACGAGTGTGTTTATACAAATAAAATATTTTATCACAATTTTAATAGGAATTCAAGATAAATGTAAACATTTTCCTTATTAGTAACTTATAAAGTAGGGATGTCTAGCAGTCAATTGTAATACCGTATTTACTCATGTAGTGGGTGCACGCGTGTATAAGGCGCACCCGTACTTTACAAGTAAAAATAGCGATTTCTTAAATCTCTTATATAACGCGCACCATAAATTTGATATGCTAATGAAGAATGACCAAATTAATTTCAGTAAAAAAAAAAAAAAAAAAGTTGAAACAAACATTACACCAGACCAAAACAAGACGAAAATGCATTTTTAGACTTTGGGTTGTAAGAGAATGACTGGAAATAGGAATGAGCGACGGTAAAGAGAATTGCTAATTAGCGTTTAGATAACGTCACTAGCTCTGTTGTATAAAAAACTGCAAGGAGTGAAATAAATATGTAGTAATACTTCAATTAAGTAACATTTTCCGAGTTTTAATATCTTCTTTGAATAATTTCTTCTTTCATATGTATATAGCTCGACTGCATCCAACAGTAAAAAATTATTCCGTGTATAAGGCGCACCTAGGAGTTTTGTCCTAATTTTTTGGAAAAAAAGTGCGCCTTATACATGAGTAAATACGGTAAATTCACTGTATCAAATGCAGCAAAAGTTGGTGCAAAAACTATTTAAACCATGTGACTTATAATTAGATAAAAAGAATATTGCCCAGTTAAACTGAAGGCATTGAGCTCACAGGCTACGCATACTAATTGTACATTACAGCCTTGTATTTTCGTTAATTCCGTTCGAAAAAAAAATTAAGAAGGGGAAACATCTCTCCCCTTTCTCCTTTTTTATACTTAATCATTGAACTTCCTAAACTATCAAGTACATGCTTTATGATATTAAAAAATCTATATCCAAAATTCAGAACAAATCGAATAATTCTTAATAAAAACCCATTTAGCATTTATATAATTTAAGAGGAGTTATTCCCCTCTTTTATACTTAACCATTAAACTTCCAAAACTATTCAGAGATTTGAACGAAATCTGACAATTCTGATTGAAAAATCCATTTATGCAAGTTAAGGGGAGGGGCATTAGAACCCCCGTTCCCCCTGATTATACTTATTCAATGAACACTTAATAACAGACACGCACTCGCCTCATCAGAATGATCCTATATCTAAATTTCGAACGAAAACTGTTAATTCTGCATGAAAATCCCGTTTATATCAATTAAGGGGAGGGGCATGAGCCTCCCGTTCCCCCTGTTTATACTTATTCAATGAACACCTAATAACAGCCACGGTATCGCCTCATCAGAATGATCCTATATCTAAATTTTGAACGAAAACTGTTAATTTTGCATGAAAATCCCGTTTATATCAATTAAGGGGAGGGGCATGAGCACCCCGTTCCCCCTGTTTATACTTATTCAATGAACACCTAATAACAGTCACGGAATCGCCTCATCAGAATGATCCTATATCTAAATTTTGAACGAAAACTGTTAATTCTGCATGAAAATCTCGTTTATATCAATGAAGGGGAGGGGCATGAGCCCCCCGTTCCCCCTCTTATACATATCGAATGAACTCCAAAAACTAATCAGAGAAGCGCCTTATCAGGATATACCTATATACAAAATTTCAAGTGGATCCGATATTTTTATCATGAGCTATCGCGTTACGCACGAACGAACGTACGAACATACATACAGAACGGACGGGCACATAAGCTCTCAGGCTATGATAGCCTGTAAGCTAATAAAAAGAATATTGCCCAGTTAAACTGATGGCATTGAGCTCACAGGCTACTCATACTAATTGTACATTACAGCCTTGTATTTTTGTTAATTCCGTTCGAAAAAAAATTAGGAAGGAGAAACAGCTCTCCTCTTTCTCCTTTTTTATACTTAATCATTGAACCTCCTAAACTATCAAGAAATGCTTTATCATGTAAAAAATCTATATCCAAAATTCAGAGCAAATCGGATAATTCTTAATAAAAACCCATTTAGCATTTATATAATTTAAGAGGAGTTATTTCCCTCTTTTATACTTAACCATTAAACTTCCAAAACTATTCAGAGATTTGAACGAAATCTGACAATTCCGCTTGAAGAATCCGTTTATACAAGTTAAGGGGAGGGGCATTGGAACCCTCGTTCCCCCTGTTTATACTTATTCAATGAACCCCTAATAATAGCCACGGACTCGTCTCATCAGAATGATCCTATATCTAAATTTTAAACGAAAACTGTTAATTTTGCATGAAAATCCCGTTTATATCAATTAAGGGGAGGGGCATGAGCGCCCCGTTCCCCCTGTTTATACTTATTCAATGAACACCTAATAACAGCCACGGTATCGCCTCATCAGAATGATCCTAATATCTAAATTTTGAACGAAAACTGTTAATTCTGCATGAAAATCCCGTTTATATCAATTAAGGGGAGGGGCATGAGCCCCCCGTTCCCCCTGTTGATACTTATTCAATGAACACCTAATAACAGTCACGGAATCGCCTCATCAGAATGATCCTATATCTAAATTTTGAACGAAAACTGTTAATTCTGCATGAAAATCCCGTTTATATCAATTAAGGGGAGGGGCATGAGCCCCCCGTTCCCCCTCTTACACATATCGAATGAACTCCAAAAACTAATCAGGGAAGCGCCTTATCAGGATATACCTATATACAAAATTTCAAGTGGATCCGATATTTTTATCATGAATTATCGCGTTACGCACATACGAACGTACATACAGATCGGACGGGCACATAAGCTCTCAGGCTATGATAGCCTGTGAGCTAAAAACAAATCTTGAAGTTTTCGCCACCATACACCACGGGATGATTTTTGGCAGCAAAATAAGGACAGGAATAATAATAATAATAATAATAATAATAATAATAATAATAATAATAATAATAATAAATAGAAAAAGAAAAGGGACTTTTCATGATTGTCAACATTTTGTGGAAAGCATTATTTCTATACTGTGAAATTTTATTTTTGGTCCGACTGACCAAAGACTGACTAATGCAAGAGCATGCGGGGCATCTGCTCCGGGCTCCTAATTTTTTTAAGGGGAGGTGGGGGGGAGTCATGAGAATTATCAGGATTTTCGTTAACACGAGTCTATTAGCTAGAATTGATGAAAAGTTATAAAATTTATCTATTTTCAAACATTTAGGAAAGGAGTGTGATTTCCTTTTCCTTTTTCTTCTCGTATCTCCTCTTCCTACTTAAAAAAAGAGAGCTGTACCATTAGAAAACTAATGATTAAAATTTTATTATAACAACTTAGTATTGTTTGTTTTCAAAAGAAATTCTTGATTTACGCTTTCCTTGAAACGAGGCAAGTTAAAACCATTAATTAGGACCAATTCGGAGAATTTTCTTTTAGGGAGCATTGTTAAGCAAAGGAAAAGTTTGCAACAAATGCAACCAATACATCATTTTTTTACTATTATCCTACTAGTATTTTTTTAAAGTTATGATCATCTTTTGATGTTATCATCATTCATGCTGTATACAGATGTGAATAGTACATGGTACGAAATTTATTCATATATACAATCGATGTAAACTTCAGTACTATCCACTTCGACATTATTCGCAAACAATTTTCATGTATAGATAAAAGGGGAGCCTCCAGAATGATGCTCGCCCCAGGGTCATAATAGGGTCCTGCAAATGTCATAAAATATATTTTTTTAAAATCAAATCTATTTATGATAGTCTCTATCTTGGGTAATCTTTTTTTATGATTACTGATATTTTTTTTACAGAAACGTAAGATGTTTTTACGCAAGATTTTAAAAGATGGCTGATTTATTTATTTATTGGAATTACTAATCTTATTAATTTGAGCTAGCTGCCTTTGAGTATTTTGCAAACTAATTGGATTCGTTCAGCACCAATTTTTTTCTTTCTTTCTTTTTTCCTTTTTTTCCTTTTTTTTTTAGATTTATTTTATTGCGCTTAAGACTTACCATCAGCGGTTCTCGTGGTGTGGTCGGTAGATGGAATGTTGGTGTAGCTGCTTTTTCTGGCACTTTGATAAACCCATTTGGCTGGACCGTCAGGTTCGAATGACCAACCACTGCAAACACTTACTGAAAAATTGCATCTCGCAACAAAGTTTCCACAGTATTTTTCGTCGGAGCTGTCTAAGCAGTCGCTGTTATAGTCGCATCTCAGGTTTTCAGGGATGCATCTGCCGTCGCCGCACATAAACTCATTACCATCGCATGTCTTCGATCCCGGAACTAGTCTGGCTGGAGGAGGGCAGTTCTCGAACGAGATGTCATCTAAACTAACAGCACTGGTGTAATGGAGGGGACGAATTGCGTCAAATCTCACTTGGAAGTTTGATAGAGAACTTAGTAATGCTTTGGCATGAACCCACTTTTTCCTGTTGCTGAAAGCTGAAAAATATTTCAAAGTTATATTTAATTCAAACAAATACAAAAGCAGTTTTTAAAACATAATCTTTCATAAAAATTCAATGTTTATCGTGAAACTTACGAACAGGAATCGAAATGGAAAAATCTACGAACCGGAATGCTGTTTCAAAATTATTGTTGGCCAATTTTTTGGGAAAAATATAGATACATTTATTTCTATCCACATAAAAACGATTTAAAAGATACGTTCTAACAAAAAAAGTTAGAGAGAGTAAAATAAGTTCTTTATATAAAACTGTAACAGCGTATTTTAATAATTGCGCGAATCGAAACTGTATTTATCATAATTTCACGAATCGGAACAACATTTATCATAATTTCATGAACCGGAAAATCGTTCCGGTTTGTTCGGGCACATTTCGAACTCTGCTCATATCTAATTTCATAACTGAAATTCAGACGTTTTCTAATAAAATTATATGACAGTCTGGAGTAGGAAATGAAACCGAATATCTAAAAATCATCGTATTTTTTTTCCACGCATGATAGAAAATGCGGGCGAACTGAATTTATTAAAAAAAATAATAATAAATAAAAAAGATATATAACTTTTGCTTTGTTACTTTTTAAAGTTAAGGGAAACAAGGAAGTTTTAATAACTGCATGAACCTGAATGATATTTACTATCATTTCACGAACCGAAAAAATATGTCATAATTTCAAGAACCGAAAGAATATTTGTTACAATTTCATGAACCAGAATATCGTTCGGTTTGCTCTGCCACATTTCGAGCTCCACTCATGCCTAATTTCATAACTAGAATTCAAGATTTTTCCAAGAAAATTTCGTTATAATTTGACAAGGGAACTGAACTTAACTATTTAAAATTTACCGTTTTTTTACTCACCCGTGATAGAAAGTGCAAACAAGAAGAAAAAAGAAATAGTTCTATAACTTTTTAAGATAGGGAAACAGGGCTGATGGAAAAATGCCTTAAAATTAAGTTAAAATTTAAATTTAAAAACATTAAAATGTTGCATTGTCATGAGTTACATAATATTTATAATATTAGCATATTAGGAAATGAGTGAAAAATCGATTAAAAAATTCCATCTTAGATAATATTTTTTGAAAGATACACTGGAAAACAAAATAAAATAAAAATCCTATTAAATAAATAAAAAAATATATATGTATTGCTGACGACTGGCTTTTTCGCTAATCGTTGCCACAGATTAATCTCGGAAAATTAAACATTTGAAGTTATTCCAAAAATTAATAGCTCGAAAAGTATTTGTCAGAAAAGTGTTAGATAAACCGTTTAAAAAAGCCAAAAAATTGTATTTTTCTGGATATAACTTTCAAATCTAATGATTATGCGTTTTATCAACTATTGAATTAAAAAAAATATCAAATTTCCCAAAGGAGTACCATAGCGAAATCTTCTAAGTTATGCTTTTTAAATGAAGTGGGTTAAAGATTTTTGTTTAAAGTGAAGTAACACAATATGAATGATGTCAATGAGAGTACAATTTGGGGATTTGTTCCATCGCAAAGTTAACATGAAAGTACTCCATTTTCTGAATATTAATGAAATGAACATAATCTTTAATACTTTTTTTTTTTTTATCAGATTTGCATATTTAATTTATTTTGTAAAAATTGATTTAATAAAAAAAATTATCCATTTTCCCTCTTTTTTTTCTTTTAAACTTTTATTTTTTCTTAACATCGCATAATTTTAAATTTTACACCGTTCAATAGTGAGAGTATATTTTTTAAATGTAAAATGTCTGAACTGTATTTTAATTTATTAACATTTTATGTTTTTTTTTTCTTTTTTTTTTTTTTTACCGAATAGCTCGATTACAGAACAATTGTATATGAATATTTTTATCAATTATTTTAAATGTTAAGGAGAAACCTTTCTTATTCACTGTCCCAAGGACAGGCATTTATACTAGTATTTTCATTTAAACCCTCAGTAACATTTTCAATATTTAGTGCGAAAGCGTTGCAAAGTGGTCAAAGATATAACACCTTTCCCTACCCAAGTTTCTCAAACTAAATATCAGCGGAATGACAATATATTGATATGTAACTTACATTGATATGTAATAACTTTATGAGAGAATATGCGTACTTTCTTTTATCTTTACAAGAAGAAAGTATTGGATTCATGAAAATTTTCAACTTCCGGTTTTCGACGGATTTATACGTTTTAGAAGGTCCTGAACACGTTTTGACTATTTTTAGAAAATGTCTGTATGTGAGTCTGTCAATCTGTCTGTGAGTCTGTCAGTCTGAGTCTGTCAGTCTGTCTGTGAGTCTGTCTGTATGTGACAAAAAATTTCTGGGCGCTCTATCTCAAGAACTAATGCTCGAAATTTAATAAAATTTTATATTCAGTTAAACCTGATATAAATTAGTGCCTATTGGTTTTTGGTGAAAATTGGGCTGCAGGTGGCGCTGCTATACTACGTTTTTCATGATTTTCAAGATTGCTATATCTCAAGAACTAATGCACAGAATTTCACCAAACTTCAGATTCTGTGACCCCTTGATATACATAGATGTTGATTAAGTTTTGGTGTAAATTGACCAGCAGGTGGCGCTGCTATGCTACGTTTTTCATGATTTTCATGATAGCTATATCTCAAGAACTAATGCACAGAATTTCACCAAACTTCAGATTCCGCGATACCTTGAGGTACATAGCCGCTGATAAGGTTTTGGTGTGAACTGCCCTATAGGTGGCGCTGCTATGCTACATTTTGCACGATTTTTGCGATAGCTATATCTCAAGAACTAATGCAGAGAACTTCATCAAATTTTAGATTCTGTTACACTAGAATATGTAACATAATTAGACGCTGATTACATTTTGGTATTAACCTTGCAACAGGTGGTGCAGCTATGCTGCATTTTGCACGATTTTTCCGATAGCTATATCTCAACAACCAACGCACAGAATTTCATCAAGCTTCTGATTTTGTTACAAAATGACATATAACATATTTACACGATAATTACGTTTTGTTATAAATCCTTCAACTGATGGTGCTGGTGTGCTATATTTTACACGTTTTTGTTTTTTTAACTAGCTATATCTCAAGAACTAATGCACAGAATTTCATCAAACTTCAGATTCTTTTACACCATAACATAATTAGACGCTTTTTTACGTTTTGGCATAAATTGTCCAAGATATGGTGTTGCTGTGCTACGTTTTGCAAATTTTTTGTTATAATCTCAAGAACTAATGGACGAAATTCCATCAAATTTCAGATTTTGTTAGGTCTTGACATAAATAGATGCTTATTAGGTTTTAGTATAAATTACCCAACATGAGGAACTACTAAGCTCATTTTCTTAGAATATTAATTAAATTTTGCGTTTTAGGCTTTTTGAAAACCAGAATCTCATTAGGTTAGGTCAAATGTTCGAGGAAATTCGATAGTGGGTAACTTTGGGATCACCACGTTTTTTTTTAAATATTAAAGTGTACTTATGAGATAGAAGAAAGTTTTGGGATTGACACATCCAACTAGTTTAAAGCATGGCGTCATTTTTCGTTCAAACTTTGAAAAAAGGGTTATTTTTTATTATATGAGAAAATAGTATGAATAAATAAACCCCACTATATTTTTATTTTCTCTATACCAGTTGAGTAATACGATTGACACCATTTTGAAGAAATTTCACAAAAAGTATTCATATTAAATTTTAAATATAAAAATGGGAAAATTTAGAAAAAATTTTAGTACAGTCCAAAATCTGTACAAACAAACAGCTTTCATTAAAAAATTAATTAGTAGAATTTGTTCAATGGAAAATTCAGGGAAGATATAAAAAAACTGTTTCGTGTTTTAAAAAAATAGGCTTTTTTAAAAACTTTTAATGTAATAATTGTCTAGCAACTCTATTTCAAAACTCATCTATTCCATACAAACTGCGTTTGAAATTACATATTTTTCCGAGTTTGATTCTGTAAAAATTCAAATTGTTCAATTACATGTATGTTAAATTCGTGATTTTAAAAATATAATATTTTTTAATTTATTTATCGATAAAGCTTTAATTCCGTTGTGAAAAATTAGCCGGAGACATATTCTGAATTTTTTATGCTTCATGAGCAAATTGTTTATTACTATTTTGTAAAGGAACAAGTTAAAAAGACCAGTTTATAAAATCATGATTGAAAATTATTTTATAAATCATAATAAATTAGCCCATTAAGATACAGTTTTCAAACAAATGACACATAAAAGTAATTTTTTTTTTTTTTTATACGACGGTGTAAAAATTGAAAATGTGCGATGTTTTGAAGATTAAAAAGTTTCGGAAGCGAAAACAGGAAAACGGAAATTCCATCGTGAAGTGTTGCCTTTCGCAAAATCACGTAAGCGTTACTCACAGATTTATTTATCCTTTATAATATAGATAGATAGATAAAGCACCATAAGTGTAATCTTAATTTTAAAAATGTTTTAAGTGTTAAAAAAAGCATTTCCAATCATTTTTTTTTCGCTTTGTAAATGCAGTCTGAGTCACTGTGCAGTAAATTTTCGTAAATTATATATCTATATATACATAAATTGGTTTGCATATTTTGGGTGCAGAGCCAAAATCCGGGCAAATGAAAGATTGTTTTCAAATACAAATTGTTTTGTTTTAAATTGTTGGTAAGGTTATAGAATACACTTGTACTTTTAATGTATCTCCGTCTTTCCTGCTTGAATGACTGCCTCTAGTCTGGGTCTAAGGCGTTCACAGGTCCGTTATAATGCGACATGGTCCATATCAACGAATGCCGCTTCAATAGCAGTTTAACAATGAGGCGACATTTGGATGTCTGCACTTGTTTGAAATCCTTTCAGTCATGCTTCAAGATGTCCAAAGGATTTAAATCTAGGCTTTTGGGAGACCAGAATCCTTTGAACCAAAACATGTCGACGTTGTTCGATAACCAATTTTAAACCAAATGACTTCTGTGGATGGGCGCTCTGTTCTGCTTGAAAACATATGGCTTTCCAGATTAGACAGCTTCCATCCACGGCTAAACTACATGGCAATTTTCGGATCAACTGCCTTGGATCCTCAAAAATCAGTTCTTAGAACGCTGAATGATGAAGGACATCCTGATAATGTGCTCCTTCGGATGAGTTTTCTTCGCGGTGTTGCAAAACATTTGTTGAACTTCCCGGAGTTGTTGTACTTTGCTACGACATCGCACACAGGCGATCTTGGGTATCCGAAGAATCGAAGAATTCTGCTGCTGAGGTCACAGCGCGAACTCTTTCTATAATCGCGGCTCTTCGGTTATACTCTGCATTTGCATCCTTTGCATACTTTGCTTTCGACATCGTGACTATTTCGAGGTTATGATTTTAGTACATACAGGAAGTATTTAGAAGTCAGTTTCGATCTCGTCAAATGAAACCGCATGGCGGAAAATAAACTTTATAGTTGAATTTTGTCCGGATTTTGGCGCCACACCCGATATATTAATTATATACTCGTATATATAAATAAAGAACATAAATTTTAACTTTAGTAAATATAAAGTTCCCTACTAAGTTTCAAATTGTTGTAAGAATCCCAGATTTCTTTGAATTTGCCTGCGGTTCCAGCATATATTCTCAGCGTGGGTGAAAACGTGCTCATGTAGATCCAGAAGTCCAGGGCACACTGAGCACCAGAGAGTGATATGTTTGGAGATATTAAGGAGGTGACGTCTTTCCACTTTCCGGGAGCACCATCAGCCAACAGGTACCAACCTTCGGTAGAGTTGAGAGTGTGGTCAGTTGGCGGACGATTTTGAAGATTGATCTAGTAAAAATATAGACTTGTTTTATTATACACGATATTGCAGTGTTGAATATACATATAAAATTGTAGAATCGACATTTAACTTAGAGTCAATCGAAATACTCATTAAATCCGCTCACATCCTAAATTTGTTTTCAGTTTAAAAAAAATTATCTTAAGAAGACAAACAACTATAGGAAAATATATTTGTATTTTAATATAATATTTGCATTCGACAGAATTATAACTTTTAAAGCGTTTAACCTATTATATTAAACCACCAAATACCTGCATTAGCCGTTTTAGAAGTAAGTATACTTGTTTATGCATTGAGCAGAAACATATTTGTTACCATTCATTTAAGTTAAACAAAAGAGCCAACAATTTCTTTAATGATTCGGTACTTTTTCCACTATAGTAAATGTTGATCTTCCATATCTGTTACGCTTGAATTACTTGAAAATAAGTACTGACTTATCACATATGATACGCTTTAAAGAATGGATTCTTAAAACTGAGTAAAAAGTACTTAGTTTTAAATGTATCAATACTCAAAACAGCTGCGGTCGAAAAATTGAAAAACACATGTACTTTATTTTTGATCAGATGAATGAGTTCAAATTTTGAAGTCCCCCCTTCCCTATTTCGTTTATTACAGATTAAGGTGAAAATATGTTGACATTTATTTCTCGGTCAAAATTATTAACAAAGAATATTTAATTGATTATTTATCAAGGAGAATTAGCAAAATTGTTATGAAGATACCTAAATTAAATGTAATTATGACAAGAGTATTGTTTTTAAGCTTTTTAAAATTATTTTAAAATACTGCGCATAATCTAATGTTTACATTAATGAACATTTTGATACCGCTATGAATGAAATAAAATATTAGATGCACATTGACGAATAGAGGTAGATAATAATCACTTTCGAAATTACTGGCTAGTTTTCTTAGTTAACGTCGAGATTCAAACGGTTTATCTTCTCAATGTGAAATATAAAAGTAGTTAGTTTTCGAGCCTATAGAGTGTAAAGTGTATTTTTCGCATACGGAATATATGGATTGAGTTGTTTGACATTTTTCAAGATAACTACATTGTAGGGACACGGATGGTGCCGAAGGTATAGAGGACGTTACATTTAAATTGAACTCAATAACTATTTATTCCATTTTTTTTTACGTTCATTGTGTTTGTAATTTTCTATTTACATTCTGAAGATGACTCAGTGAAAATGAGTTGAAACATGTCAATTTTTAATATATTTTAAATGTTTTATTACTAAGTGACGTCTTATAAGCAAAATAATGATTTATAATATAAGTTCTTATTTTTTTTTTTTTCGTTGTAGAATCTATATTATTATTATTTTATGGTTTATCTGCTTTCTAAAAAGATGATTTCTTTCGCTATAGATTAACAAAAACTTGTTTCTACTAACCTTTGTATGCTCGTCGTTGGCTTGAATTGGAATCCATTGATAGATGCTGACATCATCAACATCTCTTTTGAATCGGGTAACATTGTTGTATTTGTGAAGCACAGACCATCCGCACATATCTTTGTTCTGGAAGCTGCACGTTTCTTTCACTGAAATAATACAATGGCAATTTACAAATTGTAAAAGAGAAAGACTGCAAATATTTTCAAATGCAAAAATTTAAGGTATATTCCCTGAAATTTTTTTGAAGAATAATAAAATAAAAGCTTCACTATTGCTTAGAAACATCAGTTATTCATTAAAGTAATCTATTCAAAATTCCAAATAATAAAGTAGAATTATTATTAAACAATAATAAAATGTTAAGCACACTTCATAAAAAAATATGTACAATGTTTTAAAAGGAAAAGTAATATAATAGTTTTCAAAACTGAAATCAATTTTGGACAGACTGCTCCTCCTCCGCCCCCCCCCCCCATTTACAGCATAAAATTAGAAGAGCTTCAAAGTCCAATAATTAAAAAAAAATTCGACCACATTTATTGTTTTTCAATTGAATTCAATATTTTAGACCTGCAAATTTCAGCTTTGAAATCCTCATATTTGTAATCCATACGTTTACAACTAAGCCGAGTAGGTCTTTCTTACACATTTATTAAATAGATTACCGTATACTGTTAAAAATTTAGAGCTACTTGAAACAACTTTTGATGTGACAGTTCCTGTAACCACAAAACTATGAAACCTTGTTCCAACATGTGGCGCTTCAGTCAAACCATAAACTTTGATAGATGCAATAATGATGAAAACGTTTGACTTGGAACTGGTGAAATGTTTAACAATAAACACATAAAATGGTAAGCGATAGCGTCCGTCGATGAGCTGATTCCTTGCAAACAAGAGCTAATCGGACTGATATCTTCCTTTAAAGTGGAATTGTAGAAATGATGAATATCCAAATCTGGATCGGAACTCAAAACCTGACACGCCTTGACTTGTAACTAGTGTTCTCACCACTAGACAAGCAAGCAGATAATTTTGCTGTCTTTAAGTGTGTATTCGAAAAAAAGATTTTTCATCTTGAACAGCTCGAAATTTTCTGATACATTTTCAGATTCATTTTTAAAAGTAAAAGCATGGAACTTGCTGGAGTGATTTTTGAAGGGACTTATAAGATGCCTTGTGATTTCATTTTTCGCTCAATTCATTAGAATTTGGTTTGTAAACAACTATTTTCTCAATATGAGCGTTTTTTTCGTTTCCAGATCTCCCGCTTCGGAAAATTCAGTTCAAAAGACCAAATCTGACTGCATTTTTTGTAATATTTTCTGCCTTCATAAAAAAATTGACAGACACAGCACCTTATATAGTTTTTAAATAAGAGAATCTGCGAGTTTGATGCGTTTGAGAGCAAAAGGAAATCCGAAAATAAGCAGTTTGGATTGGAATACACCCTTAACTGGCATAGAAAAGGGAAGAGCTCAAATGGATCAGTCCTTCCCTAAACCTTAAAATTAAAAATCACACGAGCTGTCCCAAAGACTGATTTTGATTTTTGATAATTCATCGTGGAAAAAAAACTGTATAAAAAGAAGGACCATGGTATTGATTATTTCTCTTTCTAACTATTAAATGTGAAGATAGGAGACTTCAATGTCAGTCGTGTAAACCGTAATTTTATTTTGAGTTCATTGCATATAATATTTTGAAGCTTTCAGCGAGTAATTTCTTTCATATTAGTATTATAGGAAGTAAAATTTCACCTAAGTGTTTGTAGATTTACCCCTTAAAAATGTATAGAAGAAAATATGATTAGATGCATTATTTTATAATAATATTTATTTTCTGCGGTAACTTATATGACAGATTCGCCCTCTCACCCTTCACCTAGTTGCCATATGAATTTATGATCACAACTCAAAGTTAGAATTCAATATCTTAAATCTTTAATCCAATGTAATTAATATAATGATTTCTGGTCAACTGTATTAATAATTAGTTTAATATTTGTCACTGTTATTAATTATTGGTAATCTTAATTGTTTAGTTTATTTGACAAATGACTAATTAAATTTTAAACATGCGTTTTATACGCCACTAATAGGCATAATAATATCCCATACACATTAGATCTTTATTAATACTTTTTATATTTTAAATACAGGCATGAAAATAGGAAATAAGAATAGAAGGTGGAGTTTTTTCCCCGTCGATACAATGGTTACAAATTTAAATTACTCGTATAATTTAAAATACATTGAAGAGTTGTTTATACAATAAAATAAAACGCAACTGTGTGTATGATGGATATTTTATTTTCGTAACTTACAAAGTATTAAAAAAGTTTAAATTAACGATAAACGCACAAATTCATTCAATCAAAAAACAAAATTAAAAACAGTTTTCTGATGGTGTAAAACCAAACACATCTAATATATAGTGGTCATTTTTTAAAAACAAAATTTATTGTGAATAGTCTGGTTAAAGATTTCCCTCTTTCTTTCAAAAGAAAAAAATAATCTCCATGCTAAATAAATGCATATCTAAGTGTTGTATAAATGAGACAAAATATCTCATTCCAAAAAGAACCTAACGAAAACTTTTTTTCCCTTCTAAAATCTTGGCGCATCATGTTCTTTAAGGGATTTTGCGCCATAAAACACCAACCAACAATTTTAAAATCTGAAAGATAAATGACTCTTGAGAGACACTTTAAATAACTCAATTTCTATGGCTTTCAGGTACTCATGATAAAATCCAAAATTTGAACAGGCAATTTACACAGTTATTCAGCAACTAACTACAAGCAGATAAAATGTCTTCTTATTAAATTTACTAGACTTTGCTCTTTTCCCTCCTCCCCCTCCTCTTATATATATCTTCAGTATTTGCTTTGAATTTTTGTACCGATTCAGAGACTATCTACTCTTCCATTCTTGTAAACAAATGGGCAAATGTGATCGCAGATCACGCAGAGAGTTTCCTTTAATATTTCTTTCAAAACAACTTATCTTTTAATAAATAAATCCAAATTGTTAATTTATTAAATTCTTACATAGATGGTAGCTTCAATAAAATTAATTTTAAAATAAATTTAAAAGGAAATTATTTATTCTAATCAAATTAAAAATGGTCAAATCAAACTATTTAAGTAAAATCCAAAGTTCCAAATTTTTTGAAAATCCGAAATTAAAAAAAATTAATGGACATATAAATAAAATTTTAAATTTCTAAAAACGAAAACATTCATTAAATGAAATTTAAAATGCTGAATCATCAATAAATCGCAATGTTTTTTTTAAAATAGAAAGAAAATTGAAATACAAAAAATATTATAAATGTCAAGGATAAAAAATAATATAAACCCTTAAATTGGCAAAAAATAAGAAAATTTCTTTTAATTAAATATATCTTAGAATGAAAATGTCAAGTTACAGCATCGCAGTTCGAACTAAGAACCTTCTATTTGCAAGCAAGATGCTGTTCACTGTAAAACATTTGTGTAACGTTACTGCATGAAATTGGTGGCAGCCTTGCTGCCTCCAATTTTGTGCAGTACTTTAACCGATATAACCGGTGTAACATTGCAAAGTTACACCAGTAATATATGTTTAAATTACACCATTATATAAGTGAAAAATAACTCCATAAAGTGGAAATCACAGCTGCCACCAATTTTATGGAGTAACGTAACACAAATGTTTTACAGTGTTCCTCCAATATACAATGCCACACTATAAACATTGAAATTAAGGTACTCTTTTAAAATTTAAATCGCAAAAATTAAACGGATGACATTGATAAAATTTATTTAATTAAAATAATAGACTTTTCCAAAATTTTATGATTTGTTGTGTGACACGAGGTATTCAGCTATAAGTACACAAAATTTGAAGTCTCTGACTTATATAGTTTTTGTGTTCGGAGTTTGTGACCGAAGGGCAGAGGAAGGGACGAATAAGGTTTCGTCAGATGAACGAAACCCTAAAAGATAACACCAGCTTTTAAATTTTTCTTACCGCATCCTTTTTCATCTGTTTTGTCTGCGCAGTCTTCGCGGAAATCGCACCTCTTGTCGCCCGCAATGCAAACCTTGTCTTCGGTGCAGAAAAATTCATCCTCTTTACAAGATGTCGGCGACGGACTTGTTGATGGTCCAGGGGTAGTTCCTTCTTCAGAGGGCAAACTTTCACCCTTTTTGTACCTTTACAAAACAAAACGAAATTCAGTTATTCTCAAGAAAAAGCACATTACCACTATATCATCCCACTATATTCTCCCCTCAAAATGCACAAGGAATGAAAAAAGGAAAAAAAATACAACAAGCATTCCTGATGTTATCAAAGGTCACAGTGATATATCTCTTTTACACGGCAAATTAAAGGGCCGAATTCTAGAAATGTTAACCAAAAGCCAATCAAATACGAATCCTCACAAGCAATGCGAGCTCTGCTCGGTCAACACCTACTTGATATTGTACATATGATATTGTATATACGCCTTTCCGAACTTATGAATTGATTTGTTGATTATGTAGAAAAGTGATCGAAAGTACGCCTCTCAGCCCTTTGTATTACAGTTTTCTATTCCAACTTAAAATAGAGTTGGAGTAACGACAATCGTAATGGCTCGTATTTTTTATTTATTTTAATTTTTTTGGTGGGTTGAGAATTTTACATTTATGCGGAATTTACAATTTTAATAATTTCATCGTTTTCGAGTTTAATGTCTTAAGCATCACATTTTTTAAAAAAAATTTATCAAAACAAATTTCCGGAATCTTTTTTTTCTTCAAATTTTTAAATGTTGTTTTAAACAAATTAAGATTTTCTAAACAATACAAAATTATTTCATTTTCAATAATACTTTTACGAACATACGAATAAGAAAATTTAAGTGTAACTAATGTATTTCTATTATCTCTTATATAAAAAAATAAGTATACCTAATTTAGAATAATTTTTGTGTTTGACTACCCCAAAACGAAGCATAAAGTTATAACATAAAAACGAACAAACTGCACGATAGTATCTTTATACCGGGGTCAATCCATTTCAAGTGGGCCAGAAAATATTTTTTGGTCGCTCGACCATTTTTTAAAAATCTGAAATTTTTTGTACAACAACCCTAACATGATGGAAGTTCAAAATGACCGTTATTTTAACTTTACTATTTTTTGTTTGTGCATGGCGGCCATTTTTGTTTCATCGTGTTCAGCGATTTTCTCAGATACTAGGATACACAAAATTGTAAATATCTCGTCTTTTATTTTCCCAATTGAAATGGGGTTTGCAGCATTTTGTTCAGAATACAATAGGCTAAATGTACGGTGGTAGAATAATTTTGAAAAAAAAAATTTACAGGTGAAATTTTAGCACAAAATTTAAGATTTTTTCCAAAATCCATCCATTTGCAACATTTGTTACATTTATACACACATTTCAGAATAAGACGAAATCTCATTTTTAGGTAGATTACATCGAAGATTTCTAAACATAAATAAATCGATAAAAAAAGCGCAATGTTAAACTGAGAGAAGAAAGAACTTACTCGCATCCTTGAGTGAATGTGATGTCGTCCAATGCAATGGGATCATCAGTGTCAACTCCCGCCATTCCTTCCAAGATAATTTCAAATTTAGAAGCTTCCCTGATATCAACGGATCCTCTCATCCAGAAATTACCAACAGCTTTCGTTTGGCTCCAAATCTTCGTCCACTGTCCTTTTTCGTTGAGGTTGTCAGTAGTCCTTATGTATACATTGAGCTGGTTGACGTTCTTTCCATACATGAAGTAATAGAATCTCATTTTACACTCGCCTTTCATTGCATTCTTTTGGAAGACTCCGGAAACTAACCATGCTCTCTTGCCAAATTCCTTGTTTCGACCTGTGGTCATGTAAACATAGCGTCCTTTGGCAGAGGATAAAGTATGGTCAAATGGAGGGCCGACCCTAGATGAAAAATGGAAAGGATATGAGCCAGATTTGATTTCCCAAGTTAGCGGGGCACGTTTTTCTTCTTTAATTATTCTGAAAACACCCAAATCATTTTCAAAGTCATTAGTAATGAAATTAATTTCCGGACAATTTGCTTCGTCTGAATTATCTCCACAGTCATCGGTCAAATCGCATACACGTGAAAAATCTACGCATGCCTTCGTAACTTTGCAACGGAATTCTGTGCAGATATCTATAGCTTTCTTTGGCAATGCACAGTTTATGAATTCAATGTCATCTAAAGCAACAAAATCATTGATCCATTTTGCATTGTTGATGCTTATGCTGAAATTACCTTTCTGCCTGCCTAGACCCATTTCTTCTCTGACCCACTTGTTTGTGTTAGAGAATGATACCATGTCTATTGAGTCATTGTCAGTTTTTAGTGTAACCCTAATGTTGAACAATCCCGCATAACTACCACCAGCAGTGTGCCAGAAAGAAAATTTACATGTAGCAGCAGATTGTTTAAATTTTGGACTTACAAATTGATCAATAGGACCTGCATCTGATCTAACTCGTGGATGGAAAATAAGATATGAACCGTCACTTGTGTTGGTTGTTTTATCAACTTTAGGGGCATATCGTGATATGCGATAAGCGTCTTTAGCGATGGTTACGTTAATTTCTACTCCATCACCCCCTTTGGTAATACCAGTCCAACCACAAGTTGATCCCAGTTCAAAGTCACAGAATGCGGGACAACTTTTTTCGTCTCGGCCATAGGGACAGTCTACTTTGAAATCGCACACTGCTTCAAAAGGAACACAAGAGTTGTCATCACAGGTAAATTGCCCATTCTTTTCACACCACGATCTGGGATAGATAGTAGGAACAGGTGTAGTAATTACTGTGTAAACAGGAATGCAAGCAGGCGTGAATGATATGTCGTCAATAGCCACTTCTCCTTTTTTACCTGTAGCTGGAGCACCGGCAATAATTACCTGGAAAGGAAATTTACTTTTTATTGTAACCTCTTGCCTTTCCCACACATCCCCGCTTGATCCATAATAATCAACAAGTTTTCTGTAATTAGTAGTTTCTGAATATGTGTAATATATTGTCAAACTGCTACGATACTCCTTGTACAGATGTACCCAGACTCTTAACTTGCAGTCGCCTGATGTGTCAGCCATGAAAGGTGTACTAATTATTCGCGCTTGCGCTTCATCAGTCCAGTAAATGTACCTAGTAGTTGATGCTAGCAGGAATTTTCCTGTTTCTAATTGTGTTGTGTGATCTCTACTAAGTCCCGATTCCTCGTTCAATTCACTTCCAGAAGTAACCACCCATTTTACTTTTCCTACAGAGTTGTGCTGCCATCCACAAATATTTCCTTTTTCAAAATCACACCTTTCGTGAAAAACTGTACAGTTCATTTCATCAGAATTATCGGGACAATCTTTACTAAAATCACAAACTAAGTTTTTGTCAATGCATTCACCACTAAGACAAGCAAATTCAAGATCATTGGCACACTTTCTTTTGAATGGTGGAGCACACAATAGGAATTCGATATCATCGATAGCAATATCTCCTTTACTCATTACATGAGTAGCAATAAAATCTAGGTACCAACCGGCATCTCTACTTCCAATACTTACTGTTGCGTTTTGCCATTTATCGCCTTGATCCGAAGATTCTTTCCATAAAAGAACATCTTCCATTTTTTTCGTTTGTAACTGTAATTTAAGCTCCGCGTCACTATTTGTGATTCCAGACATAAAATAATAGAAACTCACAGTGCAAGTGGATGAAGCATCATGGAAGTTTACAGATCTGAGTATTGCTTTACTGGTAGTCGCTCCACCTTTATCCTTTTTGATATACATATAATAACCACCTTCAGTGACACCAGATGTAAGTCCGTTAATTCCTTGAGGTCCTTTCACTCTTGTCCACTTATTTCCTCGATAATCTGACCATCCACATGTCGGATTTTTATCGTCATCAAACGTGCAAGTTCCACATTTTGCTTCATCTGAAGCATCTGTGCATTGTGGAACAAAATCACAAACCATCTCCGAATCAATACATTTTTGATCCTTAACACAATAGAACTCATCAGCATCGCAATCTTCAGGCGGCGCAGTTGTAGGTTCAATAAATGTTAATGGCAATGTTTTATTGGATACTGTACAACCTGATGTAAATGACACATCATCGACAGCCCACCCACCAACTTTCTTAGTAGTTCCTGTTTTACCTTCAATTATTATTTCGAAGGGGTAGCTAACATCTCCAAGGGGTATTATAACCTTTTCATAATATTGTCCTGGTACTTCTCTTGTTACAAAAAGTTGTTTCCAGACATTAATTTCATCTCTTCTCAGATATATTGTAAGACTACCTATGTCTTTCATTTGGTCATATTTAGTGGAATTAAATTTAGTGCCGTAAGTGTAAAAAAATCTGAATTTACAGGAGCTGTCGGTTGCTTCGATTACTTTAGAAGATAAACGGGCAACATATCCTGGTTCACGCATGTTGTAATAGGCACGATTTCCAAAATGTAATAATTTACCACTCTCGGAATTTTTCGTATGATCACGGGTAACAAGAACTTGGCGATAGTAAGATGCATCATTTGGGCTTGAAATATCCCACGTGGTATCTGTTTCAGATGTCTTCTGCCAGCCACAGTAATTTTCTCTTTCAAAATCACATCGTCCTGGATGTGTATCACACTTTGCATTAATGTTATCTTCATCAGAATAATCGCCGCAATCATCCACGAAGTCACACAGAAGATCTTTTGAAATACATCTACCAGTTTTAACACACTGAAATTCGCTATCAGTACACTTTTCAGGCTTATCTAGCTTTCTCGGTAAATAACAGTTCTCAAATTTAAAATCATCAACTGCCATTACAGCGGTCGCTGATTTCAGGTTACCTTCAATTCCTACTTGAAATCTATTTCGAATTCTTCCGACAACCACTTCTGCTTCTTGCCAGGATTTTCCACGATCGGCGTCGAGATTAAAGAGCGTAGTGCGTTTACCTTGATGACCGGAACTATAGAACACATTAAGTATTTCACCAACATGTACTACATCGAAGTAATACCAGAAATAAAATCTACAAGAAGCTGAAGAGCGGATTAACGCTGGACTTGTAAAATTAGCTACGCCACTGTAGACCCATCGCGCAATGTAATTCAATTTCATGTAATGCCCATCTCCTACAACATTACGGGTGTGATCATGGTTGGGATTAGCCGATTCATTCGCAAATGTCTGATTCCAAGCTAAATCTTTTGTGCTGCTTTTCCAATTGCAAGGATCTGTTTCTACTTTTTCAAAATCACATATAGTTCCACAGCTGCTTTCGTCACTTTCATCTTTACAGTCAGCATAGAAATCGCATCGTCTATCGGCCGTAATCTGGGTCTTTCCTTCATCGCAAATGAAATCGGGTATTTCTTCTTCGAGAGGTTTGCATTCGCCAGAATAGGTGGTGATGTCATCCAAAGCTATGAAGTTGTTTTTCCTAGAAAATAAAATAATATTAGATATTTTGATTGGTTTTCTTTTAAAAAATGAAACTTAAAAAACAAAAATACTACTTTGTAAAAAACTTTTCTAGTATGAAAAAATCATTTTCAAAAATTCATTATAACTTTATACTTATAGTGGTCTGGAAATGTTTTCATTATCTTAAGAAATAGTTAAGAGAAGAACAAATACTCTCCCCCCCCCCCCCCCCGAAGGAAATCATTATGTACCTTTAATTAACAGGAAGGTATTCTCAGAAATAGACGGTAAGAAATAAGCTTTGAAAGCTACGGCAATAAATAACCTTTTTGTAAACTTCGGAAACCTATTTTTTTTAATGAGGTTTATGATAAGACCTTCTTAAATGGTTTCTGAAGATATCAGAAATATGTCCGGAAATCTATCTAGTGATAAGTCTATATTGGATTTTTGTAAACATTCTCTGCATTATAAGTCAGCTTTTCAACGGTTTTTTATAGCAGTGATTTTTCAGTCTTTTAATTTTAGAAGATCATTTTAGAATCAATTTTTGTAAGAGAAATCCTTAGGTCAACCATACTTACAATCATTTACAAATTAATAATGTTTAAAAATCTTTAGCAGAGGAAGAAAGGATAGATGCTATGGAAATGTAAAATAAGGATTTGAAAATAATCATAATATGTATGCACCGTGAAATTGTATTTTGATTATTAAAAATGGTATTTATTTTAAGAAGCTATTGTGCAGCCAATGGAAATTGTATGAGATGCTTTTAAGGCTCCGTAGAGTGCAGATTTGGGTAAGGCAATTCTACTGAACTTTAGCTTTGAAAAGTTTAGTTGAAATAAAATAGAAAAGGAAAAATAATCTAAATAATATGAAAATTTAGATCCTCGACATTTAGAAGTCTGAAATCTAAAAAAATGTAATAATAAAATTATAAATGATCAACAAATTATTCTTAAAACCTTTCGTCTCTACGACAATGGAAACAGAGAAATTCGAAGTTTTTTATATTCATAAGCTGAAAATGTGATTTGTTTTTTACATATTTATTGTATTACTAAATGAAATTCCGTCAATTGTGAAGGGTAAAAAAGTTTGCTTAAAACTAAGCTAAATAAGAGAATTCCTCCTGTTATATTTACTAAAGAGAAATGGAAAGAAGCCTACACATATAATTAAATTTATACCAAAAATTTTCAATTTATTTATAATTCATTCATAAATTAGATCCATTTTTTACGAAAAGAAAATAATAATAATGAAATGTTTCACTAAATTTAACATCTAATTTTGCTTAGTTTGAATTTGCGCCAAGCATTGACGACATAAATAAACAATGTCATCAATATTAAGATTTAAAATAAATTCGGATGCATATAAAACTGAAAAAATGGGTAATAGAAAATACACACAAACAAGGTAAGCGACTTTATAATACACTAAAAGATGTAATGTTTGCTATAAAGTTTCACGAATATCTAAATAAATTCGCAGTAGGTTGTTGGTCAATTAATGTCTTTTAAAAGGACTATTTTATTTACTTATTTATTTTTATCAGATTCTGAAAACAAGGTAGCGCACGAAAGTGTATTAAACTGCTAATATATTCAGAGAGGAAAATCCATTAGGTGTGTTTTAGAGAGGAAAAATAATACATGAAATAGTCAAGCACGCATGATAAGAGTCAAACTTTGAATATTTTTTCAAATGTTTTGATAAACGGTCAAGTTCGACTCGTGCTCAGAGGGTTCCTTACAATAAATATATGAATTATTAAAAAAATCGTTGCTAAAATGATAGTAAAATTTTGTAAAAAACTATGCAACGCAGGGTATATAGCTGTATATGGGTGATTCTACGATAAGAGGTTAAAAAACACAGAGAATTCGGCCAAAAAGAAAAGTTTGAGTTTGATCAAAAACCTTTAAATTATGATTTTTGTCCCGTTTATTTACTTTTTCATTTAAGGGCAAGTTACTTTATACATATTTTATAACTTTTTCTGGTCAGTGACTCGCTCCCCTGGCAGTTATCTTGCCAGGGGAAATACGGCAGGGGAGAGATATTTTCATGTAAATTAAAATTTTTTAACTGACTGAATTAATTTTTGGGTTAATTGTGTCTTTCTCTTTATTACCGTATTGTTTAATTAGGGCAGTAAATGCAATTGAATTAAATGAATATTATAAGTTTTATGACTTACCAGGGGAGATACACGATCACCGTGCGAAACCACTACAGCACACGGTCAAATCGCAACAACTAAAAATGGCGACGCTTAAATGGCTTGCGCGTTTAGTATTGCTAACTTCAAACCAATAGATGTCCTTAAGCGCTACTTCCGATATAGCCATCCTTGAATTTATATTTGTTTCAGCGGAACGAAATTTGACAGGGTAGATACACAAAAAAAAAAAAAAAGCGGGACAAAAGTTAATTTTAAATTTTTTTTGAAATTAACAAAATTATTTTATTTTTTATTTTATAATACGTAAGTATAATCACTTAAAAATTCCAATTAAACATACTTTAGTTAAGCATTTGACGGGAAAAATATATGTATTGTTTGAAAGTTAAATTGAAACCGGCAAAGGGACATGCAGGGGGAGAGACTTTTTTAGACTTTGTAAGAAATTTCAGAAAAATGTATTTTAATTAGGCATTCAATCGTGATATTATTTAATAAAGTATATTAAGATGATGCGATTCATCGCAAAAAATAGCAACATATAGAATAAAAAATCTGTTTTAGACGGATTGCCGTACAAATTACCTCTTATCGTAGAATCAGCCATATACTACAAAAGTATAAAACAGAATACCATAAAACTTCAAAGAGATATGAAGCCTAAATTATATTAAATATTGCTATTCTGTAAATCTACTGTGGTATAATAAAAAAACAAAAATAATAGATCATGAAAATATTAGAATATCCTAACATAACTAAATCTTTAATTTAACACTTTTGATGGCTGAAAATTTCTTATTCTTATTTTTTCTTATAAATAATTACGTAATTCGAAAATTTTAAATTACAGTTTCCAGGAAGTTGAATATTACGCTAAGTGTGTTTAAAAAAAAAAAAAGATGTGAAAACTGGCGTTGAGGCTCCTGATCTGCAGATTTACTAGTTATAATTTTTTATTCAACCAAAAAAATTTTTTTTATTGGTTGTTTGTACTTTACATCAAAATACTCTGTTATATGTTTTTAGTCTGTTATCTATTTTTATGGAAATACAAAGTTAATGTGAAATTATTGAACGATTATAAAATTATTTAATCCCAAAATATGTAATACATCAACGTTTGGCATTAAAATTCTTTTATCATATCTGTATGCACATATAAACTGCAGTTCGATGAACAAATGTGAAGTATATTTGAAATGATACTTGGTTTACTTATTAATAAATACATGGACAGGGTGCGTAGTCTGGAAGGACCTTGTAAGGACCTTTTACCAGAATTTGTATAATGTAATATTTGTTTTATGTAACGAAAAATAAATCCTTTTTCAGATTTAACAACCAATACTTTAAAGAATCTCTGATAGTAAAAGAATTAAAATCCTCTGAGTTTCTTGATGACTACGCACCCTGATGGAAAAGAAAGTTGTCCATCTGTTTTGTTGTTATGAAGCTCTGCCCCCCCCCCACTCCCCTGTGAGGGGACAAGCTCAAGATGACATTATTATTGTTGAATCATTATATAACAAAAAGCTATTATTGAACACTTTTAAATAGTACCTATTTAAGTATTATCTATATATATAAAAGAAAGTCTGGATTTCGTATTAATCACAGCATAAAAAAATCTGCCGGACCTATAATCTTGAAAATCGGGGTAAAAATACTTCTGATAACATCGAGTGCCGCTAAGAAGGGATTCTCGAAAATTCCACCCCTAAGGGGGTTAAAAAAAGGAACGAACTTTTTAAAAATTCCTTAAAAATTGGCTTTTGTAGTTATTTTTCAACTGATAACATATTTTAGTGTATTTTTTCATGCTGAATCGAATGGTACCAAGCAAATTCTTTTAAGTTCAGTAGTTCGCCAGATACTTCACATTTTCCTGATTTGGCGGTGTCTTCGGTGCAAAAACCTAAAATTTTCAATCCTTATCTATATATATAAAAGAAAGTCTGTATTTTGTATTAATCACAGCATAAAAAAATCTGCCGAAGCTATAATCTTGAAAATTGGTGTAAAATTACTTCTGATAACATCGAGTGCCGCTAAGAAGGGATTTTCGAAAATTCCACCCCTAAGGGGGTTAAAAAAAGGAACGAACTTTAAAAAAAAATCCTAAAAAATCGGCTTTTGTAGTTATTTTTCAACTGATAACATATTTCAGTGTATTTGTTCATGCTGAATCGAATGGTACCAAGCAAATTCCTTTAAGTTCAGTAGTTCGCCAGATACTTCACAATTTCCTGATTTGGCGGTGTCTTCGGCGCAAAAACCTGAAATTTTCAATCCTTATCTATATATATAAAAGAAAGTCTGGATTTCGTATTAATTACAGCATAAAAAAATCTGCCGGACCTATAATCTTGAAAATTGGGGTAAAAATACTTCTGATAACATCGAGTGCCGCTAAGAAGGGATTCTCGAAAATTCCACCCCTAAGGGGGTTAAAAAAAGGAACGAACTTTTTAAAAATTCCTTAAAAATTCCCTTTTGTAGTTATTTTTTAACTGATAACATATTTTAGTGTATTTTTTCATGCTGAATCGGATGGTACCAAGTAAATTCTTTTAAGTTCAGTAGTTCGCCAGATACTTCACATTTTCCTGATTTGGCGGTGTCTTCGGCGCAAAAACCTAAAATTTTCAATCCTTATCTATATATATAAAAGAAAGTCTGGATTTTGTATTAATCACAGCATAAAAAAATCTGCCGAAGCTATAATCTTGAAAATTGGTGTAAAATTACTTCTGATAACATCGAGTGCCGCTAAGAAGGGATTTTCGAAAATTCCACCCCTAAGGGGGTTAAAAAAAGGAACGAACTTTAAAAAAATCCTTAAAAATCGGCTTTTGTAGTTATTTTTCAACTGATAACATATTTTAGTGTATTTTTTCATGCTGAATCGGATGGTACCAAGTAATTTCCTTTAAGTTCAGTAGTTCGCCAGATACTTCACATTTTCCTGATTTGGCGGTGTCTTCGGCGCAAAAACCTAAAATTTTCAATCCTTATCTATATATATAAAAGAAAGTCTGTATTTTGTATTAATCACAGCATAAAAAAATCTGCCGACGCTATAATCTTGAAAATTGGTGTAAAATTACTTCTGATAACATCGAGTGCCGCTAAGAAGGGATTTTCGAAAATTCCACCCATAAGGGGGTTAAAAAAAAGGAACGAACTTAAAAAAAAATCCTAAAAAATCGGCTTTTGTAGTTATTTTTCAACTGATATCATATTTCAGTGTATTTGTTCATGCTGAATCGAATGGTACCAAGCAAATTCCTTTAAGTTCAGTAGTTCGCCAGATACTTCACAATTTCCTGATTTGGCGGTGTCTTCGGCGCAAAAACCTAAAATTTTCAATCCTTATCTATATATATAAAATAAAGTCTGGATTTTGTATTAATCACAGTATAAAAAAATCTGCCGAATCTATAATCTTGAAAATTGGGGTAAAAATACTTCTGATAACATCGAGTGCCGCTAAGAAGGGATTTTCGAAAATTGCACCCCTAAGGGGGTTAAAAAAAGGAACGAACTTTTAAAAAATTCCTTAAAAATAGGCTTTTGTTGTTATTTTTCAACTAATAACATATTTTAGTGTATTTTTTCATGCTGAATCAAATGGTACCAAGCAAATTCTTTTTTGTTCAGTAGTTCGCCAGATACTTCCCATTTTCCTGATTTGGCGGTGTCTTCGGCGTAAAAACCTAAAATTTTCAATCCTTATCTATATATATAAAAGAAAGTCTGGATTTCGTATTAATCACAGCACAAAAATATCTATTGAACCTACAACTTTGAAAGAGAGTTCTATAATCAGGTTAACATGAATATGTAAGCTATATTTAATTATCTCAATATATATATATAACGCAAAGCGAAATTTCATTGCGGCCGCTTATAACTTAAGTTCTACAAGATAGATTTTAATGGATTTTACATTGTTAGTTGTATAATTTTTCAGAAATTTTGTAACAAATGAAATATAGCATTCTACGTTGTTTAATTGAATACTTTGGAAATGTTTTTTTCAGATGAACCCAATTACAAAAGTTTGGCTTTATTTTAAAAGTTCCGCTGAATGAATTTTTATGTGGTTAAAATTGCTAACATGTGGTGCGCTACGTCATTCATTGGTGACTAACATTGAACTTTCCGTTTAGATGACTGATTTTTCACCGATGACAGACAGTCTAAAGTACGATATAAAACTAAAAATTACTATGATATAAAAATTTTGTTTGATTCAAAGTTTCTTAAAAAAAAAAAAAAATAACAAAAAATAATTGTAATTTAAGAAATTACCCCAACCATTTGAAAAATGTTTCACTCGATACATTCATCTATCATTTTAAGCTAAATACCAGTTGTTTTATTGTGTATTATCCGTGCCACTGCTATAAATGACTTTATACATGCTGCAATTTGAAGGTACGGTTCGTTTAAGTTATATCACTCTATTGTCGCCAAGCATAAAAGTTGGCGACGAAAGAAACATTTCAAACTATTTAACATTGTTGGTGCAAAAGTAATCATTATTAAAATACAGCTTTGGCATATACTGTTATACTTGTAAGACTTTGGCATATATTGTTTGATTTTACAGAGCAGAATTTTGGTGATGGAGGTTTTAAACCAAAATCGATCGCAGCACATGCATCTGTGAATGGGTCCATCAGACATCGAATCAAAAAAGTTTTTTCCCAGTTTTTCCCGAGCCGATTGCTTTTTAGTTTTCTTTTTAGGTGGTGGAAAATCAAGAGTAATAGCTATAACATTTTCCGGCTTGTTAGAATCACTATTGGCACTCAAATTTTCCTGGTTAGAACCGACCGATAGTAAAACGCCATGGCTAGTGGATTGGTCGCCCTGGCGACATGATGTTTTACAATTAATCGGTTCGGCATTAAATTGCTTCCTTTTTCGTGATCGCCTTTCAACACGTAATTGGTTTTCAGCGGCTCAATAATCTTTTGATTTTATCATTTTCTGCATTGAAAGACGTTTTTGCGCCAAACCAAATACAGTATTACTCAGTTATCCCGTCGACCAATTTCGCCAAATGATACGAATCGCCAAACTAATAAGCAACTTATACATGTTGACTGTGTTTAATATCATTGAATGCGATATTCACGTTCATTCATTTCTTTGGCTTCGGCTTTTTCCGTATCTGTTAATTTCCGTCTACCCATTTTTAAATTTGTTAGTTTTCTCCTTTATTACAATGATTTTAACCATTTTAATTTACTATTCAAATAAAAATTCTTCTAAAAGTAAAGAATTTAATTTAAATTCAAATAAAAACTCTTCTAAAAGTAAAGAAATTAATTTAAATTCAAAAGTGACCACATCATTCAAAAGTGGTAACATCATTCAAAAGTGGTAACATCATCGGGTCCATTCTCCCGAAAACAACAACCATTTTTCAAATGGTTAAAAAAAAAACTGACCAGCGTAGCGGGCGAAGGTTGCTAGTTTGATATAAATTCATATACAAAGCGATATGTATAACAATATTTGTATGTCACTCTAAACAAAGGATAAAAATTAATAATTGTAAATATCGTTTCCAAACATTGATAACGATGTCACTACGGAAAAAAAATGGGGTGGGACGTTCGAGATATGATAACATATGATATCGTAAAGAGAGGGGTGGGTCCAAAACTGAAAATGTTATACAAGCACAGCCCTTAATCTAGACTTTAAAAGTCGATGGTACACACAGTACGCAGCCTCTAACATGTATTTCCAAATCGTCCATGTCTTTAAGAGTTGATATCACTACTAAATACTGACAATTGTTTTTGAAAATCGTTATCAACAATACTTTTATACTTCTGTTACGATAGGTACCTCCAGCATACGTCCTTGTGATCCTCAATACTTTTGATGCCTGAAAATTGAAATTTTCATGTAACGGGAAAAAACGCTTTTCTCGTAGCCTGTGTGATCTAGGGCTATCGCTATAGTTTTCCTGCAAGATTTAATTTAATTGCTACTACCTCTAATTTAGTTTCAGTAGATTCAAAAATAGTGTATGGGGGGGGGGGGCATATTTTTGCACTACATTTCTGACGGTATCTCTGAAAATATAATATCTAAAATTAAAAGAAATGTATTTTTGAATTCAGCGTAACGAATGCTTTCACATGATACTCCACACAATATGAATATATATATATATATATATATATATATATATATATATATATATTTAAGCTATTGCATAGCTTTTATTGCGGGCTTTGAGCGCGGCGACCGAATCCAAAAATTCCGTAACGCGAAAAATCCTAACACATCCGTAACGAAAAAAACCTAACACTCGGCTAACGTCGTTTCAGCTCGGCAGACTTCGGCATGGTATCCTTCGGTAGAATTCGGAAGACATTGAAGCGGTATTTTTCAGATATTTAGAGGATATCAAATCTCAACCTTATGTTTCTTATTTCAGTTACCATAAATCTAAAGTTTCAATGATAAAAATTCCTGATAGAATGTGTATAGAAAAAAATCGACTTAAGATAAAATAAGGTAGGGTAATGTAGCTTTTGGTGATTGGAGAACCGCCCAATGGTGAGGATCGAAAAATTTAAAATGCTTATAACTCGCGATCTAATTTTCGTAGCGCGGCCAAATTTGGTTTGGTAATTTATTATGAGACAGTGTTAATTATTGGTGACAAGAGACCCCCACGGTGAGGATCGAAAAATTTAAAATGCTTATAACTCGCGATCTAATTTTCGTAGCGCAGCCAAATTTTGTATGGCAATTTATTATGAGACAGTGTTAACTTTTGGTGACAGGTTACCCCCCACGGTGAGGGTCGAAAACTTTAAAAAGGTTATAACTGGCGATCTAATTTTCGTAGCGCGGCCATATTTTGTTTGGTAATTTATTATGAGACAGTTTTATTTTTTGGTGACAGGAACGCCCCCCCCCCACGGTGAGGGTCGAAAAATTTAAAATGCTTATAACTCGCGATCAATTTTCGTAGCGCGGCCAAATTTTGTTTGGTAATTTATTAAGAGACACTGTTACTTTTGGTGACAGGTGACCCCCCACCTTGAGTTTCAAAAAATTTAAAATGCTTATAACTCGCGATCTAATTTTCGTAGCGCGACCATATTTTGTTTGGTAATTTATTATGAGACAGTTTTAATTTTTGGTGACAGGAACCCCCCCCCCCCCCACGGTGAGGGTCGAAAAATTTAAAATGCTTATAACTCGCAATCTAATTTTCGTATCGCGGCCAAATTTTGTTCGGACCCCCCCCCCCCCCACGGTGAGGGTCGAAAAATTTAAAATGCTTATAACTCGCGATCAATTTTCGCAGCGCGGCCAAATTTTATTTAATGATTTATTATGAAACAGTGTTAAATTTTGGTGACAGGAGATCCCCAACGGTGAGGGTCGAAAAAGTTAAAATGCTTATAATTCGTGATCTAATTTTCGTAGCGCGGCCAAATTTTGTTTGGTAATTTATTATGAGACAGTGTTACTTTTGGTGACAGGAGACCCCCCCCCCCCACGGTGAGGGTCGAAAAATTTAAAATGCTTATAACTCGCGATCTAATTTTCGTATCGCGGCCAAATTTTGTTTGGTAATTTATTATGAGAGGGTGTTAATTTTTGGTGACAGGAGATCCCCCCCGGTGAGGGTCGAAAAACTTAAAATGCTTATAACTCGCGATCAATTTTCGTAGCGCGGGCCAAATTTTGTTTGGTAATTTATAATTTGGTATGTCGTCCGCTGGAGTTGGTAATCTTGTTTTTATTGACAGTATAATGGATCAGTACAAGTATATTGATATTTCAAAGCAAAATTTGAAATCTTCAGCACGAAAATTGAACCTTCATAACGATTTTAAATTCCACCAGGACAATGACCCCAAGCACACTGCTCTGAACGTTAGACTCTGGCTGCTATATAACTGTCCTGAAATAATAAAAACACCACCACAATCTCCAGACTTAAATCCCATAGAGAATATTTGGCAAGAATTGGAATCAAGAATTCGCAAACACACCATTTCTTCAAAACAACAACTAAAATCGGTGCTTCAAGAAGAATGGGGTAAAATCACTCCAGAAATCACAAAAAAATTAGTCGAATCCATCCCAAAAAGATTAAATCATGTTTTAAAAGTAAAAGGAAATCCAACAAAATATTAAAACCTTTTAAAAAGTAAAATTTTTGGATAAATATTTGATGGAAAAGTGAGTGTCCCATCACTTATGTGAGCCATTTTTTGCTCCGTTCTGAACAATTGTATTTTTACTAAATTAATATTTTAATATTTTGACAAAATGTATGTTATGTAATAATTGTTACTAACTTTAAATATGAAACACACCCAAAAAATTTTTGCACATGTTTGTTTATTTATTTTATTGCAGTTTCTTTTTATAAAGCACAAGTGTCCCATCACTTTTGTGAGACACTGTATGTTTTCAAAATTAATTGACCTGATCTAACTCATAACGCTAACTCGACAGGATTTTTTAAAACACCTGAGTTCTTTTATTGACTCGCTGTATTATAAACCAAACACATGTCTGAGTAATGCTGACATTATTTAAATTGTAGCAATGAATTGAGCAATAGATTTTGCTTTTCCTGCATCTTTTAAAACTTCTAAACATCACACACTTTCAATTTTTATAGCATAGAATCTGAAAAAATGTAATTTCTTTCAGAAATATATTTTAGTTTATTCATTCTTTGTGTTTTTTAAAATAATTTCAAAGCATGAGTTGTTTTTTAAGTAATCTCAAATGCTTGTGAAGCCTGATTAAAAACGATTACTCGTTGGCAGTACCTCCTGGCATGCGGCTAGTAAAGAAATTTTTGATAAATTAAAAAATATATATTTGAATGTATCATTGATATTTTTCGTTTAAAAATGCTTTTTAGCGCTGTTAATAGAGCTGTCAATCTAAAAAATGTGTACATTAAATATGAAATATATATTCGAGTGAAAAATGGTTTAAACTTATATTCTCTAACCCGGGAACCCCGGGTTTTATCCTCTAGTTAATTGCAATACAATTTCATGCTGTCATAGTCTTAGTATCTTTGTTTTCTGTGAAAACTTTATTATATGAAGGTAGTTCTTCCCTTTTTGATCAACTTAACTCTTTGTGATTCAGTTTTTAAAGTTGCTATCTAAAATAATTAAAATATTGGTTTTGTGAGAGCGACACTGATAATTAGCTTGAGCCACTAAATTATTCCCAAGTATAATTATTCTATTTATTTGAAAATTATTAATTACCTCTTTTTTGTAACTGCTATGCTACTCAACTTAATGCATTAACGTTAACATATACATTTTTTAACAGTTTAAAAAAATAGACTAAAAAAACTTACGTTTTTAAATCTGCTTCGAAAATGATTTGATATTTTGTTCCATTTTCATCCTGATCGATTTCAAACTGTCTGTTTATCCATTTCCCTAAGTCGTCTTGAAGTAACTCTTGCATTCTCTCGCGATCATCGTCAGAACTTTGGTACATGAACACTGCAAGGCCGCCATCAAAATCTTCTGGTCCACGGTAACTGAAGTAGTTAAAACAGCGCTTATCAGTTTTTTGGAAATAGGGTGAGACCAAGGAGGCAGGCTCCGGCTGAGTTTGCCAACTTTTGACCATGTGAACGAATAAATAGGTGCCAAATATGTTGCCGAATGTGACATCGACTTGCGGGCCAGCTTCTGTAACTTCTCCGGATCCTCTGAGCCACTGGAGATCTGCATTCGGGTCGTTGTACCATAAGCACATGTCTTCTTCGAAAGTACAAGATCCTAGATCGGGGCAGTCGTCCTTGATGGAAATGTCATCAATTGCGATGTAACCCTTGCTGAAATCCTTACCGGCAGTTACCTGAAAATGATACAGTGACATAGCTAGAGATGAATAAGCTACGACAATTATATTATATTTAAAAAAAGACATACTTTTAAATCCTCTATCGACTGTAATAGCGAATTTGAGGCATTCTCACATAATTTCGACTTTTAAGTATTTGATTAATAATTTTTATTTTAGTACATATTCTTGAGGTTTTTTTATTTCTTATATTGGAAAATATTCCATTGCAAGACTGCATAAGAACATTAAAGATAAATTGTTTTTGGATGATGTTGTGGGTCAAAATATACCATGAAATTTCTTACCATCGCGTGTCCCCGATGCTGATTTTTTTGGATCTGTTTGTACGAAATTGTTTAAATGAAAATAATTCGACGTAATTTTTCCGAAACTGGGACTATTCTTTTACATTAATATGTAGCAAAAAATTAACCTGCACACATTTTTACAATTGTAATTTTTTTAGCTCTGTTCCTGGATTTTAGATTCCTTACCGTCTCTCTTTCTAAAACTACGCAGAAATTCACTTCAGATGCAGCCACATAGTTTTTTCAACTTCTTTCTCATGTAGAAATATGCTACCGAAAGAAAAAAATTAAATTCTTTGACAGGAAACATAGTGCAGAATTTGAATCAGCATTTCAATATCAATTACAAACATTGTGACCTTCTTGGTAATCTTATCGTCCCCAAGGTTAATTCTTGCACTTTTCTAGGTAAATTAATTTTAATTAAATTTAAGACAATGTAAGTAATTGTTGGTGAAAGTCAGTGAATATTGCGGTTATCACTCAGTTTTAAAATGATTTCCCTCAAAATTGCTGGCAATTTTCCTTACTTTCCCATCCTTACTGTCCCTTCCTTAACACCCCTTTAAGATAATGTTACACCAAAAATTTGAGCTAAAAACACTACATTGCTAATATTTCTAGATATTGAATAGGATTGAGAACTGAAGAACTCGAGGATTAATTCATACGGCGAATATCTTCTTCTTCAAGAAAATCATTTACAATGTAAGCTTTGTGTGGCTTTGCATTATCGTCCATAACTATGAAATCTGGACTTACAGCAGCCCGGAAAAATCTCGCTAGGTTTCAAGTACCTCATCCCTATAGTGATGTGCGTTGACAGTATCTGCATCGAAGACGTGTAGTGGTGTACGACTGTCCAACAATATATAGCCCCAGACAAGAAGTCCTTTGGCACGAAATCTGTCGATTTTTTTTTTTTTTTTTTTTTTTTTTTTTTTTTTTTTTTTTACATAGGAGGGGTAATAGTGAGCTCTATCTTATCTTCAGATAAAGATGAAACATTCTGGGTAGTGAATCTCGATTTACCATTGAAAAGAACACGCCCCCATCCTTGATGTCTTCGGCTCCGCAATTATCGGGCTTCTCTGTTGGGTATAGTGAAAGAGACATACACGACGGGGCACCGGGCGATAGGAAAGAGGTCCCTGAAGCCTATGTTAGGTTGTTCTGAGGGAGCTGTGGGGCTGGATTTCATGTTTATGGACGATAAAGCGAAGTCACACAAAACTCACATTGTTGATAATTTTCTTGAAGAAGAGAATATTACCCGTAAGAATTGGCCCTCGAGGTTTCCGTACACCAGTCCTATTGAATATATTTGGGATGCTTCGGGAAGACCAACTGCACAACGTAATTCCCATTCTAGGACTCGCCAGAAGTAAAGCCGCGCTTTTGGAAGAATAGTCTTTGTTGCTACAAACATTTATTTACACCCGCATAAACAGTATGAGAGCTCCTTGTGAGGCTTGTATCAGTGCACAGTGATCGCATTCCATGCAAGATATACTTTTCCCGAGATAAATGCTTTTCTCTGTTTCATAATTTAACACGTTTTTATATACCATGTAATATTTTCAAAGTGTTTTCTTTTTTATTAATGTTTTTATTTCATGATGGTAGTCTTTTTTCTTTAAAAACATAAGGATTTTAACCTAATTTTCCTCAAAAGGATTCATTAATTTTCCCTCACTTTTCAAAACAAAAATCAATTTTTTAAAACTTAGTTTAGATTACAAATGCTAGAAAATTTAATATAAAATATTTATTTTCCTTTAAATTATTTTTTCAACTAAACTGTAAAAACATCAAATTAAACATTTATTTGAAAACAGAAACTTCAGATATTGAGTTCAATAGGTATAAATTTCATATCGTTAAATTATTGGAAATATATCTAATCCTGATATCGATAAATTATTTATTAAATGTAACAATCATCTGAACTAAATTTAAATGTGATCAAATGCTATTTATAAAGATTAAAAATTGAAACTAATTATTTACCTGAAATATGTAACTGTAATCAAGAACTGGGGAATCAGCTAATGTTACTTGAGATCCATGCCAGATGGCGCTGTTGTCGCCATCTTCTTTCCAAATAGATTTTTTAGTATCACCGATTCGTGTAAGAACTTCAAGTGTTCCAACATCGATGCCATTTAAGTAGTACCAGAATTGCATGCATTTTTTGGTTGGAGAGTACTGCCCAGTTTCTAACCTAGCTTTTCTTCCCACTCTTATTGGTGCTTTGGTATCAACAAAGAAATAATTACCGAATTTACCACCTGTGGTATGATCAGTGTCAGGTCCGTTTGTTTTAGATCCATTGCCTCTCTGCCATTGAAAATCTCCTTCTGGATCTCTAGTAAAACCACAGAAATCTTGTTCGACGTCACAGTATTTCCTAGGAGGGCATAGTCCATAATTCAGGGAAAACTCATCTAGTGAAATATCACCGTATCTAGTTCCTCTTCCTTCAAATACCAATTTGAATGCATAAGATTTAGTAATGTGTACTTGTTCATAAACCCAGTCGATGCCCCGAGCTTTGGATCGATAATATACAGTTTCTTCTTTTTCATCATCGTGAAAGTTTTGCGTTATCAGGTATATAGAGCCAGGATTATTTCCGTACATGTGATACCAAAACTTAAAACAGACGCCATCATTGCTTGGCTCAATTCCATCTTTAGTTATTATTCTTACCCGTGTTCCAAAATAACTTCCTTTATCTTCAACAGTTATGTAATGTCCCGTAGAAGAAAGTGTCGTGACATCCGTTCGTGGACGAGTTAATGTTTTATTAGCATGACCGCTGACGATTATCCATTTATCTTTGTCATAAACATTTTCCCACATGCAAAAATCTGCTTCGAAATCACAATCAAATTTGGTTTTGGGATAAGGAGTTGTAGTGGTTGGAGGGACTGTAGTCGTTGTAATTTTTGATCCACATTTCTGACGAATCAAAGAAACATCGTCGATGGCAATACCCCTACTAGTGTCATTATCTTGAGCAGATTCAGTAAAGGCAGAAAATCCTATCTGGAAGAAATCTTCGGATTTTTCATCAAAAATATTTATTTCACTTTTAATCCAGGTATTAGATTCAAAATCATCAGACCTATACTTTTGCGTAGTATTCCATCCGTCTTCAACAGACACTTGCCGTATCAACAAAGAAGAATTTAGAGGGTTAAACATGTTAAAGTAGAAAGATAAACAATAGTCATGATTCACAGACAAATCTTCGCTTAGAAGCATAGCTTCTGACTGATTTTGAAGGCCAGTCAAGTATGCGTACATATAATGTCCTTGTGCCGTTTTCGTACTCTGATCGATAGCTGGTGCTTTGTCTTTGCTTTGATCCAATCCTGTTGTGCGTATCCAGCTCACATCAGAAAACACATCAGAATTGGTCCAGCCGCATGTATCAATTTCAAAATTACAAGATCCTGGATCGGAGCATTTTCCATGTAAAACGTGAATGTCATCTAAAGCTATATATCCTTTTGGACCTTTTCCTAATTGAGCTTCAATAGCTATGTAAAAGCTGGGCAATGATTTAAGTGTAACTCGGCCAATTTTCCATTTGCCACCGTGATTTCCTGATTTTTTCCATTGCTGCTTGAGGTTTTCGTCTCTTTTTTCTTGCAATGTTCTTTGATAAACCGCGAGGGTCCCGACATTTTCTCCAAACATATTGAACCAAAAGTGTACGCACATTTCCCCATAATTGTTGTACATTGGACTTTCTAACCTGGCTAAATCTCCCGGAGTGTCAAATGGGAAATATAAATAGTATCCTTCAGGTGTTCCTAATGTATGATCAGTAATTGGCTTTCCATCTGTCCATTTATATTCACCTTGTGTTCTTATCCAGCCCGATGTTCCTTCATAAGAAGTATTCCAGCCACATAAGTCATTCTCGAAATCACAAACTGCTGTCTGAGGACATGGTCCATCAACCATTTTCAAATCGTCAATCGCTATGTTATTATCCTTCCATCCTGTACTGTAAGCAATAATGTGCAATTGAAAATCAAAACGTCTATTCACATTTACTTCTCCTAGCTTCCACTTATTACCTTGCGTACCTCTTCTAGTCCAAACTGTGCTTGTTAACAAAGACTGACCTACATTAATAAACAAACTGCCGATATGCTGGCCATACATATGATACCAAAATGTAAAGCAACCTCCATCAGGAAAATTCATTGGAAGAACAGGACTTGAAAGTCGAGCTTGTCGAGAAGGATATGACCATTGAGGATCTATGTACAAATAATATCCGTGCCCAGTTGTATGATCAGAAGTAGGCCCAGTAAAGTTTGTTGATGTGGATCCCTTTCCTCGTTTCCATTTCATTGAAGCAAAAGGACTAGTTTGGGACCAGTAACAAAAGCCACCATTAAATTTATCATCATCAAAATCGCAATCTACAAGAAGTGCTTTAGGATTGCAGTACAAGAAGTTTATTTCATCAATAGCTACATTTTTGTCTTTAGGCTTCCAAAACTGCCACCAAGATCGAGACCAGTCACCTAAACTTTTCATTTGCAAAGAACTGCCACGCAGGGTGGATTGGGGAATTTTCACTTCATACTTCTGCCATCCATCATCAGATAAATCAGGCACAATTTTCAGTTTTGTATAACGAGCATAATAATAAGGGAATTTATATTCAACTGAAAAATTTCCACTATTTCCAGATCTGTACATCCAGAATTCCATAACGCAGTGTGTTGATGTCGGAGGCAATTTTGGAAAGACTAAAGTTGCTGGTGACTCAAAGGAGCCGCCGCCTTCTGTTACATAAGCATACCAGCCAGTTGTTGAATTTTTATGATCTTTATCAGGTCCGTAATCTTGGGTATCCGATGCATTCTTTCGCTGCCATTGGTATTTACCTGGGCTTTCATTTTCCCAGCCACAAAATCCTTTTTCAAAAGTACACGATCCACACGTTTCTTCATCTGACCCATCACCACAGTCTTTAACAAAATCACAGAATTTTGAGCTCGGTATGCATTCACCGCTTCTGCAGTGATACTCGGATGCTTTACACGGATTTACAGTTGGAAGAGGTGTTGGGGCCGGAGTTGGAAGTTGACCCGAATATGGCTGACATCCAGCAGACAAAGATATATCATCAATGGCAATCATCTGATCTGTTACATTTCCAGGGTTACCCGCGATAATGAAATGGAAAGGATCTGAGCTTCTAACATTTACTAAAGCACGATTCCACATTTGTCCGAGAGATCCGTATTGAGTAAATCTCTCTTTCCAAGTCCATCCATCCTGCTCGTTTTCTGTATATACCTTCAAATGGCCGTCATCAACCCCATACATGTAGTAGAAAAATCTGAGAGAACAGTATGTCTCACCACCGACTTTATAATTTGGACTGTGATAATATGATTCAGGGTTTTTAAAATCTTGTTTTAATCTTTTCACAATTAGACAACTGCCAATGTCATCGAGTCCTTTAGTATGGTCTACTAAAGGTCCACTTTTTACTCTAGATCTGCCACTACTCACACGCACAATTGACCAAGTATTCCTATAAAAGAGAGAAAGAAAAAACTGTAAAGAAAAAGTCAACCTATAAAGAAAATTTTGAAATTTACAATGCTTATTTATCAACCTTCTATTTTAAACAATATAAAGTAAATAAATGCACTATTGGAACTTTTAAAACAATCTAAGTTTCACCGGAAAACTAAGAGTTATTATAACATTGTACAAAGTACAGAATAAACAGAATTATAGAATGAAAATTTAGAAATTTTTTAAAACTAAAAATATTTGATTTTTTCTAGCAATTATATTTTATTTTTAACTGTAAATTCTTTATTGAAAAGTTCATCAAAGAAATCGAAATAACAGCAACTAGACCGAAAAACGGCAGCACAGACAATCAATTCATCGCGTTCACGGCAAAATTTCCAGAATTAGGCAAAACTAGATTCTCATATTAACAAGCAATCTGTTTGGCAAGTTACGTCTTTGTGAAAAACACCTGAGAACCGGATTTCAGCAATGCTGAAAAGCACAATTATAAACCTACGGATTAACTGCTAAAATCGAGTTTTCACTTGTTTTCTACCAAAACATGACACATCAATATCTGTTTTATTTCGTTTAATAATCTAAATAATTGAGTTTTATAGCATTTTCTTAATTTTAGCTTAAAATAATACTTGTTCGAGAGTTAGATTGACCAATATAAGATGTATGTTTTACTGTAACTAATTTTGCATATTTATTATAAATCAATGAAAGAGTTCCTTCTTAAAAATTTTCTTTCGTCAAATTTCGACGGGTTCCACCTCGTATTTTTAATTCGGATAATCCAACGCTTTTAAATACAATAAAATAAATATAGAAGAGGATTTTACTGAATATAAGAATAACCGAAGCACACGAAGGGAATGAAATAGTCATATTGGCAAGAAATAGTAGTTTTTCTATGAACACTGCAACTCCTTATGAGCTTGAATGAGTTTTTCAGGTTCAATAACAATGCCGCAATATATGGATTTAATGCAAATTTTTCCATTCAAAAAAAAAAAAAAAAAAAAAAAAAAAAAAAGATTTTAATAAATGATATAACTAGTAAATCTGCATATCAGGAGCCTCAACGTCAGCCTTGCACGTCATTTTTAAAAAAAAAACACTTTGGGTAGTATTCAACTTCCTGGAAACTGTAATTTAAAATTTTCAAATTAGGTAATTATTTATAATAGGGATGCACAACCTGTGGCCCGAGGGCTAAAAGTGGCCCGCGATGGGTTAACGTGTGGCCCGCGAGCTCTGTCAATTTACAACTAGAAAAAATTGCAATTTTTGTGCATATGTGATAGTAAAAAATCGTAAATTTCACCAATTTTCTGCGGGAAAATATAAATTGTCGTCACAAAGGAATCGCAAATTTCATTGATCGGTACCGAAAAATCGCGAATTTCATTGATAAAGAGCGGAAAAAAGGGAATTTGGTCGATCAGGTTTGTAAAAATCGTTAGTTTCACTCATCAGATATTGAAAAATCGCGAATTTTGTTCATGAAGTTAGGAAAAAAATAGCAAATTTCCCTGATCAGGCACAGAAAAATCGCGAGTTTTGTCGATCAGACATAGAAAAATAGTGAATTTTGTCGGCCTTACGCAAAAAATCGCACATTTCGTTGATCAGGCAAGAAAAAATCGTCAACTTTGTAGATGATGCTCGAAAAAATTGCAAATTGAATTCATCGGTTGTAAAAAAAAATGCATGTTTTCTCGGTTTAACGCATGAAAAATAAACGCGAACATCATTGATCAGTCACGGACGAAAAAATATCTGATTTCGTTGATAAAGCACGGAAAAATCTCGAATTTATCGATGACGCGAGGAAAAATTCAAAATTTACTAAATAGGCTGCGAAACAATCGTGAATATTATCAATTTATGAAAAAAAATCGCGAGTTTCATTTTACCGCGTAAAAAAATGCAGATTTCGTCAGTTAGTACAAAAATCACGAATTTCATTGATCTGGCGCGAAAAATGCGTATTTCTTGAATTAAGGGTGGAAAAAAGTGCACATTTCATCTATCGGACACCGAAAAATCATGAGTGTTATAGATCGGATTCTGAAAAATCGCAAATTTCGTTGATCGGAAAAGGGAAATTGCGAATTTTGTTGATCACTCGCGTAAATTTTCTAATTATGTCCATTAGGCTCTAATAAAATCTCAAATTTCCTCCATCGGAAGAGGAAAAATCGCTAATTTCGTCGAATGGCTTTGTAAAAACCATGAATTTCGTCATTCAGGCGCGGAAAAATCGCGAATTTCGTCGATTGTATGCGTAAAAATTGCGAATTTCGTTGGTCAGGCGCGGGACATTCACGAATTTTGTTGATTAGGCTCTAAAGAAAATGTGAATTTTATTGATCATGCGAGGAAAAATCGCGAATTTCGTAAATCAGCTTTAAAAAATCGCGAATATCGTTGATCAACTTTGTAAAAAAAAGAATTTTGTTGATCAGGCAAAGAAAAATCGTGAATTTCATCGATCAGCTTCGTAAAAATTTCGAATTTTGTTATCAGGAGCGGAAAGATCCTGAATTTTTTCGATCGGCTTCGTAAAAATTGCGAATTTTGTCGATCAGGCTCGAAAAAATTGGGAACTTTGCCGATTATGCGAAGAAAAGTTGCCTATTTTGTCGATCCTGCGAAGGAAAATTGCGAATTTTGTTGATCATGCGAAGAAAAATCGTGAAAATCATCGATCGGTTTCGTAAGAATGGCGAATTTCGTCGATCAGGCGCAGAAAAATTGCTTATTTTGTCAAACGGCTTTAGAAAAATCGTGTTTTTGTCAGCGAGGTTCAGAAAAATCGCGAATTTCGTCGACCAGGTTCGGAATAATCGCGAATTTTGTCGATCAGGCGTTGAAAAATCGCAACTTTTGCCGATGAGGTGCTAAAAAATCGCGAACTTCGCCTATCATGTGAAGAAAAATGGAGAATTTCGTAGATTTGCTTAGTAATAATCGTGAATTTCGTTGTTCAGCTGCGGAAAAATCGCGAATCTCGTCGATCATGTGAGAAAAAAATCACTAATTCCGTCAGTCGGCTTTGTAAAAATAGCAAATTTTGTTGATCAAGTGCGGAAAAATCCTACATTTTCTCGATCGGTTTCATAAGAATTGCGAATTTTGTTGATCAGGCGAGGAAATGATGCAAATTTTCTCGATCAGCTTCATAAAAATTGCAAATTTTGTCGATTGGTTTTTTAAAATGTGCGAATTTGGTCGATCAGGCGTAGAAGAATTACAAATTTCATTGATCGGGCACAGAAAATCGGGAATTTTGTTGTTCAGGCACGAAAATTCTTGTTGATCGGCTCCTTCTCTCTCTTTCGTTCATAAAGTTCACATTTTTTTTGGTGCCAACAATTTATGCTTGTTTTTTTAGCACTTTTAATAAAACAAAATTTATTCTCCTGAAAACAATCAAAGAATATTTTTACATCTTGAAAATAAACCTTGCTACATCTGTTATATATAAACTAAAATCTGCTAATATAGCCTTACCATGTGAATTGGATATTTTGACTGGGTAAGCAAAACACTCCCCCCCCCCCCGTCACTCCCCTCTAAAATCATATTTTTTATCCTATAGGCCACAGATCACCTTTTTTAAATCGAATTATCTCCTTATTATCGATGTGGCCCTCGACCACCCAGACATATTTCTAAGTGGCCCTTCACTTGAAAAGGTTGTACACCCCTAATTTATAAGAATAAAATAAAAATAAGAAGTTTTCAGCCATCAAAAGCGTTAAATTAAATATTTAGTTATGTTAGGATATTCTGAAATTTCCATGATCTATTATTATTGTTTTTTTATTATAACATAGTAGATTTCTTCAGGGGGGCTCCGCCCCCTTGAACCCGTATTCTCATTAAACTTAAATTTGTAACTTTCTATCAGTTTGCTAATGGTTATCGTACATTTTGTATTTCTTTATACATTTTGATTTATAAGGATAAGTAACAGTTTTAATAAGCATTTTTCATTATACTCATACTTCTACATACCTGCCCACCACAAACATTTAATCTGATGTATCAGGAACTTTTGAAAGTGTAAACTCAGTAATCTAGGGTTTTACAATTTTGTTTCCGAAAAAAAAAGATGTTTTGATTGCATTTTGTGGCCGTTATCGCGGACAGACAAACAGACAGAACAGACTGACAAGCGGAAAACAATAAATTTTGTGTCGCCAAAATAAGCCTTCACTGAAGTTTCGGCAATGACGTCATTATTCATGAGTTATTGCTACCTATGTTTCTAATATTTTTTACGACTACTATAAAATACCTGTTTTATTTCAATTATGACGTCAAATTTTATCAGGTGAAATAATTGTTAAAAATATAATTATTTTTTATTTCTTTTACTTCTAATAATGCGCCCATTTTTGTCAGAAAAATTCTTATTAACGAAACAAATTTCCGTGTTTAATATTTAACAAAGTACTATATTTTTATTTTTATTCTGACGTCATATTTATTTTTTCTTAGTTTAATTTTTCGAATGGAAATTGCTCAATTGAAACTTATTGCCGTTGAAAAATTATTCCATATTTTGATTTTTTTGGGGGGGGGGGGGAGAGGAACGATAAAGGAAATTGGTTAAATTTTATCTAAAAAATCGCTATTGATTCTGCATGAAAAAGAAGAAATTTTGAAGTATTAAGGAAAATATGTGAATAAAATTAATAAAACATAGCCTATGTTCTTTTCTGGTCTATGTTATAGTTATACACAAAGATACAAACACATTAATTCATCAGTTTTGACGTTGACTTCATTTAAATTTTCGTACACGCATTCAAATTTATAACATTATAAAAATAAGAATTATGATGAATGGTTGCTTAGTAATCACTAAGAGAAAATAAAGAAAATGAAATAAATACATTTGAAATAAGTAAATCTCTAAAACAAATTAGTTTATATTATTGGAACACATTTATAAAAAATCTCCAAAATTTACAGTAATAATTTAAAAAATCTGACAAATGTGTGGACAAAATTTCAAAACAATACGAATAATTTAACTGGTAAATTTCAGTATCCATTTATCATTGAATTCCATTAATGAAATGTGACATTTTCTCTCAAGAAAAAAAAAATAAATAAAAATCGTTGGATTTGCCATAGAAAAGCACTATTGCGCAAAATAAAATATTCTATATTTTCCGAAGGAATGAATCAAATCTTACAAAAAACTATACAGCTTAATCCCTGTGCTTCTTTAACATACCCACTTAATTTCAAACCAATCGGATGTTTTTTGCGGTAGTTATTGCGGAACAGACAGACTGACAGACAGAAACAAAAAAAATTCGTGTCTCCAAAGTAAGCCTTGAATGACGTTTCGGCAAATATTCATATTTTCTGTCTGAAGTTTTTAAGCTTCTTATGAAAGGCAAATCGCATACTTGAGCAGAACTAAGGAACATGTATTTGTCAATGGTGTTTCATGTAAAAGGATCAGGAATAGGCAAATAATAATAATAATAATAATAATAATAACTAGTAAATCTGCAGATCAGGAGCCTCAACGTCAGCTTTGCACATATATATATTTTTTTAAACACAATTTGGGTAATATTCAACTTCTTGGAAACTTTAATTTAAAATTTTCATAGTACTTAATTATTTATAAGAATAAAATAAGAATTAGAAGTTTTCAGCCTTCAAAAGCGGTAAATTAAAAATTTAGTTATATTAGGATATTCTGATATTTTCATGATCTATTATTTTTGTTTTTTTATTATAACATAGTAGATTTCTTCAGAGGGGCGGAGCCCCCCTGAACCCCCCGTAGCCTCACTTAATTTAAATTTGTCACTTTCTAATAATTGTGTTAATGGTTAATTGTATATCTTGCATTTCCTTATACATTTTGATTTATAAGGATAAGTAACAGTTTGGACAAATATTTTTCATTATCCTCATACTTCTACATACCTGCCAACCGCAAACATCTAAATCTGATGTATCAGGAACTTTTGTAAGTGTAAACTCAGTAATCTAGAGTTTTACAATTTTGTTTCCGAAAAAAAAAATGTTTTGATTGCATTTTGTAGCAATTATAGCGGGACAGACAAACATACAGAAGAACAGACTAACAGATGAAAAACAATAAATTTCGTGTCTTCAAAGTAAGCCTTCACTGAAGTTTCGGCAATGGCGTTATTTTTCATGAGTTACTGATATCCATGTTTCTTGTATTTTTAAAAACTACTATAAAATGCTTGTTTTTGTTCAATTATAACGTCAAATTTTACCAATTGAAATATTTGTTAAAAATATAATTATTTTTTATTTCTTTTACTTCTAATTATTCTCCCATTTTTGTCAGAAAAATTCTTATTAACGAAACTAATTTCCGTGTTTAATATTTAACAAAGTACTATTTTTATTTTAATTCTGACGTCATATTTATTTTTTCTTAGTTTGGTTTTTCGAATGGAAATTGCTCAATTGAAACTTATTGCCGTTGAAAAATTATTCCAGATTTTTTTTTTTTTTTTTGGCAACGATAAAGGAAATTGGTTAAATTTTATCTAAAAAATCGCTCTTGATTCTGTATAAAAAAGAAAGAAATTTTGAATTATTAAGGAAAATATTTGATTAAAATTAATAAAACATAGCCTATATTCTTTTCTGGGCTATGTTATATTTATCCGCAAAGATAAAAAGATATTAATTAATTCATAAGTTTTGACGTTGACTTCATTTAAATTTTCGTCCTCGCTTTCAAATTTATAACATTAAAATATAATAAGGATTAGGATGAATGGTTGCTTAGCAACCATTAAGAGAAAATAAAGAAAATGAAATAAATACATTTTAAATAAGTAAATCTCTCAACCAAAATAGTTTATATTATTCGAACACATTTATAAAAAATCTCCAAAATTTACAGAAATAACTTTAAAAATCTGACAAATGTGAAGACAAAATTTCAAAATAATACAAACAATTTAACTGGTAAATTTCAGTATCCATTTATCATTGAATTCCATTAATGAAATGTGTCATTTTCTCGAAAGGAAAAAAAAAAATTAAAATCATTGGATTTGCCATAGAAAAGCATTATTGTGCAAAATAAAATATTCTATATTTTCCGAACGAATGAATCAAATCTAACAAAAAACTATACAGCTTAATCCCAGTGCCTCACTAACATACCCACTTAATTTCAAGCCAATCGGATGTTTTTTGCGTTAGTTATCGCGGAACAGACAGACTGACTGACAGACAGAAACCAAAAAATTTCATGTCTCCAAAGTAAGCCTTCACTGACGTTTCGGCAATAATATGTCGAATAAACCAATGCTTCTGTTTGATATTAAAGTGTAGGAATGGGAATGGGAATCAGGCATTTAAGGGGGAAAAATTGCATGTTTGTATTCTGCGAGTACATAAAGAAGCGTGCCAACGACCTCTAAATCATTGCTTAGTGAGAATATCTCATATATTTTTAATCATAAATAACGCAATTATAATTAATTTTTTTGGGGTTTGTTTTAAAATGCGTAGAAAATATTGCTCTTCATACTCATGTTTCTCGTAAACCGAATTAACTGAAGATTTAAAAGAAGTATCTTCCCTTAAAAAAATCAAATAACTTTGTTTTAAGGCAAGGCTTATTTTCGGGGTAAAATACATATTAAGAATATTCTAAAAAAAGTACTATTGATTATTTAATGAATTATTTCTTATTTTATGGGATAATTAAGACACCTCAAGTTTGATTTTCTCTGATTCTTTAAAAGGATTCTGAAATCTGTTGGAAAATGCCGTTTTATTGCAATACTGATTTGTGATATGACTTGAACTCAAAATGTGGTTTAATCTAACTCCAAATTGTGGTACAATAACGTATCGTTTCGAATTAGCAACAGAAAGAAATACAATGAACTAATGCAGAATCTGTGTAATTCATGTGCAAGCTTCAAAACTTGCGTTTTTTTTTTCTTCAATGTTGTGTATTCGGAGTCTTGAAATATTTAGCAATAATTAGTAATTAAGTTTATCAGTTCTGTGTTCCAGTTTAGACTTTATAGCATGTATACTCTTACCCATGTTGAAAAAATGATTCTTCAATCTTGAATAATACACTACGACAAGATTATCTGCAGCTTTTTTAAAAGCTGTAATACTAAAATTTAGTCATGGTACATCTCGGAGAAATTGATTTCGTCTAGGGCTCCTTTAACTTATTGTAGGAGCCTTAATTTCGTCTACTCTTGACCCTCGGGAGAAGAAATTTTCATTTTCTCGCCGGAGCGAAAATGGCAACCCCGGTACCAGCCCAGAAGAAAGGTTTCCAATGAAAATAAGACACCTTTTTTGCGTTTGAGAACTATGTTTGAGTAAATGTCTTGTTTCCCACCCGCTTTTTTTTTTTTTTTTTTTTTTTTTTTTTTTTTCTACGGGGAGCAAGAAAAGCGAAGTTGAAGAGGATTTTAGTTTGGAGAGCGCAAACAAGGCCTGATTGCCGCACAGGCTAACTTGGTCTTGGCCTTGGATTTACTGCAGAGGAGGGCCCAAATTTAATAAAATGACTTGGATAAAATGTCTTAATATGGCAGTTTCCTGCAATAATTTTCTCAAAAACCAAAAACTATTTTGTTTAACGTGACAAGTGTATGATAATATAATAATGAGCCTTCGAATACTTCTGGGATGAAAAAAAGTCTGGCTTCTATTTTTGTGCGAATGGGCCCCCAAAAGATGCTGAGCCTTGGACTTTTTACAATTTTAATCGGGCTCTGAGCGCAAGTTTGTAGATCAAGAGATTGTGGCTCAGTAAAAAGGGAAACTCTCTGGAGCCTTAGAACTCCGAGAGAGTTTTATGCACGATATCGCAGCAGAGGTGGTAGACATTTTGACGCAAACTGGTAACTTCCTGATATTGAAAGAGACCTCTCGTCTCATGGCTCATATTAAGTATATCGGAGATTCCTTTGCTCCGCTTTAGTACAAGATGCAAGATCTAGAGACTAAAATATTCATGGAATTTTTTTCTGTCGAACTATTCGTCCAAGTGAATTTCTGTCATGACTTAAAATACTTGAGAAAGAACGAATGTTTATTCGATTAAAAAATGATTAATTACCTACGTAAAATATTGACTATTTGTTTGATTAAAAAGTGTTATAATGCAAAATTAATAAATAAAAATATTGTTGTGAAAAATAATAATTCTAATCTTCACTACCAGTTTTACACCTAACCATATCAAATCACTAGAAATCCTTATAGGGCAGGTGTATGGATGGCTTGGTGTATGGCTACTAAATCATGGTGAAATGTTTCAATTTATTGCGATTATTACTACTACAAGAAAACTAAAGTTTGGATCATTTTAACAAATATTAACAATGTTCTTTTTTTTTGCATTTAATTAATAAGAAGTTTCAATTTAATATCTGCGATTAAAGACAATATTTCTTTTTTTGTAAAACGAGCTGCTTTAAAAATAACTGTGTTTCAGTAATCCAAATGAGTTCCGAACACTAGCCTGTAAAGTATCTGCATGCATAAAATGCGTGATTAGATCTTTTTTTTTCCATAATATATTTTATAATATATTGTAAGTAAGCAAGAGTCTTATATAATGGGAGCGTGACAAGCTTTGAGCTTTAGAAGGAAGGAAGGATGTTAGTGATCTATGATTTTCTACGATCATATATGATCGTAGAAAATCATAGATTCTATAGAACAGTTTCATAATAGGCTGAGCAAAAGTTTTATGAAAATAATGTATTTTCATATTTTTTATAACTTAAAGACAATGCACTTCTTCACCACATGCCATACTGCACAAGTTGCTCAATCCAGTTGTGTATTCACAGCACAGTTTCATCTATCTCATTCGATCGATCTGATCTCAGCCTGCCATATTTTCTCTGCATAGGAAAAACTAGTCATTGGGAGGCCACTTACCCATCATGGATACGTATAATATACTATATGAAAATAAAACACGTGAAAACTGTCCTTAAAATGCATTGCAATTCCATAAACAAAATTTGGCACTACTAGGTTATCCCGTCGACTAAAAAATTATCGTCAAACTATAAGATTAAATGCCAATAATGGATGATTGTGTCTGCCACATTCAATGACATTAAATACGATTCATGTGTTTAAAATGTCATTAAGTGACTTTTATTTCGACTTTTTATCTGCATTTTTATTAATATTCCACTAATTATTTGTTTTTTCGTTATTTAAAATAAAAGTTATGTCAATATGTATAATTTGGCTATTAGTTTGGCGATTTGTATAATTTGGTGAAATTGGTCGACGGGATAACAAAGTACTACCCAAAATTTAAATGTACATTTAAATATTTTTGACGTACATAGTAATGTTCTATTAATGAATTGATGATGAACCAATTTCGACAAATTATATAAAACGCCAAACTACTCAAGTAATATCGAATTGCGTAAAAGAAACATCCTTATAACTCCGAAAAAATAATATTAGTAACAACAATTTACTGCGTCGGATTAAGCGTCTCATTTTCAGTTAAAATATAGCTTTGAATTGAAATTTGAATGAAATACAGGGTCATGAAAAATCAAAGAATGTGGAAAACAGGATTACAAATATCTCAGCAACTAATAATCCGATCGACTCGGTTCTTTATGCAAAATTTGTGATATTTTATTGCCTTTTACGTCCACTCCTTAAAAAAAAAAAAAAAAAAAAAAATATATATACCTTTAGTCAGAACGAATTTTTCGAGTGTCCAAAAAAAAAAAAAAAAAAATAGTTCCTGATTATCGAGGTTACTGACATTAAATAGACTTCGTTACATTCTTACATAGTAAGTATATACAAAAATTGAAGTATCTATCTCAATTTGTTCGGGAGATAGAGCGTTTACAGACAGACAGACAGACACACAGACGGACGGACGGGTGGCAAATTGTTTTTTCTTCTAAAAATATGCTTTTCGGTATCTGAAACGTGTAAATCCGTCAAAAAATTAGTTAGATTTTCAAAACAATTGCAAGACTTACCCTATACTACGTATGATGGGTAAGTAAAAAAAATAGAATAAGTCCATTCAGCTCATACGAGGGATGTCACTATGGTGGCTGTTAAGTGGAACAGGGCTCAACGCAATTTACTCTATTAGATTATCATAGGCAAAATTCTGTATCGGAGGCAGAATTAGATTAGGAATGTACTAATTGATCAAAAGTCTCCACACTGTAAAAAAAAAGGGTCGATCTACTAAAAAAACTTTAGTGATCCTTGTAATTACTAAAAAATTTTTAGTAATCTTAGTCGGTTACAAAAAAATCTGTAAGAATTACTAGAAAAAAGTTAGCAACGAATAGAGTTAATAGTTTTATATTTTTAATAGCTCTTACTAAAACTCAGTTGGTGTGGCCTTGATAGCATAGTGGTTATAGTATCGGACTCCAGGCTGAAAGGTCCCGGGTTCGAAACTTGAAACCGCCAAATGCGCCCCGAATGTATGTAGTGTCTCGTTCATAAAGGGATTAAGAAAATCCTATCGGCGCAGGTAGGAATGTTTGGTGCTGCCATCTATTGCGGTTTAGCCGAAAATCTTCCGCTTCAGAAGTCCGTCTGAAGCTCCTGCTCTTCGGTCGCACGTAATGGTTATTAAAAATAATTTTGGAGCTATTACTAAAATTTGCTTGGTGGCTCATACTAAAAATTTTTAAGTTAGTTATACAAAAAATTCTTTTGTTCAGTTTACAAAAGAAACGCTTGTTTTACTTGCAAAAAAAAAGTTTGTAATGGTTGCTAAAAAATTCTGTGGAATACAAATTTACTAAGAAATTTTTAGTAACCTCTTGAAATTTTTTTTTACAGTGCATGCACTTTCGATTTTAGCCGTTTTATAAAAGATATAATGATTTGAAAAAAAAAAAAAAAAAATACACGGGGAATCGTACTTGAAATTCAGGGATGTATAGTTCATATTTGATTTTTGATTTTTCTTTGAAGATTTGAAGATTTAGTCGCGAAATAAATTAAAAAAAAAAACCTTGAATAATAATCATAAAGTCTGAGACTACATTGTAACATAAGAAAATTGAAACATTCTTTAGATCATCAAATTTCTTTTTGAAAATAACTTAATAACTTTATAGCGACAAATTCTAGAAGTTTTAACATGTTTGAATGGCTTTATATAAATTATTCCACATAGAGTCCAAAAGCCGACAGCACAAAAACCTAAGGTATGGAGCACAAGAAAAAACTCCTTTATTTTATGGAAGAGCAATAATAAGGGAATCTAATAATCCACGTCTGCCGGAAGCGAAATGGTGCATATGCCAAAAATTAACACCACTAATAGTTGACTGGTAGGTTTATCATTGTATCTGCCGTACAATCATAACATACCTTTGATTGTACAGCAAACATAATGTTAAACCTAGGAATAATGCATTTGTGTTATTGATTTTTGGCTTTTGCACCACTTCACTTCTTGCAGACATGGATTATTAGACTCCCTTATTACTGTGCTTCCGTAAAATAAAGGGCTTTTTTCTTGTGCTCCATACCTTAATTTTTTGCACTGAACGGCTGCTGGACTAATAAATAAATATCGAGTTAAGGAAGAAAAAATTTTTTATCCTTCGCGTGTGCACAGTTAAAAATTATTTCATATAATTGCTAATATTTTACCCTATCTATAATATACTTATTTATTATATGTAGTGTACTTCTTCTACAGAACTTTATGAAATTTTCTGAAAACGGTGTTATATTTGCCTACAAACCCATTATTTTACAAAAAAAAAAAAAAAAATAATTGTAATTTAAGAAATTACCCCAACCATTTGAAAAATGTTTCACTCGATACATTCATCTATCATTTTAAGCTAAATACCAGTTGTTTTATTGTGTATTATCCGTGCCACTGCTATAAATGACTTTATACATGCTGCAATTTGAAGGTACGGTTCGTTTAAGTTATATCACTCTATTGTCGCCAAGCATAAAAGTTGGCGACGAAAGAAACATTTCAAACTATTTAACATTGTTGGTGCAAAAGTAATCATTATTATAATACAGCTTTGGCATATACTGTTATACTTGTAAGACTTTGGCATATATTGTTTGATTTTACAGAGCAGAATTTTGGTGATGGAGGTTTTAAACCAAAATCGATCGCAGCACATGCATCTGTGAATGGGTCCATCAGACATCGAATCAAAAAAGTTTTTTCCCAGTTTTTCCCAAGCCGATTGCTTTTTAGTTTTCTTTTTAGGTGGTGGAAAATCAAGAGTAATAGCTATAACATTTTCCGGCTTGTTAGAATCACTATTGGCACTCAAATTTTCCTGGTTAGAACCGACCGATAGTAAAACGCCATGGCTAGTGGATTGGTCGCCCTGGCGACATGATGTTTTACAATTAATCGGTTCGGCATTAAATTGCTTCCTTTTTCGTGATCGCCTTTCAACACGTAATTGGTTTTCAGCGGCTCAATAATCTTTTGATTTTATCATTTTCTGCATTGAAAGACGTTTTTGCGCCAAACCAAATACAGTATTACTCAGTTATCCCGTCGACCAATTTCGCCAAATGATACGAATCGCCAAACTAATAAGCAACTTATACATGTTGACTGTGTTTAATATCATTGAATGCGATATTCACGTTCATTCATTTCTTTGGCTTCGGCTTTTTCCGTATCTGTTAATTTCCGTCTACCCATTTTTAAATTTGTTAGTTTTCTCCTTTATTACAATGATTTTAACCATTTTAATTTACTATTCAAATAAAAATTCTTCTAAAAGTAAAGAATTTAATTTAAATTCAAATAAAAATTCTTCTAAAAATAAAGAATTTAATTTAAATTCAAAAGTGGTAACATCATTCAAAAGTGGTAACATCATCGGGTCCATTCTCCCGAAAACAACAACCATTTTTCAAATGGTTAATAAAAATCACTTTATGATTGTTTAAGTACGCGTATTGTGTTTAATATCATTGAATGCGATATTCACGTTCATTCATTTCTTTGGCTTCGGCTTTTTCCGTATCTGTTAATTTCCGTCTACCCATTTTTAAATTTGTTAGTTTTCTCCTTTATTACAATGATTTTAACCATTTTAATTTACTATTCAAATAAAAATTCTTCTAAAAGTAAAGAATTTAATTTAAATTCAAATAAAAATTCTTCTAAAAATAAAGAATTTAATTTAAATTCAAAAGTGGTAACATCATTCAAAAGTGGTAACATCATTCAAAAGTGGTAACATCATCGGGTCCATTCTCCCGAAAACAACAACCATTTTTCAAATGGTTAAAAAAAAAAAAAAAATCACTTTATGATTGTTTAAGTACGCGTATTGTGTTTAATATCATTGAATGCGATATTCACGTTCATTCATTTCTTTGGCTTCGGCTTTTTCCGTATCTGTTAATTTCCGTCTACCCATTTTTAAATTTGTTAGTTTTCTCCTTTATTACAATGATTTTAACCATTTTAATTTACTATTCAAATAAAAATTCTTCTAAAAGTAAAGAATTTAATTTAAATTCAAATAAAAACTCTTCTAAAAGTAAAGAAATTAATTTAAATTCAAAAGTGACCACATCATTCAAAAGTGGTAACATCATTCAAAAGTGGTAACATCATCGGGTCCATTCTCCCGAAAACAACAACCATTTTTCAAATGGTTAAAAAAAAAAAAAAAAAAAAAATAAAGAATTTAATTTAAATTCAAAAGTGGTAACATCATTCAAAAGTGGTAACATCATTCAAAAGTGGTAACATCATCGGGTCCATTCTCCCGAAAACAACAACCATTTTTCAAATGGTTAAAAAATTACGAATTTTGTTTAACATTTTAAAGTAACGTTTGTATATTTATGGATATACGTGCTATTATTACATAAATGCATACACATGTCATGCAGGAGCAGTGTAAATATTTTGTAACAACCACAGATCATTTCCATCATTTTATGCTGCAGGATAATTGCTGATATTATTTTTCTTATTCGACTCGTCATTTCATCCATTTGCTATCTTAAGAAAATCTTCACTGAAAAATATTCGGTCAAACATGTTCTTTATACCTCCGAAGGGCGATAACCAATTCGTTTAGTAATTCTTTGTATATTCGAAAAAATGTTTAAAATCGAAAGTGTCCGGATACACTGTTAAAAATGTTGCTCTAGTTTCAATCAAATCTTGGTGCTCAGTCGCTGCCATCATAAGATGGTGAAATTTCTTACTAACATTTGGAGCTTCCTATTTCTACCTCGTTCCAATTATTGGAACTATGCGTCACAAGAACTCCAAATATTGATTCAAGATTTCACCACCTTACAGTGGCAGCCATTGAACACCAAAATTTGGTTTAAACTAGGACAAAAGTTTTAACAGTGCACCTCTCACTAGATAACGTTTGTGCAGAAATTCTAATGTGCTATACCAACTGTAACGCACTTTTACAGTGATTCCGAAAGCTTTTACTCTTATTTCGTAATAACAAAACACAAAAAAAAATTTTTTTGTTTATCTGAAATAACAAAATATAACATGATTTCAAATGACAAGTTAAAGGAAAAAAGAAAGTTAAAGTTGCTGAATAAATAAATTTGCAAAAAATAGCGAATACACATAACAGAATTTTAAGGTCAATTTCTTAATTAGTACTGTAATAAACTAAAAATAAAGCAGGCATAAGCCTTTTTAATTTGTTAAGTAACAAATTCAAAATGTCTATTACTTACTTTGCTTTTCCTTTCACTGTCCAGTCACAAGCACTGTTTGATTCAAAGGTACACGGTTTTGGATATTTAGCACACAAGTTTGCGTCTTCATCTGAATTGTCTCCACAGTCATCTTGTTGATCACATACGAAATATCTTGAAATACACCGACTGTTTTTACATGTGAACTCTTTACTACTGCATTTGTCATCTCTTTTTACTGGAAGACTGCAATTTTCAAATGTGATATCGTCAATTGCCGCAAACGTTGTCTCGTATGAACTTCGCTGGATAAATTCCAAGTTAAAAGGTCTTTCAGTAGTTCCTAGATAAGCTGCTCCTAGTTTCCAGGTATCATTGGTTGAATCATACCACTGTCCCACAGTTCCCGTTGTTGAACCCGACAAGCGTTTCCTCACGCTTATGACTGTTTGAGATTTTTGCTTGATGGCATAGTAGAATTTCATGATGCAAGATGCGTAAGACTTTTTGAATTTATTAATTCCATCCGCACTTCGTAATATAGATTCGGTCCACCCATAGCTTCTAATATTCACAGACATGAAGTACCCTGTACTGGAGTTAAAAGTATGATCATAGCCCAGTCCATTTGTCCTGGATGCACCATCCTGACCTTGACTTCTTTTCCATTTGTCGTAGATATAGTAGGTTTTGTCTTCCCAACCGCAAGTTCCATGTTCAAAATCGCATTGTCCACAGTTCATTTCGTCCTCGCCGTTTTCGCAGTCTTTTTCGAAATCACAAACTTTGCTCATGTTAACGTGTTTCCCATTTCTACAGTCGAACGCGTTATCCGGCACGTCGTAACATTTTTTAGTGGAGACATCGATTTCGTCCAACGCAATGTCACTTAGTCTTCCTTTTGTTCTTCCTATGAAAAAAATTTGATATTCCTCATCGATATCTAGTCCCGTGGTGATGAGGTTTATTCTTCGGAGGAACCAGTTCTCGCCTTGGTTTCCTTCAATTTTCCAAAGGTCTTTGGTACGAGATAGCTTCTGATTGCTGCCGTAATAGCTTAAATTCACCATTAAAGATCCCATTTCACTCCCATTCATATGAGCCCAGAAGGACAAGCATCTGTCGGTCGACGCACTGAAGTATTCTGACTGTAATATTCCAAGAAGGTTTGTTTGATTAGCTGGATTGTCTGCTTGAAGGTAAATGTAAGAACCTGCAAGAAATTATTATTATTTATTATTATTATTATTATTTATTATTATCACCATAATAATAATAATTATTATTATTATTATCATCATCATTATTATTATATTTTTTATAGGAGGAACCAGTTGTTGAATTAAGGATAAATTAGAGCATGAAAGTAAAACATATCTAAAAATAACATGAATGAGATAAAAAAATTGCGAAAACTGCAATTATTGATATGGGAAAAGGCTCAGCGACCTAAAATTCAAATGGGGCCCCGATTCTAAAGTTAAAGTTTTTAAAGTACTTTTCGGTTAGCCGGTCGCCACTGTTATATATACATATATATGTCACGTGTATATAGACATACGCGTGGATATATATGTATATAAGCGCATATATAAAATGCATACACATATATACACATCCATATATATGTATGTATAATTAACATTGGCGCCCGGTTAACCGAAAAGTACTATTTTCAAAGAGTGTTTTATGATTTGTAGTTTTATGCCGAAATTAAAATAAGACAAAAATATGTCATCGTATTTTTGGTGATTTTTTGGCTATCATTAAGTTGACTGAAAATTTAATAATGCTGTTAAACTGCATCGGTGGTATAAAACCAACTCTGTTGTATTTGCTATTGTAATTCTAATCACTTTTTAACTATGTACAATAATAATTTTTTTAAGCTGCTACGTGTAAAAAAAAAAAAAAAAAAAAAATTCGCAAATGCATTTTTTTTTTAATTTTTAAATTATTTACTCATTGGAAGTTTCGTTGTTGTATTATGAAAGTTTATACAGTGGTGGTCAGAATTATAAGAACAATGGAAAATTTCACAGAAAAAATTTATTTATGAACTAAATAAAGTGAAATTTATACATAAAATACTTTTTTATGCTAGATATCATTTTAAAATTCAAAACATTGAAAAATGCAAAATACGAATGTTTTGCGATAATTAACAAAATATATCATTGATCAAAAATTGGACAAAATTATAAAAACAGTGAATGTTTTTTGCCTAAAACACACTAATAATTAATAATTTTCCCCTTCTTCTCAATTACTTTTAAAAGTCTTGACGTCATGGAATTAGACAGTTCCTTAAGAACATCCTTGGAAATTTTTCACCAGGCGTTTTCGATGGAGGACATGAGCTCTTGCTTGTTTTTATATTGCGTTCCGTTTTTGTATATTTCGTGTACCAGAATACCCCACAGATTTTCCATTGGATTCAGATCTGGGCTTCTGGCCGGCCAATCAATTAGTTTCACAAAATTAGCATCAAACCACGATTTTGACGTTTGGGAAACATGTACTGAGGCATTGTCTTGCTGGAAAAAATAGTCTCCACTCGTTATTAACGGTGCTTCCGGTAAAAGATTATCGCTCAATACATCAATATAACTCTCAGATTTCATTTTACCCTGCACGAAAACTATTGGAGTAGTTCCATCAGCTGCGAAAGCTCCCCAGACCATTACTGAGCCACCCCCAAAAGCACGCTTTGAGAAAATTTGTTTTTCTCTACGGAGATCATACCAGAAGTGGCGAAAACCATCTGGTCCATTCAAATTAAACTTTTTCTCGTCGGAAAAGACAACATCATTCCACTTTTTCCCCATAGTAATGTATTTTTTGGTAAACTCCGTCCTCAGTCTCTTATGAGCTTTTGTAAGAGACGGTCGTGACATATGTTTACTATAGAGAACATTTTTTTCTTTCTGTAAAACTCGTCGAACAGTTCGAGCACTGTATTTTAAGTTCAATTCGCGTTTTATTTATGTTGACGTTTGTTTTTTGGAGCAAGCTTGCCTTATTATCATTCTTTTCTCCCGTATAGAAATAGAAGATGGCCTACCTGTGTGTCTTTGCCGTCCATATTTACCGGGATTTTTAAGATAATTGTAAATAACCGTTCTTGATCTATTAAGCTTTGTCGCAATTTGGCGTACAGAAAAACCTGAACTTTTAAATGCATCCACTTTCCCTTTTTCAAACTCCGAAAGCTTCGTACCCAACGGCATGACTGAAAAACAGAATATCACGATCCCAAACACATACTACGCATTTATCTCGTCTTGAAATTCCGTGTGCAGAGCAAAAAATATGCAAATTTTACTTTTTAGAACACATAAATATCGTTGTTCTTATAATTTTGTCCATATCAGAGACTGTATAAATTCATAATATATTTTATAAATTATGAATTTTCCACGTATTTCCATGAAAACTTATAAAAATATTCTTCATTTTTCATTGTTTTCCAGCCATTAAATTTGAATAAGTTTCCAGCCAAATGTAGTCAAGATTTGGCGATTTTTTGCCTTGTTCTTATAATTTTGACCACCACTGTAGATAATCATAAAAATTACAGTAGTTTTTGAAAAAAAAAAGACCAAAACATAAAAAAGATTATTATATGTTTAGTATAGCCAAAATAATAAAGAAAAAAAATAATGTTAAAAAACTAAATAAAAAACATTGAATATTAAACGCGTAAAAAAATTCACGCAGCTAATTAAGCGTAAACCAACAGAATGAAAAATGATCAAACCGGTAATGGAACCTGGATTTTTGGAATAACACTCCAATGCTCTACCATTGAGTTACAAGGATTAATTTGATATAGCTTACTATTAAATGTTGGTACGGCTGAAAACCCAGCTCGTAATTTCCATACTCAAAATTGAAAAATACATATATATTGAAAAAACTTTACATACATTTAATATTTTTATTAATTTACTTTAAAGGACTCAAAACAAATTCTGAAGTAAATATTTTTATAGTTTTCGGTAAATATTTTTACCAGATAAATACATTACTAAAAATGTATCTGAAATAAAAATTTTAATATAAATGACTTCTGATAAAAAAATCTAATAAATTTTAACCATTAATTTTCGCATACGATTATTTATGTATGTATATCCACATACTTTTGAAGTTTGTGGTGATGTAAATTATCTGTAAGAACGTAATTCTAAACAAAGACGAATTTCCTCCTTTGACTTAAAAATTGAAACACAAATCTGGAATTGGAATCTCGTAAGAAAATATGAAATTTTTATCAAACTGGGATATACTGACTATTTCAGCTCTAATCTCATGATAATCCTATTTTAGAAGTGACTGATTGATTAGTAATGGCATTATCTCACCTTCTTTTGTTCCCAGAGTTCGGTCTACGTTGGGTCCCGTCCCATTTGTGGGTGTTGGTCCGCTGTTCTTGACCCATTCCACATCCACACCTGACTCGGCATTTTGCCATGTGCAAAGATCTTCTTCAAAGTCACAAGATCCAGGTGCAGGACAACTTCCATCTCTGACCACAACATCATCCAGCGCTATGAATCCTTCATTACCAAGTTGCATGATGCCTTCAAAAACAATCTGAAATGCAGCAAAAAATAAATACACACTGTAAAATTAATTGGACGTAATAGATTATATAAGTTCAATTTCATCTTTTCTTCATAAATAAGTGAAAGTCAGAGATAAAGTCACCGTTATGTCCAAAAATTGAAATTTTGCAGGAATACATTTTGCAATCCTAAAAATGTAAGTATTGTTTTGATTTTTATAGTATTATTATTTTAAAACTTTATAGAACTACGACCAAAAATATTACAGTTTTAGTTCAATTATAAAGGAAAAAAAACTATTTTGGCTAAAAAGAGTTTTGGAACTCAATAATAGGCATAATGAGTTTTGTAACATGTTCAAAAACTCATTATGTATATTTCACATCGTTCAATAAAAATACTAACAAAATCAAGATACTAAAGGTACTTTTACAAAACGCTTTCATTAACTTAAAATAAAACATTTTAAGACTAGGCCAAAGGAAGGTGTCAAAAGAAAACTAGCTTAATCCAATTGTCCTTTTTTGTTTAAAATGTCATTTCAGTATATAATGTGAAATTTATAAAAGCAACATCCAAAATAATTTAACTTCAATGATATACTACTTTTTGTTCTTCAAATTTTATTGTTAATTAGCAGATTATCAGTTTAAACATAAGGTTCCTGGTTCAAATCCGGGTATGGATACTTTTACACTCTGCTCTAAAATTAGAACTTGTGCTGTCTATTCACCAGTTAGGACAATTGTGTTAAATCAAGTGAACAAACAATTTGGAAAATGTACGTGAAACATTGCGAATGAGGCGCGTTCGCACTATAACTAATCAACTATATGTACTATAACTATTTTATAAATAATCAGATGTTGATGCAGCACCTGTTGAACTCTTATTCAAAAATGCATGAATACAAAATTAAGCTATTTCCATTCATACTCAGTAATCCTTACCAATTTTTTTGTATAGCCCTGTATATAATACACATTATTTATACACAAAGCGTAATATGAAAATGTTTAGTTGAACTTAAAATCCAGAGCACAACAAAAAATGCACTTCCAGCAACCATCGCTAATATACCATATTTCAGATACAGATACTTACTAGTATCCGAAAACTTTTATGTGTCTCTATTAAATACTACGCACTTTCTATTATACAGAAGGTAAATTGTAGTCATCTTAACAACATATATAAACTTCGTTATATGTGAAATAGTTTACATATATAAAATACGCCGCAGATAATGTCTTTTTTTTACAATTATGTAAAGGAATTGTTTTGTGTGGTTCTGTAAATGAATAATAAACATTTTTTCCACTACATATTCAACAGATTGTATAGTTTAGTAATATAATGTATCTTTCATAAATGCACATCAGTTTCATTATGTTCGAAATGGTGTAACATCATTAAAATGGGCATGAAACAATTTTCCCCTTTGGCCGTATTTTAACGGAATAATTTTGACTGTCCTTGTAATTAAACTATTCATCCAATTTTTCTAAAAGTGGAAATGACCCGATAAAATTAATCAGCAATATATAATATTTAAAATTTTAAACCATTCGGTTGGGTAGCTTTTGCGTTGTTATATGCAGAAAAACGGGCAGACAGGTGGACGGACCAAATGACGACAATAAGTGCTGCGTATTTATGTAATAACGAACGCACCCAACAAGGTCTAAAAATCCCTTTGAAACGTTTTAAACTTTTCCATATAAATAAATACATAAGAAATGAACTTGAAACACACGGATTGGTTACCAACTGATACATTAAAGAATTTATTTTATTTTCAAACAAATTTGAAAACCGGTATCAAGTTGTTCCATTGGCAACTGGCAATATATGAAATATGCCTACTAATTCTGCTGTCCTTCGAATTTTCCATCTACGTCCAGAAATTAATCGACAAAAAGATTGATCACGACTGTGATGTAGAATCACATATAGTTTTCTTAAATTATACATTTTTCTAAATTACAGTTAAAACTATTCTTTAATTAGATATCCATTTTATCTTAACGTTTTATTTCGATCCCACAATAACTTTCCGTTAAAAAGTAAAGAAAGAAAACATATGTAACATCTGCTGTATCATTAAAACGGTTCTCAGATAAACAGATTTTCCTTTTGAAGAATTTTCGTCTTCGCTAAAAATAATAAAAGAAAGAATAAAGATATGCTTTGCTTGCGGTCAGTAAAATCGCTTTTCTCTCTACTTAATTGTGATTCTAACTTATTCGTTACGTAATAATCCTTCCTTGTGCATGCGGCATTATTGTGTCTTTCATAAATTCTCCCAAAACAGAGCTCTAACGTACGATTTGGTACGAATTCTTTTTGGCGTATTTTTTTTACGACTGCCCATTTCTGGTTGCCCTGCATTAAATTCAAAATCATCTTAATTGTTTAAAGCGTAACAGAAAATTTCATGGATATGATATCATTCACTTTTCATATGCTCCTTGTCGCCAATTGTGTGATGCCAATGTGTGAATTATTGAGTGAGGAATTGCCTCCCTCTCGCTTCACGAGGCAGTTATATGAAGACTGTTTTTCTTAATAATGCATCTGTATGAAAGCTTTAAATTTATATTTCTCCTTCAAATAAACAAAGTTCTTAAAAAGCATTTATTTTATTATAACACTAGTTTACAGTACATCTGTTGCCGAAAAAATTTTAGCTGTTGCTGACTACATATGATATGCTATTTTCAAAAATATAGTTAGAAAATTTCAATCAGCTCTAGTTTCTTAGTTTCAGCTATGTAGATGTTAAACAGAAAAAACATGTATTTACTAAGAAAAACCTTATTAAAAAAATAATTAATCATTGAGTTCTAAAAAACTTTGTTTCAAAGCTCTTCTCTGATGTGTAGGCTTTGGAAAATGACATATCAGAGACCAACAATAGTCAGACATCATATTTGTATCCCAGAAACGCTGATAGCGCTCTTCCATGACGCGTAAGTCCTGATGCATATGATCTCCCTGCTCTTTGCTCATATCTCCTAATTTTTCCGGAAACCTGTCCAGGTGACTATGGAGGAAGTGGAATATTATGCTCATATCGCACCCCATATTTTTTAATTGTAGCAGAAGGTCTTCTACAAGTTCAATATAATTTTCAGATTTTTTATTTCCGATAAAAACTAATTTTAGTATCAGTGAAAGAATTTTTTTTCTTTTAATCTTGATGCTAACAATTCTGAAGCTTGTTTAGAAAGATTAATCTCTTACAAGATCATCTAACTCATTTTGGGAAAAGCATTTTGACTCATTTGACATACCTTCAAAATCAGCATCATTTTTGTCATGAGCTTGGTCCTTAAATGTCTTGTTCTAATGGTTCAGATATAGTTTTAGCCTCTGAAGAGTCAAGTGAACGCTGCAGTGGACGTTGAACACAACTAGTGCTTGTGTACTGCCATTTAGCACGATTTTTAGTGCTTAAACAGTTTACGTTCACGCTACAAGAACAACAGTATTCGAGATGGTTTCGTGGTTTTTGCCAAATAGTCGGTGTTCCTGGCACTTCTTTTGCCCTTTTTCCGTATCTTAAATATTAAACACACGATTTACAAACACAATTGGGAGACCAAGACTTGTCATTGTTATATAAGAGCATCCCAAAATACTCAAAATAGATATTTTTCACCAACTCTAATATAATTTTTCTACAATTGTTAAGCATATATTCTTCGCGTTTTTGCAAAAATGATATGGATTGTTTAAACAATGTCTTCTTGAACTACTCATGACGCAAAAACTTGAGAAACTAATCTTAACACAGTTAAATATGCCTATTATCAATTAATATGTATGCTTAAATGATAAAAATCAAAAACAAATTAACTCGATCTGCTCAAAAAATTTTCCTGTTACATTTGACAAAAACAAGTCATAAGTGAACATTATCAACCACAGAATCCGCAGCAACAGACAAAAAATTTAATTTTGTAAACTAGTGTAATGAATCACAGCCTACATCTTTAGCGAATGCATTTTAAAAAGAACCTGGTCAACAATAATATTTTAAAGTACAGATCTACAGTACAACGACCACACTGTGTGATGTGCTTGATCCATAGAAAAGTGCTTGCTCATTTTAAGAAAAATGTGTCATACATAATGTATAACGAAGCAAAATTTTCAACTGTGAAAATTCATGGATCTTCTGTCAACTTTAAGAAATATGTTGCAAAAACTGTTATGTTTATATATTTAAACTAGTTTAAGATAAACAAAAAATTCTGAAATTTCTGAAAATAGTAAGCCTTCTTTCAAATCGCTTTGGAATAAATCTAATAAACCTTATAATTATCTTACCTCATGTACAAAATTTGCATCAATAGTTCTCTGGCCTACTCTCCAAGTGTTATTTCCATGCTTTGTGGCATGCGACCACAGGGAATAAGGTGGAAGGTTTCCGCCGGGGGTGCGCACGTACAAGTTGAGAGCTATCACATCCTCTCCTGCCATCTGATACCAGAAACGAACGCAACTTCTCATGATACCAGTAGCGGGCACATTCGGCATGATGAGCCAGGCTTTGTTATCTCCGGGAACACGAGCGCTTTTCGATGGAACAACCATCATGTAATGACCTGCAATTTAAAATTTTTAGGAAAATTGAAATAACAATAATAATGTGTGTGTGTTTGTGTTTGTGTTACATATGACGGTCAATTACCTGCACTAGGGATATGGCCCGAGGGGATAACGCTCTCCGTGGAGGTCTTTAAGGGATCCTAACACGTATTTACGCGAGGTTTCCCAAGGTTAGAAGAAAACCACGGAAAAGTCCAAATGATTAGGCCTGCGGGCGCGATTGGGTTCGAACCAAGCACCTACTAGTTTCAAGAGCATAACCACTCAGCCACTGGTGGGGCAATAATAATAATGAAAAACAAACTATCAGATTTTAGAAAATAGCTCGAATCAGCAATGGTTGAAATCGACTTGTGTTGTTAAAAAAAAAAAAAAAAAAAAAAAAAAACTAACCGAATCTTAAGCTATACGAATGCATTTACAAGGATAAAAATCCACCCAAAAATTTTTTTATTAAAATAATTTTAACTGAAATTAGAAAAATCAGTCTATAACTTGTAAAATTACAAATTATTTTTCCGAAAAATGATAATGAAAAAATATAAGGTTGCAAAACAAATTAGATTTTTAAGCAAATGGCTCAAATCAGCAATAATTGAAATTAACTTAAGCTGTTAAAAAAAGTCTGATCGAATCTTAACCTACACAGATCCTTTTTCAAAAAATTACAATGGAATATTTTCCCACTAAAATGATTTTAATTGGAATCAGAAAAAAACTGACTAAAATTGACAAAATTAAAAATTATTTTCCTGAAAAAGAATTATGAAAATATGTATGATTTGAAAAATTAATGAAATTATTCGATACCAGCAAAAAAATTATTGATATATGCTGATAATATTGATATATTAGAAATATTGAAAAATTGTTGATATATGCTGCATATAAAAAAAGTGTATTTTTTCCTTTAAAATATTGTTGGAATAACACAATTCTATTATATGCTGCATATAAAAAAGTGTATTTTTTCCTTTAAAATATTGTTGGAATAACACAATTCTATTATTGTGAGTATTTTTTTTTGTGTTTTTAGACCTTACAAATTTCAAAAGAAAAAAATCAGAAGTTTCGTGGTATAATAATAAATTTTAGTTATTAGAGAAAATTTTATAACTCCACAGTGGTTTCAAATTTTCTATTTATATATTTTTCCTATAATGTCTATTGAATATATAGCAAAAGAATAGAAAAATCTTAATCAATTTTACTGACCTTCTGGTGTTCCGTCTGTCTTGTCTACGATTGGTCCAAACGTCACCTTCTTGGCCTGTGTTCGCCTCCAAGTGACTCCATCTGGAGAAACCACTTTGAAACCACATATGTCGGCAGATTCAAAGTCACACGGACGACCTCCTGCAATAATTAAAAGACATTGTTTTCATAATGAAGATGATAAAGTTAGTTAAAGCAATAAGAAACGTCTGCGGGACTCGTCACATGGCTCGAATAATAATATATATTTTTTCTTTTTTTGAGGTGGTAACGTCATTTTATGTACTCGATGATAAATTAGCCGGATATTTCTAAGCTTTAACCATTCAAATATGGTTAGGCCACTGTCTCAATCATTAACATTAAGCGTATCGAGAATTTTGCTCAAGTTTTATAAAAATATTTTACATCTGGTATTTTTTTAAACTGCTTAACATTAAAAAAAAAAAAAAAAAAAAAAAAAAAAAAAACATACATACAAAGCATACACTATATGGCGAAAGGTAGCTGATCACTTGCAATTTTAGCCAAGTTTCTTGATTTGCAGAGTGCTTAATGTAAAAAAATGTTTTTTCAGTAAATATGACAAAACAACATTGTACACAATATCCTGTAATCAGAATTAAAAAATGATAAAAATTGTATGAAATTGAACAGATTTACTAAATAATGTTTCGCTGCGTATGTGCGAATTCAATCAAAATATAATGTGTTAGTTAAATATATAGAACAACTTTTGCATAAGTCTCAAAAACATAGCTTGAAAATTTTGAATAATATCGTGGATAGAATAAGCTCAAAATCAGTTGTTCTCAAAATTAAACAAGAAGATTAGGGGCTGTATTCATATATCCACTGCATAATGCCAATACAGCATACACAATATTTCGATACAGCCCCTTATCTTTTTGCTTCCCTTTGGGAACAACGGATTTTTCTATCGGCGATAATTTATAGAATTTTCCAGCTATGTTTTTGAGACTTTCACAAAAGTTGCTGTATACAGTTAGCTAACACATCATGCAAATTATATTTTGATTGCATTCCGCATGCGCAGTGAAACATCATTTAGTAAGCCTGCTCAATTTTTTATAATTTCTATCATATTTTAAATCTGATTACAGAGTATTGTATATAATGTGGTTTGTCATGTATTCTAAGAAGAACGGTGTTTTATAAGAATTCTGCAAATTATAATAAAAAAGTTTGACAAAATTTGGGACTGCTTTTACGAAAACCTTAATTTTTATACGAGTATACATGCTATCCTCATAAAAAAGAACATAATTTATTACAAAAAGTCGCCTAATCATTATTTACAGTCTGAACCCTTTTGCTACATTAATTTTAACAAAGTTCTCAAAAAAAAAAAAAAAAAAAAATTGTATTTTTTTTTTCTTCTAATTTGTTCACGTTTTTGTGGGGTTTCGGGAAAAAAAAATTCACGGAAATATATGACCTGTGAAATTAAGTTTACATACCCGGAGTTTCAGAATAATTACTCTTGTATTTTTCAAGATATTTAACAAAATCTCTAAAACCGCAAGTAACTAGCCACCTTTGGCCATAGAATGTATACGAGAATAGTTCTATAATTATTGTTCCTAGTGTGTATAAAACATTTATACTACGATGGTTGATAAGGAATATCGAAGCCTAATATTTCAGATGTCTATCTATATTAAACAGGCCAAACGTATCTGTGCGTTACGTATACGTCATTTTGCGAATGGCAACACTTTCTCCTGCAATTTCGGTTCTGCAGTTTTCGCTACTGCAAATTTTACACTTCTGAACATCGCACATTTTAAATTTTTACATTGTCGTATAGAGAAAAAAAATGTACATCTAAATGTAATTTGTTTGAAAGCTGTATCTCAATTTATTTTTGAGATATTATTTTTTTTTTTATGTTTTTACTTCCAATTTTGTAATTGTGGCAACAGAAACACTTCACTTTCTCTTAAAATTGAAAAAAAAAAAAAAATAGAAATTAAAATGCGCAACAATTTTCCATGCAATTTCGGTTTTGCAATTTTTAGTACTGCAAATTTTACACTTATAAACATCATATATTTTTAATTTTTAGACCGGCATATAGAGAAAAAAATGTACTTTCAAGTGCAATTTGTGTCAAAGCTGTATCTAAATTAATTTTGAGATATTAATTCTTTTATAATTTTTGTAGCAATTTTGTAATTGTGGCAACATAATCACTCCATTTTTTTAATTAAAAAAGAAATTAAAATGCGTTTCTTATATAATCCGTTGAATTTCGGTTTTATTTCGTTTAATAATTTGGATAATTGAGTTTTATAGTATTTTGTTAATTTTAGTTTAAAATAATATTTGCTTAAGAGTTAGATTGACCAATATAAAATGACTTTTTACTGTAACTAATTTTACTTACCCATCATACGTAGTATAGGGTAAGTCTTGCAATCGTTTTGAAAATCGAAAAATTTTTTTGAAGGATTTACACGTTTTAGATAGTGGAAATTCCGAAAAACATATATTTAGAAAAAAAATTTTGCCGTCCGTCTGTCTGTCTGTCTGTAAACGCTCTATCTCCCGAACAAATTGAGATAGAGACTTGAAATTTTGTATGTAGTTAGTATGTAAGAATGGGACGAACCCTATTTAATATCAGCAACCTCGATTATCCGGAACTATTTTTTTCGGACTCTCGAAAAATTCGTTCTGATGAAAGGTATATAAAAATTTTCGAATTTTTTTGTTCTAAGGAATGGATGTAAAAGGCAATAAAATAACACACATTTTGCATATAGAACGAAGTCGATCGGATTATTAGTTGCCGAGATATTTGTAATCCTGTTTTCCACATTCTTCGATTTTTCATGACCCTGTATATCATTCAAATTTCAATTCAGAAGTATATTTTAATTGGAAATGAGACGCTTCATCTGACGCAATTAATTGTTAGTTAATAGAGTTACAGTGAAACTCGTTTAAGATACGAATCAAGGGACCGAGAGCATTTCGTATCTTAAGCGGGATCGTATCTTATCCGGATTTCATAGATTCTCGAATGATAATGCATATAAAAACAGTGTACATTGTTATTAATGCAATTTTAGCAATTTATAACTCTTATTTGACCTATTTCTAACACATTTTAAATGTTCTAGAAAATTTGAGTTTAAGATATTGAAAAAAAGGATAATTTTATTTTCTCCAAAATTTTATTCAATATTTGTTTGTACAGTAAAAAAAAATGCTTTTATGTAGTACTTTCTGCCAAATTATACAATAATAATTAAGACAATAAAATGAAAATTTTGTTAATCTTTAGAAAAAAGTAACTAAAATACATTAAATTTAAAGGGGAAGAATAACAAATTTTCATAATAAATTTTTGACAGACAAGCTAAATGTATGCAAGCAATAATAATTATTATTCGATACATTGTAAAAATCGTGATTAGTTTTAGTTTGTTGAGAAAAAGTCGTTTATCTTGGCTTGGTGCAACCTAGGACGAGATTTTATTAGGAAGTTTTCTGCCTTGTTGATGTGGTCGAAAAAAATCTTCAACGGCGGGACAAGCATCCATCGAAAATACATATAGTCGAAGTAAGCCGAACGAGCACATTACAGATGCGAATGATAGTATGACTGGTACATCTGTTTCTTTATCCGCGTCGTCTTCTACTTCTTTTAAAGGGCTAGATTCATCGGAACTTTTGACGTCTGCGATTATATCTGCGATAGACCGAACTTCACTTGTTACAAGTTGATCGTCAATTTCTACAAATAAGTCCCAATCTTTGCATTCTTCTTTATACTGCTCCTCTTCTGTGATGTCAACGTCTTGCAAAGTGCCGTCAATATCGAAGGCTTTAGAGAAACAGTTCTCAATGGTGGTTGATGTTACCTCTTCCCAGGATGCACGGCATCCAAGAGATTAATAGGCTTACAGGTTGGGCAGGATAGATCCTTTTCGCGATGACCTCTTTGGTGTAGGTAACGTACAACGACACGTCTTTTGTATTTAAATTTCAGAACATGAATTATGCCCTGATCCATGGGTTGAACAACGCTAGTCGCATTTGGTGGTAAAAAGACTAGTTCGATGTTTTGTAAAGCTGGGATATCCTTGGGATGGACAGAACAGTTGTCGACGAGACACAATACTTTTCTAGACTCCTTTTTCATTCGTTCATCGAATTTGCGGATCCACTTAACGAATATATCACTTGTCATCCACGCTTTGGCTTGACTTTCATAAACGCAGGGCAGATTTCTAACATTTTTAAAACAGCGAGGATTCCGAGATTCGCCGATGACGAGGGGTTTCAATTTATCTGTTCCACTCATATTTGATCCAACGAGAACAGTGATACGTTCTTTGGTTAGCTTACCACCGGAACATTTTTCGCCTTTAAATGCCATTGTTTTATCCGGCATTAATTTAAAAAAAAGACCCATTTCGTCCACATTGTAAACATCACATCTTGAATATTTTTTCAATAGTGATTCGAGCACATTATTTTTCCAACAATTGACATCATCTATATTCACAGCTGCCGACTCTCCGCATATCTTTCTGTAAACTATGCCGTATCTTTGTCTGAAATAGTCTAGCCAACCGTTGCTAGGCGTGAAATCCACTCCAAGACGTGTAGCAATTTCGCAGGCTTTTTCCTTAATCAATAAACCGTTAGTTGGGATATTCGTCGATCGGGTTTGAGTGAACCATTCAAATAAAATTTTCTACAATTCTTCGAATTTGGCCACTTTAATCTTCTTTCTACCAGAACCTCCAGCTGATACAATGTTTTCCAGTTTCTGTCTGTTTTTAACGGAGATCGAAGTGTTGACTCGTTTATTCCCACAGATTTGGCAAAAAGGGTCTTGTTCATCACATTCTCGGCATTTCCTAAGAACATCCAATTTTTCAGTCAACGAAAGTGCTTTTCTCTTTACTTTAAGTTGTTTATCCATTATCTATTCCTATCACTATTCAACGGTTAAACAAAAGACTAGAATGTCCTTTTGAGAGCTTTACCTGAACTGAGATTTCAAAGGCACACTATGGAGTTGCATCACATCACTTGATTATTACGTAAAGGAAAACATAGTCTCCGAACTACTGCTAGAGCGAGGGGAAGGGAGAAGAAACGAAAAGGGGGAAAGCAGCGAGAAACATTCGAGCGCAATTCAGTTCCTCTTTTTACATATTCTTGGATCTTGGACGAGATAATTTATAGAATTCCAAAGAAAAAACAATCTTTTACCTCCAGTAGGAAAATGTCTGCAAAAATATTAGCACATAGGTGACGAATGTACCTAGAATGTCCAGCCCTGGCAGAGAAAAAGCAAGCGACAAGAAGAAATTCATAAAAAGGGCAACCCGGAGGACGATATGCAGTGATAAAAATAATATAATAATGAAAAGCAACTAGATAAAAGTTAAATTTAAAAAAAGCATAATAATATAGGCCGATTTCATCTGCAGCTTTCTCATCCAATCAGGGAAAGGTGTGATGGTAAAAGAAATAAAAGCGGTACTTGTTTTTGTGTTTTGTTGAAAAAGAGGGAGCCAATGCCTGCAAAAGCAACGGAAAAGAACATATTTGTAAAAGAAAAAAAAGAAAAAAAATAGCATTTTATGAAAAATAAATAAGATTTTACATAATCTATTCTAAAGACAAGTGATGGACGGATTAATTAAGCACCAATTCGTATATTAAGCGAGTTTTTTGACATCAAGGGACCAATTTTCTTCGTATATTAAACGGGATCGTATTTTATGCGTACGTATATTAAGCGGGTAATTTTACACAGGTTTTATAGGCAGTTTTCAAGGGACCGAAGAAAATTCGTATATTAAGCGGGATCGTATATTAAGCGGGCGTATCTTAAACGAGTTTCACTGTATTATTTTTGGAGTTATAGGGATGTTTCTTTTACGCAGTTCGGTACTACTTGAGTAGTTTGGCGTTTATATAATTTGTCGAAATTGGTACATCAGCAGTTCTTTAATATAGCATTACTATGTATATTAACAATATTTAAATTTTGCTTATGAATTCCAATGCATTGTATAAATAGTTTCACATGTTTTATTTTCATATACGTATCCATGATGGGTAAGTATTACGGTGGCCTCCAACGACTAGTTTTAGATTTTTTTTTTTTTTTTTTCTTTATAAAGAAAGGAAACAGTTCTTTAAAGATTTTTTTTCGTCGAATTTCGACGGGTTCCACTTCGTATGTTTAATTTTAGAACCATAGCTGCTATTTTAATATATTTTTGAAGTGAGAGATGAAAAGAGGAGTACAAAAGACTGGTTTGGATCTTAAAGGGCTAGATTTGTGACAGTGGGTGAGACTGGCTGCCGTCGTTTGGACTCGGGATCATAGTGATGTAGCCATGTCTCATGCACTGTCACAAATCTAGCTCCATAAGCCCAAAACCAGCCTTTAACTCCCCTCTTGAATTCCAGCCAATGGATATTCTGACTTACAAGATTACAGTAAATAACTTATTTATAATACTTTATAAACTCACCAAGCTTACAGTGTCACCAAGCAAGTAGACATCGAGGAAAATGCTCAACTACTGCTTCTTAAGTAAAGATCCTAACTTTAAAAATTAAGGTATAGCTAAAATTTCCCAAAGAAATCTATTTAAGCATCTGCCTTTCTTACTAGAATGGTAATGAGACCAAATTAATTCATCTTCCTCCGAGTTGGCAAAAAAAAAAAAAAAAAAAAAAAAAAAAAAAAAAAATACAAAATTCGTTCTTTCTAAATTTGAAGAACGAATTTTTTAATTATGTTTATAATTCTTGTTATTTTTAATTTTGTCTCATTTTTAAATTTTACAACTCGTACATTATTCGAAATGGGAAACACTCGAAAAACACGGAGGTAAATCCCACAATGAAATTTATTGTATTTGAGTTTTAGTTGTTTAGTGAGACGGACTGTAAAGAAATCGTGTAAGAAGATGTTTTTTTGCCTCTAATACACCCGATTATGATTTATTTTGAACTAGACATTTTAGTTGATCATTTTATTTTTGGATTTCAATAATACGAATTTAAAAATCTTAAAGGGGAGGGGGGAGAATTTAGAACAAGATATATTAAGAGCAAGAATCTGAGAAAGTGTCACACCTAGCATTATGGGGTGATTCATGACATCTCAGATTTTCTCCAAAAAATTACCAGTTTTTACTTATCTTGTTAAAAGACCAAATCCAGAATTTTTTGCTCCAAAGTTGAGTTGTTCATTTTTTATGGCCCCCCAAAGGTCATCATGTCGTGAAAAAAAATTGGCGTTTTTTAAAGACATGGATATTGCTATGACTCACAGCTCTTTGCGCATACAACTTGCCACGAAATTCTTTTTATATCTGGAATGTAAGAGGGTTGAACTTTATATAATAGATGTAAAACTCGTGGCAAGTTTTTGCCGCAAGGTCACAGAAAGTCACAAAAATATTCATTTTTGCTGTTTTTTTCATTTTTAAGACCCTTTAACAGCTTGCGCATTCCACTTGCCATGAAAAAAGAGGTGTCAATTGAAAGCCATGCATTAGCACTTTTAAAAAATGTATATATAATTGACGCAAGTTGTATGCGCTTTTAGTTACAGAATGCCAAAGTCTGAAAAATGTCATTTTTGACCAATATTCAAACTGTTATAATTTCTTGCGGCAACAACATTTTGAAATAATTCTTTTGCCATTGTTTTATTCTATTATTGCCCTTTTCAAAAAAGTAAACTCCATTGAGGCAAGTTGCTTTAAAAAAATTTAATGTTTTTTTAAAGTATGGCCTTTTTCAATAGTCAGAGATATTTTATTATTTGAAACAACTTGACTGGATAAAAATATTTTATGCATTTGTTTGTCTATATAAATTGATGTTCTAATATATTGTGAAATATATATGATGCTAGTGGCATTTATTTAATTTTAACCCTTTCGAGTCCGATTTTTTTTTCAATTTTAGAAAAAAATTACTTTTACTTTAATAATATTGATACTAGCTATCCTAATAGATTAATTAGAGTTTAACGAATATTTCATTGCCTGAAACATAACAAATGTTGTTTTTTGCACTATTAAATTCATATTCATGCAACAATAGGCTAAGGAAGAGTTTTTGGAGAGGGTTTAAAAATATTATATTGCAACAAGTTAGTGACATTACAACTTTCTAATACTTTTCAGTGCTTTATTACACATAATTCTTTCAGGAAAGTAACTTTTATTTTAAGTTAAGAAGGAAATACATTTAAAATAAAATAACCACAAACAATACAAAGAAAATTAAGCATATATTTATTATTATTACTAAATGCCTTAACATTAATAAAGTCATATAATAAATGCACATACACATAATAACATTGCTACATGTAATTAGTAACAAAAGTATTTCTTAAAAATAATAATACTCAAAAGACATCTATAATTAATGATACACCAGCTCAGAAAAGGTTAAAACGAAAATATTTGACATTTACAAATTACAACTTGTAATTAAAATGCAAATATAAATACAATCAGCCAACACTGTTAGAATTTTTAGAGTTTTATCATTACGAGAAAAGAAAATCGAAGATATAACCATTCCTTTTAAGATATCTCAAGATGTCTTTTAACCCTTATGGGATTTTTTTTTTTCACTTATGGGAAAAATAAATTTTCTTTAACATTAATAGCTATCCAAGTATATTAACTGAAATACCTGAATAGATTACTATAACTGTTAAAAGGTATCTTCAGATATGATACAAGAAAGTTATATTTTTGATTTTCTTTTCTCGTACTGATAAATCAATGTAAAAATATAAACAGTGTTGGCTGATTGTATTTATAATTGCATTTTAATTACAAGTTGTGATTTGTAAATGTCAAATATTTTCGTTTTAACGTTTTCAGGGCTGGTGTGCTATTAATAATACTTGTCTTTTGAGTATTATTATTTTTAGGAAATACTTTTGTTACTAATTACATGTAGCAATTTTAGTATGTATCTGTGCAATTATTATATGACTTCATTAATGTTAAGGCATCTAGTAATATTAATAAATATTTGCTTAATTTTTTTAGTATTGTTTGCGATTATTTTATTTTAAATGTATTTCCCTCTTAATTTAAAATAAAAGTTAATTTCCTGAAAGAATTGTGTAATAAAGCGCTAAAAGTATTAGAAAGTTGTAATGTCACTAACTAGTTGCAATATAATATTTTTAAACCCTCTCCAAAAACTCTTCCTTAGCCTATTGTTGCATGAATATGAATTTAATAGTGCAGAAAAGAACAGCATTCGTTATGTTTCAGACAATGAAATATTCTTTAAACTCTAATTAATTTATTACGATAGCTAGTGTCAATATTATTAAAGTAAAAATAATTTTTTCTAAAATTGAAAAACAAAATCGGACTCAAAAGGGTTAAAATTAAATAAATGCCATCAACATCATATGTGCCTCACAATATATTAGAACATCAATTTATACAGACAAACAAATGTATAAAATATTGTTATCCAGTCAAGTCGTTTCAAATAATAAAATAGCTCTGACTATTAAAAAAGGCCATACTTTAAAAAAACATTAAATTTTTTTAAAGCAACTTGCCTCAATGGAGTTTACTTTTTTGAAAAGGGCAATAATAGAATAAAACAATGGCAAAAGAATTATTTCAAAATGTTGTTGCCGCAAGAAATTATGATAGTTTGAATATTGATCAAAAATGACATTTTTCAGACTTTGGCACTCTGTAACTAAAAGCGCATACAACTTGCCTCAATTATATATACATTTATTAAAAGTGCTAATGCATGGCTTTCAATTGCCACCTCTTTTTTCATGGCAAGTGGAACGCGCAAGCTGTTATAGGGTCTTAAAAATGGAAAAAAACAGCAAAAATGAATATTTTTGTGACCTTCTGTGACCTTGCGGCAAAAACTTGCCACGGGTCTTTCATCTATTATATAAAGTTCAACCCTCTTACATTCCAGATATGAAAAGAATTTCGTGGCAAGTTGTATGCTCAAAGAGCTGTGAGTCATAGCATTATCCATGTCTTAAAAAACGCTTATTTTTTTTTCACGACATGATGACCTTTGGGGGGTCATAAAAAATGAACAACTCAACTTTGGAGTAAAAAATTCTGGATTTGGTCTTTTAACAAGATAAGTAACAACTGGTAATTTTTTGGAGAAAATCTGAGATGTCATGAATCACGGATGTGTCACTCTCTCAGATTCTTGCTCTTAATAGGACGTTCGGAATTCCTGGACAAATGTAAACCTCACAAGCCAGAGTTTGAATTTTACACAAATGTTCCAATATGCAAATATTGTAAACGAAAGTCTTTCATTATAGGCTTGACAAAAAGTAGCAGCAAATATTCATAAACGCTAACAAGGGGGACGAATTTAGGCAGCTGGTCTGATTTTTGGCACTTAACTCTATTGCCTTTAATTTTTTTAATTATCTAATAAACAACCCCCTAGTAACATTCATTTCTTTTCGATAGTTAAAAATACATAAAAATATAAAATATTTTATTTAAATATTTTTATATATCATATAAAAATATTTTTATCAAACAATTTGAGTGCAATATTTTCCCTTAAATTTTCTATTTCTGTCATATGAAAAATAAACACCACATCATTTAAACGTCAATAAGCAACGTTATTGACATCCTTACAGAATATTTTAGTGAACGAAGTTAACAAAAAAGTTAAATTTTTTTACGATTTTATTGGTCTTACTTCAATTCTTTATTATAATAAAAAAGTAAATTCCAAACCTCTTCCCTTAACAAACTGATTATATTAACCGTTTTAGGTCTGGTGTACTATTAATAGTACATATCTTTTAATGGAGTATAATGTTTAAAAAAAAAAGAACACTTTTGCAACTATTTACATTTAGTAATGTTAGTATACGTCTATGCATTTACTATATGACTTCATAGCATTTAGTAATAATAATAATTATTATTATTCATTTAATTCTCTTTGCGCCGTTTTCGATTCTTTTATCTTAAACATGTATTTCACTCTTTAAATTTAAAATTAAAATTACTTTCCTGAAAGAATCATGTGCAATACAGAACAAAAAGTGTTAGAAAGTTGTAATATAAGTTAAATCTTTTTTATACAATCTTTTTTAAACATCTTGAAAAGTTATTGTCACATTGAAATGAATTGAATAGTACGCAAAACAACAACAACATTCGTTACCTTCCAGACAATGAAATATTCGTTAAATGTTAATTAATCTGTTTGGATAGCTAAATTTAATGTTATTAATGCAAAAGTATTTTTTTCTAAAAATTGAAAAAAAAAAAAAAAGAATCCTGACCCGAAAGGGTTAAAATTACATAAGAAATTAATTATCAAATAAATACTGTACTTACTTATTGTAGGACATGTACCCCTGTTGATTTTAAGATCATCTACAGCTATATCTCCAACACCCAACTTGCTTCTAGTTGCTCTTAGTATGATACTCGTGTTGACAGATTTTTCCAAAAAGTAACTACCGTATTTCCAGTTTGTTCCTCCACTGGATGTCTTTTTCATTAAGGGACCAACAGCTTGTCCATCTGAAAAGGTTATAAATTAATCATCAAGCTGTTTCTAAAAGCCTTATGGATAGTTAAGATATCTCAGGCCTGCAACTCTCTCAGAGAGTTTCAACTTCCCCCGCTAGATATAGAAAGTACCCATGAACATAGATACTGAGTCAAGTCTCCCGATGGTCATCCCTCCCTAGCCTTCACAATAGAAAATCTAATCTCATAAAATTGAACATGAATTCAAAAGGTGATAAATAATAAGTTTCTGCATGTGGCAAACCAATTTTCTAATATTCAGTCCTTATGACCTTTTTTTTTTTTTTTTTTTCGTTTTTGTTTTTGTTTTTGTCAAAACTTAAGTGTAGAAAATCAAAATATGCAATAATAAAAAAATGAAATATCTTTTATATCTTTTGCGAAAACAAGCATGAGTTAAATTAGACCTTTGTTTTTTCTCGAGTTTTCAAAATAAATATTTTATTAGCTTTTTTTGAGAAGGCGTTTCAAATATAAATTAAACTAATTCTTTGTCTTTTCATAAGCTTTCTAGGTAATAATTTCATTAGTTGTTAGAAACAAAACATCCCTATAAATTTGAGAACATAAACATATTTTATTTATTTATTTATTGGCATATTTATAACTGCTATAGAAACTTTATAAGAACGTAATTATTACAGTGACAGCATTATAATTTTACCTTTTTTTCCCATTAATCTTAAACAAAAACAAACACAAACACACACACACACAAAAACTAAAAAATTGTAATTTAAAAAATTACAACGACTATTTGGAAAAAAATACTTTCAAATACTATAATTTTAGACTTATAACTGTTTTCTACATTTGAAAAAAAAAATCATAACATCATTTTTATGATAATCAGAACGTAACTTACGTAATAACAGAGTCATATTAATATGCCTGGAATTTTAGAGATACGTTAATATTCCTGGGCATTCCTCATAAACAAATATAAATGAAATTTCAGTTTAACAATTTTCGGTACTGCAAATTTTAAAACTTTAAAACATCGCACATTTTCAATTTTTACACCGTCGTATGAAGAAAAAAAATTACTTTTAAATGCAACTGTGAATTTACTTTTTAATGCTTTTTAATGTGAAATTTACTTTTAAATGAGACTCGTATCTAAATTTGTTTTTGAGTTATTATTATTATTATTTGCAGTTTTTAATACTTTTTTTTGTCATCGTGGCAATTGAAATATCCAATATTTGGACATTAAACGTGGACCAATCAGAAAACGAATAAAATAAAAAACAGAAGTATTTCATTTCTAGACATTAAGCATTAACCAATCAGAAAACGAATAAAATAAAATAAGTTGTAGAATTCAACAAATAAAAAAGATTCAGATATACTTCATATTTCTCAATTATCTACCGAGAACAATTATTTTCCCAATCAGTTAAAAAAAAAAATACATATTTTTGTTTCTATTAAGCATGAATTAATTCTTAACAGTTTTACTTACATTGTAGTAGATGCAGTTCTAAGCTGACAGGAGACGGACTGTGCATGTAGTAATAGAAATTAAAGCAATAATCTTCATTTTCAGAATCAATTACAGAACTGACGATTTCTTGACCAGAATCCTTAATCGGTTTATAGTATGCATATTGACCTGAAAGTTTAAAATAATGACTTAATTAGCTAACTTAAAGTTTGATTTAAAAACTTTAATAAAACATAAGGATATCAACATGAAAAAGTATTTTTGTTGCATCTAGAAAAAAAAGGGAAAATAGTAATTATTAAAAAAAAAAAAACCCGCATATCCCGACGTATAACGTGCATCTACAATTTCAAGCTATATTTTTCTGTTTTAGATATATTCGCAGTATTACACTAAAAAAATCGGCTCAATAAATCGGGACATTGGAGTGGCCGAGGAACTGGTCCAACATGACAAAGCAGTTAATTGATATAATATTTTTGAGGAAGAGGATTCGTTAGAACTACTTCAGAATGTTTCGAACGCCCTTCGATGCTGCCAGGCATGTATCACCGTTTGTTGATGCAATTTTGAAAAAATTCTTGTTAACATTGCACTTGACAACGACGCTGTGAGGAATGTATTACTGTTTGTTGATGCAATTTTGAACAGTTATTGTTAGCATTGCACTTGACAATGACGCTGTCAGGAATGTACAACTGTTTTTTGATGCAATTTTGAACAATTACTGTTAACATTGCACTTGACAATGACGCTGTCAGGAATGTACAACTGTTTTTTGATGCAATTTTGAACAATTACTGTTAACATTGCACTTGACAATGACGCTGTCAGGAATGTACAACTGTTTTTTGATGCAATTTTGAACAATTACTGTTAACATTGCACTTGACAATGACGGTGTCAATAAAAATTCTCGTCATGTCTCTTTCCTACGTTTGTGTTTCGACGTGTCACTTGCGCCCATACATTCCTATACAATAAGTGATTGTTATCCTAACAGTAATAGATTACAGTATCCTAATAATTCGGTATTACCCTGTAATATAGAAAATTATCGTAATATTAGAGCAAACGAAAAAGAATTTTTCGAAGGACAAACAATATCAACAGACATTCAGACAACTGGTATCTATATAACGGAAATTAGATATTGGTAATTATTGACGAAAAAAAAATGGAGATAATAATATTCTTCCTCTTCAGTCTAAACTGCTTACCAGTCATGAATGTTTATTTAGAAATTTCGATATCACTTACCAAAAGCGTTTCCTTTCGTGTGATCCGATGTTGGTCCAAGTTTTGAGACTAGAGCTGTTCTTCCATCTTGCACTATCCAAGAATTACCATTTTCCCAACCGCAGAAGTCACCGCTCTCAAAATCACAGTCCCATTTTGTTGGAGCTAAAGAGTAAAAAAAAAAGTTATATGAATAAAAAAATAAAACACACTAATAAATAAATAAATAAATAAATATAAAAAAATATATAAATAAAAAACTGACTAGGGAAACAAATTAAATCACGCCATTTACTGGTTAACTTAAATTTTAAGTTTAAAGATCGAAATTTTTCATTTTTCTGTGTTGGAAGTCTTAGTATTAATAAATGAGAAGAAAGAAAACAGTTTTAGTCGATTTTTGCCAAACTGAAAGTCAACAATAATCTTAAATATACAATGCATATGAATAACTAAAGTTTCCATATCGATCGATTAACTTTTAACCTTTAATAAATGATTCAGTTCCTGTCTATCACTATGTTAAAATAAAATCATTCCTCTTATGTAATTATAGAAGTATGCTAGTAAATAAGATGAAGAAATAATGTTTTAAAATTATACCATTTCACCATAAAAATGAGCATTAAAAACCGTTCATTCAAAAGCAATATTCGTGTAGTGTAAGGTTAAAGTGTGTAGTATAACTTACGCATTTCAGTCGGAGGTGGTGCAGTTATAACTGGTTCATCGCACGAATCTGGCACAATAAAGATGTCATCCAAAGCTAAATCCCCATTTTGACCTTTTCGACCAATGAAACGGATCTATAAATGAGAAAATATATTAGAATGAACAAGATAATCATTAATGGAAGTTGAACAATAGAAAAAAAAGTAAATAAAGCTGTTTTTAATCTCTAAGAAAAAATAATAAAGAAAAAAAAGATCAACTTAAATTTAAAAAGCAAATTAATTTCCAGCCTCTTTCATCAAGAAGAGCAAAATGTGCATGCATATTTTAACTCATAAAATGTTAATACTAATATAGCATACACAATATTGCTCGTATATCTATATTTGGATACAATCCCTCATCTTTTTGCTTTATTTTGGGAATAACGGATTTTGAATTTATTTTCTCGACGATTATTTTCAGAATTTTCAAGCTATGTTTTTGAGACTTTGACAAAAGTTGCTCTATACATTTAGCTAACATAATATGCAAATGGAATTTTGATATCCTTCATGCATGCGCAATGAAAAATCATTTAGTAAACCTGTTCATTTTTCACACAATTTTTATTATATTTTAATTCTGATTACAGGGAATTGTATACAATGTTGTTTGTCATATTTAAGAAAAAGAACATTATTTTATATTAAGAACTCTACAAATTATAAGCTAAAAAAAATTCGAAAAATTTTTGACTGTTTTCATAAAAATCTCAATTTCTTTGCGAGTATACCTGCTATATCCGCATAAAAATAAACGCAGTTTAATACAATAAGCCACTTAATCATAATTTACAGTTTGACTGCTTTAGCTACATTTGTTTTGACAGGGTTATCCAAAAGATATTCGTTCTGTTTCAATTTATTTACGGTCCCTATGGAGTTTCGGGGAAAATTCTTGGAAATGAAGAAATTTGTACTATTATGTTTACATACATAGAGTTTCAAGATAATTGCTTATGTATTTTTCTAGATATTTAACAAATTGTAAAAAATCGCAAGTGGCTGGTCACCTTTGGCCAAATAGTGTACAACTGCAGAAATTGTTGCCCAGGCAGACATAGATTTCTCGTTTTAGTTCATCTCGGAGGATAACATGCTAAAAGGGTAGACAGTTCGAGTCCATACTTTTTAAAACTCTGACAAAGTTACTTGGTACTAATCTAGCTATGACTGCTTCATATACACTACAGTGTAATGGTTTGGTGGAGCGATTTCATCGACCTTTGAAACAAACTTTAATGCGCTATGACACTGATTGGATCGAGAGTTTTTATCTGATTTTGCTAGGTTACCTAATTCAGTTCGAGAGGATCATGGTGCATCTATAGACGAATTATTGTATGGAATCACCTTTCGGCTTTCGGGACAGTTGTATGAAGACACATTCTTGTTAGACCCACCAAATTATATAGCCAAGTTACAGAAAGTAATGTCTTCTTTGAGACCCGGATCACCTTTGGCATGAACAATAGAAGATGTACGTACCAAAATAACTCTAAAATTGCAGCCACATTTTTATTCGGAGAAGTTCTTTTAAAAGGGCTCTATAACCTACTTAAGGGGTACCATTCCAGGTTGTAACAAGACTGGAAAAGAACTTTATACTTCGCATTCATAGTCAGAAAAAGAATATAATTATTGATAGGTTAAAACCGGCTTTTAATTTGTCAGAAAACGAGCACGATTCTTCGATTTACACAACTAGAGCTAGAAGAAAAGTTTATTTTCGACTTCCACTAAATAAGTACGATTGGCGGGGAAGCTGTGTGGAGAAGCGAAAAAATAATTTTTTAATATTTGATCGTTTTCATCCACAAGCCTTAATTCAGAAGAATTGAAACACTTCTTCTCTGCTGTTTTTATAGACGCACGCGTCTGTAAACTTTCAAATGCTGTCGGCACCAAGATTATTTAATATTTTGTATTTACTACTCGGCAAATAATTTATCTTAAAAATTTTAATAAAAATATGATATAGTTTTCTAATGAAATCCAGTGTATCCTTTAACCTATAACTTCATTAGTTTCTTTTTAAAACAAATGAAAAAAAACTAAATAATAATAAAAAAGTATTTAGTTGCAGTTAAGATGAGAACATTAAATTTATACATCCTGAAAATTTGATAATACATATATAAAGTATGACTGTTGATCACAATTCATTTTTCAAGTTAAGAAAAGCATTATAAAAAAGTATAAAATTTCAGAAATCTAAAAGTTTACGATATATATTTAATAAAGAAACAGAAGAAAAAGGGAAATATGCATCACCTTGTAAGTTTGTGGCAAATCTTTGACTAGTCTTTTCACCTGATACCATTTGTTTCCTTGGCTGCCTTTGATAGTCATAACTTTGTATATTTTGTTATCAGTATGATTTACATAGCTAATGTCTAACGAGCCCATGCCTAAAAATAGAAAACTAAATAAATATATATGCTTATATTACAAATATGTATAAATTAAATGTAAAGTTGAACATGCATTTATAGTATATGCATTCACATTTATAATTGCGATGATAAATTTTACATTATTTTACATTATGCATATACATGACGATTCCATGGTATCCTTGATACATTAAAAGTGACCCCAATGACTATTTTTAACTATTACGCGAGCAAAGCCCCGGGTTTTGTTGCTTATTTATACATTGCTCAAAACAATTAAAAGATATTGCAGTTTTAGGTAGATTTTGTATCTGGGAAACTTTTTAGCTGATTGATACATGGTCGACAGACATAGTAGGTTACATGAAAATTAATTACACATGTTTGGCCGAAAAAAATGCATTTTATTGCGCATTTGTGTACAAAAGGAAAAAAACACAATTTGTGCATATGAGAAAAAAAGAATAAAAAAAAGGTGTTTTCTTCAAAGAAAATCATTTTCAGTAGGGGGTATGGTTTCCACGGGCGGCCAGCAACGTTGAACACCTTTGAGGCATGGACTCAATGAGGCTATTAATGACGAGTTGGGGTATTCTGCCCCACTCTTCCAGAAGAGCTCTTTCCAGTTCTTGGAGAGTTTGTGGGGGTTGTTGGCGGCCAGAAACTCGTCTTCCTAGAGCGTCCCAAACGTGCTCGATTGGATTCATGTCTGGAGAACACGCTGGCCATTCCATTCGAACGATTCCTTCCTCGAAAAGGAAATCCTCCACCAGGTTTGCACGATGTGGCCTGCAGTTATCGTCCATTAAAATGAAGTTATCTCCGATTGCTGCAGCGTAAGGGACTACAATAGGTCTGAGGATCTCATCCCTATATCGGCGATCAGTCAGAGCTCCATCTCGAATGATGTAGAGGTCAGTGCGTCCGTCAGTGGAGATGCCACCATACACCAACACTCCTCCACCGCCAAATCTGACACTTTCGTGCACGAACGCAGGATTATTCCTACTGCCACGGTCCCTCCAGATGAAAATACGCCTATTATCCGGATGCACAGAAAAACGGGACTCGTCAGAAAATAGAATATTACTCCATTAATTTCTCCTCCAGTTGACACGCTCCGTTGCCCACTCCCTGCGGTCGCGACGATGCCTTGTTGTTAATCTAACACATACCATCGGTCGGCGAGCATACAGACCTACAGCATGGAGCCGGTTTCGGACAGTCTGAATTGAAATCGTGGTGCCTGTAGCCGAGCGAAGGTGTTGTTGGAGAAGAGTAGCGTTCATGTTTCGGTGTCTCCGAGCTGTTAACGCAAAATACCGATCTTCATTGGGCGTTGTTGCCCGTCTACGACCTTGCCCTGGTCTTCGGCCTGCACATACACTCTCCAAAAAACGGTTCCAGATCCTAGAAATGATGACACTCCAATGGCTTGCGCTACTTCGGCTTGAGTTTGGCCCCCTTCTAACCTACCAACAATTCTCCAAGCTTCTGAATCTGTCAAATGACTTCGCTGAGACATCGTACTCATCGAAACAAAGCAATCACTGAATGCCGATTATCCTTCTCTTCATTCTCTTTTATCCAGTTGAAAGTCAAATTTCATTCGCTGCCGCTGAAGCGACGTTTTTGACGTCGAACTCAAAATTTGCATACTCCACAGTTTGAAAACCAGAAAAATTTGCATTTGTGATTCTCTTCTTCTATTTTCGACAAAAAAATTTCGTTTATATCTTTATTTCATATAAAACTTCAAATATCCTTTAATTGTTTTGAGCAGTGTATTTCAAACTTGCAAATGTTTTGAATTCAGCAGTTTGATTCTTTTACATAGTCATTTTAGATGGACGAGTATTACTTGCTTGCAGAATTAATGTCGTATAGTGAAACTAAATATTTAATGGCTTAGTCATAGGTTAATAATCCCCAAGTGCAATATAGAATAAATCTTATTACTTACCCCATCCGTACATATGATACCAGAACTTGAAGCATGCATTTGGAGCATAATGGAGATTTTCACTTTCTAATACTGCTGTTTGTCCAACTACGCCGTACCGACCATCCATGTAAATATACCAACCTGTATAAAAGATTAAAAGAATTTAACAGCACATTTGCATGAATTATAATTGCTACTAGCGAGCTACGCCCGCTAGCTGGGCCACTTTTTCCAAACGAACCTCGGTATTAAGCAGTATATAATAAGCAAAAAAATTCATTAAATAAGCAAGTCTTGGTGTTTGAATCCTCAAGCACAAAAAAAGTAAATTAAAGAGCCATGGTCCTGTTAAAAATATGTGATTTCGCACTGTGGGCCACGTGCACTTGAAAAAAAAAAAGATTGTGGATCGGAACTATGGTCGCTTCGCGTCCATAGTCCCGTTAAAAATATTTGGTTTTGCACGGTGGGCACTACGCGCCCTTAAGACATTTTTCCGTATTTTTTAGTTCACCAGAAGCAGATTTTTACGCAGATTCTGAATATGTAATCAGTTTTTTTCTACTTTAAAACTGTCTGCATGATGGTTTAAGAAAAAACGCGCAAAAAAAAACGCAATTAGCGCCGGTAGAAAAAGCGGTTTTCGGCTGTTTCTTCTTTTAGCCAAAGGGGAAAAGTTCAGGTTCTTCACCGCAAGGTAGCGCAGTGTTCTGCCTCGGAGCTCCGTTTGAGCTCCGTTTGGGATTTGAGACATTTTTCGTTCCGATTCCCAAGGGGTTTTTAATTCATAACTCTTTTAATTTTGGTCCCACGGTCTCGAAAATGCCCGAAATGACTTCCCCGGAATATTTCCAATCGAAAGACACCCCTCGCGACTTCCAACTCTTCCGCGTTGCGAACTGTAATCGGCTTCAAGCAGACAGAGGCGCACGGATTTTATTAGTATAGACTAGCGAGCTACGCCCGCTAGCTGGGCCACTTTTTCCAAACGAACCTCGGTATTAAGCAGTATATAATAAGCAAAAAAATTCATTAAATAAGCAAGTCTTGGTGTTCGAATCCTCAAGCACAAAAAAAAGTAAATTAAAGAGCCATGGTCCCATTAAAAATATGTGATTTCGCACTGTGGGCCACGTGCACTTGAAAAAAAAAGATTGTGGATCGGAACTATGGTCGCTTCGCGCCCATAGTCCCGTTAAAAATATTTGGTTTTGCACGGTGGGCACTACGCGCCCTTAAGACATTTTTCCGTATTTTTTAGTTCATCAGAAGCAGATTTTTACGCAGATTCTGAATATATAATCAGTTTTTTTCTACTTTAAAAACTGTCTGCATGATGGTTTAAAAAAAAACGCGCAAAAAAACGCAATTAGCGCCGATAAAAAGCGGTTTTCGGCTGTTTCTTCTTTTAGCCAAAGGGCAAAAGTTAGGTTCTTCACCGCAAGGTCGCGCAATCTTCTGCCTCGGAGCTCCGTTTGAGCGCCGTTTCGGATTTGAGATTTTTTTCGTTCCGATTCCCAAGGGGTTTTTAATTCATAACTTTTTTAATTTTGGTCCCACGGTCTCGAAAATGCCCGAAATGACTTCCCCGGAATATTTCCAATCGAAAGACACCTCTCGCGACTTCCAACTCGCCCGCGTTGTGAAGTTTAATCGGCTTCAAGCAGACAGAGGCGCACGGATTTTATTAGTATACTAGCGAGCTACGCCCGCTAGCTGGGCCACTTTTTCCAAACGAACCTCGGTATTAAGCAGTATATAATAAGCAAAAAAATTCATTAAATAAGAAAGTCTTGGTGTTCGAATCCTCAAGCACAAAAAAAAGTAAATTAAAGAGCCATGGTCCCGTTAAAAATATGTGATTTCGCATGGTGGGCCACGTGCACTTGAAAACAAAGAGATTGTGGATCGGAGCTATGGTCGCTTCGCGCCCATAGACCCGTTAAAAATATTTGGTTTTGCCCTGTGGGCACTAAGTGCCCATAAGACATTTTTTCGTATTTTTTAGTTCATCAGAAGCAGATTTTTACGCAGATTCTGAATATGTAATCAGTTTTTTTCTACTTTAAAAACTGTCTGCATGATGGTTTAAGAAAAAACGCGCAAAAAAGGGAGAAAAAGAGGTTTTCGACTGCTTCTTCTTTTAGCCAAAGGGGAAAAGTTCAGGTTCTTCACCGCAAGGTGGCGCAGTGTTCTGCCTCAGAGCTCCGTTTGAGCGCCGTTTGGGATTTGAGACATTTTTCGTTCCGATTCCCAAGGGGTTTTTAATTCATAACTTTTATATTTTTGGTCCCACGGTCTCGAAAATGCCCGAAATGACTTCCCCGGAATTTTTCCAATCGAAAGACACCTCTCGCGACTTCCAACTCGCCCGCGTTGCGAAGTTTAATCGGCTTCAAGCAGACAGAGGCGCACGGATTTTATTAGTATAGATATTTAGGTAATTGAATCAAAATTACTTTCTACATTTTTACCCCTTTTTTACGGTAAGCCACATTTTGCATTAAACAATACAATAAATAAATAAATAAATAAATAAATAAATAAAACAAGGAAATTAATTTCAGTATTAGAATATTTTATACAGTCAGCTCTCGTTAATTTGAAAACGGATAAATTTATCTTTCGCTTAATTCGAACTAAGCACGAAGTTCCGAAATTTTCAATGGCAGAATAACGGTAAAATTTTTCATTTATTTGTACGCATTTCTTCTTGACTTCGTTTAATTCGAACTAATGAGAATTCCGATTTTTTATTTTTTCTTTCTTGCTCACAGACTTCAGATCCTTTGAATTTCTTTCTTTGATTTTTATGAGAATTGTTCCGAAGGAGTATACATATAATTCCATGCATTTGATATCACTTTCTTAGTGTCCGGTCTGTCCATCAGTGGCACTTGATTTTTTTTCTTTCATTGTGCTTGTTTCTAATTCCTTAATTAGTTTGTGTTTTATATATTTTACTTTATTGTTAAGTTATGTTATAATGATAACATCTAAAATAGATTTTAAAAATATTATAACATTAATTCGTTTTAGCAGTACCCTTTCAAACATGCTTTCCTCTCATACTTTCCATAATTCGAACTTTGGATAATTCGGACATTTCTTGTGATCCCGAGAAGTTCGAATTAATGAGACCGACTGTAACTGAAAAAAGATCCCTGTTGCCTGCTCACTGTAAAAAAAGAAAAAAAAAAAAAAATGACAGACGTTTCTTAATCTAGAAAATGTGCAATAATGACAAACGCAAATATGTCGGAACTGAAACCTGTTCCGAGTCATCCAAAATGCCGAAAAGTATTCCTTTATCTCTAGAAGCCTCAAAAAACAATCTGTCATCGAAATTTTCAGAAAAATTTACAAAAAGAAGTTTTTATTAGCTGCCCGTAATTTTTTGAAACGTTTCCTAGTAAATTTAACAATTCATTTATCAATTCCTTATACACGGAAAATTGGTTTTTCAAATTCTATATATTCTCAAGTAAACATTTTCAGCTACATAATTGAATTTGTACATACAATTGTAACAAAAAATGTTAATTTTCATGTCATTGTTAATGATGCTAATATTGTTTAATTGTCTGTTGAACATGATTTCTGAATATAAAAAAAAAATTACCTGAGAATAGATAGCATCCGAAAAAGTGATATTTCGATTTGAAAAAACTGATTATTACACTGTAAAAGCTTCTTGGAAACTTTTCGAAAATGAAAGGCAGCTAATAAAAATTAATTTTTATAAATTCTTCTTTAAATTTCAAAAATAAATAGTTTTCTCGGGTTTTTTTTAAAAAAGAAATGCTTTTCGAACCTTCGGTGACTTGGAAGAGGTTATAGAATATTCTCGTTGATTATAGTAGATTGAGACACATATGTCATTTTTTTTCAGAGTAAAAAGTAGGGTTTTTAGATTCATATTTATAATGCAATATAAAAAGGATAGTTCATAAATACATATCAATTTTATTGTGTTCGAAAGAATGTAATACCATTAAAATGCACTTGAAATTGCTTTTTTTTCATTCGCTGTAATGTAACGGAATATTTTTGATTGTCCCTGTAATTGAACTATACATCCAATTTTTATAAAATTTGAAATGATTCGACAAAATTTTGCAACAATTACATATTTTAAATTTCAAACTATTTGGTTGGGTAGTTTTTGCGTTGTTACATGCGGAGGGAGAGACAGATGGACAGACTGAGAGACGACTGTAGCTGCTATGTATTTACATAATTACGAACGCATCTAAAAAGAAAGAAACTGACATGCAATTCTTTATGTTTACATAGATTGCGAATACTGCACTTTGGACGAATGTATGAAAATCAATGAATACCAAAAGAAAGTTGCATTTGGGATTTAAAAATATCTTAAAAAAAGAAAAAAGAAAAGGTGTTTAAATAGGGTACAAGGCCAATCAAGGAAATAATACCCGTTTACACGTAATTTAAAGAAAAATGAAGGAAGGTAAGTAAGTATTTTATTAAATGAAAGTAATGAATTTACATTTACATGATCATTTTCAATATAACCACTGTCGTTGCTGAGGCATTTGTTGTATTTTGAAACGAATTTTTTATGCTTTCCTTGTAAATTTCTACTGTCAAAGTAGCCAGCCAACGCTGAACCCATTCTTGCCAAAATCACATTGGAAACGTTCTTCTGACAAGAAATTCTTGAGTTTAGTAAAGAAATGATAATCATTTGGAATTAAATTGGACTAGAGAGGGTGGTCAGAAATATCCCAGTTAAACTTCCGAAGAAAGTCTTTTCCCTCTTTAAATTTCAAAACCAGCACTTTACAGATAAATCATCCATTGCTTCTGTATCATACACTTAAGTAACCTTGCGAGGAATTTTGCTTGGACGGACGTTTCCTGCATTCAAAAAAAAAGAAAAAAAAAAAAAACATTTTGCATTTACATTGGAAGAACTCGGAATTTCCTCCCCAAAGCTACGATATTAATCTAGACATCTGCACCACTTTGCTTTTAATGGAATCGGTAGCATAATATGTGTGAGTAAATGGGTAGTATTTTCTGGAAAGCCCTCGTACAACAAATTTTATATACGTCACGCGGTTAAAAGCCTTCATTTCATGAATACGACATGAAATCATTCCAGGAATTATTGTATCAAAAATTTCCTACCTTCAGATGAATTAGTGGTGACATCCACGGAAGGCCCTGTGTTAAAGTTGATTGTGCGGCCCGAATTTCTCACCCACTGAAGTCCTGAGCTGTAAGGTCTTGGAAGGTTTCGCCAGGTACACAGATCTCTCTCAAATGTGCAACTACCATAAGGTGCACATGCACCATCTTCGATCGCCACATCATCTACAGCCACAACTGTGCTTTCGTTCTCTTTCTGACCCAGGATCACGATCTACAAAAGTAGTTATAATGAATTAGATTTTGTCTAAAAGTAAAAAACATCAATTTCTTCGACTGCAACATACACTGTCCCATTTTTTAATAATAAATTATTAGTAGGTAAATTATCAAATATCATGATCAGTTTAACCAACGAACGTGTAAAGTGCTACTTAATACATAAAATGAGTTATTCATTACTAGATTGCTGTCACCCATATTGCTTTAGTGACTAAACACTCGTTGCAAAAAACAAGTGTTTTTTTTTTCTTTTGGTGGGAGGAGTTTATTGTTGAAGGTTGATTTTGCAGTTAAAATGATAACACATGTTAGGACATGGGTGGAGCTCGTCAAAAGCATTTCATTTTTAGCTCAAATAAGTCTTAAATATCCCAAACAAATTACTTATAGTGCTATTAAGAGATATAAAAATTATATATACATATAAAGAATTTTTGGACCATTACACCATAGATAATTAACATTTAAATAAATGAGATGTAAATAAACTATATCTTTTGCTATATTAGTGTACACACAAACAATTAATTTAAATTAAAACATTAAAAGCATCAAAATATTCATTCTACAGTTTCAGCTCCATGGCCTTCCTCATATATTATATATTGTACTGTGTCATTATGTTCCTCTATTGACATAGAGTAAATTATTGATCGTATAGGAGTTGCAATCGACAATCGTGAAAATCTGAGCGGTAATATCAAGATATCATAGAAAACTGTGCTTTATTATCGTTAGTAATGTCTTTGTTTTTAAACTAGCATTTCATTATAAAATAAGAATAATTTTTGTAGAAATATGTTTAAAGATAGAATATCGGTAATCACAGGAAAAATACCGGATCAAGGGATGGGTAAAGCTCTTTTCTCCGGGGAAACTTAAAAAATGGAAGTATGTATGCATTCATGATTATCAGTTTTAGGCGAAAGTAAGTAAAATGATGCTTCGAAATCCGAAATCAATTGTGTATTTTTGTATCTGTAGCGACCAGAAATTTCGCGCTTTGATCCAGAAAGATAAATGCCATTCCCATTACTCACATTGTAATCTCCAAGACTGAGTCCAGTTATACTAGCTTTGGCATGCATCCATTGTCCTTTAACATCGGGCTCTGCGATATCTGCCCAAACTGTCGTTGGTATACCAATGATTACACTGTCAGATGCAGTCATAACTTTCTGTATTTTAAGTTGCGTGCTGCGATCTCCTTCGAGGAAGTACCAGAAGTTGACACAGTATTCGGCTAGGGTGAAATTGTAATCAGGACTGATGAGACGTCCGCTTTTGCTGATAAGAGCCGCATAATATCCTAATGGAATACAATAAATATTTACAGACAGTAGATTTTGAGGCATCACAACAAATAAACAAACAAGCAAACAAAAAGAGCACAAATTAATGTTTGCGATATTGGCAGTGGAGTAGTCAGAGAAGAGACCATAGATTCCAAATCCTTTCTCTCTTACATAAAAAAAGAAAGAAAAGAAAAAAAATCTATCTTAAAAAAAAAGAAGAAACTCTAAAAAAAGCATATATCTCTATGCAAATATTTTTATTTATTTAAGTTTATTTGCAATCATTTTTATTACATAATCATAGAAAATTAGCTCCTTAAGAAGTTTTTATAATTTTTTGTTAATTTGAGCTTTGAAAAGTTCATAGAAATGTAAAAATAGCAACGTCAAAAAGCCAATTATTTTATATTGTAAGTATACCGGTTTTGGTAGCATATAGTTTATGTTAGCAGTGGTAAGGATAGCGTAAAACTGTTGATATATACCATTGCTAAAATTCTTAGAAAATATTATTTATGAATAAACTCACCCTCTTCAAAGATCCTATAGAATTATGCAATTCATAAGGTACCTACAGTATTAATTGCCAGCGCGGTCTTTCCTATATTGGACAAACCAAACGTTCCTTAAAAATTTTGTAACATAAATAATATATTGAGAAACAAGAAACCAATAAATCCCATGTTGCAAAACATTGCTGGAAACATACTTTAGAATTCAGTTTGGGTAAATATAATCTCTAACTTACTTCTATTCATGAACTTCCTTGAGGCTTTCATATTTATAAAAATTTTGACAATATTATTAATTGTGAATTCGCCACTCGACCATCATCAAATTATTGAAATATTAGATGGAAATTTCTTTTTCTTAATTTTTTCCCTCTACGCATTTCCACTGCTTCGATCCCATTTCCCGTTTATTTTTCTATTATCTCTTACTTGCAATCGTCTGTTTTCCTATTGGTTATTTAACCTTCAACTTGAATCCCCAAAATATCCTACATATGCGAACAATTTTTCGCTATCCTTAGCACTGAGGACGGTAAGCTATTTAATATCGAAAATAGTATGCTTATAAGTTAAAATAAGTGGTGTTTTTAACTTTGCTACTTTTACATTTCAATTATATTGCACCATGCTCTATCTCAATAATTATTAAAAATCCTGTTTAATATAAAATTATATATATATATATATATATATATATATATGTCTGTGTGTATTTATAATTGGTGACGTGAATTTCAAAACTCGTCTTATTCAGAAAACCAAATTTTGGGAAATCATGAAAAATCTCTGAATGCGTCCACTGACTTTCACTGAAAACCCAGATTTTAAAATACCAGAAATACACAATAAAACTTTTTTTTTCAGTTTGCCTTTTTTTAATGTAGTTATGTTAGTATGTTAAATAGAATAGATTCATAGAGGACATTCGATTTTTAAAATTTTGGATAAGGTAAGTTTTGAAACTCACGTCCCCCATACCATATACATGATTAAATAATTATGTAAATATATTTATAAATGATTTTGTTGTTTTACGAAACTCGCCCCTTAAAAATGCAAATTTTGATAGGTTTTGTTTCTTTAAAGTGTATAAAAGATGCAGTGTTTTTATTCAATCTGTCATTAAATCTACAAAAATTTCCTGTGTTTCTAGCAAGCTTGAAAATTTTACTGCCAGTGAAATCAAATAAAAAATTCAGAGATTTAAAGTTTTAGAAAGTTTTAATGATTCAGAATATTTGCGTACGGGATATATTGTGGCGTGACAAATGGTTAAAAGAAGAACCAAAACCTATTTCTTAGTGTCCAATTAATTTATATTTACTAGAAAGTGAAAATTTTTTATTCTACGACTTGTATTAAGAAAAGGCTTAAGAAAAGCTTAAAGAAAAGGAAAAAATAATGAAAGGGATTTCCAATCAAATGGAAAGTTCTGGGCCATTTCCAAATAAATATATTGCCTACTTCATTTTACATTGGAATGCGATATTGCATTGACATGAAATCCTTCCACTGAAATACCAATTGTGATAATATTTACTTTAGATTGGAAATATTTGCAATGAAATTTCATTTTTACAAAAATATTCCTTATAAATTGCAGATATTTGCGATGAAACGCCAGTATTGCATAACCGTTGCTTTCATTTTGAAATATTGACAATGAAAGGTTTCTTACTAAAGCTGACACAAAATTTCAAAGTGTAAACAGTGAATGTTGATACAACATTGCCATTATTAAACAATACTGACCGAATGATAAACTGTTTTTACCTGTGTTGGTGTTTGTCGTATGATCTGTTGCTGGAATATTTCCTGCGATTTGCAAAGCCCAATTTTCCGCCTTCCACTCACAAAAGTCTGATTCGAAATCACAAGCCACTAGAAGAAAATATATGTTAAAATACATGTTAAATAAAGTTTCATAAAAAAAAAAAAAAAAAAAAAAAAAAAAAAATCAAAAGATCCATACAAAAAGAAACAGTCTCTTTTTAAAATTAAGCATAAACCTATTTCTGTTTTGCTGCAGAAATTCACCTGTAAATACGTTGTGGAAATATCATTATATTTGTTGTATAAAAAAATTATAGCTAGCTAACAAAACAAAATTGGACACCGAAAAAAAAAGGATAGAAATCTATATTATAAAGGCCAAACGTATCTGTGCGTAACGCATACGTCATTTGCGCATGGCAACACTTCCAAATTTTAAATGAACTTTCGGTATTGCAATTTTTTCTACTAAAAAATTTTAAATTTCTGAATGCCGCACATTTTCAATTTGTACACCATAGTGTAAGGAAAAAAATGTACTTTTAAATGAAATTTGTTTGAAAGCTGTACCTTAATTTGTTTTTAAAATGTTAATTTTTTTGTAGCTTTTAATACTGCTTTTCTAATTGTGGCAACAGAAGTACTCCATTTCTATTAAAAGCAAAGGAAAAAAGGGAAAAAAATTCATTGCCGTATCTTTATGTTGTCATTTTTCTCATTAAAAGGCAAAAAATTGAAATTTAAATATCTTCTGTTATAAAACCCGGTGAATTTTCATTTAATTTACAAAATTCGATTTACACATAAAAGAATATCAACAGTTTAATATCTGTTTCAGCTAATATTATTGAGACTTAAAGTTTTGAATCAAAATGATCAAATTAAAATGTCAATTTTTTTTGAAAAGGTGAATACAGATGCGAAGCATTTGTAAATTTTGATATGGTGAAAATAATACTGGGTTTAGATTTCACGGGAAAAAAATTCTATGATTGAGTCAAAGTTGAATGGATTTTGCTTTTTTTTTCATTTTGGAATACTAGCATAAGAACTTTAATTGATAACTTTATAATAATAGCATATCTTTATTATTTCTTACTGCTTACAAATACGATTAAAGTTTAATTTTAACAATTTCTACAACTGCGTTTTATAGAAATAGTATTTTGTTAATTTAACGATAAATATCGTTTGTTTAAGAGCTAGACGTACCAATATAAAATGCATTTTTTACTATAACTAATTTTGTAGGTTCATTATAAATCAATGAAACAGTTCCTTCTTAAAAAAATTTTTCGTCAAAATTTGACGGGTTCTACCTCGTGTCTATAAGAGTCATAAAAGAAGCAAACCATTTTAATGGATGTAATGAATTAGTTATGTAAGCAATAGATGTTATGTTAAAATAAATAAATAAAACTAGAGAAGATTGAAACTTTTTAAATGGACAAACATTTTTAAACTATTCAAAACAAAATCGAAGCGTTTGTTTTTAAGCAATATATAACATCCGCCACGTCCGCCATTTTTTCAGCAAAAATAGTGCTCATTTGAATGTAATTTCTTTCACTTTAGTATTAAAGGAAATTATAATTTAAACAGGGATGCGAGCGCTCCGACCAAAATGATCGATTACAACCGCTAAATTTTATTTAAAATTCTGGTATTGTTTAAAGACAGAATTTCTGAGAAGTTATAAACCAAAGTATACTTTTAAAATTTATTGGTAGTAATAGATCATTTGGGTCGGAACACTCTCATGCGTGTTTAAAAGTAGTCATTGTATGGCATATAATTTTATTATGGAAACACATCAAAATGTTAATATATGGTTGTCTACTGTGCACCAAATGCTTCGATGCTGGAAATTAGAATAAATTCACGCCTAGATTATAAACAAAATCACAAATTGCAAGTATGTCGCGAATTAGAGAAATTTAATTTGGAGATACTTTCTTTTTTGCTTAAAACTACTTGTTTCTTTAGCAATTTTAAAGCTTTTTTTTTTTTTCGTGTTTAAACAAAAAAAGTTATTTTAATTTATTGTACCATCCTCACTTTTGAGTATTACTATTTAAGAATAGTAATTTTTGTGTTATATAATTGTAGTGTTCTATGATTAAATAGGATGGATATTACTATTCAGCAACAGTGGTATTCAAAGGTAAGGATTTTTTACAAAAAAGAGATATGAGCCTTTATCGATACTGATATTTCGATATTGGTTTTCATACATAGAATGACCCCGCCAGTAGTTGATACACTGTAAAATATCTGCGCAATGTTCTTGACATTTACTGTGTAACATTCCTGAGTTTTCTCGGATTTCTCACGCTGATTCAAGAATACCGAGAAATCTGGTGTAATATCTTCCACAATGTCATGTAAGTTTTCGGAATAGTTGAGAAAGTGGAATTTACTGATCAACTGTGAAACGTTTCGAATATTTTCTGTGTAACCTTCCTTAGTTTTGGAAGGCATGTTTTTTGAGCTTTTGTGTAACTTTTCGGATTTATTGTAAAATAGAAATTATTGGTAATCTGCGCAAAGTTATATATGTTTTGTGTGTAACATTCCTTATTTTGTGTTTGAGATATAAATTACAGAAAAATAGTTATTTTCCGTTTATATCTTTTTATTATCCCAGTTGTGAAAAGACTACGTGATCTTGCGCTATAAAAAATAGCACAAAGGTGCGTATACCCTTCTAATTGTGCATCTAAAGCTCTTATTCAAATTTCTGCCCTGTACAGCTCCTGAGCTATATTTTGCATGCAAAAATCAACTTTTTGTGTGTGTATCATTTTGTTCGCTTAGTTATGAATCGAGTATGGAAACTAAAGTCACCAATTTTTACCAAAGCTTTAACTACGCATTTAATTGTGCATCTCGAATGTTTTTTTTTTCAGTTTAGACTCTGAAGACTCTTCTTGGTCTTTGTTGTTGATATGATATGAACTACTTTTTACGTGTGGCACATTTCATTGCCTCAGTTGAAAAAAAAAAAGACTATGGGATATAGAGCAACTAATTTTGGTATGAAAGTGCGTATGCCCATCTTATTGAGCATTTTGAAACCTAAGTTTCCAAATTCGACCAATGATCATTTTACGAAATTATTTTATTAGTGATTGTGTGACGAAATTCTCGATTTTAGCGCGCATTTTTTCACCAAATACCTACTATTTCAGATTAGTAATATTCGCCTTATTTAATCAGCAGTGCCAGAGTAGATTATTTTTTTACAATGTCTGTCACTATTTTCGAATAGTAATCTTTCTGTCATTAAATAAAGTGATTATTACTTTTCAGAAATAGTTTGATGTTCATATTAAAAACTTAATATCTAGGTATATGAATTTGCGTCTTAAGCGGGAATTTTTTGTTCCAAGTGATGAAAAATTTATCTTATATTAAAGGGAATTTTTTACATTTGTTGTAAGAGCGATGATCTGGTGATGTTAAACTGGAGTAAATTCGGATATTAATCGGTATCACGTCTTATCACGGGATTTCTAAAGCAAAAAATCTAGCATAAAAATTATTATAAGCAAAGACAACGCTTGAAGGGGAAAGGGGAGAAGCTTTGGCCAACTATTTTATTTTTCAAAATATGAGTCGATAACATGAAAGTAATCATATCAGTAGAGAAATGTTTAAATTTTGTCATCTCCCCCCCCCCCTACTTTAGTATCTGCCAGCTACATATGTAAATAAAGGATGAAAATGTATAATTTTAAGGCACTTACTGGAAAATATTACAAATTTTGTGGTAAGGTTATTCTGTCTAAATGTGACTCCTAAGTACGGCAATGTTCATTTACTTAAAATCATAATGCAGGAATCCCAAATGCTATATAATAAGGCATTCAATCATTTACGAAACAGTAAGCACTCTTCTGCATTGGTAACATTTTCTTAGAGATTTTCGATTATATCGACATCGCTCATTTTATGGCGTCCCCATGTTTCGTAAATTGTCGAATTTCCTTAAATTGCCTCTCGAACTTTTAGCTTCAAAAGATCTGAAGATTTTGAAGATCAAATAATCTTATTAACGTAAAGAAACTATGTCTGTTTCATTTAACTGACCAATGAACTGTTTTTAAAAAAGTGCCCGATTTGTGGATTAGAATTTAAACAACTATCAAGTAAGTTTGTATGGCATTATTCATATATTGTATTAAAATAATTAAATCAAATTTTATGTCTAATTAAGCTGTCGTAAGTCGTATAATCCTCCATTTAAAAATTTTCTTTGACTTAGCACTTAAGTATGTATTTAAGATTATCGAAATCAAACCATATACTTCTTCTTAAAACTTTAAGTCAAAGAAACTCAGTGTATATTTCTGTAAATTAAATGAAGGATTAAGTGAAAATTAAACAATATTTTATAGTATAAATTCGCGATCTTAATTTAAGAAAAATATGTTACATAAATTAAGAATTGTTGGATTTTTATCAGGTTTTTAAAGAAGTCAATACTTTAACTGCTGATTTTTTTAACATTTGTCAGGCATACTTTTTGAATGATATTTTCTTTTAAAAAAATTGAATAATTGGAATAATTTACGTGCATGTGTCTTTATTATACAGATCTGTACATAATTATTTACAGTAATCTTTCATTTGTATGTTAGTGTAAAATATAGATTAAAAATTAACATTAACCACTGGCTAAACTTTAATTATTGACAATTAACAAAGTTACGAACACTTCATACAAAATCATATGAAGTGTTCGTACAGTTCTAACTATCAACATTGTAGCTTATTAATATTTCTAAATTACTAATCGATAGGATTACGCTCAATTAAAAACTGAAATTGTATCTAACAAAAAATATATAACCAAGAAATTACCGTAGTCAAATTAACAATATTTAAAATGAGCTCGGAAATCCAACGCGTGTGTGTGTGTGTGGGGGGGGGGGATAGGCAAACCCCAAATTAATTTCTATCTACGTAAACAGGCATCCAAAAGTCTAAGAAAATAATATTAAAATTTAAATTTATTAAATATGAGCTACATTAGAAAAACTGCTCTGAATCCGCGTTAAAAGGCAGCGTAACACTGAGGATTTCTCAAACCTAATTTCCAAATTTGAATATATTATGTAATCAAACTTAAAATATGCATTATGACCATATTGAAAAACAAGAGTTTGGATTTCCGCGTTAGCAAGCCTCCCCCCCCCCCCCCCCAATACAGTCCAAACAAAATTCATGCAAACGGAAGCTTCTAAATCTCGCTTACAAAATGACTTTCAAAATTAAAATTTATCAAATTAACATAAATCTTCATAAAGGATTGGAAAATTACTCGAAACCACATTACAGGGGACGTAGTAACATTGAAAATTTCTGTGATTTGATTTAAAATAATACAATTTTATGTCATTCAACAACTTAAATACACATTTACAAGTATATTAGAAACAGGAATTCTGGAAATACTCTTCTAAAAACGCTTCCAAAAGTAAATTTTAAAAAAGCTAACCGAATTACTTATTACAATAAGAATTTTAAAGAAAACGCGAAAAATAATCTCGTACTTAACATGCGTGAGCCTATTTCCACATTTAAATCGTAAAATATCAGTTTGAATTTATATCTTATTACATATATTGTTATGATTTATTGGACTATTTCAGTGTCACTCAGTACGCCTGGAATCTACAATCTTTTTAACATCTTAATTTTGACAAAGTTAGCAAATGCATTTTAAAAATTTCACAACACTACTTTTATAAAACATCGGGACAAATTTTATGACTGTTTGAAGTGTGTGTGGGGAGAAGTATGGGGGAAGTTTAAAGTTTGCTGCAAATATTATGGTAGTTAAAAAATATAATTAAGTATCCGAGAGATTAATGAATCTTTCTATTAAATATGTACCCAAAATTTGAATCTATTCGGTAATTTTTTCAAGGAAAATGCAATTTAAAATAAACAAATGGAAGTGGAGGATTCCCCCCAAATATTTAACCGATAACCTTTAGATTAACACATTAAGTGCCATGTCATTAACCAGTGACTGACAGTGAACTTTCCGTTTTAGCCGCGTCAGTCACCGGTGGCCGACCAGCGCAAAATTATAATATAAAACTAAATATTATATTGTTTTAAGGAATGGCTAAAAAAATATTTAAAATTTTTGTTTTATTTTATTAAAGGTTATTAAGTAAACGAAAAGTTCAGTGTCAATCATCCATGACTGACGTGAGATTCAACGTGTTAAAAGAGTAATTTATCCTTCTAATAAAATGAGACCAAAATTTGAAACTAAGTGGTTCTCGACAAGGAAAATCTAGGTAAAGCTTGAATTTGTTGGAGAGGGAGTGCTTCTTTTACGCTTGATCGATACTTGACCTAACATTGTTGATTTGAATAGTCTCGCCTAATTTTCTAATAAATTGATAACCAAACTTCAAGGAAAACGGATAAATCTAAACAAAAGTTTTGTTTAATCCTATTTAAGAGGGAAGGGGCAGTTACCAGTTTTTTTTTTTTTTTTTTTTTTTTTTTTTTTTTTCGTATTTGATCTAGAACCCCTCAAAACCTGAAATAATCAGCTTCACAAAGTAAGTGGAATTTATTTAATAAACTTAAGCGAGTTTCATTGAAACATGGGTCTTGTATAATACAGATTTATCCAAATTTCGGGTTTAGCAGATTTTTAGCAGATTTTGTCAATTGGCACACTTTAATTTGCACAGGAATGAGATTCCTGGATTAAATTTATTAAAAGTAGCACTGACTTGAAATTGCGTTCCAAAATCTATTTTGTCATAAATGAAATTAATCATATTTTATAATAAGTCGGAGGAAGGCATTTTAAGGAATTTCAGAATTAAACATTAAACTTAGACATTTCGAGAATTTTTTTTTTTAATTTTAAGATAAACTACGACCCCTGTTTTAAATATTTAATAGTGCATAGTAGCATGCGTGATGATGAAAAAGGGATGAAAAAACATCTCTTGGCTATTAACTATACCCTCCCACTAGCAGTGCTTAACTATCTTTGAACCAAAGAGTGTTATCTACTTTCTTTTCTAGTGTTTGGGATAATCGTCAATTTAGACTCCGAAAATTATAAACGAAGTTTTCCCCTTTCATCCCCGGTAACGATATATATTAAAACCATCGAGTTTGGCGAGTAGCACCCATCACGTTTGCCGACTGAGGACGGTAAAATTAACCGCCACGTTTTATAGTGTTAATCTACGGTGGAAATTGCTAATTTTATGCTTAGTGCACGGAGCTAACTAAAAAAGATATGTAAATAAAGAAACGTAAATGAACTTATATTGTATATCAATATCGAGGACAGTGGCAAAACTGATATCCGCAAAACCCTGCGACCTAGGGGGGGGGGGGGGGGGCTTGGAAGTAATTGTATAAAATAAACATTTTAAACGATCATGAACGGTCGATCACTTTAGGATTTTAAGAACGGGTCATTTGTATTGAATAACGAATGTATATTTTGCGTACTCCCAACCTGATCTACGCGTAAAAAAAAAAATCATACCCACAAGACGGTTCACGAAACAGGGACCCCGTTTGGTTATGAGAAATAGATATATATTCTAGGGGGCCTTGAGGAAAATTTTGCAGAGGACTCAAAACTATAGTTACACTACTGATTGGAGATTTCACAAAATCAATATATAATTGAGAATAAAATGTTTAAACGATGTATAAACCCATTTTTATCTAATAAATTCAAATGTTTCACTTAAAATCCAAAATATTGCAATATATTTTTCAAAATGGAACAAAACCCTGTATATTTCATTGATATTCATTTTTGACTATGCGCAACATGACAACTGTGCACTTGCAAAAAACTCCTGTTTAAAAGATATATAATGAATATTTTGAAACTTTTTTTTATTTTTTGATAAACATTCTGGGAATATACAAAAGTAGTTTTAGTACTTTTTGTATTGTTATTACAGCCTTTTGTAGGACACATGTTCAAGTATTCTATGTTTCAAGTTAATGCATAATACAAAGTGTTTTTGCAAATGAGAATAACTTCTCCAATAAACATTTTGATTTTTCCAGAAACTGAATAAACAACATTGCATCCAATAATTTATGCATAAAAAATAAAACATATAATATGCTTTTTGTTTCTTTGTAGCCACCTTGGATAATAATCAAATCTGAATGTAATGATAGTTCTTAACGGAAACAAATGGAGACTTTGGAACAGCAGAATTAAATTCAAGTATTGAAAGCAGCTCTTTAAATATTAGCAGTCACTTGTATATTAAAGCACCAATGGCGCGAGGATTTTCAGATTCCTTCACATCATTTTTCTTCTACTCTAACTAAAGTTTTAAATGAAGATTGCTTGCAGTGGACAGAAAAATGAGTTACTGAACCATTTAGCTTTGAGAATCTGCAGATACACAGACAACTCCTCTACAGCTGAACGAAAGCAAGTAGAAGATAAAATTTTAATTGAAGGTGTGGAATTAGTACAGAGTGTAGTTTTGACAATCTCTTTATATTATTGTTATAACATAAAATATTCTCTCTCAAAGGCACTAGGACTTACGCTTTCATTGAACTAAAATTGTTGAAGTTGAAACATGGTAGTGTAGTTCCCCGAAAAGTAGTTACTTTATGTGAAAAATTAAGCAAACTGTGATAAAATTCTAGATTGTAATTTTAACCATAATATCAATAAAATGTTGTGCATATTATGAAAGTTCTGTGAATTTTTATTTTTTATTATATTATTTTTTAATTGCATAATATTCTCGATATCTTAAGTCGAAGGGACTCTAAAAAAGCATTATGTGATAGCTAATTGTTCAGTTAAGTCATTTACAGGTATTTGTAATATCAAAGAGAGAAATATACTTTAATTGAAGTATCAAGAGTACACTGCATTAAGATTTTCAATATTTTTTTATCTTCTTTTGGCAGCTAAATATTCTTTTTTCCCCTTGTATCTCTTGACATCTTGAAATTGAATTTTGTGCTTTAACCAAATGAATGAGTCTCTTTAAATATGCTAATGCTTAAATTACAATTAAAAAGTTATTTTTGACTATAATTTTAAAATCTCTTTCAAAAATTTGTGCATATTTTAAATTATTTTGAAAATTTGTGTAATTAAACCTTAATGGTTTGGATAATCTTTTAAAAGAATTATGTACTGTATAGCACATGCATCAAAAACCGTTTTTTGATTGATTACTGTGATATTATATTGATTATTTAAGGAATAGAATTATCAAAGGTAATTGATCCAATTTAAGTGAAGATAGTGGAGTAAGGGTGGGGGAGGGGAAGCATCGAATAACCACATACTTCCCCAAAAAGAGCAGGTATTCAAATACTGTAAAAAAAAATTAAGAATGCTTTGATAGATTAAATATACCATTTTATGCCAAATAACTAATCTGTTGTACTAGCCAAATGACAAGTAGATAATCTGTTTAAATTATTAAATAATATGGCAAAATTATCTAAAGGTTATTTTAAAAATACACAATTACTTTGTATGAGATTTTGCCAAAAATGTATACATTGTGTTACATTATCTCTTAATTTACACCTTCAAATTGGTAGGTTGAGCTTGATATAAAAGTGGAAAAATTTAAGCATGTCTTTTTGTAGATCACAGCACAATATCACTCATTTAGATATTTCTTTGGTTTCTGAAGTGTGTATTTATCATAATTTATCCTTGCATCAATATTCTAACCAATTTGTTTTTTTAAAAGTAATTTTAATATATCCATGATTCAAAAATAGATTTTACTCATAGATATCCTGTGTTTCTTTAGATTTGTGTTATCAGCTGAAAATTGAAAACAACTAATTAGAAATATTTTCAATACAATGTTTAACTTTCAGCTGTGTAATCATCGTTTATATTCTCAATAAACATTACTAACTCATTAATCTGTATCATGTTCAAGAACCAAACTTAACTCTAACTCTAAGGCAACTTAAAACTCTTTGAATAGCATGCTGGAAATTAGGAGTAACTTATTGAAAAAGGGCCTCAACATACTAGATTATAGATTTCTGGACTTTTCAGACTTGCATAATTTTCCAGACAAATTTTTGGTAAAGTTCCTGTGAAAATCTGTGGCAGAATTGCTGCCACTGGATATCCCAGGAACATTTGCCGTATTCCGTGAAATGTTTCAGATCTTTTCACAATGAAGAAACTTAACTGAGATTTTATGTGTAAAGTTCCAGGCTATAGGTTTCAGAGTTTTTCAAAATGAAGGAACATAAATGAATTTTCATGAGTAATGTTCCAGATGATAGGTTTCGGAATAGCGGAACCTAACTGAGATCTTATGAGTAACATACCATATTAAAGATTTCGGAAATTTTCAGAAAGGTGGAACCTAACTGAGATTTTATGAGTAGCATTCCAGATTATAGGTTTCAGAGCTTTTCAGATTGGAGGGATTTAACTGAGATTTCACGAGTAATGTTTCAGGTTGTAGGTTTCAGCACGGTGGAACCTAACACAAAATTAATGAGTAACGTTACACATAAAAGGTTTCTAGACTTTTCAGAATGGTGAAACCTAACTGATATTTCATGAGTAATATCCCAGATTCAAGATTTCTGAACTTTCCTGGCATATGTAAGTTTCCTGGCATTTTTTGGATTAAATTCCTGGGAAAACCTGTGGCAGAATAGCTGCCACATGTTTTCTTAGGAACCTTACACAAAATTTTTTACAGTGTATCCTTCCACTTGTTGGTCATGTTTTTGAAATACTATTGTGCCATTTGAGGCAAAAATGAGTTTTATACGTGGCACTAAACATAATATTTTTGCTTGAATGTTAGTGCACCTGTTGTCGCATTGTTGTCAGCTGTCTGCTGTAAGAGAAGACATTTTATGATTTTTTTAATTAGAAAATGTAAACATTTAATTTTTCATTAGTTGGAGACAATTATGGCATGTTAAGATCATCCTCTTTCACCTTACTTATTTCAACGGTACTACTTGGTTGTCCCGTCGATCGAAAATCTATCGCCAAACTATAAGATTAAATGCCAATAATGGATGACCGTAAATGTCACATTTAATGCCGTTAAATACGATACACGTTTTTAAAATACCATTAAGTGATTTTTATTTCGACTTTTTGTTTGTATTTTTATTAATATTCTACTAATTATTTGTTTCTTTCGTTATTTAAAATGAAAATTACGTCAATATGTATAGTTTGGCAACGAGTTTGGCGATTTGTATAATTTGGCGAAATTGGTCGACGGGATAACCAAGTAGTACAATTTCAGCTAATAATTTAAGAATTATTGTTAATCAGAACCCAAGGATAATATTTCAAAAAATATTTATTATATTTTCGATTGATTTCTTTCGCCTCTCTGAGGAAATGGCAATTAAAAAATTACTTATTTATAATTTTGTTGTTACTTAATTTCAGCGAATTTTCATTTTTGTTCATTATAGGAATTCATTAAGTGCAATCATGTTAGCTTACTTTTAAAATCTTTAAAGGAAAGAAAGATAATAAAAACTCCTGTTGCAGCGACTTTATTTAATCAACTGCTAATTAGGTCACCCTATAATTGATACATTTTGTTTTCTTACCTGGATGTGGACATGTTGCGTTCTCAGTTACCACAATGTCGTCGATTGCTATGACGGGTCTCGCAAAGGTTCCATAGATCGCTTCAATAACGACCTGAAAGGAATGCAAAATAACATTTCAACAATTTACCTCATCGAATAATTTTGGAACAAATGATTTTAAAGACAAACGGGGCAAAAGAAAGGGGGGGGGGGTTGAGCCGGCACAAACTACCGGATCTGGTTCCTTTAAAGCGTGCGTTACGGTCATCGTTTTTTTTTTAGATATTATACTAAAACCCTTAAACCAGCGGTTCCCAATCTTTATTGGTACGCGACCCACCTTTAAGCAAAAATTTTTTTTGCGACCCAATTAACATAATGGTGTGTATCAATATGTAAAATTGTATGATCTCTATAAGCTATACTGCATAATGGCAGTATAGCCGATTTGCAATAAAGGTAAATTTTTGTATGAGAAATGCACAGTCATAAAAAAAATAGTAATCCCATTGTGTGTAAGCGGAATAATAATTAAAACAACACACGAACTATAAAAATAATTAAAAATATATTTAATTATTATGAAAATATAAATTTCATAAGCAATGAGATTTCTGATATTAGTGTTTACGGATAAGGACATCTACGTAAGGATTAAAATTGGTTAATTTTAAATTTAAGACAATTTCTACATTCAGTTTGTTTCTTGAAATATTATTTACTGAGCTATCTATATTCAGTTTGTTTCTGTATTTGTTATTCAAAAATAGCAAAGTTGAAAAAGCACAAGTGTGTCATGTTGAACACCATCAAGGACTTCAAAGTTGATTTAGATGTTTCTGGATATTCAGCTCGTATATTTATCTAGATGTAAATTAAGGATTTTCTCATTAAATATTATTTTCTGTTGAAAATGTTATGTTAAACGGATGAAATAATGGATATATTATTGAGAGAAACCTCAATTGCTTCGCGACCCACCAAAACACTCGTCGCGACCCATAGTTTGGGAACCGTTGTCTTAAACACATTTTTTAAGCAAAAATTCAAGTTAACTAACGACTAAGAAAGTAACGAGTGATAGATCGTCATTTAAAATGAGCAAATAACGTGTCGATAGATCGCACGAATCCTTCGGGTGTCATAAATATCGTCCTATTAAATTTAAATAAGAAAGAAAAATACATGTTTCAAGCATAGATTATGGAGTACTTCTTACAATATTCAGAATAATGTAACAAAACTTCACCGTTTAATAAGTTAAAATATTCTGTCCAATTCAACAATATGAAAAAACATAACACATTTGCAACCCTAATTTCAGCAATTTCCATCTACAGACAGAAAATCATTCAATTTCTTTGAAAAACCCTCTATATGATGTACAGATTTGTATCAATAAACTATATATGCATGCAAAAACTTAGTTTAATTAGGAAATACATAACTACATTTGAAATTCACCTTCAGCAATTTTCGCTAATAAGGAGGATGGTACTACGTAAATTCTTTTATGCAGTCTTGTATACGAGGTATAAAATTCATGTACAACAAGTAATACACAAAAAATTAGTTAAATTTGAAATCCTACACCGAAATTGAAAATGCACTTCCAGCACTTATTACTCAAAAAAGTACAACAGCTGATGTTTTTTTTTTTTTTTTTTTGGCATGTACTTGTAAATGAACGAAAAATGTTATGAATGCCCTATTAGTGTAATCACCTTGTAGTTGTATTTAGTGATTTATATAAATTTCAATACATTTGAAAAAGCGCAATTTCATTAACATGCACTCATCATGAAATTTGGAATGTTTCTAATGTTTACAATATTGTTTCATGTTCCAAAAAATATCCTTACATCGTATAAAATTCTTACATCAAACATTATATATATATATATAAAAAAAACACTCCACATGCGTTTTATATTTTAAAAATAGCAATTTTATATTATTTTACGATTTTTAGAATATGTGACAAGCATTTAGTATTTCTTTATACCAGAGCGCTGGTATAACAAAGTCACTGGAGGGTCAAGTTTTTTGAAACAGATGTGCTCATGATCCACAACCGAGAATACTTTTTTAAAAATTTAGAATAAAATCACAAAAGAAGTTAAACTGAGAATGTCTCATTGGATACTTCATGCAAGTCAATTTTTATGCATCTCAACATGAATCACTAAAAAAATTTAATAATTCAGAAATATTAAAGATTAAAAATAAGTTTCTAATGCGGTATTTTTTCAAAATCCTGAATTTCCTTGAGAAAATGGCTTCTCGAATTCCATAGAAAATGTTTTATAAAATCCTATAGAATTACGGCCCGTTTTCCTGTAAGCTATAGCAACATCTGTACAAGTTCAATAGAAATATCTGTAGAGTAGAAATTTCTATTAAACTTCTATTAAACACTTTCTCTCTACAGACTATTAAACTTCTACAGGTGCTTCTATAGTTTTTAGCTCACAGGCTATCAAAGCCTGAGAGCTTATGTGCCTTCCCGTTCTGTATGTATGTACGTGCGTGCGTATGTACGTAACGCGATAACTCATGATAAAAATATCCAATTCATTTGAAATTTTGGATAAAGGTTTATCATGATAAGACGCTTCCCTGATTAGTTTTGAGAGTTTATTCAATAAGTATAAGAAGGGGAAGGGGGACTAATGCCCCTCCCCATAATTTATAAAAATGGGTTTTTCATGCAGAATTATCAGTTTTCGCTCAAGTCTTAGATATAGGATCATTCTGATGAGGCATTTTCTTGATTAATATTGGGTGTTAATTAGATAAGTACTAAGAAGGGGAACGGGGGCTAATGCCCTTCCCTTTAATTTATGTAAATGGGTTTTTCATGCAGAATTATCGGATTTCGTTCAAGTCTTAGCTATAGGATCATTCTGATGAGGTGTCTCCGTGATTAGTATTGGGTGTTCATTGGATATTAAGAAAGGAAACGGGGGCTATTTCCCTCCTTAATTTGTTTTTTTGAAGGACATTATTATATAAGACTGTAATATATAATTAGTGTGCATAGCCTGTGAGCTCTACGCCATCAGTTTAACCGGGCAATATTCTTTTCATTAAATTAGCTTATGCAAAAACGGGTCATAATTCTATAGGATTCTATAAAACATTTTCGATAGAATACTAAAAGACATTTTCGTAAGGGTTGAAATAATTTAGAAATAAATTTCAAAATCTAAAAAAGACCCATAAACCACCCTTTCCCTTACTGCTTTGTTGGTGTTCATGAATAGGCGTTTAATCAATACAAATAATAATGCAAATAATCAATCAGGACCTGACTAATACAGGGGCATGCGGGGCAATCGCCCCGGGCCCCCCGGCTTGAAGGCCTCCCCCAAGGACATATATGAGTTTAAAAGTTTTTCATTAAAAGAGTGTCAAATGATAAAAAATGCCCAAAAGTGACCAAAATTCTTTTTTTTTCCAGTTTTAAGGAGCTTTCTTTTCCTACCCCCTCTATTTCTGTACCCCATGCCCTCTTAAAGTCTCACATTTATCCTTATACTTCTGAAACCGAAAAAAAAATTGTGTTCTATAGTTTCTTAAAGTTATCTTTCTTCTACTATTATATATATCAATGTGAATAGTACTTGAAATTTATAGACACATACCAATATGAATTTTAGTTTTAGTCACTTCAGTATAATTTATGAAAAAATTTAAGATAGAAGGGGGCCCCACTAATAATATTTGCCCCAGGCCCCCCCCCCCCCCCCACTCTCTAAGTCGGGTCCTGTAATCAACAAAAATGAACAATATTCCAGACATTTGAAAATACGATCTTTTCCTTACTTGATAAGGCTCGTTGCTTCGAATAGTTCTCATGCCTTGCTTCCAGGCATTTCCTTGCGAGTTCTTCTTGCTCCAGATAGTGGAGTTGCTCTTGTCCGATCTGACGATAATGTTCAGTGTGCCCACGTCTTGTCCGTACATATGGTACCAGAAACTGAAGCATCTGTTTATGGTTGGTTCTTGCTTCAAGCTCACCAAGTGTGCTTTGTCGCCTTTTCTAAAGAAGCCATTTGCTTGAACATACATGAAATAACCTAAAGAATATTTTCCTAATTAATTTTCTGTTATCTATACTAATATTATAAAGAAGTAACATATGTTTATTTATGCGTTTGTAGGAGTTAATCGCTGAAACTACCAAACCGATTTCAAAAGTAATGGTGGTAAATTAATGGTGACAGTCTCTTCTCCAACAAAGGCTATATTTTTCCTTGTTCCATTTTCCCAAGGAAGTGCAAGAGCAAAAAGCATTTTAAAATTACGATTTATGGTGTTGAATGGATTAGAAACTTGAAATTCTCCAGGTAGTTACTTATAAAGATTTAAATATCACCAAGTACGGATTCTAAAAAAATGATTCGAAATTTAAAGGGCGAAATTTGCGAGATTTGACACAATTGCTGTTTTTAATTCACAAATGCAAGCACAGAACAACAATAATAATAATAACAGATGTGGAAATTCCAACACTTTTTTCTATTTCATACATGTTAATACTTCAAAATTCGCTACCACAGTGCCAAAATTAAATAAAAATTTATGCCTATCATGAGGAATCTAAAAATATAAAATTCTGTGCATGAAATAGGACGAAAATTCAGCATAAAAGTGCCACCTATTGCGTTATTTACAGCAAAACATAATCAGCAATAATATTTATCAAGGCATATCTGAATCTGAAGTTTGATGAAAATTCGTGCATTAATTCTAGAGATAAAGCTATTGCAGGAATTGGTGAAAAATCAGCATAGCAAGGCCACCTGATGGGTGACTGACGCCAAAACGTAAACCTAACCAGTTTATATCAAGATTTAACTGAATCTGAAGTTTGATGAAAATCCCTGATAATTCTTGATGTACAGATATTGTGAAAACCGTGAAAAATGCAGCATAGCAGCTTTACCCTTTTGAAAATTTACATCAAAATATAAGCAGCATCAATTTATATTAAGGACTAACCGAATCTGAAGTTTGATGGAAATTCGTGCATTGATTTTTGATATACAGCTATTGTGTAAATCGCAAAAAATGCAGCATAGCAGTGTCACCTTCTAAGCGAGTTACACCAAAAGCTAATCGGCATCAATTTATATCAGGGACTATCTGAATATAATTTTTTACTAAAATCCATGCATTAGTTTTTGAGATACAGCTGTTGCATAAATCATAAAAAATGCAACACAGCAGCGCCATTTGTTGAGCAACTTACACCAAAAATAATCAGTTTCAATTTATATCGACTACCATAATATCAGTTTTTATTAAATTCTGTCAGTAACCTCGATTATCCGGAACTATTTTTTTCGGACTCTCGAAATATTCGTTCTGATAAAAGGTACATAAAAATTTTCGAAATTGTTTATTCTAAGGAGACTAAATATAAAATGTGAAAAAAAGATAATATTTTAATAAATAATGAAAACGATTTGTATAACTAGTTACCGTGATATTTGTAATCGATTAATTTTAAGTAATCTTAGTTATACGGAACTATTTTTTTTCTGACTTTCGAAATATTCGTTGTGATGAAGCGTATATATAAATATTTTCGAAATTACTTCTTTTAAAGAATGAATGTAATATAAATTAATATAACATAAAATATGTTAAAATTTTCATTCGAATTGCAATGCATTTTATATAAAGTTTACACGTTTCCTTTTCATGTTTTATAGTATGTAAATCCAGCACCGTAAGTATTACGGTGGCCTCCAACGACTAGCTTTCGTTATATATTTAGTAATGTTTCGTTCGAAATAAGTAGATAAGTGTTTGAAATTCAAAAAGTAGATTTAAAAAGCAGACATACCTCCTTTTCCTGTGTGATCAGCCTGAGGTCCATAATTCTGGGGTGATTTTTTAGCGCGTGTCCAAACGCCTCTGGTGAAATTGTTGTCTGGATGCCAGCCACATTCGTCCGTATCGAATGTACAACTGAGAGCTAAATTAGATTAAAGTAAGATAAACATTAATTTAATCCAAGAATGACACATATACATTTTTTTTTAACAAATCTGAAACACTGAGATAAAAAAAATAAAAAAAACATTTTTTTAAGTATTTTTTTTTTAAACAAAGGTGATAAAAACATTATTGTGTAAGTTTTATGTAGCCTAAACGATAGAAAAAAAAGGATTAAACAACAACAGACAAATAAAGTATATTTAGCAAAAAAAAAAAAAAAAAAAAAAAAAAAAAAAATCTGTATCATAATACAGATTTTTTTCTGTCTGTATTATAATACAGATTAAAGACAACAAAATCTGTATTATAATACAGATACACTGTTAAAAATGTTGTCCTAGTTTGAACCTAATTTTGGTGCTCAATAGCTGTCACTGTAAGATGGTGAAATCTTGAACCAATATTTGGGGCTCTTGTTAAAGCATAGATCCAAAAGTTGGAACAAGGTTTAAATAAGAAGCTCCAAATGTTGGTACGAGATTTCACCATCTTACAGAGACAGCTATTGAGCACCAAAATTTGGTTCAAATTAGAGCAAAATTTTTAACAGCGTAGCTTAAGAATGACACGCACACATACCTTTCAAACAGATCAAAGATATTGGGGTCTATAAAACCCAAAAGGTTTTTTAGATTTAAAAAAAAATTGTTTTTTATTTATAAGAACATAAATGAGTTAATTTTATATAGACTATTAAACGATAAGAAAAAAGGATGAAAAAAAAAAAGAAGTAAAAAAAGTGTATTAATTAGGAAGTTCTTGCACCTCTCCAAATTTCCACATACAGCTATCGAAAATTTCGCAGAGATTCCGAAAGATATAGAAACTGATGTTTAATAGTTGTCAATCCAATGGAACAATGAGCATGCCTTTTTACTCAAAAAGTGAGTGGCCATCAGAAATTGTGGTTTTTGTAAGAACATAAATGTCATTTTAGGAACGGACAAAATAAGAACGCTTGGGGGTTATCAGAAATCCACTGTGTAATTTTATGATTCTACAAAATAAAAACTCGAGAGGTTTGTGAGATACCCACTGTGTAATTTTATGAATCAACAAAGTAAAAACTCGAGGTGTTTGTGAGACATCCGCTGATTTAGGAATTTTAGATTTTAGGAATCAACATAATAAAAAATCGTAGGATTGGTGAGACAGCCACTGTGTCATTTTATGAATCGACAAAATAAAAACTCGTGAGGTTTGTGAGAAATATATTGTGTAATTATATGAATCAACAAAATAAAAACTCTTGGGGTTTGTGAGAACTTTGTAATTCTAGGCTAAATATAATAATAATAATAATAATAAAAAACATTGTATAGCCATGGAAAAAATTAATGAAGAAGGTCTACGAACTCTGTAATAAACTGTTGTAGAAGAAAGTCATTGGTATCAAACGATTGGAAAGAAAGTGTACTTTTAAATTATGCATATAAAATTTGCTTAGGGGATATATCAACGCATTAGAACAAACCCAAACTACATTTTTTTTTCAATAGCAATATCCAAGTTTGACACTATAAATATATTTAAACCCTTCAATTAGTCTAAAAGCAATTTTTTTTTATTCGTAAGATTAGTTTCAGAGAAATTAATTATTTTTAAATGAGTCTATTTTAGGAGCTGTATCCAAATTGAAGTTCGGTACTCGATTGTTCAGGATGCTACAGAATGAATATGTCACTTTTATTAATGCATTATTTATTGCCAATATGACTATTTCACTCTCATAATAAGTTTCAACTATTATCAGCTCAAATGTTTCAATAAAATGAGTTAACTTTTTTTTTTTAATATAAAAAACAATTAAAATTACACTTTTCTACACATCAAAGAAGTCTCCTTCAACCATCATTTTGACTTTTTAAAATCATAATTCGAAAACGACTTGGCAGAATATTTTGAAATTAAGATTTGCATAAATCAGGAGAGAATGAACACATATCTATCAAAAAATGTAGGTTTTAATTCATATATATATATATATATATATATATATATATATATATATATATATATATATATATATTTGCCATAATTTATATTATATAATTTTCAAAATTACAAATTCTATTTATTTATGTTTGGTAATTTTAGTTTTATAACCTCACAAAATACTGTCGCATTAAGATTATTATTTTAAAATATATTAATAAAAATATGAAAATGTAATTTAACATTAGAAGCTCTAAATTTTGAATGTTTATTATCCAAATTATTTGAAATTCGTTTATAAGTATTGAAACTAACATTTGAAATACATTATCAAAATTGGACATTGCTAAGGAAAAAACAAAGTTTGGGATTACTTTAATTTGTAGTTGGCCCAATAAGCAAATGTTTTACACACCATATTAAAAGTAGACTGTATTTCAAATCATGTGGCTTCAGTAACTTTTTTCTGTTATGAAGCCTTTCAGAATTAGTAGAGGGAAGGGCTATGATTTTTTTCCCTTCCAACTGTATCTTATCAAAAGTAAATTTTTAATTTACATTTAATTAATCCCATTAATTTGAGGGATTAATTTAAATTTAATCCCTCCCTCATTAATTTAAATCCCTCACAGATCATTATAATTTTAGGTCCAGGACAAAGGAAATATTTTGACTCTTACTCATAACATGACTTCATTGACAATTTAATTTTATGCAACTCATGTAATGACATAAAGAACTTTTTTTCATTTTATTTAGTTAAGCTGTCGTTTAGTAAAATTACTACTGAAGATAAAGAAATTTTCGCGCAACTGATATCTATGTGACCGTAAAAAAACCGTAACAAGACACTGGGGTAAAATAAAAATTTTGCAGACAATATTTTTAACAATTACGCATCCCGAAACATATCCCGATTTATTTTACTTTAGCAGTTTTTACTACACACGAAGAACCTGGAAAATGCTAGTCAGTATTTTTTTTACAGTAAATGAATCAATAGAACTTCAGTTTTGAAGTTCTCAATTGTCGGACAAGATATTCCATTGAAGTTCATTTCGGTTCTCGACGAATGAGAGTGCTGTCGTATCAAATAAAAGAAGAAAAAAAATAGTTTTTTTTTTCTTTTCTTGGCGTAATTTAAGCATTATGATATTTTTTTTCTTCAGAAAAATTTCCGATTCCATCCTCCTTCCTCTCTACTATACACACACGCACGTACATTCTCCTTCTTACCTTTCTTTTCTTCATGGGCGCGAAAAACATTACTGCAGCATAGTAATTCTTTGTGCCGATAAATTTTACTCATTCTGATTTTGAGGTTTAAAACAGAAACCTTAATTAAGAGATCGTAATAATCTGAAATATAATTATAGAGCCTCATCTTTTTCTCTCCATTTCAGTCATCCAAAATACCACTAATAAAAATATGGATACAGTTTTTGGAAAACACTTATTAAACTACGTTTAAAAAATCTTTTTCGTTTTTTTTTTTTTTAATCCAAAAGGTCGACAAGAATTTTTTACCATAGTTAAATGATAAGAAAACAAAAAGAGTACAATTTCATAACTGAATTATCGTAAAACTTACGTTCTTTGTAGATTTTAGTTGGATCGCAGTTGACATATTTAATGTTATCTATTGCTATGTCTTGAACTCTCATTTGTCCATACAGAACTCGATTATAGGTATATCCATGATATTCAATCTGTTGAGGAAAAAATTTCAGTAGGTAGTTTTAGCAAACTAATTTAAAGCAACAATCATAAGAAGAATCAGTTTTAAATAATGACAAAAGTGGCACTTTTTTAAAAACTAAGGTTCTATGAATTTACTAATAAATATTGATAGATGAATTCAAGAATGGTTAAAATTGGTATAATATATGCCATCAGTTGTTGCTGTAAAAAGTTACTATACTTGTACTCCAGGCTTCTGTCCTTGCTGGCGAACACACTAGCGAGCTAATGATAAACCTATGGGGGGTAATTTTCTAATATCTCGTTTGCATATCGACATTTTAAAATAATCCGAAAAAGTTCGAACATCTTCCGTTTTAAGTTTTTTGGCTGTAAATGTTGATCTGGAGTTCAAAACCAAATCAATGTATTCTTCTAGGACGTAAATTCAATTATATATATATAATATATATATATTAATGATTCCAAAATCGTGGTTATTTGGTAAAAATGAATGACCATAAAAAAATGATTATTATTGTTTTTTTTTTAATATCATCTGGAGTTATTCAACGCCAGTGTAAATCTCAATATCGTTTTGATTTTATTTTGCTGACAGCAACGATAGAAAAACAAATACATATGCTTAATATACGGTCTAATATGACACATTTTTAATACGATGCAACAAGCATTTGCTCCTTTCTTAACAATGCCTTCGTCTTACATTTAAAATATCGATTTACCTGTTTTAAGAGATTTTATGCAAAAATAATAAGCCCATAACTGTTGTAAATAAAACATATTTTGCACTGGTATGTGTAGAGTGCTAGATTTTCCATAAAATCCAATGTTATGGTTGTAATGTCATCTGATATTGCTTGCAAAAACAAATTAAGCTCCTTCCCTTGCTGACAAGACCCTGGAGAGCTAATGCTATTTTTATGGGAAGGTTATTTTATAAGAATTCGTTTGCATTTCGACATTTTTAAATAATTCTTTTTACATTGGGTAGCTGAGGTCCCTCACAACATTGCTCCTTTTTTATTTTTTCGATTTTGGTCTCATTTATTATAAAGTAAGTTTCATTCTTGGAACCGGTTTTCAAAGTGAAAGTAATTTTATAAAAATACCTGTGACCAAAGTCGAAAAAGTAAAAAAAGGAGCGATGTTAAGAAGCACCTCATGTATCCAATGAAAAAAAAAAAAATGTCGAAATGTAAGTAGGTATTGGAAAATAATCTCCCCGTGGGAATAACATCAGCACGCGAGTGTCTTCGTTGGAAGAACATGAGCCTTAAGTTATTGACTTATGTCATTTAAGTTATAAACTAAAATTAGAAAGTATTGTTTGAGGAGTAAGGAATACACTGTCTTATTTGGTACACTATCTTATTTGATTAGTATCTAGATCATAGCTCTATTTTTAAGGAAACGCGACAAAAAAAAAGTATATTTGGAAAAAACTTTACTTATGTAGTTTTGAAATGACCGATGCAATTAGTTTAAGAGAAAATAAATAAAATGTCATGACTTATTTAAAAATACAGTAAAAACGACCAGTTACAAAAGACTGTTTTCAAATTTCCTGCTCAACAAGCGTGAAATTTGCTACGAAATGTATTTTTTAAAAATAGTGGTGCGAATGGAAAATAAAAATAGTCATCTGTAATTGAAATTTTGCAATACCCCCATGTATAAAATGGATTCGAAAATCTAAAGTCATCAGAGAATCAAAAAACTGCTGTCATACTAAAGATTCTTAAAATTGTAAGCAGCGAAAGAGCTGATTAAAGAAAATAGATATCTCACCATTCTTCCTTTGGGGAAGTTGCCAATTTGAACTGAAGTAAATTGCCAGGTTTTGCCGGCTGAAAGTGTCTGTCGAAATCGTCTGTCTTTTTGATTTCCTCGGGTGACATAAACTTCTAAGTAACCTGTAATACAGATACAATATTAAAGAAAATGGAAAAATCATAAGGTATAATTAAATTTCACGATTTTATTTTACAGTACAAACTAAGGGAAAACTAGTCAGTAGTTCCATATGGTGTAGAAAAAATGTTTTTTTTTTTAAAGAATTACTATATTACATAATATAAAAACATTATAATTGTTAAATATACAAAAAAAGATGCAAGACAAGAATTTTAATTTATGATTCATTGATTCATTTAATAATTGTTACAACAACAGAAAAAATTGTTTTGATAACCATTCAAAAATTCAAATAGTCAAATAGATTTTGTAACAGTTTTATTATGCCAAATATAAACGGTAAATCCTGTTTTTTTTTCTGCGCATATGTAATTAGGTACAAAATATTATTGTATAAAGCATTTTTTTTAAAACTTTATAGCTCTGATTATTATTTTGGTATCAAATGTGTCTTTTTTATATTATTTATATTTATATTATATATTTTTTTCGAAAATCATTATCAACAATGCTTTTGTATTTCTGATACGATAGGTACCTCCAGTAGTCCTCAACACCTTTCCTGAATGCTCGAAAATAGAAATTTGTCTGTACACAAAAATGCGCATTTCTCAAAAACTATGCGAACTAGGATAAACTGTGCAGTTTTCCTGCAAGATTTAAACTAACATCTACTGCCTCTAATTTTTTTATTGTTTTAGTTTCCCTAGATTCAGAATTAGATGTAGGGGGACACACTTTTGCCCTCCATTTTCGACGAATCCTCTGAAAATACAATGCTTAAAATTAAAAGAAAGGCATTTTTTTTTTCAAGTAACTTAATAAGCCTCTCTAATTTTTCCTAAATATATTTGTGAATGTTTAATAATCTGTAAATATGTGAGTCAATAGTCTTTATTACTTCCTCCCAATATGAACTTTCTATGTTCCATAGTTTACGAGTAAAATGGCTGTGACAGACAGACACAGGAGTGATCTTATAATGCTTCCGTTTTCACTTTTTAAGTACGGAACACTAAAAACCTCAAAATGATGTTTTAAGGGGCCGTTTATGATGCACTGAAAGGCATAATTTGGATATATATATGTACTACTCATTTTATTGAAACATTTGGGCTGACTATACTAGTCTAAACATATTAAGTGAGTGAAATAGTTATATTGACAATAAGTAATGTATTAATAAAAGCAACATAGTCATTCTGTAGCATTTTAACAATCGAACTTTATCTTGTATATGTTACAGGCCAAACCCAATTTTAGGCCAAACTAGATTAGCCTAGGCCAAACTAGTCTATCCTAACGCCCATCGGATAAACTAGTTTTTCCTAGGCCAAACTAGTCTATCCTAACGCTCATCGGATAAACTAGTTTTTCCTAGGCCAAACTAGTCTATCCGAAAGCCCATCGGATAAACTAGTTTTTCCTAGGCCAAACTAGTCTATCCGAACGCCCATCGGATAAACTAGATTTTCCTAGGCCAAACTAGTTTGGCCGAACGGTCATTAGGATAAACTAGTTTAGCCTGCTATTCATTGGTTTGAACTAGATTATCCTAGGCCTAACTAGATTGTCCTAGACCAATTCAATTTGGCGTGATATTTTTTAATCTAAAGACCGCCACGGCGCCAAATTTCTAATTTTGATCTATTTTATCCTAGGCCGATGCAGTTTGACGCGATTTTAGCTCACAGACTATCAAAGCCTGAGAGCTAATGTGCTCGCAGATTCTGTGTATGTGTATGTAACAATTTACGTACGTATGGCCGTATGTACGTACGTATGTACGCACGTGTGTACGTAATGCGATAACTCCTGATAGAAATATCCAATTTGCTTCAAATTTTGGACATAGATTTATCCTGATAATGAACTTTCCTGATTAGTTTCAGGGGTTCATTGAATAAGAATAACGGGAGGAGAACAAAGGGCTAATCCGCAACCCCCCCCCCCTCCACACACACACCTCCTTAATTTAGTTAAGTCAGTTTTCCATGCAAAATGATCAGATTTTATTAAAATTTTAGGTATACTATCATTTTGATAAGGTACATCCATGATCAGTTGTGGGTGTTCTTTGTTTACGTATAAAGAAAGGAGCAATGGAATGCCTCTTAATTTATGTAAATAGGTTTTTCACAGAAAATTTACTGATTTGTTTCAAATTTTGGATGTATGTTCCTTCTGATAAGGCGTTTACCTGATTAATTTGGGGGGTTCTGAGATATAAACGTAGAACGGATTTTTTTTTCAAACGGATAGAGACTTTCGGTTTTATGAAAAGATTTTTAATTCGTAACAGATATTGGTTTTTGCACACATCACTTCAGGCGAAATTGTTCATATTAAGAAACTAAATATCCGAATCCTTTTAAAAATAAGAAAAAACTTAAATAAAGCATGACACTTGAAATTTAGGATGGGGGTGGGGTAGAGTAAGAGGACACTAGATTTTTTTTTTTTAATCTCAGCCCTTTTTAAGGTTTTAGCTGCTAATTAAATATTACCATTATTTGAAACTTTTAGAAACATAATAAAACATGATGTTAAATATTTAAGGAAAAAGATGGCGCGTCAAATACCACTATTTTCTATTAGTAATTTTTGTAAAAATGTTAAATTCTTGTTGGAACTGTTTGAAACTTTGTGATAGTTTATAACACATGATAAAAATTGTAAATAAAGTCCCATTACGAAAGGGAAAGAGGGGGGAGCGAAGAAAATCAGGAAATATAACGGAAATTCTAGATTGATCTAGTTGAAACTTTAAGATAGTTTATGACACATGATATAAATTTATAAAAATATGTTCCGCGTTTAATGCCACTATTGACGAATAGTGATTTTTGAACGATTTACATGAAAATGTAATCAGAATCAATTTATATCAGGGACTATCTGAATATAAATTTATATTAAATTCCGTTCATTAGTTCTTGAGATACAGCTATTGTAAAAATTGTTAAAAATGCAGCATAGCATTGCCATGTTGAGTGATTTACTTCAAAATAGAAACAACACCAACTCATTTCATGGACGAACTGAATCTGATGTTTGATGGAAATTCGTGTATTAGTTAAGATAAAGCTAATGCGTAAATCATAAAAAATGCAAAACAGCAGCTCCACTTGCTGAGCGATTTACACCAAAAACTAATCAGCATCAATTTAGATCAGAGACTACCTGAATGTAAATTTTTATTAAATTTCGTGCATTAGTTCTTCAGCCACATCCCTACAGCTTGCGACAGCGTATAGCAGGTGTGCTGCACGCGTACTGCCGAATGCTCTCTTTCTTTTCGAAAGAAATTCAAATCGTAGCAAGTGTGCTGAGTACGCACCGCCGAATGTAATCCTCCTTTTCGAAAGAGCCTCGAAGCGAACGAATTTCCAACCATAACCCCGCTGCCTAGGCCAGTCAGATAGCGGGCGAAGCCAGCAAGTTTTAACTAAGCCACGTTATATTAGTTTCTCATTCCAACACCAAGGAGTGCACTCTATTATTAACAAAGCTGTATCTGAATGAAACTCCGTTAAACAACCTAATAGTAGATATGTTACTTGAGGTCGCGGTGCTTTAAAAGCTAGAATTTCGTTATATTTCGCGATTTTGTTCGAATCCACACCCTCTTTCACGCCGAAATGTGACTTTTTTTTTTATAAATTTATATCAAATGCCATAAATTGTCAGTTTCAAAACTGTAAGTTTCATAAACTGTAAGTTTCAAAATGTTCCAACAAGAATATAACATTTTTACAAAAATTACTATTAGGAAATAGTGGTATTTCGATGCGGAATCTTTTTTCTTAAATATTTATCATCATGTTTTTTTCTCTTTGAGGTTCATTCGCTTCAACATACGCCCGTTTCGAGATTTTATACAAAACAAGGGGCCCGATAGCGGGCGAAGCCGGCTGATTTGAACTAAATCGCATCCAAATTCCAAATTCCAACACTTGGGTGCTTGTGTTATATTAATTCCACATTAGTCCGTTATATTAGTCGCTACATATTAGTCCAACGTACGTACGTACATACATACATACGTACATTATTACATACACACACACAGAATCTACGAGCACATTAGCTCTCAGGCTTTGATAGTATGTGAGCTAAAAGCGAGTCAAATTGCATCGGCCTAGGATAAATTAGATCAAAACTAGAAAGTTTGTGCCGTGGCGATCTTTAGATTCAATAAAATCACGCCAAATTGAATTGGCCTAGTACAATCTAGTTCGGCCTAGGATAAACTAGCTCAAACCAATGAATAGCAGGCTAAACTAGTTCATCCTAATGACCGTTCGGCCAAACTAGTTTGGCCTAGGAAAATCTAGTTTATCCGATGGGCGTTCGGATAGACTAGTTTGGCCTAGGAAAAACTAGTTTATCCGATGGGCGTTCGGATAGACTAGTTTGGCCTAGGAAAAACTAGTTTATCCTATGAGCATTAGGATAGACTAGTTTGGCCTAGGAAAAACTAGTCTATCCGATGGGCATTAGGATAGACTAGTTTGGACTAGGCCAATCTAGTTTGGCCTAAAATCGGGTTTGGCCTGTAACATATACAACCCCTAAAATGTATCCCTTTCAATACAATTAATTTCTCTGAAACTAATCTTACGAGCTTTACAAATTTTTTTATTTAGGTTAATTGAAAGGTGAAGGATTTACTTTCAGGTGCCAAGCGTGGGTATTGCTATCGAGAAAAATAAAATTTGGATTAATTTTGATATGTAGATTGTCCTCTAAGAAAATTTTAAATTAACCATTTAAAGGAAGACCTTATTTCCAATGACTTGGTATTAGTAACTTTCTTCTACAATACTTTGTAGAAGAATTAATATTTTTCTCCCCACAACTGTGCATTTCTTCCCCTTTTAAGATTTTCTTCTGAGGACGCCCATGAATGGTACACTTTCTTCAGAAAATAATGTTTTTTTTTTTTTTTTTTTTTTTTTTTTTTTTTTTTTTTTTTTTTTCACCATAAATAGTGGTGGGGGGTTGTACGATTTTTATTGAAATTACTAAAATTCTTACCTCCAATGACATTGAAATGATAGAAAAATTCCACTCTGCATGCATGTGCAGTTTCACCCAATGGAGGAGTTCTCATAATGGCAGGAGAATAATAATAAGCTGTGAAATAAGAAAACATATTAGTATATAAATTAGTTTCGACATGAATTTCTGAAATATGAAAACATAAAGTTTTAAGACAGTCTTTGTTATTTATAAAAAATTAAATTTTAACACAATTACCTACTGCATGGTTTTATTAGCAATATATTTCACTCATGAGCATTACTTTTGAAGGTTGATTATTTTGCAAAGCACGTTTCTTGTGTGTAGTTTTATTTTATAAATGAAAACAAATCGAAATAATAATAATAATAATGATTTCTATTGATTATTTATATGCACATTGCAGTAAATCATGGAAAACACATATGCGCACACACATGCACGCATATATACAGGGTGTCCCGCGAATAAGACCCTGATTTCAAAATTAAATTTCTCAAAAACAAAGATCGATAGAATTATGCGGTAAACGTTTTTTTTTTTTTTTTTATTAGTAAGCTTTTAAAATGTTATACAGAAGTTTCGAAAAGTGAATATTTTGAAAAGATTGTGTTCTGATTGCAAAGAATGCTTGACTTGACATGTTTCTTGTTCTAGATTGCTAGCAGAGAACGCGTTTTTCAGCTTACAGTGCCATATTTCAACGATTTTTGGAATTAAAATTTTGAAATTTCGAATTTTCAAAAAATATTCACTTGCAAATTAAAGAATATGTCGGTATGCATATATGTGTGTGTGTGTGTGTATGTGTGTTGTGTTGTGCACATAAAGCGTGTAAACATTCAATCGAATGCATTCTAATTCTGTCAAGTTATGCGTGTAAACATTCAATCGAATGCATTCTAATTCTGTCCAGTTATGCATGCATGAATTCATTTCCGATGAACACCGACACCTTGCTGGTCGTTAATGTAGATCGCGAAGTGGACACATAGGCAATGGAACAAATTAAATTAAGATTTCTCCATGAAAAGAAAATCTAAGGCATCTTCTTTGCTTTTATACTTTATTACACATCCGCTAAAACAGTTCACACCTTAATTCTAAAACTGAGGTCTTGATATGACAAATCATAGTTGATATTAGGAGAAATTTAGAACGAAGAAAGCTATTGTCATTAGCAAACTTCCAAATAGCATAAAATCTAGCAAGTGGAAAATCGCACAAATTCTGTGTTTTCATCGAATGCTGCTGCTTTTTTATCAACCTCGAAACAATACAAATCGCGCACGTCTATTTGGTAAGGAACAATAACATCACGCATGAAGGTCCAATGAGAATATGCAAAGAGTTTTGTCAAAAGGGCGTAAAGAGCTAAAAATATTAGGAATAAAAAATATTCTAGTCCGCGAAAGATGTCGGAATAAAATGAATAGGGGGCGGGGCCTGTAAATTCCGGCCCATGCAGACCTCCATGCCTTATCCAAAGTAATTAGCTAAGCCATCGTTTCTTTGCCATGTAAAAAAAAATAGTTTGTTCTATGTTACTTTGATCGCGATAGGGTTTTGTTCATGTCGTTTGAAAAATGGATAAGGGAGGACAAAATATATAATGATAATAATAATTATTTAATGAATTATGGGGTCATTTCAATAAATTTTTGCAACATTTTTTCGTTTAATAACATTTTATTTCCACATACTGGAACCGTAAATAACGAATACAACAAAGATAATATTTTCACTAACATTAAAATAAAAATTGCAAGGTAATATAGAAATTCATATTAATTTTTAAAAATATTATAAACAAATGATGTTTTGTTACCTTTCGACAGAACTATTATAAAGAAGCGATTGTTAAAAAAACCCTCTCTCTATATGTTGCCATAAGTATGTTGAATCGAAAAATATTCCGAGATAAAATTTACCCACTTAAAATGAGTTTGAGCAGAAACAACAACAACAAAAATAATAATAATTACGTATTATATACATCCATAAACCTTATGTATTTTTAAAATTTTATATATCTTTTAATTTATATGTAGAACTTGTTATAACTTTAATTTCTGAATTGCTTGTAAAAATAGAGTAGGAAAAATAGCGAAATACGTACTGTATGCCCGTCCGGCGACAACTGCGAAGTAGCCATTAGCGTCCCCAGTACTGTCGGTGCTGGGCACTGTGGTATTTTTGGAGAGGGCAAATTCTTCGGACTGAGCTCTCACCCATTTATTCACACTTCCTGATCCGGTGTTGACCAGACCACACATATCTTCATGAAAATCGCACTGACCTGAAAGGTACAACATATTTAAATAGCAAATTTATTCTTTTATTAATAGCAAATTCTTAATTTTTGGGAATACCACATCATTAAAAATTCTCACTCCTTAATCAATGACTTATTAAGTACTCCTTATTTGGAAATTTTTAATTTAAAACATTCTTTTTTCCCTCGCTTTTTAGTTTTTGTTTTGTTTGTTCTCAGATAGATGTCGTTACTTGTCCACCAAGTTGTCCAGGCTGCTTTCTTGTCATTGGTTGCTTTTCTTTCTGCGTGATCGTTCCCATAGCGGATATATAAGCCTGCGTCTCTCTGTCTCTTTGCTCAGTTTTGCTTTTTCTAGCTCGCTGAGTTTTGCACTGATGAAGAATCTCGATAGTAGAGTCGAAACAGCTGTTTGCTACCTTTTCATACTTTATTTGTGCATTTATAATCTCTGGTTTTCTATCTTTAAATACAATATACTAATCAAATGGATGATTAATCGATTTTTAATTATTTCATCCGCAGATTAATTCGATTTGATTTAACCCTTTCCGCCGTGGAGTGAATCTGTTTGAAATAATTAACTTCCACCAGAATTTATAAACGAGATTATTAGAAAATTTTAAGTCTTTTTAAGAGCCTACACTAGTCATTCCAAAAGACCCGGATAGTAATGTAAAGTCTATGGGGGCGTTATTTTCAAATATCTCGCTCAAATTTTAATATTTTTACATGATTTCTTTGCATAGGATAGCTGAAGATGGTCTACAACCGTGCTAGTTTTTACTTTTTCGATTTTGGTTTCAGATTTTTTTTAAAAATAATTATTTTAACTTTCGGGCCAGTTCTGAAATGGAAACTATCATTATAAAAAATATGTAACCAAAATCAAAAAGGTAAAAACGGGCCCAGTTGTAGACCATCCTCAGCTATCCTATTCAAAAAAAAAAAAAAAAAAAAAAAATCATGTAAAACTACTAAAATTTGAGCGAGATATTTGAAAATAACGCCCTCATAGACTTTACATTATCATCCGGGTCTTTTTGCGTGACTCGACATCTTGACGGCGAACCTACGTACCTCATGAACTCTTTCACTTGAAATCCCAGGAGGTATGTGTGTACTGTTTTAAGGCGCAACACTAGGCACAGAAAAAGACCCGGATGATAATGTAAAGTCTATGGGGCGTTATTTTCAACTATTTCGCCCAAATTTTAATATTTTTACATGATTTTTTTTGCACAAGATAGCTGTGGACGATCCACAACCGGTTTAGTTTTAGGTAGATTTCGTATGAAATACTACCTATTGCAATCGCACCAGTTTATCTATCTATCTATCTATCTCTCTATATATATATCTCACTTTTTTATGGACACGATAACTTCTATAATTCTTCACCAATCTCCACCAAACTGGTACATAAAATCAAAGGGGATAAAATCTCGGCTAAGTTCGTTAATGGGCAAAATCGGACCAAGGGGGTCGGAATAGGGGGCGTTTTTGTGAAAACCGAAAAAACGCCATAACTTCTTAATTAAAGTAGATATCGAATCGGTTTAAAGTTTATATTACTTCTTAAAAATGGTCCAAAAGTTTATGCATGACAGATTTTTGATAAATTTAGAAGTGGGCTCAAGGGGCGAAAAAAACAGGGATTTTGAGAGAAAAAAATTCACAACTTCGTCAGTTTTTAAGATATCAAGTCCAACTAAATTTTTTGTAAATGTTCTTAAAATTATCTAAAACTTTTGTATTTACAAGTTTTTGATAGGACCAACTTTTACCGATGAAAAAAATTAAAAACGAAAAGAAAAAGGGCGGTGAAAAAAGAGAAAAACCCATAACTCCGTCAATTTTTAAGATATCAAATCTGATTAAATTTATTTTATATCTTCTCAAAAATATCTACAACTTTTATATTGACAAGTTTTTCATAGGACCAATTCGTATAGCAAAAAGAAATTAAACAAACATAGGAGTTGGAGAAAAACCTCAAATCCAAACTGCTTATATTCTGACTCATTTTTAAATTCACTTTTGATTTTAAACGCATCCAAATGGTAGATCCTCTTATTTATTATTATATTATTTTTACTTATTTTATATATAAAACAAACTCAGTGGCGTAGCTATGTTTTTTGGCGCCCGGGGCCAGAAAGAAATTTTGCGCCCCCACCCCAATATACAGTCACCGCAAAAAAAATCTTGACATTTGAGATTTTAGACGTTTTGTTGAATATCTAGAAATATACATGAGGAATTATTCTGAAACTTCAGGTGTGTAAACAATATAGCACAGGTCATATATTTTCGTGAAATTTTTTTGCCGAAGTCCCATAGGGGATGGTCAAAAAATTGAAAAAGAATGAATATCTTTTGGATGACCCTGTCAAAACTAATGTAGCAAAAGCATTCCAACTGCAGATTATCATTAAGTGACTTATTGTAATTATGTGTGTTCATTTTTATGCGGATAGCATGTATACTCGTAGAGAAATTAAGGTTTTTATAAAAACAGTCCCAATTTTTTTCAAGATTTTTGCTTATTATTTGCAGAGTTCTTAATATAAAATAAAGTTTTTTCCTGAACATATGACAAACAATATTATAAATAATACCCTGAAACCAGAATTTAAAAATAATAATAATTGTATGAATAATGAACAGGTTTACTAAATAAATTTTCATTGCGCATGCGTAAAAGTTATGCAAATTTTGATTGCATATTGTGTTAGCTAAAGGTATGGAGCAACTTTTGTAAAAGTCTCAGAATCGCAGCTTAAAAATGCTGAAAATTATCGCGGATGGAATCTGATGAAAATCCGTTATTTCCAAAAAGACGCAAAAAGATAAGGGGTTGTATCCAAATATAGTAGTGAGCGCAATAGTATGTACTACATAATATTGCGCGCACTACTATATTTGGATACAACCCCTTATCTTTTTGCGTCTTTTTGGAAATAACGGATTTTCATCAGATTCCATCCGCGATAATTTTCAGCATTTTTAAGCTGCGATTCTGAGACTTTTACAAAAGTTGCTCCATACCTTTAGCTAACACAATATGCAATCAAAATTTGCATAACTTTTACGCATGCGCAATGAAAATTTATTTAGTAAACCTGTTCATTATTCATACAATTATTATTATTTTTAAATTCTGGTTGCAGGGTATTATTTATAATATTGTTTGTCATATGTTCAGGAAAAAACTTTATTTTATATTAAGAACTCTGCAAATAATAAGCAAAAATCTTGAAAAAAATTGGGACTGTTTTTATAAAAACCTTAATTTCTCTACGAGTATACATGCTATCCGCATAAAAATGAACACACATAATTACAATAAGTCACTTAATGATAATCTGCAGTTGGAATGCTTTTGCTACATTAGTTTTGACAGGGTCATCCAAAAGATATTCATTCTTTTTCAATTTTTTGACGGTCCCCTATGGGACTTCGGCAAAAAAATTTCACGAAAATATATGACCTGTGCTATATTGTTTACACACCTGAAGTTTCAGAATAATTCCTCATGTATATTTCTAGATATTCAACAAAACGTCTAAAATCTCAAATGTCAAGATTTTTTTTGCGGTGACTGTAGATATATAACAATTTTTCTCAATTTGGCGCCCCTAGGCCTCGGCGCCCGGGGCTGACGCCCCCCTTGCCCCCCCTTAGCTACGCCACTGAACAAACTTGTATTAAAAAAATATTAGGGACTTTAATTGATATAGAGTGTGCAAGGGGCATTTTGAAAAGTTCTTCATAACGCTTAAAATATTCAGGAAACTTCCTCATATTTCTCCAAAGATCTTTTCTTCTTCTTCAGGATTTTCCCCCACTTATAAGGTTTTCCTCAACCAAAAGTCATAAGTAATTTTTTTCGCCTTTCGCTTCTGTCCTCCTTTTCTGCCTCACTTAGTCCATAATTTTTCAAATTCTGTCTCAGGTTATCGCTATCACGTTTTCTCGGTCTTCCTCTTCTGTTCCGTTTTTTTTTTTTTTTTTTTTTTTTTTTGATTGCCCGTTCATCAGTGAACTTGGCAATCTGCTATTTTCCATCCTTTTTACATGCCCAAACCATCTCAACTTTTTTTCATCCATCTTTTGCGTAATATTTGTCTTGGCATTTAATTGATTTCTTATTTCAATGTTTGTCTTTCTTTCCAATCTCGATGTTCTTGCCACTTTCCTCCAATAATCCATTTCCGTTGCCAATAGTTTCATTTCATTTGCTTTATTTATTGTCCAAGTTTCTGCACCATATAGTAAAATACCTTCAATGATTGTATTATAAATTAATTTTTTCGTCTTATTTATTATTTTACGGATCCATAACACAGAATATAATGCTGATATTGCTTTCCTTGCTGTTGCTACTTTTCTATTTATTTCCCTTTCTGTTACCTCTTGTTCTAGTAATTCTGTAAAGTTGTAGTTCTGTCTTGCAGTTCTGTAAGTTCCCAAGTATTTAAAATGAGATGCATTCTCTATCGCTTTGTCTTCGATTATCTTCCTTGAAATCTGATGTTAAGTATTCTGTTTCGTCAGCAAAAAGTAGATGGAAGAAATAATTCTCATTCGTTAATTGAATACCCTGTTTTTCGCACTTTTTTGTCCATTCTTTTAACGCAACATCCATATATATTTTAAGTAGGGTGTGTGACATGCAGCACCCCTGAAAATATCCTTTACTTGGTCTAAATTCTTCTGAAATTTTATATCCCTTCTTTATTTGACCTGTGTTAGATTTGTATATAAGTTTCACCAGGTTTATTATACAGATTTATTTATATTGGCAATTTCCATTGCCTTCCAAAACCGTTTCTTTGGAATACTATCTTATGCTTTTTTTAAAATCAATAAATCCAAAGATTTTTTTTTTTTAATTTCTGTTGCAATAAATATGTGCCATAATGTATATAATGGGTCCTTGAATAGTATTTATAGTGAAATAATAATAAAAAAGAAAGGAATGAGTTTAAAGGTCCCTTGCCACTTTAAGTATTTAATGGATTCGTTTGAAAATTGGTAGACTTGCTAATCTTACGCTCAGGCAGTTATATTCAATTTGGTATTAAAATAATAAGAAAAAATACCCGCTTAAATTTTTAAAATAACGAATAAAAGTCATATTTTAAAATGATTCATGCACATTTCTTTTGTATAAAATATGACAATATTTATTTATGTATTTATGCATTATTGTATTAAAACAAATGAGTCACAACTGAGCAGTATTTTAATTATTTTACACATAATGGATATAAAATTTTGCATGAATTTCCATGATTAGATTTAAGAATTTTGGTTATTTCATATCTATTTTAAATCATATTTACGCTATCTATTATATATCATATTCATATCTTATTTATTATGTTATTTACTTTCCATGATTCTGAATAAATTCTGCATGAATTTGCATGATTCAAGAATTTATGTTATTTCATTTAATCTATTATAAGATATATTCTATTACAACCTCTGGCAATAAAATTCGGTGAATAGTCTTGTAACATTAATGTAGATGAAATGTTAACGAAAGTTATCATACCATCCTTCGAAATATTCACCTCCCATAACTATGCACCGCTGAGATCTGCAATACATGTCCTGGAAAATTCGCAAGAAGTGTTCTTTTAAGATGGAGTTCAAAAGCTTCGTCACGTTTCGATAGATATCAGCAATATGGTCAAATCTCTTTCAAGGAAAGTTTGAGTGTGAAAATAGGAAGAAGTCTGGAGGATTGAGATCTGACGAATATAATGGATGTTCAATTTGCACCGCCCCTCATAAATTTTTTTCGGTGTCTTGCAAATTTTAAATTGATCTTTTGTTCTTTCATTTTCCTGTTCTCAGTTAAGTACCAACACACGGAACAAGCACTTTGTAAAGCACGTCTTACGCAAAACATAAATGACGCTCAACTGAACAACGGTGGGAGAAGATGTTCAACATTTGCTTCTATGCAGATGCAGCGTTCTGTTTCCCCAGTGTTACCAGATCGGCCGTTCTGAATTCATTCACCGAACTTTTTTGTCAGAGGTAGTATATATTATTTACATTAGAAGTTCTTGGTGTGTAGACTGCATTTATTTTTATTTTTTATTATTTGACTCTTTTTTTTTTTTGAGGATTTATTTCCATTTTAAATTCAAATTTTCAGCGTTTCGAGAAATATTTTTTACACATTTTAGGAAAAAGTATTATTTTAAATTGCTGCAAATTTTAAAAATCTTTTTTTGACTAAAAAGAATTTTCTTTAGAATAATATTTCCCCTTCAAATTAAAAATTTATTGACATGTGGCTATTATAAACAGAAAAAAAAATTCATATTAGAATTAAATAACTGCATGTTCAAAGCAGCAAAATATTGAAAATCACGTCAGAAAAAGCTTCGAAGTTTCACAAATCTAAGTTTAAACATTATCCAAAAAATTGAAAGCAAGAACGGGTTGGAAAAGTGAAAAAGAAAGGGGGAAAAAAAAAAAGAGTTTCGAGTTTATAATAACGAATAGGGCCCTCCCAAACAATAACGTGCTTAGGATCCCGAAATATATTAATTGGCTCATGATCAATAAAATCATTCAAATCGAGTTATCTTCTTTGCATAAAATTTGCCAGCCATATTCTCACTGAAAATACACTCTGTTAAATTCTACTCACCACAGTGATCTTCATCTGATCCGTCATCGCAGTCCTTGGCAAAGTTGCATTTCTGTACGGTGGGTATGCATTGACCAGACTTGCACTTAAATTCGTTGTAAGCACATCTTTTTCCAGGAATGGGTGTTGTAGTTATTGGAGGCGATGTTGGGAATGGGGCTGCAAACAGATACAAATGAAAAATTAACAGAAGGCAGTAAAGAGAATATCATGTCTCTGAAGTTAAAAAGACGCATTCTTAATATAAATTACAGCTTATTTACTTAATTTTTTTTACGTATTATGTTTATCTGTATATCATTATCTATGTACTTGAGTTATGGATACATTTTCTTATATATAGGATTAAAATGAGCACAATGTATAAAAAGAAATAACATCAAAGAGATTTTTGTCAGTCGGAATGTGGATAATACAATAGGGAGTTAGGTAGTTGAGAAGCAAGAGTTAACGAACAAAAGATAATTTCCTGTAATGTCTTGTCAGCGAACAAGCGCGTAGGGTACGTTAGGGTTGGCTGTTGAAATACAGATAAAACCTCCGAAATCTAAAAGAAGAGGGAGAGAAAGAGTAGGAGAGAATTTGTTTAAAAATGAACTTTTCACATGTGGGTTGAACGTAGTCTGTTGTTCGTATTGTAACCCTGGAGTACTTTTTTCAGAAGCGTAGGTATATGTGCTGAGAATTCGGACACACATATGTGGCATCGTATAATCTTAGCTGAATACAGTCAAAGAACCGGGAATAATGCATTTGTAGTGATATACACGACCGTAGCTAGAAATGAACAATAGGGGGGGGGGGGGCTCAAGAGAATGTAGGGGAGGGCTCATAATTTTTTTTTCTCTCTCTCCGAAGCCGAAAGATAAATTATTGCATATTCACATTTTAAGTACTATGTTTCTTATTAAACTGTTGTAATAACTTTATTTTATGCTAAGAAAAGTATTTGATAATGGAAATTTTGAGTGTATAACAAAATTAAGCATCACATTAGCTTCATATGTACAAATAGGATGAGGGAGTATTAAAACACTTATTTTAGATACAATTTAGTAATTCTGCAAAACTGGGAAAGGGTCTCAAAACTAAATAGAATTTTTGAACAGAATTTCATTTGAATTTTTCGAACAAAAATTCATTGTGACCTTGGAATCACTTCAAAAGGGGGGAGCTCAAAATATTTTAGGGGGGGTAAGCTGCCCATAGCGCCCCCTTAGCTACGGCCCTGGTGATATAACCTGGTGCATAGCCGATATCTTAAATCTTAAAACGCAATTTAGTGTTAGGCAGAATCTGCTACATCCCTGCTTATAAATAAAAGTGTTGTGTTTCAAAGCAAATATTTAAGACTAATGTAAATATATCTTTCATTTAATATAATTTAAAGTATCATAGTGACTTCCCAATCTTCTTACATCGTATCCAGTATCACGCATTTATACCGGATGTAGCTTCATACCAATTAAGGAATATATAAGCTTTTATCGTCACGTCTGGTGAATTATAGTCTGAGTGATAATCTTCATGATATTGGCAGCATCAACTACATGGGATTAATGTAAAAAATATTACTACAATCTACATCTAAGTGTATCATCAAGTATTTTTTAACTTGCCCCCTCATCTTAAAAATGCAAAATCTTCTGACTCTGTTAAAAATTAAATAAAATAAAATAAAAAGGTTATGTACGCAAATGCTGCAAAATTGCAAACACTAATATTTTAACAAAGAATTAATCGAAGTTTTCTATTTTCTTATAAGATAGACTATAATCGATTGCTCATACACGAGGACATTTCCGAATTGTCGTATCTCAAAAATTGCATTAAAGAGCTAAATGTGACTATATTTTCTCGGTTTTATAAGAAGTTAAAAAACTCTGTTCAATTTTTTTGTAACTATACAAGGAATAGTTGTAAATTTTATGCAGCTAATAAATGAAAAAGGCATAATGAAACATAAAAAAAAGTAGCTTGTTTGAACTGGAGAAATTTATGTATTTAAAAGAACTTAAAATATCAGAAATGATATTTTTTTTATCTCACTTCATCAGTTGAAGCAATGAGTGATAATTGTGATCGGAGACATCAGGTCCACAGATATCTATTATTGCAAATACTGGATTATAGTATCAGTATTCTATTATTGCAAATACTGCAAGATAGGCTATTAATTATTGCTTTCAAAATTAATTGCTCAGTTAAAGAATTTCGACAGTTTAAAATAAATTATATAAAGCATAGTTTTGAATATTTATTACGTGAATTATCATAGAGCTAACTAAGCGTAGAGAAACAGATTGAAAAATGCCCAAGCCTGGAATCGATCCCAGAACCCTTGGAATAGCGGTCTAACAAGGGGACCACCAAACATGGTGGGCACAGATTTTAATGATTTCAAAGTATGTTGTAGGGGTCGTACTACTAATTATTCAGCTGAAAGGGTTTCTTCAAATGGGCCTTAATTTTTGAGAAATTGGGGGTCAAAGTTTAGCGCTTATTTCAAATAGCCGTTAGTATTGCTATCAGTTTGTGGCTTCGTGGCGCCGCGGTAACGAACGAGATTCCAGACTCGGACTTGGCGGGTTAACTCCAAGTTAGAATTTTTTTTTTCTTTATATGCTTTCCACATGTTACATATTTTAAGCAGAATTGAGGATTCTACAACTTTGAACTTATTAATATTTTCTTATGGGGATAGTTTACTTTTACAATTTTTACTTTTTACTTTTTCGATTTTTTTCGGAATGAAATATAACATATAAATACATCTATCCATCTACATATATATATATATATTGCTAATTAAAAATAAAATCATACCTTTGTAAATTCTTCATTCAATATCAAATCATCTGCCTCAATAATTTGTCGATCATCTAATATTTTTAATATTCAATTATGAAATTTTTCAGCCATAGCAATAGAAGCACAGGAAATATCATCCGGCGGAGAATTTGTAAGCAGATTATCATTTTGAAACAACGTCTCGTAATATTTTAATGCATTCATAATTTCACCTTTTTGTTCCTTTTCCAAACGAGAATTTTCTATACTAGTGCTGGTTCCTTCCATTACAGTATTTTTAGCATTCAATCCGACACAAATACTACCTTCGCTCAATTTTCATACGCGTATACATATACATACCAATATTTCAAATATTTTATTTGTCTGCAAAAGAAGCTAAATGACATTAGTAAAGAGAATTTCTATTTTTGCGTGATTTTACCGAGAAAATAAAAGCAGACGAATTAAATAAATACATATATTGTTTTATGTATCGTAAATTTTATCTAATTAGCAGACGACTTTTCTAATCTAGTGAATTTTTTTATGAATAGTGTTTTAATTTGTTAAAATAAAAAAGTACATATATAATGTAATATGTCATTTCTTATTTGTGCAAACGATAAATAATGTTTAGGTTGAACTTTAGAGATGAGTGTATTTAAAGGTCAGTAAAAATTTGGATATTATTTTAGCACTACTACGTTAATATTTTATAACACTTTCGAAGATATGCATTATTTGAATTAACTAATCCTATAAATGTTTGAGAAATTGCACCTGAAAATTATTTTATATAATTTATACAAAAAAGGATAAATTTTCATTTAAAAAATTCCACAAAAAAAGGCAATAGAAAAAAGAAAAATTATTATTTTAGAATTATAATAAAAAAAAGAAATTACATAATAATTAATAAGAAAGAGTTCTATGCATAAATTAGTTTTGCAGTTTTGTCAATAAAAATATTAGTTTAAAAATTGGAGAAAAAAAATTTCATGAAATAAATTCGAAAATATAAATTTAATTTATTAAAAAAATATCAAAAAGTTCAAAGCTTGTAGAATTCCCAATTCTGTTTAAAATAGGTAACGTGTAAAAAATATAAAAAAGTAAAAGAAAAAAAAAAGGGTTCAAACTTGGAGTTGAACCCGCCAAGTCCGAGATCTCGTACGTTACCGCAGCGCCACGAAGCCACAATCTGATGGTAATACAAACGGCTATTTGAAATAAGCACTAAACTTTGACCCCCAATTTCTTAAAAACTAAGACCCATTTGAAGAAACCCTTTCAGCTGAATAATTAGTGGTATGACCCCTACAACATACTTTGAAATCATCAAAATCTGTGCGCATCATGTTTGGTGGTCTCCTTGTAAGGGCTCTACCATTTAAGCTACAAGGACGATACCCAGCTACACCGCAGGTAATTATATTAAGCCTAGTATATTTACCTGCGGTCTATCCTGTTGAGATGTCTAAATGACAGGCCAGATGTTATGATCTACAAAGTTATCTGGGCAAAAAATGTTCACTGTCATACCCAGTTAGCTTAAACGGTAGAGCGTTGGCCTTGTAAGCCAAGATCTGGGTTCGATTCCCAATAACTTTATCAATGAGTTTGATTATGTTAAAAATGCAGTTTATCTACGTACCCATAGTATTATGGAGTTCCTTTATCTGCACATCCCCTAACAGTATTTTCTATTCTTTTGCAAATCCGTTTTAGATTTCTTCAGATTTTTGTATGATGTTATTTAAATCAGTTTATTTCGAAAGAAATACATGCACGGTCCCATAAATTAAAAATGAAAGTCAAACAAATGGAATAAGAACTTACGCAGTTTAGCTATGCACTGATAGCTGAATGAAATGTCGTCCAGAGCTATGTAATTTGCTTTTCCTGCAGCTGTTTCTATAGAACCTTCAACAATGACCTGCGCAGAAAAGAAAAATATATCTTGTTATATTCATGACTGGAGTAGCAGAGTTGAGGTTTATTCCGAGAGAAAAATATCCAAACCAGGAATCGTACCTGGATACCTTGACTTTTTGTATTTTGTTAGGGAGTCCGGGACACAAAAATCTTCAAATTTTCTAAAAAAGTCTTATAGCATTAAAATTTCTCTGTTTTTTTTCTGCGTAAAATGACGTTTAAATCAATAATCTATCTTAAGTGGAATAGGAAATATTAACTTTTTCATTTTGTTTCGTTTTCAAAATCTAGCTTTCAAACAATGGCTGTCATGAAAACGACTTCTTGTGAAAATGTATTTTCCTCCATGGTGGGTTTTTTCACCATTTCTTGCATTCAAAATGTTATAAGTCAAGAACCGTTAAAGAGAAATGGTTGAAATTTGGAACATGTCTTTTTTGATTATTTTGCTTTAACTTTGATTCAGCAAATTTAAAAAACATTTACTTTTGAAAATATGATTTTTTTTTTTAATTACATCAGTTTTTTTAATTTGACTTTAAATATTTTTAATTTTTATTAAATTAACGTTCGATAAATGCTGAATCAAAATTAAAAATTACGTATTTCTGTTTATTTACATGAAAAAAATTTGAAAGTCTACAAATAATATTTCGAGTTATAACGTTTTTAAATTGCACCACTTTTTTCGCAAATTTTAAATTAAAAAATTTAAAAAACAAATAAATATGAAAAGTTTATTATGTGATTTTGCTTACAAATCATATGGAATCATCACAAATAAATTCAGAATTTTAACTCAATAAATAAAAATTATTTTAAAATGTGTCTCGGAACCCCTTTAATGAATAAAAAAAATACAAAATGCATTAAAATGTTGATTAAAATGTGATACAAATTAGATTAATATTATAAGTATCATATTAACATATAACTATAATTAATGTTTAACTATGTATCGTTGATTGAAAAAAAAAAAAAAAAAAGAAGAAGTTAAGCACTAAGATATTAGGTAACTTTATATGAATACAGGTATAAAATGTATTTTATCAACCAAGATATTGAACTTTTAATTAATTCATATTAAAGTTTAGTCCATTCTTATATATTTTTTAACAGAATCATATTCGAAATACACTCACTTCCAAAAGTTAAGCTCGAAGATGTAAAATGCAAAAAAATCAACATAAACTGCTTTGATTGACACAAAATTCGGCAGGAATGTAGCATATATATTTATGCATAAAATAAAATCAATAATTATGTACAGAAATGAAAACAATATTAAATTTTTATAAGTTATCTGATAATGACATACTGAAGACTTAAGCAGAATTATGTATAAATTGAAAATAAATAACATAAAATGAAAGAAAGACATTAATAGGGTATGTGATCCCCCCCCCCCCCTCATCTGTATACAAAGTTTACATTTTGAAAGCTTGTGACCATGCTTTCAATTTGGTGGTCAACCACCACAGAATTAAGCAATCGCCATTCTTTTTGTAGAGTAGTTTCGGGTTAAATAAGATTGGCTGGAGGTGGGAAACGTAAACATACAGCACGGCCGAGAGCATCCCAAAGATTTTCAATGGGATTAAGGTCGGGCGAATATGCTGGCCACGCCATACGCGCAATCCCTTCACTCTTCAGGTAGTCATCGACGATGTCGGCTCAATGGGAACATTCATTATCATCCATTAAAACAAAAGTAGGGCCAACTGCTGCAACGTGCAATCTCACAATGGGTTCTAGGCCTTCATCTTGATACCGGACAGCCGTCACAGAACCCAGTTTAAATATGTGCAGATCAGTGCGGTATCCTAATGAAATCCCTGCCCACAACATAAATGCTTCCGCCTCGGTATGCTTGATGTTCGGAGATGTTTTGGAGCTGATTGCGTGTTCCTTGTTCATGCCATATTCTTATACGCTTGTCATATTGCTGCAGGGCAAATCTCGAGTCATCAGTAAAGATGATATTGCCCCAATCAGATACAGTCCAATTGAAATGTTCCCGGCACCAATTTAATCGTGCCCTCTTGATTGGACAAATAGAGGAACACAAACTCGAGGTATCCGGGCGTACAGTCCACTCAAATTTAATCTTCGGCGTACAGTAGCTGCAGATATCGCCTAACCAATGGACGCTGTAACCATAGATTTCACAGGTGTGTAGGTCGCTCTCGATTCCGCTTGGCTACAATGGCAAATATCGATCTTCCGCGGGGGTCGTAACCCTTGGGCGACCGACCACGGGCCTTCGGACAATTTTCTGTGTGGTTTGGAATGGTTTCCATAAACGTGAAATTACTGAATGATGAACGTTAAAGAAAAGAGCAACATCTGAGATCGATTGTCCTGCTTCAATGCGCCCCACTGCACGCCAGCTCCCAGAATCTTTTATTCGTCTTCTGGAAGTCATGGAAATACGTCCGTCTTCAAAACAAATTGTACGAAAGTTTTAAACGCCTTCTATCAGCACTTGCAATCAACTTCTGAAACCCTTCATAAAGCTGGCTTCTTGTAAGACTGCCCTTTTTGCATATTTCTTGATATGAAAGCGCGATTGGCTGTTACCTAACATATTTGCATACTTTCATCTACCTCTGCAGTGATTTGCATCCACTTCAATTTTGATTGGCTTCAGTAAATTACATTTTCCTCTCCGTGCTTAACTTTTGGAAGTGAGTGTATATAGGCTAGAAATTAAGGCAAAAATAACTTCAACTTTTGATTATGCGACGTAACACCATATTTAAAGTCTTTTTATTCAAAACGGTTATTTTGCAGTATGTGCGCACGATATAGCATAAAAATCAAGTCAGACTTTTGAGAAATTTTACCATCATAGGGTTAATAAACCTGAAAATATTTTTTTTTTCAGTGACCTTATTTAAAATAATATTTATTTATGTTTTTTAAAAATGCTTTCAAATTTCCAGCTTTTAAATAATTTCATTGCTATTATTATGATTACTATTATGGAAATAATATAGTTCGGACAGTAATTAATTTTAATTGAAAATTTCTTATGCAAATGTATAAAAGAAAAATTACTCCACATGATTGAGATATGCGTGTGTCGACCTGTGCGCACGAGTATACAAGTTCTTCTGTTTATAACACGAAAGTAATAAAAAATAAATATATTTCATTTCTTAAAAAGTAAAACTCTAAAGTGTGCATTTTAAAAGACATTCCTTTAAAATTTTTGTACAAATAGCTATAATACATTTTAAGATAAGAAACGTTAAAACATTCGCTAATTTGACACGTGAAAACACGTGAAAGGTACTTCATGCCTTAATAATTAATGAATCTTAATGCAAATAGAATGTTGTCTAAATATAAAACACTATGGTTTAAATAAGAAGATGTAAAAAACTAAATGCATTATACTAAAATTTAAATAAAACCCCACCTGAAAATCCGTCTTCTCTTTAAACGTGACCCGCTCTTCCACGAAAAAGTAACCTTCAGTGGGGTCTTCTCTGCTCCACACAACCTTTTCCTCCCCATTGATCGAAGTTCTTGTTTTAATTTGAAGATATAATGTGCCTCTTCCTCTGATATCGTAGTGGAAACGTATCTGAAAAAAAGCGTAAAAAATGAACATTGATTCTTTATTTATTCGATTAATGACACAATTATTCAAATTGGTAAATAAGTCATATAAGATGTAATTTTCCAACTGGGTAAAAAAGCTGAGTGCGTTGGGCCCTCCAGATTCGTCCGGGATAGCTTAGTTGGCAGAGCAATAAGAGCGTCCGCTAAAACATACCTGGTTCGAATCCCAGCTCGGATATTTCTGGTCCTATTTATATATATTACTAAATAAATATGTAATGCAATGCTTATTTACCCCATTTTACCCAAAGTAATGAAGTAATTACTTTTAATTATTTGTTTTAATATAAATGCTTAGAAGCTTAATATCATTAAGTAAAAGGATGTAAAGAATAAAAATAAACAAATTTCAAAGATTTTTTTTATTTTTTATTATTGGTAATAGTAGTAGTAGTCTTGTCTTTTTTATTTTTTAAGAAAGCCATTCTGTATGATATGGAATTACATAATTTTCGTATCTCTAAACGAACGGCTGCGCCCAGAAAACTTCATAAATAAGTATACACTCGAACCCTGTTATAACGAACTTCAAGAAGCCAAAGGTTTTTTCGCTACATCGCTAGATCTGAACCGTTAATAAAAATGCTAGAGTTCATAAAATATATAACTCATTAATTGCTATGTGTATCAATAAGAATGCATTAAAAATGATAAAATCTATTAAAAGTGATTATTAACGAATTATCGTTAATGGGTTATTAATGAAATCATTAATGAATTGATTAAAATCAATTACATTAAACTGGCACAATAATTATCAACTAAATTAAACACAAATGAAAACATATTTATTTTACTTTTAATTGTTGCTCAGACGTTTTGACACAAAAATAATCGGTAATCTTCTGTTGATGTGATGCCAATTTCAAAAACATGTTACGAATTTTTTTGCCCACTACATCAAATGATTCCAACACTCTTTTTTCCGCTGTTTGCGTAGATTTTTTTCTTTATTAATTACGCGAATAGCTGCTGTAGCATCTGATATGGTTTAATTTTATTATTTATGCACCTCTCTATATCAGATGTAAAATCTCCTATTTCCGAATGATTCATTTCAATATCATTTTAATTTCTTTTTAATTTACTTATTGTTCGGCATACATTTTTTTATGATATCAAAATCGAAGACCTGTTTTCACAACAGCGTAAAAGTAAAATAAATAAACAAATAAAACAATTGCTGACTGAAAAACATGTTCTGTTCGTTATAGCCGACTCTTAAGTTTTCGGAGGTTTGCTATAAAAGGATAAATTAGCATCAAATACCTTAGGAAAACGGCGGGACTAAAATTTTCGTTCGTTATATACCGGGCTCGCTACAACGGGGTTCCAATATATTATCAGATGTTTAATTCCAATATATTTTGTTTGACTCATCTACTTTATCTTCATTAGATTCAACATTTTTGGAGGATGTTGAAAGCATAGCAGTCTGAATGGCGGTCTCATCTCTCAAATTTTCTCTGACGGTTCAATCAAATCTGTTTCAACTCACTCTTTTATTTCTTCCCGATTTAGTTGCTTTTCCAAAAGTCGTTCCGGATTATCCCCCTCAGTCCTGATGTCGCCTGGAGGCGACACTAAAACCACCCTTTGAATTAATTTAAATGCTTCTAAAATTGATAAAATTACATCTAGACTTTTTAAATTAGATGTGTGCATGTTAGACCCCCATCGATTTACATAATGATGCATCTTTGGGTATGTTTTATAATAATTTTAAACTGTTTTTGTAGTTCCACGTAATATTTGTGTCAGGACACAGGAGGTTATCCAGCATGCCGGACCATAGGATGCCGGATTAGATCATTTTTATTGTATCTAATGCAATTTATTTTTTATCTAATCCCTTAACATATCTCTGTATCAGAATGGCAGATTTCACTATGCATGCTGCCAGACCTTTGAAAGGAATGTTCTTTTTGAAATATACTGTTAAAATTTCCCTCAGTTTTTAAAACACTTAAAAGATAATTAGTGTTTAAGTTTTATAATTTTTGTTTATGTTTCTCTGATAGCTAATTCAATTATTTTATGTAAATTTGTTTTATTAATTGATTATTTTTATTAATGGAAACTACTTAGTTTCAATATAGAAGAAATTTTAAAATCAAAAACGTTGATTTGATCTGATTTTATGTTGCAAATTGAAAAATCTTATGAAATTTCATAAATTACAAATATATGTTCTTTCCCCTCACTCCCAATTTTTCTATATTTTTCTCAAAAATTCTGATTATTAGACCCTCCCCCCTCCTCCTCTCTTTAAAATCATTAGAATTCCTAGTCTGCAATACTTTCGAAAAATTAATATTTTTGATTGCGAACAAAAATTCTATTAGTTAATTTAGTTAACTGTATTTAATTATACTTAGCATCTATACGTTGTATAAAGAAAAATATGCCCCCATTTTAGACAGCCATTAATATTACCTGGCATCCTTCAGCTGGTTGTAGCAAAGGTCCAAATAATCTCGCAGGAGATGGTCTTAATCTTCCGTTCAAATATAAAAAGCCTCCTGCAACAAACCAAAAACAAAGTACATAAACCAAAAAGCAATCACAAATTCGCATCAGTTTTATAATTAACCCTCTCATGCATACGGACTTCACATGAGGATAGATAATTATTGCATTATTAAGCCCCCCTCCCCCCCCCCAAAAAAAAAGGGAGCATTCATTTATGGAGATCTGATTTGTGGACAGATAATAGCTAGCATGCTGCACAACAATAAAATTATTTTATGATGGGTTCTCATTTACCACAAAAAAAAAAAAAAGATTGTTTGTGAGTAATGAAAAATAATTTATGCATGAGAGGGTTATATACCTGCACGAATAAGCTTCAATGAGAACAAATAGCAAAAATCCCTGTAGCTCTTTTCTGACAAACTTCTATAATTGAATCCAAAGTTAATTATCACATATCATTATTTATTATTTTCATACAATTAAAATAGTATTGTTGCTAGCAAAAATTCTGTTTGGCGCCAAACAAACCTGTGAATTACTTACTTTTAATATTTTTGCATTTCAATTGAATTTCTGGCAGTTCTTGTAGACTTTTTATGCTTTTTGCATTGTTTTGAAATCTTGCAATGGGTTGTTATTGGATAAAAATGATTTTCTTGCAGATGACACCCAACCAAGGTTGCGGAGTTGGTAAGAAAAATGGCCGACTCCAACTCTGACTCCGAAAATTTTAATGACTTCGACTCCGACTCCTGGCTGGTTAATATACTATGAGTATATACTATACTATAGTGTTGCTGTTGATTAAAATTATGAGGGAACGTGAGGCAAATAAGGCGAAAATTTCACTATTTCTGTATTAATTCAGTTCTTAGTGATTTAAAAGAAAAAAGGAGAAAAATATATTCCATTTTACTAACTTTTCAATTTTGTGTCAAACAAACGCGAAAAATTCAACTATCGAAATCTAAAAAAAGAAAACAAAGCACAAATTTTACTACTTTAGATCTGCAGATTTGAAAAAAGGAAATTTTTACAATTTTGATGTTAATTCGCGTCCTTTAGAGCAGAAAAATTTCGATGGAAAAAACAAACAAAATAAAGATTGAAAACTTTACTAGTTCGGAAATAATTCGAGTACTATTAGAGTTTTTTATTAAAAGCAGTTTTCATCTAATGTATACGCCGACAATATATTGCGAATTTTTGAACTTGCTTTTGAACTTACTCTTTTGGATAGCTCGATATAATCCTAAAATAACAATAATAATCTCTTTTATGGATTTCAAATTACATATAACTGGTTTAATTTCTTTTCAAACTGTCTAACAAAAACTGCCGGAGTCGGAGTCGCTTGTATTTTAGCGACTCCGACTCCGGCTGCTTTGCTCAAAAATGAACCCGACTCCGAAGCCCCGACTCTAACAGATTGATTTTTAGAGGGGAAAAAAAGCGTAATCCGTCGTTTTCATAAACATTGTTATACATAATAATATGAAAGGTTATGGAAATTGTTTTTATTTTTTAGTTTATAAAAACAAAATAAACAATATACGCTTATAAAACACCCTTCATGAAAAAAAATAAATACATGTGGCACTCGGGGACTGCCGCGGTAAAGCTATTGCATAGCATTTTTTATCAACTTATGCAATTATAATTATTTATTTATTTTTTATTGATGCAGTTTTTTTTTTGTCTTTGATATTAATTCAAGTTACACTTTTTGAGCGTGATGACCGATAACAATTTTTTTTTCTTTTATTGAATAAATGAGAAGTTAATATCGTTTAAAATATTTTTATCATCTTACAATACATGCAGGTTAATCAGGAAGTTTTATCATTGAAACTATACGTTTATGGCAGCTGAAATAAAAAACATAATTTTGAGACTTGAATTTCTCAAAATATCTGAAAAATACCGCGTCAAAGTCTACCGAAGGATAACGTGCCGAAGTCTGCCAAACTGAAGCGACGTTAGCCGGAGAGTTAGGTTTTTTTTTCTCGTTACGGAATTTCTAGATTCTTTCGCCGCGCTCAAAGCCCGCGATAACAGCTATGCAATACCTTAATAAATTACCAAACAAAATTTGGCCGCGCTACGAAAATTAAATCGCGAGTTATGAGCATTTTAAAATTTCCGAAACTCACCATGGGGGTCTCCTGCCACCAAAAATTAACATTGTCTCATAATAAATTACAAAACAAAATTTGGCTGCACTACGAAAATTAGATTGCGAGTTATAAGCATTTTAAATTTTTCGACAATAACCATGGGGATCTCCTGTCACCAAAAATTAACAGTGTCTAAAAATAAATTACCAAAAAATTTTGGCCGCGCTACGAAAATTGATCGCGAGTTATAAGCATTTTAACTTTTTCGACCCTCACCGTGGGGGTCTCCTGTCACCAAAAATTAACACTGTCTCATAATAAATTACCGAACAAAATTTGGCCGCACTACGAAAATTAGACCGCGAGTTATAAGCATTTAAACTTTTCGACCCTCACCGTGGGGGTCTCCTGTCACCAAAAAGTAACACTCTTTCATAATAAATTACCAAACAAAATTTGGCCGCAATACGAAATTTAGATTACGAGTTATAAGCATTTTAAATTTTTCGACCCTCACCGTGGGGGGGGGGGATCTCCTGTCACCAAAAATTAACACTGTCTCATAATAAATTACGTAACAAAATATGGCCGCGCTACAAAAATTAGATCGCGAGTTATAAGTATTTTAAATTTTTCGACCTTCACCGTGGGGGGTCTCCTGTCACCAAAAATTAACACTGTCTCATAATAAATTACCAAACAAAATTTGGCAACGCTACGAAAATTAGATCGCGAGTTATCAGAAATTTAAATTTTTCGACCCTCAACGTGGGAGTCACCTGTCACCAAAAGTAACACTGTCTCATAATAAATTACCAAACAAAATTTGGCCGCGCTACGAAAATTAGATCGCGAGTTATAAGCATTTTAAATTTTTCGACCCTCACCATGGGGGGGTCTCCTGTCACCAAAAATTAATGCTGTCTCATTATAAATTACCAAACAAAATTTGGCCGCGCTACGAAAAGTAGATCGCGAGTTATAAGCTTTTTAAATTTTTCGACCCTCACCGTGGGGGGTGTCCTGTCACCAAAAATTAACACTCTCTCATAATAAATTACCAAACAAAATTTGGTCGCGAAACGAAAAGTAGATCGCGAGTATTAAGCATTTTATATTTTTCATCCCTCGCCGTGGGGGGTATCCTGTCACCAAAAATTAACACTGTCTCATGATAAATCATCAAACAAAATTTGGCCGCGCTACGAAAATTAGATCGCGAGTTATAAGCATTTTAACTTTTTCGACCCTCACCGTGGGGGGGGGGGGGGGTCTGCTGTCACCAAAAATTAACACTGTTTCATAATAAATCATCAAACAAAATTTGGTCGCGCTACGAAAGTTAGATCGCGAGTTATAAGTTTTTAAATTTTTCGACCCTCAACGTGGGGGTCACCTGTCACCAAAAGTAACACTGTCTCATAATAAATTACCAAACAAAATTTGACCGCGCTACGACAATTAGATCGCGAGTTATAAGCACTTTAAATTTTTCGACCCTTACCAGGGGGAATCTCCTGTCACCAAAAATTAACGCTGTCTGATAATAAATTACCAAACAAAATTTGGCCGCTCTACGAAAATTAGGTCGCGAGTTATAAGCATTTTGAATTTTTCGACCCTTTCCATGGGGGGGGGGTGTCTTCTGTCACCAAAAATTAACACTGTCTCATAATAAATTACCAAACAAAATTTGGCCGCGCTACGAAAATTAGACCGCGAGTTATAAGCATTTTAACATTTTCGACCCTCACCGTGGGGGGGGGGGGGGCTCCTGTCACCAAAAATTAACACTGTCTCGTAATAAATTACCAAACAAAATTTGGCCGCGCTACGAAAATTAGATCGCGAGTTATAAGTATTTTAAATTTTTCGACCTTCACCGTGGGGGGTCTCCGGTCACCAAAAATTAACACTGTCTCATAATAAATTACCAAACAAAATTTGGCAGCACTACGAAAATTAGATCGCGAGTTATAAGCATTTTAAATTTTTCGATCCTCACCATTGGGCGGGTCTCCAATCACCAAAAGCTACATTATCCTACCTTGTTTTATCTTAAGACGATTCTTTTCTATACACATTCTATCAGGAATTTTTATTATTGAAACTATAGATTTATAGTAACTGAAATAAGAAATATAAGTTTTAGACTTGATATCCTCTAAATATCTGAAAAATACCGCGTCAATGTCTGCTGAAGTCTACCGAAGGATACCATGCCGAAGTCTGCCGAATTTAAACGACGTTAGCCGAGTGTTAGGTTTTTTTTTTCGTTACGGATGTGTTAGGATTTTACGCGTTACGGAATTTTTGGATTCGGTCGCCGCGCTCAAAGCCCGTGATAAAAGCTATGCAATAGCTTAAAAATTAATAAAACTATTTTTTCCTTTCCATTTATTGAACCTAAACTGGCATCCTTGCGTTCAGCTTTTTGGCTCTGCGTTCTCTATGTCGTACTTTAATGGAATATTGAATGTATGTGCTAACATTGTTTATATATTCCCAAAATCAAATATTTTAGATTGGAATGCTAAAATTTTTATGAAAGCAGAGCTATATTAATATTTATAAAAGTTAAGAGAGAAAAACATGCAATATAATCGAGTTTGATTTTAATGAGATTTTATATCAATTTTGAAAAAGAAAATTAATTATAAAGGTCAAATGTAATCGAGTTTGATTTTAATGAAATTTTATATCATTTTTGAAAAAGAAAATTAGTTATAAAAGTAAAATATAATAGAGTTAGATTTTAATGAGATTTTATATCATTTTTGAAAAAGAAAATTAATTATAAAGGTAAAATATAATCGAGTTTGATTTTAATAAGATCTTATATCATTTTTAAAAAAGAATATTAATTATAAAAGTAAAATATAACCGAATTTGATGTTACGGCTTCACCACAGTCTTGTATATCGCGTCTCCATGGCGCATTCTTTTGTAACGGCTTCACCATAACCTCGGATGCCGTGCGTCTCCTTGGCGCATTCTACTGTACTTTAGGTTTGCCGTTTTGGCAACATTGGAATATCGTTTATTATTGTTTTGTTTTCGGCGATCTTAGCGGACCTATTCGTGTGTTTCGCTAGATCTGTATTCTTTATTCGAAATGTAAATAACGTGTAAATAATTTGTATATAAAGAATTTTTAAGTAATTAGTAGTATTAATTGAACCAGCGACCTAATGAGTGCATTAAATGTACTCGCAACATTCGACAGTTCGTTAGATTGGTCCGCTCGCCGGTAGGACTTTCGTTTTTAATTCGAACTTCTTCTCCTTGTTCTATTTGAATTAAAATGGCTTCGTTAATTAGCTTGAATAGAAGTAGAGGCTCTTTAAAAGCCCAGTTAACAAGATTAGAAAATTCTGTAAAAGAAAAAACTGATGAACTGTCTAGAATTCAAATTGAAACAAAAATCAAGAATCTTCAAAAACTGTCTACAAATATCGATGTACTTCGTCGTGATTACTATATAACAGCACCAGAAGATCATGATTTAACAGAAATTGAAGCTTCATTCGTCGAAATGGAAGAACGAGTAGAACAGCTAGAGGTAAGTTTCAATCAATTATTATATTCTAATAAATTAGAAACTAAAAATTCGGAATTAAGGATAAGTAACTGTAAAATTAAACTTCCTGACATACCTCTTCCGCTATTTAGTGGCAAATATGAAGATTGGAATATGTTTAAAATAGAGTTTAATAATATTGTTACGAATAATGAAGAATTGACTGATGTTCAAAAATTACATTATTTGCATTCCGCTCTAAGAAATGAGGCTAAATCATTAGAAACTCCAGATGATACATTTGATTCGTTATTTAAAGCGTTAGAAAATAGATTTGAAAATAAACGAATAGTTGTCAATATACATTTAAAGGCTGTGCTAGATTTTGAAAAAATTACACATGAATCATCTAAAGAATTAAGGCGTTTATTAGATGTTATAAACAAAAATATCAGGGCTCTAAATAATTTAGGATTTGAGAGAAATAACCTTTCTGACATTTTGCTTACAACTATAATGTTAGAAAAACTAGATAAGGAAACGAGAAAACAATTTGAACTGTCAATAAACACCTCTGAAGTTCATAGTTTTGACAATTTAATGGACTTTTTAGAAAAAAGAAGCCAATCGCTCGAAAGCATAAATAGAAGCAATTTAGCTAGACCAAAAATTTCTAGTGAAATAAAATCAAAATCCCTTTTAGTAAATACAAGTTCTGAAAAACAGTGTATTATTTGTGACTCATTTCATCCCCTATATAAATGTAATAAATTCTTAAATATGAATTTTGGTGAAAGATTTGCTATTGTTAAAAAAAATAAACTTTGTCTCATATGCTTTAACAAATCACATTTAGCAGCTAACTGTGTTTCGAAACATTTATGTAAACATTGCAAATCCCCTCACAACACTTTATTACATAGAGATAAAGAAATAGGTTCCAGTAATGAAACTCATTTCCAAAAACCAGGTGTTGATCAGACAGTACGTCGCCCAGAATCAAGTCCGACGCCTTCAGTCTCACAAAATCTTTCTAATTGCTTATTCGCTTCAAATAAAACTGTTATCTTGTCAACTGCAGTTATTGACATAAAAACAAATAAAGGAAATTATATCCAGGCAAGAACTCTCTTAGATTCTTGTAGCCAAATAAATTGTGTGTCGCTTGAATTTGCAAAGAAATTGGGCTTAAAGAAATCAAAGGTTTTTGCTCCAATATCGGGTTTGAATAACACAACCACAACATTAAATTATAAAATTAAAACTGTGATTTCAAATAAAAATAGAGATTTCACAAGGGAACTGGAATTTCTTGTAGTGCCAAAAATTACAGAAATAACCCCACTTACACCTATTCGTATAGAAATTGCTGATATTCCTACAAATATCCAGTTAGCAGATGATGAATTTTATATCCCTGGGAAGATAGACCTGTTGGTCGGCGCGCAATGTTTCTTCGATTTATTAAAATCTGGTAAAATTCGCAGCTCATCTCAAAATTTGTTATTTCAAGAAACAGTGTTCGGATATGTTGCTAGCGGTGTCGTGAATAATTCCTCAGATGATTCTCAATATTGCGGTTTATTAACCAATGAAAAAATAGACGAATCCTTAAGAAAATTTTGGGAAATCGAAAATATTGATGATTCTAGTTCTTTACTTAGTAATGAAGAGAAATTTTGCGAAAATCATTTTGAAACAACTCATTATCGAACTTCCAATGGTCAGTATGTTGTTAGCATGCCTATGGAGGATGCTACACTCTTAGGAGAATCCAAAAAACTAGCCGAAAAAAGGCTCAATCAAGTTTGGCACCGATTAGATAGGGATTCGAACTTACAACCTCTCTATTCGGAATTTATGGAAGAATACAAAAACTTAAATCATATGGAATTAGTTGAAGAATCAAAACCTGTAAAGGACCTTTATTATATACCACATCATGGGGTCTACAGGCCAGAAAAAAGTACAACACGCTTGCGAGTCGTTTTTAACGCTTCAACGCCAACGACATCTGGTTTGTCATTGAATGACATTCTTTTAAAAGGAAAAATTCCTCAACAAGAATTATTCTTAATTATGATACGTTTCCGAAAACATCGGTATGCATTCACAGCGGATGTAGAAAAAATGTATAGAATGGTATTAATTGACCCATCCCAACGAGACTTCCTTAGAATCTTGTGGAAGGACAATATTAACGCGCCTGTAAAAACTTACAAACTTAATACAGTTACTTATGGGACATCTAATGCTCCTTATTTAGCAACTCGTGCTCTTAAACAATTAGCTCTTGATGAGCAACCAAACTTACCTCTAGCATCGTCAGTCGTTTTAAAAGATTTTTATGTAGACGACCTTCTTTCGGGGGAATCGACTCTCGAAAAGGCGAAAATTTTAAAGTCCCAATTGATTGAACTTTTGAAGCGTGGAAATATGAAATTGCACAAATGGTGTGCAAACCACCGAGAATTACTTGAACCTAATACTATGGCTGCCACCGAATATAATTTCGATGATCAAACAGATTGTAGTTCAGTAAAAACTTTGGGTGTTCTCTGGGAACCTTTAAGTGACTGTTTTCTGTATAAATTAAAGATTCATAACAAGGAAATGTATAGCAAACGAGATATTCTCTCTTTGATTTCAAAAATCTTCGACCCACTCGGATTAATTGGCCCTGTAGTAACAAGGGCTGAGATCTTCATGCAGAAAACGTGGCTAGCTAAGATAGATTGGAATGAGCCATTACCAGATTCCATAGCGAAAGAATGGAGTGAATTTGTTTCCACTCTTTCAGAATTAGAAAATTTAAAAATTCCTAGATTTGTTTTTCGTGCAGAGCGCATAGTCGTACATGGCTTCGCAGATGCCTCTTCTTTGGCATATGGAGCCGCCATATACATCCAGTATATACCAACTGAAGGTTCTCCTGATGCACATTTACTCTGTAGCAAGTCTAGAGTATCTCCCATAAAAACAGTGACAATCCCTCGTCTTGAACTGTGCTCATGTCTTCTCTTAGCAAAATTAATGCATAAAGTTGTACCTTCACTTGACATTCCAATAGAAACTGTTCTTCTCTGGAGTGACTCCACAATATCACTGGCATGGATTAGAAAATCTCCCCACCAATTGAAAACATTTGTGAGTAATAGAGTGGCTGCTATACAAGACCTCACGGACTCTTTTCAGTGGCAACACGTATCATCGGAAAATAATCCTGCTGACGTCCTATCTCGAGGTCTAGATGCTAAAGAACTGACTAACTGCAAATTTTGGTTTAGTGGACCAAATTTTCTTCGGGACAAAATTCAATATGCAGAATATTATCCAGTAAAACTGGAAAACAACACTGACTATGAGTCCGAATTTAGAACTGAAAAAAACACTAACTTTTCACTTAGAACTGAACATTGTTTTTATAATTGTTTATTCTCTTTAACTAATAATTTTTTGAAATTAATTCGTATTACTAGTTATATTTTTAGATTTCTAAATAATTATCGAAAGGGTAAGGAGAAAAAAAGTGGTGCCTTATCTGCAAGTGAATTGAGATTTGGAGAAATTTTTCTGATTAAACAGGTACAGTATTCAGCCTTCTCTGAAGAGCTTAAGCATATGAAAAACCAGAGGAGCCTTTCAGGTAACAGTAAACTCAAATTTCTAAATCCTTATATAGATTCCGATAATTTAATTAGAGTTGGAGGTCGTTTAGACAATTCCAGTCTGACCTATGAGAGGAAACACCCTATAGTGTTACCACATGATCATAAAATAAGTGAAATGATTTTTGAATATTTTCATTCCAAATTTTTCCATTTAGGGCCACAATCATTGTTACATCATGTCCGGCAAAAATATTGGGCGATAAATGGGCGATCCTTGGCTCGTAAAATAGTTCACAAATGTGTAACGTGTTTTAAAAACAAACCAATGGGGGCAAATCAAATTATGGGAAATTTGCCAGCTGAACGAGTAAATCCTAGCCCGCCATTTCAAAAATGTTCTGTTGACTTTTGTGGACCCTTTATGATTAAGTATAAAAATCAGAGAAAGGGGATATATAATAAAATTTACATCGCGATTTTTGTTTGTCTTGCCACAAAGGCAATCCATTTAGATATAGTGACAGATTTAAAATCTGAATCATTTATTGCCACACTGAAACGATTTTTCGCTAGAAGAGGTAAAAGCTCAACCATAATGTCGGATAATGGGACTACTTTTGTAGGTACAAATAAAGAGTTAAAGAAATTACATTGTCTTGTATGCAAACCCGATGAAGCTTTGTCAAATTTTTTGGCTTCCGAGGCTGTCGATTGGAAATTCATCCCTCCTCGTGCACCAAATTTTGGTGGATTATGGGAGGCTGGGGTGAAATCCTTTAAATATCATCTCAAAAGAACTTTGGGCAATTCTCGAGTCACGCTCGAAGAATTTTGAACATTAATCACCGAAATCGAAGGGGTTCTAAATTATCGTCCCTTAGTACCTTTGTCATCAGATCCAAATGAAGTTGAAGTCTTGACCCCTGCCCATTTTTTGGTAGGTCGACCCATAACTTCATTTCCTGAACCGAATTTGACTAAAATTAATGATAATAAATTATCACATTGGCAAAAATTAACAAAAATGACCCAAATTTTGTGGAAAAAATGGAACACTGAATATTTAGTTAATTTACAGCAACGGAATAGGTGGTATATTGAGAAGGACAACCTAAAGGAAGGGTGTCTGGTTATCCTAAAGGAGGACAATTTACCTCCTGGCAAATGGGCATTAGGTCGTGTCATTAAAGTAACATATGGATCTGACAAAAAAGTCAGAGTTTTAGATATAAAAACATCAACAGGTATAGTTACGAGGTGTGTCTCTAAAGTTTGCCCACTTCCTTTAGAGAATTGATGAATTCTGTTATTTTGAAAGATTTAAATAATTATATTATAGTTACCATTATTGTATATTTGTATTGAACTGTTTATTATGTATAGCAATTTCATTTGAGATTTAAAAATATTTTAATTCTTAGCTTCATAATTTGTGTAGCTTAACTTTATAACATAAGTGTAAACTTACGTGTCTTCGTCTCTATATATTCTTGATTAACTATTATTAACTTGCTAAATTTATTAGATTGTTACATTTATTGAGTGTTAATTTGATAACTATCTTGCATACTATTCAAGTGTAATTATTGTTTGTATTACAACTTATCTATTTGCATTTGGTAAACTTATATTAAGTAATATATTAACTAATAATATTGAAGAAGTACATTGTATTTTATCGAAAATACTGTATTATTGATTGTAGAGTTGAAATTTCTATTATTTGCAATTGTTTGTTGTTACATTTAGTATTATTGTTGAATGTTGGCACATATCAACGGGGGCCGGTATGTTACGGCTTCACCACAGTCTTGTATATCGCGTCTCCATGGCGCATTCTTTTGTAACGGCTTCACCATAACCTCGGATGCCGTGCGTCTCCTTGGCGCATTCTACTGTACTTTAGGTTTGCCGTTTTGGCAACATTGGAATATCGTTTATTATTGTTTTGTTTTCGGCGATCTTAGCGGACCTATTCGTGTGTTTCGCTAGATCTGTATTCTTTATTCGAAATGTAAATAACGTGTAAATAATTTGTATATAAAGAATTTTTAAGTAATTAGTAGTATTAATTGAACCAGCGACCTAATGAGTGCATTAAATGTACTCGCGACATTCGACAGTTCGTTAGAACAGTTCGTTTTTGAAAAAGAAAATTAGTTATAAAAGTAAAATATAATAGAGTTAGATTTTAATGAGATTTTATATCATTTTTGAAAAAGAAAATTAATTATAAAGGTAAAATATAATCGAGTTTGATTTTAATAAGATCTTATATCATTTTTAAAAAAGAATATTAATTATAAAAGTAAAATATAACCGAATTTGATTTTAATGAGGTTTTATATCATTTATGAAAAAAGAAAATTAATTATAAAAGTAAAATGTTACCGAGTTTGATTATATAAGATTTTATATAGTTTTTGAAAAAGAAAATTAATTATGTAAGTAAAATATAACAGAATTTGATTCTAATGAGATTTTATATCGGCTTTGAAAAAGAAAATTGATTATAAAAGTAACATATAATCGGAGAGTTTCACTTTATGAGATTTTATATCATTTTTGAAAAAAAAATTATGAAAGTAAAAAATAAGTGGATAAAAGAATGTCTTAAACACTAGATCTTTTTAATTAACTGCAGAGTAGTTTCGGTAGCATTCAGCATAACATCTCCAGTAAAATTATCGATAAACCCTCTTATATGCTTGAACTTAACTTTCTTGAAACTTTATGAATTTGTAAAATTATAAAAAATATTTTGTTAATTGCGATTTCACATCTCTTCATTGTCAGATTGTTGATTTTAAACATTAAATAGAATCTCCTTTAATAATTTCTACTAGTATTTTTCCACATTATCGGTGCCTTTCTCCATGCAATTTCATATTAGTTGATACTCGTTAATTTCCTGCACTTCTATTGGTCAATAAACTTATCCCTTCAATCCACTTTACCTCCATAGATATAGAGAAAATTTCATTAATTTTTGCATTGATAATATGCTGAATGCTATCGAAACCAATCTGTAATTAGTTAAACAGTAGTATTGCTAAAAACGTTTTTTATTCTGTTTATAATTACACAATGCACTGAGCAATTTGCTAGAAAACAAAAATATTGAAAATTCTACATATATACACACACACATATATATATATATATATATATATATATATATATATATATATATATATATATATATATATATATATATATATATAAACAAGCTGAATTTAATTATTATTTATGCAATTAAAAAAAATTGACACTATTTTATGTTACTTCTATATGTAATCTGAAATCAATTGCTTGAATTACATTTTTATGTTTCGCAAATTCAGCATAATCTTAACACTTTGTGTTAAATACTTATACTAACCACTTGGTGTTCCGGTGGTATGATCTCTTGTAGGTCCTTCTTCCAATGTGGAGAACGGCATCCTTCGTTGAAAAGACGCTGACGTGGTGTTGTCAATAGTCCAGTCACAGTAAGATTGGTCAAAGCTGCATCTCGATATCGCACTTTCTACAAAATAAAGAGAAAAAAGACACACATAAAATGCGAGTAGATTATTTACTTTAAAATAAAATGTGATAAAAATGATATTTCACTCCTTTCTTGTTTTTATTTATTTCATAACATCAACTGAATTCAGAGGCTTAGGTTTTGGTTTGGTTTTGTTTATGCCGGCCAATTATCTACGCTTGGGATATAGGCCCTATTGGGTGGGATTCCCTCCGTGGGGTTTTTTCTAAGGGAACCTAACCCGTATTTACGCAAGGTTCGAAGAAAACCACGGAAAACTTCGAACGGTTAGGACGACGGTCGCGATTGGGTTCGAACACAGCACCTGCCGTCTACTAGTTTCAAGGTCAGAACCTCGCGGCCACTGGTGGGGCATTCAGAGGCTTAGACTAACACTATCTTATTAATAAGTTAAAGAGCTGAGTTGTGATGTCATAGCAGAAAGACCAGAGGACAACTATGTTGGGCTACATCCAACCATCCGATAACTTTCTTAGTTATTTAATATTAACATTTTAAGAAATAGTTTTTATCAACCTTTAACTAATGTTACAGTCTCACAGACCACTGCTTATTTCAATTTTTATAGATTAACTTGTAATTTTTAATTTAACTACAAACATTACCGAGATTTTGTTTCGTTTGGTACAGTCTGTTACAAATCTCCAAATTAAAGGAGATTTTTTAAGTTCGGAGCGTTTACAGTCTGTTACAAAATTATAAGACCACAACATATTTTGTTATGTAGGCAATTAAAAAAATATTTCAATAAAAATAAAAAATACTCTAAGTTAGTGTATCAAGTTTTTAGTAAAATGCAGCAACTTCACAAATGAAGTTAATACGAAAAAAATAAAACATGAATATAACAAAAAAGTGTAAAAAAGAACCGTTACAAAATTATGGGACCACCTGTGGGAAAGGCAAAGTTTTATTAAGTAGCATTTTTTTCTGAAATTTTTAGTAAGATGTTGCTCCACCATTTCTCTGAATAACTTCAAACACAAAGCGTTAATTTTTTAAGGAACGATTCAGGAATATTGTCCCATTTCTCCATAATGGCCATTTCTAATGTTGAATGATATTGTTTCTTATTTTCATATACCTCGCGAGACAAATAACCCCACAAGTATTCTATGGGGTTTAGGTCAGGGCTTCGACTTGGCCAAGCTAAAACACCAATCTTTTCTCTTTTAAGCCACTCTTCTGTTGATGTCTCTGTTGTTGACAGTGATTACAGTTAATTACATTTTTGATAAAACGATTGCAGTTAACTATATTTTCGATAAAACAATTATAGTTGTAGTTAGCTATAAGATTAAGGTAATTTTTCGGACCACTGCACTTACCACATGTCTCAGTGATTTCATCTGCGAAATTTCCACAATCGTCAGTGTAATCGCATATGGCATTCTTCGAGATACATCGGGAGTTTTTGCAGTTGAACTGATCGGAAGAACATGTGCCTGGACCACCAGTTGCTGAAAATAAAGAGCATTATGCTTAAGTAATAATTTCAAATTACATTAACTTAGCATTATTCACCGGGTACAGAGATGAAAAAGGCGAAAGAACCCCTCACCCTCTTTCAACTAATTCAGTCAGGAATTATCGTTATTAAAAGAAAAATTCAGATCAGTTATGAATATAATATGCCAATTGTTAACACTTTCAAAGTCAATTAATTGCGTATACTAATGTTGAATTCATACCAGATCGTCCATAAAAAGCTACCTGAAAATGGCGAGAAACAATTTTATATCTCCCCCCCCCCCCCCTCTAAAGCAAAGCTGTCCAACGCGGCGTCCTTTGTCTGTTTTCATGGCACCCTTTTGAAGATTTCCTGTTACTAGCATTAAAAAAATAATAAAATTCCCTTTTAAAGAGTGCTTTATTTAAAGTCCTTGATATTTGCTTGAGATATTTTTTGAATCTATGAATGAAATATTAAAACATACCTTAAAAAACTAATCATGCGTTATTGCGTTTCTTCACTAATTTATAATAATTCTTTATAAAATACTTTGTGGAAATTATGACGATGGGAATTGGTGAATGTTCGCAATAACTTTTTAAATAGGTTAAGAAGTAAAATATAGAAATATAAGTGCCTCTCATCCCTTCCTTCGTGCATAAAATTTCAGTCATTTTGTTATTGTTATTGATGTCGTTTCATTGGTGGTTGTTTTATAAGACGAGAAAAGGGCTGATATTTTCTTCCCTAGACCTTTAGAACGTTTAGATAATTTTAATCATTTTTTTAAAAAACTTACATTGTGCGAAATTACTTCCATCAATGAAAGCTCGCCCAGGTTCTCTCTTTGGGACCATCAATGGATTGGTCAGATTATCATGCCTGTCTATGTGTTTCTGTACTTTTTATAGCGGCAATTTTCACCCCTGAATAAAATCAGTTAGCTATTTTGCGTCCTAAAACATCTTAACAATATCACTGATTAGCATTCTATTTTAATAACAGGCGAAATGTAATTTTCTGACTCCTTCTAATTGAAAAAAAAAAATTGGTAGCCCCTCGCAGAAAAATGCATAATTCGAAATTTACAGCGATTTATACAGATTTTGAGGGGTTTGTTTTTTCTTTTTTAAATGGATCTTTAAATCCATAGATTCCTTATGTTTTCTACAGTGAAATGAACTTACACATGTGTATCAATAACAATACCATGAGATAATCTTTTGCAAGTTTTGATCTTTATTAACAATGGCCCCCTTCATCATTTGCCAAGATCTGAAATGCGCACCTGCTTAGTGAAAGGTTGGAGAGGCCTGCTCTTAAGGGATATTAAAGTAAAATTTTATCAAAAAAATCTAGTACAAATCGTGATTAAAATTTGAGACACATAATATAACACCTCCCACTAAGGAATTAAAATACTGTGCATGGATTACATTTTGATGGTAAAATATATACTAACCTTGGAAACTCGCTTCAAATTTACAAAACAACCATCTAAATTGAACAAAAGTTTTCTAGATTTGCATTTATACCTAACTACCAAATTTTAAGCCGTTCGGATCCCAATTTTGATATTAAAATTATTTATATTTTGACTCTTTAACCCCATGGGGACGAGCAACTCATATATGTGCCATTTAAGGTGCTCAGAATTCTTGATTATTCGCACCAGTAAAATTTTATTCTAAATTTCGCCTTATTTAATACGAGCATTTTCGCGATTAAATTAGGCAAAGATTTCTGCTTTAAAACACCGGCGATGAATGATAAAAAATCCTGTAAAAGACGTTCGCCTCGAAGGGTTTAATATCAAATTATTATAATCGATTTTTATTTACATTTCCTTTAAATTACAATCTTACCATTATGAGTTTAAACATGAGAATATCACATTAAAATCCAAACATAGCTATTTTAATTCCACAATTAACATAAATTTATGATTTGAAATTGAATTATGAAATTAAAATTGGAAACAATTATGAATTATAATTTATTAGAGAATGTGTATTTTAAAAAATTATTTATTCTATTAAACTTTTTATAATAATAAAAAGAATTTAAAAATCTAAAACAAGTGAATCATGCTGACATATTTACGAATTCTCTTTTATTTATGAAAGCATGAAATTTACTGATATTACTAATAAATGGTTTTAGAATTCAACAACATTTTTGTTTTTCTATAAATATATTGGATCATGAATTATAATCGATTTTCCCCTAAAAGCAGGGTTCGCACTGTTCCTAAAATTTTCGTACTTTCTTACCACAATTTTTAAACGGTAATATTTATTGTATAATTCTATTGTATATGCTAAACGGACCTTCCGTGAAGATTTTTGATTTAAAATACTGGTAGCAAAGTGTGGAAGTTTTAGGAACGGTGCGAGGCCTGTAAAAGCGACTTTCCTGTGATTTTTTAGATTTTAAAAATCGTTTTGAATGGAGATTTTGGTATCTTTTGTGTGTATTGGAAAAACAGAAACGCACACAAAATATGTTCGATTTCCAAATATTTTAATAATAATATTTGGGAATTTTCCTACATTTGAGAATAATGATGACTTCTTGAATGTTTCAGTAAATTACGATTTTGTATTTAGGAGCAAGATTAAATAACAATTTTTTAAGAATACTTACTCAGTGTTTCGCAACCCCTTGTAACTACATCGTCAATTGCAGCGTGGCACTCTTCATTTCGAACTCGGGTTGCTGTCAACCTAATCTGTTAGAGCAAAAGAAAAAAATAATTAAATATTTTCTTCTATAACTAAATGGTATTTTAAGTATTCTGACACCCATAAAATTCTTCTACGATTAGTACAGAGTGTCCATAACTTAGCGACCCTACTTTAAAATTGTCTACAGACAAAACTATTCTTCATAAAGTTGCAAAAGAGACAATAAAGAGATAGGAATTTGTTTAAGAAAAAAAAAAAATAAATAAATAAAAAGTTTAATATTTCGTCACCAGAGGTTGATTTTTAATAAATTTCAAATTTAGCATTACGTTTGTTTAAAAGTTTTATTTATTAGCATAACCTGATTCTAAGGACAGCATTCCACAATATGTTCCTAGCATTTCCCAGAACACACTGCAGTCAACTGCGGATCATGCTATCTTAGATACCAGATGGTATCTAAAAATGATGACCATCATACATACAGAACATGTTTGCTTATGCGAAAATTTGTGACAACTTTCGAAAGTATAGGCTAAGTGTGCAATTCGTTAAAAAACCCTCTTTTTCGCAAATAAATTTCCGTACCTTTATTATGGCCTCCACAAAATTTCAGAACATTCTGAACAATAGTTTTGTCTGTAGACAACTTTAAAATAGGGTCGTTTAATTATGAACACTCTGTAAATAAAATTTATAAACTATCATAGAGCTAAATGTGTATTTTTTTAAAACGTCCCTTTGGTGACGAATTTTGAAAAAAAAAATTCTGAAACAAATTCCCGTCTCTTTAGTATGTCTTTCACAAAATGTTACTACCAATAATAGGTTCATCTACAGACAACTTTAAGGTAGGATAGTTTAATTATGAATGTTTTTGTCTATCAAGTATTTTAGTATAGAAAGCAGACACTTGTGGATTCCTCTTTCAAAAATCAATTTAAAAAAATTACAGGTAATTAGAGGTAACTTTAAACTATATTCAAACTCAAATCAATATCAAATTTGGCAATTTTATCATTCGCAGAAAACCCAGCTGTAGGAGCAAAATAGTATATTATCAACACGAACAAACGTTTCCATTGATAAAAGTCTCATTTTGCCCACATAAAAATTTTCATCATCATTAATAAAAAAGAAGAAAAAAAGAAACAGATTTTCGGCTAAAGTGTGGACTAATACGAACAACAAAGGATTTCAATCAAATAAGATATCACGTTCATGTGATCCATTTGTTTTGAAAATATCTTTAAGCAAAAAATAAAAGTACATTAGATTCTAAATACCGAAAGAAAAGAAAGTTTTATTAATTCCGTAAGTATCTGATTTGCGGCGGTCCCCATCTTTCAATCGCAGTGGATAATTTAGACCTAAAAATAAACGTAGAAATACTAAAAATTTATATTTTAAATACTCTAAGTTTACCTTTATCATTTTTGATTTATTGTAACATTTTTACATATATTTTTTTAGTCATTTGATATTTTGTAATTTTCAAATGCAGATGTGAATAATAGGTAAATGTTTTTATTCCTTTGACTAAGATCCGAACTTATACATCTCAGCAGAGTATAAATACATTTTCTAATAATAGCACTCATTAAAAAATAATCTCTGGAAAGGGTATTTTAAACAGAAATCTATCACGAAAAAAAATTTTTTGGTAACTAGTGGAACGATTGAATATAAAAACAAGTGGGTAAATGTGATCGCAGATTGTACAGAGGGTTTCGTTTAAAGCTTCTTTCCAAACAACTTATACTTTAATTGATAAACCCAAATTTTTAATTAATAATTAATAACTTTTTACCTATTTATACTTACTAAATGGTAGCACTAACAAATTTAACTTTAAAATAATTATAAAAAGAAGTTATTTATTTTAATCAAATTAAAAATGGTCAAAACAAATTATTTAAATAAAATACGAAATTCCAATTTTTTTCGAAAATCAATAATGAAAAAAAAAAAATTAGCGGAGATGCAAATAAAATTTTAAATTTCTAAAAACGAAATTTTTTTTTTAAACGAAATTTAAAATGCCGAATCACTAATAAATCGAAATAGTTTCTAAAACAGAAAGAAAATTGAACTAATATACATATATATATATATATATATATATATATATATATATATATATTACGAATGTCAGATGAACGAAACCCTAATAAAATAAAATCTTAAATTGGCAAAAAATTACGAAATTTCTTTTAATTAAATCCATCTTAATATGAAAATTTCAACTTGCAATACCGGGGATCGAACAAGCAATGCCGTGTTTACTAGCGAGACGCTTTACCTCCAATGCGTGATGGCTACACGCAAAACATTCAAATTAAGGTTCTCATTTAAAATGTAAATCGCAAAAATGAATAGATGACACTGATAAAGTTAATTTAATTAAAATAATATATTTTTTTTCAAAATTTTATGATTTGTGTCATGTGACACAAGGTTGTACAAGGCTACTGTAAGTGCACAAAATTTGAAGCCTCTGACTTGCACTGTTGTTGTTTACGGACTGTGAGACAGACTGACAGACAGAGGAGAGAGACGAACAGATGAACGAAACCCTAATCGTTTTTGTCAGAACCTGTAATCAATGCATTGTGATACTCACGAGGTAACAATAACTGTGTGAAGATACTCGCCAGCTAGTGCTAAACAAATGACTTCTTCATTGACACTCTTTTCAAATTTTTCGTTTGCGTTTCAATTTTCAATTTTCAATTTTTTTTTTTTTTTTTTTTTTTTTTTTTTTTTTTTTTTTTTGCATAGGATGGTTGAGATCTATCTATAACTGGGTATAATTTTACCTTTCTGATTTTAATTGAATATTTAATTTTATTACTTCCCACTCTATTTCGAATACAATTCCGAAAGTGAAAGTATATTAAAAAAAAAAAAAAAAAAAAAGCAATCAATATAACAAAAGTACCCTAATTTCGGGTGCATAAGAAGCGGCTCAAACAATTCTTTTTGGACCCAGAAATCTTATTTAGTGATTGAAAGCAAATATTTACGGCGATCTAAGTAGTAAAATTCATTTTTTAAAATATTCTGGGTCGAAAAAGAATTGTTTGATCCGCGGCTTATACACCCGAAATTACGGTATACTCATAACTGATTAGAACTCGACCTCAGTAATTCGAGAAAAATAAATAAATAAATAAATATGGAAATGTAAATAAGAAATTTGAAAATTGCTCTCCGTTTGGTTTAAAATTAGCTTATGAGTTTCTTCTCGTGATTAACATTACACTCTTCAAAGATTTAAAAACTTGTTCTTTTGTACTTGAAAATCTTCTTTGTATTTAATACAAATACTTTAATTAGTTATTTCTATAGCTATCTAATTATTTCGAATGCATTTTTATTTTGAGTAAATGCAAAATGTTGCATATGTGTCAGTGTGTGAAAATTTTCTTAAAAACTTATCACTCTCAATGTAAGAATTTATAAAAAATTATATATACCCTGACACATTAGTACTGCAACATAAAAGCAACATGTTTAGAATCCACGTTTTTTCTTTTTCGAAATTGGCGTTATTACCTGAAAATCTCTGGGAATACGTCCAAGGAAAACACTTCCCAAAGTCCAAAGTTCATCACTATCTCTTGAAGGAATCCAAATTTCAGCACTTTTGTTGTTTCTAATGAGACTGACAGTTAGTTTTGCTGAAAAATAAGGACAAAACTTGTTTTGATATGTTTTTTAAATATTTTAATTAAAACAAATCAATTAGTTAAATACTTTAGTATTTTACTGAATAAAAAGTTTCAATTTTGATTTCAGTATTTAAATTTTGTACACCGTTTTCTTAACCCATTAATGACCAAATTATTTTCTTCATTAAAAATTAAATTTTGGATTTCCCACCACTTTTAAAAGATAAATAATTAAAGTGCTTAATTACTTTTTTTATAATCGTCTCTAAAAAGGGATGCTAGGCATTAAAAGGGTTAATTCACAACATTAATAGACTATATTATGGTAATACCACAAGTGTTACCACAGTTAATGTTCGTTCACATTATTATCAAGAAAATCTTAAACGTTCTCTAAACAGTTTATAACATCGTTACCAAAATGTGTTGCAAATCGTGTGTTGCCACGTGATTTAAAAAATAAAATCAAACACAAATTATTGCGACATAACATTCAAGGTATAGATCAATTTAGAAACGACATTTAAAAGCACTGCATTTCTTACCGGCAGAGATATTTTTAACGTCTCTTGTATATTTCATACATGAAATTTCATAAAAATACATGTTTTAGAAGTTTGTTTGTATAGATTTTCATTTAAAAATATAAAGTAATACATATTCGTTGGTGTAAGCTACCGGCAGTAGCGTCTTTAACATTAGGTTCTTCAACCAAAACTCGTTGGAAAGATTTCCGTTTAAAAATATAAAATTCATTTTAAGTCATATTCATTTTAAGCATATGGTATTTCTTCGCTAATTGAGTATTAATGTAATGTTATTGATAATTACGGAATTATTTCAACAATTTGACTTCTTTAATCTATTTGCCCTGTTTCGATTCTTAGACAAATCTTAGCATTTAGCTCACATTTATGCGCCAAAAATCTCGATTGATCTACGATTATGCACTTGTACAAAATAAAGCGTAACGAGAATAAAATGCACTATGGACTATGGAGTATATCAATTTAAAACATGTTTTAAATGAAATTTTAAAATTCTGTATTTGTGTAATGATTGCGTCAAATTTCGAAATTTCGGATTTTTTTATTCAGTGAATATGTGTAAGTTCTAATTTTAATAATAATCCCAATTAAATTATGTTTAACTAATACAATATTCTGCAATAAATTGCCACTTACTTGGACCGAGTAGGTTGTACCAGAACTCCACTGAACAAGAAGAAAATGCATTTCGCATATTGACAGTCTGCAGATGGGCGGTGAGTGAAGAACTATATAAGAAACTAGAAGCAGCAGCCATCATGAAGAAACCTAAATGATAAACATTACTTTTTACTGAATAATGCGATATATAAGCATATAAATCATGCTATACAAAGCAAATCGCTTAAGGCGACAGTTTACCTTTTCAACAATTTTGTTTATTTTTTAAAATATGGTTCAAATAATAAACTCACTACAATGATCAACTAAAAGCGAATTATGAAAAGAAAAAATATTAACTGCATATTTAATTATAATTTTTAGAAAGACTTTAAGAAAAATGCATTTTTAAAATTTTTAACTATTTGCGTAGACATTGATATTTTTTAGCAATGTTTTTTTCTTTTTTTAAAGATTTTTAAATGCGTTTTACACAAGAATGCGCATGGATTTTTAGACACATGTAATTTTACAGTTAATACATTTTTTTGACTGGTATATATATATATATATATATATATATATATATATATATATGTATATAATCGATAGAATCTAACAAATCTTAAAAGACTTTTATTTAAAAAAATAATAATAAACTTGGTAGCAAATTCTATGCGCAGATTTATCACATATATATTAAAGAACATAGTACGCAAAAAAAAAGTTTAAATCTCCATTTCAAATACAAAAAAGTACCATCATTTTTAAAACAGGAAAGTGCAAAAAATATGAACATGGGGAAAAAGCCATTTAAAATTTTTATTTGTATGGGTAATTGCGCTGGGTGTATTAACAAAATATACAGTATGTCGCAATAAAATTGCCGCAAGGGTAAAAATGAGGCGTCAAAATGTTCACAACTGAAGAAGCTTTCAGTTAATATTAAAATGAAAATCGACTTTTCTCCAAATTTTGCGGTAAACTATCCCCTTAGTTTTGATACAAACACAAGTATGTCATTTATGAAGTAGGTTGTAAAATACATCGTTTTAAAAGTGAAAAATATTAAAAACATTCTTAAGTTGATCGTGAATCTTTTTAATTAAACCGACTTTTATTCCAAATATATTTTTAAGTTAAATATAGCCAACTAGCAGTTATCTCTGTCTATCATGTATGCGGATAAGACATTATACTACTTCTATAAATGACTTAATTTAATTTTGTTTAATCTTGCTTTAATTGTGCTCACTTACGGAGAAACCAAATGGATGAGTTAATTGTTAAATTTTATGCAAGTTGTATAAACGTTTTCAAGAAAAATTTTATGGTACAGCACGGTGCTTAAAATAACTGACTTTTGAAAATAAAGTTCTTAACAATGTTGTAACATAAGCTATAAAAATTTTAGCCGTAACAAAATGATGATTTGGAACGCCCGAATGTAATTTTTTACAATAAATCAAAAAATCATGTATTTCTTCAAGAAATGAAAATTACTGTAATAATTATTACACAGCAAAATATTTCCAACTATAATAAAGAATATTTTTTAAAAAAATTTTCAATCTTCACTTTTGAACATTTCTTTTTTCCTTAAAAATATCTCCTTAACGACATTTTCCTTCAGATTTTTTTGCTTGTATTAAAGAAATATGGGATAAAAAATTTTGCATAACAGGAATATGTAAATGAGCTTTTTTTCCTTTCTTTCGTAATTGTTAAAAAAAAAAAAAAAAAAAAAAACTGAAAAAATATTTCTATTTCAAATAATTTAAAACATTTTTGGTGTTATAGAAAAATGAAAATTTTAACATTTTGAAGAGAATCAATACTCTTGAAAGCTTTCAGATAATTACAAAAATTTGGGGATTTAGGTACGCACTGACCTTATTATAATTTAGTGATTTATCTTTTTCATGATTCTCAAAATCTTTATAATTTGTTTTTAAAAAAATTGAGCTGGATTGAACCAACTTTTGGTGTTGCAATATCTTAAACTAGAAGATTGAAACAAAACAGTATTCAACAATTAATGCTTTGGTTGAACTATAATTTTGTGCAGCTTCATCCATGTACAGGTAATTGTCGTTGGAACGAAAAATAGAAGAGCATTGAACAGAGAATTGGAAAAAAGTTACACAATAAAGAGCTAAAATACGTATACATAAAAATGCAGTTATCTTATTTCAAAAAGGTTTAACACTAGAACGCCCGGATGGAGTCGATTCGACTCCAATCATGTAACTAAATTTCAATTCAAACCAGAAACATTTTCTTGAAATAATTTAAATCTAATCCACGCAAATTTACGTTAAATAAATCAATTAAATAATTTTGAATAAAAATTCTGGTGAGAAATATTATTTTCAAACTTGAGTAGAATTTCCGGGCGTTCTAGTGTTAATGAGATCAGGTCATGTGTTTAAAATGGAATGTTTCACGTTAAGAACTTCTAAAACTTACACGAGATTCAAATCTCACACCTTTCGAATTGTAACCAATATTCTAACTATTAGACAAGCAAGTATATTACTTCGTACTCTAAAGAAACATATTGAGAAGGCTAATAAATATTTACTCTCATTAATTATTTAATAGATCGATTTTTTTTATTAACATTTAAAGTCATTTTAAACGTTGCGCTGCAAAAAAGATTATGTGTTCTTTCAGAAAAACGACATTTTGATTTTTCTAATAACTTTACAGTATAAGAAAATGCAACTTTGAATTAAATTTTCAAGCAGTCTACAAGAGAGGTAGTCGATCTATATTTCCATATAATTTATTACAAAAAACTAAATTACCTCAACTGGGCGGTTACCATCTATTAAAAAAATTAGCTAAGAAAGATGGCCCTAATAGCTAGATCTGAACACATGTTAGTGTACCTTTAAGTAAAAGACGTTCGATCCCAGATCGCAAAGTTATTTCATGAACTCAACATAAAATGAGGAATATGTCATTTACCAGTGCTGTCTTTCTGTGTGTGATCCACCGGAATTCTATCGCTTCCTGCTCTCAATCTATTCCACCTGAACATGGAATACTGCTCGCTCTTCATTTCCCAGCCACACTGGCTCTTCTCGAAAGTACAGTCCGCACAGTTAAGCTCGTCTTTTCCATTGACACAGTCTTGATGGAAATTGCACACATCAGTCGACAAAACATGTTGTCCGTTTCCGCAGTCGAACAAATCCGTTTTATCTGTAGAAATAAATAAATATTCTTTTAATGTAACAACAAACAATTAACAAGGGTATAAAAGCAAGTTTTGACATAAATAAAAAGCATACTTTATTTCTCTCTTTTTTAGGGTTCCATATTTAAAAAATGAAAATGGAAGCATTATAAGATCACTCCTGTGTCTCTCTGTCACAGACATTATACTCGTAAACTATGGAACGTAGAAAATTCAAATTGGGGGAAGTAATAAAGACTATTGACTCACGTGTTTACAGATTAGTATACATTCACAAATATATTTAGCACTTAGGGGGTAGAGAGGCTAATTATGTTACTTGAAAAAAAATATTTTCTTCGTCTATATCGTGTAGGGTATCGTATGAAAACTTTCGTAAAGCTGGACCCAAAAATACGTTCTTTTTAAATTTACGTAATATATATTTTCTAATATATTGTCGAAAACGTATTCTAAAAATAAGTTTTCCTCTATCTATTTCCGAATCAAATGAAATTAAAATTATGAAAAAAAAAATAATAAAGGTAATAGACATTAGTTTAAACGTTGGGGGAAAACTACATGATTTTCCTGAGTTGCATATTTTTTCAGAAAAGCGCATTTTCCCATTACAAACCAATTTGGATTTTCGGGTATTCGGCAAAGGTGTTGATGAACAGTGAAGGCATCTATCGTCGCAAAAGTATATAAACATTGTTGATAATGATTTTCGAAAAAAAAAAAAAAAATCCTGGGTATTTAGCCAAGATATTGATCCTGAAAAACACGGACTGTTTGAACATTCATAACAACGGTGTCGGCGCCCTGTATGCACCATCGGTTTTTAAAGCCTATATAACAACTTTTTAATGAGATATTCGTGTAGTGCAATATCCAGTAGCAGTATAAAAACAAAAATCGTCAAATCTCCCCCCTCCCCCACACTAGAAGAGGTCCTCAAAGACAGAACTTTAAAGCAATGAGCCTAGACTCCAATAACTTCCCAAAAAAATGTTAACTTGTATTTTTAATGTGAGATGATCCTAGCAAACCGGGATACCTGGATATGATGTAAAAAACCGGATTTACTTCCTCTGCATAAATCCTGCCAAAGGACTGTTACAATAACCAATGAGGTGCTTTCTGTTTGGGCGTTGCCATTAAACAATAACAAATAATCCCGATTTCTGCGCCATATACGTTATCGTAATACACTGTCCAGTCATATTAATGTGACCACCTAGGGATTTTAATCGTTTTGTTAAATATCTACACAAATACATGAGGAATTATTTTGAAACTTCAGGTGTATGAACGAATTAGTACAGGTTATATATTTTTTCAAAGATTTATTCCCAAAACCCCATAGAGGATCGTCAAGAAATTCAAAAATAATTAATATCTTTTGGATAGCCCTTTCAAATCTAATGAAGCAAAAGTGCGCAAACTGTAGACTATGATTAAATTTCTTATAGTAATAAACTGTGCTCATTTTAATGAGGATAGCATGCATACTCGTAGAGAAATTAAGGTTTTCCTAAAAAAAGTCCCAAATTTTGCCAAGTTTTTTTGCTTATAATTTGCCGAGTTCTTACTATAAAAAAATTTTCTTTTTGAAAACATGACACAATTCCACATTGTACACAATTCCAAGTGTATTTTAACGATGCTACACTCTTTCTAACGTAAAATAATACATATGCATCTATAAAATATATACCAAAATATACATTCTATACAATCTGTGGTGAAAGAATAATTTTTGTTAATATACAGGGCCACACAAAAGTATTCTATTGCATAATGGTATAGGGGAAACATTGTTTAACGTGCGTTTTAATTGTATTAAACTATTTCAAATTTTATGAAACTGATATACGTTGCTGAGATTTACTACATGTTAATTCCAGCATAATAAAAAGAATTTAGTATTTACAGGGCCACAGAAAAAACTTCGGATACTGTATTGTATCCAAAATACTATATATTTTTAAAACTTTGTGATGGCACGAACGCGTCTTATCTGCTACATCTGACGTGAAATTTCCAACTTTTTTGAAATGGTAAAATTCTTATAGTTTTCAAGTTTCACAGTATGGTAAAACGATGGGAATTTTACTGTTTCAAAAAAGTGGTACCATTGAAGAAATATCATCTTTAAAAAAGTAGGCGTGAAATAATATTATTCGACAAAACTTTCAGGTTGACCTAATAATTTTTTTAAAGATTGTAAATAAGGTGTTCTGGTGTAATAACGCCAGGTTGGGTAATAACGCCAAGTGCTGACATTACGCATAATTATGAAATAATTCGGTAAATGGCACCTGCGACCTCTGCTCAGAGGGGTTCTGAGTTATATAAAACACAAACAACAGCTTAAAGTTAATTTGTTCCATTTGTAGGCCTTATCGCTTTTAGAAGCAACCAAAATTAATGCTTGATCTAAAATTTGCCAGATAGGTTCTGTGATATGAAGACTACATATTTATCAGGAAATACTTGGTTTATTATATAAAAAGTTTAGTCCATTTCATGTACTTTCAAAATGTTGTAGAAGATTTTGGATATGTTCGAGAGATAGCTTGTAGTTTAAAATGTACTGTGCAACAAGCATACCGGGTTAATAACGCCATTCCTTCGCGTTCAATGTTTGCATTCTATTACATAGAATGCATACATGGAAACATAAATACTGATTAAGCTAAACACAAATAAAAACGTGCAATGTTTCTAATAATTCTATATAAGCGGTCCTTTTTAAGCAAAAATAAGCTCAGAGTTCGATATTCTTTTGCCTCCCCCCACCCCTCCTTGTTTTTCTTACACTTACACAAAAAAATTAACATTTTCTATTGTTTAGAGTGCAATTTGTCAATTTCTAGGGCGGTAGAGTTTGTACTTTCAAAATTGGGCGATCTACATAGGATTATTCCATCTTATTTTATATAGCCCTCTGACAGTCTTGCAAAAGGGCAAAATTGTAATGTTGTTTTCTCAGCATTTTGTTTTAATTGCTAAAAAAATAGGATTCTTTCAAAATTATAGAAAAATCTTATTTATGAATATGAATGTTATCCTTGAGTGTGTTAATCATTGCACAATGTATTAAAAATCCATTAAATTAACTGAGTTATATCATTTTAATTACTGCTTGCATTGTAGTGAAACTTGGAGCTTAGGGAACGTCTATAGACGGGCTTGTCAGTGAGAGGGATAGTATTGTTTGCATGGCGTTATTACCCACATAGGCGGGTAATAACGCCAAATAGCATTGGCCAAGAAATCATGCCATTACATTTTATGATTACATATTTGTAAAATTATTTTTTATATAGAGATAGCCAATAAGTTGCTGTATCAAATCCCATATTTGTTTGAAAAATACAATCTAAAAGTAGGCCGTGAAAATTGGTAGAACCTTAACGTGGCGTTATTACCCCAGGTTACCTCATTATTATTTAAAAGATTAAAAAAAATCCTTTAATAACGTTTGATTATTTTGAGATAAAATGTATAAAATGTATAAAATGATTTGTTTTTCTGGGAAGATTTTAGACATGTTTGCGTGATTTCAAGATTCCCACAATATTTTCTTCTGAAAATCTTTTATTTGATCATTTGTGTTCCTTAATTTACATAGTTTTAGAAAATGTATAAAAAAAAAGTGTAAATTTCTTTAAATTTTCAAAAAATCCTACTGAGGTTTTGCCTTTTTTCTGACTTGATAATTGTCATGTCAAAATAAATCACTTTCGTCACGTGACTTGATAGTTAAAATTGTACCTTTTTGAGACTATACGGGTAAATATCACAAAATGTCAGATTTTGATTATCCGAGATATTAGAATTATCCATTGAAAACAATTGAAATTTTCAAAAGGTAAATTATTCTATTACAGAATAAAAGATTTTCCATGTAAAATGGTTAAATTTTGAAGAGCTTAAATAATAAGTTAAATTTTACACAATTTATGCGTCATTTCTTTGCATATGTATGCCACGATAATGGCAATTTCATTCTAAAACATTTTTTTTTTTTTTTTTTTTTTTTATGTAACACTTTAATTTTATTTAAAGGAACATGTTTTCTATATAGTAGCTTTAACTCCATATAATGTACAGTTTTATTTGTTAATTTATGGAAGCCAGGAAAATGACATAATAAAAGTCTACTCAGTTTCTACAAAGACTTTTAAACACATTATTTTTAAAGAAATATCTAAAAGATCTTGCACGTAGCTATGATTTTACTGGTTCTGACTTGAACTACATCAAAATAAGAAGAATTATTCTGCTGCGCTCTATTTATATGCCTGATGAAGAACTAAAATAAGCAGGCCAGGAAAATGACACTCATTTTCAGTTACAATCACATTCAAAATGTGGGAAATTATTTGTAGAATATAGAATTTGTTATCTTCCTCATACATGTGTCTTATAAGGTATAATAATTAAGGTATTGTATATATTAATGTAATTTATGAGGTATATTAATTAGAAATTAGAAATACTAGAAAAAATATAATTGTACAGTATAAGCAGAAGGCTTTTTACTTTGCACACATCACTGTGTGACATGCCAGGAAAATGACAATGTGAAATTTTAAGTCTTATAATTGCTTTATTTGTGCTATTAGAAATATAATATCTTGAAAATACTTCTAAAAACACTTTTAATTAGAATGTAAACAAATAAATTGCATTGTATAACATTTAATAGGAATTTTATTGTACGGACTGCGATTTCCGTATTTTATGATATTTTCTCAATACGCACCTTCACAAAGACCGTCCTTAACTTTAATGTCATCGATCGCGATGTAGCTCAGCGTGTGATTTCCAGTGTAACCAACAAGGAAAATCTGCAAGGGAAAAAAAAGCAATTAAAACTACTTTAGGAAGAAATCATGAAACGTTTGATGGATAATTTATACACGGTATATTTGTCTATTGAAACCAGTTGAGACTTACTATGGAGACATGCAGTGGCGTATCTAGACTTATCAATTCAGAGGTGGCTGAGATATAGCAAAAAATTCTTAGAGGGTATCAAAAGAAGCGTTATCATTTTCACTTTAAACAGGTTTTTGTTACAGCAGATAACACTTATATTATAAATCGAATGTATAAAGATGGTACCGCATCGAATATGAAAAAATTTCGTTTTAAGCAAGTTTTTGTTTTTAGTGTAATTTTTATGACGTATAAAAAAATCCTTTGTATATCGGAAATTTCGCTCAAATGGTTATTTTGTATTCTGTGCAATATTATACTTTCTTAATAAATACCTGCTTAAAACGGAATAATTTTCTGGTCCTTTTTAAATGCCACCTTAGCAAATTTCATTACATTTTGATAAACTTTGTAATAAAACTTTATGTTTTCTACAAATTTCGGAGTGGGCTGCAGCCCTATCAGTCCACCCGCTGAACACGTCACTAAACATGACAGGTTTGTCTGATAATATTTGTTTTTTCTATACATATCTTTCTGTCTCGTAATAATAATTTAAATTCAGTTTGAAATTTTTGGATGCCTTTGACAGACGCTAGAATCTTTATATGGCTTGATAGTTACTTATAAAATGTAAATGTCCTCTAAGAACAGTCGGAAGTAAATTCGAATATTAGAAGTTGTGAAACGAAAGGAAGGAGCAAAACATTCTAAAAAATTCTTAAAATAAGATATCTATGCAATCTCTGGAAATAATAAATCGATTATAAAACTAATTGTTGCAAATCAATGGTGACAATTTTTGATCCTATATAGGCTATATTTTATGACGCTGCCACAACCACATGGGAATGGCAAGAACAACAAATGTTCTAAAAAAGCCTTTAAAATCTTTCTAAATTACGTTTCTAGGAAATATTAGGAAATAACAAACCGTTTTCAAAATTAATGTTAGCAAATTAATTGTGACGGTCTCTGTTTCATCATAGGCATTTTATGTTGGTGATTCTATCCATAGAAAGATGGTTGACTTTTAGACAAGAAGCTTGGAATTTGACATGGTGATTAATTTTGAGATGTAAATGCGTACTAAGAAGACAGTTTGTAAAAAAATCCAAAACTTCAAATGGATACTGAAATAAACGAATGAAATGTACATATAAGCTTAAAAATACTTTCTAAATTATCATTTATTTAGAAATATTTAAATATCACTTGGCGTATTTCAACTATTACGAGAGCAAAGCCGCTATAAAAGAAATTGTTACGGGATGGAGATTTTTACGTATAGAATGAGCGTATTTATCACAAAAAAAAGAAAAAAAAAGAAAAGAAAGAAAGAAAGAAACGAACCCAGTAGTTAACGAATGGTGAATCTGATGTTATAGGGGGAACAATTGATACAAGCCCTTCTGTCCATTCCTCATTTGTGCTGTCCTTGAACAACTTTACTCCATTTGCCGTAACGAAGTCTGAGCTGATGAGTACTTGAAGTGATGAGCCTTTCTGGTAATTGGGTATGGCGTACCAAAACCTCAAACAGGATCCTCCGAATGAATTCAATCTTTCTGACACATAGACTGCTTTTTTCAATGCAGGCACGTATCTGGGATCCAGAAGAAGGTAAAAGCCTAAGAGTGGAAACAAAAAAAAGGTATTTTTAACCCAAAATTTAATACAGTTTGAAACAATTTATGAAGCTTGTTTTGTTAGATTCACACGAGATAATTACTGAAAGTATTTAGTACTGGCGATTAGTACTGAAATGACTGTATTAAAAAAAGTACCGTTATTTCCGAAGTATAATCCGCGGATCAAACAATTCTTTTTGGACCCAAAAATCTTATTTAGTGATTGAAGACAAATATTTACGGCGATCTAATAAGTTACGCTTCTTTTTTAAAAAAATCTGGGTCGAAAAATATTTGTTTGATCTGCGGATTATACGCCGGAAATTGCGGTATTCTGAAAATCTTGAGAGATAGTATATGAGATTTCAAGTTAAACTAGTCGTTAGGGGCCACTGTAATATTTACACATCATGGATATGCATAACATAAAATATGAAAATAAAACAAGAGTAAACTATTTAGAAAATGCATTGCAATTAAAAAGCAAAATTTAAACGTATATTTAAATATTTTTAATATGCATAGTAATACTCTATTACATAATTACGGGTCCTACTTGATTTATCCCATTGACCCATTTCAACGAATTATATAAATCGAGAAACTACTCGTAAATTATATAAATTGGCGCAATTTTTATAATAAATAACGAAGAACAAATAAATTAGTAAAACATCCATAAAAATACAAATTGAACGTCAAATTAAAAATCACTTATTGACTTTATAAACACGTGTAGCGTGTTAATGTCCAGTGAATGTGATATTTATGATAAGCCCTTATTGACATTTAATGTTATAGTTTGGCGATAGTTTTTGGTCGAAGGAATAATCAGGTTGTAAAGAAACATCCTTATAACCCCAAAAATTATTAACTAACAGTTTAATGCGTCGGATTAAGCATCTCATATCCAATTAAAATATATCTTTGAATTGAAATTTGAATGAAATACAGGGTCATGAAAAAATCGAAAAGTGTGAAAAATATTAATACAAATATCTTGGCAACTATTTATCAGATTGATTTCATTTTTTATGCAATTTTTTTACTTTTTTTGATACTCCTTAAAATAAAAAAAAAATCGAAAAATTTTATATACCTTTCATCAGAACGAATATTTCGAGAGCCCGAAAAAAATAGTACCGGATAATCGAAGTTACTAATATTAAATAGGATACTTTCCATTATTGCATACTAATTACAAACCTAATTTCAAATCTCTATCTCAATATATTCGGGTGATAAAGCGTTTAAAGACACACAGACAGACGGCAAAATTTCTTTTTTAAAAATATGTTTTTTGGGATCTGCAATGTCTGAAACGCGTAAAATACGTCAAAAAAAAAAAAAAAAAAAAAAAAAAAAAAAAAAAAAAAAAAAAAAAAAAAACATCGACTTTTAAAAGGATTGCAAGATTTACCCTATACTACGCATAATGGGTAAGTAAAAATAATACAATGATTATCGCTTCAGGAGTTCGCCTCACGTGAAATATGGGCAACAGTAGTAGATGATAGACAATATAGTAGATGAACAAAGTAGGTTTGTTAGATATTTCAATCCCTAGAATAAATGAATGTTTTCATCCCTCATGAAATACCAACTGCATGAATATTGCATTGGAATCAACGACGTCGGAAGAAAATGAGAAGTGTAATAAAATGCAATGCAACTGAAAAAATAAAGAATCTTACTCTCATATACAGACCAATGTAATTATAACAGCAGTACAAATTAAAAAATATATTAAAGATTTATTGATAATGCTCGTTTTAATGCAGTTACTTAAATTTTCGTTATTTTGCATGTATTTGTGAAAATTAATTAAAATACACCAATTTTAAGTTTGAAATCAATATTTGACATGTTTTCGTGCAAAAGTAAAAAGAGAAAAATATCTCTCAGTTCTGATTAAAATGAGAACATTTTTTTAAAAGTTAGTAATTAATTTAAAAACTGTATCATCTCACTTTTATTTATTCTCTGTTTATTATTTTTATTGCTTTATTTTACATTTGTTCTTTAACACTTAACGCAAATGCGAGTTACTATGTAAAAAATTTCAGTGTTATCATTAAAATTATTTGCTACTAAAATCGGTTTGATAAAATCATTGCATACTTTTTTATGATAAAACAAATATATATTTCTTACCTTGAGGTGTCCCTAGTGTCTTATCTCTGGGTGGTCCAAAATAATCTTCTCCAATATGTCTTACCCAGTCGAAGTCATCAGTCAACAAGTCTTTGGTAACATCTGCATTCTCTATATTTTTGTATATATCTGTCGACAACAGTCCTAAAATAAATGAACAAATAAATAAATAAACAACTTTTTCAACGTATTTTAAAACTGCAAATTAAAAAACTTTTTTGTCAAAGAAAGGAATGAAGAATTATCAAAGTGCAAAAGAATGATGTTGTTTATAACTTTTATTTTGAAAACAAACGTTGTCCTGTTATTATTGTCAAGATGCGTGTTACATCGTAACCATACAGGAGGTATGAAAATGAAATAAAACAAGATAAAATATATAATTCAGCTACAAAAAAATTTGCCGTTATTTTCTAAAAATTCGAAATATAAGTATGTTGGAAACATATTTTTAAATAAAGATACCTCACTAACCTACTATAAAATTTTTCGGTAAGTGTGCATTAAATCTCAAGCAAGTTTTATTTATTGGAACATTTTATGCTTATTTATTCATACAGGAGCAGTGCTGATTCAGCTCTTGAAATAAAAAATAAGTGAAAAATCTACCTGTATATTGAACATCTTTCTCATCGAAAGGAGCTATAACATTTTCCCACAGGCAATCTTCTGTTTCAAAATCACAGTAACCTAAAGAAGAAAAATTATTTTAATAAACACCGAAAAAAAAATACATTTCTTACATGTATAAGTATAGCTAAACAAAGAAAAAGGAATAATGATTGCTTAACCAGGTGAAAATCTGTTCATTTACATATTTTCAAAACTTAAAAGATATATCTGTTCGGCGATTGAAAATATGTTTATATAAATAACCATTATAATAAAAATGTAGCGGATAAAAAATATACTCGATTAGAGGTAAATGTTGCTGGATACGTGATCCCAGGGACTACTCATCGAATAATGCGGACAATATTTGCACTAATAAACCGTGCTAATTGAATCAAAGCTTCTTATTTATTTATTTATTTTTTTTTCAAAAGCAACATTGATGTAACTTTATTTGTTGGAAAATCAATAAGTTGTTGGTGATAAAAATGGAAGGAAAAAGGCTTTCTACCATCGAAAACGTGTAAGGTGCAAACAATTGCTAATGATTTTTCTCCGATATTACCAATCAAAATATGATATGACAAACTAAATTTTTGAATATGCCACAAAATTGAAAACTGACCTGCTCAAAAGAGCATTTGTTCAAGTAAAGCAAAGAAAAGTAACAGGTTAGTTTAATTAAAATTATATTATTTTAATGCAGCAATTACTTTGCGTAAGTCATTTCTCCTCAACCTTTTATTTATTTATTTATTTGTTGTTGTATTAGCAGTTTCTCACTATTTTTTTAATTAAAATTGCTAATTAAAAGTTATGCCTTTTACCATTGAGTTGTTGATCTATTTAATTTCTCTTAAAAACACAATTTAATTTTTTTAACGGTAGAAGTTATTTTACACCGTTTAATGCAGATAGTATTTGTGGACGCCATTCTTGGAAGTCCACTCTAACGGGAGCTCATTGCAATTGAAATACTTTAAGATTTTCTAAATAAGCCTACGTTTCTAATCTCGCACTTCAACAAACTTCAATCAAAAATCAATTAAACAGGCAGTAAAGACAGAGTGTCTATAATTAAACGACACTATTTTAAAGTTGTCTATAGACAAACGTATTGTTGAAAAAGTTGCGAAATTTTGCTAAGGACATGATGAAGGCATAGGAATTTGTTTCAGCGAAAGAAAATAGCTCAAAATTTTGTCGCCCAAATCCTTGTTCTAATGGATTATATATGTAGCACACATTTACGATTGTTTACAATTTTTATTACATTCAAACATGTTCCAAATGATGGTTATTGCTTTTAGATACCATCAGTAATCGTAAAATAGCATGTTTCACAGATGATCGCACTATGCTTTTGGAAAAGCTAAGAGCATGTCGTGAAATGCTGCATTTAAGATCATATACAGTTAATAAGTAAAATTTCTGAACTACCGTAAATGTATACTAAATGTATAATTCATTAAAATCTCCCTCTGGTGGCGAAATTTTACACTTTTTCTCTGTTTGCTGAAAAAATTCTAGCCTCTTCATTATGGCCTTTACAAAATTTCTCAACATTATAAACAATAGTTTCGCCTGTAGATAACTTTAAAGTAGAGTCGTTTAGTAATGTACAACCTGTATATAGATCCTAAATTGCATAACTCCAATCAAAATATCTTTATTGGAGGGAGGGGGGGGAGGTAAAAATTGATACTTATCCATCCATATCCTTTCTTTTAAATTTATCAAAAGGGAGATGTATTTGTCTTTTTTTTTGCAAAAAGAAGACAAAGTAATTAATAAATGAAACAGTAGAATAAAATAAGTAAAAGTTATATAATATTTTCGTTTTGTGCTTCTTACCAGGATCAGGACAGCTTCCAGCAGTAACGCTAATGTCATCAATTGCTACTTGGCCATAGCCACGATTTCCGACGTTCACTTCAAATACAATCTAAAAAAAAGTAGGACAATAGATCAGTTTCTCTTTAGCTGTTTATATTTTTTTTCTAAAAGTTTGAATATATGTATTTGTATGTCTACTATGATAACTAGATGCAAATTTATAAAACTTATAACAGCAAATGCATAGTAATTCTTGAGCATCTTCACATTTATAAATTTTAATGCAGGAACTGAAAATGGTGGATTCGAAAAGATAAGTTAAGAATGCCAGAATAAAATGTTGAATGTTTTAATAGATAAGGACGATGTATATTCATGCTTGAGATAGTGTCACAAGCATAAAATCTATCATAAAATAGTTTGTAAGATATGAGATTACTTCAAAAATTGTGTATAACGGACTTTTGTTTTAAATTGCTCAAAACGGCTTTTAGGTCTTCTCATTCACTCCTGTTTCCCTTATAATATTTTGAAATAGTTCTAATCTGCTCATTGGATTGATTTGGATTTTAACGAACGATGTTTTTAATGCAAATTCGTTGCATTATATATTTTTAGATTTATGATGAACAGAAAATATTAGAAGTATCTCGCGATTTTAAATAGTAACTGAAATAACTTGAGAAAAAAAGTGATAAAAAATAACTAACTTTTAAAAAAAAAGGCCTATCGAAAACAGAATAAATAAATTTTTGCTCTTATTAAGTTCCGCTATTATCTTGAAATACTCAATAAAGAGCATTGTTGTGTTTATCTCCAGGAGTTTGTTCTGTTTTGTTTTCGTTGTAAGAAATATCATGCTACAGGAAAATTTAGCTAAAATAGAAACGTTACCACTTTACAGTTTTAAACATGCATTTTGCCTAATATAAGTTTTTCATGACGCAGATGTATAACTTTAGTGTTTCGAGATCTGTCGTAAAAATCTTTACTACATTGAATTTTTTTAAAACAGATAATAATAATGATAATAAGCTGCAGTGTTTGTACAATACTAACCTGCCAAGAAACAGATTTAGGTGCTACTGAAAATCTTGCTCCATGCCACAATAATCCTTGGCTCATGGTCATAGTCCATTGAGGATCTGACAGTCCATTGTCTGTTGATAAATATGTGTTGAAAGAGAGTTTGCTAACATTATATATGTGGTAGTAAAATGTGACACAATTACTGATCTTGGATGCAGGGCGCTTAGGACTGTAAATACGGGAACGTTGAGATTTCAATGTGCTGGTGCCGTTGAATCCAATATAAAGGTACTTTCCTGTAAAATGAAAAATAAAATGTAATTTTTTGGTTTAAATCATTTCCTTAGTACTCGCAGATTTTCGCAAATTATTTTGCCCCAGATTAAACGGATTTAGATTTCAGAAAGATTAAACGGATTAAGAGATAAAACAAAGGCAAACTTTTCAAGAGAATTTTCTTTGCATATGATATTTCATTTAAGTCACATAAAATTATATCTGATGTATAAAACAAAAATGAGCTTCATTTTTTTTATCATTATTAAAGAATTAAATTTCAAGAACTTATTTAAAGTTACATAATAATAAATTATCAACGTTATAAAGATTCGAAATCCTCAGGTTGTTTGTTCTTAATAAAAACTATAATATTATAAATTAATATCAAAGTAATTGTTCAGACGCCGAATACTTAGAAATTAACAAGTCAAATAAAAAGAGAAAGATTCAATTACACTTTTATTCATTTAGGAGGACTCGTCAGTTTTAAACCTTTAAAAATCTTTTTTTTTTTTTTTTTTTTTTTTTTTTTTTTTTTTTTTTGTATTTTGTGTTTTAGAAATATATATGCAATTCTGAATAGACAAAACAAACAACATTAAATTTTTTTAACTTTGAATGCATCTTTATGAAAACGATATTCTTTGATATTTATGTGCACAATAAACAAATGAAAAAAAAAAGTTTATAGACAGAATATTTCTATCGTACGAATATGTACAGTCGTGGAAAAAAAAATTAAACACCCCCTACCAACTCCTCAACAAATTGTCATAGAAGAAAATTATTGGAAAGTATCGAACGATTCGATATAAAGTCTACCTTTAAATGATATGAATAAAATGTACATAGGGAGCCATCTACATATTAAAACGAACCCAAACATTTTTTTTATAGCAATACCCAGTTTTAACAAGATATTTAAAATCTTCGTTCCAAACTGTCCCTAGACACAAAATTTCAAGTCATTTGAATCATAAGTTTTTGAATTATAAACATTCGAAATTTAGCGCTTCTAATGTTAAATTACATTTTCATATTTTTATTAATATATCCTGCAATTGCGCTCCTGTGTTCCAATTTTTATATAGCAATGTACTAAAATACCGAATCAGAAATACGTTTAATTTGCAATTTTTATAATTTTATTATATGAATTATAAAATTAATATTTGAAAAAAATTATGAATTGCAAACTACAAATTTTTTATGATTTTAGATGTATTAGGTCCTGCTATAGAAATACAAAATTTCAAATTTTTCTTCCAAGTAGTTTTCAAATTAGGCTTTAAAAAAACAGCAAAATGATGGCTTAAGGGGCCGTCTACGATAGAAGTGACTAGATATTTTTAAATTTCAGAAGAACGCGAGTGATGAACCCTGCTCTCGATCTCACGTGGAAGTGAAAACTCCTGAAATTGTTGGGAAAATTCACAGAATGGCCCTGGAAGACTGATGATTAAACTTGTTCGAGATAGCAGGGACTTTAAATCTATCAAAAGAACTGCATGTAATACTTAAACTTATATTTTGGACATCCACAAAATCTATGTATTTTACGTACCGATTTGTTGACACCTGGCCAAATGTTGCACTAGAAAATTGTTTCAAGTAAGAATTTGGAGCTCTACCGTGAAAATCCCGAAGAATTTTTGAAACGGCTTATATGTATGGATAAAACTCTACACTCCTGACAACAAATTACATTCAAAATAGTGGATTAAGCCGGATAAACCAACTCCAAAAAGCAGATGTTAATTTTGTTAGCTAACAAGGTTATGACGGATATTTTTTACGACGCAAAGAGAATTATTTTTATTGATTACTTGGAAAAGAATAAAAGTACCACTGATGAGTAGTACGCAAGTTTATTTCAACATTTGAGCAATGAAGTAAAGAAGAAAACAACTCATTTGGCGAAAAAATATCTTGTTTCACCATGACAATGCTCCAGCACATCGGCCAGTCATCACGATGGGAAAAATCTACAAATTAAGGTTCGAATGTTTACTTTATTCGACAGATTTAGCACCCAGTGACTACCACCTATTCCCTAACATGAAAAAATCCCTTGATGGACGAAGATTTTAGAGCAATGACGGTGTTATTGATCTCGTAAACAACTGTTATGAAGAGCTCGATGAATCGCATCATTCAGTTGGCTAAATTAAATTAGAATACCAATATGATAAATTTATTAGCCTTTCTGAAGGTTATGTTGAGAAATAAATAAATAAGAAAATTTTTAAAATGTTGTTTTCTTTGCCGGGATCGGGACTTTTCAGCCGACCCCTGTATTTATGGAGATTAGAATGCGTTTTTCAACATCACACATCTTGAACAGCACATTTCAATAGCAAGAAATAAACTTTGCGTCCTTTAATTCACAAAATCGTAGATGGAGATTTTGGTGCGATCATTTTTATACATACCGTATATACTTGGGTATAAGCCTAAATATTTTGATAAAAATGTCTTTTAAAAAGGGGGAGTTGGTTTATACGAGGGTGAAATTTTGGGAGAAAAGTTACAAACTACAAAGAACTACGGTAAAAAACTACAGAGAACTATAGTAGAAAACCACAGAGCTTTCTGACTGGCGAGACAAATAGATGTTTGATCAATAAATGTTCTCATAACAGATAGGGAAAAATTTGGATTGAGTGGATATGTTTCTCAGATGTGCAGATAGGCCTCAATATACGACTAATTGGGACCCTGGGCAAAGATAAATTAGGGGATCCCTTTCAAATCATTACAACGTTATTAACACTATCGCTGCCGCTCACGCGAAAGCGCGTGATATGGCGCCAACGTTAAGGGACCACTCACGCGCCAGCGCGTGATGTAAGGTGATGTCCAATAGCCAGTCACGTGCTGGCGCGGGAAAATCTTTCACTGATTCTTTGTTATAAAAGGTAAATCGGCTTCTGGGAAAAACCCACTTCTACAGTGCGGCATTATCTAGCATCACATCTTTACGTAAGCGGCAGCGAACGTGTTAAAATAGAGCTGATGGTCACTCATATGTGTATGTATGTCATGTTTTTCCTTAGTACAGAACAAAACTCTTTAAAATAAGCAATCTGTGTTGTATTACTTTAAAAAGAATTTAATAAGTTCAACATATGGAAGAGTTGGAAAAAGAAAGTCAATATTTTATAATTTAATGTATCGATTTGGAGTCCCTTAAGGTCCGGGATACATTGATAAAATACCGATTTATCCATGTAGTAATAAGGGCCTATGTGCAGAATACAAAACGCGGCAGATTAAAAAGAGCTGTAATCGATGTTATAGCCTCTTTGGAAATACGTGGATATCAATTCCAATAGAGATGATTATGAAATCATTTTAAAAGAATCATTGAAATCATTTAAATATTAAATCATTTTATTTGCAATGCTATAGATGGCACTGAGAATTATTTTGTTAACAAAAGTTATGACAATAAATCATTCATGAAATGCTGAATCCGAATTTTATGACATTGAAGCAACAGTACTGCAATTCATGGTTTTTTTTTTGCAAATTCCGATATTAATTCCGAATTTGAAGGATATCAAATGATTGCTATTCTTGACGCTTTTGAATATTTTATATAATTACTTAACCTCTAAATTTTCACACCCGATACATTCACAGGCAAAGTGCACGGGAAATGAAAAACGCGACTATTTAAAAAAGGTTAACTAATGTATTGCTTGTTTAATATTTCATTAAAAATATTATTTGTTTCTGGATATATACTGGAATTTTTTTTAAGCTTATACGTGGGTCAAGAATTTTACTAATATTTCGTGATTCAAAATTAAGGTCAGCCTTATATGAGATCGGTCACGTACACGAGTATATATGATATATGTGCAAAAAAAATATTCTTGTCTGCAAGGGATACATACATATATATTATTATTATTATTATTTATCTCACGCAAGTAGGAAAAATGCAATTATGAAACTAGTGCTTGCAAAGTTAATAATAAATTGCAGTTTGTTTTAACTTTTCCAAATTAAAATTGACCGGTTCTAATTTTATTATTTTCAAATGCGGTTCGACTTGTTTGATTCAGAATTCTATAAAATTAAAAGAATATTACTATATGTAATAAAAAAAAAAAATCAATTTTTCAAACACTTAAAACTGCCCAATCTCTTTAATGTACTTCACAATTTCAAGAAAGCAAAGAAATATTTATGAAATTACAATACAAATATTTAATATATACATTAATATACAATTATTGGGTTACCTTCTATTGATTGTGTTGTATGGTCTGGCATTCTATTTATAACACCGGCATCATCACCGGTTTTTACGTCCCAGTCTAAAGTATTTGAGGCATCTTGAGTGTAGTTACACATATTGTCGTCATCATCAAATGTACATATTTCTGTTAAAATAAAAATAGTATTAAAACATGATGCAAAAACTAAGTTATAGGATGAAATTGTTAAACAAACAGTGTAAAAAAAATCTGTATTTTTTAGAAAAAAAAAATTGTTTCAAGAAAACAATTCTTTACTGTTAAAGGGGAAAAAAAACGTCAATTGACAGATTTTTTTTAATCAATTTGACATATCTGTTTTTATAGTGACAGACAATAAAACTATTGGAAAGTAAAGAAAAATATTCGATTCTTAAAAAGGGATTAAAGGTACTACTAGGTTATCCCATCGACCAAAAAATTATCGCCAAACAATAAGATTAAATGCCAATAATGGACGATCGTAAATGTCACATTCAATGACATTAAATACGATACACGTGTTTAAAACGTCATTAAATGATTTTTATTTCGATTTTCTGTTTGTATTTTTATTAATATTCAATTAATTATTTGTTTTTTCGTTATTTAAAATAAAAATTATGTCAATATGCCTCATTTGGCTATTAGTTTGGCGATTTGTATAATTTGGCGAAATTGGTCGACGGGATAACAGAGTAATACCGGATTAAATATTTAATCTTGGTATCATTCATGCATACATCATAATATCATACATTATCTTGAATCTATAATGGGGCTGGTTGTCTGTTTTTCAAGTCTTGCTAAAAAATTATTATAGGACATTATTAATAAAGGACGACGTAAGATAAAATGATTTATTATTTTCATTTTCATTTGCTACGTTGAATTGGGAGTATTTTCAACTAATGATTCCTGTATTAGAAAACTACCGTGTGTCTGTCACCATGAATATGAATATACTATAATTCTGAAATGTCAGGGGTTTCCTAAAACATTTTAAACTCCTCTAATTCATAGGATTTAATTACTTTTCCATCGAGATAACGTCTACGATAAATAAAAATGGCTACGATAAATTGAAATGACATTTTAAAACAAATTCCCTACCTCTCCTTCTTTTTATTTGCCTATGTATATGTGAATCTAGGGAAAAAAGTGAAAAGCCATTTATTTAATTTAAGGGGGTTTATCCCCCGTTCCCCCTTTGTACATAGCCATTAAACCCTTAAACTATTCAGGAATTCACTTTATGAGAAAGATCCTATATCTAAAATTTGAAGTACATCGAATAAGTGTGCATAATTTTTTTAATCTAATTTAAGGCGGGGGTAGTAATCACCCGCCCCCCTTTTTAATTAGCAAAAGAATCCTATAACTAATCAGAAATACGTCTTATCATAATGAGCCCATGCCAAAATTCGAAGCAAATCGGATAATTCTGCATAAAAAGCCATTTATTTAATTTAAGAGGGGTTTCCCCCATCTCCCTTTTATACTTAGCCATTAAACCCTTAAAACTATTCAGGGATTCACATTATCAGAAAGAATCTACATTTAAAATTGAAATACATGGGATAATTCTGTATAAAAACCTATTTATCTAGTTTGAGGGGGAGATAATTGCTCGTCCCGCCCCCTTTATAATAAGCAGAAGAACCCATAACTAATCAAAGATACGTCTTATTATAATGAACCTATGTCCAAAATTCTAAGCAAATCGGATAACTATGCGTAAAAAGCCATTAATTTAATTTAAGAAAGGTTATCCCCCGTTCCCCCTCTGTACTTAATCATTAAACTCCTAAATCTCTTCAGGCATTTTAAACTATACATAAGCCTTATCGAAAAGAACCTATATTCAAATTTGACACACGTTAGATAATTTTGCATAAAAACCCATTCATCTAATTGAGAACGGATGGAATGGGGGAGGGTAATCGTCCCTTCCCAAAACTAATCAGGCAAGCATCTTTTCGGTATGAACGTATATCCAAAAATTGAACCAAAACAGTTAATTCAGCATGAAAAACCCATTTACCTAAATTATGGCCCTCCCCCCGATCCCCCTTTCATACTTAACGAATGAATCCCCAAAATCAATAATAAATCCCCAAAATCAATTCCTTGTCACTTTTTTTCCGGTAACTTTTTTTCCTTGTCACTTTTTTACGGTAACTTTTTTCCGTGTCACTTTTTTCCCGCTTTTGTAATTTATGTCACTTTTTTTTCGATAACTTTTTTCCGGTCACTTTTTTTCCGTTTACCGTATATGTACCATATTCCCCAACATTTGCAACAAATGTAACTATACTTTGATTCTAAAATTAAATTTTGTGTTCGCAGCTCTGTCTTGTTATTTATTAAGAAGTATTTCACTGCAATGCTTACTGGACACTGGACAGGCTCCTCCTTTTCCTTCTAGATCATCAATTGCAATAACTCCAGCTGTTACTTCTGCTTCGATTCTCATCTACAGAAAAACACTCTAATTAAAACTTACAACAAACCAAGATAAAAATTAGTATAATATAATAATACTAGCAGGCTAAGCCCGCTGCGCTGGTCTATTTTTCAAAACAAAACATGAATCAAACAAAGTATTGAATATGATTGTGTTTTTTAAAGCAACTTCACCTCGAATGCTCTTTCACATTTCTGAAAATCATGCAAAACGCCATTGTATTTAAAGATAGAAAACCAAAGATTATAAATACACCAAAAATGCATTAAAAGTTAGCAAACAGCTGTTTCGAATCTACTGTCGAGATTCTTCATTAATGCAAAACTCAGCGAGCTAGAAAAAACAAAACTGAGCCAAAAATAAAAACAACAACAATGGAATCAAGGCCCGTTGACGCCAAAATATATTAAAATAATAAAATAATATTATGTTGTTGTATCAGCTTATGCATTCGATAAAATTCGGGCTTTTAAGAAAAAATATTTCAGTTGATCATTTATTGTAGAGTTTGATAGATAATTGAGGCAATTATGAAAAGAGCGATTTAAATATTGTCTATTCACCATACTTCTAAAATAGCGAGCATTATGATCGCAGAGATTGACCATTGAATTTAAACAATTTTCAAGTGATTCATTTTAATTTGATAGTTTTTGAACTCTAAACCTCTCAACTTGAGAATATGGGTATCTGTGGAAATATCAATATTATATTATATTTCACAACGTACATCTGCTCTTGACAAATCTATTACAGTGTTCCGTTTTTGGAATGCAGCAGAATAAATAAAGTTAAATAAAGTTTTCCTTAGAAAAATAAAGTGAATGTTTTTTTGAATGCGTGAAATTCATTTTTTGATACAGATGTCATATACGCATTACGTTGGCGTGATTGAAACAAAATGAACATTTTATGCCTCTTATGGTAATCCAACTTTGTTTTTAATTTATTAATGAACTATTTATTTACTTTCATTTGCATTTTAAAATGATACAAAATGTTATGCTCTATACATAGAAAAGTAAAATAGAAATGTATCTGTCATTTGAAAACGAAGTTTCAGTTAAAGTGGCGCCAGAAATGTATCACCCCAACGTGGTGCATATATGACATTTGTGCCTCTTTCTTACAGCATGGGTGTGTGAATTTGCACCTAAATTTAGTTATTTAGCTCTATTTTTGTAATATTAACTGGAGTTTGTATAATGTATGGTACTACTTGATTATTCTGTCGAGAAAAAAATTAATAGCAGATTATAGGAATATATGTCAATAATCAATGATCGTAAGTATGATAGCAATTGATATTGCACGTGATACATGTATTTTTTTACGTCATAAGTGCTTTTTAATTCGACTTTTAATTTGTATTTTTTATTTATGTTTATTGTTCTTTCGTTATTTAAAATGAATTTATCTAAATTTGAATAGTTTGGCGAAACTGGCCGACGTGTTAATCAAGTAGTACTCAATTTACATTTGAAAATATCATATTTCACAAAAAATTCCGGCACAAACCCGGATTTGCAAGATTTCCTTCCAATACCAATGCGGCAAAATCCTCGTTCTAGAATAGCGAAGAAATGTGCATTTTTAAAAATTATTTTCATAATTTTAAAACGAAAATATTAATAAATAAAAAAAAGTTACTATAGCACAAAACAATTTATAGAATTTCTGAAAAGAAATTGAAAGTAAATAAACAATTTATTAATACAGAAACAACTATTGCTGGGTTACCATATCAGGCGAAATAACACCGTTTTTGCGATAGTCGGATACCTCAATATGTATATAATGTCGGTGCCAAACATGTTTGGAAAAAACAATAATCGTTATTTATAGAGCATGTTTTTGTATTGTAGTAAAGTGAAAAAAATGCATACATGACATATACGCACCACATTGGAGAATTTTTTTTTCTTCTGATGCCGATTCGGAGAAAATTTTGTTTTCCAATACCAGTTACATATAGAGTTTACAATTATTTTCTGTTATTTTAAATAGAAAATAACAATAAATTTTAAAAAGTTTAGTTAATAATTATAAAACAAAACTATTTATAGCCTTTAAAAAATAAAATAAAATAAAATAAAAATTTATTAATAAATAAACAACAGCCAGGTTACCAAGTGAGGCATAAAATCGCCATTTTATTGCAGTCGCGCAAATGTGGCGCATGTATGAAAAATGTGCCTAGATTAAAATAGTTTATATAATTGGTAAAAAAAAAATTTGTAAGTAGACAATTACATCCGGGTTGTCATATCAAGCAAAATAATGACACTTTGGCGTCAGTTAATTACCCAGATGTATATATGCTATTGGCGTAAGAGACAAATCGCACCAACGTAGTGCGTATGAGATATCTGTGCCAAAAAGAATTTTAAAAGTTGCAGTTAAATTATTTTACAATATCTATGTATGTGGAAAAATATTTACCCTAAAATTTAAATATTATTCATTTTTGTGGCATTAACTGCTATATATGTATTTAAGTTAAATGTAAAATGTTTTCCTAAAAATGCTCTCACTTATTAAAAGAGAGAGAGAGAAAATAGTTCTTGCGAACATCGCTCCGTCTTGTGCTTTTTTTGGTTTAGAATCGCATTGACTGGCGACAAAAGTAGATTGAAACGAAACACCCAATTGAACAAAGAACATACAAATAACAATTAGAGCCTTTTTTAAAAAAAAAAATTAATTCTGCGAGTTTCTTCTGTAAAACACATAACGGTGAAATTAGATTTAAAAATATTTTTAAAAAAAAGAAAGAAAAAAAAATACTTATGTTTTACCTAATGAAATTTTTGATATGTTGCTTTCTTTTAATCTGGCTCGAAAGGAATAAATAGCCAAATATTGTGTCACTTCAAAACTTTCTTTCACATTGAGTTACTTTTTAAATATTATAAATATTCTTTTTTTTCGTTAAAGATAAATATTTTCTTTTCATAATATTATTTTACATTAAACGGATTTTTTTATTTTTATCATTATTTATTTTAAATCAATGAATTAATAGGGTTTTTTTTTTTTCGAAATGTTTATATTATTTTCCATTAGAGAAAGCATTTCATTTCTTTTTTGAAATATAATTATCGCCAAAAAATTAGTTGTTGCAACCCTTCCGTCAAAAATAACGGAAAAATACGAAATTTAGTACGAAAAATCAGAGTTATCCCTGTATATTTGTATCATAAACCTCCGCAAAAATATTTCCTATCGAATGATATAATCTGTAAAAAGATCCATCGGGTAGTTTTTGAAAACACTCGTTTGGAAGTTTCAGAACTTCTGCTTTATAATATATATGATAAAAGATTTTTCCTTTTTATACTTACCCATCATACGTAGTATAAGGTAAAACTTGTAATCATTTTAAAAATAGAAAAAAAAAATTTTAACAGATTTAAACATTTTAGACATTGGAGATTCCGAAAAGTATGTTTTTAGAAAAAAAAAAAACTGTCATCCGATTGTCTGTGTGTAAACTCTCCCGAACAAAATGAGTTAGAGACTAGAAATTTGATACGTATTTAGTATGTATCAATGGAAAAAAAAAACTTATTAAACATCACTAACATCAATTATCTGAAAAAAAAAATTCGGACTCTCGAAATATTCATTCTGATGTAAGGCAAATAAATGTTTTCGAAATTGTTTATTTTAAGGAGTAAATATAAAAGACAATAAAAAAAACATAAATTCTACATAAAGAATAGGATCTACTAGTAGTTGCCGAGATATTTGTAATCATATTTTTCACGCTGTCCGATTGTTCATGACAATGTATTTCATTCAAATTTCAATTAAAAGATATATTTTAATTGGAAATGAGATACTTAATCCGACGCAGTAAACTGTTAGTTAATATGATTATCATTTATCGATGCATGTTAAAAACTTTCCAACTTTTCCAACCAAAACGATTAGCCTTTCTCAATGGATACTATGTTCGTTATATTCCTTTGGAAAGGCCTGTTATTTTTGTTGAAATAATTACGAAGTTTTTAATATCGTTTTAGTGTTTAAACGTCATGCATATTTAAATGTCATGTAGATTTTAAAAGCTTTGTATCATTCCCTTTATACACGGTTTTAGCAGTTGTAAAAATATTTCGAGCTTTACTCATTGTTCAATAATAATCACAATGTAAGGTCCACTCTTAAATATTGGAAATTAATATATTGTTTATTTTAATTTTATCTCTTTGTGATTCAACGATTGCGATATGAAAATATTTCTTCAATTGTTAGAATTTAAGCATGTAAACAAAATACCATAAAATATATATATATTGACTAAAAGATATTTTTTCAGAGAGATATTTTTTTGCAATAAGCAAATTATGACATATTTCCCATAAATACTGTGAGTTTTCTAATACAAAATTGTAAAGTACACGAACTTATCTTTGTAAATAATCTATTTTTGGACATCTCCAGTCTTTTTAATTTTACAAAATTTAAGACGCTCATTTTAGCAATAACGATATGAAACCGTTCGAACGATGAATAAAACTTTGGAATGAAAAATGAACTCATAAGGAAAGGTCTCCATATGGGCATACTCAGAAAATTCTGAAAAAAAATTACAGAATGTTCTTCTCATGTGGATATATATGTTTGTAAAAAATATTTTTGGAAGAACCCGGATAGAAAGCTCGTGAAAAAATAAGGAACATTTAGTTTATTTGGCAATTTATCACCGGACAAAATAAAATTTCAAAAAATACTTTTCTTTGTCAAATACTTTTTAAGGTAAAAATGTTTCATGTTGAACTATTTTTAAAAATATTTATTTAAATAACTTTATTTTTGTCGGTTTTAGTTTGTTATAACTATAGTTTTGTCATATATATATTTATAATGAAAGTTATCTATGTAATTTTATGAATTATAAAACGAAAATAAATAAATTAAATAATCTCAAAATTAAGTCCAACTTAGCATTGTCTATCCAATTTTGTTACTATGGGAACAAAATCTTCTCTGATATTGACCTGTATTACAACAGCATTCTTAATCTAGCCTTTATTTTGGAATACGCTTAAATATATGAAAATATTTTTTTATATATAAAATTATTTTTACAGTATTAAAATTAAATAACTGCTACAACAAGTAATATATATATATATATATGTATTACAATGTAATATATATATATATATATATATATATATTAAACTCTCTCATTATTTAAGTTTAAATTCATGAAATACCATTTACACGCATTCTAGAAGTCTATTAAAAAAAAAAAAATTCAGTTACAGGAAAATCGTTTGCTTTTGGCGAGGAAAAATGATGCTTGCCAAATCACGTGACGCTTTCATCTTTTCACGCCAAATATTCGAAAGTATTTTATTTTTTTTACAAACTTTCTACTGTAATTCCGTGCTAAATTTGTCTGATCCTTTATTGCATACATAAATAGTTTAATCAGTATTTTTCCCAAAACATTCCGAGTATACCTAGTATGGAGACCTTCCTTGTCAGTAAAACATCTTTTGATAATTCTGGAAATATTTTATATTTATTGCTATGTTGAAAGGGTTAGATACAATAAATAAAATTGTTTTTTACATCCCATGTATAAGTAACAATGACTTTTGGGTATGTTGCAGATATGCAACCCGGCAATACAAAGGTTTAAAATACATAACCGATAGGAATTTAAATTATAATAACAGTAATGGCGGTTTTTATATCGCCTTGACTAACCAATTATGAGTAAAACTGAGCAATGAATTTTTATTTGTGAAATACTTTTGCATCCTTGTAAATCCTTGTTCCAATAATAACTATTAGAATTTTCAATAGAACTTGCGATTATGAAGCATTTATTTTTCTCGTTCTCAGTACCAAAACAAAAAAAAGGATTATAAGTTTTTCTAAAGGAAAAAGGTTGGAATGCAAATTTAATTATCATAAATGCAAGAACAAGTGGAAATTATTTATGGTTTATGCAGAGTCTTTTATAATTATGCAAATTATATATATTTTTTTTTAATGAGAAGTCACCTGTTTATTTAAACTAAACTCCATTTTAAAAAAGTCCAATAGCAACACCATAATTTTATTACACACTCTCAGAAATAAAACTCTCATTTTTGACGATTCAGAAATCCTTGAGCCTTATTTCGTCGTTTTTGACGATCATTTTGTATCAAAATCACGTGACTTTTAACGAAACGCGAACTCACAAATATTTGACGAAAGTGCTTCTTTATTCATGGCCTGACTTGATGAATTTTAAGGAAACTGCCGCGGTTGCTGTTTATAGAAAAACCCGCTATTTTAACTCCGCAAATCTTATGATTTTAGCAAAGATATACTTGCTTGTTTAAAATAGTACTCTGTTTTAAACAGAAAATAATAAATTATAGGCAATTATTCTTTCTTCATTAGAATTTTTTTTGTTCAAGTTTTTAGGAATGTTTATTACTATTTTTATTAATTTATTTGTAAGTTTTGTATTCCGTTATGATTTAATTCGAAAAAAATATTACTTTGTTCTACAAAACTGTTCAAAAAGTAAATTTGATCAATAAAATTTCAAAATTCTAGTATATTCTTTTTCTATTTATATCCAGTATATTCTTTTTACACTCAAATTAAAAATATACATAATTTTCTATCTCCCCTCTATAAACAGTAAATTGTTAAAATCTCATCCACTTATTTAAAGTAGTAAAATCTCTCCTAACAGGCACTTCATAATTCGTTTTTTCTGAGTAACAAATTAACCAGTCCATATTTTAATCATTCCTTGAGCAAATAAATCTCCCCTAATTGTTATTTAATTAAACCATATTATAATTATTTATTAACCATAAGAAAATCATAATGATAAATTCGTTTTATTATATAAAACGTGCAAGATAACAGAATCGATAAAATTACATTCACGTTAAAAAATTTTAAACACACACAATAATCGATTATATATCTTTATAATCAGTTCAACCCAAGCAACCTGTGGCGCGAAGGTAAAGTATCGGACTGCCGCACTGGACGTTGTGAATTCGAACCTGTCCTGTGACATATCTCTTTTGCTTCTGTCAATGAATACAGGAGCTTCTAAAAAATTCGAGAGATGGCAGCACTAGCCCTTTTTTGACGAAATTTTTTAACGATTTGGTATCGTCAAACTAGTGAGGAAAGTGATTTCATCAATTTGACGAAATATTTGTTCGGAGCATTTCCAAGGAAACGGTTTCGTCAAAAACGAGAAAAATTTCGTGAAATCTGAGTATGCATTTCTGAGTGTGCATCATTTTAATTTCATACGCCAATAATAATATAAAAAAATACAAATGCAAAATTCAATAAACTTTGAATGATTATTGCATTGCTTACCTTTGGCGATGCCTTACTGCTTTTAATGTGTACATACACATGTCTCCATCGATAGCTACTGATACCACTTCGAGACCAAAAGGGCACGTACTCTACGCTACTCCAAAAGCTAGTCGAATGCTGAGCCCTCACGCTTAATCTGGAAATATTAAAGGGAGAGTTTAGTTAAAAACTTTAATGCAGCAACTTGAAACGCTTTTATTTAAAAATTTCAACTGTTAAAGCACTCTTACCTCCCACTGAAAGTTTTTATATGGGATGTTTTATTAAAACGTTTAAGAGATATTAGTGCACTCTGCAGCATACAATTTTTGTGCAGGGAGTTAATGTCTTTATCCATTCAAAAATACAGGGTGTCCCACTCCAATCCAAACTCTGATTTTGTTCATAGTTTTAACAATTATGAAAATATTCTGATGAAATTTGCTTCAGATTTAACTTCTATTGTGAGAAATGCAACAATACCACAGGAAGTGATGGAAGTGGATTTTATCCGCATCAAAAGAATGCTAACTAACCGCTATTTATTTAGGAATGTAGTTGAAATTACAGGGTGCCACTGACCGAAGTATTATGTACTTCCATGACTTTTCGTGATTTCATCGTTTTCCGCACAAATAAATGTATGCAAAGCCATTGAAAATTTAGTTTTTTTTTTTCAATGTCAATCTCATGTACAAAAAATTCGGGATTAGATTGGTATGATACATTTTGCATTTTTACATAAAACAATGAATTGCGACCCTGGGTTCCAATAAAAAAAATAGTCTGTTCTAGTGATCGTACCATCATTTAAAGTTTGTAAACTTCGAATTGGGACACTCTGCATAAAACAAATTGAATAATAATTTAAGTTTCGTTGGTAGAAGCTTATCAAATGTACGCAAAATTTATCTGGAAATAATATCTAAAAATTTTCAGCTTCCATGTAACCTATCTGTTCTTATTCTAAAACTATAAAACGTAAATTCATGAACTCAAGTTCAAATCCTGTCCAATATGCTTTCTTTTCGTTGGGATAATTTATTCAACTTTGACCTCCAGCTAATGAACCTCAGTTACATGTGTTTAATTTGATATACATTATATGGCCAAAGGTGACCGCCCACTTGCGATTTTTGACGTTTTGTTAATATCTAGAAAATTACACGAGGAATTATCCGGAAACTCTAAATGTGGAAACATAATAGTACAGGTCATACATTTCCGTGAAAATTTTTTCTCTACACCGCTTAGGGGACCGTCCACAAACTGAAAAAGAACGAATATCTTTTGGCTAATCCTGTCAAAACTAATGTAGAAAAAGCATTCAAACTGTAGATTATGATTAAGTCACTTATTGTAATGAACTATGTTCATTTTTATGTGGATAGCATAATACTCGTAGAGAAATTAAGGTTTTTATAAAAACAGTTCTAAGCTTTTCCAAGTTTTTTGCTTATAATTTGCGGAGTTCTTAATATAAAATAATTTTCTTTTCCAAACACATGACAAACAACATTGTACACAATACTCTGTAATTAAAATTGAAAATTAATAATAATTGTTTGAAAAATGAGCAGATTTACTAAATAAATTTTCATTGCGCATGCGTGAAGTCTATCAAAATTTCATTTGCATATTGCGTTAGCTAAATGTATAGAGCAACTTTTGTAAAAGTCTCAAAAATATAGCTTAAAAATTCTGAAAGTGATCGTCTATAGAATAAGCTTCAAATCCGTTATTCACAAAATAAAGCAAAAAGATGAGGGGCTGTATCCATTTATCTATTGATTAGTGTCAATATAGAACGCACAATATGGCATGTACTGCTATATTTGGATACAACTACTATATTTGGAAATGAACACAGTTCATTACAATAATCCACTTAATCATAATCTACAGTTTGAATACTTTTTCTACATTAGTTTTGACAGGATTATCCAAAAGACATTCGTTCTTTTTCAATTTTTGACGGTCCCTTATTGAGTTTCGGGGGGAAATTTTCACGGAAATGTATGATCTGTACTATTATTTTTACACACTTATATTTTCAGGACAATTCTTCGTATAGTTTTCTAGATATTCTGCAAAATGTCTGAAATCGCAAGTGTCTCGTCACCTTTGGCCATATAATGTATATATTCTCAGATAGATGGACAAGTATATTTACAAGGGAACCACTTTCGGTGAGTGTTGCACCTAACATTGAGACCTGGTGCATTTTAAAGCCCTATACTACGAAGTTTGAGAATCGATAGAAAAAATTTGTGAAATTTATTTTTTGTGATTTTACAGCGGCATAACTTTCCGAAAAGGCAATTTTCGGGACCACTTGTCTGCCTATTAACATTGAAGTTTTTTAAAGAAAAGCATTTAAAAATAAAAAATAGTCAATAATGAGTATAAAACATATTAAAATGTTTAAAATTTTCTTCAAGAACCTACGAATTTTATTTTGAAAAAGTGCGACTTTATATTCACATTTTTGGCGGGGGGAAAGTTAACTTTTTTGCAGAAGTAGAGCTTTCAGGCAACTCTAGGTGAATGTCCCAGTTGCTAGTCTTCTATGAAGAGTAGTTTGAACTTCATTAGAAGCTGTTATTTTCGAAAAAAATAGCTACATTAAATTTTTTAAATTCTATAAAAATGTTAATTTACTTAATTTACGTTAATTTAATGTACTTTAAGTGTTAATTTACGTGGTAATTACTTTAAGGTATTACTATATTTATTTTACCACTTATTATGCTTACTTTTATTTTACCAAAAGAAATATCTAAGACAACAAAATTTCATTTTAAACATTCGAAACTTTATTCAATCCAGCTTCAAAAGAAATTAGTTATTATTACTATTAATACTTACTTTGTATTTTATTAAAAATAGTTTTCAATGGTCTAGAAAGCTTTTAGAAAAATATATTTACTAATTATACAATTATAGACTACATAAAAAAAAACCCTCCTAATTCTTGTTTCTTGTGCTATCAACTATCAAACAAATTGCAATCTGGTTTAATTCTGTGTATCGTATATGACGACCTGAGAAGCCAAGGGGTATAAGTGACAAAATTTCGATTTGGAGTAAATTGAATTTAAAGATAATTAACGTTAAGTTTGAACATCAATAATAATTGACTGAGTTGAAATAGGAAACTGTCGCTTGTTTCATTACGGTCTTTTACCTCTTATTATAATAAAGGTTTAAAAAAAAAAAAAAAAAAAAAAAAAAAAAAATAGAGTACGATCCTCTTTAAATTTATAATTAATCAAAATTAATTATTATTCGGTAAAAGTGGTTTATCTCTAGAACACAGCACATAATTAGATAATCCCTTATATTTCTTTACCTGAAAAGAAAAAAAAAACATATTTCCAGGTCTTCTGTACACTCACAAGGAAGGTCTCCATACGGCCATACTCCGAAAAATCTGAAAAAATTACACAATGTTCTTCTCATGAGAATATATACATTTATAAAAAAATTTAGGCGGAACCTCCGAACGCTGTCCGTAAAAAAATAATGATAATTTTGATATTTGGTGATTTATCATCTGTTGGCGATAAAAAGCAATTTCAAAAATACTTTTTTATGTCAAACACAATTTAAAGGAAAAAAGTTTCAGGTTCAACTTGTTTAGATAAACTTAATATCTCTGGTTTTGTCTGTTTTAGTTTGTTTTAAGTATAATTTCGTTATATCAATATTTATATGTATTTATATTCAAACTTAACCATTAAAATTTGAGATTTAAAACGAAATTCTTATTTAAATTAATTAAAATTTTTCAAGTTCAAAGTCCAGTTGAGCATTGTCAATTCGATTTTGTTGCTATGGAAACGTCTGGCTTTTATTTTTGAATACGCTTAAATGTATGAAAATAATTTCTTTAATAAGAATTTTTTATGTATGAAAATATTTTTACCAGAGGTAAATTAAATAACTACAGCAACAAATAATATATATATGCAATACAATAAATACATATGTATATAATATATTAAACTCTTTCATTGTTTATGTTTAAATTCATCAAATACCATTTACACGGATTCTAAAAATCCAGAAATTTTCAGTTGCATTAAAATTGTTTGCTTTTGGCGGGGAAAAGTGCTGCTCGCCAAATCGTGTGACACATTCGTCTTTTCACGCCAAATATTCGAAAGTATTTTATTTTTTTACTGACTATTTACTGTAATTCCGCCGCTAATTTTGACTGATTCTTTATTACATACATGAGTAGTTTAATTAGTTTTTTTTTTTCAAAAAATTCTTAGTATGCCCAGTATGGAGACCTTCCTTGTTCATTTTTTTTTTCAATTTTTCAATTTTTTCACTTATACCCCTTGGCTTCTGAGGTCCTCATATCTACTCCAGGATAATAAGGCGAAAAATTTTTAGCGCCATATTTGGCGACTTAACTCACTTTTGGCATGAAATGAACAAGTAGAAATCCAATACTAAATAATTTAAAATTTAAAAAAAGTATGTAAAATATGATTTTAACAGGGAAATTTTACCGTTTCTTTAATTTTCATGCAGAAGGCCCTAAAATGCACAAGATCTCGATGCTGCGTGAGAATAGCACCAAAAGTTATTGAAAATAATTCAAGCTATGAAATCCGTGGTGATACAAAGTGAACATCATCATGAGAACTACTGTTAATGACAATTTCACTTACTTGTTTTTGCCTTCTACATTCATGTAATACCAAAAGCTGAAACAGAAATCGCCATTCCACTCCTTGGGGACTGATTTCAGAGTTAATCTGCCCTTTCTCTTGGCCAAGCCGTCACCCCTCACGTAGGCATAACGACCTGCAAAAAGAATTCAATATAAATATAGATTTAATTTTTTGTCAAAATAATAATTAATTTTCTATTTAGCGTGCCTTCGTATTCCTTACTGCAAAGGACCTTTGAAATGGACTATAAGACATATCAGAATTGAACAAATTAGTAAACGCATTTATCTGCAATGCACTTAGAATTTACTTGTATGTAATTAATTAGAATTATAATTGCATGCCGTCGAAAATTCTTGCAGAAGTGTAGCTGAAACCCTGTCCCAATCCATTATTTAGCGAAATTGTTTTTGCTTGAATGTGTTTTTGTTTTTTTCGCGATCCTTTTACAGAATTTAACGGGGTTTTGCGTTGTTTTAATTAAATTCGCGGTTTTTTTTTTCGAAATACTTTGACAAAATTTACAATTTTTCACGATCTTTTAATAAAATTCGCCCTTTTCTGCAATCTATTGACGAAATTCGATTTTTTCTGAGATCCTTTGACAAAATTAGCATTTTTTCTGAAATCTTTTGATAGCATTAGCGTTTCCGGCGATCCGTGGACGAAATTCGCATTCTTTGATGAAATTTGTTGGTTTTATTGCAAACCTTTGACATTTGCCTGTTTTTTTTTTTTCTTTTGACGAAATTTACACTTTTTTTTCTACTAACAATTGACATAATTAATTTTTTTAGCTAATATTTATCAGAATTTTCCACCTTGATTCTTCCGTGATGTTTTCGAAATCCATTTTTCGACGGATTTACACGTTTTAGGGTTCAGAGAATCCCAAAATGTCTGGCTGTGGGTTTGTTAGTTTGTCTGCATGAGACAAAACTCTTGTGGGCGCTTTATCTCAAGAACTAATGCACGGATTTCCAAAATTTTTAATTCTATCAGACCTTGATATATGTTAGACCTGATTAGTTTTTGGTGTATATCGCTCAACAGGTGGCGCTGTTATACTGTATTCATAATTTCCACAATAGCCATATCTCAAGAACTAGCGCATGGATTTTCATAGAACTTTAGATTTAGTTACTGCTTGATATAATATGGAGCTGAATACGTTTTGGTGCATATTGCTCAATAGATGGCGCTTCCATGGTGCATTATCCGTGATTGTCTCAATAGCTCTAGCTAAAGAACTAATGCACGGAATTTTAGAAAACTTTAGATTCTATGAGATCTTGATATAAACTAGTTCTGATTAGGTTTTGGTGTATATCGCTGAACAGGTGGTATTGCTTTCATGTATTACTTACAATTTCCACAATAGACATACCATGAGAACTAAGTGCATGGATTTTCATAAAACTTTATATTTAGTTAGTACTTGATACAACATGGTGCTCATTACGTTTTGGCGCAAATCGCTCAAAGGTGGCACTGCCATCATACATTACTCGTGATTATCACAATAGCTCTATCTCAAGAACTGTTGCACGAAATTTTCGAAAATTTCAGATTCAGTTAATCCCTAATATAGATTAGTGTTGTTTAGTTTTTGGTGTAAATCAGCCTACAAATGGCACTGCTATGCTCTTTGTTAACGATTTTGCAATAAATGTATCTCAAAAGCTAATGCATTTATTTTCATCAAATTTCAGATTCAGTTAGAACCTGATAAAAAAAAAATTGATCCTGATTAGATTTAGGTGTACATCACCCAACATGTGGCTCTGTTATGCAGATTTTTTTTTTTTTTTTTTTTTTTTTTTTTTTTAAGATTTTGCAATATCTCTATCTCAAAAACTATTGCAAGGATTTTCATCAAACTTCAGTTTCAGTTATAAGTTGACATAAGTTGTTACTGTCTACATTTTGGTTTAAATCACCTAACTGGTTGTGCTGCTATGCTGCATTTTTCAGGACGTATTAAAATACATAAGACAGAAACAAATTTTGGGATTGCCACATCTGACTAGTTTATTTTGAGTTCCCATATTTTATCAACTATATAAACGCTATTGTTTTTATGCATTTTTTTCACAATGTGGTTGACTGAATTATTTGAGTTTAATAGCCTCTGGCTCCTTAAAAGATGTTTAACTTCTATATCTTCACCTATAACCAATTTACAACTCAGCTTTCTAAAATGTTTATTAAAAGAAAAATATTGACTCAGCATTGCTTACCATCATAATTTCCTTTCGTGTGATCAAATTTAGGCATCTTGTCTTTAGTTTTATACGGAACGTTTATTTCAAATTTAAAGCTTGCTGTCTCAGGTTCCCAGGAACAAAAAGTACCATCATCAAAATCGCATGATACAGTTGTTTCTAAATAATAAAAAGAAAAAGAAATTTCATTTAAAATATGAAAGATAATGTAATTCTTTGTGTCAACCTTCAAGTATTTTTTCCAAGTCAAATAAAAATCATTTGAAAAAAAAAAAAATAGTTTAAAAAAATTAAATATACAAAAATCAAAATTATGATTTACGTTACTAAAAAAGTGCTGAAAAAAAATAGATTTTTAAAGACTAAAAACGGTCGAAAGATATTAAAACGTCGACATTCAAGAGCTTTCGAAATGTGGTTCAAACAGTCACCATCGGAGAGTGTGTGTCTGAAGGGGGGGGGGGGGGATTAATGTATGATTGTTCATAAATACGAGTTCAACAACTCGTATTTATGAAAACACTTAAAGAACGTAACTGTTGGTTGAATAGCTGAAGCAGGGCCGGACTAACACTCCGTTAGTCCGTGGCCCAACGCAGAATTTAAAAAAAAAAATGAAGAGGGCACAAAATTATTAAAACAAAATGAGAAAAAAAAAAAAAAACAGACTTCATTAGTAAACAATTTTCTACTATGATGGAAAGTGTTAAAAACGGAAATTTGGAAACTATGATAGTTGTTGTCGAGTTTGAAAGCAATTAAAATGGAAAGTTTCCATTCTAAGATAAAAAGAAATTTAATTAATGTTATTTTGCACAATATGTTAAAATATTTTAAAAAAAGAAGAAACAAAATGTTTTATTTACTTACTTGGCATTTCTGTAGGTATTGTAGGTGGTTCTGTTGTTGGAACTATAGAAAGAAAAGAAAGATGAATTGAGTTAATGCACGTTAAGTATTCTCAAATGAGTAGAAAGTAAAATTAATCTAAAAAAAATTAAGCATCAAAGAAATTCATTACCACAATCGAGTTGAGAAGATATCGATTTTAAGATTTTGATAGTAAACAGTTCGTATTTCATAAAGCAGATCACAACTTGTGTCAAAATAATATACACATTAAGGTATGTGCCTAACTTCGAAGCAGATTCTTTTCCATTTCTTTTGAGAAATATAAAATTTTTATCAAACAAATGTGTTTTTAGTTAAAGTAAGGAATAAAGCTATGAATTCATATAAATTTTTAATGAAATTTTGGATTTTTAATGGTTTATTTGTTTGTATTTATGTCGGCCAATTATCTATACATGGGATATAGGACTTAAGGGGGGTGCCCTCCATGGGAGTCTTTCTAAGAGAAACTAACCCGTATTTGCGCTAGGAAATCCAAGGTTCGAAGAAAACGGCGGAAAACTCCGAACGGTTAGGCCGGCGGCCCAGCACCTGCCGTCTACCGGTTTCGGAGGCAGAACTTCTCGGCCACTGGTTGGGCTTGGATTTTTAATGGAATTTTAACTTTTCAAATTTAGGCGATATTTAGTCAAATTTTAGCAAAGAATAATAATTTTATGCCAAACTTTCAGTGGCAAAATCTATTCAATATACAGTAATCCCTAAAAAGCACGAGGAATAGGTCCCCGAAAACATCGCGAATATTGAGACTATCTTCCTGTACATATAAAACGCTTAGTTTTTTTTTTTTTTTTTTTTTTTTTTCGTAATAGAAAAGAGCAATTGGTGATTCAAAAAATATATTTATTAAATGTAATACGTCAAAAGTACATGCTTTAAATAAATTTGAATAATTAAAAACATATTGTACAAAATTTATTTGCTGCTGCATAGTACAAAAATTTTAGTAATGTGTGATTGTTTGGGAGAACACATGTTTATAAATTTCCATTTAAGGAAAAGTTGCGCCAATCTATTTTAAATTTAATAATCCTCACCAGTGAAAAATCGCTTTTTCAATAAGTTGTTGTTGATGATTTAAAATTTCCTAGACAATTTTTAAAAAAAATTTCATCTGCAATAAAAAAAAATCTGCATAAAAAATAAAGGAAATTATTGATCAATATTAGGCTGAAGTTTTCACAACTCATGCTGTACAGTAATACAGAAGACTATACAGTACATAAGTATTTAATGTCAAATAGTTTTAAAAGATTTCATTTATGAAAGGCATATTGTTCCGTTTAAAAAATATTAAAAACAATTAAGTTAGCAACAAAGAATGAGATTGAAAATTTACATTAAAAATCTGAATAGTTATTTACTTTTTAAATTGTAAAACAGTCTTTTTGTCACAAATTCATACTTTCTTGTAACTGAAAAGATTTATGACAATAAGTATAATGATATGATTTTTCCATCTGGTGAAAGAGTCATAAATTAAAAATAAAGCTTATTTTAAACATTATTGCAAGTGTCCCATCCCTCCCTAATCTCCCATAAATAGAATTTCTAATGCAGTTCAGCCATCTTGTTTTTGTTGCTTAAAAAAGTTTTTATGCTTTTACAAATTTCATTTAGTAACTTACTTTCGCATGTTCTATCGACCACTGAAATATCATCCAAAGCAATGAAGGATCTTGGACCTTTCCCTCGTGTGGCAGTGAAATATAACTGGAAAGTTTCGGCTTCTTTTGTGCCTACATTTTGTTGAGTGATCACCCATCTATTTTCCGTTGAATCAAGTGCACTAAATAACGGTACAGATTTATACTGCATGTCCTTTTGTGTGTTGTCTAGAGTCATTTTACCAAGAGATAGTGCTGATTTATCTGGAATGAAAAGGAAAAAATTGACCTTTCCAAACTGGTAAATTCTGACTGAAAATAATATTTCTTAAATATATTATAAACAAAAAATATAACTTAAAAATTTTTAAGTATCACATTTTTAATCCAAAATTTAATATGATTTCAAGAAAAAAAAACAAAAAAGACGGTTAGCTCCTGGACCCTGTTCCTGATATGAGCTGAAAATATGTACATATACTTTGCATAAAGAAGGAATTTGAATGCCAAATTAGAGCAAAATTGATTCGTTAATCGCTAGGTATATGATTTCAATCAAAGACGTAAAAAAAAAGATTTTGTTCTTGATGCACATATGTTCCTGGAAATATTTGGTCTAGGAATTAATTCGTGCGGTTTTACAAGAGATGGCGTAACTAGCTTATTGTCCCATAGTTTAGTTTGTTCTAATATGCTTTTAAAACTACTGTTATTACGCATCCAGTTTAATATATGCCATTTGGTTTAAGCGTAAACAACAATTTCTATCCAACTGAAAATGTCAAATTTTGTGCCTGATAAAGCGTTTTTGCGGGGGTTTCTTTTTCATTACTTTAACATGAAGAAAAGTACTACCGAAGCGAAAGTCATCGTATTTTAGTGGAAGTTTATGGTGACCATGCTCTGTCTAGCTGAACGAACACATCAGAAGTGGTTTGCACGGTTTAAAAAGGGTGATTACGGCTTGGAAAATCAAGAACGACCTGGACAAGCAAAAAAATTTGAAGATGGAGAATTGATAGCATTGCTTGATCAGGATTCGTGTCAAACGCATGAAGAAGAACTTGAAAATCATTAGGGGTTGAAAAACGCCTCAAAGCAATGGGAATGATTGAAAGGACGTCACATTGGGTTCCATATGAATTAAAAGAAAGAGACGTTGAAAGAAGGAAAACCGTTTGCGAAATGCTGCTTCAAAGACAGAAAAATAAGGGATTTTTGCATCGGATTGTTACTGGTGATGAGAAATGGATTTATTACGAGAATCCTAAACGAAAAATAACCTGAGTAATGCCATGTGAACCAGGTCCATCACAACCGAAACGAAATATTCAGTATGCAAAGGTTATGCTGTGTATATGGTGGGATATGAAAGATGTGGTGTATTATGAGCTTCTGAAACCTGGTGAAACTATTAATGGAGAGCGTTACCGACTTCAGTTGATGCGTTTGAAACAAGCTCTGGCCAGAAAACGACCAGAATGAGATAATAGACATAATAAACTTATTTTTTAACATGATAACACCTAACTACATGTCGCAAAATCGGTCAAAACATATTTGGAGAATGTCAGGTAGGAAGTGTTACACCACCCGCCGTATTCACCAGACATTCCACTCCTTGGGGACTTGCTCCTTCAGACTACTACTTGTTTGATTGCATGAATAACGATTTGATTGGACAGCTGTTCACTTCTTCAGAAAACATAGAAAAATGGATCTCTGATTATATCGCTTCGAAAAGTGAGGACTTCTTTCGACACGGAATTGGTAAATTGCCTGAAAGATGGGAAAAAGTAGTGGATAGCGATGGACAATATTTTTGTTAACATATTTATGCGTTTTGCTTTTGAAATAAAGCTTTAATTTTTTATTAAACAGCGCACGAATTAATTCCTTGACCAAATATATGAATACCACATTGTGGTTAAAACAGGAACTTATACAAAACATTGTTACAACAAATACTTATCTTATGTAATCGAGTCAAAAGTCTATTGCAAAATTTGGCGTTGTCACTCAGACAGACTGACAATAATGGAAGTTATATAAAGGCGTGTTAAAAGCAAAGTACTTCCCGAAGAATGTCTTCAGGCGCAAATATGGAAAACCATGGCAAGAATGTCAGCGGAACTGTACAGGTTGCAGTTGCACGCTACTTATGACATGAGTACACAAGCTTGTAATCGCGGCAAAAACTAATAAAATATCTATGCTAAAATCCTTTTAAAAATAAATATTACTTAATGCCGATCGTATAAAGGATTTCCGGAAAGGTCGTTTACAAACTGTATTAGAGAAGGAGTAGGGATAGAGCATATTGCAAGAGTATCTCACTCCTATCCAAACCAAGATTTTGATTCATAATTTCATAGTTATAAGAATAACTATAACGATACTTTCAATAGACTTATGTTGCATTTTATGGTGATTTATAACTTTACAGATTTTTCTAGAAATAGTTATGATCCACGTCCAAACAATAGTTATCTACACTGAGAAAAAAAATATATATTGCCTTCATTTAGAATGAATAGTTAGTCATTTTCTGAGCCTCCAAGCTAGAATTATAGACTTTCGAACTATGCGAATAGGGTAAACAACTGAGCTGAATAGATGAAATAATCTAGAATTTCTAACCTTTTGTTTTCTAAGTTACGAAACGGTATTGAATCGCTTCAGCAACGAAAAATTATCGCTTCATTTCTGGAGTGGTTTCATAAACTAGAATTATAGTTACTAAGCATCTTGTGTTCGCATCTATTTTCAGAGATTTTTGAACAAATTTGGCCATGAAAATATAAGAATATGCTCTTGAATGCTAGTAGAAGACTTTAGAACTCGCTGCCAAAGCGAACTCGAATTTATAAGGATGACATGGAACTATTTTTTCTAGAGCCACAACTTGGATTCTAGATCACGAAAGATATTTTTTTCTCAGTGTAGGCCGTCTGTAATAAAGAATGTAGCTCAATGTGCAGAGTATGTCACAGGTGAATTTATAGTTCACTTCTTTTCGTATTATTATATATCACATAAATGAAAATTGTTCTGTTGATTATTCCAATAAATTATTTTCATTGTTTAAAAGTTATGAATAGGAACCCGCACTCAGTTTAGAACAACATTATTTGTGAACATAAATAGAACACCTATCTTGTTTTCTATACAAAAAAATACTTGTTTCATTGTTTCCTGTCACCTTTAAAGTTTGTGCACGACCTTTTAGGACATACTGTGTACCTCTAGATACGCCATCAGTGAATTTTGAATCCCCACAAATTCTAATACAAACAATATTTAATTAAAATATTGTACTTCAAACAATAAATTTGAAAAAGAATTTCGCCATCAGTTTAATGTTAGCTTGTTATTGTCATCGCAAAAGTTCTAAATTTTGAAAAGAAAATTGGAATATTAAACTATTTTTAGTACATTGAAAAAAAAGGATAAAATCGTTAGATTTTACATTAATTATAGACTGGGAGACGGCAGCACAGACAACCACCTCATTGAGTTCATGGATGAAAATGCAGGATTAGTTAAGTTTCGATTCGCATATTAAAACGCAATCGGTCTGCAATCCAAGTTATATCTTGATGAAAAACACCTAAAAACCTGATTTTGCGGTTGATGCATAGATTTACCATTAGGCTTTCCTGTTCCCAATCCTCCATGTTTTCCTACTTTTGGGTGCAGGAAAGCACAATGGTAAACCTACGAGTCAATCGCTACAATCTGGTTTTAGGTGTTTTCTACCAAGTTACGACTTGGAAGACCGGTTGTGTTTTAATATGCGAATCGAGATTTAACTAATCCTAGACTTTCATCCGTGAACCCGATGAGATGATTGTCTGAGAAGCCGCCTCCCGATCTATTATTCTATTTTCATTTTTTACACATGGATACAATATTTCTACACTATATTAAACTTATAAATACAGTATACGCATGACTACGATGGTATACAAATATACATATATAACTCTTACTCCAGTTTACAGATTTTTAATTAAATTGAAAAGTTATTTCAAAACATAAATTGAATTTCAAAATATACTCAATAGATGATTTATTTTTCTAAGAAAAGTAATGGTTAAATTTACCTGCTCCAGTGATGTAATACGAGAAAGTTACACAATGAACCTTAAAGGAAGATGCTTCAAGTATTTCACTCACAACCGTAGCTAGTTGGCTCTCGTTTATGCTTGGAGAAGTCATGTCGGCATACAAATACATTCCTGGGTTTAAAGAATGAATAGACAGTTTAATTATTAAAATTTTGGTAGTATAAATTGCATTATATTTGAAACTTACATTAATATATTTTTAAAAATTGCATATTTTTAATAAGAATATTAGATTTTAACGATGGCAACATAAATTTAGCGCTATTTTAAGAAAGAAAATAACGCATAAAGACATACCGTCGTTGACAGTCAAGATGTGTGGTACATCCTCTCTGACTCTAATCTACATTTTTAATTTGATTTTATCTTAATTTTAATTTTTAAGCACTGACGATGAAGCCTTCGAGGCTTTTTTACACGTTGTTTTACTTTCTTAATATAGTGGCACAACAAAGTACGACCCCCTCCCCCTTTTTATTTATATAGCGCTATGTCTTATATTTCAATGTATACATTAATGGCTATTAAAATTGCTACAACAGGAAATAATCTCTCTATTTTAAAAAAAAGTAAATAACACTGTCGCCACCACTGACAAGGAATTTTTTGTGATCGGCGGTCTTTCTTCGTTAATATTAAGAGAGTTGTTGCATACAAAAATATGAAAATTGATAGTATTATAGAGAAATGTTTGTTAAACACGTTGGTCCTGGCAGTTTTTAAATCGAATAATTATTTTAAGATATATTTAATGTTAGAGTTGGTCAAAATCGGCTCATTAAAAAAGTTTCATAGTAGCTAACGTATGAATTTAATCATTTTTAGATCATTTTATACATTAGAAGTTCCCGGTGTGCAGACTGGATTTATTTCTTAAATTTAACTCATTTTATGAGGAATTAAGTCCATTTTAAATTCAAATTTTTAGCAATTCGAGAGATATTTTTTACGCATGTCAGAAAAGAAATTTATTTAAAATTGTTGCCAACTATCGAAACAGCATAAAAAATAAAAGTTCGTTCAAATTAAAATTTATTGACACGACTATTATAAAAAGAAAAAAAACTTTCAAGTTAAATTAATACTACGCATTAAAAGCAAGAAAATATTAAAAATTACGGCATAAAAACTATATTTACAAGTGAATTTTAAAAGAGAAAGAAAATTTTTAAATAATAAAATAATTAAGAAGCGTTATAAGTCATAAATGTGGAAAAATACATCAAAATAAAAAAGAAGTAAGAAAGTGCAAATAATAATATTTTCTTTCTAACGATAAAAATATTTTTGCGTGAATATTACAAAAAGAATAAAAATACTGGTGAAAATTACGTCAGATTTAAAACATTAAATTTAAGAATCACTTATTTAAAAACATTACCTTATAGCATTGTTAAAAAATTCCGGGAAGCTAAGACTCTGTTAACTAAGATCATTTTATATTAGTTTATTCTGAAATGTTTGAATAATCTTATTTAAACGCGAAAACAGCCATTAACCATCAGCCCTCCTTAACAGTGACATGTGAAGAAAAAACTGCGTCCGGGGCAAAGTCCCGATATGGCACTCCCACCTCCGAACTTTCTTTTGTGACAGGCCAAAAATAACGTTGGAAGTATAAATTTGGCGCCCCCTAAATTCCCTCGCCCGGGGATAAATTCCTTCGCCCTCTTTCGCACGGCGCTGCTCCCTACACTCGTAAAACGGAAAATAATAAATACCCATTAACAGAGCGATTGCCACTGTTTATTATTATTATTTTCAGTCTTCCGTAAATTTTTTAAAGCATCAAATTAACTGATTTTTAGAGGCCGAACGGGCATTGATGAGGGTAGCTCGTAGGGGGCAGACCCCCCCCTAGTGTAAATAAAAGAATGATATTCATTGGGAAAATACGTTAAAGTGGGAAGAAGAAGTCATTGAATTTTCAAGAAATTTGAAGGTATAGATCCTGAGACATCAGTATTTGGAGCAGCCACCTTTGACAATAATAGTATTTATTCAGCAAGGCGTAGAATAATACAAAGATTAGATGTCAAGTGTGGGTGCAACAATCCATGCAGTTTCAACACAGTGCCACAGTTCATGGACCTTAATTACTGGCGAGTGGTGCCAGTCGCTCGTCAACCACTGACTTAATGTTTTTAATTGAAGAGAATGCGCCGGCGAGAGCAACAGTCGCACATATTCTTTATCAAGGAAGGTGAGGACAATATAGGGACAACATTGAGTCATGAATTGTCCTGCTGAAACGTAGAGTTAAGGAGACCTCAAATATAGGGCGGAGCCATGTTATGTAACACCTCAGAAACGTAAATGTTGCTGTTCAAACTGTCGGCAATGCGAACAAGGGGTGATATGCCGCCAAACACAGATGCGGCCATCATGATACTGTTATATACAACCTGGATTTGTCTGATAAGATGTGAAGCCATAACGTGAAGTCATATTTGCGTCTAGATTCGTCATTGATCACATCACACCGTTGAAGGCGCTCCAGTCTGTGACACAACATGAAGGGTAGCCGAAGTCTTGATCTCCATGCTGACAGTCCATGCTGCTGCAAACTCCGTCATCGAACTGTTCATGCAAACACTTGTCTTGCAAACTATCCCTTTTTTGACTCAGGATTCGTGACGGGGCTGTACGATCCCTTAAGGCCATGCAGATATGTTTGTTTTCTGGACTGTTAGTGTGTGTATAGGGGAGAGTAAAATCTGCATGGCATTCCGTATGATTGTCATGAGGCCATCGATTCCATATTCTTCTGACAGTCATGGGATCTCGATTAACTATGTTTCTTTATGTTATTATCTGTTGAATAATATTGTAAAACTAAGCATTGTTAATGCATCTAACCATACAGTGGATTTGAGTCTTTCCCCCCCCCCCCCACCCCGGATTGCACTTATATTCTAAAGCGAAAGCTGGATTTCTGAGACGGTCATCCCAAACTACATTCTTATATACATTTTTTTTTTTTTTTAAGTGTAAAAGAAATTTAACCAAATATTTCAAAAAATAAAAAATATGTTTAACGAAATTTACAATCGTATTCTTTAAAATTGTTTCAATTAATTAAAGAAATAAAAACTTCTTTTACTGATGTTTTTAAACAAACTGAAGTGGATCTTTTTTTTTTTTCTTTTTTCTTTTTTTTTATACAATGAAGATACTCTGTGGCACACTTACCATTTTCAACACTATTGTCAACAGGAGAGTTGTCAACCAATTGCGTGTTAACCACTCTTCCAGTTCCAAGCAACCATGCAAAATCTGAAGTATCATTTACGAAATAGCTGCAGTAATCGTTATTAAAATTACAATTGGCAGGAGCTCCACAGGCACTATTCTTTATGATGATGTCATCAATGGCCATTCGATAATCATCTTTTCTTCCCTTTTCCGCTTGGAAGACAATCTACGACATATAGTAGGATAAAATATAAATATTTTAAGCGAAAAATAAAATATTTTATAAAATAAAAGCAAAAAATAGAACTTGAAAATGATTTAATAAAATGCTATTAACATCTTTTAATAAAATATTTTAATTTTAAATAATAAGAATTTTTTTAAAGAATTATAAAACACTCTGTTCTAACAAGTTGTAAAAATATATTTATAAAAACAGATTGTTTTATAATTTTGCGCAGAATAAAATTAAAGTTTCCGGTCGGAGTTTAATTTTCCTTAAGCAAATTCCAGCGATTTTGAACCTTTTTTAAAAAAAAAAAAAATATTTCTTTTGCCGAAAATGAACACTTTCTTCTTCATTAACATATTTCAATTTGTAAACATAGTTATACAATTCCATATTTTATATTCTTATATTTGGTTAAAATTTGGAACACTTTTTTTTTTACTTTATGAAACTAAACTAGGATTTCGTTCAAATCTTTATCATTTGATGCTATAAATACATCATCATTCCTTGAATGAAGCGGGCTAAATCCCATCAATGTACACGGTTCTGCTATAACTTTAACTTTTGACATGTTTACTTTTGTAAGTTGTTTGAATTTTATCTTTTATGACTATAACATTTTATTGTAATGAGGATGGACTTGTTTTTGGCCTGAAAGTCAACAAATTATATTTTAATTATTTTAATGTATTTTTAAAGTGTTTTATATTGTATGACTATAAAAATCTTAATTATATTACTTTAAAATATTTTGCCCCCACCAGTGGCCAAGAGGTTCTGCTCTCAAAGCTGTTAGACAGGAGGTGTTGTGTTCGAACTCATGCAGCCTATTAGTTCTAAGTTTTCAATAGTTTTCTTCGAATCTTGGATATTCTTGGATAAATATGGGTTAGATTCCCTTAGAAAGACTCCCACGGAGGGTACAACCCACCCAGGGCCAGCATTTCATGCGTAGATCGATCATCATACATGACACCTTAAAATATTTTGAGAAATGAAGATATTTATTTTTGAGTAATTTTCTTTTGCAGATTCTGGGTTAAAAGTAATTTATTTTTTAGTAATTTAGTTCTTTTGTGTTTTAAAATTAAATCTATAACATATGGTGAAATTGGTCATTTTGATTGAAAAAAAGACACTGAAATTTGTCATTTGAATAATATTTTCTGTTATTTTGTAATTTGGTTGATTACAATTACATCAGTTTGAAATATTTTGAATACATTTCTTTTCATTTAATGTGTACTTATATACTGGTATGAACTCTATGCCCAGAAAAGATTTATTTTTATTCTGCTATATTAATAAGCATTTTTCTTTTTCGAAATAGTATGCAATTACATATTGTCTAATTTTAACTTCTTTAATTTTCAAGGAATCTTTAATCCAGTGGATCTGATTACTTTAAAATAAATTAAATTATTGTTATTGATTTCGAGAGAGTTATATTAATGGGTTGAACGATTAAATAGTCTCATAAAAATATCATTCCTTATTGATAATTCTAACTGCAAAAGCCAAAATAATTACTTCAGCCGTTCTCACAATTTGCAAATTGCTACGCTATTATGTAATAAATATGTTTCCAAGTATTATTACCTTGAATCTGTTTTTCTGATTCACATTCACTTGACCGTAATGCCATATCTTTCCAACATCTTCAGCTGCTGACCACTGAATTGTGTCCTGTCCATTCCTTCTGAAAGCTACGCTAATCTTACCCGTGCCGAGGCCTGGTCTATAATACCAGAATGTCAGACAATGAGGTCCCCAACGGCTGCTGAAAGTTGGACTTACTAGATTAGTTATTTCTTCTCTGCCAACATTATCTTCTGCAAACGCTTGTAAATAATATCCTACGATTTTTGGAAAGAGAGATAAATGCATAAATAGAAATATATTAAATATAATGTCGTACTTATATAAAAAAAAATAAGTTCTTGTTATAAAGAAAAAGTGTAGTAGAGTACTATTTTCTGAACTCCAAGTAACTGAATATACAATTATCCTAACTTCTATCAGCCTGTTTTTTTAAATCTTATTATTTAAACATAGATTTGTTTTATTTAATTTTAAAAAGATGAGGAGAATATAGCCTAAAAAAATATAAGTAAATAACAACACAACTAAAATCATATGAAAAAAATAGAGATGTTTAGTGTTTATAGGGCATTTGATGTCTTAAACTATTAATCCAAAGTAAGCTTTGATAAATTCCAATGGCTTGGAGAATTCACATTCACAAAAGATCTATAAAAAGGCTTAATAGTATCCTCAATCTCTCCTTCAGAAACGCAAGTAGTAATTAAACAAGCTGAATTGTCTATGAATAGATAAATCCTTTACAAAAACTACACTCGGTTTTCTTATAATGTGGAAAGAAATTGTTTACTTTCACCGATAGAAATCATTAAAAGCGATTATCTTTACAATATGTCAATGGTTACCAAAAACTAATAATTGGCTTTAGGACGTTAGGGTATGGTGGTGATGTTTAAAAGCCAGGAGACAAATACAGTTTTAACAACAATGAATAAAAAATAAATAATAATAAAAAAAAAAAAAAAAAAATAAACGCTTTTTTTTTTAACAGAAAAAAAAAGAACTGGCCTCATCTTATGAGATGTTTATAATCTACAGAATATTGATAATATGAAGTGCTTAAACTCCAACTGCAAAGTGAATATTTCACAGTCAGTGTACAGAGTGCATGTATCCAAATCTTTACCTATCCTAACTAGATCCTCCCTTACAAATCCAGGTAATTAGCGTTCTAATGTAGTCACAAACGAAGTAGTTTTATATTCATTCCTATTTCATTTGCGAATTAATTTGAGATATAATGTAATTATTAAGAAATATAAAGTTTTAATTATGAATAATAATAGTGAATTATTACCGATTCTTCTTTAACTATTCTGCTATACCCAACTCAACTTCTAAACATAAAATAAGTGAATACAGTAGAATAATTACAACGGTCAACAATAAGATTTATTTTCTTCGGATATATATTTCTTATGACCAGTCTATATTATTTTATGACAAAATTACTTATATTTAATTAAATATATGTATATATAAATGGGAGTTACTTAAAATTGGTTCCAAAAATGACTTTGTCATTATTAAAAAAAAAATGCTTTTTAACAAATTCTTCTGAAAACTAAACACAATACTTACCAGCAGTCGACATGGTGGTGTGATCCCTTTCAGGGCCTTTGTTCAAGTTTGAACCCCGATGCCAATAAAAATTTTCCTGTTTGTTCTTTTCCACGGTCCATCCACAAAGGCTGCTCTCGAAATCGCACATTTCTGAAAAAAAAGAAGTTGCGAAGTGTAAATATTCAAAACATTTGAAAGTATTAATCATGATAGCTATGCATGAAATAAATCTAAGATTGAAAATTAAGCTTCAAAAATTAAGAATGAGCATGCAATAGTGGCATTTTCGATTTTATTTTTATAATATTGAAATTTTATAAAAGAAAAAGAAAAGTGTTGGTTAAAATTTTGTGCAATAAACTTTGATTGTAAGTAGTAAAATATCCTAAAATATTTTGAAAAATGTTAAAATAAAAACTAGTAAATTATGAAAAATACTTTTTAAATTTTCATCAGATAATATTTTTCTTTTCAGAATCTTTGATAAATTTCTGAAATCAGACAAAAAATCCTTTAATCAAGATCCTATGCATAATCAACCAGAGTTCTCCAATTCTCGACACGAATATAGCAGCAGCAAATTAAAATAATATGACTGCAATATTTTCCCTATTATTATTGTTATTGTTGTTGTTACAACATCATGAGTAAAAAAAAAGAGAAAATTATGGAAATATTTAAATTTATTGAGTAAAATAAGGTAAAATCTGTTGAAAAGTTCAGGTTAAGGTTCTGCACTCATCTGTTTTTTAAAGCCTTTCCCAAATGAAAAACCGCCAACTTTTGACACAATCCCAAAAAGATTTCATTGCACATTCGCAAAATTTTAGATATGTGGATTCAAATCAATCTCGGTAAATAAAAAAAGTTTGACGCCAGCACGATTCAATATTTTTTTTAAGAAAAAATTGCAGGAAAATGGAAATTTTTCTGAAATTTACGGGAAATTTCCGTTAAAAAATATTGAATTGTACTGGCGTCCCGATTACCAGAACAATCTCCGTAAAATCAATCGGTTTTTTTCCTTACAATGTAATTTCTAACTATAACCAAATGTGTATCACATTTATAAAATGTACAAAAAAACTAATTTTTTTTTTTTTTTTTTTTTTTTTTTTTTAATAAGTAAAAATATCTAAAAAAACTATCTATGTACGAATGATAAAATTTAATGCCAATTCACCTGAAAAAAGTTTTTATAAACTGTTATTTAAACATACAAATATGTAAACATGTAAACTACAGTCACTTAATTAATATTCGTATTCTAGTAACTTCAGAGAATGGTTTTATCTAAATTTTTTTCGCTAAATTTGATTGCTTTAAAGAATTATCGCATATTAAATTGTAGAATTGCAATACTTAACCGAAAACATTAAAAAACTAGTTGGATGTGTCAATCCCAAAACTTTCTTCTATCTCATAAGTACATTTTATATATATATATATATATATATATATATATATATATATATATATATATATATATATATATATATATATAAGGGAAAAAAAAAAAAAAAAAAAAAAAAAAAAAACGTGGTGACCCCAAAGTTACCCACTCTCGAATTTCCTCAAACATTTGACCTAGCCTAACGAGATTCTGGTATCCGAAAAGCCTAAAACGCAAAATTTAATTAACATTCTGAGAAAATGAGCTTAGTAGTGCCTCATGTTGGGTAATTTATACTAAAACCTAATAAGCATCTATTTATGTCAAGACCTAACAGAATCTGAAATTTGATGGAATTTCGTCCATTAGTTCTTGAGATATAGTTATAACAAAAAATTTGCAAAACGTAGCACAGCAACACCATATCGTAGACAATTTATGCCAAAACGTAAAAAAGCGTCTAATTATGTTATGGTGTAAAAGAATCTGAAGTTTGATGAAATTCTGTGCATTAGTTCTTGAGATATAGCTAGTTTAAAAAAAACCGTGTAAAATATAGCACAGCAGCATCATCAGTTGAAGGATTTATAACAAAACTTAATCATCGTGTAATTATGTTATATGTCATTTTGTAACAAAATCTGAAGTTTGATTAAATTCTGTGCGTTGGTTGTTGAGATATAGCTATCAGAAAAATCGTGCAAAATGCAGCATAGCTGCACCACCTGTTTCAAGGTAATAGCAAAATGTAATCAGCGTCTAATTATGTTATATATTCTAGTGTAACAGAATCTAAAATTTGATGAAGTTCTCTGCATTAGTTCTTGAGATATAGCTATCGCAAAAATCGTGCAAAATGTAGCATAGCAGCGCCACCTATAGGGCAGTTCACACCAAAAACTTATCAGCGGCTATGTACCTCAAGGTATCGCGAAATCTGAAGTTTGGTGACATTCTGTGCATTAGTTCTTGAGATATAGCTATCATGAAAATAATGAAAAACGTAGCATAGCAGCGCCACCTGCTGGCCAATTTACACCAAAACTTAATCATCGTCTATGTATATCAAGGGGTCACAGAATCTGAAGTTTGGTGAAATTCTGTGCATTAATTCTTGAGATATAGCAATCTTGAAAATTATGAAAAACGTAGTATAGCAGCGCCACCTGCAGGCCAATTTTCACCAAAAACCAATAGGCACTAATTCATATCAAGGTCTAACTGAATATAAAATTTTATTAAATTTCGAGCATTAGTTCTTGAGATAGAGCGCCCACAAATTTTTTGTCACATACAGACAGACAGACACACAGACAGACAGACAGACAGACAGACAGACAGACAGACGGACAGACTCACAGACAGACATTTTCTAAAAATAGTCGAAACGTGTTCAGAACCTTCTAAAACGTATAAATCCGTCGAAAACCGGAAGTCGAAAATTTTCATGAATCCAATACTTTCTTCTTGTAAAGATAGAAGAAAGTAATAAATAAATAAATAAATAATCGACCCAAATGCGGCTATTTTTTTTTTCATAATAGAATGCAAATGTTAAATTCAGTGTTCTTAAATTTAATTCATTATAAATAGAGCACCAGATCACATCAGCTAAAACTGGTGTAAAATAAAGTTTTATAAAAGTGCGTTATTTATCTAACAAAACTAATCATACACGAATAATTTCAATTAAAAAAGAACTAAAATATTTGAACAAATAGCAGGGTTCGCACAGTTCTACCACTAAATTTTAAGAATATTTTCGAAGTGTTTCACTGCAGAAAAATGTCGTAAAATCTGTGAATGAAGGTGGGGATTACGAATGTTGTGGTTTAAAAATTAAATGTAAATTTTCTTATTTTTAATAGTGGTGCCAGAGTCCTTGGAAATTCCAAGGAGTGTGCGAACCTTGAAATAGTGATGCAAAGACATTTATTCCTGAAAATGTTCTCCAAATTGCCACGAAAATGTTTTCAAATTAAATATAAAATAAAACATTCGCGGTCTTTTAGTCAATATATGAAGTAGAATATTTTTTTTTTGCATTCTCACCTTGTCTATTTTCACATTCACCCATAACCATCAAAACTTCATCTATAGCTATGTCTCCTGCAAAACCTGATCCTCCTTCTGCTTCAATTTCAAGCTATGAGAAAAAAAAAATATTTTAAAACTAAAAAAACAGTTTATCAATGTATAAAACAATTCATTCCTAATACAAAAATGTTTTGTGATATAATGAATACTTTAGATACACAAACAATAGACAAGAAGGCAAATTCAGAATTCATGATATTTTTAACTTCTTTACAATAGTTAAAAACTCCATCTTGTTCGAAGTATCATAATTTTTTGTATCCCGTTATTTAAATCAATGTATAAGCATGATGCAAAACAAAGTTTTACGATGGTCACAGCATATTACCGTCTTAAGGCGGTTCCAAATTCCTTGCTATAAAACGTGAAACTTCCTTACAAATTTTTTATTCAGTTAAATATAGATGCATAAAATTTACCGACCTCCCTATTGAAACATTTTGAAATCGAATATTTTCCTTTTCTTGATAAAGAAATTATTTATCAAGTTATAAGCTATTGTTGTTTCGACTACACAGATTTTTCTACTTCCTAATGCTGTCGTGTAAGAAATTTAGAATGAAATGTCAATTTTGATAGTATTTTCTAAAAGATCGTTTGCCTTTATCCAAAACAGCGGAAAACTCCATTTGACTTCATTAGTTTCGGAGTAAGAATACCTGCCAATTGTATTGATTTTGGAACAAAAAATGAATTTAGAAATGTGTCAGAAAGTATCTCATTTAGGTTTCAGAACAGCTGTAATAAATTCTGCTTACCCTGTAATCGCCTTCAGTCACATTCAAAGAATCTTTAAAGTAGAGCCATTTGTCCGGTTGTGTTCCACGCCTCCTCCAGATCACTTGTCTTCCCAAGACAGTATTTTCGTCTTTCATGGGGACCAAAACGACTCTCAGTTCGCCGACATGGGCTCCAAACATGTGATAGTAAAAAGAGAAGCATGCTGGATCCGGGTAAAAAGAAGGTACCACGGGAGATTGGATTCGGGCAATTTTTTCAATTGTGGATTGGTTCCCCATGTAGGAACTGATGAATATGTATCTGCCTAAAGAAATAAAGATAGAGGGTATACTTAAAAATAATCCATTAAGGTATTTTGGCGCCTATATTTCTCATAGGAATGGATAAAACATTTGTCTGTAGCAAGGTCGAATTCAATCTGTTTAGCAAAGCCCTCACGACATTTTGCAATATAAATTTACACAAACTTAAAATGAAAAATTCCTTAAAACATGCTAACAAGGAAGGTCTTCATACGGGCATACTCAGAAAAATCTGAAAAAATTACAGAATGTTTGTTCTTCTCATATAGTTATATATGTTTATAAAAAAAAATTCGGCGGAACCTCCTTATAATGTCCGTAAAAAAAAAAAAAAAAAAAAAAAAAATATTCGTTTATTTGGCGATTTATCTCCGGTTGGCGAAAAAAACGAAACTTTGAAAAATACGCTTTTACGCTTCGAATACTTTTTAAAGAAAAAACTTTCTATGTTCAATTTATTTAAATAAGTTTAGTTTAAGTAATTTTAGTTTTGCATTTTTACTTTACTTTAAGTGTAATTTTGTCATATACGTTTATAAGTATTTATAACAAAATGAAATTAATATATTTTATCATTTAAAACACAATTTAAATTGATTAAAATTGTTCCAAATTAAAAAATACACTGTTAAAAATTTACTGCATTTTGTTGCAACGCACTCCCTTGCTTGTATAGAAAACGGTTACTTGGCCGTGAAATGGAGCTTTCTCATTAGTTGGAATAGATATTATATACAAGCGGTGGAGTGCGTTGCAACAAAATGCAGCAGATTTTCAACAGTGTATGACACGGTCAATTCACCTTGCTATGGAGCATTCTCATTGGTGAGAACAGAGATATTCTATAAAAGTAGTGGAGTGACGTTGCAGTAAATGCTGCAGATTTTTAACAGCGAAGTCAATTAAAATCAATTTTCAGATTCTTTAATATCGTCTGCTTTTGGCGAGGAAATGCACTGCTCGTCAAATCCCGCGTCGCTTTCAGCTTTTCACGCCAATTATTCCAAACTATTTTATTTTTTTTACATATCTAATAATGTAATTCCGCCGCTAGTTTTCACTGATCCTTTATTACCTACATGAGTAGTTTAATTCGTATTTTTTTTTCAAAAAATTCTGAGTATGCCCCCAATGGAGACCTTCCTTGTAAGTACTAAGTTTCAGTTTTAACCGCTTCCCTGGTTTGTCCGTACGTCACATGGGCAATGTGTTTATGTGCCCATACCATGTACGGCCATCCATATTCCAATCATGATTTATTATTCTCACCAGTAAATTTTTATTGTATATTTTGCATCATTTAATCCGGGCAATTTTCTGATTCAATTAGACAAAAATTTCAATTTTGAAAAAACTGTGATAAAACATTAAAAATTCTATAAGGCATGCAAAATGCAGACATTATTTAAAAAGTTTTTTTTTTTAAATTATTGATCAATTAAGCGGTTAAGGGCTTCGTGAATCTGTTAAAAGTAAGATCTCCGGATACTTGCTCTGATTGCTCTTGCGACAATAAAGCTACTATATGATTTAACATTTTCTTCGAAAAACTAATTTTTCAGCAATTAAAGTCCATTTTGTGTACTATTCAACTTCTTACAAACTGCAATGTAAAACTTTCAAATTCCCTAAATATTTATAAGAAATCTAGAAAAATACTTCGATGATTTCAGAAAATTAGACCATTAAATTAAATAGGTGTTTACGCTATGATATTCTGAAATTCTGATGAGCTGTTTATTCAGGTAAATTTTTTAGATAGTTAAATACAGTTCCTCAGGATAGCTCTGTCCCCCTTAAACCACCGTAGTGTCATTAGATTTACAATCGTATTTTTCTATTGATTGTGCGAATCATCATAGTATATCTTACCAAGAAACTACCTGAATAATGTAATAATAGAAAAAATAAATAAATAAATAGCAATAAGAAGGACGTATTGAAACATGATGTTAGACGTATAAATTATTTGCCCTCATCTCCCCGATATCGAGATATAAAGTTTTAAAATTTCAACATCTAGCGTTATGAAGGGAAGGCTTCCCGCAAGCTAACGAGTGAAGCAGTTTATGGTATAAAGCAGTAATAGCCTTCTTTTTTTATCAATTAGAGGTTCTTTACGTAAATTATCGGTGCCACATTACTTTAGTCAGCTTCAAACCCAGATTTTGAATATTGAACCCAGTAACACATCTCATTATCATTTTAGACTCTGAGTGAAGCATGGATCACATTGAAAAGATACTCGTATTAATCTTTTAATTATGTGTTCTAAAGTAATGGGTCACTACCAGGCTTATGTAATGGAAAGAAGAGAACTTCATCCCGAAGAATAATGCAGCATTTATGCACCATTTAACATTATTTAGTGTCTTAATGCATCATTGCAGTATTTAGAATGTTTGACTATATAAAACTGCTAAATGTGTGAAACAAATTTGGTTAAAGATTTGTGTTAATCGTGTTACAAAAAGTTCGCACACGGAACATTTGCAACTGAAAAAACATAGAATGATCCTCTATGTTTTCACATATCACTTATTATAATATATGTAACAGTCTCAAAAATACAAAATTTTCGAAACCGATTACTTTTGTGTGTCCCTGTAAGTTAATAAAAAATGCTATGAATGCTCTGTTTTAACGTGATCGTGGTGAAATTCAATGAGTTATATCACTTTCAATACATTTGAAATTGCGTAATACCATTAAAATACTCCCCAAACGATTTTTCCACAATATACTATTATGTAATCGAATTCTTTTGAGTGTCCCTGTAAATGAATCATTAACCGTACATACTTCATATGCAATACCAAACATGTTTTGGTGACCCTAAATAAGCTTTATCAATTGCAAGAAAATCAAAGTATATTTACGAGAGTTACAGCGTGGACATGTGGACAGACAAATTGAATGCATAAGCTCTTTTCAGCTTTGTTAAAAAGTGCTAAAAAAGAAAATTTTCAGCAAATTTTCAAAAAATTTCGAATGCCTTTGAAAAACAATAAATATTGCATATTGAATCAAACGTATCCCTTTTAGATTCAGAGGCGGATCACCCATTAGGCTAAGTAGGCTGAAGCCTAGGGGCCCAGAAGAAAAGGGGGACCAGTGCTAAATTTTTCCTAATATAAAGAACAAGAAAATATTCTTTTACACTGGTTGGACATTAATATTTAATACAAAAGACAAAAGATATACGAAATTCTTTGTCGTAATCATTTATATATTTATCGTCAATGATTTGAGTTAATGAAGCAAGCATGTGTTTTAATTTTTCCAGTATATACCTCTTTGAAGGAGTGAAAGGGGGCCCTCAAAAAATCAAGCCTTGGGGCCTGGGTGTTAATTAACCCGCTTCTGTTTAGATTACGAATTGGTAGAAGTATACGTACCTTTTCCATTTAGTGGTTCTTTCGGACCAGTGCTGTCGAGCAGCGATGTGTTTCCAAATTTCCATGACAAGGTACTCTGGTCTTGTTTCCAGTTACAGAGGTTCAAATCATCAAATGTGCAACTGAGTTTGGACATAGCTAAACATATATAAAACAAAATAAAAGATAATTTGTTAAATTAAAATTGTTAATTAATTATTTTTTAAACAATGTGAACTTTTCAAATGTTCAACTGAGTTTGGACCTAGCTAATTATACATAAAACAGAATAAAGAATAATTTGTTAAATAATTATTGTTAAACAACGTGAACTTTAATTTACTTCAAAAGTAAAACTGAGTTTGTACATAGCTTATCATACATAAACAGAATAAAAAATAATTTGTCAAATTAACTTGTTAAATAATTATTTTTAAGCAATGCGAACTGTAATTTATTTCAAAAGTGAAATTGAGTTTAAACATAACTAATCAGTATATAAAACAGAGTATAAGATAATTTGTTAAATTCACACTGTTAAATAATTATTTTTAAGTAACATTAAATTTAATTTACTTCAAATGTGCAACTGAATTTGGACATAGCTAATCATACATGAAACAGGATAAAATATAATTTATTAAATTAACATCGTTAATTATTTTTTAAACAACGCGAACTTATCAAATGTGGAACTGCGTTTAGATATAGCTAATCATACATAAAACAGAAATAAAAAGATAATTTTTTAAAATAATACACTTAAATAATTATTTTTAAACAACATTAAGTTTAATTTTTTTTTAATGAAATCGAATTTGGATATAGGTAATTATGCATAAAACAGGATAAAAGATAATTTGTTAAATTAACATTGTTAATTATTTTTTAAAATAATGTAAACTTATCAAATGTATCAAAAGTGAAATTGAATTCGGACATAACTAAGCAGACATAAAACAGCATAAAAGACAACTTATTAAATTCACATTCTTAAATAATTATTTTTAAACAACGTTAAGTTTAATTTATTTCAAAAGTGAAATAGAGTTTGGACATAGCTAATTATTCATAAAACAGGATAAAAGATAATTTGTTAAATTAACTTAGTTAACTATTTTTTTTTAATAATGCAAACTTATCAAATGTATCAAAAGTGAAATTGAATTCGGTCATAACTAATCAGATATAAAACAGAATAAAAGATAACTTCTTAAATTCACATTGTTAAATAATTATTTTTGAGTAACGTTAAGTTTAATTTATTTCAAATGTGAAATTGAGATTGGACATAGCTAATCATGCATAAAATAGGATAAAAGCTAATTTCTTAAATAAGTGTTGTTAAGGAGGTGGGCTAATAAGGGCCATTTTTCGCCTATCAGCACCTAGACGTGACATAAATTTTTTTCATTAGTATACCTCATAACAAGTAAGAAAATAATAATATCTGGAATGAAAGTTCAATAATTGATGGAAAAATAAAATATGGATTTAAATAAATATTATGTGTATTAATGAGCATAAACACTATTGTCATTAGTTTTAATCCATATAATCAATAGTAAATACAACAATAAGTGTAAAATTAAGATAAATGAAGCTTACAAAGATTATTATTTCAATACATGAAATATCGGAAATAATAATAAATAATAATAATAATAATAATAATAATAATAATAATAATAATAATAATAATAATAATAATAATAATAATAATAATACAGTTTCAGACTTTTTGGACAATGTGTTTTAGATTATTTTCGTTATTGATTGCCTCACCAGAATCACTAATAGACCATCCAGCGGCCACGTCTTGTACAGTATATGAACATATTCGATATTTGATTTTTTAATTTTGATTGAGCGATGGTACATTACAGTAGTATTGTAAGCCAGAAACCATAATATGAAAACAACATGCACCCAGCACTCTACGACGCTTTCGCGTACGTTACACTGATAGTACCATTATGTTATAATGTTTCGCTGTGTTTTTATCCAAATATTATAGATTTTAGAAATTGTGCACTGAAAAATCAAATTTTGGTTACGGAGGTGTCCCTTAGCATCATCTGTTAAAAACTGTTGATGCTTAAGTTAAGAAGCTAGGCATTAAATGTTCAATATCAATTTCGTGCAGAAGTTCCAAACAATCCCGGGAAAAACTATCAATACTCTCAACATCAATTGGCTTCAGCCACTCACTGATATTATATGAATATGTTTTAATGTGTTTGTAAGTATGTTAGCGTAAGTATGTTCTTTGTTTCAACCAAGTAAGGAACGAAGATTTCCAAAATGTAATTTGAAGTAATGACGAATACGATATGCTTAACAAAAAGTCTTCCTTTTAATAGCCGGAAGGAATGTCCCTGAAAGGAATAGTTCACACTCTTTTGGATATAAACGTACGTGCTATCGAAAGCAATAATCAAAGTATCATTGTCGTCATCCGGAATAAACAATCTTCCTGCTGAAGGCCTCGTATGTTTTTCAATAACTTGTGTTCCATTCTATGGTGTTTTAGAACAACGTTCTCAATCAAAGCCTGGTTTTCATATTTTACAGAAGATATTATTATTTTTCTTATATTGAATAATGTAGACAGAACACCATGATAGACACCAGTTCTATGTTTTACAAGTAACATTGCAAAGTAAGTACGAGATGACCTTTTCGTTGAGGAACGTATTTTGGATTTTTCAAGTTTAAAAATATAGTTAAAATCAGACATAAATCTACCCATGAGAATATAATAATAGATTCCGGAAAAGTGTCCCGGTGTATCAAAATCGAGGTCTTCTTTACTACATTTCTGATACTGTTTTAAATATTTACATGCATTGCATTTCATACATCGATGTATTCTCACTTACAGGACTTAAATCTTGCAGAGTCAATTTACCGATCAAGTAATATGAGTTTTACAGCATCGTTTTCGCAACAAAATATAGATATTAGTTTCTATAAAGGCTTGAGTTTCAATAGCTTTTGCTACAATAATGAGGAGTGTTAATGTTGAAGTTGTGAAAATGAGATATTGATTTAAATGTATATTAGGTTTCTTATTTGTGGTCTCATCGACAGTAATCGTTGACGCATAATCTCTTATTGTTACATCAGAAGAAGAAATAGAAGTATTTAGAGCTTGGAAAGCACAAAATACATATTATTTGCATTTAGAGCACTATTTAGAACCACTTTGTAAATCTCAGTTTTTCGAACATCTAAGTATCAATATAACTTTTCTGTTAGAACGGGTACGAAAAGTTTTCTGCGAGACTTTACAACAATGACATTGGTAGCCAAGCATTATTTATTAGCAATTTCTTTAATAAATATTTACGAAAACAATTTTAGAAAACAACATTGACGTCTGAACAACGTTAATACTTTTACAGAAAAAAAAAGTCTGAACGCACTCTGATAGTAGTGCATTTGATTCTCTCACATGATACATTTTTTTCTTTTACAGGTAGAGGCGCGCACTGAACCCAAATAAAATAATGCTCATATAAAAGCTTATAAAGAGTAGAATCATTGCATATCAAAATTAATTGGGTTTATCGAGCGCTTCTTAATAAAAAATTAATTCAAAGACACAAAAAACGGCAAAAATGCAGAAAAAAGCCAAAACACTCTATTTTCGGGCTATAATTTCCATGGCTTACTATTTTATTTATCACGTAAAACTTATATTAAACAAAAATACATATCTTTAACTATACAAAGCCACAGAACAATCATCTGAATTCGAAACTTTTTTTTACGGGTATATGATGGGCGAAAAATAGCCCTTATTGACCCACCTCCTTTATTTGTTTAAACAACGCGAACTTTTCAAATGTGCAACTTAGTTGGGACTTAGTTAATCATACATAAAATAGAATAAAAGATAACTTGTTAAAGTAACTCTGTTAATTAATTGTTGTTAAACAACACGAACTTTAATTTGTTTCAAAGGACATAACTAATACTACATCAAAAAGAGTAAAAGATAACTTATTAAATTAACATTGTTAAGTAATTATTTTCAAACAACTCGAACTTTATTTCTAACTTTTCAAAATATTAGCATCAAATGTCATTGTACAAAAAGTATTGATAACTATTGCATCAGTTGTGAATAAAATATTAATTTTTGTTATTAAATTATTCGAAAAATATTAAACTGGTTAAGACGACAGTTTACTTTTTCAAAAATGTTGTTTATTTTCAAAAATGTGTTTCGAATGGTGAATTCATTGCGTTTCAATGTTCTACTAAGAATGAATTTTGGATTAAAAAAAAATTGTATATTTAATTAAAAGATTTTTAAAAAAATTGCGATTTTTAAATCTTTTTTACTTTTTTAACTATTGATATTTTTACGCAATGTTCATTTTTAAGTTTTTGAGATGTGTATTACATAAAACTGCGCACAGATTTTTAAATACATCTAACATTACTTTTAATGTAATTTTTTTACTGATATATATAATGGAAAACGATAAAATTTAACGCACTTTTATGTACTTTTATTTAAGAAAAAAACTAACAAAAAGCCTTAAGAATAATTCTATGATCAGATTTATTACATGTATAATGAAGTACACGTACAAAAAAATTAAAATGTCTATCTCAAATACAAGAAAAAAAAATCCTTAGAATTTTTAAAACAGGAAAGTAACGAAAATATGAACATGAAGAAAAAGCCATTTAAAGCTTTATTTTGTATGAGCAATTGCGTACGAGGTAATAAAATATTTCACAATATCTCGAGATATAATTGCTGTGTGGGTAAAAATGAAGCGTAAAAAAAACTTAAAATTAAACAAGCTTTCCTTCAATATTAAAAAATGAAAATTGACTTTTTGACCAATTTTGAAGTAAATCGTCCCCTTAAAATGAAGAAAAATTCTGCTCCTTGCTCTTACCTTCGTATCTAGGGTCAGCCAATTTTGGAGTGATACTACATTCCTCTCCTTTTCTGATTCGTACATCATCTACTGCAATGAATCCTTTTTTTCCACGACCCACAATTCCTCTGAGAACAACCTAATGAGAAAATATTCCACGGTTATTTGCATATCACCCTATAACAGCAATATTAAATGACACATTTTACATTCTAATAATTTAAATAATGTTATTTTTTTTGCATCAGTTTGTTTAGTTAGTAGTTGGAAAAATACTTTTATACTAGTATATAACTCCTGTCAAAAATGGCAGAATGTGAACGATAAATTTTCAAAATGTTTAACCCTTTCCTGCACGGGCAAATTTTGTAGTAAAATGAGTAATTTTCGACTGCCACTGGAATTTGGAAACAACTTTTTTAGATATTTTCAACTCCTTAATTTAAGCTTTCATTGTGAAAACAAATATTTGCTAAAATATCATTGGTGCCGTTTGCAAGTTTAAAATTAAAATTAGCTATCCCGGACCGGGCACAGTGTGTCGGAAAGGGTTAAATCATGAAGATAGAATGTAGTAGAAAGAACGAAATGAAAATAGGTATGTCATCATAGACTGTGATAAACATGTCAGGACTTAAATTCAAAAATAGTAATCGTTTCATGGCGCCACCCCCCCCCCCCTTTCCAACCTCAGAATCATTTAATTTCTTTCCTAAAAATCAAATCATTTTAATTTAATTGAAATATATAATTAATATAATTAGAATATATTGTATCTCGATACTATATATCCCTTATATTTTAATTACAATAAGAATTCAAAAGAAATATTCCTTTTACATGCAAAAAAAGCATTAAAAAGTATAATTTCAACAGAAAGTTTTTTGCTTAAGCTAATTGTCGGTAAATGGCGGCACCAAACAAATATTTATCAAAGAAGTAAGTGAAAACTCTTGATAGCTGGTTATTCGTTATTTATAATTTAGAACTTTAAGTACTACAATCGAATAGTTTTTGAAGATTTTAAAGAAAATGAAGAAGAAAAGATGTGATACAAAGCAGATTATGCGTATATTTTCACAAGTTCTTAATCAGATTATTTACTACGTCTAATATTGCTGCGATAAGTTCGTTTCTCTGCAGGAAGAGAAACCTGTAATCGTCACATTAACGTATTATATAAATAGATTACAATCTTTTTTGATAAAAAATGATTTTCCAAATGAAAAGAACTATCCAAAGTAATTTGAGTCTAAAATCATTTTAAAACAAATAAACAAGCCCGTGAGTATCGCAGCCTGTGAGGTATTCAGCTGTAAGTACACAAAATTTGAAATATTTCACTTATGCAGTTTTTGTGTACATACTTTTTGACGGACAGATAGACAGAGGACTGAGACGAATAGGGTTTCGTAAGAAGAACGAAATTCTATTTAAAAAAAAGGTTATGATCATCATGAAGAAGTCGAGAAAAAATACCGACCCCGAATTGTGATGTAGATGTTACATGACGGGGCATGGAAGTTCTAATGTTCTCAAATTGCCAGACGTCTTTCAACCTTCCCCAGCAGCTGCCACAATGTGTGCAACAAGTTCCTGAGCACTGTTCAACATTCCCTAGCATTTTTTCTGCACAAAGAATAATAAAGTTGTTTTCCTAGCATGCTAATATCCTTCTGTCTTTGTGTTTTGCGTAATCAATACCCAGCCAAGAAAACATTTCCGACCATACATTACTATGTGATTTTCCATCGTCTAGGTGTACTGTATCGCTCGTAAAACTTTGTAACCACTGTGCTAAAACACCCTGTAATATAATACTTACAACCTCATTTGTCTAATATTACATCTACATTTCTCGACACAAAATCAGTTTTAAAATGTTGTATATTCCGTTGTATAACGCTCATTTAAGGTATTTTAAGGACTTACATTTTGCAGACTAGAAAACAATGAAAATGTAAAAAATGTTTTTATATTATTCTTACTTGATTGTACAGGTCACTCGGTCGCAGTGGTGCTTTAGCTTGCCTCCATCTATCCACGGGATCATCTCGTAATAACCAAACAGTAGTTTCCGTAATATTTTCCTCTTTCCGTACAACCTAAAAATGTAGATTAATGGTAATCAAACTGGTCACAAATTCTTATTTATTTATATCTTAATTTACTTATTTTCGAATATTTAAAATGTTTAATATCTTTTAATTGCTTTTTATGTTGATATGTTTTAAACATTTCTTTATACTGGGATGGTTTCTCAAAAAATTCTTATTGGGTCAAACCATTTCAAGTGGTCCAGCACTGGTCGTTCGACCATTTTTAAAAAATCTGAAATTTTTTTGTACAACAACCCTAACATGATGGAAGTTCAAAATGACCGTTATTTTAATTGTATTATTTTTTGTTTGTGCATGGCGGCCATCTTTGTTTCATCGTGTGCAGCGATTTTCTCAGATACTAGGATACACAAAATTGTAAATATCTCTTTTTTTATTTTCCCAGTTGAAATGGGGTTTGCAGCATTTTGTTCAGAATAAAATAGGCTAAATGTACGGTGGTAGAATAATTTTGGAAAATAAATTTTTAAAGGTGAAATTTTAGCACCAAATTTAAGATTTTTTCCAAAATCTATCCGTTTGCAAGAGGAAATTTTTCATGCAAGGAAAACTGTCAATCTTACACAATTTTTTCTACAAATAGGTCAAAAGTCCGTGTACACATACATAAAGTCCCAGATCTGAAAGTAGATTTCTCTTTGCGAAAAAAATTCCGAAATTCGTCAAAAATTTCAAAACTCGCACTTTTTACGCTTTGATATCTCTGGTGAGACACGAGATAAAAATCTGAAATTCTGGCCTTTGATAATATTTTATAGTAGTGTTATGCGCAAAAAATTTCAAGAAGGAGATTTGACTACAAGCTGAGATATGGCATGGTCAACACGTAAAAACAATACTGCCAAACTATTACAACCTACTATGTAATTGTTCATACCTTCAAAATTTTAAATTAATGATTTATGGTACAAAGTTAAATGTTAGTTACAAATATCTTCTTCAAATGCTTGTTTGTGATTTAAACAATTCAGAATGTATGCTAAGCTAATATACCATTTGTCCAGATGAACGAAACTACTAGAAATGCTATTGCGACAATTTTACTCGGAACACATTTAAGAAAAACAAAATTACAGGAAATGGGTTGCAACTGATCGAGTTGACATGGTTTCAATTATTAAACCTAGAGAATTTCAATCAAATTAACAAAGGGATGACAAGACTTGGGTGGCTTCAAATAAAAATTTGAGAAAAATCAGCCTGATGGACTGACAACAGTAACTGGTCGAACTCATAACATATTTCGTAAAAAGTGTTAAGCTGTTGAGCATATATAGCATCTTTGTAAATTAAACATTTATTACTAAACTGTTTTCAACAAACGATATTTTCTGTGTAAATATTGTAATAAAAGAGACTAATCTCATTTCTCCTAATGTAATCGTAATAGCATTTCTTAACATTTTTTAATCACCGTATCTCAACTTATAGTCAAATCTTCTACTTGAAATTTTTTGTGCATAACACTACCATAAAATACTATCAAAAGCCAGAATTCCAGATTTTTATCTTTCGCCACACAAGAGATATCAAACTTCAATGTGAGGAAACTGCACACGATGTAACAAAGATTGCCACTATGCTCAAACGAAAAATATTAAAATTAAAATAATAGTCATTTTGAACTTCCCTCATATTAGGGTTGATGTACAAAAACTTTTCAGATTTTTTAAAATCGGTCAATCAACCACAATATTTTCGGGGCCATTGAAATGGACGAATAGCATTTCTAGTAGGTTTTGTTCATCTGGACAAATAGTGCATTGGCTTAGCATACAATCTGAATTATTTAAATCACGATTTAAACAGAATTTGAAGATGATCTTTGTAATTAACATTTAACTTTGCATCATCAACCATTAGTTTAACATTTTGTAGGCATGAACAAACACATAGTAGGTTACAATTGTTTAGAAGTATTGTTTTTACATATTGACCATGCCATATCTCAGCTTGTAGTCAAATCTCCTTCTTGAAATTTTTTGTGCATAACACTACTATAAAATATTATCAAAGGCCAGAATTTCAGATTTTTATCTCATGCCCCACCAGAGATATCAAAGCCTAAAAAGTGCGAATTTTGAAATTTTTGACGAATTTCGGAATTTTTTTCGCAAAGAGAAATCTACTCCCAAATCTGGGACTTGGTGTAAGAGTAGACATACTTTTGACTTATTTGCAGAAAAAATTATGTAAGGTTGACAGTTTTCCTTGCATGAAAAATTTCCTCTTGTAAACGGATAGATTTTGGAAAAAAATTTAAATTTTGTGCTAAAATTTCACTTATAAAAATTTATTTTTCAAAATTATTCTACCACCGTACATTTAGCCTATTTTATTCTGAACAAAATGCTGCAAATCTCATTTCAATTGGGAAAATAAAAGACGAGATATTGACAATTTTGTGCATCCTAGTATCTGAGAAAATCACTGCACACGATGAAACAAAGATGACCGCCATGCACAAACAAAAAAAAAATTAATTAAAATAACGGTCATTTTGAACTTCTATCATGTTAGGGTTGTTGTACGAAAAATTTCAGATTTTTTAAAAATGATCGAGCGACCAAAAAAATATTTTCTGGACCACTTGAAATGGATTGACCCTATTATATATTATTTCATATTCATATTCCAAATTAAAAAAAAATATCTCGAAGGCATTACAATAAAGGCATACGAGGGGTGCTGAAAAGTTCCTGGCTTTGATTACATATAGAAAAATAAAATTAGACTCATTTGAAAGTTTAAAATCTTATTATGCAACTACAATAATTTCAGGTGTTTCTGATTATTAGATTTTTCTTTTCTCTTGCGAGTAAAAGCTACGATAGCAGAGGCACACAAAAAAAATATGTCTTTGGAGTTAGGATGCGTCACGAAAGTTTTATTTCTACAAGAAAATTCAGTAAAGACAGTTTGGCTCTTTTCTCAACTTAACAAGCCTTTTTTGGCAAAGCTAGTAACTGAGGAAGAAACCTGGCTTTACAGCTATAATCCGGAAAACAAAGATCAATGAAAAAAATGGCATCACTGTCGGTTTCCGCGGCAGAAGAAATTTCGCCAAAGAAATCGGTTGAAATGGTCATGGTGACAATTTTCTGAGACAAAGGCAGCATTCTGTAGCTGGACTATCTATCGCAGAGATGCAGTAATCAGACAATATTATAATAACCTATTGGACCAGTTGAAGGACTTCATCAAGGGTAAAATCTGAGGGAAGTTGACCAAAAGGATACTTTTGTTGCATGACAATGCACTTTCACCCACGTCCAATTTTGTGGTTGCCAAATTGAAAATCCCGGGCTATCATTTGGTCAATCCACCTTCCCACTCATCAGACCTAGCCGTCTAATATTATTTTCCGTCTTCAAACTTGAAGAAACACTTTGAAAGGTCATCATTTTGAGGACATTAACCCCTGACTGCCCAGCCAAAGGGTAATATTGTAATGTTGTTTTCCCTGTAACTTATTAAAAATTATTTTTTAATTAATTTTAATTAATAAAATAATTATTAAAAAAAGATGTTTTTTCCAACCTTATACAAAATATGTTATTACGTATAGGTGTATAATCTTTGATAGCATTCATCCTACCTTAATTTTTCAAAACTGGGTTTTATTTGTAGAATTATATTAATTTAAATATTGCTCATGTTGCAGTGAAACCTGCAGCTTAGTTTGTGAAAAAATCGGGTCGCAGCAGTCAGGAGGTTAAAGATGCCAAAGAGGCTGTTGAGAGCTAGTTTCGGAACCAATCAAAGAACTTTTATTTATCAGGATTAGAAAAACTGCAACAACGATATCACATGAGCCTCAGTCTCATGGGATAATATCTAGAATAAATATTTATTTCTTAACTCTAACTTTTTTTTTCTAGTCTAAGCCAGGAACTTTTCAGCAACTCCTCGTATATTTCCGAAATTTTGCCACTCCTTGAGTCTCGTCCTTCCGACATCCATGGTTGCAAAAAATACCCTAGTTTGAGATATATTTACTTATCTGATACCTTCAATGTGTTGAAGACTTAGGTCATGTATGGCTGAGCTTGCAGCGCAAGAGCATAGGGTTGCATCATTAACGACCAGGATTCGTACTAATCTTGGAAATTCATGGCAAGGAAATTCCTTGGTACCAGTATTTTATTATAGAAAATCTCTGACTAAATAAAATGAAATTTCGCGCTTTTGAACTATTTTTCTATAAAGAAATGCTGATATTTCATCTAGGTACTAAACGGTACCCGTCCGAACAATAACGACGCATGCAATATTTATGTCTAAATACATTAGATCATTTTAAATAACTCACCTTTAAAGTTCCAACTTCCTCCCCTCTGGTGTAAAAATAGAAACTAAGACACAAAGTGTCGGTAGAAGGAGGGAATAGTTCACTTTCCAAGTTAGCTTCAACTCCTTCTCTCAGTCCATCAATACTAATGACAATATAGTGGCCTGGAAAGAATGATCGAATGTAATGACAGCTTCTGAATAAAAATGAAACAAGTCATTTTCAAGATACCAATAAACTTTTTTAAAATATAAATACGGTTAAGTTGAATAGTGTTTAGCAGTATCTTTCATGCACAATAGTTTTATAGCTCTTTCATCAATCTTTATATATAAAAATCTTCTGTGCGTGTGTATGTAATTGAACTCCTCCTAAACGACTGGACCGATTTTGATGAAATTTTGTGTGTGCGTTCCAGTAGATTCGAGAATGGTTTAGATTCACATTTCGTCGAAATTGATTCCGTACTTTTTTAGTAATTAGGCGAAAACTAATAGTTAGTGATTTTTTGCTAATTAAAAGTGCTATATATATGAAAGAAAGTCAGAATTTCGTAATAATCATAGCACAAAAAAATCTACCGATCCAAAAATCTTGAAAATTGGGGTAAAAATACTTCTTATAACATCGAGAGCCGCTAAAAATTGATTTTCGAAAATTCCACCCGTATGATGAGTAGAAAAAAGAACGAACTTTTAAAAAATCTATTAAAATCGGCTTTTGTAGTTATTTTTCAACTGATAACATATTTTAGTGCATTTTTTCATTCTGAATCGAACGGTACTAAGCAAATTTTTTAAGTCCAGTAGTTCGTGAGATAATTCACATTTTCTTAATTTGGCGATGTCTTCGGCGCAAAAACCTCAAATTTTCAATGATTATCTTTATATATAAAAAGCTTCTGTGCGTGTATATGTCACTAAATTCCTCCTAAACGACTGGACCGATTTTAATGAAATTTTGTGTGTGTGTTCCAGTGGATTTGAGAATGGTTTAGATTCACATTTCGTCGAATTTGATTCAGTACTTTTTTGTAATTAGGCAAAAACTAATAGTTAGTGATTTTTCGCTAATTAAAAGTGTTGGATAAGTTCGATGAATGGAATGTCGGAGTGGTCGAAGGCGCCAGATTTACGCTCAGCTTCTTGAAGAAAGAGATCGCGTGTTCGAACCCCACTGCTGACAAACGTGTATGCTTTACAATTATATTTCCTGTATTATAATTTTGATTAATCGTTAACTTTTAACTAAAAAGAGAAAAATAAACTTTTCGGTCAAAAATTTAACCGACTTTAAAAACTAATGAAGAGTAAAAAATAATTTCCTTACATAATTGTAATAAGAAATTAAATTAAGAGCGTAGTGTTTATTCTGCGTATTACCATATTTACGTACATTTATTTGATTTTCTGGAGTCGGTGCCAAGAAGGACAACTTTTGTCGGTGACAGGACAACGTGTATCGGGTGCGAAAGTATCTTTATATATATAAATCTTTTGTGCGTGTGTTTGTCACTGAACTCCCCCTAAATGACTGGACCGATTTTAATGAAATTTTGTGTGGGTGTTCCAGTGGATTCGAGAATGGTTTAGATTCACATTTCATCGAAATTTATTCAGTACTTTTTTTAGTAATTAAGCAAAAACTAATATTTAGTGATTTTTCGCTAATTAAAAGTATTGTCAAAGTTCGAAGAATAGAGTGTGGACGGAATGTCCGAGTGGTCTAAGGCGCCAGGTTTAATCTCTGCTTCTTCAAGAAAGAGGTCGCGTGTTCGAACCCCACTCCTGATAAATGTGTATGTTATACAATAATATTTCCTATATAATACTTTTGATTAACCGACTTCAGAAAATCGTTAACTTTTAACTAAAAAGAGAAAAATAAACTTTTCTATCAAAAATTGAACAGACTTCAAAAATACTGAAGAGTGAAAAATAATTTCCTTGCATAATTTTAATAAGAAATTAAATTAAGAGCGTAGTGTTTATCGTGTGTATTGCTATATTTACATACATTGATTTGATTTTCTGTAGTCGGTGCCAGGAAGGACAACGTCTGTCGGTGACAGGACAACGTCTGTCGGGTCCGCTAGTTTCATCATAAGAAGCGATCATCTAGAAATCTAGAAAGGCAAAATCTACTTGCCACACATCCACAGACTACCAACTTGTTGGTATTCTTCCGCAGTCTAACCCAGATGAAAAATCTGGTTTGTGGGTGAAAAACCCACGTTCAAAAAATTTGGTGACTTATAATCTAAACAATATATCAAAGTATTATTGCTTACCATCTCCTGTTTCAAGAGTCTTGTCAGTTTCTGGGCCTGTTATTTTATTCACATTTGAGTTACCAGATTTTCTAACCCAGGTAATTTGGCTATTTCCATCTACCCAACTACACTTATCTTCCTCAAAGTTACAAAAACCTGAAAATAAAAGATTATTATAAATAATTCATGCTGAGAATTTTTTACACAATTTTTATACATACGGCAAATTAAAAATAATCTCAGTGTACAGGTGTCCAAAGAGACTGTACATAGACATATTAAAGAGAGTGATTACATCATACTAAAGAAAATTGCTCGCAAACCGTCTCTCAAATTACATCACATTCAGGCAAGAATGAACTGGGCTAACACACACATATTCTACGGAGATAAATGGCTTACTGTCTTATTCAGAAATGTGAGAAAAGGGAAACTTAGATGGCCCTGGTGATTGGAACGCGTATTGGCATGATTTACGAAGGGAACCAAGGGCATTTTTAGCAGGCAGCAAGGCGGTAAATCTGTTATGGTTTGGGAGGGGAGGTAATCAGCGGAGGGTATACGGGGGTATAAGCCGTATATCTTCTGGATTTTTTAAAGGAACACCGTATACCCTCTGTTTCTCAAGAAAAATGTAGTATACACACATTAGGGTATACCCTCTGCCTAGCGTATGCCTTCTGCTTAAAGTATATATCCTCTGTTATTTTTACGATTACACCCCTTTAAGGGGCATTTGGTCTCTCTGGCTTTTCTAAAAAGAAGACTTTAAAAAAGTATCAAGAGACGTTAAACCAACATTTGCTTCCTTTCAGTGACATTTTGGTGGGTCCTGAATGGACTTTTTCACAAGATAATGTCTCAATCCACGTATCACATTCTACAAAACTTTGGCTATCTCAGAAAAATGATAAAGTTCTTGACTGCCCAGCTTTAAGTCCTGACTTAAACCCGATTGAGAATGTCTGGGGTATTTTAACCTGCCAGGCATACGGAAATGGAAAGCAGTATGGCTCTATTGAAGAACTCCAAAAGGCCATTGAGAGAACATGGTAGTCTTTGCCACCATAGACCCAACAAAAGCTAATAATTTCGATGGACGTACGTTTATTTGAACTCCGAAATCACAGAAAAAAATTTGTAAGTAAAAGTTCTGCAAAAATTATAAATCTGGTTGTTTTTTACATTGTGCATAAACTTTTGAGACTTTTTTTTAACATTATTTTAATTATATTTTTTACAATTATGTAATTTATTTTTTCCTACTTTTGGCATCATTTATTTAAATAATGATGTGATATCTGCAAATAAAAAAAATGTTATTCATTCTAATTTTTTATAATTCTTTGAAAATCCACAGTTTATGCTTGTTCTTAAACTTTTGAGGCAGACTTTAAAACATTTTATGTAATGTAGTTTATCGAACATGGAGATAGCAGATAAATTGATTTTACAGAAATCACGTTTAAAGATTTCTTATCTATACTGTGTCTTATCTGTGAAGCATATTTAGAAATGTCAATTAGAGTTTATTAATGCTTTATGCCCCCCCCCCCCAAAAAAAAAAGAAAGAAAAGAAAAGAAAAGGATGCATAGAAACATTAACTGCATTTCTCCTTTCTTCCTACGCCTATTTCCAGTATTTAACTAATTACTTATTATTATTATTATTATTAATCATAACTCTTTTTCTATGATTTGTAGAAATAAAATTAAAGCAGGTTTGGAATTATAAATGAACTGTTTAAGAATATTTTTTTTATTATAAAAGTGGCTCTCTTAACATAGCCTTTAACAAATATAATTTACACATTAAGTCAAATTTCGATAGCGAAATAAAATTATTTCACCGTGCATTTATTAATTTCTAAGTTTCATGTAGGGGAGAGGGGGGCACCTTTGGATTGGGGGCACCTTTGACCACTCTAAATATTTTCCTTCAAATATATTATTTTTTAAAAATTTATATAGCAATACATTACTACTGCTTCAATGATATAAGATACATAGCTGCTGTATGAATAATACTGCCAAAGCAAGGTATGTATTTTTCTTCCTCTTGAATCGAAATTTAAGGAAATAAAGCTGTAAGATTCTTACTCACAATTTTGTATCCCTAAAATTTTAATAAACTATTCAATACTTAAATAAAGATACTAGCTTAGTTTATAAGCTTTGTTTTATTCTAATTCTTCAGCCAAACTTAGCAAACCGCTGTAATGTTAAGCTCCAGGTGACGGGGCACCATTGAACAGCGAAAAAACACCGAATAAACTGGAGATAAATAGTAATTAAAAACATTTAAAGAGAACATTTAAAACTATGAAGTAAAGATTTGCTTACGGATCTAAATGTTATTATTTTTGGAATTTTTTTTTTTTTTTATGTGAAAAGAGATTAATTAAGAATGTCAAAGAACATGGACTTATACGGTTAGCAATCCCTCCTTACTGCACTCATAGATTCTGGATGTATCAATGATGGGAAGTTTCAAATTTAAATTGACGTTGGCATTCATTTATTGGATAATTGCAAATATTGGATACACAATAATGATTCATGATATAGCAAGTTTGTCAAATTTTATATCAGGTTTCTTCATAAAAAGAGTGAATGAAAAATTTTAATTTTCCGGAAGCATCAGATATTACATTGGTGCATTTCAAAGATACTGTAAAAAGGTTTTTACAACCAAACATAGCAGGAGGGACACTCTGTGATGTTTCAACAATGAGTTTTGTCATAAACTTTGATGGAGTTAACTTTGGTTAAATAATTAAAAAAAAATAGTATTTCAATAAAATGTAGCTATTTAATTTTATTCATATTATTTTATATATCTGAAACATACGCAGATTTTTATAAAAACTTTCAATATTTTTTATTTTATTCATTTGTTTAGAGATGCCCCTTGCTTGTTCAAAGGTATCCCTACATGGCGCAGGTTTGAACAGAAATCCTTCAACTTTTTAAATCATCATAACTTATTTAATTTAATTGTAAAACTTTTAATTTCTGGTTCATATAATGAAGAAACGCATTGTTTTTTATGTAATAATTAAAACGCAGCAAATAATCAAGTAAGAATTGTATTGATTTTCTAAAAAAAATGTTCAAACGTGCCCCCCTCTTCCTTACATAAATTTCATAAATTTTATATTCACAAATTTCATAAATTTTACATACAGTAATTTTTTTTTATCCCATTTTGATTGATAGATAAGCTGAATCGTCTAAAAATTCTCAAATTAGTTTTAAAACTCAAATTATTTTTTTTATTTCATTTCATGTTTCAATAATTACAAGTTGGAAATTGCACGTAAAGCGTAGCAAATGAGGTGCGTTCGTTGATAACGAAGTTTTAAAATATTTAGATGTTGCTGATATAGTAGAGCGTGCTTTGGATACAGTATAGTGGTCGAAATCTTTGTGTTCCTGTAAGTATGCAGGGAGTAATTTTTATTATACTTCATTAACGTATATCTTATTCATAAAATGTGAAGTAGATTAATATAATTAAAACACCCCCAAACAATGTTTTCCCGTATAACATTATTTAGTGGAATACATTTGTGTGGCCCTGTAATTTAATAATAAATATTCTTTGCATCACAGATTGTACAAAATGTATTTTTAGTACATATTTCATAGATTCAGGTCAATTCTGTTACATTCAAATGAGTGTAACACCATTAAAATGCATTTGAAACTTTTTTCCCCATTGACCGTAATGTAACGGAATCCTTTTGATTGTCCCTGTAATTGATCAATGCATCCGATTTTCATAACATTTGAAATGACTCGAATGTCTCAAAATTATGTAATAAATATACGTTTTAAATTTCAAACTATTAAAATGCATTTGAAACTTTTTTCCCCATTGACCGTAATGTAACGGAATCCTTTTGATTGTCCCTGTAATTGATCTATCCATCCGATTTTCATAAAATTTGAAATGACACGACAAAATTATGTAATAATTATGTATTTTAAATTTCAAACGATTCGGTTGGGTAGTTTTTGCGTTGTTATATGCGGACGGACAGACAGACAGACAGACGGACAGACAGACAGACGGACGGACTGAGCGACAACAATAGGTGCTACGTATTTACATAATTACGAACGCACCTAAAAATGGAATAAAATGCTAAAAATGGATAACTTTTGAATCAACTTTTCATGCGTTAGTTTGAGCATTCCTACAAGTTCATGCAATGCAGCACCATTAATTCGCAACAATTCGAAACTAGTTTTTACATTATTATGCGCAAATTTTATGAACTTATAAATTTTATTCCATCTTTATAGTAAATTATAGTTATTATAATCTGTGAATAGTTAAATTTTAATTCTCGAGTATCGCTGTTGATGGAACAACATGTGAGTACAAAAATACGTGACATGCAAAAATATATGATCGATGCGAATATGTAATATAAAAAATGGGAGAAATATAACTTGGGTTCAGTTTCCAAAACTAAAAATAAATTGAAGTAAAATAATCTCAATTTTACTACATAAAATATTAGTTACATTTTTCAAAACAAAAGTTTTCAAATAGATTGTCCAACTTACCAGCTTCTGGGCAATTTCCTGGGAACAATTTAACATCGTCAATAGCTATTAATGCTTCCTTGCTTGTTGAAAGTGCAGCAACAAATTCAAACTATTTTAAGCAAAAAAATATATGTAAGCAAAATTTTTGCTGTTTATTTTAATACGAAAAATACAAAAAATTAAAAAAATGAAGAATATCATAGATCTTTTTTTTATTACTATTTTAAAAGACTTTTCTGGTGATAAACACAGGGTGTAAACATATAACTTTTTTACACTAGCTCTCGTTGTTTTACAGCCATTTGTAGAAACAATAAAAAATAAAGAAATTTACAAATGTTAATCAACGTGTTAATAAGATGGCGGTTGTTAAAAAGACAAAATAAAGTACGCTTCGGCATCTTTGTATTAAAATCAAACTCTTAAGAAAAAATGTTTTTTCAGCTTTAAATTTATTTGCACCACTTTTTAAAATTTTAAATTCATGAAAAAATTCAAATGGCCGCCATTTTGTTTCAAAATGGCGCAATTCAAATATGTATATATATGTATGGTTTCTGCATTTTTGTTTATCCTGTTTGTTTATTTATTTATTTATTTATTATTACACTATATTATTTTTATATTCATGATTTGAATTTTCTTATTATTGTTATTATTATATATAAGTTAGCATTTGGGCGGGGGTAGGTTTTGAGGTCTGTAAGTCATGATCGGTGAAAATATGCCAAAATTTTACGGAAGTGCTTTCCTTCGGATGACTGCAATCAATGGCGGATCTAAGGGGGGGGGGGGGTCTAAGATGGGGCGATCGCCTCCCCCCCCTTGAGCACAATAAAGGATCTACAGAACGACATAAGATGCCCGCACGGAAAAGTTGTTGGTCCTAAACTCGAGACCGGCGCGACCCGATCCGGGTCCGCCAACTTTAATTTTTTATATTGCGACTGGGTCAGGTCTTCACACTTTCAGAATCGGATCGGGTCGGGTCTTATTTTTTTCTGCAGAACTGGATCGAGCCACACTTTTTTCCAAGTCGGGTCTGACGTGGACTTCCTTCCTACTAGAGATATACATGGACCAAAATTTTTAAGCCCAGGCTCTATCCGATATAAAGGCTAAACGCTCGATCTGCTATCAGCACTGCCCATATACTGTAGCAGTTCTAAGGGGCGGGGTGAGGAGGCGAAGTCCCCAACTTGGGCTAGTAAGGGATTTACAAAGTGGCATTATGCATCCTTAGAAGAAATAACTTGGGACGAAGCTCAAGCCCGTAACGGCCTGGCACGGGTCGCGCCAGTTTAAGTCCACGAGACTTGGACTAGGCAAGGTTTTCTGTCATTTTGAATCGGGCCGTGTCCTTAATATGTTTTTTTTTTTTTTTTTTTTTTTTTTTTGGACATTTGGGTGGAGACAGGCTTTTTTTTCTTCCAGACCAGGCCTGGTCTGGATTTTATTTTTACTATAGAAATTTGCATTGGATAAAATTTCCAAGTCGTGGCTCGGCCCGGAATAAATGCTAAATATTCGGTCCGTCTCTGATCAATGTAGTATGATAAACATTATTAGCCCAACCTCGACACGTGCAGCTAAACGCTCGGTACGTCTCTGATCTAGATACTATGATAAACATTACTGGCTCGACCGCGACACATGCATTCCTTAAAATTATTTCCTAGGAGCTCAAGTTGGGTTGAAAACTTTCTTATTTGTTAATCGTAAAAAATATTAAACAAAGAAAACGCAAATTTCATCAAATAGCCGCAAATAAGAGCAAACTTCTTAAAGAAACGCGAATTACGGTTGCGAAAAAAAGATGAATTTCATCAAAAGGTCGCAAAAAACACTCAAATTTTGTGAAAGAATCACGGAGAAAACGTGAATTTTTTCAAAGGATCACATTCACGGATAAAAGCGAATTTCGTTAAATGATCGCAGTTAAACGCAAATTTCATCAAAGGATCGCGATCAAAACTGGGTCAACCATTCTTGCAAGAGTAAAAACTGAATCTCTAACTGACTCAAATCCGAAATGTATGACAATCTGCCCCGATGTGCTAAGCGCAGCTAAAAAGTAAAAGTCAACCCAGGAGAGTGCAAAATATAGTTGTTAACCGAACCCAGACCCAACCCGAAGCAAAAAGTCAGAAATTAACTTTGCCCGCAGTAAAAAATAGAAGTTAACCGGATCCAAACGCGATCCACAACAAAAAATAAAAATTAACCCGATGAGCAGCAAAAAATAAAAGCGAGCCGGACATCAATTTTTGTGAAATGATCGCGGAGCAAACACGAGTTTCTTCAAAGGATCGTGAAACAGATGCACATTTCGGCCAAAAATTGCGAAAAAGAACGAAAATTTTATCAAAGGTCTCACCCCAATCAAAATCAGGTCAACCCGAACCCTTCACGCAAAATTAAAAACCAAATCCTAAACTGCCCCAAATCAGAATTGTAAGACAAACTGCCCCAAATATGCTAAGCACATCTAAAAAGTAAAAGTCAAACCGACGAACAACAAAATGTAGTAGTCGACCAGACCCAAACCCGACCTAAAAGCATAAAAATTAGAAATTAACTCGAACCGCAGCCAAGAGTAGAAGTCAACCGGACCCAAATACTACACAAGTAGAAATTAACCTGACCAGGAGCAAAAAATAGAAGCGAACCGGACCCAAACACGACCCACAGCAAAAAAGTAGACGAAACACGAGCCGCATTAAAAAATGAGCTCCGACCCGTGCATCAGACTGGAGTTTCCAAATTTCTAAAATCCCCCCCCCCTTGAGGACTCTCCAGATCCGCCCTTGACTGCAACAAGTAGCTTTTTACTTTTTGTAATGAAATCTACCTAAATTAAACGTTTTAAAAATTCTTAAGTTAACATTTTTACATTTGCTTTGTTTTATTTATAACTTTATTGCATGTTTGTTATTAAAACAAAAATTATCATTGTAAAATATCGTTATCCTGTAACGTACATACCAGGAAATGTTTGCCAGAAAAATCCGACATTGAAAAAAAAAAAGCTTTATGTTTTCTTTATTTTTAGTCCTTGGCATGATTAACATTGTATAAATTAATGTTTTTTTCTTGTGTATGACAAGATATTGTTAGAAATACAATTTGTATAATTCATAATAAAATAAAGCCAGGAAAACGGCATCATAAAAGTTTACATATTTTTAAATGTCACTTGATATAATTAGCAATTCAAATAACATCTAAATGATGCTTCTTGAAACCGCATTTTTAATAATTCTATTTTATACTATTGCAACGAGGATTTTTCATTAGTTCCGACTGTTGCCATAACAAAAACTAACTAAATTTTCCAAACTAGAAAAATGTCACAGATTCCGCAGTGACATTTTTTAAAATACACATATATATATATATATATATATATATATATATATATATATATATATTTACAAAAAAAAAGCGCAATTTAAATTTTTAATATATACATGTACTTTACAAAATACTTACGTTGGGAGAATGTATAACTGTGTGTGTGTATTTTAAGATATTTTAAAAGTTTGTTTCAAGGCCAAACTTGATCTGTGACATGTCAGGGAAATAATTTTCTTATATTTTGCAACGATAGTTTCATTTATTTTCTGTAAATAAATTTAATATTTCGTATTATGGGGAAATTTTTATGTATAGCAAATGTTTCATTTATGTATTTAAATGCAGGATGAAAGCAAACATGGCTAAGTTATCGCGTTTCATGCTGTCAGAATTGTCTAATTAACAAAATTCACATATTTCTAATAAACATAATCCCACCAAAAACATTCTGTAAAAAACTAGCCAAGTCTCGATGGAGCTGCTTGTTTATCTCTAAAAAGTAATGAAATCTAGACAAAGTCGTGCCAAGTCTAAGGTTCCTTACTGCGATTTCTTTATTATTATAGTTAATGTTGTGTGACTTGGCCGTTGAAGGGTACACAAGGGTACAAAACCAGGTGCTCCACGACACCATTGCACCAATCTGTCGCCAGAACCGCTACCTATTGACGATGACCCATTGACGTGTACCCTTCAACGGCCAAGTCACACAACATTAACTATAATAATAAAGAAATCGCAGTAAGGAACCTTAGACTTGGCACGACTTTGTCTAGATTTCATTACTTTTTAGAGATAAACAAGCAGCTCCATCGAGACTTGGCTAGTTTTTTACAGAATGTTTTTGGTGGGATTTCACTTCTTTTTGTAGAAACGTGGGCATATTGATTTATTTTATTAGATTTTTTTATTTGACACATTTTTTTTTTCTTTTTAGGAGTAGTTTTTTTATTATTACAAATCTTTCTTTTCTTTTTTTCCGGTTCTGACTCTTGTGCAGTAGCAACAGTTTTTCGTATTGCCCATTCGCGTTCATTATTTATTCTTTTAGACGGTTTAATTTCTGAAAGATCGGCGCGGTTTTTACGCTTAAGCGGGTTGTATTCTGTGATCGCTGAAGCTTGAGCTTTTATACTCTTGAAGTCAACATTTATGAGGTGCACTCCATGAAGATTGGTTACTCGGGAAAGCGTCACGTAGGCTTGGCCACAAGAGAATATGGAGGTGCCAATGTCCATGAGGGCATTTTTTAGACTTAGACCTTGGCTCTTGTGAATTGTTAGGGCATACGCCACACAGATTGGGAATTGTTCTCTGTACACGTATGCCCGGAGTATGATCTCAAATTTTGACTTAATAGGTAATAATTCTTGAATCAAATTGTTAGCGAATTTTACTACCAATTGTTTAGGCTTTGTTTGGTCTTCCGGGTCCCACCTCACTATCTGTACAACGCCTATGGACCCATTCACTAAACCTAAACTAACATCAATGTTTATCCTAAGCATTACTTTAGCTCCCTCTTAGCATTATCTAACTGCATACACATATTTCTAGTCGGTAGTAAACAAACAGTATCTTCTGGTAAGACCCTCAAACATTGTGCTATTTCCATTAACCTTCCTTCATTGGGATGCGAAAGCAGAAGTATCAATCGGTTAGACAGTATATCTCTGTCCGATTGAGGCTCAATACGGCTCAAAAAATTGATTTAGTTCAAATAACCAATTTTTACTTAACTAATCAATGTAATATGCACTTTCACAGTTTTAAGTAGAATTTTTTGCATTTTATTGAATCCCTTTATTAAATGAAATCTGGTTCAATAAAGTGGCGGAATCTGATGTACGCCAAAACGTTTAAATATTAAGTATGATTTTGATTCATATAAGCGGCAATTGTAGCGATCTTTCTTAGCTCTGGGAGGGGTTTTAACCCCAAAACCACCCCCTTGGCTGCACCACTGCTAATACAGCTAAGACCAGCTGAGGGCTCTTCATTAGATATTTCAGACCTTCAATTTTTGACATCAAATGAAGAGGCCCACCAAGTTGAATATTTTTTGTAAAGGCGGTATGTCGATCTCTAATAGTTTGGTTGGGCTCTTGTGTTTTCTAATCAGGGTCACCAGGTACTCTAGATCTTCGTTTATCTTAGTTTTTATAGTTTTAACTTTATGTGGCCATAAAACCCTAACTCTGTACCAAATTTCAGCTCTCTGAGTTTATGGGAAGTATTAGTTCTATTCTGATGATCATGAGTGAGTGAGTGAGTGAGTGTCATAAATGCGAAACTTTGCTTTCGCTTAACTTCGGAACTAAATGACCTATAGACTTGAAATTTTGGATTTTAAGTATGTGATTATAGCTTACTGGTTGACGAAAATTTCAGCGTTCTGGTCTTATCCAGAGGTTCTCAAATAAGGGCCTAAAAATGCGGCGAAATGGTTCCAGTAAAGGATGGTACGGCAGTGTTTGCTTCGCGCTCGACTTGGCGGGGGCACTGCCGTGCCCCCCGATTTAAATTAACTAACAGAAAAAGAAAAACGAACGAGGGAAAAAAATAACTAGAATATATATTAGAAAAAAGCTAAACTTACATTAAATGCTTTCGTTATTTCGACTTTTGCTTCTACGTAATTCCATTGCAAATGTATGGTGGTATTCTTTGCTTTGGTAACAAGCCATGTTCCTAAAGAATAAAAAGAAAAAAAAAACACTTCGTAATTGCCTTATTTTTTTCACTTTTATACATTAAAATTTAAAAAATAATTTTTTCCCATTTCAATGAAGTTCAGATATCTGTTTAGAAATCAATAACTATTCATAACTGTTTCAAATGCTTCGGAGTACAGTATTAAGAAAACTGCTTAATGCCTCGCATGCATGTGTAAGTTGAAGTTTTAGGTAATGATTTAGATAATAATTTAGAAATATTGGCATAATTTGTGTTTTAATGCATCGGATATTTTTCTAAGCCGGTCAAGTTTGGCGCCATATTAAAAATAAAAAATACTGCCCAGTTAAACTGATGGCATTGAGCTCACAGGCTACAAATACTAATTGTACATTAAAGCCTTATATTTTCAAGGGTTAATTCCGTTCGAAAAAAAAATTAAGAAGGGGAAACAGCTCTCCCCTTTCCTCTTTTTTTATACTTAATCATTGAACCTCCTATACTATCAAAGACATGCTTTATCATATAAAAAATCTATATCCAAAATTCAGAGCAAATTAGATTATTCTTAATAAAAACCCATTTAGCATTTATATAATTTAAAAGGAGTTATCCCCTTCTGTTATACTTAACCATTAAACTTCCAAAACTATTCAGAGATTTGAACGAAATCTGAAAATTCTGCTTGAAAAACCTATTTGTATAAATTAAGAGGGGGGGGAGGCATTAGAACCCCTGTTGCCCCTATTTATACTTATTCAATGAACACCTAATAGCAGTCACGGAATCGCCTCATCAGAATGATCCTAATCTAAATTTTGAACGAAAACTTAATTCTGCATGAAAATCCCATTTATATCAACTAACGGGGGGGGGGGCATTAGAACCCCTGTTCCCCCTATTTATACTTATTCAATGAACACCTAATAACAGCCACGGAATCGCCTCATCAGAATGATCCTAATCTAAATTTTGAACGAAAACTTAATTCTGCATGAAAATCCCATTTATATCAACTAACGGGGGGGGGCATTAGAACCCCTGTTCCTCCTATTTATACTTATTCAATGAACACCTAATAACAGCCACGGAATCGCCTCATCAGAATGATCCTAATCTAAATTTTGAACGAAAACTTAATTCTGCATGAAAATCCCATTTATATCAACTAACGGGGGGGGGGCATTAGAACCCCTGTTCCCCCTATTTATACTTATTTAATGAACACCTAATAACAGTCACGGAATCGCCTCATCAGAATGATCCTAATCTAAATTTTGAACGAAAACTTAATTCTGCATAAAAATCCCATTTATATCAACTAACGGGGGGGGGGGGACATTAGAACCCCTGTTCCCCCTATTTATACTTATTCAATGAACACCTAATGACAGTCACGGAATCGCCTCATCAGAATGATCCTAATCTAAATTTTGAACGAAAACTTAATTCTGCATGAAAATCCCATTTATATCAACTAACGGGGGGGGGGGGGATTAGAACCCCTGTTCCCCCTATTTATACTTATTCAATGAACACCTAATAACAGTCACGGAATCGCCTCATCAGAATGATCCTAATCTAAATTTTGAAAACTTAATTCTGCATGAAAATCCCATTTATATCAACTAACGGGGGGCATGAGCCCCCCGTTCCCCCTCTTATACATATCGAATGAACTTCAAAAACTAATCAGGGAAGCGCCTTGTCAGGATATACCTACATACAAAATTTTAAGAGGATCGGATATTTTTATCATGAGTTATCGCGTTACGCACATACGAACGAACATACAGAACGGGCGGGCACATAAGCTCTCAGGCTATGATAGCCTGTGAGCTAAAAACATGCCTTTAAATTAATTTTAATTTCTCTTAACAATCATTTTTATTATTATAACCTTCTTGAAATAATTATAGTACATGGATGTACATTTCTTATCGTGATTTCATTTGCATTTCAGTATTTTGTAATAAAACAATAGGATTCGCTTAAATCTCTTTGAATCGTTGGTGATTCTTTTACTTCAAACACATGTATACTCTTTAAAATAGGGGTTACTTTTTCAAATGAATTACATATGATAAAATATAAAAAAATATTAAAAAATTATGGTTGTTTACTTTTATTGTAGTACTACATTTCCTAAAATTTCCTACATTTCCTACTACATTTCCATCATCAAAATTTTTTTTTTATTTAGCCTATTGTCATACATTTAGAATACGCAAAATAACTATGTAACTATGTTTGTTAGATTTCTGAAAATGTCAAATTCATTAAATTTTAATAAACCTTTACTTTTGTGATTTAAATAACTTCTTTAAAATTTTAAATACTTTTCTCCCAAAATAGATTTCTAAGAAAATCAACAGTTTATTTTTATAACAATTTTGTATATTTTTAAAAATATGGTTGAAATAGTGAACTCGCTGCATTTCACTGCTCAACTCAAAGCAAATTTTGAAGGAAAAAACTCCTTATTAAGTTAAAATTTTTAAAAAGTTTATAAAAATTTGAGTTTTTTTAATTCCTGTTTTAAAAAAATAAACATATTTTAACCAAAAGGTTTTTTTTTTTTTTTTTTTTTTTTTTTTTTTTTTTTTTTTTTGTAGTTTTTAATACTTTTTGTCATTTTGACGACAGACGTATTCCATATCTGGATATTAAACATGGACCAATCAGAAAACGAATAAAATACGGGTATCACAAGATTTCAGATATCTCTATTCTCGATCGGTCGAAACAACAATTTTCCAAATGGTTAAAAAATTGTAATTTAACTAATTATAATAACTATTTGGAAAATGAAATTCTAATCAATTTGGCATGCTAGATTTGTGTTCAGATGACGAAAATTTACCTGACTTAAGTTTTCCGGATTCAGATTCGAGTTCATACAATGAAAATGGTCCGTTAATGGTTTAATAATAATAAGCTCGACACAACTGCGGTCGTTCGGTAGCTTTAGAGCCCCGAGCCTGCCTTTCCCGCTTTTCAGTGTCTTTGATTTAATCAACTTCCTTTTAAATTTGTCCGGCTTCAATTTTTGATTTTCTCTCTCCAACCGTGCTTCCGTTAGACCGCTAGAGACTCGGTTATTCGGGACGTGGGTCGGAATATTTCAACCTGGCTTCCGCTGGAGAGTTGCAATAAGAGAAGAAAAGCTAAAGATCACGGACATTAAAAGTAGAAAAGCTAAAGGATCATGGACGTTCAGGGGTTCCCAGAGAGGGGTTTGGTGACGCAAGATGCATCATACAATTTAGTTTTGGGGGATAATTTGAGAAAAAAAATATTTTTTTTTTTTTTTGGGGGGGGGGCGGGGATTTGTAAATTCTTAATATTTCTTTTTTTTTTTTTTTTTACTGTTAAAAAAATCTTGATTTTTTTTTAATATCCCTTTTAAATTTTTTCAACATTTAATTTCCAGAAAAGTTCTTGTGTTTTCTTTCTTTAAATTCTAGATAAATACAATAAGAACTCATTCTGCTATACTCAACTCGTTATCTTTTGTAAATCTTGATTTTTTTTTAATATCACTTTAAAATTTTTTCAACATTGAATTTTCAGAAATATTCCTGCATTTTTTTTTTTTCTTTAAATTCTAGATAAGAGCCATAAGAACTCATTCCGCTATGCTCAACTCGCTATCTTTTGAATGTTCAGTAGATTATAAGTAGAATATATTTTACAATTAATATTTTGTTTAGTGGGGAGGGGGGGTCAATGTTAAAGTATGAAGATTTTTTTGTAGAGGGGGGGGGGGATTTGCGTCATTGGATTTGGGGGGGATGGTCACCACTGCAGACGTTAAAAGAAGAAATGCTAAAATATCACGGACGTTAAAAAAGTAAAAAAAAAATAAATAAAATGCGGACACTACAAAGTCTCTTCTTGACCGACAACAGTGGCCATTTTCCAAATGGTTAATAATCAAGAAATATAAAACTTACTGTTATTCGGCTGATTGTTGACGTAAGCTTGTAAGTATGCTTCTTTTGTAGGTGATCCTCGAACCCAGCTTAACCAGTCACTCGTGTTCGCATTCATGTAGTAGTAAAAATGGAGACAGTTAAGGGTTTGTTTAGGAGCAGCATAAGTCGGGCTGCTCAGAGTGGCTTTTTCAATGTCATAAGTGCTCGATGAACCGATGAACCAGTATCCACCTGGAAAATAATAGATTAAAATGTACAAATGGGATAGCAATTTTTTCTGTCAAGTAACAGTACAATATTCTTTGTATTAGATGTACGTTGGCCTATAGTGATAATCCAGTTACGAAATACACCACAGGCGTGGGAACCGGGGGAGCTGGGGGAGCTGTGGCTCCCTTTAGAATATTGCAAACGGGCTCAGCTCCCCCAGGAAAAATTCTTGCACCACACCTGTTTACAATATATTTTTGAATTAAAACTTTTAACTTTTAACTACTTTTTTTTAACACTAATCTCGGACGGAACTGACAGAAATGCATTGTGATCGGTAAAATTATGTCATTGGAGAAATTAGTGAAGAAAGTGTTTTATGAAGTTTATCTTTTCGCAGAATTTATTTTGGCGATTCCAACATCAGGAGCAACAGCTGAGAAATCATTCAGCGCTCGTCATTTGCGTCAAATATATCTCTGAACAACAATGGGTCAACATGGATACCATTTGATGCTACTGCATATTTATATACAGAGGTTTTTAAAATTTATTTAGAAGAAAATTGTAAAGAATTTGTAAGCAAAACATACGAAAGAACTTTAACTTTTGGTAAATGGTAGAGAGTGAAGCCTTAAATTTGTTTATTTTATTCGGGATCATCCATAAATGAAGTTTTTGTGCATCAAGTATGTCTAATAAAAATGATCTTAATTGGATAGTTGGTGATCTTTTGAAATGCTTTTATTTCATACTTCTGTTTGTGAAAATTGCAATAGTATGAAATAATCCCTCGAAATCAATGAAATTATGAGCGAAATGATACCCGTTTCCACAATTGTCTGTATTTCCTGTGATGTCACAATTGGTAAAAAGAAGATTTTTATAGTATCGAAACTGAAGGGACAATAGGATCTATTTGTTTATGGATTATAACTTGGAAGCAAATGCTAAACTATTTATGTACTTTTAAATGTAAACGAAATTTTTCTGTAATCGTTTGTATGCTGAAAGTACAATAAATAGTATTCCTGTGACGTCACAATTGGTAAAATCGGTAGGTTATTTAGAAGGTGGTCTGATGGAACTACATTCCCCCACCCCTCCGAAAATTGTTAAAAATTTAAAATTTAATCAAAAATGTTTAGCACAGCACAATAAAACTGCTAAGATGGAATTCAAATGTAACCAAAAAAAATTCCGTTTTAGACAGGTTTTTATTAGAATGTGCATTATTTTGCAGATTTTAGGAAATAACAACTTCAACCAAGTATCCATTATACACAGGCTCGTTTTACACGCCTTTTACTGTGTAAAACGTGATATATGCTGATAAAAAGTGCAAAAAAATGTGGTATAACCATGGAATTATACTTGTAAAGACGGAAATCTACATAAACCTATAATTTTTCAGTCGCATTCTATTCCATCTTAGCAGGTTTAATTGTATAATGCGTTACCTGTTATGATATGTGTTACCTGCTTCGATAAAAACTTGTTTACGGCAGAATTTTTACAGTGTCTTGTGATTCCCTCTTAGAAAGTTTTACTAAATTTCAGTCCCCTCCAAAATGATAAATTTAAATACGCCACCGGGTAAAATGAAGGTTTTTATAACCTCAAACCAAAAGGTAGAATAGCGTCCATATGCCCCGGCTCCCCCTATCTGTACAAAGTTCCTACGCCACTCAAATACACTGCCATTTCATTGCCACTATGTAGACCATAATAGTGACATAATTATGTCTGTTATAGTGACATAATAAAATTACTTCATGCATCTCTTTTCTTCCCATTCACTTTTTAAAATATTTTTTTCAATTAATCTTTACAAAAAGGATATTAATTTAAAGATAATAAATAAGATTAATTAAGAATAAGTTCTTTATAAAAATATGTTTGCATATTTGCCTTAAAAGACATTAAATTACCAAACAATATTTTTTATTTGTAAAAAAAAAAAGTAATTATTCTAATATTTTGATTATGAGCTGTATTACCTAAGCAAGGAAAACTTATTTTTTGATTTCCCCTCGTACAATATGAATTTTTGACTTACCATAACCACTCCCAAGCGTATGATCATCCTGAGGTTTAGTCGAAAAATAACTTGAGCCTTTACTCAAGCTTTTCCATTCCCAATTCATTCTATTAGTCCGAGTTGACACGAAATATCCACAATCATAGTCATCGAAAGAGCAGAGCGTATCTGCTGTTCCTGAAAAGTAAAATCAAAATTGAAGTTAACAGAAATCTCAGATAATTTGCTAACATAAATAGATAACATAATTATTATTATTTTTTTTCATAAAATCAAAAATTCGTTTTTGAATAGAAAAGCATTAAAATATAATATCAGAGTGACACATAAAACTTCATGCACCATAAAAGTCCTAAAGTAAGGGTCATGGAAATGTTTTATGGGGTTGTTGGGCTTTAATGAAAAGCTTATTCTGCTTATTTTAAATGAGTTGCGATTAAATGATACAGTTTCCTTTTTTTATAACGTATTTTATAATTAAAAGAAATATTAATTATATTTCGTTAAGTTATAGACATGTCTCATACAGTTTCAACACATTAAATTTAGTAAGATACCTGTACCCTATATGGACAGTGCTCTCAATATGGACACCCCTAATATTTTTAAAAATAACGATTTTGATAGAGAGATCGTGCTACATATCAGTGAAGAAAAGCAGTTGAAAAGATAATTAAGCCTGGAAAGTACAAAAAAGCGCGCTGTTCGCCATTTAGAAAGAAACTAGTTGTTTCGTGGTGTGCTGATCCTAATTACAGGCAAGTTTAAATTCTTATTAGATATTGTAAAATAGCTTTAAATATTGAAAAGTGGGGCGTTTTAGAAAGCTTTTAAAACATATTTTCGGTTGCTATTGCATATATTGCTTAAAAAAGTTTTCTTTATTTATTTATTACAAGATCTAATAAAACTACTCTCGATTCATAATATGGACAGCTTATGTCCACATTGGAAGTATAGCAAGCGAATCTTCAGATTAACAAAAATAGAAAGCTAAGCAAAACCAACTTCATTATTTCATAATATTTTGTAGTAATCGAGGTGCTTTGCATCGGTCTTCGAAGAGCCACAACCGAAAATGACCCCCCGCTCTAAAATGCATGTTCTGAAGATATTTTCTGTGCTCTCCCCCGCAATACTTTAAGATATATTTTTTTTTATCCCCTCTCCTCTAAAATTACATAGAAGCGTGGCTCTTTCCTACACCCTGTGTAGTAGGTCATAAAGGGGACACCTGTCCATAATAGGGACTGGTGGTTCCTTATATTGACATTTGTTAACATTTTTTGTTTTTATCATTTAAATAAAACCGGAATATTTACAAGTTCGCTAATTTTAAAAATGATAGTCAACAGTCCAGGGATCATGGTCATATATTTTTGGAGTCCTATCACGTGTACATGGAGGTGAAAAAATTAAATTTTCCTTAGGGTGTCCATATTAGGCCCAGGTACCTTACATATCTAAAAAATGTCTTGCATTTATCAACGTGTGTTAGGGTATAACAATTTTTATTTTCTTCTATCTGTAGAAGAAAAAGTATTCAATTCGTGAAAATTTCGATTTCCTGTTTTCGATAGATTTATATGTTTTAGAAGGTCCTGAACACGATTTGATGGTTTTTAGAAAATGGCTGTGAATGAGTCTGTCTGTCACTCTGACACTCTGTAAGTCTGTATGTAACAAAAATTTTATGGGTGTTTTATCTCAAGAACTAATGCGCAGAATTTCACCAAACTTTAGATTCAGTTAGACCTAGACCTTGATATAAACTGAAGCTGATTAGTTTTTGATGCATATCGGCTTGCAGATGACGCTGTTATGCTGCATTATTTAAGATTTTCACAGTGCCTGTATCTCAATAATTAATGCACGCATTTTCATAAAACTTTATATTCAGTTAGTCTTTGGTATAATTTGGCGCTGATTACTTTTTGGTGCAAATCGCTCAACAGGTGACGCTGCTGTGCTGTATTTTGCATGATTATCGCAATAACTCTATCTCAAGCACTATTGCACGAATTTTCACCAAACTTTAGATACATTTAGTCCCTGATATAGATTAGTTTTGTTTAGTTTTTGGTGTAAATTGCCCTACAAGTGGTGCTGCTATACTGTGTTTTCCACGATTTCGCGATAGCTGTAACTCAAGATGTAAAGCATGGATTTTAATCAAACTTCATATTCACATATTCTCTGATAAAAATTGATTGGGATTAGTTTTTGGTGAACGTTGTCCAACACATGGTGCTGTTATGTAGAATTTTTTAAGATTTCTGCAATAGTCCTAGCTCAAAAACTAATACATGATTTTTCATCAAACTTCAAATTCAGTTAGAAGTTGAGATATGTTGATGCTGATTAGATTTTGGGGTAAATCATCTAACTGGTGGCGCTGCTGGACAGCATATTTCAGGAAGGATTAACTTATATGAAATAGAAGACATCTTTGGGATTGTCACACCCGTCTAATTAAACTTCCATTTGGTCACTAAAACTAGCTTGTTTTGCAGCAATGTTAAATGTTGGATTGATGTAGTGCAGTAGCTTCTAATGCCCTCTAATCCCCAACGTAAATATATGGTAGCGTTTCTGCTACCATATGTTTAGCTTTAATTTTAGCAAGAAATTTCATAAAGTCATTACAGCAATAATAGTACCTTCAGGTAATATTCGTTACGAGTCACTAGATAAGAAAAAATTACTTTGAAGAAACATGTCAAATAAAAGGGACAAAATGGCAGGTAAGTTTTGCATCAGTTTTTCAAATATTTTATTGAAATTAAACTAAATACACGACATATATGTGTAAAAAGAGTTACTTCTATTCTATGTCTGAAAAAATCCAATGTAAGTATTTTTTTTTTTTTTTTTTTTTTTTTTTTTTTTTTTTTTTTTAACGGTAGATGAATAAACAAAATCAAGATAGTAGATCTGCTACCAGGGACATTAGTAATCATAAGACCATAGTATTTTTTTTTTTTTTTTTTTTTTGGGCTATACTATATTATTTTTATAGTAAATTTCTACTTTTTAATGTGTTAGCTTTGTACTTAAGTTACTTGTTTTACTTTTAATTCACATGCTCATGTTATTAAATAAATCCGAAATAAATTAATTGAAATTTTAAAATTTTATATACAATAAAATGAAACTTTTTGTTTCGACATTTTTAAATGGATTTCCAATTTAGAAAGCGCTTTATAAAGTCGGCGTTTGCTCAGAATAACGTGATATGACTCAAATATCCATTTCCATGCGTTTCGCTTAGTTTAGATAATTTGACGCTGAGGAAGCATTGACTTAAATATTACTTACAATTTTGAATAACGTGATACAAAAGATAAATCGATTTATTTAAATAAGTACATTTCAATGCATAGTATAGATTCAATTAAAATTACATATTTAACAACGAATTGGAAAATTAAAAGTATTTTTTTACATGTGTAAGTATATTTTACCAAATAATAAAAAAAAACTTAAATTTTAAAACAAACCTTTTAAAGCCATATAAAGGCGTTACTTAAATTTTATATCAAATATTTTAAAACTCATGTTTTGAATTTATAAGAGATGCATTTGAAAAATCATCAGTGAATAAAGTTTTATGAATCTTTTAGGTTGAAGATAACTTTTGCACATGCTATTATGAATAGCACAAAAATAAAGTGATGAAATAAATAGTACAAAAATGCATTGTTTAATTAATAGCATAGCGTCACTCGAAATTTGATATCATTATTTTTAGAATTCATATTTAAAATTCTTAGAGCCAAAAGATAAACAACTGTGTAAAAACTTTTAACCCTTAAGGTTTTTTTTTTATTGATATAAATAGCAACTTATTATATCAACAATTACAACTTATATACTACATCATATAAAACTACAAGATATATTTTATAGGTATCATATAGAAGTTAGAACACAAAATATAAAAAGAGCAAAGAATTTTTTAAATAAAACGACAACAGCATTTTAAAATTAGTAACTAATTTTACCTTTTTTGTTTGTTTGTTTGTTTGTTGTTGTTGTTATTTTTAGAAATTTAAAAATAGATTGAAAAACTTATCCTTGTTCTGTAAATTATATATTATAACTCAATTAATAATTCAAAAATAAAGCATTAATATATGTGTATATATATGCATATAATTGAAGTTCTGGGACTTATTTACATCATTTAAGAATATAAGAGTAATTACTTTTTGTATCGGGACATTTTCCAGGAATCAATTCGATGTCATCTAAAGCAATATCTCCCCTGAAGTTAGACCAAGTCTGATGCTTTGCATAAAAAATCACCTGAAAGAAAAAACAATTAAAATCATGTTTATGGCAACATTTTTACATATTTTTATTTCCATCATTAGGATAGTTTAATCCCAATCAGGAACTGAGTTAAATTTAAATCATCTAACAAGATTTTTTTTTTAAGAAATCGAAGATGACGCACACATTTCTTGTAATCCTTCGAACTATCCCAAAAACATGGTACGGTTGAAGGTCTGTGTGACGCGATTCTATATCGTGCAATTTTCTATGTAACACACAATTTCTTAGATGTAAACAATGGATTTTGCAGTTTAGATACAATTGTCTTTCACGTTTTAGAAAAATTGCTGTCCTCTAGAGCAGTGGTTCTCAACCTTTTATTGGCTACGTCCCACCAAAATATCTGTAAAATCACGATGCCTCATCCTGGACTTTATAACACATGTCTATTATTTAAAAAAATAATTCTAACCACACGATAAAAACACAGCCGTAACAATAACTATTTATTTCGCATTTTTTAATTTATCAAAAATGTTGGATTTTCTGTCACAAATGTGTGACAGTGTGTGTGTCATAAATGAAATGAGACATTGATAAATGTTCATCTTTGGATCAAAAAAGTCTTATTGCTATTTTCCAACTCAGTCCAATGATACAAAAAAGTGTTATACCGCCTGCATTTTTATGTTCACAAAGTGGTTTGGAGAGACTCATGTTTAACACTAAAACAAATGACATCGACAAATTTTATAATTCATTTTTTTAACATATTATAGTCCAATAGCCGACAGCATAAAAACCTAAGGTATCGAGCACAAAAAAAAAAAAAAAAAAAAAAAAAAAAAAAAAAAAAACTTTTATTTTATGGAAAAGTAGTAATAGGATAATCTAAAGATCCATGTCTGCCGAAAGCGAAGTGGTGCATAAGCAAAAAATTAATACCACTAGTGGTTTACTCGTAAGTTCAACATTGTGTTTGTTGTACAATCAAAGATATGAAGTGATTGTAGCCCCGGGGGCGTGATCGGTAGCGGCAGCTATCCGATCGCGCCAAGGGGTCTGGGTTCGAATCTTGGGTAAGTCATAAATGGTGTGTTGTCTGTTTGTAGTATTAGAAATATGTAATCGATTTTTAAAATAGAATAATTCTATATTGTCGTTGTCTATGTGTGTAATGGATCAATCAAGGCGAAAGCCAAAAATGCTGCTATAGGTCTCAAAGCAATTCCAAACCAAAGTGATTGTACGACAATGTTGAAACTACGAATAAATCACTAGTGTATTAATTTTTAGCCTATGCACCACTTCATTTCCGGTTGACACTTGGAAGATCATTAGACTCCCCTATGACTACTCTTTCTTAAATTAAAGTTTTTTTTCTTATGTTCGATAGCTTCGGTTTTTGTGCTGTCGGCTCTCTGACTATAACAAGGGAGGCAAATTTAGAGTTGTTCGCACCTAGGATCGAGACCTGGTACATTTGTAGCCCTATACATAAAAGTTAGAGATCACATTTTATCACAAAAGTTAGAGATCCCATGTTAAAATCACATTTTATGTGTTTTTTATGCTTTAAATTTTTTATATTTTTTTAATTTATTTATTTTACACCAAAAGTGAGTTAAATTGCCAAATATGGCACTACGAAGTTTTTATTTGCCTTATTTTGGGGCTACGACATTCGGCTAGGGTTGATGGAAAACTCTACCTTTGAAAATATGCCATTTTTCCCCCGCCAAACGTGTGAATATAATGTCGTACTTTTCAAAACCAAATTCGTAAATTTTGGAAGGAATTTCTAAACTTTTTTCAATATTTTTTACTTATTATTAACTAATGTATATTTTTAAATGCATTTCTTAAAAAAAAAAAAAAAAAAAAAAAAAATAGTAGTTTGATAAGTGGTTTCGAAAATAGCATTTTCAGAAAGTTATACTGCTACAAAATCAAAAAATATGACTTTAACCAGACATGCCAACCTCCGGCTTTTTAAAAATCAAACAATTATACTTCTAACCAGAAATTTATTGAGGCAACGAAATTAATTAAATTTCAAATGATCCTCTGAATTAATACTAGACACTTCTAATTAAATAAATTTTCTGGTTCAAAGTAGGTTTTCATGAATTAACAAAAGCCGGAGGTTGGCAACTCTGCTTTAACAGATTTTTTTTTTTTTTTTTTTTTTCAAACTTCCTAATATAGGGCTTTAAAATGCACCAAGCTTCAATGCTAGGTGCGAACAACACCAAATGCGGTTCCCTTGTGAATTAATACTTATGTGCAAGTTTATAATCTGCACAATTTCTACTCCCAAAAAGTGTAATATAAAGATCGTCAACTCTAGAGGGTGCATAAGGAAGTCCTTTTAACTAAAAATTTTAGAAAATTTATTATTTTGAGAATTTATTGTGTATTTAAATTCTGCACAATCTGTGATGCAAAGAATATTTGCCATTAATTTACACAAAAATATTCCATTACATAATAGTATAGACTGAAACGTTGTTTGGAGCACATTTTAATTCAATTAAACTGTTTCACATTTTTGATACACGTTGCTGAGGTTTACTACAAGTTACTTCCCGTATAATAGAAAGCAGATAGTATTTACAAGGATACACAAAAGATTTCGTCTATTATACTGTATCCTATTACACCAAGATCTGAATATTTTAAAAATTCCGTTATAGTACGAACGTACCCCATTTGCTACGTTTGACGTGCAATTTTCTACTTGTTACGATCGATTTACATTTAAAAATTTAAATTCCGCGATTATGGGACTTTCGATGTCATCGGCTCCCGGATTGTGAGCTACAGAGGAACATTTAGAAAGCAAAATATCTTCGGCAGCCACTGTTTTTCAGAAACGCTTCCGAATAGTTTTTAGCTCACATGCTATCAAAGCCTGAGAGCTTCTGTGCCCGCCCGTACTGTATGTATGTATGTGCGTACGTACGTAACGCGATAACTCATGATAAAAATATCCGATTTATATGAAATTTTGGATATAGGCTTATTATGATAAGACGCTTCCCTGATTAGTTTTGAGAGTTCATTCGATAAGTATAAGAAGGGGAGCGGGGGCTAATGCCCCTCCCCTTAATTTATATAAATGGGTTTTTCATGCAGAATTAGTAGATTTCGTTCAAATCTTAGATGTAGTGTCATTCTAATGAGGTGCCTCTGTGATTAGCATTTGTTTTTCATTGGATAAGTTTAAAGAGGGGGATGGGGAGGGGGTAATCCCCCCGTCTTAATTTAGGTTTTCAACGCAAAATTTACCGATTTGTTTCAAATTTTGTATATAGGTTTATTCTGAAAAGGCGCCTTCTTGATTTGTTTTTGAAATTCACTGGATAAGTATAAAAGGAGGATAGGGGAAACTACCCCTCATAATTTATGCAAATGGTTTTTCATGCAGAATTAACCGATTTGTTTCAATTTTCGGATACAGGTTCATAGTAATAAGAAGCTCATTTGTTGTGGTGTTCTTTTGTTACTTATAAAAGGGCGTACTGGCGATTACCTCCCCCTTAAGTTAGCTAAATAGAATTTTATGCAGAGTTAGCCTATTTCCTTTAAATTTTGGAATTAGGTTCTTTCTTAGGTTCTATTAGTTGAATTTTTGGTCGGTTTTGGAGGTTTAATGGTTAATTATAAAGGAGGAAATGGGGGACAACGTTTTATAAATTACATAAATGGGTTTTTATGCAGAATTATTCGACTTGCTTCGAATTTTGGATACAAGTTTATTATATGATAAGGCGTATCCCTGATTAGTTTTGGAGCTTCAATGATTAAGTATAAAGAAAGGAAATTGGCGGGGGGGGGGGGGTACTTCCTTCCTTTTTTTTCGAAAGGCATTATTGTATAAAGCAATATATGCAATTAGTCTCCATAGCCTGTGAGCTCTATGCCATCAGTTTAACTGGGCATCATTCTTTTTATTAAAGTGCATTGATCAGTTTTCGCAAACTGACAATAATAACTGACAATAAATGGCGACACATGTTAAAAATAAGGAAAAGTGACAGGGAAATTAGAAAAGGCGATGCTTTTTTTATGTTTTAGAGAATATATATATATATTTTACTTTTTGACATCTTCACTGTTTTTGATGTATTTTAAATTACTGTTTCGTAGCACAATTTAATGCTGTATAATGTCTGCAATAAATTGGTAGAACATATTAATCTTATGCATTCTGCTATAATTTCGTCGAAATCACATAATTTGCAATCTGTAATTTTCGGCTAACTTATATTGGAAATGTGATTTTTTGCTTAGATATTCAACCCATTAACAGCCGAAACTAAAAGGGTGAAATTTTTAACTTTTTAGCTGAATGTCGTTTGCCACCGCAAATTCTGAAAGACAATTTTCGATTTTTATGATGTTAAAATTTTATACATTTAAGTAAAGCCAATTTTTACTTACGATCATACGTGGTATAGGGTAAGTCTTGCAATCGTTTTGAAAATCGAAAATTTTTTTGGCGGATTTACGTGTTTCAGACACTGGAGATTCCGAAAAACATATTTTTAGAAAAAAAAAATTGCCGCCTGTCCGTCTGTCTGTCTGTAAATGCTCTATCTCCCGAACAAATTCAGATAAAGACTTGAAATTTTGTATGTGCTTAGTATGCAAGAATGGAATGAAGCCTATTTAATATCAGTAACCTCGATTATCCGGAACTATTTTTTTCGGACTCTCGAAAAATTCGTTCTGATAAAAGGTATTTAAAAAATTTTCCAATTTTTTTATTTTAAGGTGTGGACGTAAAAGCCTATAAAATAACACAAATTTTGCATTAAGAACGAATTCAATCGGATTATTAGTTATCGAGATATTTCTAATCCTGTTTTCCACATTCTTCGATTTTTCATGACCCTGTATTTCATTCAAATTTCAATTCAAAGATATATTTTAATTGCAAATGAGACGTTTAATCTGACGCAACAAACTGTTAATGAATATGATTATTATATTTGGAGTTATAAGGATGTTTCTTTTATGCAATGCAGTACTACTTGAATAATTTGGTGTTTTATATAATTTGTCGAAATTGGTTCATCAGCAATTCTTTAATAGAGCATGGTTATGTTTTTAAAATATTTAAATATGCATTTAAATTTTGTTTTGGAATTGCCATGCATTGTATAAATAGTTTACACATGTTTTATTTTCATATATTATATTATGCATATCCATGATGAATAAGTATAACAGTGGCCCCCAACGGCTTGTTTATTTAAAAAATGTTTATGAGAATGTAAATAACTTAAATATGTGCATAAATTACGACTGTGACGTGAACACAACACCAGCGTGTAATGGGTTGATATAATTAATACCATATTAAATATATTCTGCTCGTAAAATAAAATTATTTCTCCCCCCCCCCAAAAAAAAAAAACCTATAAAACTAATAGATGCAAAATGCAACCCATCGAATTACTACACCGGGAAAATAATGATTGATGGGCCAAACTCTAAACTTACCCTATAGCCATAGTATTGCATCATTCGAACCGTAGTCACAGAGAATAAAGCCTCTTTCCAACGGTCACCCTGTGTCCGTCTACGGATAAAATAGTTCCTCGACTGATAATAATAGTTATCAACTGTCTGAACCACCAGAGAGCCAATGTCAGCTCCGTACATGTGGTAGAAAAACCGAACACAGTAATCGCTTTTGAGGACTGTAGTTTGGAGCTTCACATCATTCGTCTTTGCCGCTGTCACATTCACGTAAATGTAGCTCCCATTGCCTGCAAGATTAAAAAGATGTGTAAACAAGAATGAAAAATGACGCATCAAGCATTGATTATGAAAAACTTTCCAACAAATTCAGAATAACATAACAATACTTCATCGTTTAATAAGGGGCTGTGCAAATATAAAGTTATCATTTTAGGAGAAGAGGGTGGTCTGGAAAATGGTTTCGTAAGATATCTCTAGGGGAAGGGGGGGGTCTTTTGATATCGTTATCATTTTTTATCCAATTAAAATTTTCTCTTTTTATTTGTAACACGGCCTTTGGTTCAAAACTTGCCTTAAGTGCCTTAGAAATAAAAACACTAAGCATACAAAAACAGAGTATGCACAATTTCGAGCTCCAGATGACAGTTTTTGTGTAGTTCAGATTGACTTAATTGGGTCCTATTCACCTTCGAATGGCTATAGCTATTGTTTAACATGTATTGACCGGTTCAACTCTTGGATGGAAGTAGTACCCCTACAAAACATCACTGCTGAAAGTGTTGCAAGAGCTTTTTTGTTGAAATCTTCTGATAACGAAATACTGCCTCCTACTTCAAAGACTGATTATACATCAGTTCCCATGCGCAACCAGACTCCGCACGCAGCCAACGGCGATGCACCACGCTGTGCCAAGTGAACAATTAAAACGATCTGAGCACGGACACGCTGTGGATGACAAGTGAAACTTCCAGTTCGTTTTACTGACGTTGTTGACTGTTCCTGATCAACTTAATATATTATAAAATGAAAAACTAATGGAACCAGAGAGAAAAGTAGAGCTCGATCTAAAAAGTGCTACAGTAATAATTGGCAAATATTTTCAATCTAAAAAATCAGGTAGAAACGATATAAGATCACATTATCTGTAAAGCTCATGAAATTATCCAAATTTTTTGTTAGCTGAAAATGTGGACTGGACTTTATTGGTGCCTTAAAATCAATCAGGTATAAACAAGCATTTTTAACACACTCCATATTCCAGTCATCCATAACCACTTTAAAAAATTAGGTTCATAATTATAAGTTACGGATTGATGCAATAAAAAACGGGAACGGTAGGCTCAGTAGAAAGTGCAGACAAATTCCATTGGAGGGAATTTCGATAACTAGAAGATCAAAGCTCAAAGTTAACCCAAAATCTTAAACACATACGATTTAACCATGTAATAAAAATTTGTGTTCAGAAATCTACATCAATTCTTCAATAACCTGACTATATTAATATTATATTTTAATGATTACTTCATGGTTTATATTCGTTTTACGTTGAGGATCTTAGCTGATTTGAGACAACATAACTATACATTCTATTCATTACTTTGTCCAGTAATAATTTTGAGTAGATAATGGTATGATTCTGAATATAAGGCACCAGTAAAGCTCAGACCACATTTTCAGCTAACAAAAATTTGGATAATTTCATGAGCTTTACAGATAATGTGATCCTATATCGTTTCTACTTGCTTTTTTAGATTGAAAATATTTGCCAATTTTTACTATATGACTTTTTAGATCGAGCTCTATTTTTCTTTCTGGTTCCACCAGTTTTTCATTTTATCTCACATCTTTTTCAGTTCCTTTCAAGAACTTAATCAACCAACTTCAACTTACACATTTAAACTAATATTAATATTAGTTTAAACTTATTAGGAGACATATTAGTTTGGCTAAATACCAAAAATAGTGCCAAATTGACGTCAGCCTAAGTAATTTTGGTCGATAGATCTGGCGAGACATCGCCAAGCTGGCGACCAACGTGGCGACATTTGACGACATAACCCCTTGTCCCCGATGTTAGTCCCCCTACAGTTTCGCGGTTTCTACATAGATTTTCATTGCTCCATTTCCAAATAGCTATTTTTTATATAGAGAGGGATTTTTTTCTAAATGATCCTGGATCGGGATGCAATTTAGTAAACTTAGAGGTCTAGAGTAGGACACTTCGCCTTTTTTATTTCGTCGAGATCCGATGATTGGATCCAAATTTATTAAGAGGCAAACTTTGGACTTTAGAGATGCGTCTGATCTCTACTATACAGCATTATCGTGCTGTATGATATTATTTTATTATTGTACTTTAACTATTGTTTAATGTTCATTTAGGAATTTCACTATGTTTTCTATTTATTTTTTTATATAATTTATATTTCTATATATAACTGCATTAGTTCATATTAATAAATTACTTCCTACAATGTTTTTAAAGTAACATAACTTCCTTACTGGTAAGGGAGTAATGTAGCTGTATATAAATATAGAAAATCTTAATCAAAAATATTATCGGCTACAGAAAAAGTGTTATGCATTTGGAAACAAAATAAGTTGTTGTTAAAAAGAATAGTTTTCGTTTTCGTGTTTAACACTGGATGTAAATAAAGTTTGATGATATTAAGTCGAGTTATTTTCGGACGCTTTTGTAATTAAATAAAAATAATATTGCCCAGTTAAACTGATGGCATTGAGCTCACAGGCTACGCATACTAATTGTACATTACAGCCTTATATTTTCAAGGGTCAATTTGGTTCGAAAAAAAGTTTGAGGAGGGGAAACAGCCCCCCCCCCTTTTCCCTTTTTATACTTAATCATTGAACCCCCTAAACTAATAAGGAACATGCTTTATCATATAAAAAATCTATATCCAAAATTCAGAACAAATCGGAAAATTCTTACTAAAAACCCATTTATATAATTTAAGAGAAGTTATCCCTCTCTTTTATACTTAACCATTAATCTTCCAAAACTATTCAGAGATTTGAACGAAATCTGATAATTCTGCATGAAAAAACCGTTTGTATAAATTAAGGGGAGGGGCATTAGAGCCCCCGTTCCCCCTGTTTATACTTATCCAATGAGCACCTAATACCAATCACGCAGGTGCCTCATCAGAATGATCTTATATCTAAATTTTGAACGAAAACCGATAATTCTGCATGAAAAACCCATTTATATCAACTAAGGGGAGGGAGCAAGAGCCCCCCGTTCCCCCTCTTATACATATCGAATGAGCTCCAAATGCTAATCAGGAAAGTGCCTTATCAAGATATACCGATATACAAAATTTCAAGTGGATCGGATATTTTTTATCATGAGTTATCGCGTTACGCACGTACGCACGAACAAACGTACGTACATACATACAGAACAGGAGGGCACATGAGCTCTCAGGCTATGATAGCCTGTGAGCTAAAAGTAATATTAAAGTAATAAACGCAGCAATTTGTAAATGTTTTTAGTATTTTTCACATACGCAAAAATCGTCGAAGAAACACCGCATCGCTTACAGCTCCATTACTGAATTTGAATGGGGATGTCGCCAAATTAGTCAGCTATACAGCCAATCTGGCTTCATTTATGGCAACTTATTTTGGTCGCCAAATTTGGCAATTTTTCGCCAAATGACTTTGGCGCTAGCATATATAAGTACATAATTTTATTCTTATGATTGGAAAAACAGTTACAACAGTGAGAGATAATTTCGAGAAATCATTGTTTTTATTAATTTTTATTTGGTTACAGGAAAAATACTGAACCAATTGAGTGGTACCAATTCGAGAGTATCCGCTTTCATTTAAAACAAAAATTTTAAAAATCGGTGGGATATTTTCAATACATGTACCTTTAACGTCTGAATTTAAAAAAAAAGAAAAAGAAAAAAAAGAAAACAATTAAAAGGTTGAATAATATAAGCTAAGACAGATTTGATTACATTAAAAAAATTAAAATTTACCTTTTAAGTATTTTTTAAATGTTTTTTTTTATGTTTTTTTTATTTTTTCTTTTTATATATATAAATTTTAATTTTTTAAATATATATAACATATGTAATATATTTTAATATATATTATAAATTTTAATATATATATATATTCATACATACGTGTCGGATTGATTACGTACTCCTTTTTTTTAAGTCTGTTCATAAATTGCATTTGGAAATACAATTTATTTTCTTTGACAGTGTAAAAATTAAAAAATGTGCGGTATTTAGAAGTTTAAAAATAAATTTGGTTGTCTGTTGTTGCAACGTTAAAATGACGTCAGCGTTATCCACAGACTCTTTTGTCTTTTATAATACAAATAATGTTTATAAACAGAAAGTTCTCGCCCATTGCAATTAACTGTTTTCATTGTCACTCACATGTTATTGAGTTGAAGTAAAAGAAATAATAATAAATATATAAATTGCTTACTAGTGCCAAAGGTGTGATCAATTGATGGTCCTGTATCGGCTGAATTCACTTTACCGGTTCCGATCTTCCAGTTTTCTCTGTTATACCGGTCATTCGAGAGAAAGCTACAGATTGTGCGTTGTTCAAAATCACATTTGTACCTTTGTTGTGCTGCAAAAACAAAAGAAAAATTAAAAAAAAAATTTACATAAAAAAAAGAAAGACAGAGAAGAAAAAATATTTAAAAAAGCTCATCTGTGATTAATATATATATATATATATATATATATATATATATACTAGTATTAAAAAATGCTCTGACGAGCACCAAAAAAGGTTAATATGTTTTTAAGTATGAAAAAGGGTTTGACCAAGGCTAACTTATCATAATATAAAGGCTTGTCATTCACCAAGTTTCCTTTGACTGCAGTACAGGGGGCGCTGAACCACATGATTTTCACGTTGGTAGCGCCATCTAATGTTAGAAACTGAAATGTTTTCCATTATTTCCTATGGGATTATTAGCAGTAGTATGCACCAGGTGGCGCTACATACGAGACAAAGTCATATAATAAGTTGGCAATTATAGGGACAATTTCAACAATAGATTTTCTCCTGAATGCGAGGCCTTGGGTTTGACAAGTGCTTCTGTTAATTATTGAGCATGAGGAAGGACAAGGGATCCCTTCTTGGCTACAACTCACTTCAATGCCAACTTTTAAAAAATCATATTTGCGCTTTTTCCGTGAAAACAAATCAGTCGCAATTACTATAAAAATGTATAGTGTAACGACATAACCAGTAAACTTGCAGCTTAATTAGACATAAATGTAAGGGAAGACGACATGGCGCCAAAAACCTAGTTCCTGCAGGTATCACATTCATGCACTGCCACCAAGCATGCCCTAAGTGTATAATTGCACAGAAAATTGATTTGTAGCATAGTGCAAAGATCTAGTGCAAAGTGAACAGTGCAGTTAACATCAGGGATGTAATGCAGGTTATACGCCGTATACCTTCTGGACTTTTTAATAGAACATCATATACACTGTTTCTCAAGAAAGCTTATAGTAAACACATTCCAGGGTATCCCTCTGCTTAGAGCATATATCCTATCTTATTTTTACGACTACACCCCTGGTTAACATCTAAAGCACGGTGGAAAGTCCTATTAAAGAACCGCAAATTTCTTTTATATGGAAAGAGCGCAAATATGATTTTTTAAAAGTTGGCATTGAAGTGAGTTGTAGCCAAGAAGGGATCCCTTGTCCTTCCTCATGCTCAATAATTAACAGAAGCACTTGTCAAACCCTTTTTCATACTTAAAAACATATTAACCTTTTTTGGTGCTCGTCAGAGCATTTTTTAATACTAGTCATTTAATTTTTTGATAAAAAACTGAAGATTTTCTAATATCGTAAAAAGAAAAATAATTGCTTCTGTCAAAATTTATAAAATGATAACAACAACATAAAATTTTGATGTATCAGAACAATTAAAAAAGTCATTGCATTGCCATATAAAATGCATGATATGAAAAATAAACCATAGAGTCGAACGAAAAAGTACAGTGGTACAGTACAGTACAGTAAAAGTACAGTACAACTTTATTAAAAGAATTGAAAGCCATGCCAATTAAATAGATTCAAGGTAATTTCTCGAATGAAACATTCACAACTAGAAAAACTCTAGAAATTGAATAAAAATTAACATAAAAATATTCCCGAAAGAATAATAATTTAACACAAAAGCATTTCTAAACAAAACGAACTTACATCCAACGGGATTTGAACTCTCTACCCGCTGCTGAGCAGCTAAATGCCTTACCTCGAGAGTCCTAGTTTAACACCAGATATGTTGCAAATTTTGCTATAGTACCTATATAAATGCCAGTATAAGTCTTGTGCTGTCATCAAGAGCTCCGATCTGATTGTTTTATTTTTTATATGCCTGGCGGCTATTTTCCTACTTTTATTTTAGCTACCCGAAACAATCGCCAAATAGGTTTCCTTCGCCATAATTTCATTTTAAATATAAAGCTGTCACTAGCTTTATTTAAAATACATGACTTTCATTAAGGGTGTTCTGAACTGCTTCGCTCAACAAGCGCAAAACATTTTGACACATTTACGAATTCATTTTTTAACAGAAAGTTATAAAACTGGAATGACTGACTATGGAAGCGATTTTGAATGGAACTTATTTTTCCATTTTATGATAATTAAATTACCTATCCAGTTCTAAGCTATTTCGATGACGTAATCACCCGTTTTCCTCCTGCTTTTCGACCGGTTTTTCTGCTTTCGTCGGGAAATGTGCTCAAAAGTGTCAAATTTGAAGGCTTGTTAAGAAAAATCTATTGTGTTTTAAAAAAAACAGAAAATTAAATGCAATTAGACAGTTTCTGATTAATAACACCTGCTATTTTTATGCCTTTCCGAACAAAAATAAATTAAAGCATGTGTCACAAAGTTGTCCTTTTTGATTTAAGAACACCCTGAAAAAACACATAAATAAAAAATACATATATCAGATACATTTAACTTGCACGTTTTTCTTTCATTTTATAAAAAATACTATAAGTAAATAAATAAAGGTACTTTTTCAGTAGTTGTACATAACGTAAAGTTCTTGGCGGGAAAAGAAGTTTGGCAACGTATATTCTGGCAACCTATTTACTATTTCATATACACAAGCATTTTTTTCTCATGCGATAACAATGTATTTAAGGTACTACTTAACTATCCCGTCGACCAAAGAATGATAGACAAACTGTAAGATTATATGCCAATAATAGATGAACATAAATGTTACACTTTCTTGACATTAAACCCGCTACACTTGTTTATTAAGTGGTCAAATGATTTTAATTCGATGATTTATTTATATTTTTATGAATGTTTTACTAATTTATTTGTTCTTTTGTTATTTAATATAAATTTTATGCCAATAAGCGAATAGCTCTTGATATTAATTGAGAAAAATATAATATGTATTTTATTAAAGTTTCTTTACGGTTATATCCGCCGACATTATTTGGTTAAATAAAAAGCATTTAACTCCTTACAAATTTCCGCTAACATTGATATTTTTGGTACTTACGTATTAATGCCACCACAGTAGAAGATGTGCTAATGCCCCAATAAAGAGCGATCTTGTTGTTCGTGTCTTTTTTTTTTCTCATTTTGACGTCATTTTTAGTATTTTAGTACTTTTTAAGCCTATTTTTGACGCCAATTTTTGTGCGCGTGCGAACAAAATTGCTCTTTATTGGCACATTAGCGCAACTTATGCTGCGGTGGCGTTAATACGTAAGTACCATATTTTTTATACTCCTTAATAAATTCTAATATTACATTTAAAATACTTCAATGTTATTAACATATATGCGATATCTTACAAATATCTCTTTATGGTTTGATTTAATAAATTCTGCATTAAAATATGAAAACTTTTATTAGTATTCTTTTGTCCGAAATCACCTGAATAAATCAAATTTTATGTTTGGCACATCTCGACGTCATAACTAAACGTCATCATTAAAGTAATCCTTTTTGTTAATGACTTTTATTTTTTTTAAATCTAAATTCATTAATTTTCTAAACTTAAATTTTTTTAATGTCAAGATTCTTCCTTTTGACTAATTTGGCGAATAGTTTGTCGATTTCTATAAATGGGTGAAATTGGTCGACCTGATAATCAAGTAGCACCGTACGTAATGTAAATAAAATAGGTATGCATTTTTGGCACAGATGTCATATACGCACCACGTTGGCAATTTTTTTTTTCTGACGCCAATGTCATGTGCGCATCGGAGTATTTAATTGAATTCAGAGTGTCGTTATTTTGCTTAATATGGCAACCCGGATGTTGTTCTTTACTTATTAATAAATAATTCATTTTTATTTTTTTAAATATATAAATTGTTTTGTTCTATAGTTATTAATTTAAATATATAAATTGTTTTGTTCTATAGTTATTAAACAAACCTTTTTTTATTTATTGTTAAGACCTTTCAAAAAATATATATGTAACTGGTATTCCAAAACGAGATTTTTGCCAAATTGGCTTTAGAAAAAAATTAGCGCCAATGTGATTCGTATATGACATTTGTGCCGCATTTTAATATAGAAACAGAAATAATTCGTACGACAATAAAAATTAAAGTTCATCAGGTTTGTTTTCAGAGCTATTTATATATTTTGGCATCATACCCTCTTGGCTTTTTGAAGCCAAAATAGCACCAAGCTTTGGCAAACAGATGTATATTAATCAGACATTCATAAAATAAGTAATAATTTAACCGATCTAGAATCATTCAAAGTACCTTTAAAAAAAAGCTGACACATTCTCACGTCCAAATCATCATGGAGCGCACGACTCACCGCTCTTGTGTTGCGCCAAACCGGATTTCTTACCGGTACGCCCTTACCTTACGTCTCAAAGGCTCAATTAAATGTTTATAAAAATTTTAAACCATATTTTTACGCTTATCTTTTAAATGTCCTGTAGATTTTTTCCATTCATGTCTAATTATTCATAAAATAATAACTGTGAAAAGTATTGGTATGAACGTTTGTACTTAACTTTACATATCTTTTTGTCTTGTACAGTTAAAAAAAATAACATTAATGTCAATCTTGTGTTAAATCAGTCTTTGAAATAAAATATTACGTGATGGAAAAACACGGTTACGCCGCTTTAGCGGTTAAAAAAAATTTACTATTCGGTCATCCGGCGCCATAGCGGTTAAAAAAATTTGCTATTCGGTCTTCCGGCGCCATTTTTGATTTATTCGCCAAACACACCAACCAGAACAGGATAATGAACTTTTCCGCAAAATCTTGCCCTGATCGCCTAAATTTGTTGATTTCATCATATGGACCTTCAGATAAGCAGGTAAATAAAATTATGAATAAAAGTATTATATTACAATGGCTAGCATAAATTTAAGAGAGACTTAACTTTTTGCCAGAGGCGGCTTTTAACTTAAATAAATGAGAATTTAATAAATAAAAAAAATATTTCACTTCGCTCGTCAAAATAGATAGTGAATATGATACATGAAAATAACAACAAATAAGTATTTTTTTTCACGTGATTTATCTAATCTATTTATTTATGTTACATACATAGCAATTTTTATGTTCATTTAAACTTACGTGCAACAATTACAAGAAATAACAAATGTAAGAAAAAAACTATGTTCAGCTGGAAATTTCAGACAAAAATTCGATTTTCTCAGCGACCGTCAAACATACAAAGATGAAAAAAAAAAACTGTTTTAAGTTTAACCATGAGGATTAAAATAAACCAAAAACGAAGTTAATCCATCCACGGAAACGTTAGCTAGACTTAGTTGAATTTTTTGCCTTAATTTTTTCTTTTAAAATTAAATAAAAAACTATTCTAAGCTGCAGTAATTTTTTGAATGTTATCATTTTATTCGTCTCGTCGAGTTCTATCTGTTAAAATAAAATTCACTGCCGTATCTCAACTGGTTCGCCAGAAATTTTAGAAAGTTGTTTGCACTTTCTATTTCTTAAACATATTATACCAAACGCTATCGCGTTTGCTATGATATATAACATTTCCAGAATTATACGTGTAAAATATATTTTAAATTTATAAATAATTTGACTTTAAAGGAACAGTTACACTTTAAACAGGGATTCAAGCTCTATACCAAAAATGACCTATTGCTACCATTAAAGTTGAATTGTATTTTTATCTTTAATAGATCTAAAAAATCTTAGCATTAAATAAGGCGTGAAATGTTAAAAAAAATTAGTGGCACCAATCGGTCATTTTTGGCGCAACGATTGCATCCCTAATTAAAAAATAATAATATTTATAACATTTGACGAAACCTTATTCGTCTCTGTCCGCTGTCTGTCTGTCATCGAGTCTGTATACAAAATCTATATAAGTCAGAAAGTACAAATTTTGTGCACTTGATAAGTACCTTTTGTCATACAACAAATCATAAAATTTTTAGAAAGACTATTATTTTAATTAAAATATTTTTTTTAATATCATCAATTCATTTTTTGTTGTTGTTGTTGTTTTTCTTCAAATTGTTGCACGCAAGTTTAAATAGGTATAAAAACTATTATATATGCAATATAAATTAATGGATTATATACATCACGCTTATTTGTTTTTATTTCATCCCATTACAACCATATTTATCATATATTTTGACACATTAAGTGAATTTTTTTTAATTAAATTCCTACACTTAAATTACTAGTTTAAACTTCGAATTTTCAAAAAATTTTGAATTTTGGATTTTATTTGAATGTTTTGATTGGAACATTCTTATTTTGATTAAAATAAATAACTTCTTTTTATATTTATTTTAAAAATAAACTTATTGGTGCTATCCTCTATGTAAGAATTAATAATTATAACAATTTGGATTTATTAATTAAAGGATAAATTGTTTTGAAAGGAATATTAAACAAAACCCTCTGTGCGATTTGTGATCACACTTACCCACTTCTTTTTTATTTCCGAATAATATGCAAGAAACTAAAAAGAGTATACCGAGAAACAAATGTAATATCCAGAATCGCAAAATTATGCAATAGTATTTTCAATGTAACATCGTAAATATTGAATTTTTCATAATGTATATTTATGAATTTGTTCATCAAAATATCTTGAAAATATCTTGAAAATCTATTAAAATTAAAGATTAGGTAAAGAACAAACTAGGTAAGAATTACTATCTTAATTTTTTTTTTTTTTTTTTTTTTTTCTAAAAACTGGAGAAAAATCTGAAGAATTAAATAAAAATTGCCAAAGTTCTTTGCACTCGAATAAGAAAAATTATACATAAATATTTACATTATTTTGTTACGTCTAAAAAGCATAGAAAGTTTTATTATTATTTTGTTAACCATATGGAAAATAGTTGTTGTCCTCGGTAGAGAACTGGGAAATCTGAAGTATATCTGAATCTTTTTATTGGTTGAATTCTACAACTAATTTTATTTTATTCGTTTTCTGATTGTCCAAAAATGGAAAAATTCTGTTTTTTTTTTTTTTTTATTCGTTTTCTGATTAGTCCATGTCTAATGTCCAAAAATGAAATACTTCTGTCGCCACAATGACAAAAAAAAAAAAAAAAAAAAAAAAAAAAAAAAAAAAAAAAAAACTAGTCGTTGGAGGCCACCGTAATACTTACCCATCATTTATATTCATATGAAAATAAAATATGTGAAAACTATTTATACAATGTATTTCAATTCCAAAACTAAATTTAAATGTTGTTAATATACATAGTAATACTCTATTAATGAATTGCTGATGCACCAATTTCAACAAATTATATAAAACGCCAAACTACTCAAGAAGTACCAAACTACGTAAAAGAAACATCCTTATAACTCCAAAAATAATAATCATATTAACTAACAGTTTGCTGCGTCGGATTAAGCGTCTCACTTTCAATTAAAATATACCTCTGAATTGAAATTTGAATGAAATACAGGATCATGAAAAATCGAAGAATGTGGAAAACAGGATTACAAATATCTCGACAACTAATAATCCGATCGACTTCGTTCTTTATGCAAAATTTGTGTTTCTTTATTGCCTTTTACATGCATTCCTTAAAATAAAAAAATTCGAAAATTTTTATGTACCTTTCATCAGAACGAATTTTTCGAGAATCCGGAAAAAATAGTTCCGGATAATCGAGGTTGCTGATATTCAATAGGCTTCGTCCCATTCTTACATACTAAGTACATACAAAATTTCAAGTCTCTATCTCAATTTGTTCGTGAGATAGAGCGTTTACAGACAGACAGACAGACGGACGGCAACCTTTTTTTTTTTCTAAAAATATGTTTTTCGAAATCTCCAGTGTCTAAAACGTGTAAATCCGTCAAAAAAAATTTTTTCGATTTTCAAAACGATTGCAAGACTTACCCTATACTACGTATGATGGGTAAGTAATAAATAAATAAATAAATAAATAATAAAAACTTAAAGAAAATTAATAATTTGAAAACAAATTGTGATAAAGATTTCAAAAAATTTTCATTTAAAAATGCATTTTTTTCTCTACACGATGGTGTAAAAATTTTAAATGTGCGATTTTTAGCAGTTTAAAAATTTGTAGTTCCGAAAATTGTAAAACTAAAATTTCATTTAAAATTTGTTTATGATGGGTCCAGGAATATTAATATTTAATCCATGTCGTACGTAATATGAGGCGTTCTGAAGTCAGTTTAATTAACCCCATCAAATAAAAATGCACATTTTAAACAGTTAAAGTAGCATATCTATAAACTACTGTTTTTTATCATTGGTCTATGAATATTAATGTTTAATGCATGGCGTACATAATATACAGGGTGTCCCTAAACAAATGGTATATACGCTAGAGGGTGATAGAATATATCAAGACGAGTAATAGTAAATAGGAAACCAAGGGTCCCAAACGTTTTCCAAAGGAGATAGCCGCCATTAAAGTTTGGGGTCCAAAATTTTAAATACCCATAAAAAACGGAAAAATTGGTCGATTGATTTGCGGTTTTCACTAAAATTATTCTTTATGTTGGTATTATGTTGGTAAATTATATAGATAAATTTCGAAAAATGCCGATAGAGGGCGCTTTAGACTTTGAAGTAATGAAAAACTATTTTTTGCCGTGATTTTTTGCATATCATTAACCACTTAACCGGCGACGGGTATGGGGAAACAGTGCTTTAACCCCCGATTTATCTCTTGGCAGCCGTTGAAGTGGTTAAATGGTTTCGTAAGCTTAGACTTAAACTTAAATTTTGAGCTCAAAATCTGAATAGTTGGAAGCGGCTAAGTAGCACAAACTTAACTGTGTTCAGAGGATTTAAATTTCAAATGATTATAAAAAACGGAAAAATTGGTCGATTGATTTGCGGTTTTCACTAAAACTATTCTTTATGTCGGTATTTTATTGAAAATGAATTATATAGATAAATTTTAAAAAATGCCGATAGAGGGCGCTTTAAACTTTGGAGTAACGAACAACTACTTTTTACGTTATTTTTTGCATCTGATTAAATGTTTTCGTAAACTTAGACTTAAACTTAAATTTTGAGTTCAAAATCTGAATAGTTGGGAGTGTTTAAGTAGCACAAACTGAACTGTGTTCAGAGGGTTCAAATTTCAAATGATAATAAAAAACGGAAAAATTGGTCGATTCGTTTGCGGTTTAAAATAAAACTATTCTTTAAGTCAGTATCTTCTTGGAAATGAATTTTAAAGATAAATTTCAAAAAAATCCGTTAGAGGGCGCCTTAAACTTCAGAGTAACCAACAACAAATTTTAACCTTTATTTTTTGTATCTAATTAAATGCTTTTCAAAACTTGTTAAATGTTTTCGAAATCTTAGATTTAAACTTAAATTTTGAACTCAAATTCTGAATCGTTGGGAGGGGTTAAGAAGCGCAAACTGAAGTGTGTTCAGGAGTTGAAATTTACCCTCCCCCCCTTTCCCCCTCGAACACAGTTCACTTTTGCGCTAATTAAACACTCGCAACGACTCAGAATTTGATCTCAAAATTTAAATCTAAGCATTTGAAAACATTTAATGAGATCTAAAAAAATAACGGTTAAAAATAGTTGTTCGCTACTCCAATGTCTAAGGCGCCCTCTTTCGGCATTTTGTGAAATTTATCTTTAAAATTTATTTTCAAGAAAACACTATTTAAAAATTAGTTTTAGCAAAAACCGCAAACGAATCGACTAATTTTTCCGTTTTTTTATAGTTTTCCGTTTCGTTTGAAATATAAACCCTCTGAACACAGTTCAGTTTGTGCTACTTAACCACTCCCAACTATTCAGATTTTGAGCTCAAAATTTAAGTTTAAATCTAAGCCTACGAAACCATTTAATGAGATGCAAAAAATAACGGCAAAAAATAGTATTAGGATGAATTATTTCGTTAATCCAAAGTCTAAAGCGCCCTCTATCGGCATTTTTTGAAATTTATCTTTTTAATTCATTTTCAATAAAATACCGACATAAAGAATAGTTTTAGTGAAAACCGCAATCAATCGACCAATTTTTCCGTTTTTTATAATCATTTGAAATTTAAACCCTCTGAACACAGTTAAGTTTGTGCTACTTAACCGCTTCCAACTATTCAGATTTTAAGCTCAAAATTTAAGTTTAAGTCTAAGCTTACGGAACCATTTAATGAGATGCAAAAAATCACGGCAAAAAATAGTTTTTCATTACTTCAAAGTCTAAAGCGCCCTTTATCGGCAGTTTTCGAAATTTATCTTTATAATTTATTTTCAAGAAAATATCAACATAAAGAATAATTTTAGTGAAAACTGCAAATCAATCGACCAATTTTTCCGTTTTTTATGTGTATTTGAAATTTTGGACCCCAAACTTTAATGGCGGCCATCTCCTTTGGAAAACGTTTGGGACCCTTGGTTTCCTATTTACTATTACTCGTCTTGATGTGTTCTATCACCCCCTAGCGTATATACTATTTGTTTAGGGACACCCTGTATAACTCGTTATGATCACCATAAAAATTATGTTTATTATAATTATTATTAATTTAAATACTATTATTTTATTTATTTGTTTATTTATTTATTTATTTTTGCAAGAAATCCTTAAGTAGGTAGAGAATGCCCTAAAGAGAACCCAAGAATTTTTAAATTCAATAATTCCTTAACTATAAAATACTTATAATTTATAAACTTTATGTGAAAACAACTGAATCTAATATCTTTAAGATATTATTGTTTAATCTGTTTAGGATATTGAAGCGAGAAAAATATATTTATATTTATTTTGAAAATTCTTTCAGATTGAAAGGATGCAGCGCTGCTTTTGATTAAAAGTTGAACTGTTTTCAAAATGTTTATGTAAACATTATGAATTATCTTATAAGCATGTCCCCTTTTTCCTCATCATTACATTTAATAAGTATATTTAATGTTCGGATATCTTTCTTGAATATTTATATATTTTTTTTTTCATAACTTTATCTTCAATAAATTTGGATTTAACAGAAACATGCGCTCAAAAGAATGCAGTTAAAAAAATCAGTTAAAGTATAAGATTTAAAATGTACATGGGGTAACTAAAAATGTTATAACTGTAAAAGTGTACTGTAAGTTTAATATGTTGTAGCCAGAAAAATTAAAAATATATATATTTCATAATTTTATTTAAATCGTTCGTAAAAAGAAGTTTTCTTTTGAACTACCACAGGTACATTCACTAACATCATTAATCGACTTCGCTTAGTATAAGATCATAGTTTCATGATAGGTTTTACTGCTATGCTGCATTATTCACAATTTCCACAATGGCTCTTTCAAGAACAAATGCTCGTATTTTCATAAAACTTTAGATTCAGTTAGAACTTGATATAATTTGGTGCTGATTATTTTCGTTGCAGATTGCTCTATAGGTGGTGCTGCTGTGCTGCGTTATTCATGATTTTCACAATAGCTCTATCTCAAGAACTAATGCACGAATTTTCATAAAACTCCAGATTCAGTTAGTTCCTGATATAAATTACTGTTGTTTAGTTCTTGATGTAAATCGCCCTACAGGTGGCGCTGCTATGCTGCATTTTTCAGAAAATATTAACATGTATCAATAGAAGAAAGTTTTTAGATTGCCACATTTAACTAGTTTTATTTTAGGTTTTGTATTTTCAGAGCATTTATTAGCATTGTATTTTGAGAGATACTGTCGAAAATGTGCTAAAAAAATACGTCCCCCCCCCCCTTCCACACTCCTTTTTCTATTTCGAAATCTACTGAAACTAACACTGGAAAAGTTAAGGTCGGAGAAAATCGCATTTTTCCATTACATACAATTTTTCCTTTACACGAGCCTTTAATTCCCAAATTGGCTCAGCCTAGATCAGCAATTTGATTGGCTAAAACTGGAGGAAGTGACGTAGATTCGAACCGGTGCTAAAAAAAGAAGAAAATTAAAAAAGAAATTATATTTCATAATTTTATTTAAATAGCTCGTAAAAAGAAGTTTTCTTCCATATTTAAGAACAACCGGACCCGATGCAAGAATCTGTTCAATGAGATTTATCCTATTCAAAGGTTTTACTATATTTGAATATTAAAGAATACAGATTTGTCCATTTTTCTATATAATACATAAAAGTTTGGATTGAGACAATTTGGGAATTAACGGCTCATCAAACTTTACTTTGTGGTCTCTAAGCAGGTGAGAAAAGAGTATTCGAGTTCGAGATACCTGTCGGCATGTTATAATCCAAATTTTGTTGATAATGATTTTCGAAAAATTCGTCTGAAATTAAAATTTTTTTAATGAAATGCTTTTGACTAACTTTGATATTGAATATTTCTTGAAATAATTATTCGATTTAAAAGGTGTCTTCATCAGAGTATTTATCAAATATTTCTGTATAATGCTACTCATTTTCAATTTTTTTGTATTCAGTAGTTTTCTTACTATTTACAAAGAAAGACAGCCTGTCACAAAAACTTCGTTTACAGAAGCGGTGACAGGCGTTAGTTACTTTTTACTTTCTTCTATCTTTACAAGACGAAAGTATTGGATTCGTGAAAATTGTCGAATTCTGGTTGTTGATGGATTTCCGCGTTTGAGTGGTCAGAGATTCCAAAAAACACGTTTTTACAAAATGTCTGTTTGTCTGTATATGACGTAAGTTTTATGAGATGCTTCATCTCAAGAACTAATGCACGGAATTTCGCAAAAATTTAGATTCAGTTAGACTTTGATATAAACTGGAACTGATTAGTTATTGGTGTTTATCGCCTGGCAGATGGCGCGACTATGATGCCTTTTTCCCGATTTCCACAATAGCTGTATCTCATGAACTAAGGGATGGATTTTCATAAAACTTCAGATACTGTTAGTACTTGATATAATATCATTCTGATTATGTTTTGGTGTAAATCTCCCAATTGGTGGCGATGCTACGTGTCATTATTCATGATTATTGCAGTAACTCTATCTCAGGATTTAATGCACGAATTTTTATCAAACTTCAGATTCATTTAGTTCCTGATATACATTAGTATTTTTTAGTTTTTGGAATAAATCTCTTAATAGGTAGCGCTTCCATCCAGTTTTTTTTTTTTTTTTTTTTTTTTTTTTTTTTTTTTTTTTTACGATTTTCGCGGTGATTCTATCTCAAACACTAATACAGAGATTTCCTTCAAATTTCAGATCCAGTTAGAGCTTGAAATAAGTTGTTGCAAATGAGATTTGGGGGAAAATTATCCAACCAATGACGCTGCTATGTTTCATTTTTCTGGAAGTATTAACGTATTAACGTGCATGAAAAAGAAGAAAGTTTTAAAATTGCCACATCCAACTAGGTTTTTTTTTTTTTTTTTTTTTTTTTAGAATAGAGATAAACATTTTCTAAAAGTGAGTTAGGTTGAGGTGGGGTAATTATGACCGTTTATTTATCTTCTTATCCACTTATTTATCTTTTAATCAATATTGGTTTTTAATTTTCTGTAAATTTTATCAAGAGATATCGACATGAAATACAAGAAATATGTTATATACGTATAATGCATTGACTTCCTACATAATGAAATGTCAGTAAAATATTTCATATTTGAATAAAATAAATTGTGAAGTGGAAAATAAGATTTTTTTTTAACATAGGGGAGAGTGGGGTGGAGTGTGACAGTGAGAGGAATGGGACAGTAGGTTTTCTCTTTATGTATCATTCAAACACTTCATCAATCACACACAAGATGAAGCAATAGTAACCCAATCTTCAGTTGAAAAAAAATTTGTTGATCTGTATTTGCATTTTTATCAAGGAAAAGAATATTTTAAGAATCAAAAGTAAATTTCCTTCATATACTTTTTATGTTTCCTGTATATTAATGACTTGTTTATGCATAGATGTAATAGTTTCCCTATTTATGGAACATTAAACTGTGTATTATCCATCTATGACTGACAATCCTGAATTTTCATTCCAGTCATGAAGATACTGGAATTTTAGACTATGGCACTTACATTATCAACCTGTAATCTTTGACAGTATATCGAGCCTATGCTAAACTATTTTTGCCTTATAGCTTTGTTTTATTACCGCCCCATACCTCCCTGATAGTGGGGAGATGTGGAACACATTTTAAAACATATAATTTCTTTAATTATAAAATAGCTTTTGCATGTTATGTTTCTATATAGTTCAGGGAGAATAAAAATTGTTTCACCTTGCACTCTATAAAGTGAAATTTTTGTTTTTGAATCAAACAAAGTTGATTTACTACTTTTGCAAGAAGTGACCCAGACCACTCCACTCTCCGCTATAAATGCTTAATATATATATATTGATATATAAGAATGGAGGATCCAAGTATGTCTTAAGTTTTGGAAATATAACTACATATAACTCAAAATTCCTAAAATATGATAATTGTTTTCCTATTCTTAATATCAGAATGCTACAACGCCCACAGTTTTTTTCCTTTGTAAAATCCTAAAACAATAGAAAGATTAGAGCGTTCCGCCTCCTAAGAAGAAAATACTTTTGATAATTGTATATCGAATAGATAGAGATAATCTCCACAATTAATAATGCTTTACAAGATTTCTATCAATGTTGGTTGCTGATAAGAAAAAGATTTACATTATTTAAAATTTATTTGCAAGTATATGGTGGAAAAAGTGATGTGTGATTTAATGCGATTTTGTGTGTTTAGTGATGTTAGATTTTGTTTGACATAATTTTTTGATTGTGAAATTCCATGTAATGAAAAGTTAAAGCCTCAATTTCTATTTTAGATTTAAGACTCCTCATCAGTGAAGAATCGCATTCTATTGCTTTTTCAACAAGTTGATGTTGATGTTTTAAAATTTCCCCGATAATTTTTGTAGAAAATGTTTCACCTGCATTAAAAATTATAAATTTTAGAAAATTGGAAAAAATCTGCATAAAGGAAATAAATGATCTATATTTTTACTCAACATAAGGACTGTAGTTCTCGCACCTTATGCCATACAATAATACCGTAGGCTATAAACTAAATAAGTATCCAGTGTCACGTAGTTCATAGCATTGGTTAAACAAAATGAATTTACTTTGTGAAAAAAATTCTTTATTGAAGAAAATTCGCGAATACCAAAGTTCAGTATTCGCAAATGTTAAAAATTTCCGCATTTTTTGTTTCATGAATAATCAAAACTCGCGAATGTTAAGAGATTACTGTATACATTTTTTAATTCTAGAGTTTGTGACTTTCATAATAACTTTCTAGCTGCCCTATCTATGTTGATTAACCCTTTCCGGCACACTGTGCCCGGTCTGGGATACCTAATTTTAATTCCAAACTTGCAAACGGCACCAATAATATTTTAGTAAAATTTTGCTTTTATAATAAAAGCTTAAATTAAGCGATTCAAAATATCTAAAAAATTCGTTTGTAAATTCCGGTGTCAGTCGATAATTTCTCATTTTACTACAAAATTTGCCCGTGCCGGAAAGGGTTAAGTGCATCGCTTCCAAGGCTGCTAACGGTAATTATTTTTTAATTCTATTTTGCATCACTTTTTCAAAAGAAAATTTTTTTACATACGCTTTGACAACACGTCACATGAAAATTATAAGATTCTATCTGTGTTTTGAAAAAAAATGACTTATACATATAGAAAGATTATATTTGTATCTATGAAGACATTTCTGCATCAAAAAGATATATACAATTTATATATAACATTACAATTATATTATGACAATATTTTAATCATGAAATGCCTTCATTGATACAAAAAGAACATTTCTATATCGATAAGTCATCTTTTTTTAAAACACAAATAGAACCTTTATTATTCTCAGGTGGCGAATAGTTACTAGAGAAATACGCTGAAAAAAATATTTTATTTAAATAGTGGTGCGAACAGAATATAAAAATAGTCGCTTGTAGCAGCCCGGCTCTTTGCATGAAAAAAACTGTTCAAAAACTACTGAACTGAAACTCGTAGCTTATTGTTTTGTCTATTACTCTCAACTAAAGTCCACAATGACTTAACTATCACTATTCCATATTAAAATTACTCTGAATGTTAATGAAATATTTTCTAACTCTATTAACCTTTCACAGAATGAATTTTTTTTATTTTTATGGGTTTTTTTTATGTATATATCGGTCTAAGAATGGGGAAAAAAGTAAAAAAAAAAAAAAATTCCTCTAAAATTTGATATTTTATGGCATGTGCCATAAAATATCGAAATGTGTGTGACATATGACGTAAACATTTCGGATTTTAAATATTGTATTTTTATATTTTGCAATAACAAGAGCTTAAATCAATTAATTTTATCTGTTTAACACTTATCAACTTTTTTTTATTAATATTTTTAAGTATTCAGTAAAAATATTGAAAATAAGTCTTAGTTTAATAGCTGGATCGATATATATATATATATATATATATATATATATATATTATTATTATTATTATTTTCCGAAGAATAAATTCTAATTATTGGTCTAATGTTGCCATCTGACATGAACAAAATAAGTGTTATTCCATTCTGTTGATTTTTCTTGATAAGTTACAGTGATCATATTAGCCAAATTCATGGCACATAATGAAAATAACGTTTTCAGATAAGGCGCATAGTGCAGTAAAGGGTTAAACTGTAACTTATATTTTATGTGTAAATTTACTATTTAAAAAAAAAAAAAAAAAAAAAAAAAAAAAAAAAGGTCGAAATATTAGTAATGTGGAGCTACAAAATAAATTAAGCGAATTTTAAACATTCGAACATTTCTCACCTGTCGTGTAAAATCCAAAGAGAGTCAAAATGATGAAGATGCTCTTCAAGAGAGCCATGGTTATACCGTTTCCCACGGTCAAGCGGCTTCACTGCTGGTCACAACCATGCACTTGAAAACCCTCGAAATTTTTAACTAGGCAAAAATGGAAAACAAAAACTAAACTTTAAAAAGTTTCATGGAATGCAGTGCAAGGAGGGCACACTGCTGGTGTAAGCGAGATAAAAGTGTGTCCGGCCTTTTATTACTTTGTGTTTCATATCATTTCATTGTCACCCTGTGCAAGATGTTTCAAAACACAATAGCTAATACACCCCCAAAGCAAAGATCAGAGATTTGCCGGTCTCCAGATGCTAATAGGCATTCTTTTCACCGAAAACGAACATAGATAACAACCGGCATTGTTATTATCAGCCGTGTTGAGAAGGGGGGAAGATTACCGTTAATGAAATCGAATCTATCTCATTCTTATTTTATGATCAAATTTGCACTTGTGTTTGAAAATAGTGCTTCGTCACTTTGCAAGAGCAGTTTAAAAACATTTTATGAAATCAAATCACGTATGCATCAGTTAATTTGTTTCTTATATTAAAGCGTTCTCAAATCAAAAACACAATATTAGATACACTTTTAATCGTAAAATGAAATAATTTTAGTCCATTTATAAAGAAAAAGAATCTGCTAATTTATATCTAATAAACGAACAGATTTTTTATTTATCTATAATGCTGTATCGTTGATTATTCAGTAATCGCCATTCAATTCGATTACAAATTGGGCGAAACTTTATTTTATAAATATAAACCGTACTATCACGAATATTAATATATATATAGATATATATATATATGATTGTAATTTTGCCGTATGTGTAGTATATATGGACACAGATATGTTATGTATGCAGAACGTGCGCGTACATACCAATGGGTTTGGCCTCGGACGCGTCAACATCCATCTGTGAGAGGTAAATGAATGGCAACCCAATTATGGAAGATTGTCACTGATCACGATTAAAGATTTCATTCTTCCGTAGCCGGATAACATTCACTTTCATTTTTATTGAGGGATATTGCGGCTACTGATACTGCATCCACTGCTATTGGGACAGCTGACGGTTGTATTCGTGACAGATTAAGCAAGTTCAATTACGTATTTGAAGATCTGCATGTATAGAATTATTTAAGTTAAAAACTAATCGGATGTAGCAATCTCAAAACATTCTTCAATCTTATCCGTGTTAATATTTCAAAATTCGTTATCACAGTGCCAAAATTAAATGGCAATCTATGCCCATCATGGGGATTCCAATGATATGAAATTATGTGCATTAATTCTTCAGATATAATTATCTTTAAAAAATACATAAATCATGCAAAATACAGCATAGCAGCATTACTTGTTGGATGATTTACACGGAAACCTGATTTGCAACAAATTATGTCAACATCTAATTGGATCTGAAGATTGATAAAAATCCGTGCATTAGTTCTTGAGAAAGGGCTACGAAGAAAATCGTGAAAAATGCAGCATAGCTGTACGACTTGTTGGCCGATTTACACCAAAATGTAACACCAAGTCAAATTATGGAATAGCTGAATCTTAAATTTTATGAAATCCGTGCATTATTTCTAGAGATAGAGTTATTGCGGAAATCGCAAAATATGCAGCATAGTTTGCACCATCTGCCGACATTTTTACATCAAAACATAAAAAGTACCTATTGATGTCATGGACTAACTAAATCTGAAATTTTATGAAAATCCGTGTATTAATTCTTGAGATGAGCTATTGTGGAAATAGTGAAAAATGTTGCATAGCAGCGCCACCTGTTGAGCGATTTTCATAAAAAACTAATCACCACCAATTTATATGAGGCACTAACTGAATATAAACTTTTATAAAACTCCGTTTATTAGTTCTTGAGAAAGAGGCGCTCACAAAATTTGTGTCACATACAGACAGACATTTTGTAAAAACGTGTTTTTTTTTGGGTATCTCTGACCCCTAAAACGAAAACAAGAATGCAAAGTTTGTGACAAGGGGACGGAAGGGGGTAAGAAGAAATGTGATATTACACATTTTCGTTAAAATAAGAATATTAAAAATCAGCAGATTAAATTTTGAAGTTATTTTGAAATTAAAGTATTTTGTGTTCATAAAGCAAAGATAAAATTTAAAACCAAATATATTACTAAATTCTATTTCAAATTCCAAAATACTACTGTTTTCAGGTATGCTCTTTCATATTAATATTGTTATTACTATTGTATATTAATTATAATTTTTGTTGTAAACCTTAATCTTATTTCATACAAAATATGTAAACAAATCTTTTTTATTGTTATTCTCACCAAAGTCATTAAAACACACAGTTAAAGTTTAAAAATAAAATTTCAAGTATGATCTATACCTTAGTGTTTTGTGTCTAAACTGTAGGTATATGTATATATAATATAGCGTGACATGTGACAAGAGGGAGAGGGAGGGGGGGGGGGTAAGATGAAGTGTGACACTTTGTGACAAAAATGTGGGGAAAACAAAAATATTGAAAAAAAGTGTGACATCATTTATGGACAGCCCCTAAATAAAGGTCTGACACTCGTATTTAACATTAATATCCTCAAGCATTTCTAATTTTAAGGAGGTATTTTTCTTTTTCCTTTTAAGTATATAAGCTATATTTTTTTCTGTGACGCTTTGACCGAAAGAGCTGTTTGCCAGTTGAAAATTCAAAGCTGGAATATTTTTTAATATGTATATCTTGCAACAATTTGGTGATTAAATGTTCAAAAATGGAATACTTCTGTTGCCACAATGACAAATAATAATAATAATATCTTTAAATAATAATAATAATTTGAAACAAATTGTGATAAAGATTTCAAACAAATTTTAGTGCATTTTTTTTTCCTCTACGCAACGGCGTAAAAATTTAAAATGTGCGATGATTAGAAGTTTAAAAATTTGCAGTTCCGAAAATTTTAAAACTGAAATTTCATTTACAATTTGTTTATAATGGGTTCAAGAATATTAATGTTTAATCCAAATTGTACGTAATATGAGGCGATTAACAAGTTGTATATCTATAAACTATTTATATATATATATATATATATATATATCATTGGTCTAGGAATATTAATGTTTAATGCATGAAGTAAGTAATATATGACTCTTTATGATCATCTTTTAAAAATGATGTTTATTATTATTAATAATTTAAATACAGAATTTATTTATAAGTCTTTAAAATTTTAGTCTTTGAAAATATCATTTCCCAAATAGTCGTTGTAATTTGTTGAATTGCAATTTTGTAGCAATAATGCAATAATTTTGCAATAATGTAGTAATTCTTGGAATTACTACATTACTTCAAAACTTTATGCCGAACCTTATTAGAATATCAGGCGCATTACTGTTTTATAGGCTTATCAACTGTTTTCTTAACAGAATCAAACTTTTTAAAAACATTTGCCCCAGTTTCTATTGTTATTATTAATATTGTTTTTTCCACTATCGTTACTATTTTTATTATTGCTATTTTTTGTTATAATTATTTCCTTCCAAAAATGTTAGATGTTTCATGTGTCTATTTGATTATCACCTTTTTTTTTTTTCAATTATTATTATTATTTAACATGTTTGCTTTTAAATTACGATTCTGTTTGTTTGTATGTGGCAGACAGATCTATACATGTATTCCTGAGAGTAATACATGAATTGGGTACTGATTTTTAAAAATTCGATTTCTAAGAAGAAGGAGGGGAATATTTAAAATTTCAAAAATCAGCCAGTCTCATAAACTAGCAAAAGTAAAATTTTAAAACTTAACATGCCTTTAGCCCATAACTAAAATTAATAAACACTTCCTTCAGAATTTTTCAAAATTCAATTCCTAACGGAGAAAAGTGACTTTAGTCGGTGGAGTTAACTACAAATTTCACCAAAATATTTCACTTTCCAATACCAGTATAAGATTTGGCTCAACATTTATGTTACATACTAAAAAACAAAAAATCAAGTACAGCTTCCGCCCAACTCGACTATGCAGAGAAAACAAATGCAAACCTGATCTCAGCACGGCCACCACCTACTTGATATTCTATGTCAAGTAGGTGTTGGCATGGCAGAAGTCTGAAAAAATAAATAAATAAAAAATAAAAATTGGTTCAGACAGTATACCCGATGCCGGTCTTTACAATGTATTGATGTTATGAAACTACCATCGGCTCGTGACGAGCATTTGTACTTATTCTCTGAAGTCATATTCATTGAAAATAGCTGGTATTTTATCGGTTTTTATAATTTTTATGTCACGTCGGGTACGGGTCCGTGCAGACTTCTATGGACTTTAGCGTTCGAAAACTAAAGTTAGTACAATTTTTAAAATGTAAACTGGCCTAATTTAAAATTTTCATTCCTTTTCATAAATAGACATTATTCTGAGTTTAATGGCACCGCTTATTTTGTTCCCATTTTATTGTAAATGATCTGCAAATAAAAACATTAGTTATTTTTATTTATTTATTTTTATGAACTGCATTTGACACTTTACTATAACTTTTATTTTCAAAATTATCATCACTATAACTGATAATTTACATAAATAAAGGCTGAAACTTGATTATTTTTCAATAAATTAATGAATGAATTACATTTAATAAAAATTCCGAGTAGGTTTTATTTAGTGTTAAAATTCTTGTTTATCAATAGGAACACTTCCTACGGTTCTTGCTTATTCGAGAAGATAACAGTATCTAATGCAACAAAGCAAATGATTAGAATTGAATAGTTGTGAATATAAAAAAAATTATCGAGAAGCATTATTTCCATTCAGAATTATTATCTCAAACATAATCACGAGTGTCCTTTATTTTTATATAACAATAATTCCTGTTTTTATAGTTATTATTGAACCATGTGTGTACACAGGGTAGGGGGGGGGAGGCGGTGCTACCCTCCCTTGAATGTCCTTCCGAAATAGCCGTATTGAAATGGAAAAATGTGCGGATATATTTTCTATCTTTTTGAGACAAATTATAATTTTTTAGGACTTTTCAGCGAAGTTGAAAAATGTTTATGCATTCGATTTGCTTGTCCATCTGTCCATGCTCTAACTCCCGTAAATATGCTCAGATTTTCATGCAATTAATAAAGCTTATTTAGGGTCACCAATGCATTTTTATATTGAATATGAAGTATGTACGATTAATCGTTCATTTACAGGGACGCTCAAAAGGATTCGATTACATTATGGTACATGGAGAAAAATCGTTTGGAGAGTATTTTAATGACATTATGCTATTTCAAATGTATCGCAAATAATATAACTCACTGAATTTCGCTATGATCACGTTAAAACAGAGCATTCATGACATTTTTTTATATAAATTTACAGGGATACACAAAAGAAATCGGTTATGTGTAACAATTGCTGGAGAATACGATTTAAAATTTGACATGTGCTTTTAAATTTAATTAGTTTTTTTTTGCATATTACTCTTTATATATAAATTTTATACCTCATATACAAGGCTGCACAAAAGTATTCGCATCCATTCTCCTTATTAGAGGAAATTGCTGAAGGGGAATTTTCAACTGAAATATATGTATCTCTTAAATAAACTAAATTTTAAAATGCATGTTGTTAATCAATACATAACCGGGGATCTATACATAATCGATCATAAACAAGGCTGCTAAAAAATTCAGATAATTTATTTATTGTAGATGGGAACAGCTGAAATTCGGTTTTGAGATGCTTTATACAGATATGAATATGATGAAATGAGACGTTGAATATGATGAATATAATGAAATGAGACATAATATTTTATTTTTTTAAATGGTGCAGTTTTGTTACATTATTCTGAATGTGTTGGAAAGTGCTTCATGATTTATGCTTGACGCATGGTTTTTTCTTTCTTGTTTATCATACAACGGACTAACTATTCTTGTTAGTACCATATTAGTGCACAATGACACCATAGTATGCCTAAAGATCGACAGAAGAGGGGTCTGATGGGTTACAGCCATCCATTTGTCTGCCAAAATTGTCGCAGTGAAATAAAAAAAAAAAGACTAATTTTTTTTTCTTTCTTTTTGAAATAAATCTATATTTTTTTCTGTCACATAACTGACTGGTCATCCTTTTTATTCACATGTCGGTGCACAGTAACTCCCAGCATATCCAAAGAGATGGAGTGCGTTGATGAGGTTATAGCTCTAAAGTTGTCGCAGCCTGGGGCGTGCGAAGAGAAAACTGCACCCGGAGCAAAGTTTCACTCCCCGTAAATTTGGCGCCCCCCCCCCCCCCCCCCACCGAACGTTTTCTTGTAACAGGCCAAAAATGACGTTGGTAGTATAAATTTGGCGCCCCCTAAATTTCCGCACCCGGGGCGAGTGCCCGCTCCCCCCCCTCCTCCTTTCGCACGGCACTGATCGCAGCGAAATGAAACAAGGCCTAATGTTGCTTCTTTCTTTTTGCGAAAAATTAGTTTCACTGTCTTTCATGTAACGCACTTGTTTTTTCTCGTTATCCTTATACACGCCTTAATCCTGAGAGGAAAATTACTTGAGACCACAAAATTTATTTTCAAATGAGTGTTAAACAGCTCCAGTGAGTAAATGAATAAGTACAATATACTTCCATTAAATGACAAGATCTAGAAGTCATTTAGACAAATCTAGAATCAGTTTAATCAATTTAATGAACAGGTGAGTTGTGCTTACATGCAAGGCCTGATTATCTAAAAGGCCCGAGAAGCACGATCTTCCTTTCTAAAATTTAAAAGGATCCCCAAAATGGTTGTAAAATGAGTCTTCTGATTCCCATTCTCACTTTTTATGGTATACTGGCCTCCAAAAGTTAAGGTACTACCGAATTTTGCGTCTAATTTGCAAGTGAATGAATATAGAAACAACAAATTTGGAGGAAATGTGCACTAAACTGTTATTTATTAAATGCGGCATAGAAAGGAGGTGGGCTAATAAGGGCCATTTTTCGCCCATCAGCACCTAGAGCTGACATACATTTTTTTCATTAGTATACCTCATAACAAGTAAGAAAATAATAATATCTTGAATGAAAGATTAATAATTGATGAAAAAATAAAATATAGATTTAAGTAAATATTATGTGTATTAACGAACTTAAACACTATTGTTAATAGTTTTAATCCATATAATCAATAGTAAATACAACAATAAGTGTAAATTTAAGATGAACGGAGCTTACTAAGATTATTATTTCAATATATGAAATATCGAAAATAATAAATAAATAAATAAATAATAATAATAATAATAATAATATAGTTTCAAACCTTCTGGACAATGTGTTTTAGATTATTTTCCCTATTGATTGCTTCACCAGGATCACTAAAGGACCCTTCAGCGGCCGCGTCTTGTATAGTATATGAACATATTTAATATTTGTTTTTTTAATTTTGATTGAGCTATGGCACATTACAGTAGTATTGTTAGCCAGAAACCATAATATGAAAACAACATGCTCCCAGCACTCTACGACAGTTTCGCGTATTTTACACTGACGGTCAGTGGTGACCATTCCCCCCCAAACCTAATGACGCAAATCCCCCCCCCAAAAAAAACCTTCATACTTTAACATCCCCCCCCCCCAAACATAATAGAAATTGTAAATTTTATTCTACTTATAATCTACTGCACCTTCAAGAGATAGCGAAATGAGAATAGCAGAATGAGCTATTATTGCCCTTATCTAGAATTTAAAGAAAGAAAAGATAGGAACATTTCTGGAATTAAATTTTGAAATATTAAAAAATTAAAAATCTCCCCCCCCCCCAAAAAAAAAAAAACTAAATTGTATGACGCATCTTGCGTCACCAAACCCCTCTCTGGGCACCCCTGCTGACAGTAACATTACGTTATAATGTTTCGTTGTGTTTTTATCCAAATACTATAGGTTTTAGAAATTGTGCGCCGAAAAATCAAATTTTGGTTACGAGAGGTATCCCTTAGCATCCTCTGTTGAAAACTGTTGCTGCTTATTTAAGAATCTTGACATTTCATGTTCAATATTCATTTCGTTCCAAACAATCCCGGTAAAATCTATCAATACTCCCAACATCATTTAGCTTCAGCCACTCTCTGATATTATATGAATATTTTTTAATGTGTTTGTACGTATGTTAGCGTAATTGTTATTTGTTTCCGCGAAGTAAGGAACGAAGACATCCAAAATGTAATTTGAATTAGTGACGAATACCATATGCTTAATGAAAGGTCTGCCTTTGTATAGCCTGAAGGAATGTCTCTGAAAAGAATAGTTCACACTCTTTTAGATATAAATGTACGTACTATCGAAAGCAATAATCACAGTATCATTGTCGTCATCCGGAATAAAACAATCTTCCTGCTGAAGGCCTCATATATTTTTCAATAACTGGTGTTCTGGTGATGTGTTCGATTCTACGGTGTTTTGAAACAACGTTCTCAATCAAAGCCTGGTTTTCATATCTTACAGAAGATATTATTATTTTTCTTATATTGAATAACGAAGACAGAACATCATGATAGAGACCAGTTCTTTGTTTTATAAATAACACTGCAAAGCAAATACGAGGTGATCGCTTTTTTGAGGAACTTATTTTGGGCTTTACAAGTTTAAAGGTATAGTTAAAATCAGACATAAATATACCCATGAGAATATAATAATAAATTTCAGAAAAGTGTCCCGGTGTATCAAAATCGAGGTCTTCTTTGCTACATTTTTGATATTGTTTTAAATATTTACATGCATCGTATTTTATAAATAGACGTATTCTCACTTACAGAACTTAAATCTTGCAGCGTCAATTTACTGATAAAGTAATATGAGTTTTACAGCATCGTTTTCGTGACGAAATATAGAGTCTAGTTTCTATAAGGGTTTGAGTTTCAAAAACTTTTGCTACAATAACGAGGCAGTCCTTACCTTTACATATTATACAACAAGTGTTAGAGTTGTGAAAATGAGATATTGATAAATGTATATTAGGTTTCTTATTTGTGGTCTCCTCAAATTTAATCGTTGAAGCATATTGTTACATCAGAAGAAGAAATAGAAGTATTTAGAGCCTGGAGAGCACAAAATACATATTATTTGCATTTAGAGCACTATTTAGAACCACTATGTAAATCTCAGTTTTTCGAACATCTAAGTATCTATATAACTTTTCTGTTAGAACAGATACGAAAAGTTTTCTGCGAGACTTTACAACAATGACATTGGTATCCAAGCATTATTTATTAATATATTTTTTTTTTTGGTAAATATTTACGAAAACAATTTTAGAAAACAACATTGGCGTCTGAACAACGTTAATACTTTTTAAGTAGGGCAAAAGAAGTCTGAACGCGCTCCGATAGTAGTGCATTTGATTCTCTCACATGATACATTTTTTTCTTTTACAGGTAGAAGCGCACACTGAACCCAAATAAAATAATGCTCCTATAAAAGCTTATAAAGAGTAGAACCATTGCATGTCAAAATTAATCGGGTTCATCGAGCGCCTCTTAATAAAAAATTAATTCAAAAACACAAATAACGTCAAAAATGCAGAAAAAAGCCAAAACACTCTACTTTCGGGCTATAATTTCCATGACTTACTATTTTATTTATCATGTAAAACTTATATTAAACAAAAATACATATCTTTAACCATACAAAGCCACAGAATAATCATCTGAATTCGAAACTTTTTTCCAGGTATATGATGGGCAAAAAAGTAGCCCTTATTGACCCACCTCCTTTATTTAGTTAAACATATAAATGAAATTACAACAAAAAAGCACTCATGGTGGAAAATTCCATTCTTGGGGAAATCAGTACATCGCAGTATTATGCAGTAAAATGGGACAGAAACATTAAAAAACTGGTTCTAATACGGAATATGTCCACCCCAGACTTGAATGCATTGGCAGCATCGACTTTCAATGCTCTCAATTAAATTGTGGGGACACCAAAATAGGTAGCGCTGACCAGACAGGAAGTAAGCTTTGTTCCAGCTCATTTAATGACCTTGGAGGAGGGCTTAAAGCCGCAACCAGTCTTCCAAGATATCCCAAAGATGCTCTATTGGATTCAAGTCTGGAGAGTGAGCTGGCCATTCCATTCTCTCCAAACCGTGATCCTCAAGATAATCCTCAACAACCACAGCTCGGTGTGATCTCGCATTATTATCCATTAGAATTAAATCATTGCCGATAACACCATCATATGGCCGCACATACAAATCAAGGATCTCATCCCGATATCTCGCATCAGTCAGAATTCCTCCGTGGAACACATGCAGGTCAGTGTGGTCTCCGAGTGAGATCCCTGCTTAAACCATGATTCTACGCTTCTGTATCTGTGTGTTTCGACAGTGTTTGATTGATGGTATCGAGTGCATTGTTCTCTCCAGATCAGAAGACGCCCTGAATCGCTCTCCAATGTGAATCTGGACTCGTCTGTGAAAAGTACAGAAGCCCACTGTTGTCTGGTCCAGGAAACATGCTATCTTGCCCAATATAACAGGGACCTTCTCTGTCGTCTGTTGAGGGGGCACACAAAACCGGTGTCCTTGCATAGAGACCTGCATTGTGAAAACGTCTTCGCACCGTAGTAGCGGAGATTCTTCTCCCTGATGCTGCAAAGTGGTCGGCAATGAGTTGCGGCACAGTAGTGCGTCTTTTCCTTCGGGCCGAAAGAGCGAGAAACTGGTCTTCTGCAGGTGTTTTAACACGTGGGCGATCTGGAGCATGTCTTCTGGACACAGAATCTTCGGATTCATACTGGTCCCAGAGTCATTGGACTACACTGCAAGACACATTGAGCCGTCTAGCAGTATCGGCCTGTCACAACCCCATTTCCATCCATCCTACCGCCTGCCGCTTTAATGAATCGGGCAAACGACTTCTTCTAGCCATTTTTAGACTCTACTGGTTGTTGTGAACAAAACTGACAACAGTAGTTCAAATGCAACAAATCTTACACGCGAAATTACGAAAGCTTCGTAATTGCATATTTTTCCCTCATTCACAAATACCTATTATTTTCCATAAAATAAAAAAGTGGTAGCTGTAATTTTTGCATAAGTTTTTTTAAAGCTTATTATTGTCATTCATATAAACTATTATGTTTAATCTGACTGCCATTTTTTTCTGGTAAGCTTCGAAAAAAATGTTGTACCTTAACTTTTGGAGGCCAGTGTACATTTTAAATTTTTTGGAAGAGAAAGTTTGGCTGTTGTATGAGAAAATTCCCATACCGCTTCAGGAAGCTTGTTTACCCAGAAAATATTTATGTAATCATTAGGATGTTCATCTATCATATTGCATCCAGAGGCGGATTACCCATTAGGCTGAGTAGGCTGAAGCCTAGGGGCCCGGAAGGAAAAGGACCCCCGGTGTTACGATTTTCTTTCAGGTTTTTTCTTCATATCATCTCTAGAAAATTCGTTTTTAATTTTTTTTTTCTATTTTGTTTTCAGAGTTTTTTTTTTATTGAAGATTCTTTTACTTTCGAAACCAGTTTAGAAATTAGACGTATCCTAATTAAAAAATAATAATAATAATATCTTCAACTAAATTTTTAAAAAAGTAAAAAAAAAAGGGGGGGCATTTGTAGGGAATGACTTCATCTATCCAATGCAAAACTCGTTTAAAAATATTAAAATGCAAACAAGATGTTTTAAAAAAATTCTACCGTAGTATTAATGTTATAGTGCGGGGAAACATGAAGAACTTGGGAAAACTTATGTTAATCCTAAGGGCAGTTCTTTGAAGATTTCTCGCTCGCAATTTAATATTTTTGGATGAAATTCTGACTTAAAAAAATTACTTTAACTTTCAGAACCGGTTTGAACTGGTTCTGAAAGCGAAACTATCATCGTACAAAAAAACTGTAAAAAAAAGTTGAAAATGTAAAAACTAGCCCGATTATAGGTCGTCCTAAACTATCCTATAAAAAAATAATCATTCAAAATTTTTAAAATGCGAGCAAGGAATTTGCAAAAAACAATATTTAGTAAAATATTGTCCGACGTGTAACAAGGGAATTTAAAAATTCCTCCTCTTTTAATGACCAAAACTTACCGAATTTCGGCATTTTTAATTTTATGAAATGTAAATGTTTTCCTGCACTAAAGGTACTATTTTTTTATGCCAGAAAATACAAAAATGTATTGCTTTAAACGGGAAGGGAGGGTCCACAAAAATCTAGCCTAGGGGCCCGGGAGCTAATATCCAAACACTCAAGGCCACAGCACCTTGGCGAAAAACGGAGCAGGCCAGATGAATTTGGGAGAAAAGCGTTTTCCGCGTGTGCGCGCGCAGATGTTATTTTCGATTAAGGCAGTGTAGCAAGCATGTGCATCTATAAGGGATTATTTTATGCTAAATAGTGTCGTTTAGGGCCTATAAAGAATAATAAAAAACATATTATTATCACCTCTGATAGTTAATTACAGACAATTAGTGGTATTCATTTAAAATACAGATATGTGAAATGTTTTCAAAAATTTATATATATATATATATTTTTTATATTATTTATACTTTTTAGATATGTTTATTATTATGAATGGATACATAATGCAGTTTGAATGTAAGATAGCTTAACAGAATTTTGATATTGACAGTGGGGTTTTTAATATCATGAAAGTAAAATGACTTCATACGAAATAAACAAATGACTGTTTGACCTTATTTAATTATGCTGCGTCTACAATCTATAATAATTTAATATTATTCAGATTCTTCTATGTATTCAGTTTTCTCAAATCAGTTCAGAGTTCTGGTTATTAATTACCAAAAATAATTTAATGATGCATGATTTAAAAAAATGAAGCATAAAACGTCGAATTTAAGATATTCATTTCTTATGATTTTTTTTTTCTCACTATAGTCAAACTTTTTGTGAGAAACCAAAGAATTTAAAAGTTTCACAGAAAATTGATTTTTACTGACGTTAATTTATCAGTTTGCTCGGTGTTTGATGATATGTTGAAGCAATTTAAATGGACACATAATAAATAATTAATTTGATAAAATATAAATTTAAGACTACTAAATTAATTATTAAAATAATATTAATTAATAATATTAATTAAATAACATTAATTTTACTAATAACGAAATTAATTAAAATAGATCTTTTCTTTTTAGGGCTTGCTTTTAATCATGGAATTAAAACTTAAAAAAAGACCTTATTTTTAGCCCCTTACAATGCTAAAAATTATGAATTATTAACAAAATTAATAGATCGCAATTTTTGAAACGATATTTTTATTTGAAATTTATCAATGTGTCTTATCTTGATAAATGTTTCACGAGTTCCCAGTATAATAGAACACAACAATAATAATAAATCATTGAAAACATTTTGCATTGTGGCTGAGCGAAAGTATAAAGAATGTATAGTTGTAATTGTGATTCAGTGAGTTAACATTAGCATAATTTTGAGTTCCCAGTGTAATAGAACACACCAATAATAATAAATCATTGAAAATATTTTGCATTGTGGCTGAGCGAAAGTATAAAGAATGTATCAGTTGTGATTGTGATTCAATGAGTTAACATAGCATAATTTATTCACAGTGTTTTCATTAACATAGTTCAAAAACACTAACAAATATATCACAATTTAATGCTTAAGCTCTACACTTATCTTATGTAGACATTTAAAGTTTTTATTATTTTTTTTTTCTTTAGTATAGAAATAGCAAACACTGTAAGAAAGTATTGTAAACTTAGATAGAGGAATAATTATTCTAGAAAAAACTGTTGATAATTATATCAGTGCCACAGTGCAATAATAACTGTAGATGTAAATGCATGCGATTTATTACTATGCATAAATACTTACAACAGTAATCACTCGTTATATTGTCCCTATTTTATGTCTACTAAAAAAAAATATTTTTATAGTTTTTAAGTAATATATTTTTCCTTCCTTATTTTTAATTTCGAGTAAATTCATTGAGATATGAGTTTAGGTTTAGAAATTTTATCATAAATTATAGTTATTTATCTTTAACAAGCAATAAAGTCTGTTTAATAAATAAAATATTTGCGTAGGAGATCATCTATAAATCAAAGTAGACCATGTCTTTATATTTATTTATTTTTGAAGCAAGGTGTTTTTCATGAAGCTAATATTTTGATTTAATATTTTCAATTTGCCTTTTACATAGTCTGACTGACTTAAGGAAAATCTAGCTAATTTATTAAAGAAATAATTAAATTAAACGGATTTTTAACGACCCTTTTCCTTTTAAAAAGATATTTATTTGAGGCGAACGATTTGAAAATTTCCATAAATCTGAATAGTTGTTTAATCCTTCTTATAAAAGTGATAACCTTTTAAACGCTAAATATTAATATAAACAATCTAAAAATGATACTGGAAATAGAATGACATTTGAATCAAAACAAATTAAAAGTCATGATCAGTAATGTCAATGTCAAAGAGCGCAAAGCTTGAAAAATTTCTCCTCTTCCACGCTCTTCTCGCAGGCACCTTCCGTTATTCACCAAGGTGCTGTGGCCTTGAGTGTTTGGATATTAGCGGCCCGGGAGGTAGTTAATCCGCTTCTGATTGCATCCTAATGTGCTGTTTAGAAACGACTTGGATAATTGAGCACACAACAACTGTATGTATTCAAACTATACGTAGTATATACAGAGAACTTAAAAAATTGTTAAATGAAATATGAGGACACGGTTTTGAACCCTGGGAATAATATTAGTAGTATTGATGAATTTTTCATGTATTGTAGAATTTAGAAAACTTTTCTTAAATGAAACCTGGCTCAAAATGATACTGTCGTTCCAATTGATTCAGAGGTTATCCGGGCCCTACTTACAGGTTATGTTACCAAGTGGCCCAAGGGACATCTTGATTTTAATAGACTCCAAAACCTGACTTGCGTAAACCCTGTTCGGACTGAGATATTTAAGATATCTCAAGCCGCCGAACTCTTTCAGAGAGTTCTACAAACTCTCTCAGTGAGTTTCAGTTTGCTTCGGCTAGATACAGGAAGTACCACTCACTCTCGCTGACTATACAGATTCGCTCTTATTGATTGGCTGTTGCGGCTGTTCTTATTTTAAGCGCATGCACATACTTTACACTTGCTCGATTACAGATACAATGACTTTCACTGAGATATTTTAGGTAAGTTTTTCGATGTGAACAAGCATTCAACTCGGAAGGGTACCACTTCAAAAACGGAATCTACGATGTCTTATGCTTCCAGCGCAAACAGAATATAACCATTGATGCACGAACCTCCGAAGTCACGCTTTCTTACGATGCACAATTTTTTTTTAACTTTCTTTTCGTAACTTGCCACTCGTTAGCCTGCATCGAATGGAACTTAATAAAGTAAAATCTGTAAAGACAAAACCTGTCTATAACGCAAAAATTTATAGTCTCTTCGGAAGGAATATTTACAAATGTACCTACCTATACGGAAATCTGCCTAAAACAAACTTCTTAGAAGTTCATAGTAATTTTGTTTTAATAGATTTTACTGTCCTTTGTTCAGCAAAATCCTATGAAAACCTACTGGTTTATAAAAAAATTTTGTTTTAAACTCAAAATTTCCTCTGTCCCAGCGATTTCCCTTTCGCACGTGTATCTCTCTGTTCTAAAAAAAAGTAACACTGTCACCGCCACTGACAATGAATTTTTTGTGACCAAGGGTCACAAAAAAATTCGCTAATACTGCACACCAAAATATGAAAAATGGTAGTATTATAGAGAAATGTTTGAGAAACACACTGAAGCATGCAGTTTTCAAATTCAAGAATTATTTGAAGAGATATTTAATGCTAAATTTGGTCAAAATTGTTCGATTAAAAAGGTTTTATAGAAGCAAAAACAAGGAATTAAAAAAACAAATTGGATAACTTTATACATTGGAAGTTCCTGATGAGCAGAATATATTTATTTTTTTAGTTTGACTCATTTTTTAGAGGACTTATTTCCATTTTAAATTCAAACTTTCACCATTTTGAGAGACATTTTTTACATATTTTAGAAAAAGTTATTATTTTAAACTGTTGCTAAAAGATCAATTAGAACAGAAAACAGATTAGTCGCACTGAAAGTTTTTGATTTTATTATTATTACTATTACTATTATTTTAGATTTTGGTTTAAAAAAGTTTCAACGCATTTAGCTAAATAACATTCTTTTTAACTAAGATCATTTTACATATTCTTTATTTATTTTACATTAATATATTTTTCTTCGTACTTTTACATTATACAGGGTATCCACTCTCAACGGTGGCCAATGGCTAATTTCTAAACCGTTAGTCCAAGACATACAGTTCCAATTTCAGAAATGCTTTAAAAAAGGTAAAGAATTAATTTTTAAGCGATTTAGGTTTAAAAAAAAAATTATTAAAAAATTACGAAAACTAATTTTTTTATACGGTCCCCTGGTCCTATAAGTGATATTTAGTAAAATTTTCCAATCACTCTAACAAGCAATACAAAAAAAGTCCCATTTATCTAACACTAAAATTGACCGAGTTATGAAACTTTAAATTTCATGGCTTAAACCACTTTTGTGTAACTAAAAAAAGATGAGATGGACTAAGCTTTTAAGAGAACGTACACTAAGTGCTTAAAATATCATAATGAGGCGCCCATTTCCAGCCCTGTACAGTGGCTAATTCCTAAACCATCTGTCATAGACATATACTTCCAATTACAAAAATGTTTTAAATAGGGTAAAGAAATATTTTTAAAGCGATTTAACTGAAGGTACTGCCACTGAATAATTTTTCCGGTAGTGTTAATTAATTAACTTCTAGATTGGTTAAAATAATTAAAGACGTAAGTTTCAAAATTTATTTAGAAAATCAAATTTTGGAAAATCTCGAAATACCTTATATGCGTCTATTGGTTTTCATTATAAATTTGGAGATTGTAGTATTGCAGTGTAGATTGGTATAGACTGATAGAGAAAACAAAAGCGATAAGGCGAGTTTTGAAATTCATATCCTCAATTGCATTTTTACATAGGTTTTATTTATTTTGTAAGGAAAAGAAGCTGTTTCTTTTCATGATTTTATTTTAAAAAGTTATGTTATTTTGATTAGCTTTTATTTTACGCATAAAGCTCGTATTTATTTTTCCTAGTTCAAAATTTGTATAAAAATTTTAACTCACTTCCAAATATCTGATTGAAGTTTAATTCACATACTTATTTATATTCAATGACAAAGTAATATTAACGTAATTTTATGTGCGTACCATTTGTTTAATTTATAGGACTACACCAAATATTATTAAGCTAAGTAAACTATTAGAATTTTAAATATGTATCATTTTGTAACGAATATGACTGTAGCTTTTCATAATTTAATTTAACATAATTTATGTTATTTTCTTACTTATATTTTTAGTACAAGTTGTATATTTTGCTTTATTATGTAAACATCAACATAAATTTAAAAATTATATTGTTAAAATTATATTTTTCTCATTGTTTAATGTTAAATTTTATACCTGACGTTTATTTTTACTTCTAGTAAATTTGTGACTGACCCAAGGGCGGATCTGGAGAGTCCTCAAGGGGGGGGGGGGGGACGATTTTAGAAATTTGGAAATTCCAGTCAGATGCACGGCTCGGAGCTCATTTTTTTTTTAATGCGGGTCGTGTTTCGTCTACTTTTTTGCTGTGGGTCGGGTTTGGCAGGGCCCGATTATGACTAATTGGGGCCCTGGGCAAAAATAAATTAGGGGGCCCCTTTCGAATCAATGCAACATTATTCAAGTAGAACTATGGTCACTCACTGTGTATGTGTAATTCATAAACATATTTTCGCACCTTGGATATCTTATCTTATATCTATACTAATAAAAGAACAAAACGCTCTGTCTGTCTGCGTGTGTGTGTGTGTGTGTGTGTGCGATAGTTAGCAAAATCTACAGCACGTGCGGAGCTCAAATTTTTTTTTAGAGTAGCCCAATACCTCTCCTGATGCACCTGAGGCTCAGAATTTTAATTTTTTGATTAGTTTCATAGATATTAATTATAAAGCGGAACTCACTCTCATCAAAAAGTCATTTTTTAAATGTTCTGGGAAAGAAAACGTTTGCACATGCGCAGAAACTGAATTACGCATCTTAACGGCGGAAGAACCTTTTTTCCCCGTTTATTTCTGTTTTTGGATCATTTTGTTTAAATCCAAATCAACCAAACTGCTCGACGTAGTTAAACTTAAGAGACATATTTCGAAAGATCATATCTTTAGGTCTCAAATGCAATAATCAATTCGAAAAAATGTTGCAGTTAACCCTTTGAAAACAAATATTCAAATATGGTCGTTTTTTCCAAAACTATTTTTCTCCCTTTTGTCAATGCTCCTCCAGGGCGTAATTTTTAAGATATAAACAAACCAAAAGGAAGATCTTAAAGCTGAAACTTTCTTCTAACCGATGGTGTAATTGGTTTTAAAATATTTGGATTTTAACCCTTTCAAATACACTGGCAAAAGAAGGTCATTTTGCGACTCGCAGAGAGGATTTTTTTTCCATGCTAAAATTATCTTAACGTGCATATTTCAACTCAATCTTTTAAAATCTTCTCAATAGACCAAATTTATACTCCCTACAAAAAAGTCGACACGTTCGGACGGATAGAAATATTTTTTACAAAATAAAATGCGCGAAAAATTTGATGAAATCAATAAAAAACAGATCGTTTTCATTGCGGTTTTGACTTAGCAAAACGCAATCCTATAGGTACCGGTAAACAAAAAACATATTCTTTAAGCTTAAAAACATTTTTATAATCTATGATGCAATCGGTTTTTAAAATATAAGATTTAACCCTTTCAAATACACCGTCAAAAGGAGGCACTTTGCGACTCACAAATAGAATATTTTTTCTACGCTAAAAGTATCTAAGCGTACATATTTCAGCCCAAACTTTTAAAAGCATCTCAATAGATCCAATTTACACCTTCTTAAAAAAAATTTAAAACGTTCGGACGAGTAGAAATAATTTTTACAAAATAAAAAGTGCGAACAATTTGAGGAAATCAATAAAAACCAGATCGTTTCATTACAGTTTTGCCTTTGATGGGCGCAATTCTATATACATCCTGACAAACCGAAAATATTTTCTTAAAGCTAAAATCTTCTCATAATTTATGTTGCAATTTGTTTAAAAAAATATATGAGATTTAACCCATTCAAATACAGAGACAAACACGAATTACATCCCGGCTAAAAGTAACTAGATGCCCATATTTTAACACAATCTTTTTAGAGCCTTTCAATAAACCAGATTTACATTACTTAAAAAATTTTTGGAACTTTCGTATGGATAGAATTATTTTTTTACAAAATAAAATGTGTGAAAATTTTTACGAAATCAGTAAAAACCTGAGTGTTCCGTCGCGGTTTCGTTCGCTTTCGGTTCGCATAGTTTCCAAAAAATCAAATTACATAGAAAACAAAATACCAAACAGCATGTGCTTTCAATTCAATATTTTTTCGCGATTTTTCCGTTTTAAAAATATAAATTTTGACAAAATGGACTTAAATATATAAAATCAAGATAATAAAATTTGAGTTTAATTTAAGGGTCATATAAAAAGCAAATAACACATTTGAAAACTGAATAACATCATGGGCCCGGGCAACGCCGGGCAGGACAGCTAGTATATTAATAAAATAACAAATCGCTCTGTCTGTGTGTGTGTGTGTGTGTGTCTGCGATAGTTAGCGAAAACTACTGTACGTACGAAGCTCAAAATTTTTCTGAGAGTAGCCCAATATCTCTCCTGATGCACCTGACGCTCAGAATTTCAAAATTCTACTTATTAACTGAGTAATTAATTAAATTCCAAACCTCATTCTCATAAAAAATCGCTTTTTTTTAGCTTTTTTACTTTTCATTCTCTTATGGTTGGTTGGTTGCATAAAATTTTCGCAGAAATAATTTTAAAAACTGAGACTGACCTTTAAAATTCATAGACTGGCAAACTGTCAGTTTAAATGAGGATTTTTTTTTAATTTTTTTTTTAATCACAGCTGCTGTACGCCATGGAGGAAAAAGATAGGTGGTGGCGAAGTAAACCGAAAAAAAAGAAAGGTTTGCAAGAGGAAACCATTTATTGCTGAAATTTTACTGTCTCAAAATAAAGCACGAGGACGAAATTTTGTATTAATAAGACGGATTGGAAGAAATGAATTACAGCTGAAGCATATTTTACGAAGACATTGTAATTTTTTTTTATGTTTTTTTCTATTATATTATTTATTAAAATAAATGTTTGCTTTTAAAATAATTGAAATTGAAAAATTAAAAATAATTAAATGTCAAAACAAAATTAAATAAAATATTGAAAACGTATGATTTGAAGTAAAAAATTGTATTACTAAAAGTTTTCTTTTTTTTTTTTCAGAAATTTTTAATACTTTATAACGTAGATGAAAAATGTTTATGATTTAACAACATACTTATAATTCCATGTCAATATATAAAATATAGTGATGAAAAGATTCTTTTAAAATCATGCTTGAACACTTAAATAATAATATTAATCTAAAATCTAGATTTTAGAATGCAGACGATTTTAAGACATTAATGAAAGAATGTTGATTTTTCAAGCAAAGTCTTAACTGATGCTTCTATATTGATATTTCAAAGTCATATGATAAAAATAATCAAATAATTCTTGCCTATGATTGATCTAATTGTATCTTTCATGCATTCTGATCGTGTATTACAGGCAATAATGGCACAAAACGTTATTTTTTAAACGAAATTTTAGTCATCTATTCAATACCAGTTTAAAAGGTAAAAAACAAAAACAAAGAAATAGTGGTTTAAACCAGTTTGAATTGATCGGAATTTCAAAGCACATGGTTTTGTTGGTGCTTATTTGGACTTAATGTCGCGGATTTTAGAGTTACATTTTTTGCGTCATCCCAAGACATTATACTGCCACTCTATTAATTTCTTTTTACTATATGGTTGAACGCATATTTTTGGCATTTCGAACATTAGAATGTATGAGTCATTAGCTGTGTTGCAGTAAAAAACATTACACAACACTTTTCTATGAGTTTATTTTTTTAATCATTGATTAAATTTAAATTTAAATTTAAAATTGTAATATGGCTTTAATTTGTTTTTAAAACAAAATAAAATAGATGTTTGGCGTACAATTGTTTGTATCCGCAAACGATTCATTCACCATAATAAATTATCAAATAGCTAAGTAAATTATCTATCAGAAATAGCCATAAAAAGAATAGTAGCAAAACTGATTATAACCTTAATGTTTAGACTAATTTAAACATAATCCGATTCCAACGAGAAAAAAAAAAAAAACAGACCACACTCCGATCCGTGATACACAAAATTTCCGTGAGTATAAACCCGACCCTGACCTAAAAATTCTCTTTGGGAAAAACTATGGATTTGATAACTGACCCGAACCAAATCTGAATCCCGCAAAAATGTTCAAGTGAAGCATAACCCGATTCGAACAAGGAAAAATAATTTTCGTAGGCATGAAATCTGACCCGAACCTAAATATTTTCTTAGAAAAAACCCGAAATATGACTCGAACGAAATCTGAAACCGATAAAAATATTCCAGAGAACTATAACCCGATCCCAGCAAGACAAAATACTTTCCATGGTCATAAACCCGACTCAAACCTAAAAAACTTCGTTTGAAAAATCCTGAACTTTGACCCAAACCACATCTAAATCTGACCAAAGTATTCGAAAGAACCATAACCGGATTCGAGTAAGACAAAATAATTTCCGTGGACATGAACCCGATACGAACTTAAAACTCCCATTCAAAAAAATACCTGAAATTTGAATCGAACCAAATCTGAATCTGACAAAACTTTTTCAAACAAACGCAACCGGATCCAAACAAGACAAAATATTTCCATGGACATGAACACAATCCGAACCCAAAAAATTTCTTTGAAAAAATCGCGAACTGAACGAATATTCCAGTGAAGCATGTCCTTATTCGAACAAGTCAGAATTATTTCCGTGAACATACAAGAAGACCCGAACTCAACAGTTATATTTCAAGAAAAAACTCGAAATCTGAATTGGACCAAATCTGGACCTGACAAAAATATTCCAAAGAACTATAACCCAATCCAAGCAAGACGAAATAATTTCTATGGACATAAACCCAACTCGAACCTAAAAAATTCGATTTGAAAAAAACTGAAATTTGACCCAAACCACATCTAAAATCGACCAAAATATTCGAAAGAATCAGAAAAAGGATTCGAGTATGACACAATAATTTCCGTGGACATGAACGAGATCCGAATCTAAAAATTCTATTTGAAAAAATACCTGAAATTTGAATCGAAGCAAATCGGAACCAGATAAAAAATATTCCAAAGAATCGTAACCGGATCTGAATAAGACAAAAAGTTTCCATTCACCTGAACCGAATCTGAACCTAAAAAATTTTTTTGAAAAAAATCACGAAATCTGAACTGAACAAAATCTGCACTTGAAAAAAAATATTCCAGTGAAGCATGTTCTTATTCGAACAAGGCAGCATAATTTCTGTGAACACGCAAGAAAATCCGAACCCAAAAATTCCATTTGAAGAAAAAGCCGAAATCTGAATTGAAACAAATCTGTTCCCGACAAAAATATTCCAAAGAACCATAATTGTATCCGAGCAAGGCAAAATAATTTCCATGCACATGAATACGATCCGAACATTATAACTCAATATCAAAAAATACCTAAAATTAAGTTAAAGTTAGGTTAGTTAAAAGTACGGTTAAGTTAAAGTTAGGTTAAAGTTAAATCGCATTTGTTTTATGGTTAGAATAAAGGTTAGAATATGTTACAATAAAGTGAAGGCTAGGTTACATTTATGTTATATTTAATTTACGGTAAGGTACTGTTAAGTCAAAGTTAGGTTACAGGCAGGTTATAGATACGGTAAAAAAGTTTACGGTTAGGAATTTATCCATAGAGTGGACATTATGCATGATTTGATTAAAAATAACACTTACTTTTGTTAAATGGCTCTGAAATTATAATACTACATACCAACACTTTAGCTACGAGCGAGTATCGATTTCATTCATGGTATAGTCGGATTTAAGAGTGATATAATTAGTTTGAAATTCAAAACATTTCACTTGGGATTTCTATGTGAAAAAAAAAATAATTAGTTACGTGACTTAACAGTGATTTTTGATAAATATCAACACTTTAACACGAAAATCACGCAGTCGTTGGATACATATTCCCTCCCACATTTCTCATCGCTCATTTTGAGTATTTTTAGAGCTTAACATTAGCTGTTTTTTAAACCGATTTTTCACACAGTCAGTGGCCACGTATTTCAGACAATGCATTTCTGCATGTTTCGAGTTAATTATAAAATCATACAAATTTCAAGTTCGTTTAATATTGTTATTACGGACCCGGGCAACGCCGGGCGGGTCAGCTAGTAAATAGAAGAAAATTCTTAGCTCCATCAATTCTAAATTAAATATCTTAATTTGTAAAAGTACACCTTTTGTTTCCTTTAGTATAAAAAAAAAATCTTTTATATAAATATAGCAATTTGTTACATTACTTTAAGATGATTTTAATAACTTCAACATATGGATAAGATGGAATTGGAAAAAGAAAGTAGATATTTTATAATTCAATGTATGGATTTTAGGGGTCCCTTAAAGTTCGGGGCCCATGGACAAAGTCCCGATTTTCCCATGCATTAATAAGGTCCTGGGGTTTGGGTCCGGTTGGCTTCCATTTTTTGCTCCTGGTTGGGTTAATTTCTATTTGGGTCGTGTTTGGGTCCTGTTGGTTTCTATTTTTTTTCTCCTGTTAGGGTTAATTTCTACTTGGGTCGTGTTTGGGTCCGGTTGACTTCTACTCTTTGCTGCGGCTCGAGTTAATTTCTGATTTTTTGCTTTTGGATCGGGTTTGGGTCCGGTCGTCTACTACATTTTGTGGTTGGATGGGTAAACTTTTACTTTTTAGTTGTACTTAGCGCATTTGGGGCAGTTTGACATACAATTCTGATTTAGGGCAGTTTAGGATTTGATTTTTACATTTGCAAGAAGGGTTCGGGTTAACCCGAATTGGTTGGGGTGAGTTCTTTGAAAACATTTTCGTTCTTTTTCGCAATTTTTGGACGAAATGAGCATCTGTTTCACGATCCTTTAAAAAAATTCGTATTTTCTCCGCGATCATTTCACAAAATTCAATGTCCGGTTCGCTTCTATTTTTTGCTGCTGTCGGGTTAATTTTTACTTTTTATTGTGGGTCGCGTTTGGATCCGGTTAACTTCTACTGTTTGCTGCAGATCAAGTTAGTTTCTGATTTTTTGCTTCGGGTCGGGTCTGGGTCCGGTTAACAACTATATTTTGCTATTGGTCGAATTGACTTTTACTTCTTATCTGCGTTTAGCGCATCGGGATATATTGTCATACATTTCGGATTTGAATCATTTGCACATTCGGTTTTTACTCTTGCGAGAATGGTTAACCCAATTTTGATCGCGATCCTTTGACGAAATTTGCGTTTTTCCGCGATCTTTTAACGAAATTCGCTTTTATCCGTGAACGTGATTCTTCGAAGAAATTCAGATCAGAGACGTACCGAACATTTAGCTGCACGGGTCCCGGTCGGGCCAATAATGTTTATCATATTATCTAAATCAGAGACGGACCGAATATTTAGCTTTTATTCTGGGCCGAGCCACGACCTGGAAATTTTGTCCAATGCAAACTTCTAGGAAAAATGAAATCGAGAACAGGATTGGTCTGAAAGAAAAAGCCTGTTCCCTCCCGAATCTCCAAAAAAAGCAAGCCAGGACATGACCCGATTCAAAATGATAGAAAACCTTACCCAGTCCAAGTCTCGTGCACTTACACGAGCGCGACCCGTGCCAGGCCGTGACGGGCACGAGCTTCACCCAAAATAATTTCTCGTGAGAATGCATAATGTCACTTTGTAAACCCTTTATTAGCCCAAGGGGGACTTCGCCCCCCCCCCCCGCCTCTTAGGACCGTCACAGAATGCGGGGTGTGTCGATCCCAGATCGAGCGTTTAACCTTTATACCGGACGGAGCCTGGGCTTGAAAATTTTGACCCGTGTATACCTATAGTAAGAAGGAAGTCTACGCCAGACCCGACCTGGAAAAAACAGCATGGCTCGATCCAGCTCTGCAGAAAAAAATAAGACTCGACCCGACCCGGTTCTGAAAGTGTGAAGACCTGACCCAGTAACAGTATATTAAATTAAAGTTGGCGCGACCCAGGTCGGGTCGCGCCGGTCACGAGTTTAGAGGCAACAACTTTTCCGTGCGGGCATCTAATGTTGTTCTGCAGATAATTTATTGGGCTCAAGGGGGGGGGGGCATCTCCCCATCGCCCCCCCTTCTTAGATCCGCCATTGGATTGCCGCTCTATTTTGCTGCAAAAAAGATGCTTCAACTTTAAACAGTTATTACTCTGTCAGTTTTAATCGCAGAGGAATGGGACTTTTTTTACTTACCCATCATACGTAGTATAGGGTAAGTCTTACAATCGTTTTGAAAATCGAAAAAAAGAAAAGAAAGATAGATTTACACGCTTTAGATGCTGAAGGTTCCGAAAAACATATTTTTAGAAAAAAAAATTTGCCGTCCGTCTGTCTGTGTGTAACCACTCTATCTCCCGAACAAACTGAGATAGAGACTTGAAATTTTATATGTACTTAGTATCTAAGAACGGGATGAAGCCTATTGAATATCAGTAACCTCGATTATTCGGAACTATTTTTTTCGGACTCTCGAAAAATTCGTTCTGGTGAAAGGTATATAAAAAAATTTTATTTTTTTTATTTCAAGAAGTAGACATAAAAGACTAAAATTTAAAACAAAATTTGCATAAAGAACGAAGTCAATCGGGTTATTAGTTGCCGAGATATTTCTAATCATATTTTTCACATTCTTCGATTTTTCATGACCTTGTATTTCATTCAAATTTCAATTCAAAGGTATATTTTAATTGGAAATGAGATGCTTAATCCGGCGCAGTAAATTGTTAGTTAATATGATTATTATTTTTGGAGTTGTAAGTATGTTTCTTTTACGCAATTCGATACTGCTTGAGTAATTTGACGTTTTATATAATTTGTCGAAATTGGTTCATCAGAAATTCATTAATAGAGCATTACTACGTGTTAAAAATATTTAAACATACGTTTACATTTTATTTTGGATTTCTAATGAATTTTGTATCTAGTTTACACGTTTTATTTTCATATTTTATATTAAGCATATCCATGATGGGTAAGTATTATGGTAGCCCCCCAACGACTAGTTTGTCTTACTTGTTAGAGTAGAGGTAAAAATTTATTAAATATCCTTTATAGGACCGGAAGACCATATAAAAATTTAATTTTCGTAATTTTTTAATTTGTTTTTTACATAAATCGCTTTAAAAATATTTATTTACTTTTTTAAAAGCATTTTTGCAATTGGAACTATTTGTCTATGACTAACGGTTTAGAAATTAGCCATTGGCCACATTTGAGAGTGGACACCCTGTATTATTCAGTTGACTGTAAAAATATTTCTTCAGGCACAGTACCTCTATTAGGGAAAAACCGGCTTCCAGCATGGTAAAATTTCTTTCATTTTCTTTTTCAGTATTTTGTCTTATACAGGGTGAGTCATAAATATCGAAACAATAGGCTATCTTCTTAAATATTACCCCTAGACCCATACTTCCAATTGCAAAAATTCGTTAAAAAAGGTGGAATTTCTGATAAGATAAGTTGCAACTCCATGGTGGGTCTATTTCAAAAAATACGAAAATTAAATTTTTATACTGTCCCCGTAGCGCAAAATTCCCAATTAGGAAATTATTCCTTATCCATTACCTTACTAAATTGAATAAAAAAATTTCATCTAAATATCTAAAAACCTGGCAGAGATATTAAAATCCAAAATTCTTCTAAATTCGTGACTTACACTACTTTACCATGCCTGTGCCATACATTGTCTATTATTAAATATCGATTTAATACAGTGCCTCTCATTTGGACATAACAAAGCAGCGCATTGAATTAAATCTAAACTTGCTTTCAAAATATGTTGGTAGTCTGCACTGGAGGTCTGCATGTATCGAAATATCTAGGTCAGGTCCCAAACCGACCCATAGGGGAAAAAGTTCGGCGCGGCCTGAAAAAATGTCAACATCATAACCCGGACCGGTCTGGAAAATAGTTATAATCATAGCCCGGTTCAGCCGCAGTGTACATATTTTTTTACTTCGGCGTGGGAAAAAATTATTTCATATAGAGGATTTATGACCAAAAAGTTCGTTTATTTTATAGCTTTTCGTTTTTTATAATTATACTTTTTATTATTAAAGAAGCGCCGAAGGCTGTAATATATTTATTTTATCAATGAATCTCTATTTACATGTAAATGTTTCACTTATATAATATCGTTAATCCATATCCCATGCGTTGGAGACTTTGAAAAATGTCATACAGTAAAACCTTTTAAGACGGAATCACATAGGAAAGAAAAAATACGTTATAGACATATGCCCTCCCAGGAGATATAATTGGATTTAATTTTTTTTTTCTCAGGTACTATTGTATTTATTTTGCATGGATAAACATATTTTCCGTTTAAGTCAGAATTCCGTCATAGGCAGATTTCTTTTTACTGGTTTTATTGTATTTAATTTTTTAGCCTTTGAATAAACTACTTAAAAAAAAATATTTTTTTTTCTTTTTTTGTAAAATAAAGATTTTAAAATCTATATTTTTTTTTGTAAAAATTTCGATTGAGCTGAATTTTATTTATTTTATGCACGTATTAAGTCAATCAGAGACAGTGATTTTAATACGGGTTTTGTCGAGACCGGGTTTGAAAATTTCATCCAGTGTACACCTAAGAAGAAGTAAGCAGTCCCCTCCTTTATGAAAAGTACGCTAGGCCCGGCCGCATTTTCAGAAAGAATCACGTTTTGAGCACTTTAGCGCCAGAACAACGATTGGCGCGGAGTCGAAGTCAATGCTACGCGCCCTTTCTTGTTTGTGACGTCAAACGCCTAGCGAATAGTAACCCTTCCTTCTGCAAAGAGATCGCGCTTATTGTTCATTTGTTTTTCCGTAAATGCTATCAATCAAAGACTATAATATGAGGAAATGTTATTTACCGATTTTTACGATTAAAACATAGTTTAAAACAAAGGGCTTTATCAGATTAAAATGCTTTAAATTTCACAAAGCATCTAAACATATTTTTTTTTCTCAATTCAAAAATATTATTTCCTTAACTCGCTATGTTCGAAGAAATTGAGAAGTTAATTAAAAACAGTAGTAAAGATTCGCTTGTAATAAATATAATTCTATTAATCATATGTTTTATGACACATTTGAACTTAGTTTATTTTGTGTTTGGCGATGCAGCTAGCTGAACGTTCTCGCTTTCGCCAACTCGCCAAGGCTGGTGCTCAAAACGTGATTCTTTCTGAAATTGCGGCCCGGCCTGGTGAATCTTAAAAAAAAAGTAACGTCCTGGCTCTACCTGAGCCCAGAATACAGATTTTTTAACATCCTCTGCAGGACGATTAAAAGCCTGAAGTTGTCAGAACTAAATAATAATAAAAAAAGACAATCTGCCTCTTAGAAAAAGCATTTTTTTTAATAACTGACGGACATTTAAACAATACATTCGTTTTTCTGCATAATGAATTATTCCCCCACTATTTCTTGTCTTTAAATTATTAAATGTTAAGAATTTTTAAAGGAAAAAAGAACTTGAAACTCGTGATTTTTGATTTTTTTTACATTAGTTTTGTTTCAGCAAATTTGAAAAAAAATGTTTACTTTTGAAAATATGATTTTTTTTAAGTTATATTATTTTTTCAATAAATATTTTTAATAGTTTTAAAATTAATATTAAAAAACAAATACCCTGGAACAAAACTAAAATCAGATTTTCATCTTTAATTAAATGGAAAGAAATTGAAATCCGATAATGTTACGAGTAATAACGCTTTTTGACTGTCCCATTGAAACCAGTACTAACCACATGAAACTTTTATAAATTGTATGAAAAATTTTAGGATGTGATTTTCTTAGCAAATGTTAAGGCTAACCATCAAAACAAAAGAAAAAAAAATCAAAATTTTAACTCAAAAAAAAAAAAAAAAAAAAAAAAAAAGATTTTTTACGGGTTTCCTAGAGCTGTTAAAGAAACATTGTTTTTTGAATTGCGCGTGTTTCAAGTTGTGTCTAATCCCTTAAAACCTGATGAATTTTTTAAACGGCTATAACTTTGCAAGTTTTGGAGATATGAAGATGCAACTTTTTGTGTCTTATTCAGGACTGAATAAGGAAAGTTTTCCTAATTGGAATTTTTATCCAATGGGACCGTATAAAAATTTCATTTTCGTAATTTTTCAAGTAGACCCCCCATGGAGTCGCAATTTATCTTATCAAAAATTTCAAGTTTTTTTTTTTAATGAATTTTTGCAGTTGGAAGTATGGGTCTAAGGGCAATATTTAAGAAGATAGCCTATTGTTTCGATATTTATGACTCACCCTTTATATTCTATCAGCGTGTATAAACTAAATAAGATAAAAATTCATTTCAACTAAAAGCATTTTACATTATTTATTTTTTCTTTCATGATCATCATTCTTTTAATACTTTGAAACTTGATTGACTGTTTAAAATATTTTCCAATCACAGAACATCTATTAAGGGAAAACCGATTTCTCGCATGAAAATAAGTTTATTTTTTCGTTTCCGTCTTTTTAAAATATTTTGCTTTAAAAAAATCCTTCGGCTTATTTAATTAAATAAAAAAAAATTCATTTTTATTAAAATCAATTTGCATTCTTTATGTATTTTTTTGTTATGCAATTATTTTCTTCAAAGTTTGAAATTATCATTCGTTTGACTCAATCAATACGTACTTTTAAAGTATTTTTCCAACCACAGAATATCTATTAAAGAAAATTGGATTGTTTTAAAAATTCTCTCTCAAAATATCTAATTAAATAAGATAAACATTCTTTATTTTTTTCCTTTTATAGAAAATTCTCTTCATGCTTAGGAATAATCATTAAATTGACATTTTTTTTTTGGGGGGGGGGGAATATTTCTTATAACAGAAATGTACGCTAAAAAGGGATTTTTGAAAATTTTAGAAAATTTGTTTATATCTAAACAACCGTTCAAAATTCGCTTTTTGCATGATTTTATCGACTTCAAGCTGACCGAAATTCAAAATCAAGTTTGATAAGTTGATAAGATAAAAAATTGAATCGATTCAAACACTAATTGTTACTAAATAAAAAGTTTTATTGTTTTTATTTATCAGTTCATTCTTTCCGATTATTAAAGTTGGATACAAAGGATGTGTTGAAGATTAAGTAACGGTATATTTGTTAGATAACGATTAACAGCATAACTTACAATACAGAAAAAATCAACTAGTTGCATGTGTCAATCTCAAAGCTTTCTTCTATCTCATACATCTTGATTTTAATATTTCAAAAAACAGTTACACATATTAGTACTTCAATAACATTAATACAATACTATACCAAATCTTAAATTTCTGCTTCAATCAAATAATCGGAGTAAAAATAAGCTAATGTCGGTTATGACATTCATTAAAATCCATAGTTTTTCCTGATTTTGTTGTCATCAGTTGTATGTGAATTGCTGACTTAGCAGGAAGCGAGGTCCTGTCACTATACGAGCCCCCGATGGACAATAGAGCTACGAAAAATCGTGAAAATCATACCACAATCGCTGTCACAGTGCCCTTTTCCCGCGGAATATTTCCAAATTCAAGAAAAACCTGCTGGCCATACAGAGGCGGATTACCCATTAGGCTGAGTAGGCTGAAGCCTAGGTGCCCGGTGCTAAAATTTTCGTAATATAAAGAACAAGAAAATATTCTTTTACACTGGTCGGACATTAATATTTATTACAAAAGACAAAAGATCTGCGAAATTCTTTGTCCTAATCATTTATATTTTTATCATCAATGATTTATGAGTTAATGAAGCAAGAAAGTCAAGCCTAGGGGCCCGGGTGGTAGTTAATCCACTTCTGTGGCCATAGCCATAAAACATGCACAAAATGATTAGTTCGATTCTATGGATAACTTTACACACTTTTCGATAATACAATTAGAATGTCTAGAAGTACATTTCTAGACACTGCAATACAATAAGGACAAGTTGGAAATTGCACGTGAAGCGTAGCAAATGATGCGTTCGTACGATAACGAAATTTTAAAAATATCACTCTCATATATCAGTCTCATAAAATTGTAAATAATTACAATTAAAATGCGCACCAAACAATGTCTCCCTATACCATTATGCAATGGAATACTTTTGTGTGGCGTTGTAAATCAATAACAAATATTATTTGCACCACAGATTATGCAAAATATATATTATAATATGTACTTTATAGATGCATATCAATTTTATTACGTTCGAATGAGTGTAACACCATTAAAATGCATTTGAAACATTTTTCCCCATTAACCGTAATGTAACGGAACACTTTTGATTGTCCCTGTAGTTGAACTATGCATCCGATTTTGATAAAATTTGAAATAACTCGACAAAATTATGTAATAAATATGTATTTAAAATTGCAAACGATTAAAATGCATTTGAAACTTTTTTTCCCATTGACCGTAATGTAACGGAATACTTTTGATTGTCTCTGTAATTGATCTATGCATCCGATTTTCATGAAACTTGAAATGATTCGACAAAATTACGTAATAATTATGTATTTTAAATTTAAAACGATTCGGTTGGGTAGTTTTTGCGTTGTTATATGCGGACAGACGGACGGGCTGAACGACAACAATAGGTGCTACGTATTTACATAATTACGAACGCACCTAAAAATGGCACAAAAATTGCTATTACAGCACCCCCTTTCGGCAGAATATTTTCCAGTTCAAGGAGAAACTGCTGGCCATAGACAAAAACATAAATAAAAAGTTTGGTACAATTCAATGCATAACTTTACACAGTCTTTGATGATACAATAATGAAAATGGCACAGACATCGGTACTAAAGTACCCCCTTCCGGTAGAATTTTTCAAATTCAGGGAGGACCTGCTTGCCAAAACATGTACAAAAATTTTTGTTTAATTCTATGCATAACTTCATACACTTTTCAATGGTACAAATGTAATGGCACAGCTATATTACAGCGCTATTACAGCGTCCCCTTCTGGCGGAATATTTCCAAATTGAAGGTGGACTTGCTGGCCATAGTCAAAAACATGCACTAAAAATTTGGTTCAATTTTTTGCATAACTTTATACGGGGTGCGTCATAAATTCGTGCAAACTTCAAAAATTCATAATAAAATAAATAATAACTGAAAAAATTTTCGGTTTGCGCGAGTATGATCAGACGAATTTTGTTCCCATGTATAATAAAAAATTATTCCAAAAGTAACCGATAGAGGGCGCAAACACAACAAACTCAGGTGTTTTATGTAAATCAGGCTAGCAATAAAATATCTGGCTGAAAATGGATTCGTCATTTTATCTCGGAAGCGTGATATCGTTTCCTGATCGAGCACTGCTGGTTAGACTTTTCTACAAGAATGGTGAATCCACAACTATAGTATTTCGAAAGTTTCGCACGGAGAATGAACTTAATGCGCAAAAAAAAGCCCTCTTTCATTGAATGGGACACTCAATTTATTGCAACGTTTTGAGGAAACGGAGAGTGTGGAGGTTCATCTATGTCGTGGCAGACCATTCTTGAGTGCGGATTGTATCCATGTTGTAAAAAGTGTCATGGAAGAAATGGCAGCCGCGACATCAACGGGGAATAGTACTGATCGTGAAGCTCGGAGAATGACGGGGATTCCGTAATCGTCTATTCGACGTATTCTGCACGAAATTTTGGATCTGTAACTGTACACGATAGACACTTCACCAGGTATTACCGGCAGATACAGATAAAGTTTGCTACATGGGCACTGGAACAAATGGATCATGACCCACAATGGTTGCCGAACGTCATCTGGAAGGATGAAGCACAATTCTTACTGCATGCTGACGTCAATTATCAAAACAGTCGTATCTGGCCGACGTCAAACCCTTGTGAGCACCAGACCAAATCATTACATTCTCCTCATGTGACGGTTTGGTGTGGTTTCACCGCGTCTTTCAATCTGAGTCCTTTCTCTTTTAAAGAGCCTTGTCCTGAATCCGGTTGAAAAACTTGTACAGTCACTGTAGAATAGTATCTTATGCTTTTGCAAGACTACGTTGTACCTGCAATGCAGGAAAGACATCTGTTATCTGCAGTAGCGGCTCGTCAAGGAGTGCTGCATCTGATCTTTCACACCACTAAAATTCAACAAAATCTTTCATATTATTTATTCGACAAATTTTGTTGATTAAATAAAACTGAAATAACCATACAATTTTAGTGGTGTGAATAAATTGATGCAGCACCCCCTGACCAGCCGCTACTGGTTACCTGTCATCACCTTCATGCAGGAATAGTACCCCGCCCCACTTTGCACATGAAGTCAAGGCGTTCCTATTGGACACTTTTACTGAAAACTGAGTGATAAGTCGAGGTTGTAATTTGAAGAGCACTCACGATCTCCAGACTCGACCCCGGAAGATTTTTGGTTGTTTTGATACTAAAAGTATCTTGTATATCTGCGATGCTCAACAAAACAGAAAAACAGTCGTATAATAGCCGCAAAATAGTCATACTTTGGTGGAACAGAAAAATGTCACTCGACGTATCGTCAGTGGCATCGATGCCGACATGCTATAGTTAGAAGTAAGAGGCGTATTCACGCGCCGCACTTGCCTAATATCTAGTGATAGTGGTCATGTTCAGCATTTTTTGCTACTTTAAAATAAATGCACGGTGTCATGTTGTGATTTGTTTCATTGTCTATTTGTATGTGTCCGATTTGCATAAAACGTTTGAATATGGCGTGTAAGCGCCCTCTATCGGTTATTTTTGGAATCGATTTTATTATACATGGGGGAAAAAATCAAAAGTCTGTTTGATTATATTTGCGCAAACTAAGAAAATTTTCCAAGCAATACTTCTTTATTATGCATTTTTAGCTCACAGGCTATCATAGCCTGAGAGCTTATGTGCCCGTCCGTTCTGTATGTATGTTCGTATGTACGTAACGCGATAACTCATGATAAAAATATCGGATCCACTTGAAATTTTGTATGTAGGTATATCCTGACAAGGCGCTTCCCTGATTAGTTTTTGGAGTTCATTCGATATGTATAAGAGGGGGAACGGGGGGCTCATGCCCCCCGTTAGTTGATATAAATGGGATTTTCATGCAGAATTAGGTTTTCAAAATTTAGATTAGGATCATTCTGATGAGGCGATTCCGTGACTGTTATTAGGTGTTCATTGAATAAGTATAAATAGGGGGAACAGGGGTTCTAATGCCCCCCCCGTTAGTTGATATAAATGGGATTTTCATGCAGAATTAAGCTTTCGTTCAAAATTTAGATTAGGATCATTCTGATGAGGCGATTCCGTGACTGTTATTAGGTGTTCATTGAATAAGTATAAATAGGGGGAACAGGGGTTCTAATGCCCCCCCCCCCGTTAGTTGATATAAATGGGATTTTCATGCAGAATTAAGTTTTCGTTCAAAATTTAGATTAGGATCATTCTGATGAGGCGATTCCGTGACTGTTATTAGGTGTTCATTGAATAAGTATAAATAGGGGGAAGAGGGGTTCTAATGCCCCCCCCCCTTAATTTATATAAATGGTTTTTTCAAGCAGAATTTTCAGATTTCGTTCAAATCTCTGAATAGTTTTGGAAGTTTAATGGTTAAGTATAAAAGAGGGGAATAACTCCTTTTAAATTATATAAATGCTAAATGGGTTTTTATTAAGAATTATCTAATTTGCTCTGACTTTTGGATATAGATTTTTTATATGATAAAGCATGTCTTTGATAGTATAGGAGGTTCAATGATTAAGTATAAAAAAAGAGGAAAGGGGAGTGCTGTTTCCCCTTCTTAATTTTTTTTTTTCGAACGGAATTAACCCTTGAAAATATAAGGCTTTAATGTACAATTAGTATTTGTAGCCTGTGAGCTCAATGCCATCAGTTTAACTGGGCAATATTCTTTATTAAACTTTGCACGAATTTATGACACACCCTGTACACGTTTCGATGGTACAATAATGAAAGAAACACAAAAATTCGCTATTACAGCGCCACTTTCGGAATTGTTTTTATTTTTTATTTTTTTCCAAATTTAGAGAGAACCTCTTTGTTACAGCCAGATACACAAAAATTTAGTTCAATTCTATACATAACTTCATACATTTTCCGAGGGTACAATAAAGAAAATGACACAGACATCGCAGTTATTGCTCCCCCTTCCAGTGTAATTTTTACAAATTCAGAGAAATCCTACTGACCAAAGCCAAAAACACACACAAAATTTTTTCTTCAATTATTTACATAACTTCATACATTTTTCGATAGTAAAACATTGAAAATGGCACAAAAATCGCTATTACAGCACCCTTTTACGGCGGATTGTTTCTAAATTGAAGGAGGAACTGCTTGTCCCAAGCAGAAACATATACAAAAATATGATTTAATTCTATTCATAACTTTATACACTTTTTAATGATACAATGACGACACATGGACAGACACACATTTTAATATAAGGGTCATTCTTTAAAAAGTATAACATTTCCGTGACATGCATTTTACAGTAAAAAAAAGAATAATTCATTTAACTGTATTTTTTAATTGCAATAAAATCATGTCCATTGATATCAACACCCAATTTATTTATAATATTTTTCTTTTTTAATTTATTAGTTTTTTTGTCCACAGTATATAAGTTTTGAAATTGTAAAATATTTGTGTTCAAAAGATATTACACTTTCTGAAGAAGGACCCATAAACATGTTTTTGGAAATCTCTGTCCCCTAAAACGTGTAAATCCATCGAAAACTGGAAAGCGAAAAAAATTTGTTTTATAACAATACTTTCTTCTATTAAAGATAGAAGAAAGTGAAAACTGTAATGGATAAATTTTAAATTTGCTAAATGTATGCACTACACTTTATTTTATTAGAAAGGAGTGTATATACATCAGTTTTGCGTTATAAATCGCGCCAATGCTACTTTAAATATATCGCACCCTTGTTACAAAAGTGTCATAACGCGAAAAACTGTTTCAGGCTGTGGTAGGTTCAATGGGCATGTTGCAAACACAACTGATACCTGGCTTATGGATCTTAGGCAGGGCCCTAGCGAAGACTTTTTATTGATGGAGGAGAGAGTCTTAAATTGCCAAGTCAAAATCCAGTATTAGCAACTGAATGAAAAGCAAACATAAATAGTTCTCGGCGTTTGTCAACTAGTTTTATAATTTTACCAAGTTATCACAATTAGAAAATGTAATTATTGTTATATTTGTAAAAAGCTTAATAATATTTCTAATTATATTGATAACTTTCGCCAAATCTATCAGAAATAGCAAGTGTACTATAATTTCCTATTAAAGTTTTGAATTAATTTGCCAACTGTAACAGCATGTGCAAATGTTTGGGGGGGAGGCTCTCCCCCCTTAGCAAGGCTTCTGATCTTAAGTGTACTATCTTTTACTTTAGGAGATTGGTAGAGGAATGAAAACTACGTAGAATGGCAGCCATAACTCAAATAGCCTTATTTTTGAGTTGTGATACTTTTGTAGAAAATGTGCAGTTACAGTTAAAGCGTCAGTAAATTGGCTTGATTTTAGAGACTTAATTTTATCGTCAAAATTGTAAAATGTGTTCGATTATGATAGATTGGACACCGATATCCAAAAGTTAAACCAAGTTAATGCCAAATTTTTTTAACGATAATATTAATTCAGAGTAATTAGGATGAGCGAAGCGAATCCTCTACTAGGCCACTCAAATTACATTTTGTCGTACACTTTACAAAAAAAAACTATTCAATATTTTAACTTCAAATTAAACACAAAAATAAATTATGATCTGTAGATTTACACAATATAATCTTTTTTTTCGTAAAAAATTTATTATTTTAATTAATTTATTTTACATGCATTTCCAATTCGCGTTTGAAATGGAATAGACGCCCTCTCGCGGACAAAGTCTGAAACGAAATAGAACTGATACCGTGAGCATCTTCCGCTGAAATCAGTGTTTAAAAGGCCGATAAATAAATAAACAGTTCTATAATAAATAAATAAATAAACAGTTCTATAACGCATGCAACGTTGGGTTCTTTGTATTAAAATTATCTAAAATCAAAATTTTATACACAAAGTTTAGATCTATAATATAAAAAAGTACATTTGACTTACTCATGGCAAAATAACATGACAGCAACACAATGCTTGCATGATTCGATTGCATTTCTTGCATGGAACAAACTGCAAGCACTACGTAAACAAACGATTATCAGGTCTATACAACGCCACCTTTCGGTCATTACAAACGCGAATACGGACGCATTTTAGCAAATAAATAAAAAATGAAACGCGTATATTTTCAGAAAAAAATATAAATCATGGAGTAAGTAATTATAGATAAAATCATGATTAATTTGATAAATAAAATATGTTTTCATTATTCAGCAAAATCATTTGCACAGATGACACTTAAACATTTAAAAAAAATTGTATTATGGAATTTTTTTTTTTTTTTTTTTTTTTTGTAAAGTGGCAACAAAAGAATTGTAAACAAATAAAATTAATTGTTAAATTTGTTATATAAATGAAAAATTAAAAGAATTGAAGCGTGAAGTTGTTGCCTCGATTCAAGCTCTTTATAAATGTACTAAAGCAAAGTTGGCCGATTCAGAAACGATAAATTGACTTTAACCATTTCTTACTTTATCATTTGGATCTAAAGTAATGTTACGTTCTTATTTGTGGACCGAAAAAGGTTTAATGAACGGGACTTTAGACTTTGTTGCACGTAATAAAGAAAATCACAAGCCACCAGACCAGATATCGCGAATAATCATGGATAAATTTGAATACTACAATAATTTAACTTATAAGAATTGGTGCGTACCAATTCCCCCAATAATTAAATTCTGGAAAAATGGAAGCATAAATTGCTCAAGGAAAGAATTTCTTCTGCAGTTAGCTTTTGCTGTTACAATTCATAAATCCCAAGGTTTAACATTAGATGAAGCAGTTGTAGATATTGAGGATATATAGACACAAGTTGGCTTAAAAACGTACGTAGCGTTTTCGAGAGTGAAAATCCTTCAAAATTAAGCATTCAATAGAAATTTTCCTTACGAAAAATTCTGCAATATCAAAAATTCTGATACGCTAACATGTATAAAAACGAAGAAATTGGAAAAAAAAGTTTTACAGTTAAAAATTCATAGTATCAACGAGAGCAGATTTCAAATGTTTTTCCAGAAAGTAGGATTTTGACGAAGTAACTTTCTTCAAGCTCTCTTCAAATATATTATTCTAAAATAGCTATCAAAGATTATTTGATGTTAATTACAAAGATTGGAAACATGCATCTTTCAAACAACTTTAAAAAACACCAGGGGTTACTGGAAATTGTAAAAACATCTTTAAAAGAGCTTTTAGTTGAAAATTTAAAAATATTTTGTAAAAGTTTGCTTCGAAAATATTTTATTATGCCAGTCTTACATCATAAATAAAAAATTAAAATGCGCCAAAACATAAAATAACATTTTTGTTTAATAAAGATGCAAAAATAATATTAAAAAATATTTTTACTTTCAAATATCTGTTTTATAAAATAATGCTTCGCGAATCCAAACAAAGCATGGTTTTTGCTAGTTAAAATAAAGTTATATAAATGTCAAATGTAGAAAATGTATGTGCTATCCCTACAGCACAGGGAGTGGATGTGACATCATTTTGATGTGACAAACGGTCACAAATGTTATGGTCACTGCAGTGCACCAAAATGTGATATCTTTTATTCGTCTCATTATTACTTTTAAGTTTTAAATAAACGTCCTTCGGTGATTCAACTAAGAAGTCACAGTAACTGTTGCCTTGGCATCAATCACAAGGGGGAGTCACAATAAAGTCACTTAATTTTGATAATTCTCATATGACCGCTATTTGAATATTCGTTTATGAAGTTTTTATGAGCGTTACATTATGCAGAGTCACCAAATAAAGTCTCAATAAAATCACGTGATGACTCTGAATTAGAGTTGGAAAAAATCCACAATTTTTCAGAATGGAAATAAATCCGAGAATTTTAACACATTCGCTGCCGATCACGCGAAAGCGCGTGATATGGTGCCAACGTTAAAGGACCACTCACACGCCAGCGCGTGATGTGGGGTGATGTCTCAATAGCCAGTCACGCGCTGGCGCGGAAAAATCTTTCACTGATTCCTTGTTATAAAAAGTAAAACGGCTTCTGGGAAAAACCCACTTCTATAGTGCGGCATTAACTATCATCACATCTTCACGTAAGCGGCAGCGAACGTGTTAAGAGAAAAAACTCGGAACTGAAGAGTACTTAGGCATTGAGAGAGAGAGGGGGGGGGTAGCAGCGGGTCTTTCCTCCCCGTTCTAAAAACAAATATGCATGGAGTCAACTCGATTATCCAAGCACTTTACATAACACTGTGTGTTTAAATAAATCTATACTAATAAAAGAAAAGATGGCTCTATCCGTGTATTAACGATGGCTAGGATAATTTATCTTGCACAGAGGTCTGAAAGTTTGTATGACAATAATCCAGGGTAGGTCCTGATGCACCTCAGACTCAGATTTTTAATTTCTTTTAAGAGCCGAGATATTATTAGCCGATTAATTAGCCGAGACATAAATTTAAATTCTTATCAATGCTATTTTTTCTACAAATTGCCGAAGACGCACTCACGCATGTCCCGCATCCATCCCACTTCTTCTTTTTTAAGCCTGTAAAAGAAAAGAGCCTAAAGTTGGAATTTTATTCTTACTATTTGTCTTAAGGCTGTTCTCAAAATCCAAAAGAACTGCATTCAGACGCATTTTTCAAATCATTTTTGTTCGGAAATGTATGAAATTGGCAGATGTTGTAATTCAGATGTAATCGAATCCATTTCTGGACGCGATGCCGTAAGAAGGAAGAAAAACCAGTAGCTGCATGATCAACATTGCTTATAACTTAATAAGTAATTTGTTTATTTAAAAAATGGAAAACTGATTTCGATTTCAAATCGATTAAAATTCTCAGGCCTGCTAATTTTATACCTTTATATTTAAAAATGAGTCAGAAAATGTGACAAAAAGTTTCCCATTGTTGAACAGAGGACTTCAGAAACGCCTTAATGCACTATAGTCGAGCAGTTCGGGAGATGAAAAAAAAGTCTTCATAAATTTCGTACTTTTAGGCAAGTTACACACTAAAGCGACAAGCTCGTTTCAAGAGGTGATAGCATGTTTAAAACAGCTTCATCCGTTATTTCGACCGGTTTTTTCTTCGATGTCGAGCCTCATTTCCCCCCAGTCGTTTCAGTGTGTGATGTGCCTTACATCTTAAGCGTCATAATCAGTTTTAAAAAAAATATTCTTGTTCACCCTTTGAAAAAAAATTCTAAAAGGGTCGTTTCCGCTTTTGACTTTTTCACCCTTTCGGCAACCGGGCTGAATTTCGGAGGTATCAATTAACAAAAACATGTCATTAAAGCTAAGACGATCTTGTTTTCACGGTGCAATTGGTTTTTAAAATTACGAATTTTAACCCTTTCAAAAAATTCGCGACCGTAGGCCACATTGCGCTTTCCCGCAGACGATATTTTTTCTAAGTTAAAAGTAACAAAAAGCCCTATTTCGACACATTCTTTTTAGAGAATCTCGGCGAACCAGATTTACACCAAATCTAAAATTTTGAAACATTCGGACAAATTAAAAAACAGATTTTTTTATGGTAACGTTAAAGAAAAAAGGTTTTGGCTCTTATTTTCACAATTTAATATATTTTTGAACACATTTTTTCATGGAATTTTAAAGAATTGTATAACTGATTAAAATTTCAGAAAATTCGTACATTTTTTTTTTTTTTTTTTTTTTTTTTTTTTTTGTTAAATTAAAAAGCCTGACGCAAAAAAAGAGAGAGAGAGAGAATAAAACATTTTTTAGAATTACATACCAATATTTTTTCACAAAATTTTTACACTGGCTAAAAACCGTTATATTTATAACCAATAAAAATTTGAAAGAATTCAAATAACAATAATTTTTCTTTTTCTTTAACTAATAAAACAACCTACGGGGGAAAAAAAACCAAGAAAATATCTTCTTAGGAATGTTTTTTCTACAATACTAATATTCCTCCTCCCCCACCCCCCACCCCCAAAAAATTGTTTATTTCAAAGCATAAATTTATACGAAATCAGATTTAATATATAAAATCATACAAATTTAAAGTTATTATCATAAGCCCGGGCAATACCGAGCCGGGCGGGTCAGTTACTAATAATGTAACAATAAATAAAAACTTTGATGCTAAATTTACAAAGATGAAATATTTTCATTGGTAAAAATGATCTCATACTTAAAAGCGGGAAAAAAGTGCACTTTCATTTGTAAAGCTTAAATGTTTTTTAATGACTTGATTTTCAATACATTTTCATTCCACCCTTTCTAAAAAAAGGATCTACCAGGACTCTTAATTAGAGAAGTAAATTTTCCGGGAAAAATTAAAGTAACAAAAAAAAAAAAAAAAATGTTTTTCTTTTTTCTCAAATTTTTCGAAAAAAAAATTGGAAAAGTCGGGAAAAATGATTTTTCACAATTGATTTTCCTAAATAAATTATTTCTTAGAGAATATAAATAAGGTATCCTGGGGTAATAACGCCACGTTAAGGTTCTACCAATTTTCACGGCTTACTTTTAGATTGTATTTTTCAAACAAATATGGGATTTTATACAGCAACTTATTGGCTATCTATATATAAAAAATAATTTTACAAATATGTAATCATAAAATGTAATGGCATGATTTCTTGGCCAATGCTATTTGGCGTTATTACCCGCCTATGTGGGTAATAACGCCATGCAAACAATACTATAAAATAAGATGGAATAATCCTATGTAGATTGCCCATTTTTGAAAGTACAAACTCTACCGCCCTAGAAATTGACAAATTGCACTCTAAACAATAGAAAATGTTAATTTTTGTGTGTAAGTGTAAGAAGAAGAAGGAGGGGCGGGAGGCAAAAGAATATCAAACTCTGAGCTTATTTTTGCTTAAAAAGGACCGCTTATATAGAATTATTAGAAACATTGCACGTTTTTATTTGTGTTTAGCTTAATCAGTATTTATGTTTCCATGTATGCATTCTATGTAATAGAATGCAAACATTGAACGCGAAGGAATGGCGCTATTACCCCGGTATGCTTGTTGCGCAGTACATTTTAAACTACAAACTATCTCGCGAACATATCCAAAATCTTCTACAACATTTTGAAAGTACATGAAATGGACTAAAATTTTTATATAATAAACAAAGTATTTCCTGATAAATATATAGTCTTCATATCACAGAACCTATCTGGCAAATTTTAGATCAAGCATTAATTTTGGTTGCTTCTAAAAGCGATAAGGCCTACAAATGGAACAAATTAACTTTAAGCTGTTGTTTGTGTTTTATAACTCTCAGAGCTCCTCTGAGCAGAGGCCGCAGGTGCCATTTACCGAATTATTTCATAATTATGCGTAGTATCAGCACTTGGCGTTATTACCCAACCTGGCGTTATTACACCAGAACACATTAATAAGCATTTTTCTTCACTTATCTGTAGTAAAAGAAAAATATTTTCACTTTATATGGCTGTATTACAAATGAAAAAAAAAAAAAAAAAAAAAAAAAAAAAAAAAAAGAAGCAAAGCCTGCTTTTAAAAGTTTAGTTTTCTACCAGTCTCAAAATTTTCATTGTAACACCCACACTTGATATAACAATTTTGCTTATTATATAATGTCTCTATTAAAACGATTTTTAGGGTTTTGTTCATCTGACGAAACCCTCTGTCTGTCTGTCACAGAATCCGTACACAAAAACTATGTAAGTCAGAGAGTTCAAATTTTGTGTACTTACAGCTGAATACAAATCGTAAAATTTTGAAAAAGACTATTATTTTAAATAAAATATTATTTTTAATATTATCAGTTCATTTTTTTTCCTTCTAATTGTTGCACGCAAGTTTAAATAGATATAAAAATTATTTCTTTTTTTTTACCCTTTACTTTTAAAAGAAATAGAGTACTTCTGTTGCCACAATTACAAAATTGGTAATAAAAACTACAAAAAGATTAATATCTCAAAAATAAATTGAGATACAGCTTTCAAACAAATTGCGTTTTAAGTGCATTTTTCCCCCTTATACGATGGTGTAAAAAACGAAAATGTGCGATATTTAGAAGTTTAAAAATTTGCAGTAGCGTAAATTTCAAAACTGAAATTTCATTTCTTCTAATTGATGTACGCAAGTTTAAATAAAATTATTATGTATCTAACATAAATTAAGGGATTAAATAAATCACGTGAAAAACGTGGTTATTTGTTTTTATTTCATCATATTACATCATATTTATCATCTATTTTGACATGCAAAGTGAAATATATATATATATTTTTTTACTTTATTAAATTCCTCTTCATTTAAATTACACTCTTTAAATTAGCCGCCTCTGGTGACCACTTTGGTCTCCCTTAAATTTCTGCTAAGCTTTGCAATATTTTTCTTTTATTCATAATTATATTTACTTGAATACCTTCACTAAATCTGCAGATTCTGATAGAGAAAATCGCAACAAATCTATGCGATCAAGGCAGCATTTAAGGGAAGAACTCAATATTCTGTTCCGGTTGGCGCGATTGGCGAAGAAATCCAATATAGCCCAAAAAAAACCGTTTTTCATTCGGTAATTTAATAATAAAGTGATTTGAAGGAGATATTAAACAAAACTCTCTGTGCGATCTGCGATCACACTTACACACTTATTTAGTTACATGTTTAGTTATCAATTGAGCTAATGTAAAAATCTCAGCCAATGTCTCTGCAGTTTGGAATCAAATTTATTATACATCCCATTTACACAGTAAAGTTTTTAAAATACTATATAAATGATACTAGTTTAAAGAAACAAATTATTGCAGTTTTGTCATTATTATGAACGATTTGGAACCCGTCGAAATTCGACGAAAGAAAAGGTTTAAGAAAGAACTGTTTTATTGATTTATAATAAATCTACAAAATTAATTACAGTAAAAAATGCATCTTATATTGGTCAGTCTAACTCTCAAATATTATTTTAAGCTAGAATTAACAAAATACTATTTCTATGAAACTCAGTTGTCCAAATTATTAAAATTAAACTTTAAGTGCATATGTAATCAGTAAAATATAATAAAGTTCAGTTACTATGATGAAGTTACCGATTGAGGCTCTTGTGTTTGGAATAAATGGGAAAGAAAATAAAAATTATTCCAAATTGTCACGATCACAGACGATGTATTTGACTTAAGGCATGTTCAGCGCACTTACCAAAGTAACCAATGTTACCGACCGATTGCAGGGCAGTACGAAAGCGAATTGTGTCACCAATGAAAACTATCCTGTTGAGTTGTAGATGACGTCACATTTCGCCTTGATTTTCATTCCGTACTTGTCTACAATCGGTAAGTAATCGGTAAGTGACCGGCAAGTTGTGCTGAACACGTCCATAGTGTGCGCATTTTATTATTATTATTTTTTTTTCAATTTTAAGAGAAAATGAAGTGGTTCTGTTGCCACAATTACAAAATTTGTACTAAAAATTATAAAAAGAATTAATACAGTGAAACCTCCGAATAAGGGACACCTATGGGACCGGAAATTTTGCCCCTTAAATAGAGGTGTCCCTTATTCAGAGTTTTTATTACAGTGAAACTTAGCTATGGGATCGGAACTTTTGTCCCTTAAATAGATGTGTCCCTTATTTGGAAGTTTCACTGTATATCAAAAACAAATTGAGACACAGCTTTCAAACAAATTACATTTAAAAATATACTTTTTTCTCTATACGATGGTGTAAAAATTTTAAATGTGCAATGTTTAGCAATGTAAAATTTGCATTAGCCAAAATTGGAAAATCGAAATTGTATGGGAAACTGTTGCCATTCGCAAAATGACGTGTGCGTTACGCACAGATACGTTTGGCTTTATAATATAGATAGAATAATATAATAGTATATTCAAATAGAATAGAAAATAATATAATAGTATATAATAGAATAATATATTCAAATCTTACATTGTTTAAAAAATGTATATTTTTACAATATTATATATATTTGTTTTCCTTGTTATAATTTTCATTTCCTTTAAAAAATGTTTAGTTTTGGTATAGCTTTCTATTCTCAACTCAAGTTTTCATTTAGTTTTATAACTCAAACAAAACTAAGTTCTAGTTTGGCTTACTCAAGTCTGCAACCAAAAAACAGCATAGGATTTATTGACTGTTAGAATTTTATTCACTAAAACAGGGAAAATATATTTTTTTTTAAATCTATCACATCAGTAACATCTTATAAGCAAAATATTTATTTATAATATAAGTTCACGCCTTTTAGTCGTAGAATATATATTATTATTACGATATAGTTATTAATGGATGTAATCAAGATTTACTAATTTTATCTTTCACATTGATATCTATCACATCAGGTTTTCACGCAAAATTGATGTTTTTAGTTTAATTGAACATAAATTTTCTCTTTATCCTGAAATCTGGTATCCCACTCTTGATTGAAAAACCACATCCAATGTTTCCATATAGTAATTTCATATTTCAAGAGTGGAACTCAAGAGATATGAACTATAAAATACAACACTACAAATAGAAAATGTGAGGAATTTGTGAAACGAACAAAAGCAGTTACACACAGAGATAAGCTTCTACTACACTGGTGTCCAAAAGTTAAGCATAATTGGTAATTAAGTAATTATTTTTAAGTAATGAAAGAAATATGAATCGGAATGTGCTGAAACTCCAGGTGTGTAAACAAAATAGTACGCGTCACATATTTTCGTGAAGAGTTTTCCCAGAAATCGAACAGGGGACCGTCAACAAATTGAAAAAGAACGAAGATCTTTTGGATAACCCTGTCAAAACTAATGTAGCAAAAGCGTTCAAACTGCACATTATGATTAATTGGCTTATTGTAATGTACTGTGTTAATTTTTACAAGGATAGCATGTATACTCGTAGAAAAATTAAGGTTTTTATAAAAACAGTCCTAAATTTTTCCAAGTTTTTTGCTTATAATTTGCAGAGTTCTTATTATAAAATAATGTTCTTTTCTGAAAATATGACAAACATTATTGTACATAATACCCTGTCATCAGAATTTAAAAATAATAAAAATTGTATGAAAAATGAGTATGTTTAGTAAATAATTTTTCATTGCGCATGCGTCAACGATATCAAAATGTCATTTGCATATTGTATTATCTAAATGTATAGAGCAACGTCTGTAAAAGTTTCAAAAACATAGCTTGAAAATTCTGAAAATGGGAGCCTATTGAATCAACTCAAAATCCGTTATTCCTAAAGGAAGCAAAAAAATCAGGGGTTTTACCTAAATATAGTTGTACGTGCAATATTGTGTAGGCACTAAACAATGGAATATGGATACAGCCCCTCATCTTTTTGCTTCATTTAGGGAATAAAAGATTTTGAGTTAAATCTATAGGCTCCCATTTTCAGAATTTTCAAGCTATGTTTTTGAAACTTTTACAGAAGTTGCTCTATACATGTAGCTAACACAATATGCAAATGACATTTTGATATCGTTGACGCATGCGCAATGAAAAATTATTTACTAAACATACTCATTTTTCATACAATTTTTATTATTTTTAAATTCTGATGACAGGGTATTGTGTACAATGATGTTTGTCATATTTTCAGAAAAGAACATTATTTTATAATAAGAACTCTGCAAATTATAAGCAAAAAATTTGGAAAAAATTAGGACTGCTTTTATAAAAACCTTAATTTCTCTACGAGTATGCATGCTATCCTTGTAAAAATTAACACAGTACATTACAATAAGCCAATTAATCATAATGTGCAGTTTGAACGCTTTTGCTACATTGGTTTTGACAGGGTTATCCAAAAGATCTTCGTTCTTTTTCAATTTGTTGACGGTCCCCTGTTCGATTTCGGGGAAAACTCTTCGCGAAAATATGTGACGCGTACTATTTTGTTTACACACCTGGAGTTTCAGCACATTCCGATTCATATTTCTTTCATTACTTAAAAATAATTACTTAATTACCAATTATGCTTAACTTTTGGACACCAGTGTATGTTTCAGACAACTATTAAATATAAAAGTTAATCAAAAGGGAAAATACAGTAAACTCTCTCAAATCTGCAACTCTAAAATCCGTAATTCTCTAAAATCCACACATAATTTATGAATGTAAACAATGAAATATTCAGTTCAGATATAGGCAGTGGCGTAGCTAGAGCATTTTGTTTGAATGGAGGGGGGGGGGGGTGTGGAGATCGAATTTACCGAATGTTAATTGAAAATCACCGAATGATTGTTATGTAGCTTTTTTATTTTCTGTTATTGTATATTTAAAACTTATTATATTTTAGAAAAAGCATTGTGAAAATAATTGTATCTACGCAGAACCTTTTCAACAGAAGTGCCATTTAAAATATATGTCAAGGTGATCGAGGGCCACATGAAAACCACGAAGAGAATTCTATTTTAAGGCGGTGATCTGTGGCCTATAATGAGATAAAAATTTAGTCTCAGAGGGAATGGGGGGGGGGGTACTCCTCTAGGTACACTTACCAGTCAAAATATCTAATTTAATTGGTAAGGATATATCAAACGTTTTTACGATTGTATATATAACAGATATAGCATAAGGATTTTTTTTCAAGATGTAATAATAATCTTTGGCTTTTCGGGATACTAAGTTTCGTTTCGTCAAAAGTGCTAAAAAAAACAGACATAAGTAAGTGGTACCGAGTAAGAAATGTGAACTTTATGAACGAAGGCAAGACAAGAACTGAATAACAAGATTTTCCTGATCAACGAAATTCACGTTTTTTCCGTGCACGACCAATGAAATTTGCAATTTTTCCACGCTTAATCGAAAAAATTTGAGCTTTTTTTCGAAGCCGATCGAGAATTTGCGATTTTTCCGCACCTGTTTGACATATTTTATAATTTTTCCGCACCCGATCGGTAAAATTCGCGATTTTTGCGAAGCCGACCAACAAAATTAGCAATTTTTCTATGTATGATGGACGAAATCTATGACTTTTTTGAGCCTGATCGACGAAATTCACAATTTTTCTGGATCTGATAGACGATATTTGAGATTTTTTCGCAAATGATTGGCAAATATTTCTTCACGTGATCGACAAAATTCACGATTTTTCAGTGTCCAATCAACGAAATTAATGCCTTTCTCCGACCTCAATCAATGAAATACGCATTTTCCGCTTACGAACAATGAAATTCGCGATTCTTAATTGACTGACGAAATCTGCACTTTTTTGCCGCCACAAATTAACGAATTCCGCGAATTTTTCTCACGATAACCTGACGAAACTCACGATTGTTCAGCAGCCGCTCAAAGAAATTTTCAATTTTTCCACACCTCATCGACGAAATCTGATGTTTTTCCGTGCCCTAACCACAAAATTAGCGATTTTTCCGTTCCGAGTCGACAAAATTCGCGAGTTTTTCATACCCGATCGCCCGAATTCATGCTTTTTACAAAGCTAATTGACCATATTCGCGATTGTTTCGTTCCCGATCGATGAAATTAGCAAATTTTTGTGTGCCATATCAAAGAAATTCGCGATCTTTTGGTTCCCGATCGACTAAATTCGCGCTTTTTATGAAGGCGATCGACCATCTTCGTGATTTTTCCGTGCTCAATGGACGAAATTAGTGTCTTTTTTCGTCCTTGATCGATGAGAGACGCATTTTTCCGCGCATGAAAAGTGAAATTCGCGATTCTTAACTGACTGATGAAACCTGCATTTTTTTTCAAAGTAAATTGATGAAATCCGTGATCTTTTCTTGCAATAAATTGACGAAACTCCTGATTGTTCTGCAACTGCTCAAAGAAATTCCCAATTTTTCCGCGCATCATCGACAAAATCTGCAGTTTTTCCGTACCTTATCTACGTAATTAGCGATTTTTTCATGTCGCGAGTTTTTCGTAACCCGCATTCGCGCTTTTTACGAAACCGATTGCCCATATTCGCGATTTTTCTGTGTCTGATCAACGAAATTTGCGATTTTTCTGTGTCTGATCAACGAAATTTGCGATTTTTCCGTGCCCTCTCAATAAAATTCGCGATTTTTTCCTCCCAGATCGACAAAGTTTGCGTTTTTTTTTTTTTTTTTTTTTTTCGCGCTCAATCGCAATTTTTTTGAGACCTATAGACAAAAGACGGATATCCGTCTTTTCACAGAAATTTGCTTGTGAATTGACGGAAGTTTTTTTGAGAGGGAAGAGTTTTCGAAGGCCGATAGACAAAATTCGCGACTTTTCAATGTCTGATAGACGATAATTTCGAATTTTCCGAGTCCGGTCAACGAAATTCGCCTTTTTTTCTAGCGGTAAACAGACGAAACAGGCGACTTTTCTGCAACCTATGAACAAAATTTTCAATTTTTTCACGCATCATCGAATAATTTAGATTTTTATTCTTGCCCGATCGACGAAATCTGAGAGTTTTCGCGTCCAATCGACAAAATTCGTCATTTTTTAAAGCCTGATCGACAAAATTCGCGATTTTTTCGTGCGCAAAATTTGCTATTTTCCCCGCGCCTCATTGATAAAATCCGATACTTTTCCGCACTCGATCAACAAAATTCGCGATTTTTTCGTTCTCGATCGACTAAATTCGCGCCGTGTTAAGAATTCCATCGACCATATTCGCAATTTTTCTGTGCTCAATCGATGAAATTAGCGCATTTTTCCGTCTTGATCGATGAAAGACGCATTTTCCGCATACGAACAATGAAATTTGGGATTCTTAACTGACTGACGAAATCTGCATTTTTTTCCACCGTAAATTGATGAAATCTGTGATTTTTACTCGCGATAAACTGGCAATACTCACAAAACTTCTGCAACTGACAAAACTTCTGCTGCCGCTCAAAGAAATTTTCAATTTTCCGCAAATCATCGACAAAATCTACGGTTTATCCTTGCTCTATCAACGAAATTAGCAATTTTTTCGTTGCGAATCGACAAAACTGGCGATTTTTTTCGTGCCTGATCGACAAAATTGGTAATTTTTCCGTGCCCAGTCTACAAAATCCGCGTTTTATTTGCGCGGTAAACAGACAAAACAGGCGACTTTTCCGCAACCTATGAACAAAATTTACAATTTTTTCAAGCATCATAAAAATTTAGAATTTTTTTCTTGTCCGATGAACGAAAGCTGAAATTTTTCACGTCTGATCGATAAAATTCATGACTTTTCCGAGACTGGTCGACAAAATCTGCGATTTTTTTTGTGTCCAAACGGCAAAATTTGCTATTTTTTTCCCCTCGCCTCATCGGTAAAATTCGATACAATTTCACACTTGATGAAAAAATTTGAGATTTTTCCATGCCTGATCAACGAAATTTGCAATTCTTAAGTAACTGACGAAATTTTCAATTTTCATATCGCAAATTGATGAAATTTACGATTTTTTCCTGCGACCCAGCTCAAAATTGCAATTTTATCCAGCTATAAATTGACGAAATTCGCGGGCCGCACGCTAACCCATCGCAGGCCTCTTTTGACAAGCGGGTCACAGTTGTGCTTCCCTAATTTTCAAACATGTACTCTTTTTTTTTTTTTTTTTTTTTTTTTTTTTTACAAACTTCAGTTAAAAGATCGGAAAAGAAGATTACGTGGGCGGCGTGTGTGTGTGTGTGTGGGGGGGGGGGGGGGCAGGGGGGTAATCGTTACGGCTCTGAAAACAAGACAAAGATTTGTCTCTATCTTGTTGCATTTTTACAAGCGAATGGCGGAAAAGGGTAATCAACTCAGAATGAATAATAATAACATAATGTAAATAGTAGAGCGTTAATAATTCAGAAAATATTTAGTAGTTTTAAATTATGTTTTGGCAATGTTTTATGTTTTGTAATACATTTTAAAATATATTTTTTAAAATTCTTAGAAGGGGAAAAAATGTAGCATGAAATGATGCATTTTTTGAATGAAATAAATTACCAAATGTAATAAGTATTCCGAATGTGAGGCATAAGTATTTTGAAAATGTTTAATCGTTTAAAAAAATTGACGTTGCTTTATGTTTTGTAATAATTTTTAATATATTTTCAAAAATTCTTAGAAGGAAAAAATACAGGCGAAATGATGCAATTTTTGAACGAAAGTGAAATTACCTATTGTAATGTGTATTCCGAATTTGGGGTATGAATATTTCGAAAATATTTAATAGTTTTAAATATTGACAATTTTTGTCCATCACTTTTTACATTGTTTTTAAATATATTTTTAAGATATTTTAGAAAGGAAAAATACAGCACCAAATGAAGAAATTTTTGAACAAAAGTGAAATTACCGAATGTAATGAGTATATCAAATGTTGGGTATGAGTATTCCAAAAATATTGAATAGTTTTAAATATGTTTTGACCTTGTTTTATGTTTTGTAATATATATATATGTATTTTAATATTCTTAGAAGGGAAAAATACAGCGTAAAATGATGCAATTTTGAATAAAGTGAAATCACCGAATGCAATGATAATTCCGAATGTGAGGTATAAGCAGTGTTCTCGCTGACATTTGACCACCGTAAGTAATTTGGCTAATTAAACATAAAAAACATTCGCCAAATGAAAAACGTATTCGCAAAATATATTCCACGTGTATCACAAAAAATATATATATATACAGTAAACTCCCTCAAATCTGCAAAGCTTGGGACCAGAGGTTGTGCGGATTTTAGAATTTTGCGGATTTCTGGTCATTGCTTTGTTTACATTTTTTAAACAGTAATTTGAGTGCAATTAATAACAAACGTGAAATTACCGTATGTGATGAGTATTGCGAATGTGGAGTATGTGTATTCTAAAAAAATTTTAAGTATATTTTGACATTGTTTTATGTTTTGTAATAATTTTTTTTTTTTTTTTAATTCCTTAGAAGGAAAAAATACAGTGAGAAATGATACAGTTTTTGGACGAAAGTAAATTTACCGAATGAAATGAGTATACCGAATGTGGGGGGGAGGGTCATACCCCCCACACCCCCCTGTAGCTAAGTCCCTGGATATAGGGACAAAATTTTATATCAATTCCACATATTTTAATTTGTAATTTTTTGTTAATATTACTGAATTCAAGTTTTTTCATAAAGGAAGAATAAATTTATTTCTGAAAAAAATCAGTTTTCTTACCAAATATATTTATGTATTAATCAAGCCTTTTTGGTTAAATCCAGCTAAACCTGAAATAAAACTTCCTTATTTTATGATTTTGATGCAAATTAGTAATGTCCCTTTATGAAGCAAGTTTCATTGAATCATTTAGGATACATTTAATCTTTATAATGAATATTTAATGATACATTATTAATTATTATTTTGATCTTTGCTTTTAATATTTTAATCATCTTAAAAATTATCAACATTTTTATTATTTTACTTTATTACTTATTTTAATATTTTATTACATTGGAAGCATTCAATATAGTTTAGATTACATTATTAATTACATGCAAATTACTGTTTAAAAAATGCAAACAAAGCAACGACCAGAAATCTGCAAAATTCTAAAATCTACACAATCTCTGGTCCCAAACTGTGTGGATGGATTTGAGGGAGTCTACTGTATAATTTGTAACATAGTTACATGTAATAAAATAATGATTTTTTTTTTCATTGCAGTTGTACTTTTCTAATGTAAAATCTCCATGTTTTGCAACAATACTGTATGTGATGGAAGGAAATGTAGGTCATTTTTAGATTCAGCACCCTGAAAAAATGTTCAATTAATCAGCTACAGTGAAATCATGCAATATGCAGTATAGTAGCTCCACCTGTAGCATAATTTACACCAAAAAGTAAACAACATTAACATATACAATGAACTGATTGAATCTGAAGTTTGATAAAAAAAAAAAATAAATAAATAAAAATAAAAAATCGCTCTTTAGTTCTTGAGATAGAGCTATTGTGATAATCATGATAATGCAGCAGAGTAGAGTCACGTGTTGAGCGATTTACATCAAAAATTAATCAGCACCAAGTTATATCAAGGATTAACTTAATCTGAAATTTTATGAAAATTTGTTCATTAGTTCTTGAGATAGAGCTATTGTGGAAATCATGAATAATGCAGTATAGCAGCATCGGTATGGGCGATATGCACTAATAACTAAACAGAAGTAATTTATTCCATTTTTCATTATTGGGTGAAAAAACTCCGGGCCAGGATTCGAACCAGGGACGTATTGGCTGAAACCGCCAATGCTCTGCCAACTGAGCTATCCCGGACACGAACACTGGAGGACTATTTCACCCAATTAACCTCAACAATTACATTATCTGGTCTGATACTCTAGATCAGTTCAACAGAATAAATCGAAGGTCAGTATATGGAACTGCAGAAAATCGCTGCATACGAAATTATCAGCCAATACGTCCCTGGTTCGAATCCTGGCCCGGACTTTTTCCACCCAATAATGAAAAAAGGAATAAATTACTTCTGTTATAATTAATTTACCGATTTAATCGTGTTTAAAATTAATCTATTGTAATAACTAAACATCTCCATTTTATAGCAAGGTGTAATTGAATCTAAAGGTTTGTGAAATTATGTGCATCAGTTCCTGAGATAGAGTGTCCACAAAATTTTTGTCACATATAGATTCACAGAGTGACAGACATTTTCAAAAAAACCATCAGGACCTTCTAAACATATAAATCTACCAAAAACCGGAAGTCAATATTTTTCACAAATTCAATACTTATTTCTAGTAAAGATAGATGAAAGTAATAAACGAATGCTTCAAATTGTATGTTAAATTTTCAATTTTACCCTTTCCATTTATCTGCATATTATTGAAATAATTTTGCACATGAATTCATTTTTAACAAATGGCACTTAATTATATATTTAGATTTTTTCATGTAGTCCTCTTTTTGAGAAATTGTGAACTATTATGTATACTCTTACAAAATGCAATCAGGATTTGTGAATTAGAAATTATTACTATTTTCAGGTTCTTACTTAGATGTTTTAATAAAGTTCTTCATACATATATACAACTTGATAAGATTCAGCTGTTATATGGCATTAGATTTTTTTTTTCTTCAGCTTGTAAATTTGTTAGTTATGAGTAAATGAATTTACACTGGGTTTTGGCAATTGCCAACTAGGAAAATAATTACAAATTTTTAATAAAAAATAATTTATTAAACATGAAGTATTAAATTTAAAAACACTATGTTGTTGGTAATAACCTTACACAAATATCTGAACCTTTTTCTTTAGAATTTTCTAATTTGGCAATTCTGGAACCAAACTGTATAGCTCTTTTAGGCAGCATAGCAGACTCTGTCAAACCAAGTTTAAAAGCTAAAAGCCTAAGAAGTAGCTTCTCTCCAATTCCTCGTTCAAGATTTAAATTAGCCTGCAAAATAATTTTAGAAATAATGTATTAATTTTTTAATAGGAAATACAAGATAAAAACTAATATACTGGGTGTTTCTCAACTAATGAAACAAAGTTTCAATGCTGATAATATGCACCAAGAGAAAGACTTTTTACAAACCATTTTTTCAGATCAAAATGCAGGATTACTCACTAGAAGCTGAACCCAAATTTCCATTCATAACTGTAACAATGATGAAAATATTTTAGAGAGATTTCCATGAGATTAATTTTTATATGGACTGTGTTAACACCATGGAAGTAGTGAAAACACACTATAATATGATCTGTAACACATCTGTAGTATCAGCTATATCTTGGATTAAGGAGTGTTTAGCTTAGTGTTGTTTGGATGTGACAATAGTCAATTCCAGTACTTCTGATGATGTCATCTTGTTTCACAGAAACTCAGTTTAAAAGATTGTTACAATACGTTAAAAATGTTGTTAAAGTGATGAACAAAAATCCAAATTCAGCTTGGAGTGAGATACCCTCTAATTTTGACTACATAAGTGGATTGAGTTTTTTTTTCTTTGTCTTTACATGCATTGATTATCACGACTGCATTTTTTTCCATTTGTTTACAAGCACTTTGTATTTTCAAACCATCTAAAAAAATATATACAATACATATATAAGGGAAATACCATGAAAAGGTTTGATACATAGTCATTGTAAATTAATTTTATAATCTAAATCTTTTATCTCCATCTTACATATGAATGAATGTGTATTGCAATCTTATAAAAAGATATCATTTAAGGAAGGAGATTTATGCCCAGTGGAAATAAAATTGAACATAAAAAACTGAAAAAAAAAAAGATGTTTGATAGTGTTTCATGGAAGTATACTAACAGTACATGGTAGGAAAGATTAAACAAAGCATTACAGTTAAACCCTTAACGAAAAAGTCAGAAATGTTTCTGTTTAAATTTTCTAAATATGATAGCAAGTACAATAATTAAATTTTCTTGATAAATGCTGGAACACAAACTAACCATACATTCCAGACTTATCTTCCCCTGACTTGGATTCAGGGCCATAGCTAAGGAGGTGCTAGAGGCAGCTCAGCTCCCCTTGGAAAAGACTCCAAAATCACTAAATGAATTTTTGTTCCGAAGATCTAAATGAAATTCTGTTCAAAAATCTAATTTAGTTTTGAGGCCCTTTCACAGTTTTGCAGAAAGCTAAATTGTAACTAAAATAAGTGTTTCATCATTCGCTCATCCTATTTGCACATGTGAAGCTTAACATGATATTTAATTGCTAGCACCAGGGTCGTACTGGCATAACAGAGAGGGCGGTGGCAAAATGGATAACAAGGGCGCCGATTGCCTTACAAAAGGGCGCAAATCCTTCTCTCTCTCTATATATATATCAGGATTTGCGCCCTTTTTTACACACACACACACACACACACACACACACACACACACACACACACACACACACACACACACACACACACACACACACACACACATACACACACACACATACATATATATATATAGTTATAAAAACTTTATTCCTAAAATATATATGTCACCCAAAAGAATAATATATAATTACAGAAATGTAATAGACACAAAAATAGTTCTCCGCAAACATTGCACTTTTAAAGAATCTTGATATTAGGCAAGCCAATTTAGAGGATTTGTTTCCACCGAATCTAGGAAAAAAGTGACCGGAAAAAAAGTTATCGGAAAAAAGTGACAAACTACAAAAGCGGAAAAAAAGTGACAAGGAATTGATTTTGGGGATTCATTGGTTAAGTATGAAAGGGGGATTGGGGGGGGGGGGGGGGGGCTCATAATTTAGGTAAAAGGGTTTTTCATGCTGAATTAACTGTTTTGGTTAAATTTTTGGATATACATTCATACTGAAAAGACGCTTGCCTGATTAGTTTAGGGAAGGAACCATTACCCCTCCCCCATCCGCCCTAAATTAGATAAATGGGTTTTTATACAGAATTATCCAACGTGTGTCAAATTTTGGATATAGGTTCTTTCTGATAAGGCTAATATGTAGTATATAATGCCTGAAGAGATTTGGAAATTTAATGGTTAAGCATAGAGGGAAGAATAACCTCTCTTAAATTAAATTAATAGCTTTTTACGCAAAATTATCCGATTTGCTTGGAATTTTGGACATAGGTTCATTATGATAAGACCTATCTCTGATTAGTTATGGGTTCTTTTGCTTATCTCTCCTCAAATTAGATAAATCATTTTTTATGCAGAATTATCTGATGGATTTCAAATTTTAAATGCAGGTTCTTTTTGATAAGGTGAATCCCTGAATAGTTTTAAGGGTTTATATAAGTAAGAAGAGGAGTAGAATATAACCCCCCTTAAATTAAATAAATGGCTTTTTACGCAAAATCATCGGATTTGCTTCAAATTTTGGATTATAGATTCATTATGATAAGGCTTTTCCCTGATTAGATATGGGGCTCTTTTGGTAACTAAAAAGGGGGGCCCAGGTGTTAATACCCCCTTCCCCCTCAAATTTGATAAATTGTTTTTTATGCACACTTGTCAGATTTATTTCAAATTTTGGATATACGTTCTTTCTAATAAAATGAAACCCTAAATAGTTTTAAGGCTTTAGCTAAGTCTAGAATGGGGGGACGGAGGATAACCCCTTTAAATTAAATAAATTGCTTTTTACGCACAATTATCCGATTTGCTTCAAATTTTGGATGTAGATAAGGCGAATCCTTGATTAGCTGTGGGTTATCCCATGTTCACCCCTCTTTACTTAGACATTAAACCCTTAAAACTATTCAGGGATTCACTTTAACAGAAATAACCTATAAGCAAAATTTGAAATACGTCGGATACTTGTGCAAAAAAAAACAATTTATCTTTTTTAAGGAGCGGGGGGATAATCGCCTGCTTAGTCTTTTTAATTAGCAAAAGAACCCCATAACTAATAAGGGATACGCCTTATTACAATGAATCTATATCCAAAATTTGAAGCAAATTGGATAATTCTGCGCAGAAAGTCATTTATTAATTTAAGGGGATTATCCCCCTTTCACCCCTCTATACTTAGCCCTTAAATTCTTAACACTCTTCAGGGATTCACTTTATGAGAAGGAACCTATATCCAAAATTTGAAATACATCGGATATGTGTGCAAAAAAGTCCAATTTATCAAATTTAAGGGGGGTGGATAATCACCCCCCTTTTTAATTAGCAAAAGAACCCTATAACTAATTAGAGGTACGTCTTATCATAATGAGCTTATGTCCAAAACTCGAAGCATATCGGATAATTCTGCATAAAAACAGATTTATGTGGTTTGAGGGGAAGATAATTGCTCCCCTCCCTTTATAATAAGCAAAAGAACCCCATAACTAATCAGAGATACGCATCTTATCATAATGAACCTACGTCCAAAATTCCCAGCAAATCGGATAATTCTGCGTAAAAAGCTCTTAATTTAATTTAACAGAGGTTATTCCCCCATTCCCACCTCTATGCTTAACCATTAAACTCCCAAAACTCTTCAGGCATTATATATGTAAGCCTTATCAAAAAGAACCTATATGCAAATTTGACATATTTTGGATAATTTTGCATAAAAACCCATTTATCTAATTTAGGGCGGGGGGGGGGGGTAGGTAATCGTTATTTCTCAAAACTAATCAGGCAAGCGCCTTTTCAGTATGAACGTATATCCAAAAATTGAACCAAAACAGTTAATTCAGCATTAAAAGCCCATTTACCAAAATTATCAGCTTCCTCCCTCGATCCCCCTTTCATACTTAACCAATGAACCCTTAAAATTAATAATAAATCCCCCAAATCAATTCCTTGTCACTTTTTTTCCGGTAACTTTTTTCCTTCTCACTTTTTTTGCGGTAACTTTTTTTTTCCGTGTCAGCTTTTTTTCCGCTTTTGTAGTTTATGTCACTTTTTTCCCGATAACTTTTTCCGGTCATTTTTTTCCTTTTACCGTTTCGACCACACTTTTTAAAAAATATATACCTCTATTTTCGACAGTGATGCCGCGGATGCGCTATAGCGCATAAAATACGCAAAAAATCGGTGACGGGACGCAGAAAAATAGCTCTTACACGTCCCATAAGATGCGTAATTTCGTCAAAAAATCGCAAAAAAGGCGACTTTCGTTAAAAAAATCGCGAAATAACGATTATTTTCCGGCAAATTTCGTCTAAAGATTCGCGAAAAAATCGATAATTTCGTCACAAAATCTTAAAAAAACGACAGATTTCCTCAAAAGATCGCGAAAAACGACAAATTTCGTCTGAAATCGCGAAAAAAAGCAAATTTTGTCTAAGAATTCACGTAAAGCGCCAATTTTTGCCAAAAAATCATGATAAAACGTCAAATTTTGTCAAAAAATACGCGAAAAAACGGCAAATTGTCAAAAAATAGCGAAAAAACGGCAAATGTTCTCAAAATTAGAGAAAAAAGCAAATTTCGTCACAAAATCTCGAAACCGACAGATTTCCTAAAAAGAGTGCGAAAAAACGACAAATTTCGTCTAAAAATAACGTTAAAATGGAAATTTTGTCAAAAAATTCACAAAAAACGCAAATTTCGTCAAAAAATCCCGAAAAAACAATAACTTTCGTCATAAGATCGTGAAAAAACACAAATTTCGTCATAGGAGCATGAAAAAAAAGAATTTCATGCCGGGAGTGAATTTTCCTGTTCCAAAAACAAATTTTTTTTTGCTTCAAAATTGTTTTTTTGCTGCTCCAAAAACGGATTTTCCTGATTCACAATCCGTTTTTAACTGCTCCACGTCTTTTTGAGTAAATTTAACTCCTGAACGCACCCATTCATTAAATTAAAAATACCCCTTTACTCAACAAGTTTTTTTATTTCACGAGAAAAAATGTTTCTTTCAATAAATTTGTCTTGCCCCTTTTTAAAAGAAATGCTAACAATAGTGACTCTTGTTATCTTCTACGCACAAATAAGCATTATTTTATAATTAAATATATATTTTGCACACTTATTTTTAAAAAAGTAAAGAAAATTTTTCTTAATAATTTAAAAAACTTAATATTGGTTTTAATTAATTATTTATTATTATTAAAATAATTATTGCATTTCATTTTTCTTTGGCAAGTGAACAAGTTTTGCATCGAAAAACATGACTTATTAGTAGTGGGGACCCGCTTTTGTAAAAAAGGGTAAAAAAAGGGACCCAAAAATTTAGAAGTTCTGGGTCCCAGGGACCCAGGATTTTTCAAGTCCAGCGGCATCACTGTAATTTCACTCCCGTTATCTAATGATAGATTAAATAAACCGAATATTACTATTGAGAAATGGTGGGGATTTAAGTAAAAATATTTGCGAAATTTAAGCATTGTGTTAATTATCTTTAACTGCATTACATCAATTAACATATGTGAAGAAGAATTGCATATTAAATAAATGTATCTGTGATGCCCTAAAAAGTACAGTACAAATCTCAAGAAATATGGAATACTATTAATATGGAATGGATTAATATTTATTGAAAATTATTTAACTAATAAGAAGTAAAATTTGCTTTTAACTATATATTACATTTACTTATATAACTCAAACTTTATCTCGAAAATCTGAATAACAGCATCCATAAAATTATTTCGAAATCTATACATATAATAAAACAGTAGGACCCGGTGTGTCTGTACATTGAAGATAATTGACAAAAATGGAGTCAGGGCGATAAAAGAAAACCAATGAAACACAAAAAAAAATTTTTTGAATTTTTTGTCTGTCTGTCTGTCTGTTTGTTCGAGGTTATCTTCGTAACTACTGAATGGATTTTTATGCGGTTTTCACTAATGAAGAATGCACACTCCCGGGCAGTGTATAGGCTTTGTTTCATCAAAATCGGACAACAGACAAAAAAGTAACAAAAGAAACTATTAGGTGCGCTGCTCACGTTTTTTAGTACATAACGTTTTTTAGTACATATAAAATCCAATAGATGTCACTGTGCGATTTTAAAACGCGCTATCGTTATGTTTTCGCCAGTCTACTTAAGTATGAGAAAGTTTCAAGCTGGCTGTCGTTCCATGTGGTTTAGTCGGTAGAACGTCAGTGCGCCATACTGATGGCCCGGGTTCGATTCCCAGCATGGAATTTTTTTTCACTATGTTGGCATTAACGCCTATAAGCAATTAAAAGAATTTGAAATATTGTATTGAAGGCGAATTTTCTCTCTGGGAAAATTTCCTTGCATTAATATGTCAGTGTAATTTTTTTTTCGATTTAATTTTTTTTTTCGAAACTTTGTTTTTCTTAAAAAATTACAGTAAATATTTGATATTTCCCAACGTTTTTTGAATGATCGACTTGCTTTTTTTTTTTTTTAATGTATGTCTGAACCTTATCTAACTACTTCTTCAAGATTTCTTTAGATAAACCGACCAGCGTAGCGGGCGAAGGCCGCTAGTAAAAAATAAAAATAAAACGAATTAAAACAATTTCATTGGCTCAAAACACAAAAGTTCAAAACATTTTATACAATTCAATAATATTTTATATAATACAATCTCTAGGATACAAATACTAATTACGATGTAAAAATTTTTTCCAAACCGTAATAGGAATTAAGTTTTTTTTAATGTGATTTATTATTATTATTTTTTTTTTAAGGGGGAGGGAGGGTTTCTTCTTTTCTTCAATAATACGTAAATTAGTTTCAAATTAAATTTAGACTTTATATGAATCTAGGAAAAAAAGTGACAAACTACAAAAGCGGAAAAAAGTGACACGGAAAAAAAGTGACGCGGAAAAAAGTGACAAGGAAAAAAAGTGACAAAGAATTGATTTTGGGGATTTATTATTGATTTTGGGGATTCATTGCTTAAGTATGAAAGGGGGATCGGGGAGGGGGCTCATAGTTTAGGTAAATGGGTTTTTCATGCTGAATTAACTGTTTTGGTTCAATTTTTGGATATACGTTCATCCTGAAAAGACGCTTGCCTGATTAGTTTTGGGAAGGTACGATTACTCCCCCTCCCCCTCCTCCATCCGTCCTCAATTAGATGAATGGGTTTTTATGCAGAATTGTCCAACGTGTGTCAAATTTGCATATAGGTTCTTTTCGATAAGGCTTATATATAGTATATAATGCCTGAAGAGATTTAGGAGTTCTAATGGTTAAGTATAGAGAGGGAACGGGGGATAACCTTTCTAAAATTAAATTAATAACTTTTTATGCATAATTATCCGATTTGCTTAGAATTTTGGACATAGGTTCATTATGATAAGACGTATCTCTGATTAGTTATGGGGTTCTTCTGCTTATTATAAAGGGGGACGAGCAATTATATCCCCCTTAAACTAGAAAAATAGGTTTTTATGCAGAATTATCCCATGTATTTCAAATTTTAAATATAGGTTCTTTCTGATAAGGTGGATCTCTGAATACTTTTAAGGATTTAATATCTAAGTATAGAAGGGGAATAGAATATAACCCACCTTAAATTAAATTACTTTTTACGCAGAATTATCAGATTTGCTTCAAATTTTGGATTATAGAACCATTATGATAAGGCGTATCCCTGATTACATATGGGGTTATTTTGCCAATTAAAAATTGGGGCGGGTGATTATTCCCCCCTCCCTTAAATTAGATAAACTGTTTTTTATGCTCACTTATCCGATATATTTCATATTTTGGATATATGTTCTTTCTCAAAAAGTGAATCCCGGAATAATTTTAAATGTTTAATGGCTAAGTAAACACTGGGGGAACGGATGATACCCCCCCCCCCCTTAATTAATGAATGGCTTTTTACGCAGAATTATCTGATTTGATTCAAATTTTGATTGGGCGTTCATTATGATAAGGCGAAGTCCTGATTAATTGTGGGTTATCCCCCGTTCATCGCTCTATACTTAGCCATTAAACCCTTAAAACTATTCAGGGAATCACTTTATCAGGAAGAACCTGTATCCAAAATTTGAAATACGTTGAATAGTTGTGAAAGAAAAAAACAATTTATTTTATTTAAAGAGTGGAGGATTAATCGCCCGCTTTCCCTATTTAATTATCAAAAGAACCCCATAATTAATCAGAGATTCGCCTTCTTATAATGAATATACATCCAAATTTTGAAGCAAATCGGATTATTCTGCGTAAAAAGCCATTTATTTAATTTAAGGGGGTTTATCCCCCGTTGCCCTCTATACATAGCCATTAAACTCATAAAACTATTCAAGAATTCACTTTATGAGAAAGATCCTATATCCAAAATTTGAAATACATCGGATAAGTGTGCATAATTTTTTTAATCTAATTTAAGGTGGGTATAGTAATCACCCGCCCTCCTTTTTAATTACCAATAGAATCCCATAACTAATCAGAAATACGTCTTATCATAATGAACCCATGTCCAAAATTCGAAGCAAATCGGATAATTCTGCATAAAAAGCCATTTATTTAATTTAAGAGGGGTTTCCTCCATCTCCCCTTTATACTTAGCCATTAAATCCTTAAAACTATTCCGGAATTCACCTTACCAGAAAGAACCTATATTTAAAATTGAAATACATGGGATAATTCTGCATAAAAACATATTTATCTAGTTTGAGGGGGAGAATTGCTCGTTCCCCTCCTTTATAATAAGCAGAAGAACCCATAACTAATCTAAGATACGTCTTATCATAATGAACTTATGTCCAAAATTTTAAGCAAATCGGATAATTATGCGTAAAAACCCGTTAATTTAATTTAAGAAAGGTTATCCTCCGTTCCCCCTCTATACTTAACCCTTAAACTCCTAGAATCTCTTCAGGCATGTTATACTATGCATATAAGCCTTATCGAAAAGATCCTATATGCAAATTTGACACACGTTGGATAATTCTGCGTAAAAACCCATTCATCTAATTGAGGAAGGATGGGGGGGGGGGGAATCGTCCCTTCCCAAAACTAATCAGGCAAGCGTCTTTTCAGGATGAATGTATATCCAAAAATTTAACCAAAACAGTTAATTCAGCATGAAAAACCTATTTACCTAAACTATGAGCCCCCCCCCCCCCCGATCCCCCTTTCATACTTAACCAATGAATCTCTAAAATCAATAATAAATCCGTAAAATCAATTCCTTGTCACTTTTTTTCCGCGTCACTTTTTTTCCGCGTCACTTTTTTTCCGTGTCACTTTTTTTCCGCTTTTGTAGTTTATGTCACTTTTTTCCCGATAACTTTTTTCCGGTCACTTTTTTTCCGTTAACCCTTTATATATACATACTTTATATTAACATGTACATACATATAAAAAAAAAATCCCCTATTATGAAATCGATTAATAAAATAACAATGTGACTTTTTTTTTTTTTTTTTTTTTTTTTGCAAAAAATTAAATTTAAAAAAAAAAAAAAAAGGAAATACATGTATTAAAAGTGTCTTATAGAATTTTTTTCATAGTAAAAATCACAAGAAATATGGAATATTATGAATATGGAATGGATTAATATTTATTGAAAATTGATTAATTAATAAGAATTAAAATTTGATTTTAACTATATATTACATTTACTTATTTAATTCAAACTTTATCCCGAATATCTGAATATTAGTCTCTACACAATTATTTCCAAGTAAAAAATAAAAAATTAAAATTAAACGAATTAAAATTAAAATAATAAATTAATTCATTGACTCAAAATTCAAAATTCGAAACATTATTTTTTACAATTCAATAATATTTTATATAATACAACCTCTAGGATACAAATACTAATTTTGGTGTAACAATATTCCAAATCATGGCAAGAATGGCATATATTTTACAAAAATTATTTTTAAAAAGGTTTTTTTTTTTTTTTTTTTTTTTTTTTTTCTTACATATAACGTATAAATCAATTTCAAATTAGAAAAAAAAATTCTTTATCTTACAAGAAATTGACAAAATGATAATGTGACTTAAAAAGTTTTTTTTCCTTGTAAACAATTAAACTTTTAAAAAGTAAAATTACTTTGTTTTAGAAGTGCTCTGAATAGAATTTTTTTTCGCAGTACAAATCTCAAGAAATAAAATCTTGCATTGAAAATTTTCTGGTCAATAACATCCTCTTTCACTCATCTCCCCCAGCTGACTTTAAAATATTATGAATATTAATGGATTAATATTTATTAAAAATTATTTAACTAATAAAAAGTAAAATTTGATTTTAACTATATATTACTTTACTTAGTAAATTCAAACATTATCCCGAATATCCGAATAACAATCACCATACAATTGTTTCCAAATCGAAAATAAATATTAAAATAAAACAATTTAAAAAATTTATTTGTATCAAACTCAAAATTGCAAAATATTGTATAATACAACTCAATAATATTTTATGTAATATACGCTCAAGAATACAAATACTAAGTATGGCGTAAAAATTTTGAGGAAAGTTATTTTAGTTCGGGACAAGATTAATGTCGATTTATGTAAATTATTAAAACAAAAAAAGTTTTATTTATTTATTTTTTTTTTTTAACAATAAAATGATATCATAGAATTTTTGATTTGAATTGTGTTTTTTAAACAGTTTATATATATACTAATACTCTTGCGAAAGTGATACAATTATTAATAATAAAAAAGTAATAATAAGTAATCTTACCTTACATTGTTTATCAATGAGCAAATCATAGATCTTGCTATGCAAAGTGCATGCAACGTCAATGGTGATGAAATTTTTAGAGTGCTGTACACTTACAATATTTTAAAAAAGTACGAAGCACGAGCTTATATAGAAAAATATTTAAGATTACAACTAAATATCTAAATAACTCAGGACACAGGTAAATAATGTAATAAAGTAAAGGCGTAATTGTTCTTTGGAACTGGATCAGTTGAAAATTAGAAACAACATATATTTCCGGTTTCTGTGGAGTTTTTTAAATCTTTAAGACTACGACTAAACAGGAAAATAACTCAGGACACATGCATATAATGTAAAGAGGGAGTTGTTCTTTGACACCGGATGAAAATGAAACGAGAAAAACGAAGCAAGTTGCACCCCAAGAGCACTTTATGTATACCGTACCGGCTATCGGCTGAATTAGAAACACATGCTTTTCCAGTTTCTGTGGGATGGACAATAGATGACTGATTGATTTCGCTACTCTCTTTTCCCTTGGACATAATGTGTTTTGGTAGTATTTCAAATGAGCAGTTTACATTTACAAAGGCTGTGCCAAGCAATAGATTTGCTTGTATTTTCTCCAGAAATCTCAGAATTTGGTATAATAAATAAAAAATGTCACACCTGATATTAATTACTACAGTCACACTGGGTATATGCAGAGCTCATATTCAGTTAACTTGACCCCCCCCCCCCCCCCCCATGAAATGACAATTCGTCTTCTTGGGAACTCTCGTGTTATTGACTAACAGCTTTGAAAACTGAACACAAACATCTGCGCTTCTCTTAACGACGTTGATTTTTAGGGGTTTATATATTTATATTGATTACATGTGTATTTTTCATTTTGTAACTTGCGGTGGTGTTTGAAGTTTAAAGAGGTTAAGCAGATCAGATCCAGTATAAAAACAGTTTTTAGATATTGGCATTTTTGGATGCTAAAAATTATTGACTTTTCAAAGATATATAAAAAATTAGCCTATTCTTCTTTCAAAAGGAAAATTTGCATAAGTTTCCGTTGCAAACTCTCCTAAAAAATTATTCTTCATAATCTGGCCTATATTATCATTTAATAAATTAATGATAATATAGGTCATTAAGACCTATATTATCATTAAGAAATTGTAGAGTGCTTCAGTTTATTAGAACTAGGAGCACTAATTTATGTATGTGTGAGGGGCAGTATTATTACAAAAACAATATAATTGTTTTTTAAAGTTCTTTTCACTGAAGAGCTGAACGAAAGAAAGAAAAGAAAATCTGATTAGGGGCCCCAACATTACGAAAATATTCTAATATATTTTTTTTTTTTTTTTTGAAATTTATTTTTCTGTGGCGTTGAAAAAAAAAAAAAAAAAAAAAAAAAAAAAAAATCTGATCAAGGGCTCTATGTTTACAAAAAGACGATATTAGTTTTTTGAAAGTTTTTTTACATAAACACGGAAAAAAAATCCGACCAAGAGCGTTGTGATTATAAAAACATGATATTTGTTTTTTGAAAGTTATTTTTAAAGAAACACTGAAAAAAAAAAAAAAATCTGACCATCGGCACCATGATAACAAACACACGATATTAATATTTTGAAAGTTATTTTTACAAGAGGTGCTGAAAAAAGCTGACGAAGGGCGCCATAATTACAAAAACCGATATTAGTTTTTTAAAAGTTATTTTTGTAGAGGCGCTGAAAATATCTGTCCAGAGGCACCACAATTCCAAAAACATGGTATTAGTTTTTTGAAAGTTATACTTAAAGAGGCGCCAAAAAAGATCTAAACAAGGGCGCCATGATCATATTAAACTAAGTTATTTTAAAGAAGTGTAAACAGGTTTTTTTACAGAGGAAAAAATCTGCCTAAGGGCACCATGTTTCCCAAAATACGATATTAGTTTTTAAAAGTTATTTTTACAAGAGGTGCGGAAGAAAGATGACCAAGGGCGCCATAATTATAAAAACCGATATTAGTTTTTTAAAAGTTATTTTTTGTAGAAGCGCCGAAAAAAGTCTGACCTGGGGCGCCACGATTCCAAGAACATGATATTAGTTTTTAAAAGTTATTTTAAAAAGGCGCTGAAAAAGATCTAAACAAAGGCGCCATGATTACAAAAACATCATATGTCTATTTTAGGTTATTTTTACTGAGGTGTTGATAAAGTCAGACCAAGGGCGCCATGTTTCCCAAAACACGATAGTAGTTTTTTGAAAGATATTTTTACAAGAGGCGCTGAAAAAAGCTGACCAAGGGCGCCATAATTACAAAAACCGATATTAGTTTTTTAAAAGTTACTTTTGTAGAGGCGCCGAAAGTATCTGTCCAGGGGCGCCACGATTCCAGAAAACACGGTATTAGTTTTTTGAAAATTATATTTAAAGAGGCGCCGAAAAAGATATAAACAAGGGCGCCATGATTACATTAAAATGATATTGGTTTTTTTTAGTTTTTTTTTTTTATTATTTTTTTTACAGAGGTGTTAAAAAAATCTGACTAAGGGCGCCATGTTTCCCAAAATACGATATTAGTTTTTAAAAGTTATTTTTTATAAGAGGTGCTGAAGAAAATTGACCAAAGGCGCCATAATTATAAAAATCGATATTAGTTTTTTAAAAGTTATTTTTGTAGAAGCGCCGAAAAAAGTCTGATCTAGGGCGCCACGATTCCAAAAACATAATATTAGTTTTTGGAAAGTTATTTTTAAAGAGCGCTGAAAATGATCTAAGCAAGGGCGCCATGATTACAAAACACGATATTAGTTTTATTTAGGGTTTTTTACAAAGGAGTTGAAAAAAATCTGACTAAGGGCGCCTTGTTTCCCAAAACAAGATATTAGTTTTTTTAAAGTTATTTTTACAAGAGGTGCTAAAAAAACTGAAGAAAGGCGCCATGATTACAAAAACACAATATTATTTTTTAAGTTATTCTTACAGAGGCGCTGAAAAAAAAAATCTGATAAGGATCTTTTAAATTGGCATTCCACCTCTTTTTCTCATCGTTTGTATTTTCACAAAAAAACTAGTTGGATGTGTCAATCCCAAAACTTTCTTCTATCTCATAAGTACATTTTAATATTTAAAAAAAAAAAAAAAAAAAAACGTGGTGACCCCAAAGTTACCCACTATCGAATTTCCTCGAACATTTGACCGAGCCTAATGAGATTCTGGTATCCGAAAAGCCTAAAACGCAAAATTTAATTAATATTCTGAGAAAATGAGCTTAGTAGTGTCTCATGTTGGGTAATTTATACTAAAACGTAATAAGCATCTATTTATGTCAAGACCTAACAGAATCTGAAATTTGATGGAATTTCGTCCATTAGTTCTTGAGATATAGTTATAACAAAAAATTTGCAAAACGTAGCACAGCAACACCATATCTTGGACAATTTATGCCAAAACGTAAAAAAGCGTCTAATTATGTTATGGTGTAAAAGAATCTGAAGTTTGATGAAATTCTGTGCATTAGTTCTTGAGATATAGCTAGTTTAAAAAAACCGTGTAAAATATAGCACAGCAGCACCATCAGTTGAAGGATTTATAACAAAACTTAATCATCGTGTAATTATGTTATATGTCATTTTGTAACAAAATCTGAAGTTTGATGAAATTCTGTGCGTTGGTTGTTGAGATATAGCTATCGGAAAAATCGTGCAAAATGCAGCATAGCTGCAACACCTGTTGCAAGGTTGATACCAAAATGTAATCAGCGTCTAATTATGTTATATATTCTAGTGTAACAGAATCCAAAATTTGATGAAGTTCTCTGCATTAGTTCTTGAGATATAGCTATCGCAAAAATCGTGCAAAATGTAACATAGCAGCGCCGCCTATAGGGCATTTCACACCAAAACCTTATCAGTGGCTCTGTATCTCAAGGTATCCCGGAATCTGAAGTTTGGTGAAATTCTGTGCATTAGTTCTTGAGATATAGCTATCATGAAAATCATGAAAAACGTGGCATAGCAGCGCCACCTGCTGGCCAATTTACACCAAAAGTTAATCAGCATCTATGTATATCAAGGGGTCACAGAATCTGAAGTTTGATGAAATTCCGTGCATTAGTTCTTGAGATATAGCAATCTTGAAAATCATGAAAAACGTAGTATAGTAGCGCCACCTGCTGGCCAATATTCACCAAAAACCAATAGGCATTAATTCATATCAAGGTCTAACTGAATAAAATTTTATTAAATTTCGAGCATTAGTTCTAAGATAGAGCGCCCACAAATTTTTTGTCACATACAGACAGACACACAGACAGACAGACAGACAGACAGACTCACAGACAGACATTTTCTAAAAATAGTCAAAACGTGTTCAGGACCTTCTAAAATGTATAAATCCGTCGAAAACCGGAAGTCGAAAATTTTCATGAATCCAATACTTTCTTCTTGTAAAGATAGAAGAAAGTAAAAAGCAGAATAAATATAAAACTACAGCGCAGCCACCTATGGCGCTAAATGTTTGATAAAAATGCTAAATATGTCATTACCTTTAATTTGCCAAATGAAAATTTTTGAAATTTTATACCTTACAGAATGCATAACTTAAAATACTCCCATTAAAAAAAAAAAAAAAAAAAAAAAAAAAAACGACGAGAGGCGCACCGGGCATTTGCCTCGTTGCCCGGTGGGCCAGTACGACCCTGGCTAGCACGATATTTGTACTGGTTATATATTCAAATTTTTCATATCATACCTTTTCTCAGCATAAAATGAAGTTATTACAATAGTTTAATAAGAAAAATAGTACCTACAGTGTGATATGCACTAATTCATCTTTCTGCATCAGAGAGAGAAAGAGAAAAATATGAGCCCCACCCCCTACATTTTTTTGAGCCCCTCCCCCCTATTACTCACTTCTACCTATGATCCTGCTTGGATCACTGATAAAATATTTAAAGGGTAAATGAATTACCAAGAGATCCAAATGTCACATACAAAATAATAATAATTAATAAAAGCTTATAAATAAATCAAAATTAATTAACATTAACTCTTTTGCTACTGGCATCCTTGATCAAGGAAATACTGTAAGTTTTTTTTTTAAGACATTTAATTTTTAAAAAATGTACATATTTTGCATGCATTTTTCATCTTTTCCCAACTAAAAAACAGAAGTATTCAGAAATCAAATCAACAAATCAGAGAAATTTTTTTAATCAAAATTTCACTGAGAAAATTTTGGATTAAGATGGATGATCTCGTGGAGGATTAGCTTTTTTAAAATCCTCTGGTTTTGATATAATTTAATATCTCTAGCAGATAAAAATATTTTTAGTTTTGTTAAATAAACTAAAAGCCTTGATTACTTTGTTTAATCTTTTTTAGAATCCTCTGATTTTGATATAATTTAAAATCTCAAGCAGATAAAAATATTTTTAGAGTTTTGTTAAACAAAAACCTTGATTTAAATTTATTGCAATAGTTCTAAGTAATTAGAATTTTCTTAAGATGTTTCATGATGTTTGACCATTCTATAACAAAAACAACAAAAAGATTATCAGGAATTTTTTACTAGATGTTTTTTAACTTATTGAAGCACTATTAACATTGCATGAAATTTTTATCATTTTTATTACAGTTTTTTAAATGCTGATAGTGAAAGGGTTAGCACAATGCACATTTCATTTAAATATAGAGAAAGACGTCCGATTCTTTTTAAATAGCAAAAAGTTTTATGCCATAATACAGTAGAACCCCAGTTATCAGGACTGGTTGGGACCAAGGTCGGTCCAATTAATGTAAATTCTGAATAATTGGACAACTTTAAAAAATGGCTATAACTTTTTTTTTTTTTTTGAGGAAGTAATTAAAAAAAAAAAAAGAGCTTAGGACTGTTAATGTAGTAGTACACATTTTAGCATATTACAAATGGAGCGTTTAGAAATTATTTTAAGAACTTAAAAAAAAAAAAAAAAAAAAAAAAATCTACAAAATTGATAAAAAGTTATACATAGAAATATAGGTAGATTATATTTTAGCTAACTCTATTGAATGTGATACTGTGGGGCTAACGTCCCAATAAAATGCTCCTGTTCAAAAATGTGTGAAGAGAAAATTACGCCCGGGGCAAAGTTAGAATTTGGCAAAAATAATTCTTGTGCTAGGCCAAAAATGATGTTGATAGTATAAATTTGGTGTCCCCTAAATTTCAGCACCTGGAGCGACCGCCCCCTTTACTCTGCATGGTGCTGCTCCTGTTGACCAAGCATCATTGCCAAATACTCCTACAGTAGACCCGGGAACATCATGATTGGACTATGACTATGGAATATAAGGAGAGCGTTGTTTCACTGTATGAAACATGATTATGCCACCTTCTATGCAAACTGTTACACCCCCTTATACAATAGGTCATACAGAGGCCAATTATGATGATATTTAGCTTTAGAGAACACTCTTATGACTGTCCCTGGGACCTGTGATTGTTGTAGAACAGATCATGAATGCTATAGACTATCTAAATATCATTGCAGATCATTTGCACCATTACAAGGTATCTGTTTACCAAAATGGAAATGGAGTCTTTGTGTAAGACAATGCTCCAAGTCAAATGACTCGAATTATGCTTGATTAGTTCCAGGATCATAACACTAAGTTCCAGTTAATGTCCTGGTCACCTAACTCGATGAATCTTGATCTGTCAGAGCACATTTTGGGTATCATTCAACAGCAGCTCAAAGTTCTCGTACAACCATTTTGGAATGTTCCAAATATGCATGACTGCTGCTTGAACAACTAATACAATTTATCTCTGGTCATCTACCAAGAACTCGTGGCATCTATGCAAAAGCAGAGTGTAGCTGTTTTAAGGGTCAAAAGTGGGCCAAGATGTTATTAGGCAGGTGGTCATAATGTTTTGAAACTTGAGTGTATGTATACATACTTCGTACAGACAAATGCAAAATGTAAGAAGAGGAAGGGCACAAGAGGAGAATATAAGCACTTTTTTGACAACCTTCAGAGGATCAGAAGATAAAGAAGGATTTTTGTGGGAAAAAATATATGCATGGATTCTCATACATTAGATGTGTAACTTCTTTGGTTCTGGAAAAATTTGATTTTATGATTGCTCTTTTTTCATTTTTTAATGATTTTCTAATTTTAGGATTAAAAAATGGTTATTTAGCAGTTAACTTTTGTGATATTCAAACAAATTTACACTACTATGATTAAAAAAATTTCACTTTAAAAGTTTTGGAGAAGGAGTGAAAAAAAAATATGATCTTTGATTGACTTGGTTAATAGGACAACCCGTTTAATCGGCATCCGAATAATCGAAAATCTATATTTTCCTTCAACATGAGGCATTTCAGAAGCAACACAACACAGTTCACAACAAAACTAGGATTATGAGTACAATGTTTAATTTTATGGATGTCATCAGAAGCATTTTTATTAGCTGTCAAATGTGACAAGATATTATGTGAAACATCAAAAAGGATCTCTGCATTTCCTGTCACACAATTGCTAAAATAGTACCTGAAAGCAGCTTTGGGAGTATTACATTGTAAAATTTTCTTAACAAATACAACTATTTTGACAATATTTTTCTTTTGCTACAATAATTTTCATTCTTTTAAGTGCAAATTATATTGTGCTACTACCTCCACTATTCAAATTATTGAATGGCTTTGTTTATTGTTTTTATGATTTGTGATCATACTATGCATCAAACATCCTCAAGCAATGCACTTTCAAAAATTGAATCTTATCACAAAAACAGAACTAGTTCTACAAAAACACATTAATATTTTATTAAAGCACCAGAACTGAACGACCTGTGAACTGAAACAATAGTAATTCTGCTTAAATGACAGACAAAATAAATACTTTTACATATAAAAACCTTTTAATTTGATCTATCTGCAAGTTTAAATGCATATGTATGTATATTGGGATGCAAAATAATATGAATGATTATTTAACAAACTAAATAATAAATATATTAATTCACACTAAAACCATATACATAGATTTTATTAAACTAAATGATATAAATATTAAAAATACCTCATTGTAAAACAATTGTAAATATTACAGTTTTATAAATTATATTTCACTGGATATGAAATAGAATAAGAACTGAACAGATTTTCCTAAATTAGAGAAATATTAAAAGTCAATTGTGGTTCCTCTGGGTTTAATAATATTACTGCTGCATTTTACTTATAGTTTACAAAGTTTTGAACTTGCGAGGTGACATAACATGTCCCACATCACAAATGGCAGATATAAAATTTGATTTTGGGCCATTTGACCATTTTTCAGATAAATATTGTGCACCATAATACCTCAAACCTTCTCCATGGGATTTAGGTATGGACTATTAATCAGCAAATCAAGTATAGGAATTTTATTATCTTTAAATCCCTTAAAGTTACTGATTTAATGTCAGTATACCTGGACATACCAAAAATTAAAAAAAAAAAAAAAAAAAGATTTCTTTTGCATTTTGTCTGTCTATTTTTTATCAGACATAAGTTTAAATAAGGTTACAGATAGACTTCTGTGCACCCCGAAATAATTTTCAGCAATCTGCAACCTGACTTGAACCCGCAAAAATAATTTCTGGCATCCCGCAAGCTGACCCAAACCCACAATACTTCAAACCACAACCTGCAATGCAAAGAAAGTAAATCATCTTTTATTGCTACTATGAAAAATAATCTATAATTGTATTGCTAATACACTTTTTATATCTTACATGGAAGAATGCACAAATCTATATTCTTTATTATTCAAATATAGTAAAATTTCTGAGCACCTTGGGATCATTGAATAAAATCAAACATCAAAAAGATTATACCAAATTTTTTTTTTTTTAATTTGAAATTAATCTTATTTTCTTTTTGCAGGTGGGGTTCATACAAGAAGAAATCTTTCATGTCATGTATAGGATTTTTACCACTGTTAGGAGGGTCACAAAACATTTTAATGCAACTATGTTTCAGATGAAAATAAATACATATTTGAATATCTAAGACTATATGTTAAACTTTTTTTCATGAGAAATAAAATGTACAGTATACGAAATATAATCATAAATTTTTCTTTCTTTAAGAAATATGTCTTCTTCTTTTGAAATATGTTATCAACATTTCTTTTTTGATACACACAAAAACAGAGCTATCGTATTATTAATAGTTTACATACACATATACATGTTATGTGTGGTTAGATTGAGAAGTGCCCACAATTCAGAGATATGTTATGTGTAAGCATTCAGATATATAAATTTTAAGAATTGAAAAAGTGTCTGCTAAATAGAGATTCTACCTTTCGGAAGAAAAGCCATTATGGAGGTCTTACTCCATAATGTTCAACTTGAAAAAACATTTTGGACATTCTTTTGAAATTTGGGTCCCCCTGACCCACCAGAGTCATAACAATGAAATTCAAACCTATCTACAGTAAAAAAGTGGAAGTCAAATTGATCTGAACCTGATTGGCAACAAAAAAATCTAGAACAAACAAATTTCAAGTTCACTAATACACAAAAACATAGAATCAGTAACTTCTATTTTTTTTATTCTAAAAAATTTGTACACATAACAGAACTATGTTTTTCATTCTTAAGTATGTATGCACATTAAAATTTTCTAATTTCATATTTTTTTATTATATTTTTCTGTTATTTGATTTTGATTACTTTGGCTCCAATAATAAAAATATAAAAAGGAAGTTTTACTATATATAAGTCTATATATATATATATAATAGATAGTTTAATAATATGAAAGTTGGAAAGACATTCAAATAAAAACCTTACTTTTATCCAAATGGGTAATGAATTGAGATATGACACCACCCTTTCATCCAGAAAAGGATAACGAGATTCTACACCATTGTCTGCAATGATTCTAAAAAAAGAAAATCTCTGTATTAAAAGCATATGACACTATTGGAAAGTATAAAAGCACAATTTACAGAGAAAAATTTTGAATACATAATACAAGATACAAACAAAAAGCTTGACCTTTCCCTTAGTAATCTTACGAACATTTGACAAAGTAATCCATGTATGAGAAATACTTCATACATTATCTGAACATATTGAAAAATTTAGTGTCCCCTTAACGAATGGACCAACAAAATCTAATGTGAAGGATCTGACATTGACAAAGGCTGCAGACTAGCAGTCCATGTCACAAAATATTTTTACATTTAAAATTGTTTTAAAAATAGAAGAAATATACTCAGAGAACCTAAAAATGTAAAGTGTAAAGCAAAGAAATCAAAATTTTCATAAGCAGGTTTTCTTTCTAACTAATGACCAGGCCCCTATCTGCCGAGTTATCTCAGCTTAACAGGTTAGATACCTGGTATCGGGACAGGTGACCGCCTAATTGCTGTGTAACAGCAATAAACCTGATTCCTTCACTTCACACATCATCATATCTGCAGTACTTACTTCTCGTTTGAGCATACTTTATTTTGTCAGTTGCTTAACGTTACATCCTGTTGTTTGTACTGCAAATGGCTACTCAAGTTGGTCTCGTAATTTAGAACCTTGATCAGATGACGAGACCTACATCTGAGAAGGCACCTCCAGAGGTATAATTCACAGGTAACTTGGAGGACTTTTCACCCACGATGGATTTTACATGCACCAGCTGCCATTAGCATACATGTTGGGAATTTCGTGACAAATCAGGTTTATCTTTTTCATCATTGCAAAGCTTTCTTTAGGCTATATATATGCTCTTATCAATAAAATGCTTTTATTAAAAATTTAAAGTCATTTTTCTAGGGATTAAAGTCTGTTGCTGAAAAAACTCCAAAGCTGTGAAATTCAGCTGAACATCTCAATGCAAATCTAATAAGTAAAATTAATAAAAAATTCTTAAGAAGTGAAAAATAAACTATGCAACTCTTTTGAATTCAGTTATTTAATTACTATACATATGAATGAAATGATCAATTTCATCAACCATTCATTCAAATGAATTTAAAATAAGCTATTTTTGGAAAAGCCAGTAAATATTTAAATATATATATATATATATATATATATATATATATATATAATGAACTAGTTTTTGGAAGAATGATTAGTTTCATTCTTACTTAAAAAGTACATTGTTTTATTGGGCATAGAAGAACATATTATATGAAAATTACAGTTATTCAGTATAACAGCCCGACTAGTAGGCCTGCCCAAGTGACTACTAGTAGAAGACAGCTTAAAATCTTAGTGTTTCTATGAGAAGTGCATCACCAACAATCAATTCTAAATTTAAGGTTAGTTAATATTTTTGATTATAATTTAACATAATAATAAATGCCACTAAGAGAGATTTTAAGGTACTTGATTATCCTGTTGACTAATTTAGTCAAATAATACAAATCGCCAAACTATTTAAATGAAAGAGTGTTACCACTCTAAAATTTTAAAATAGGAAAATTTATTAATTTAAATTTTAAAAATTAGTATAGAATAGGGTTACCTTAATGATGACGTTCACTTATAGTATAGTGACATACCAAATACAAAATCTGATTGATTTAGATATTTCGGGTAAAAGAATACTAATAGTCGCCATATTTAAATGCAGAATTATTAAACGCTAAACAAACAGATATTTTTAAGATATCGTATTTGTGAATAAAATGTAAGTATTTTAAATATAATAACCAAATTTATTAAGGTACAAAATAAGCATCAATCATAACAAAAATTATAAAGTACCTAGTACTCTTTATTTAGTCAAAAAAAAAGAAAAAAAACTAAACTGATTTATAAAATGTACATAAATATTAAACATAAATTTAAAGCCAAATATATATATATGTGTGTAATTAGCAGTCATTATAATTAACAAAAAGGCTAATAAATTAGTAAAACATTAATAAAAATACAGATCAAATTGTAAGTAATTTTTTTAAATGTAAACATATCAATCAACTACTATTTTAGTAAGTTTTTTTCAAAATTTTTAATAATCCTTAAGATGTCTCTGTGGTTAATATCTGTTATGGGATTCTAATGATTTGAAATGCTACATGGGATATATATATATATATAATGATTTAACTAAGGAAAAACATACTAATTGCACAAAGTTATAAAATATCTTATCAGTTTTATAATACACATATATATATATATAATTTCCCATATTCATTCTACTTTAGTTCCAGAAATAAATTCATGAGCAAGGTTACTAAAATCACCTTATCATTGGAAAGTTATTGAAACAAGGCATTTCAGTAGCATGAATTAGAACATCATTCTTTATCAGAAAATAATAACAAAGTAAGAAAATCAACTGAATGTCAAATAGGAATATAAAGTTTAGTAGAATTTACTTATAATAAAGGGAAAAGGAGCATGAAAACCAGCTGAGTTACAACCAATTTCCTTACAATATTATTGATCTAATTAAGAAATTAAGTACTCAGTTAACAGGACACCAGTCATTCATAGAATAATACATAACAAAAACAGCAATTAAATGCTTTTATAGTGTTTAATTATTTAATCATAATTATACCTTAAAACATGGTGTTTATTGTTAAATGTATTAAATCATATCAGAACTACTGCATGCATGATTGCTATTCTTTTAACAGATATGTGCTGAACTTTCTTTTAACTAGCAAAAGCCATGCTTTGTTTGGATTCGCGAAGCATTATTTTATAAAACAGATATTTGAAAGTAACAATATTTTTTTTTTAATTATTTTTGCATCTTTATTAACACAAAAACGTTATTTTACGTTTTGGCGCATTTTAATTTTTTATTTATGATGTAAAACTGGCATAATAAGATATTTTCGAAGCAAACTTTTACAAATTTTTTTTAAAATTTTCAACTAAAAGCTCTTTTAAAGATGTTTTTACAATTTCAAGTAGCCACTGGTGTTTTTTAATTGTTTGAAATATGCATGTTTCCAGTCTTTGTAATCAACATCCGATAATCTTTGATAGCTATTTTAGAATAATATATTTGAAGAAAGCTTGAAGAAAGTTACTTCTTCAAAATCCTATTTTCTGGAAAAAACATTTGAAATCTGCTTTCGTTGATACTATGAATTTTTAACTGTAAAACATTTTATTTTAATTTCTTCGTTTTTATTCATGTTAGCGTATGAGAATTGCTGTAATTCTCTCCGCGTGGGAGAACTTTTTACTTTCAGCGAATGGCAACTCAATTAATGGAATTACCTTTTAACGAAGCGCTCTCTCATTCTCGCAGTGACGCTTTCACGAATAATTATTGTTGTGTTTGCGAACTTATTAAAGTCTTATTTTTCTATAAAATCCTTCTGATTAATGAGTCGATATTACTTAGCCACAATACGACCTTCGCAAAAATATTTATAAAGAGCTTGAACCAACAACTTCACGCAGATCTTTTAATTTTTCATTTATATAACAAATTTAAGAATTAATTTTATTTGTTTACAATTATTTTGTTGCCAGTTTACAAAAAAAAAAAAAAAAAAAAAAAAAAAAAAAGAATCCATATTACAATTCTTTTAAAATGTTTAAGTGTCATCTGTGCAAACGATTTTGCGGGATAATGAAAACATGTTTTATTTAATAAATTAATCATGATTCTATCTATAATTATTTACTCCATGATTTAAACTTTTTTTTCTGAAAATATACGCGTTTCATTTTTTATTTATTTGCTAAAATGCGTCCGTATTGGAAATGCATGTAAAATAAATTAATTAAAATAATAATTTTTTTAACGTTTTACTGTAAAAAAAATTATATTCTGCAGATCATAATCTACAGATCATAATTTATTTTTGTGTTTAATTTGAAGTTAAAATATTGAATAGTTTTTTTGTAAAGCGTACGACAAATTGTAATTTGAGTGGACTAGTAGAGGATTCGCTTCGCTCATCCTAATAATCAGTTAGCAACACATGCTAACTAAATTTTGTTGAGACTGTTTAAGTATAATTAAAAATAAGTATAGTTTAAAAAAATTATTATTAAAGATAAATTGTAAGTTTTAAATATGGTTATGAAGCCAGTTGATTTTTTATTTTATTTTTTTCCTTAAAATTCATTAGGTGGTAAATTTAGCTAGTTTTTCAATATCAAGTTAGAAGAAGGTTCTTTGATGTAAAATATGTTTTCAGAGTATTCTAGTTTCAATTGTGACATTATTATTATTATTATTTTTTTTTTTTTTCTGATGATTGCTCTCTCTTCATCGTTATTAGATTCAACTATATTTAATTTTTATGCAGTTGATGATTTCAATAATAATACTTTTATCTTTAGTTAAGAGGGATTTGTCAGTACTTTAACAATTTTTTTTATAAAAAATTCCTGACATAAAAGAAAGAACCTTAATGAAAACAAGAATGCTTGATTATAAAGTTAGTTAGATAATTTTTGTGAAATCTCGATTATAAAACATTGTGTTTGTATATCTATATTATAAAATTGTTGCTGTTGCCACTACAATAGTTAAATCTATTGTGACTTTTTATTTTCTTGGCTTACCCTACAAAAACTCTAGCATAAAATATAAAAACATGAAAACTGGTAGCTTTATAGAAAAAGTAAAATAAACACATCGAAGTAAGCAATTTCTAAATCAAAGAATTATTTAAAGTGCTACTGCATGTTGAAATAAGGGAAGCCAATTCTGTTACATGAGATCAAAATTTCATAAGAGCTAAAATTATATACAACAATTTAACCAACTTTTGTGGGTATACACTTGATTAGAGTTGGGTATACAGTGTTATAAATATTTTTTTTGTCTAATTTCCTTTAATTTTTCACTAACTTTTTAAATCAAAATTTCATTATCTGAATAGCGATTTAATTCCTATTTGAAACAGCTGTTTTTATCTAATGTTGCCATATTTTAAGAAAGCTTATATAATATTTCCAAAAACCTTATTTTCAGCTGAAGTATTTGTTTACAGATGGGCATTTAAAAGGAAATAAATTTTAAAAATAATTAAATTATTACATGTGAAAAGAATTTAATGGGGAAAATTATATCATATTTAAAATGATAGGTTTAAAATGATCATATTATATTACCATGGCATCTAAAAGAAAACTTTTCTTTTCGATGTTATAATAACCCAGGAGATTGCCAATGTTTTTGTTAATGATTTTCAAATATGTAACTGATCTGATTAAATCAATCATGAAAACAGCTGTCACTGTACCTACAGCAGTGGATAGGGCCTTGTGAGTTAAAAAATTCACCAATCAAACAAAAATGAATTGCAACAAGATTATGGAAGATCACTAATAGTCGTGATATTTTTTAATTGTCTATAACTAGGCAGTTTTTTTAAACTAAACAAATTTAGCATATTTTTAGAGCTTGCGGGATCTGGACAGCGGTTGAAAAATACAGTTTATTTAGAGTAGAGCCTCCTAGCATAAAAAAAAACACAAACTGTAATTTTAGTAATAAAGTAACTTAATTTAAACATTCATGCTTACCTATCATCACGGCCCAAATTTCTAGAACCAATTCTGTCAATTTCTAAAGAAATCTCAGAAATTAGTCCCTGCCAAGAAGCATTTCTACAATAAATAGATTATTATTTAGTTTTATACAGAAATCTTTTAAAATATTTTAATAATTAAAAATATATTTACTTAAACACTGCTCTATGCCTAGAGTATCCTGCTAGCTGTTCATCTGCACCCATACCAACTAGTAATACCTAAAAAAATGAATGGTGATTTAAAGCATTTTGAAATCTGCTAGCTCTAATAAACATCAAAATTTTTTCATATATTAATGGATATACATTAATATTTAAGAGCACTGAATACTGAGACAAGGAAAGGAAGCATTAATTAATAATTTGCTTCATTTATATTAAATTAAATCCACTCTATAGGTGTTAATGGGTTAAATTTTGTTGCATTAAATATGAAACATTACAAAAATAAATAAAATAAAATAAATAGATGCAATAACATACTCGAGCTGGTGACTGATAAGGCACAATTTCATCATCAACAGAAATATAACCTTTTCCACGAGAGGCAAACCATAAGGCACAGCCAATACTATCATCCAATACAGAGCAACATGGATAAAGAAGCTCTGAAATGTGCTGTTCTCTAAAAATAATAAGAAGAAAAATAAATACATATGAAATACAACAGCTAATAGCAGCATATGCAAAACAATTTTATTAAAAGATAATTTTAAAATGAAGAAGGAAGATATTTAAGCATTCAAATTCAAGCAATTACAAGAAACATTTTCAGCGAATTCCCATTTTACAATTACACATTTATTTATTTATACATACAGTGTGTCACAAAAAAGATTGAAATTCTCTTTCTTTTTGGCCAACTGGTGAGAGATACATAGACAATGTAAACTGCAAAAGTGTTCAAAATAAAGTAAAAATTAAGATTATGTTGATGAAATTTTTATATTTTTTAAAAGTTACACTTTTAAATAGACCCTGTGTTCTATAAATTATATTTAGAAAAGAATCCTGTAAGCTGAGAGAAAAATTATATTTTTCAATGACTAAAATCCATTTGATTATGATACATTGAATTTTAGAAAACTTTGGAATTGTTTGGTAATAAATATAGACAATGTTTTAATGCCAGAAAGCTCCAAAATTTCATAAAATTACATGTATTAATTTTAATGTAACACAATAAGTTTTGATTGTAGACAAATGAAACTTTTATTGTTGTACTTAGAATATGGCAAAAACATTTTTTTAACATACCTTTATAAGATACAAGAATGGAATAAAAATTTCAAAAGTGCAATTTTTTGAAAAGTACTGGTGGAACTATTTCATAAAAGTAATCATAATTCCTACTTTATTTTGAACACTTGTGCAATTTACGTTGACTATGTATCCCTAAACAATAGAAAATAAAAATAAATAAATAAAGTGTGTTCCAATTTTTAATAATATCCTGTGTAGTTTTATAGAAAACTAAAAAATTTTTAATTAAAATTTTTAAATAATCAACTATTCTTTTCTAAGTCAATGATACGATCCCCCAAATTATAGACAAACAATTGTAAAGAGTCCCCTTTTTTTAGAGACATTAAGTAAAATAATTTTGAAATTGTATCGGAAAAACAAGTTTAATACAAATTTACATTCTAATTTTGATCTCTAATTTGATTTTATTAATTTTCAAATAAATTATTACCTTATGTACTTTAAAAACATCTCACTTTTGACATCTATATAAAAATTGTGTATAAAATCAGAATGAACAAACATTTTTTGAAATGTCTTTTTTTCTTTCAGTGTTGTAGTCATTAAAAAAGGAGAAGAAGGTATATGCTATAAGAAAAGAACATATGTTTTTCAAATATTTACAAGCCAGATTTTATTTTTAATTGACTAAATTTGTAAAAATTCAATTTGAAATTGAAAAAATTCTATCAAAGGTCTATTTAAGACCTTTGAGACAAATAATTTTGTGAAGGGTCCAGTTTTGCGATCCAATATTTTAAACCGAGGAAATGGGTCTTAAAGCTTGCATATTTCCCATAAGATTGCACACAGTCTTTTCTTCCCTTAAGGTGTAAGTGCCTCCCACCTCTGCATCCACCTGAATAAGCTGATATCAAATAATGTTTTAAAAACCATTAAAAGATACTAATTAGGATAAATGAGTATCAGTTGACATCTCTCTAACACTTTTAAAGAAAAATGCAAGGTTTAAGATGAAAAAAAAAATGAGAATAAGAAAATTTTACAGTTAAAAAACAAAAGTTTTAGAATTAAACATAAAATGTACAATATACTGCAAAATGACACAATTTATAGAAAAAATTTAATGCTTTTGGAAATACAAATGTTTAGAAAACTTACAATGAAGCACAAAGTTAGACTGGAAAAAATAACCTAATGAAACTTACCTTTTCAAATGTAATTCAGAATCTGTAATGTTAATCTAGAAATAGAAGTATAAAATGTATTAAAAATATTTAAATAATACATAATACATAATATCAAAAATTGCTATGTATAAAATATTATACTGATATATGTATAGATACTATGTATAGATATTATACTGATATTATAGTAATTTAAGCAAGGAGATGCAATTTTAAGTTGTATTAATCTTTATAACAAAAGCTATTTTTTTTAAAAAGTAAATAGACAAATGGAAGTCATATAAATTTTTCATGTACATTTTTTAACTGCTGGGTCATTTTGCAATTTTTTTAACAGACTTAGCAAGTTTTCTTATTCAAGTATCCTTCTATCCATACTAATACTAATAGAAGAGTTTTGTTCTGTCTGTAACAGTGTCTGTGTATCCATAATGCTAGAAAAATCGAACACATGACAAGGCTGAAAACTTGGATGGGGGTAATCCTTGGTCTTTTCTGATGCAGCGAAGATACAGAATATTAAATTTATGATAATTAGCTGAGTTATAATTAAAAATCAGAAAGAACTCTCATAAAAAAATCATCTATTTCCTTCCAGCATCCATGCTGAAAATAATCAATAAAAACATAGAATTTCATCAAAACCACAATGAAAGTCATTCTGAACCTCAAAAAAAGGGTGAAGGATTGCCATGTAAATTCAGGTTTGCAAAGGAGATAAGATACTGGAGTTTCAAAGACATCTATATCTTAATAACTATTGAACCTAAGAATAGGAAATTTCAGACCCCCCCCCCCCCCCCACACACACACACACACAAAAAAAAATATATATATATACTTTCAGAATTTCCAAAAAAAAATTTAATCTGCTCATGGGAACTTGAAATATCAATTAAAAAATCTCATTTATATTATTTTCATTTTTTCTGGAAAAAAGGAACTAGCCTGCCTTACAGGGGTGTTTCATGAAATTGCATTTTAAAAGCACAAATTTAAAAAGAAGGGAACATTTTAAAATATATATTGAAAATAATAAAAAAAATTCTTGACAGAGCAATTTGGAATTTGGTCACAGATGCAAAATAATTTTTTCTTACAAAAAATCTATTTTTTTTTTTTTTTTTTGGCACATGAGAATATAGAATATAATATCATTATATAAAAGCCAATTTTCTCTCTGATCAACACCTACAAGGGTTTGTGTTAACATTTATTTCTATTTCAGAGATCAATAGTACAATTAGTTTGCAATAAAAAAAGATATTCTTTTCCACAGTAGAAAATTTTAAGCAATATTCAAATTTTAAACAATACATGAGATGCAAATATGGAATTGCAGACACAGATACAGAATATATTTTATTTTGTAATTTCAAATAATCAAAAAATTTGGTCAACAACACTTTAAATCAAAAAAACTAATTTTTATAAGCAAAAGGGAATGTCTTATTATCAGAAATTATTAAAATCTCACTATTATACAGCACCACAACACAAGTAGCAGCAACCCATGTCAGATATCTGTAGAGAACATATTCCAACACTAATTGAGCAATGGTAACCATTATTGCTAAATAGTAATTTCAGAAAATTTCTTAAATGCTTATTTGAGCCCTCACTCCATCGAGTAATGTATCAACAAATAGGTTCAAAATCAGAGTTTCATTTGGATACATATTTGTTTAGAAAAGAATGTGTACCCTGGCAATGGAAAGTGGAACTAACAAATTTTGCAGAATGTGCACAGCTTGGAGCCTTTTTGCTGCTAAATATATATGTATATATTTTTACTGATTTTTCATACTGTCAATTATTATACATTATTACATATTACTGGCACACATTTCAGACAAAAACAAATTAAAGATATCACTGTTATCATAAACGCACGTATCATAAATTTCAGGTTTATCACGGTCCTGAGCAATGGCAGACAAGTCAGATAGTCATGAATAAAATCTCACAATTATCGGGCAAAAAAAGCATATTTGGTTTATTAAAACTTAATATCTCTCATTTTATCTTTTAAATGTCGCAATGACAGTAATTATTTATATTTACTTCAATGAAATTCCATCTTCTAGCAGGAAACAAACGTTTTAAAGCTTCATATCCCATTTTCCCAGTTACACGATCAGGTGTGTCAAATTTAACTCCATGCTTTGCATCATCTGCTTCAATTTCTTTTGCAAATGCAACATTTAATAAATCAATAGAATTCTTAGGATCAACATACCTGTAATATATAGAAAATATCATGAAAGCTAATGAACTTTGATAATATTGACTAACATCAAGTTCACTATATTATAAGAATACAAAATAAAATATTTTTCACTTAACAGCTAGTTCAATTAACATTTCCTTGACAACTTAGAAAGAGTTACAAGAGTTCAGATTGGAAAATAGAGTTAAAGTGCGACAACAATATGACTAATTCCATTAAACATAAAATATTTTCACAGATGAAATTATACAAAATAATAATAAGTAATAAGCGCTATTATTAAAAACAAATATGTATTTAATTAAATGTAATGTATTACAATTAATTCATTACAAAATTCAATTTTAAAACTTAATATTTCACAGCTACAGAGCATACCTTCCTCCCAACAGCAACAATATAGATTTGAAGCCATATAAATTTTGTTTTGTAATAAATTAAGGAGTTTTCCAAAAATATTTTGTTTATTTGAAGAGTTCTAAGACCCCTAAAAATTGGTTTTGTTTATAAGGATTTTAACTCCTTGAAGATGGAACTATATTATTATACCACTTAATTTTCATTCCTCAACTGGTTAACTGCAACATTAACTGCCAAATGAATACCTGATTTTTTTTTTTATATAAAATTTTGCTTTTAATGTATGGAAAAACAGTATTTATTTACTGTCATGCAAACTTGTTCAAAAATTTCAGTGCCATTTAATTATTTTAACATTTTTCGAGCAGAATTCTTTGTCTCAGAAAGAATTAAGGAGTCTGTATGCACTTTTCCTTGGAATATATCTAGTTTTAATTTGCTTAGAAATAGAACAATTTCACTATATCTTTAATTGAATACATATTTGTTTTAAAACATCACATAATATCAGTTTTTATTTCATCAAACAAAAAAAAATGTACTTTCAAATATAGTAAATTAAAAATCTGCAATTTGTATTTTATGGACTTTTTACATAATTTTTTTTCATACATGTATTTCTTATTTTATCAATATATCATATAACAATAAACATTAGTTTATATAAACATACCTACTGGCTAAATATGCAATGACTAGCGAATCAAGTCCTCCAGAAAACAGAACACCTATGTGAGAATGTTGGCAAGAGATATCAGAATTCTTCTTATACACTTCAGAATAACATTCCTTGCATAAATTTAACTGAAATTGAACACGTTTTTTGACTGCATTTGAAAGAACAATTTCAAAATTATTTACTTCATCTTCAAAGTCAGCAATGCTTAATATTTTCTCAAAAAGTTCTTCCTTAGGTAAGTTATTTTTTAAATGATCATTTACAGTACTCAAAAGTTTCGAAGCTGATGTTTCAGCTGCTGTACATGCATTCAATTTCGATAAAGGAACATTCATGGCATCATTAAAGTAACACTGAATTTCAGCTATGTTACTTGGAATTGAAAGCTCAAATTTTATCTGAATTTTTTTACCAGAAGCTGAACTACACCAAGGAAACTGATGAATAACAAATGCTTGTGCTTCAATGCTGAGGTTAAGATCTAAGCAGAAAATACCAACAGTAGGCACTTCTTCCCACTAAAATTAGAAAGATAACAGAATACAAAATGAAAATTTGTCTATGATATGTGGAGCTTTCAATTAGAATATTTAGTTTTAATATACATTTATTTTTTGTTTATGTACATATTCTAATATTAAAACTCACATCCAATTAAGAAAAGTTAATAAAAAAAGTAAATTAAAATAAAAAAAAGAGAAAGAAAAAAAAAATAAAGTCATTAATATAATTTGTTTGAAGATCTTTTAATGTGCTTCATAAAGTTTAAAATGAAGCATTTTAAAAATCAAGAGTAACAGTGATAATTATAATTTAAAGAATCACCTAAATCATTTAATCCAAATAAAATCTATAGCATTCTATTAAAATATTTTTAATTTTTTGTACTTCTGATTAACACAAAATGAATATCCATGCATTCTTATTTAATCATTTAAAACAATATTATTAAGAATCACAAAACTTCACAAACTTTTGCAATTTTTTTTCAATTTTGAGAAAAACTAAAAGAATGTTATAGCTCATATTAATTAATTTCTGGAGTATTTTACTATCACAACAGGCTATATGTTTCATAAATATTGTAACATAATTGTTTTAAAAACATAAATGGGGATATTATTAACACATATAAAATAACATTAGATATTCAGTTATAAATACAAAACACATAAGTGATGTAGTATATATATATATATATAAAAGTATTTATATATATATATGTATATATATACAGTGCTCAGCAAAGTTTAGACAATGATCGATTACCCTTCTATATTCAGAAGTATATACCGAATGTTTGTAATTCATCTGTCATACATTACTTGTGACTTATCCTTTATCCACAAACAATAAATTTTGAATTTTACCTTTTACATAAAATATAATGACAAAAAAAATGAAATTAACATTGTGGCAAAAGTATAGACAATTTGTATATTTACAGAAAAATAACTACAAATTAAAATCGAGTTGCATCCACATTGTTTGCAGTTGGTGCAAGAATGTGACTTTTCATCAAAGAAACTAAGTGCTGTGTCACTTGGGGGTCTTTTTTGTCCCAAACATGTTCAACAGCTGCTTGAAGCTCATTAAAAGAAAAGTATAGCAAGAATTTGCATAAACATTATGACATATGATGTTACAAAGATTTTTGATTGGGTCCGGATCAGAACTACATGCTGGCCAGTTGAGATCAGTAGTATTTTCACAGTTAAACAAAGTTCTTCTTTTGTATGCAACATGAATAGATGCGTTATCTTGCTAAAATCCATACTTTAGATCAGCCAAAAGTTCCCCAAATGACTAAAAATTAATCTCCAATGTATATACGTAGTCTTATGTTACTTGGCAACCAATGAATAACTCCATAAATACTCAAGCATTAAAGCAAAGTGAGGACCAAATCATTAAAAAGTCACCTTCTTGTTGTCGACTTAAGAAAGTCCCAGGCTCTTTACGAAAGTCCTGCCAATAGTATACCCACCTGTTTGGGCCATTCAAATTTCACTTTTTTCATTACTGAATATCATAGTGCACCGTTTGGGTCCAAATGATGTATGTTTGCAAGTTCATTGCATTCTCACCAATTTCTAGTGAGATTTTAAAGCTGATTGTTTTATCATTTTTATGTAAATTTATTTACCTGTTTCTTTAATTCATCTGCGAATCATGTCCGTTGAAACAGAAAGTTCTGACTTACTTTTAATGTGATTCGCAATCATTATTTGGCTAAATGTCAGTTTCTGGATCCTTTTGTCATCTCATTTTTTCGTCATACAAGGTCTTCCAGATTATGTTTTGTTTTGAAGGAGTCACCCTTAGACTATACTTCATAGACAGAACATTTTGGGCGATTCAATGCTACTGAAATTTCTGCAACAGTCTTCCCTTTAAATTTCTGATTTCCTACTTCAATTACCTCACCTAACTGAATATTTTTAACTTGCAGCATCTTTATTAACTAATGCTATATCGAGGTATAATTAAATACTTCAGACATGTGACATCATAATTTGGAAATTTGCATTTTTCCATGAACAGTTGGCTAAAAATCAAAAAAGTGTTTAACTTTTGCAATATGCAATTTTTACTTTTTTCAGTTAAATTAAATATTATTTTATATTATAACCATTATTTTTATTCTACATTATTTAAAATATACTTGAAAATAAGTATAGCCATTTGTAAAACTCATGTGTTCGTACTTTTTATTTAAAGGTTAAAAAACACCAGTGTCTAAACTTTTGCTGAGCACTGTATATATATATAAATGCTAATACACATAAATGATGTAAAAAATGGTCATGAAATTATTTTCCATTGTAATTTTTTTCTTTATTATTAATGAGTACCCAACAACACTTGAATGCATATGCAAATAGTTCAATAAGTATGTAAAAAAGATGTGCAAATAGATATATATGGATTGCATAGAGATTGATGTACATAAAATCAAATTATTCTTTAGCATATAATCACTTGATATAGTTTCTATTGAAGCAAGATATAAATGTTCTATCACATAAAAATAAACTTATATCTTCTTATTATAAATAAAACTTAAATTGGCATAACAATATTATATATACATAAAAGATTTTAGACAACAATTATAAAGAGAGGGAAAATACATTACTATCACGGCTTTCTAAATTAGATAGATTTAAAATACATTTTCATAACTCAAGGAAAGCTTATTTTTACATTTAAAAAGAGTCACATATTGCATTTTATAATAAATAATTTTTTCACTTCAAAATTTAAATATTTTATTTATTACTGAGAATGAAATTATCTCTCCAGTTAATATTTCATAACCCCCTATTCTATTTCTTTTATTTATTTATTTATTTAACAACTGTACAACAATGATGTTATCCCAGAACTGAAATTAGTTGATTCTAGATGCAGGGTTCACAGCAAAACATGACTGATAAAATAACTGACTTTCCATGACTAAATCTTGAAAAATTCCCTGATTTTCTATGACCAAATCTCAAAACATTCTCTGACTAAACAGGCATACAGTGAAATTTGCTATTTATTTTCACAATTTTTTAATTAAAATTAGCTAATTTTTCCTGCAATTATGCTTTAACTGTTTTATGAATTTTGTGATTTTTTTTTTCCCAAAACTATTTGATAAATTTCATGTCATTTTTCATTTTTTCCACCAAGACTTTTCTATGACTTTTGAGAAAATATTTGTAAATTCCCTGACTTTTCCTGTATATTTTGAAAATTCCCTGACTTTTTAGATTTTCCCTCACTTTCCACGATGCTGTTATGTGCTGATTCCAAAAATGATTTCTATTCATTCTCTAGGTAGTCCACTTTTTGAGAAACTTATTTATTTAAATTTAGACAAATTTAAGATATAATATATGTCACATAGGATTCCCTTTTCTAGATAATTTTCTATGGCGCAATGCTTGCATTACTATCAACTTTAAATTAGTTGCTACAGAATTGATGTAATGTTTTTCTAGACAAGATTTTTATCTATATAAACAAGAGACATTATTTTTCATTATGTTTTCTGAAAAATGAGTCATTGTGCAATACAAATGCCAACACAGAGGTGAAGAGAAAGCACTTTCCAGTCACAAAAGCAAATGATTATATTCTCTCAGCAGATATACTGGCGTTTGAAGATAATCAAAATAATAATAATATTTCCACCTTTGTATGTGAGAAATAAATCAAGTAAAAACTGTTTTGTTAAGTACAGTAAATTGTCCTTTAAAAGGTGATGCAGGAAATTATTATGGAGTACGGGCTATTTTGGACCAAGAAGCAATGAATAATGATATGATAGCAAATTGCGTGACTAGTCTCACAATTAAAAAGAGAAAAAACTAATTTGACAGGTTGTGACATCTGAGACACATTCACAAAAATTAAATCTGTTGTTACTCCAGCGATTTCCAATTTTGAGAGAAATTTTGAAAAAGAATTAAATTTTTTGATTGTACCTAAAATTACTGATTTCATGATATAAAAAATGTTTCACATTAATATGTAAGAATTAATAGATTTTCTTTTAAGTGCTGCAATTTTTTATGAGTTATTATGGCCAGTTAATAGTAATTTGAAAATATGATTTTTGGGTATGAAGTAAGTGGAAGTGCTCCCGTGCTTTACTTTCTAAATCCAGATAGAAAATGTGGTTTCGCCTATGAAAAGAACAGTGCTTTCAAGAATTGCACATATATTTGATCCCCTTGGACTCTTGGAACCTAAATTTAGGCTGAAGCGATATGCTTCCTGAAAGGGAAGCACAACAATGGTGAAACTTCATCCCATCCCTGGCAGTAGTGAGGATTAAAAGATGCATATTGAGCTTCATGGATATGCAGATGCTTCTGTATCTCCTTATGGATGCATCATTTGTTGCAAATCAACATCAGATGATGAAGCCTTTGAAATGAGTTTAGTTTGCAGCAAATCCTGAATATCAACCTTTAAGCGTGTTACAATACCTAGATTGAAGCTTTCTGCAGCCTTCCTTAAAGGGATCGTTCAGTTAAAAATGAAGTCACCCCTTTCCAATAGATGGCGCTGAAAATCGCCCGGAAAGAGCGATCAAGAATTATTTCTGGCTAGCTCTTTTCTTGATGACTTTTCACGTCATTTCCTGTTTGAAATCGAATCCAAAGAGGGAGAGAAGGAGTGGGGATATAATCTTATCTTGCTGGGATATTCCTTTTGTGCATTTTTAGTGCATTCGAGCTGGTTTTGGAATTAACTATTTTCTGTGGGGATATTTTTTATTATTAGCTTCAAAATTAGGATTTTATTTTTTACTTTTTTAAATTATATTTTTTTTTTTTACTTTGTTGCTGGCATACAGTTTTAACTATGTTATATATTTTTCTTATATATGTGTGTTTATTCTGTAGAATCGATCGCGAATTCTTTGTAGAATTTTAATCTGATAGGGCTTATTTCATAGATTTTTGTTACGGATGATGTCCGAACTGTGAACTACAAAAATGTAAATTGCCCGAGTTGAGCCCGAATTATTTAAATTATGCATTTCTGCAATATTGACATGTTTCCTCAAATTTGTAGTTACATTTCTAATTTATTTAAGTACTTAAATTAATAGGAGTATCAGTAATCATCAATATTTTTGCTCTCCTGTATCAGTATAACAGTATGTCATCAGTAGATTTCCGATTTTTTAAACAAAATTAAAAAAAAAGTATTAAAGGGGAATTCGGGAAAGATTAATTAATTAAAAAGTACATAAATATAATCAAATTATATGTTAATTTGAAGTATATATTTTTTATTATGTTAACGTATTTGTTTTATTTACAGACTTCAATTTTAAATAGATACATTTTATATACTTTAAGGCTGATGTCAAATTCAAACTGGTTAATTTCTGACACATTTTTAAATTCTTTTTTATTCAAAAACGTATGAAATTGGAAAATGCGTTTATTAAAAACTATATAATAAACTCTCTCTTTTTCTTTCTTTTTCTTTTAAGTATTCGTTTTCCTTGTAAAGGCTCGAAATGAGAAAATCTATGAACTGGAACAGTATAGATAGACACATTTTTATCTAATAATATAAAAGCAGTTTTAAAAATACATTCGAGATTCTAAATAATGAATTGCAGATAGCTGAAAAAATGTATATATAAAGCTATAATAATACACTATATGATCAAAGATGACCAGCAACTTGCGAGTTTTGACGTTTGGTTAAATAACTAGAAAAATAAAGAAATCATTCTGAAACTGCAGGTATGTAAATAAAATAGATCAGGTCATACATTTCTGCGAAGATTTTTCCGATCATTCCGATTGTAAGTAAAGAAACTTAGATTGCCACACTAATTTTATACATTATTATGATTTACTATAGAGATTTTTTAATGAAAATGAATTGTGTTGTTCATTTACTTGCAGGAATTCATTCAACTATTCGGTTACATTATGCTCTACAGAAAAATATTTACATTGTATTTTAGTGATGTTACACTACTTCAAACATAATGAAATTGATGCTATATATTCTGCAGTGCAATATGCTTTATTTTTTAACGTAGTGCAATTTTTTAAAAACTTATATACGGCTCTCTGAACTTAGACAAAAGTATTTTATAAAAGATGTTTAATCTTAGACAATTAAAACAGAAAAAAAACTTAAAAAAATATTGGTATTAAAATTCGAAGGACCATACACATGCAGAAAAAAATCAGTCATCGATATAGATTTTTTTTATTTTTATTTATTTATTTATTTATTTTTATTTTATTTATTTTTTTTATTTATTTATTTTTTTTTTGTAGGCGGTGGAAAACATACGGCATGTATCATAATAATGCAGGATGTGCGTTTTCAATTTTAACTAATTTATATTACATTATGTGACATGAATGAATTCTATCCATCACATACAATGTAACAATTCGAATTACTTGATATATGTGGGTTGGTAAACGGAAAAAAAGTGACCGGAAAAAAAGTTTTCGGAAAAAAAGTGATATAAACTACAAAAGCGGAAAAAAGTGACACGGAAAAAAACTTACATAAAAAAAGTGACGATTAAAAAAAGTTACCGGAAAAAAGATGACAAGGAATTGATTTTGGGGATTCATTATTGATTTTGGAGACTCAGTGGTTAAGTATGAAAGGGGGGGGTAGTCGGGGGAAGGCCCTTTATTTAGTAAATGGAATTTTCATGCTGAATTAACTGTTTTGGTTCAATTTTCGGATATATGTTCATACTGAAAAGACGCTTTCCTGATTAGTTTTGGGAACAGATGAATACCACCCCCAATCTGCCATAAATTAGATAAATGGGTTTTTTTATCCAGAATTATCCAATGTGTATTAAATTTTGGATGTAGGTTCTTTCTGATAAGTATAATATATAGTATATTAATGCCTGAAGAGTTTTGGGCGTTTAATGGTTAAGTATAGAGAGGGAACGGGGGATAAGACGTATCTCTGATTAGTTATGGGTTCTTTTGCTTATTATAAAGGGGGAGAGGACGGGCAATTATATCCGCCTCAAATTAGATGAATTGGTTTTTACGCAAAATTATCGTATGTATTTCAAATTTTAAATATAGGTTCTTTCTGATAAGGTGAATCCCAGAATAGTTTTAAGGGTTTAATGGGTAAGTATAAAGGGAGGGGGCAATGGATAACCCCTCTTAGATTAAATAAATGTATTTTTACGCAGAATTATCCGATTTGCTTGGAATTTTGGACATAGGTTCATTATGAGAAAAAGTATCTTTGATTAGTTATGGGGTTCTTTTGCTTATTATAAAGGGAACAACGGGCAATTATTCCCCTCTCAAAATAGATAAATCGGTTTTTATGCAGAATTATCCAATGTATTTCAAATTTTAAATATAGGTTCTTTCTGACAAGGTAAATCCCTGAATAGTTTTAAGGGTTTAATGGCTAAGTATAGAGGGGGGAACAGAGGATAACCCCCTTAAATTAAATAAATGGCCTTTTACGGAAAATTATCCGATTTGCTTCAAATTTTGGATGTAGGTTCATTATGATAAAGTATATCCCTGATAAGTTATGGGATTCTTTTGCTAATTAAAAAGGGGGCGGGTGATTATCCTCCTCCTTAAATTAGATAAATTGTTTTTTTTTTTCACAAATATCCGATGTATTTCAAATTTTGGATATATCTGATAAAGTGAATCCATGAGTAGTTTTAAGGGTTTAATGTCTAAGTATAGAGAGGGGAACGGGGATAACCCCCCTTGAATTAAATAAATGGGTTTTTACACAGAATTATCCGATTTGCTTTAAATTTTGGATATAGGTTTATTATGATAAAACGTATCCCTGATTAGCTATGATGTTCTTTTGGTAATTAAAAAAGCGGAGGGGGCAGATGATTATTTCCCCCCTTAAATTAGATAAATCGGTTTTTATGCAGAATTATCCGATGTATTTCAAATTTTAAATATAGGTTCTTTCTGATAATGTGAATCCCTAAATAGTTTTAAAGGTTTAATGGCTAAGTATAGGGAGGGTCGGAGGATATTACCCTTAAATTAAATAAATAACTTTTTACGCAGTATTATCCGACTTGCTTCGAATTTTGGCTGTAAGTTCATTATGGTATGGCATATCCTTGATTAGTTATAGGTTTATTTTGCTAATTAAAAAGGGGAGACGGACGATTATTTCCCCCCTTAAATTAGATAAATTGTTTTTTATCCACAATTATCCGATGTATTCCAAATTTTGGATATAGGTTCTGTCTCATAAATTGAATTTCCGAATAGTTTTAAGGGTTTAATGGCTAAATATAGAGGGGAGGGGATGATCCCTCTAAAATTAAATAAATAGCTTTTTAAGCAAAATTATCCGATTTGCTTTGAATTTTGAATATAGGTTTATTATGATAAGGCGTGTCGCTGAATCAGGTATGTGGATTGAATGATTAAGTATAATCGGGGGAAATGGGGGAGCTAATACCCTTCTTAATTTGTGTTTCGAAGGGCATTATTCCTTGAAAGGTAAACGATGTGATATACAGTTAGAGTGAACAGCCTGTGAGCTCAGTGCCATTAGTTGAAATGAGCAATATTCTTTTTATTTATGTTCTGACCAGTGGTATTAATATTTTCAGATATTAATGAAACAAACAAATAAAATAAATGTTAATAAGTAAATAACAAGACCTTTGTAAGTTATTATCCCATAACTAATCAGAGATACGTCCTATCCCCCATTCCCCCTCTATATTTAAACATTAAATTCCAAAAACTCTTGAGGCATTCTATGCTATATATTAGTCTTATCAGAAAGAACTTATATCCAGAATTTTACACATGTTGGATAATTCTGCATAAAAACCCATTTATCTAATTTAGGGCATGGGAGGGGGGGTTCATCCGTTTTCAAAACTAATCAGGCAAGCGTCTTTTCAGCATGAACATATATCTGAAAATTGAACCAAAACAGTTAATTCAGCATGAAAATCCCATTTACCTAAATTAAGGTCCTGCCCCGACCCCCACCCCCCCTTTCATACTTAACCAATGAGTCCCCGAAATCAATAATGAATCTCCAAAATCAATTCCTTGTCACCTTCGTGTAACTTCTTGCAACTCCGTGTCACTTTTTTTCCGCTTTTGTAGTTTTTTTTTCCGATATTTTTTTTTTTCCAGTCACTTTTTTTCCTAGATTCGTGTGGGTCAGATTTTAAGAAAATGCATTTTCAGGAGTATTATTCGTTTTTTTTAGCACAACTAAATTTTACAGCGTGAATATAATACAAGTAAGTTCATATACAGGACTGCACAAATGATTAAATCCACAAATAATGTCAATGAATGATAATTGTCAGAAAACCCTTTTCTAATCGTTTTATGCGTTCTCGCTCCTTTAATTACACTGTTCCTTTTAATTTGTTGTGTACAAAAATGCAAAAGATTATATTCCGAAGAATTTGCATGCTTAGAGACTACTTCAATCACGTGAAAACGCTCGCTTTCTAATGTTAATCCTATGAAAAAAAAATTTTTTTTAATATCTCGTTTGCATTTGAATGTTTTTAAGGCTGTTCTCAACTGCCCTATCAACAAGCGCAAAATGTTTTGACACATTTACAAATGCATATTTTAATGGAAAGATATAAAACTGGAAGGTCTGACAATGGAAGCGATTTGGAATAGAACTGTGTTTTCGAATTTCTGATCAATAAATTACTCATCGAGTAAGGATTTTTGATCACGTGACAAATCATTTTTCTTCCTTCGTTGGTTGTTTTTTCTGATTCTGCCAAGATATTGGTTTAAAACGCTCACTTTGATGCTATTTTCTGAAAGACCCATTTTTTGTTTCAAATAAAACGCGAAAATGTCTGCGATTAGATAGTTTCTGAACAACAACACCTGCTAGTTTCATGCATTTCTGAACAAAAATAAATTAAAACTTATGTCATAGAGTTGCTTTTTTTGATTTAAGAACATCCTTAATTGATTTTTGTATTACATATTTTAAGCTGATCTGTACAACGGCCGTTTATTTATTTATTTTTCTTTTGATTTGTTTTTTTTTTCTTTTCAATTTGGTTTGCGACATAGTAGGCAAAGAAATAAATCTACTGCTCTGAGAAAACAATTGCTTATAACTCAAGGTGTTATCCAATTTTTTTTTTTTGGGGGGGGGGGGACGTCCTATTACAAATTACTTATGATCAACTATAATCAGGGATGCGGAGACGGTGGAAGAAAAATTTCACTATTTCGGTATTAATTCAATTCTTAGAACCTTGGAAGAATAAAGGGAAAACAAAAAATATTTTCCGTTTTTCCTAATTTTTCAATTTTGCATCCCACAAACCCGAAAAATCCAACTATCGAAATCTAAAGAAGAAAACAAAACAGAAAATTTACTATTTCGGACTCGTGGATTTGGAAAGGAAAAATTTTTACAATTTTGATATTAATTCGTGTCCTTGAGCGCATAAAAATTTCGATGGAATGGGGAAAAATATATATATACAGTGTCTCACAAAAGTGATGGGACACTTGTGCTTTATAAAAAGAAACTGCAATAAGATAAATAAACAAACATGTGCAAAATTGTTTTGGGTGTGTTTCATATTTAAAGTTAGTAGCAATTATTACATAACATACATTTTGTCAAAATATTAAAATATTAATTTAGTAAAAATACAATTGTTCAGAACGGAGCAAAAAATGGCTCACATAAGTGATGGGACACTTACTTTTCCATCAAATATTTATCCAAAAATTTTACTTTTTAAAAGGTTTTAATATTTTGTTGGATTTCCTTTTACTTTTAAAACATGATTTAATCTTTTTGGGATGGATTCGACTAATTTTTTTGTGATTTCTGGAGTGATTTTAACACATTCTTCTTGAAGCACCGATTTTAGTTGTTGTTTTGAAGAAATGGTGTGTTTGTGAATTCTTGATTCCAATTCTTGTCAAATATTCTCTATGGGATTTAAGTCTGGAGATTGTGGTGGTGTTTTTATTATTTCGGGACAGTTATATAGCAGCCAGAGTCTAACGTTCAGAGCAGTGTGCTTGGGGTCATTGTCCTGGTAGAATTTAAAATCGTTATGAAGGTTTAATTTTCGTGCTGAAGATTTCAAATTTTGCTTTAAAATATCAATATACTTGTACTGATCCATTATACTGTCAATAAAAACAAGATTACCAACTCCAGCGGACGACATACACCTCCATACTATAACTCCTCCTCCACCATGTTTTACTGTTGGTACAAAGTTCTGTTTGCGAAATTCTTCCCTGGGTTTTCTCCACACCAAGATTCTACCGTCAGAACCAAATATATTAAATTTACTCTCATCAGCAAATATAACTTTATTCCAGTAATCAGAATTCTTATTTATGTTGGATTTTGCGAAAGCTAGTCTGAGTTTTCTATTCTTTTCACTTACGAAGAATTTTTTCCTGGCTACTCTACCATGATATCCAGTAGATCGAATTACCCTTCTAATAGTCTCAGGATTAACAATTATTTCATATAATGCTTGTAAATCAGCAGCAACTTTTGAAGCACTATTTCTTGGATTTTTTTTTAATATTTCGAACGATAATTCACTTTATTCCATTGGATAGCATTGATGATCGACCAGGTCTTTTTTTATCCTGAATCATATGATTCTTTTTATATCGTTTAATGATATTGAAAACTGTTGAACGACTCAAGTTAACTGTTTCAGCAGTTTTTCTAATAGATGTTCCACGTTCAATATGCAAATTAATAACTAATTTTCGAATTTCAGGCGAAGTTTCTTTTCGTTTAGCATTCATGGCTACACAGAGCTAAAAAACACAAAAATTCCAAAACAAACTGGAGAGAAATACTGCAGACGATTTTATAAATTATTGCCAATTGCTTTTAAGTAAAAATAAAACCCCCAAAAATATTTTTATTGCTTATTTCAGACGATTTTTGTTGCATATATAATGGTGTCCCATCACTTATGTGAGCTATTTTTTTGCTCCGTTCTAAACATTTGTATTTTTATTAAATTAATATTTTAATATTTTGACAAAATGTATGTTATATAATAATCTTTACTAAATTTAAGTATGAAACACACCCACAAAAAATGTGTACATGTTTTTTTAATTTATTTGATTAGTTTCCTTTTGTAAAGCACAAGTGTCCCATCACTTATCTGAGACACTGTATATATATAAAGATGAAAATTTTACCAGTTCAGAAAAAAAATTACTGCAATTTTTAATTAAAAACGGTTTTTATTTACTGTGTACGCTGGGCAGTGTATTGGTAATTTTTAGCTTGGGTATCCTGATATAAACCAAAAATTACAATAATAATCTATTTTATGGATTTAAAATTACATATATTCCATTTAATTTCACTTCAAACTATCTGACAAAATAAGCCGGAGTTGAAGTCAGATTGTTTTTTAGTGACTCCGACATTTTTTCACAAAAAAATGGGCCCGACTCCGACTCCTGATTATGATCAAGTGCAATGATTTTATGTATAATAATGAGTTAGAAAATGGGGCAGAAATTTTCGCGTTGTCAAACAGGATTTTTTTAAGAACTGGTTTAAATTTTATAAAATCTAATCAAAATATGCCTTGAGCGTGCACATTTTTTCAGATCTTTCTTAGAAAATCGCGCATGGCAATTCTATGTGTTTTTTGTAAGCAAGATGAGCTAAATAAAAATAAAAACTAATAATTTTCCCATAACCATTTGAGGCTGTTGGGGAGGTTCTTTTTAAATAAGGCAATATTTTACCAGTAACCGAACCCGAAAATTTTCGTATTTTAACTTATATTTTAGACAAATCAGAGCACTGTAAATTTATATTCCAGCTTATTAAAAAAGGGTTTCACAAGCGAAAATCGCTAAATAATTTCCTTCTATATAGGGAAAAAAAAAAAAAAAACATGATTATTCAGAGGCTACTTTAATCAAACGAAAAGACTCATTTGCTAATGCTAATCTTATGGGAGAAATTTATAAAAATAACTCGACTTCAATATTTTTTAAATTTTTTTTTTTTTTTTTTCGTCGGATAGCTAAGATCGATCTGTACAAAGGCAATTTCTTACATTATCGATTTTAGTTGTGGGTATTTTTAATGAGGACATTTTAATTTTCGGACCCGCTTTCAAAAATAAAAACATCCTCTAAAAAAAATCTATAATTAAATCGTTAAAGTAAAAAACAGCCTTTGTACAGATCGATTTCGGCTATCCAATGCATTATATACATGCATGTATATAATATAAATATCATTAAATTAATAATAAATAAATAAAATAAAATAAAAATATTAAAATGCAACACACACACACACACACATATTTAATTTCTTTCGTAGGATTAATATTAGCTAATGAGTCTTTTCAGTAAAGTAGTTATTTCTGAAAAACTTTGTATCCCTCACAGAAAGCAATCCACAATTCCCCCACCCCAAGACAAAAGTCAAAGGTCAAGTCGGTTCTTAACCACAGAAACTGTGGACAGGGGTTCTGCAGGTGCAGAACACTTTTTTCCTCCGTTTAAAAACCATCCTTCTACTTTCTTGGCCGGAAATTGAGAGGTTGCTGGAATTTGAAAGAATCTTTCATTTTACCGTAGAATTTTACGAATAAAATCATATTTTGGGAAAACAAAATGTCTTCTTGGGGTATATTTCATGTAATATCATCTAAGAGGTACCCTATAACAAATTCATAAGTGAAATAATAATAACAATTGGCAAGAAAATGTATAAAAGCTAAAAAAATAATCGCTTGGTTGATCTTTACGAGTAAGCGACAGACTCGTAGGGACACCTGGGTATTTTTGCCGGAACTAATGTCAGAAACTTTAAAATTTAATTTAAAATAGAAGGCCGTACTTTTCTTTTATAAAACTTTGCCAGGTTAAAGAAATAAGTTATATCAATTACCAAAAAAAATTTTAAACAAATTGGTTGAATAGCAAATGAGCAATTCTGTTTGCAAGAATATAGTATGGGGAGTATAGGTGAAAATAAGACTGACGGTTACTCTTAAGCAAAACTGATAACCAAAATGAACATGTCTTACAACTAAAGGTGACTGACATTTATTTATGGAGTGATTCAATGATCGTAATTTCCTGGATACAAAAAGAGCCATTTCTTCTAAAACTTTTGTGGCTAACCGTGTAGAGAAATAACAGGACTTGGCAAAATTTCAACAGTGGTGTCACATATCTTCTGAGAACAATTCAGCATATTTCATTTCAAGAGGAATGGATCATCAAAAGCTGGTTAAAAACAAACTGTGGTTCGAATATTTTATGTTTTTTTACTAAACAAAAGTATCCTAATCACGAAATTCTTACATCCGTCATTACAGATGAGTTTTTGCGAGAACTTAAAAATTTAGAACAAAGTGACTTATCTGTTCTTAATGTAACTTCTAATCCTTTTATTCAAGGGTAATTTGATATTACTAACTGTTATACTAAAATATTGCATGTTTTAAGTTACCTTTACAAATTTATTTATAATTTGAAGAACCCAACTGAAAGGAAACTGGATCATTTGGAAACTGAGAAAAGTCTAAAAAGTAAAATTTTTATTATAAAACACATTTAAAATAATGAGTTTCCAGAGGAAATTAAGTGTTTTATTCACTAAAAGAATGTTTCTGATAAAAATAAGATAAAATGTTTAATTTTTTTTTTAGAGAGGCATGGACTAATAAGGGTGAATGATAGAATAAAAATTTCTAATTTAAGTTTCAACAATAAATTCCCAATTATTATGCAAAAGAGTCATAAATTAACTAAGTAAATTTTAGAGGCATATCACAAGAGATATTTTCATTAGACCATACTGGGTTATTACATTATTTTAGACAAAAGTTTTTAATAGATAAAATTGGTCAGTTCAGGGTAAAGCAACATGTAGGAAAGTCGTACACATGACATTGAGTGTTTTAGACTTAAGCCTGTAGGAGTTGGTGATTCACCAAAAGTGAGGGTAACTTCTGACTTTTCATTTAATTGTTTACAAGCTGACTTTTGTAGCTCATTCCTTGTTAAGTATAAAAATCCAAGAAAAAGAATTTACCACAAAATATATGTGCACATTTTTGTATGCTTAGTCACAAAAGCCATTCATCTTGAAATTATGATTGATTTAACATTGGAGGCCTTTGAGGCATGTTTAAAGAGATTTGTGGCTCACAGAGGTTTGTGTTCAAAATTATATTCTGACAATGTCACAAATTTTATAGGACTAATAAGGAGCTTTCTAAATTGAATATCTCAGTTTTAAAACCAGATGAGAGGTTTTCTAAATTATATGTCAACTGATGGAATTGACTGTAATTTCCTTCTGCCAAGAGCACCAGATTTTGATGCCCTCTGGGAAAGTGGTGTAAAATCATTCCTAACAACATTTAAAAAGAGTTTTAGTTAATTCCAGTTTGACATAAGAAGAATTCCTTATGGTTATTACCCAAATAGAAGATATTTTAAATTCAAGACTGCTTGCACTTCTATCATCAAAAACTGATGTGTATGATGTATTAACCCCTGCCCATTTCTTAATTGGTAGACCTTTAAATGCTATTGTTGAGTCAAATTTAATTGAGATTAAAGACAATCGGTCATCTAATTGGAAAAAGCTGGCAAAAATAATTCAATTTTTTTGGAAAAAATGGTATGTTCAGTATATTAATAATTGGCCCAAGTGGATGGTAGAAAAAGATAATGTTAAAATTAATGAGTTAATGCTTTTAAAGATAGAAATCTACTGTCTCAAAAATGAGCATTGGATAGAATAACAGAAATTTATTTTGGTGATGATAAACGGGTTCAGATTGGTTAAAATAAAAACCCAATCTGGAGTTTACAAACAACTGATTTCTAAAATAAGCATTTTGTCCCCTAATTTGTAATCTTGTATATATATATATATATATATATATATATATACAATTTTTTCTGTGTGATTTAAGGTTATGAATATATTGTTCTTATTTTATATTTACTTTTGAAATGATTGTATAATTTAGTGGTTGAATGTAACCATTGCATAATGGGGCAGAATGTTCCATATTTAATGGCAAGCACTATAGCAGATCATCATGTATAAAAAAGTAAAAGAAGATTGTGTTCGAAAACATACAAAAAGAATTGAGCTTTGTATTGAAAAATTGTGATGTATTATTCCAAGTATTGTTTTGAGTAAAATAAATAATTACGAGTGATTTACAGTTTGCTATAAAAGTGATTGTGATTATCTTCATTTTGTTGGCCACACTATCATTAACATACCTGCCAACATGTCAATTTTGGAATCCTTACAATTTTTACACTCTATTGTTACATGCTTAACTTTTTGAGCTCCGGGGTGTAAATTTCTTCAAAATTCCAAATGTCACATTGGCACCAGGATTTTGCAAAGAAAAAAAACCGATTAACGATAAACGTGAAAAGATGCATTAAACCTTTTTCAAATAAATTTGGTCGAATTTTCTGGTACCATTGTGACATTTTGGAATTAAAATTATGTGGTAGAAAATTCTACCATCAGAGCTCAAGGGGTTAAAAATGCATAGCATATGCATATGCAATGCAAAAAGTAATGTAATTTCTTAACAATATTTTCTATGCTGCTTTTATATTTATTTTTCTACTTATATTTTGAAAAATAAAAACATGAGAGTGCACAAGAAAATGTTTTTCCAATTTCATACTTTGGGAATGTGTTTTCAAAAAACTGTCTTGCATGATGATCTGTAATAGATAAGGACAGATTAAATTCATAGCAAATTTCCTGAAAGGTAACAGCAGTTGAGGGGGTGGGAGGGAAAGTATATTTACTGGCATTAATTATGCATATTTTACTGGGTATCTTTGATGAAATGCACATTTTTTTCAAAGATTCTCTCACAAAATTCACGATTTTTATGTAATCTTTTGTTGAAATCAGCCTTTTTTCTGCGATCTTTTGACAAAATCTGAATTTTTCCAGCAATTCTTTGGCAAAATTCACTGTTTTCCGCGACCTTTTCACGAAATTTGCGCCATCTTTTCACGGAATAGGCGTTTTATCCGTGACCTTCAGACGAAATCAGCATTTTCCCGCAATCTTTAGACGAAATCGGCATTTTATCTGGGATATTTTAGCAAAATCGGCGATTTATTGAGATTTTTTGTTGAAATCGGCGGTTTTTTCCATGACCTTTCGACGAAATCAGCGTTTTCCTGTGATTTTTTAATGAAATCGGCGTTTTTTTCGATGATCTTTTGACAAAAAAATTTTATTTTTGTGTAATTTTTTTCTCGAAAACGGCATTTTATTCTCGCTATCTTTTGACGAAATCGGCATTTTTTCCGTGATCTTTTGATGAAATCGCCATTTTTTTTCAATGATCTTTTAACAAAACATTTTAAAGCAATCTTTTATTGAAAACAGCGTTTTTTTTTTTTCTGGGATCTTTTCACGAAATCATGTTATATCCGCAATCTTTGACGAAATCGACATTTTCCCGCAGTCTTCAGTCAAAATCAGTGTTTTATCTGTAATAGAAATCACCATTTTTTCAGCGATCCACAGAGGAAATTCACGCTTTTCAGCAATTTTTCTACAAAGTTCATTGACAAAATCATCGTTTTTCTACGAAATGTGCACTTTTTCGTCGATCCTTTCACAAAATTTGCATTTTTCCGTGCGCAAAACCGTAGAATCGTACTGTTCATCTGTACAACCGTACACTTAGAGCAAAATACGTACATTGTACGGCCAAACCGTACAAGTTGGCAACTATGCATTAATGATTACATGTGATGATATGTCACTACATGATGAGGTCATGATGCATAAAATAAACAAGAAAGTAAAATTGTGTGTCAAACATGACTATGAAACTTTTTCAACAAATTCAGAACATTATAATAAAAATTCTCCATCTAATAAGGTGAAAGATAGAGCATGCAGAGACAGACGGCCAAACAAACTGAATTCATAAACACTTTTTAACTATGTTGGAAAGTATTAAAAAAACAAAGAAATGCAACAGCCCATTCTAATGCATAGTTTCATACAGTAATACCCTCTCACTCCCCTTCCCTCCCCTCACTAATGTCAATCCTTGAATTATTTAGAAAAACATTGCCAAATCTGTTGTTTAAAATTAGTCACTTTGCATTAAATGGCTGGTTTAAAAATGTTTCTTTGTATTATAAGTGCAGAAACATTTTAATGATTACTATCCAAGTTTGCTAAGATGCTTTTTTTAAGTTTGTTATTACAATGTAGGGTATTTTTAATTCTACAATGAAGGGGGGAAAGATCAATTATTTTAATATATATAGTTTTCAGTATTAAATATGTACGAAAAAATATATGGAAATAATAAAAAGATAAGTAAAGAAACTGCAATATTGAAATAAATAAGACTAAAGCAGAAATTCCAGTAAATCTAATGCATTTAAAAGATGTTAAAATACTTTTTTGAAAAAACTGACAAACTTTTTGCAGTTATTTTGAATCTAGAAATTAAAATATCATTACTTTTCTTTCCTGTATGTCAACTGCTAAGGAACATAATTCAAATGCTGATTGCTTAAAATTCCACAGTAAGCTCCTTCTTCCAAAAATATCTCTTCCAAACCAAAGATATCCACTGGCCTGAAAAATTATAAAATGTATCTTAGTACAATAACTAGTACTGGTTGAACAGAATAATTTTGCCTCAAGCATATTTGTTAGTATTTCAGTGTAAATTACATAACCATGATTTATACATGTTATAAAATATATAACTGCAACTCTACTTATATTGATAAAATACTTTTTTTTTTTTATAAACACAATGATACATTGGCTAACAATTTTCTCTGCTCATAAGGATTTATTTCAATATTTTTCTGATTTGGCTATTTCATCACATACACTTACTAACATAATGCAGTTATATTGCATTTTAATAAGATGTAAAACTGCACCATAGTTGTTTTTTTTTTTTTTTTTTTTTTTTTTTCAGAACTATTATCTTTATTAGCTGAGGTATTGTTGTAATTTTATTTAATAAATCAAATTAGTAAGTGCTTAGTTTCTATCTATTTTGTATTTTTATGATTTATGTGAAATGACTCAATAAGATGCATTTTTCTGTTCCATTTTGCTTTGCCTCCTTTTTTTTTTTTTTTTTTTTTTGTATACATTGACAGAAATGTCAATGCATACACATTTTTTTGTACACTTTCAAATAATAATAACAATTAAATTCCTGGTTTCAGAAAATTTAACAATCTTTATAGATATTTTCTTCAAAAATATAGAATAACGGAATATTTAAAAGGGGCAAAAGCTGGAAGGAAGGATTACAGCTCCAAGTGCAAAATTTTCATTGTCATTAAAATTTATTACTTAAGGAGGAATCGCAACATTTTCAATCAAAACACTTACTATGCATATTATTTATTAAATACAATCAATTCTCCTTAAAGGGCAGCAATTGTTGTGAACTGAAGTTGATATCTCTTTACATATGGAACTATTGAAAAAATTTCAATACTTTTTTTTTTTTTTTAAACTGTTTTATCAGTAATTAAACTATAAATTGGTCATTCACAAAGGAATAAAAATAAAAAATAAAATAGCTATGTGATTTCACAAACAGCAAACATATTTTTTTTAAAAATTAATAAGTTATATGTGTATGTGTTTTTCCTGTAGCACTCAAGCAATTTAAATAAAAAAAAGGAAATAACCAAACTATAAATTATTTTTTTTACCAAGATGAAACAAAAAAAAATTATATATATATATATATATATTAATGCAATTTTCCAAACAAAAAAAAAAATTAAGGATTCTTTCAAATTAAAGTATATTTTTTGTATGGGTGATTCTCAAAATAGGGGACAATTTATGTCTTTCAGCATACAAAAAAAATTGAGAGGTTTTCTGTCATGTTTTTATACTTAGATATGTTTGTCTTAATATTATTCATTATTTGCACTCAAGAATTACTCACTTTTTAGTTAAAAACACCTTAAAATAACAGAATAAATGTTCAAAATGTCATTAGCATGGATGTCCACAGCAGCTGTGCCTTGTATATACTAGCTTTTTCAAGAGTTAATATAATGTTTATAAAATAAAACAAATGTTATTCTTTCTTTAAATTAATCAAGGAGAGGATTTATCCAATAAATTTCTTTTTAAAAATAAAATTATAGTATATAAAAAGAGAATTAAAATTTGTCCTCCATATTCTGTTTTCAAAACAAGGTCATACTATAACAGCTGTTTATTAATCAAAATTTCATTTTCACATATGACAATACTTTGAAAATATAAAGTTTCTCCATGGCAACAAGTAGCCATTTTATTCCAGCCTGAAAATAGAAGCATGTATTGTGTTTTAAGAAAAGAAGTTGAATATTAGGCGAGTACATCAATTGTATGTCATTAGAATGGATAATAATTTTTATGTTTATTTTATAGTTAAAATTTTTATTTTACTTATTTGCATAGAACTGTTGTGTTTTAAAAAGCCCCAGAAAGGACTATTGCATTGTGATTATATTGTGGCTCATAATCTTATTTAAATTAAAATTTGTCATTATCATGGACAAATATCAGTGTCATTAGCATGGTTTTTCTGTCCATGCTAAAGACTCCTATGTGCATAAATGTAACCAGTACTTATATTGTATCCTTTTTAAAGTTTAATTTTACATATAAATTTAGGTATTACATTTATTATCCCTAAAATATGCATTAAATCTGTCAGAAAATCACTAAGACAGCTTCTTACACTATTAGTGTCAGAATGTTGTTCATGTAAACAAAGTTTGCTCTTTGGTAATGTTTTTATTCTCCTTATATGTATATATGTAAAAATGGAAACTATTTGTTGGAAAGGAAGGCTAATAAACGTAGAAAAAAAAAATATTTAAACAGGAAGAAAATAAAAATTTCTTAATATATTTATTCCATGCAATTTGTTTTGTCATTAGCATGGCTCAAAAAATACTAATTATTTTTTTTTAAGTTAATTTTTAAATATTTAGCTCTGCTGACTACATGTAAAGTATACCTAATACTATATTAACAATACATATTTTTTTCAGAAATTTTGCTAACAGTAATTTTTTTAAGATTTCATTTTTGAAATTGTCCCCTATTTTGAGAATCATCCGTATATATATATATATATTACTCAATGTTCAATTTATAGTTTATATCCAGCTAAAACTATTATTAAACAAAATATTGAAATTGCTTCAGTAGTTCCTTAAAACAAATCAGCTATTTTGCATGGGATTTTGGAAATGTCAATTTATCCTCCTTGAAAACTACATTAATATATATATATATTATGTTCCACATTTTCTGCTCTGTAAGTTAACTTTTTAAACCACTAAAATGCAGAGAAACTGAAGAGGATAACTTATACTTTGAATCAAAATCAGACATCTGACAAATGCCATATAAAGCTATAGTGACAGTTCTGAGATAAGTTTTAATCATTTCCTTACTAATATAACAAATAAAATCTATAATTACTGTCACAAAAAGTAATTTCTTTTCAGAATGAAATTAGTAGTTGACTCAGAGGAAAATTTACATCAATGACAAGACAGAAAGAAAACATAAATTATTGTATTTTAACATATTTAAAGAAAAAATGCCAGTATAGAGAACAATTTAGTTTTAAAAATCACTGTCAAATATTTAATTAATGTTATTCATCATTGTTTCATGGTGTATACAGTTTTACTCCAATTTTCGAGTAGAATTTTATAACTTTATTTAATTGCAGAAAAATATTACAAATTCTATGATTAATCACAGAAAGATTTTTAATCTCAAGACAAAGATTTATAATTTGAAAAAGTGGTGCCATATTCATCAGAAATTCTAAGTTTATGCACCTTGTTATTAGATTCACAAAGAAATTTCTAGGAAATCATCTATAATTAAAGAAGTGTTGTCATGCAGATCCTGGTCTTCAGAGACTGGAGGGAAACAATGACTGACTTTAGGAAATAATAAACACTCTATTTTCTCAAGTTTCTAGAGTTCAAGTGTCTCTATTTTTTTTTTTTTTTTTTTTTTTTTTTTTTTTTTTTTTTACACTCTATAATTTTTTTCTTACGTGAATTAAAGGGTTGACTTACGCATTGAATACACACAATGGCATTTCAGAGCTAAAAACATAAAATTTACCTTATACACCAGAAAATACAGTAATATGAATTTTTTAACCACTTGTTTAGGATAATTTATAAGAATTTTTGTGAATGTGTTGAATTGTGATGCCTCTTGCATTTATTGTAAATTCATGATGCCATTTTTTTTGTGTGTGTGCGTGTGTGTGCTCTACAAAGATAACAAAAATTCAGTTTCAGGTTGTCTTTCCACAGAAACAACCTCGATGACTCTCTTCGCTCGACTGCTAGTAATTTTTCCAGTAGTATTCTTTGTAATGCATTTAACTATACACAAGATTATAAAACTTCATGCACATTTTTAATTTATCTTATTAAACATAGGCCCCACCAGTGGCCGAGAGGTTCGGACCTCTCAACTGGTAGACGGCAGGTGCTGGGTTCGAACCTAATCGCAGCTGTTGGCCTAACCGTTCGGAGTTTTCGTGGTTTTCTTCGAACCTTGCGTAAATACGGGTTAGGTTCCCTTAGAAAGATCCCCACGAAGGGCACTTTCTCTGGTCCTATATCCCTAGCGTAGATAATCGGACGTCAAAAATCAACCAACCAACCAACCTTAATAAACATAGAAGTCTCTGTCTCTATACTATTGAACAATTACATTCATTATATGTTTACTAAATTGAATTGATGAAAATTTATTAATTATTTAAGTGTCAAAGTTTTATACATAAATTGCTAACATATGGGTAGAATAATCTTAAGACCTTTAATTTTCTTGCATAATGAGTATTATTAATATTAATAAAGCATTCATATCTAAAACACATGATTAGTGGGGTAAAAAAGGTTTAGATGCCACGTGTGATTATAAAACAAAAGTCTAATAGCCTTAATTTGTACCTCCCCCTTTAATTGCATTCTTTAAACTTGAAAATTCTGTTTTAGTATAAGCATACTTTGTAACGTATAATTAAAGATAAAAAACTTCCACAAATTCATATTGCATTAGTTTAGAGATAATTATTTTCCTAACTCAAAATCAAAACAAACAAGACAGCATAAAAAGCACAACAATGAAGAATTTAAACTATTTCCCATTTCATTTAGTGAGAAACAGATAATATCCCATTTACCCACATGCCTGCATAATAAACAAAGACCAGCTGTCATATATATATGTACCACATTAGTGCAATTGCAACAAAATGGCGATTTTATACTTTGCATGATAACCTGGTTATTTTGTTTCAACAATTTATTATTAAAAAGAAACAACAGTTAAAGCAATAAATAATAAACATAATAAATATAATAATGAATGTAAAAATCACAATAAATCATAAATATTAACAGTTACAGTAATATTCAAAAAGAAAGTTTCCCCCAAATTGACAAGGGGGGGGGGGATTATGGCAATGTGGTACGTATATGACATCTGTACTAAAACAAAATTAACATGAGAATATTAAAGATCCGAATCTTTTAAAAACAGAAAAAATTACCTCATAAAATATAAAAGCATATGGACCTTCAATACTACTCACAATGTGAAGAATATCAGCTTTACTCTTTGCTTCAAACAGTTGCTGAGCTAGAAATCTAGTATCAGAGTTTTTATCATTTGAATCAATTTCACTGTCAACCTAAAAGTTAAAAGAATAAAATAATAAATAAATAAAAATTTGAAGAAATCTTGATTTCAAATGTATAATTTCAATTTAATATTTTACACCAGTGTTTCTCAACATGTGTGCCATAAATATTACCAAGATTACTTATACAAGGATTATTTATTACCAGGGAACAGTGGTCCATAATCCACTCTGTTCTTGTAAGGCAGAATTTTCAAAATATTTAATAATTGTTTATTCTCCATAAAGAAATATTTTTTAAAGTAGCTATTCAAGTGCAAATAAAATAAACAAAGAAAAATCTCAATTTATTTAACATAGTAAGAAATGCTTTGCTTTATGTTTTGTCGAAATTTGCCATTTTTTTAAGAACTTTTAACGAAATTTGCCATTTTTGTGATCTGAAAAAACTGCATTCTTTGACAATAAATTCTTTGAAGAAATTCACATTTTTTTGATACATGAACAAAATTTGTATTTTTTGCGATCTTCTGCCAAATTTTGAGAGTTTTTCTTGAGATTTTGACGAAATTTGCTGTTTTTTCGAGATCTTTTAATGAAATTTGCATTTTTCTCATTATACTTGGACATAATTTGCATGTTTTAACGATCTTTTGGCGAAATTCGAGTTTTTTTTCTGTGATACCTGAACAAAATTTGTCGTGTTCTCACAATCTTTTGACGAGATTTGTCGTTTTCTAACGATATTTTGACAAAATTAGCCATTTTTGGGGATTTTTTTGTCAAAATTTGCTTTTTTTTCGCAATCCTCTGACAAAATTCGAAATTTTCCTGAAATCTATGGCAAAATTTGTGATTGTTATTCGAACAGTTGATGAAATTGATGTTTTTTTAGACTATTTGTTGAAATTCGTGATACACTTTATGCCCAAATTTCTTCAAAAAATCGTGAAAAAACGACAAATTTCTTCAAAAGATCGCAAAAAAACGTCAGCTTTTGTCAAATGATCACGATAAATCGGCACATTTCTTCAATAGATCGCAAAAAAAAAAAAAAACCGGCAAATTTATTCAAAAGGTCGCGAAAAACGCACAAATTTTGTCAAAGGGGAGCCCCCCCCCCCCTACTCCTCTTTTGGTATGGTGTTAAAAATTCTGAGAACAAAGGCAATTTCTTTTTTAAAGTATACTTTTCTTTTATGTCTATCACAAATACTTGGGAGGTTTGAGTGCATATAATGTAATGTGAGGGATTGGTCTGCAGACTTTTTTTTAAGTTTTCACTTGTGTTGCAGACAGCAGAAAAAAATTCTGCTGCTGGGTGATTCACTATTTATATCAGAGAGAGAGAAAAAAAAGTCTTAATGTTAAAATCTAAATTAATCCACTTTTAGTTCATATTTTAATGCATTGTTTGGATGAAAAATTAATTTTTATATGTTTGAATAATGTTAGAATACTTTAGTTTTAATTAATTATTATGTAATTAATTAAAAATACTTTAAGAAGATTCTGTAATGTTTCAGGTAACTTGATTTTTGGGACAATGAGGGAGCATTCAATGGATTTTAACACATTCAACAACACATTTTATTATAATCTAAAAGTTAAAAAGAAACAAAATTGCACCCTTTTTCTCATCTCCCCCCCCCCTTTCTTTTTATACTACTTTTCTACTGGAGGTAAATGAACAGCTAAATTTATCATTGAATCTGCTTCTATTTTACTTTAATAAATTTTTAACTCAGTGTCTGTAAAAACAAGTGTATGTATGTTGTTAGCAATGAAATGCTATTTGAGCTTGCTAGGGGACAAACAGGCTCTCCTACTCCTTAAGTAATTTAGATTGTAGTGTCTAAAACAAGTCAGACACAATGAAAAAATCCTTTTTTTATTTAATTTCTTAAAGGATGAGTTTATAAAAAATATTAAAATAGTTCACTAACCAAAAAAAAAAAAAAAAAAAAAAAAAAAAAGAAGAAGAAAAGAAAAGAAAAAGAGAGAGACTTTTTTGTGTGTGTGTCTAAAATATACCTCTTTTTTAGTTATTTGAACAATTAAATGCTAAATTAATACAGGGGGGGGGGGGGGGTGCATAAAGCCGTTATTTTGTTACTAAAAATTAAATAACAGATTTCATAATATAGACGGTAAAATTTGTGTTAAATCACAATGTAAAGAAATCTCTACATTGCCCAGTCCTAATCCCCAGTGTTTTTGCTGCTGCTCGCCATTGCGCCAAATCACAACGAACTGTTTCATTTGGCGAGTAAATGAATAATCTGACTCATCAAATTGTGAGTGTTCCATTTCTGCTCTTTTTGTGTTTGTTCTTATACAGCCCAGATTTTTATCTGCCTTACTAAACAATTGATGTTGCTTTTCATGCTCAATCACAGTTTGCCATTTACATTACTTTACTTATACAGATATTTAGTCAAAACCAATTCAGTTTATCACAGAAAGGGTTATAAAATAGGTATTTCTCTATTGCAGTTTATCACAACCTATGCAATGGCATTGTGGCGGCAAAAAACAAACAAAATCACTCGAATCAAGAGCCAAATAGAAAAACGTTTTGCTGGAATATGGAGTAGAAATAAGCCATTTACTATAACATTTGTTAGCTGTATGCAAAATAACATTAGCTGGTCAATCTTTAATGTCTAGTTTTGCCGAAATCTCACTGCAACTTTAATGTATATTTTCTCGAAGGTAAATCAAAGATTGCTGATCTGAATTTTTATTTAGACTGCTAAACAAATGTCTGAAATATTTTCATATTAAACAGAAGTTTAAAATACACTTTTTTTTAAATAGTATCTATATAACAGATTGTTGAATTTCTATTTTACAAGCAATTACAAAACATTAGGTTATTACAGAACATTGGTAAAAGATGATAGAATTAAAGGAGTTGAAGATAGATTTTTCATTGTTTTCACACTAAATTTATTTTGCTAACTTTTTTTTATTCATTTGGCTATTGTTTTTTATTACTTATTTGCCAATCACTAATGTTGGTCAAAAGCCAGCGAGAATCCTGATTTTCTCATCAACCAATTTTGTCAAATTAAACAAATTGTCATAATTTTCATTTTAAATTATGAAAGAACAGATAAATTAGAAAAACATTAATAAAGATATAAATAAAAAATCTAAATAAAAATCATTTACTGATGTAGCAAACACATGTGTCATGGCTTAATATTAAGTGTGCAACATTTACGATCATCCATTATTGGCATTTAATCTTATATTTTGTTGATAGCTTCTTCGTCAATGAGAAAATCAAATAGTACCTTCAATACTGCATATGTTTTAGTTGAAAACCATAAAACTCAAAACAAGTTCAGAGTGAAATGACATATTCATCTCTACAATACAATATTATGCTTGTTCAATTGTACAATAAGACTTTGAACTGGATGATTTTAATTTACATGGAATCTTGGGGTACTATTATAAATTGTTAATTGATAGCCATACATATATATATTTATTTTAATTGATCATATCATGCAAGAAGATCTTTTCAATAAGCAAACATGAAAAAATAGTGTAAAACAAATAACATGAAAGAAAGATACAGTAGAACCCTGCAAATTCGGACCCCGTTAATCCGGATCAGTCTGGTCAGTTTTTTTTTTTTTTTTTTTTTTCATAGTTTGAGAAGCGATCGGCAAAATTTTGATAATGTTAATTCATTTCATTTTCATATCCTGAATAAAAAAGTATTTTCTGAAATATTTTTGGGAGAATACCTTAATCATTTTCATTTTAACTCTTTGATGTTACCTTTCAAAGAAACAACAATGCATCATTTAAAATCTGCAAGCAGGTTGCTGAGAGTACTCCCCGAAAGTCATGGAAGATTTTATGTTCTACAAATTATGATTTCTTGAATAACAAGCAAGCTTGAAACAGTAGGAGAAATAGGCGAGAATGAAAGGGAAATTACACATGAAGATTTTGTAAGCTTGTTGAAAAAAAAATAATAATAATAATAATAATTTCTGAGATGGTGATATTACCGACATTAGCAATTGAATGAAGCAAAAAATGTTTGCGCCTCATTTACAGATGAGGAAACAATCACTTTATGTACAACTGAAGAAATTGAAAATGAAGATGATTCAGACAAAAACACTATTATCAATTATGATCAACCAAAAGTCCTTAGCCAATATGAAGCAACAAATCATTTACAACAATGATATATTCTGAAATCAGCTGCAGACCCCAACAAAGTAACTATGCTTAAGCGGATGCCTGACCCTGCGGCCTGCAAAAGTTATACAAAACTGGCACAGCAGAAGATTTTATAATTACAAAATAAACATTTTTACTGTCTGTAAATATTCAGTATGTTTAATATAAAGCTGATTTTCTATAAGTATGTTTTATTTCATTTTTTTTTTGTTATTATCCGGATTTTCGATAATCGGGATTGGGTCTGGTTCAAATTAATCTGAATTATTGGGATTTTACTGTATAAACAAATTATTTAAAAGAATAAGAGTTAACACTAAAAGTACCCATTTTTCTGTGAATATTTCACCATTCCACATGAAAATGTTTCTTCTTTCATCAGAGACTGGTTGAGTAACAATGTCAGACCCTCTGAGATGTAATACAGATGAACAAAAATGTAAACTGAATTTTTCCTTGAATGTATCTGTAACTTCATTAAAGGAATTGGGACCTCGTCTGATCAAATATTCTTTAAAATTCTATTGAAACACAAAACAGAAATTTAATGGCATTTTCAAATAAAATAACATTTTATAGTTTACATTAGGGATGCACAACCTGAGGCCCGCGAATTTCGTCAATTTTCAACAGAAAAAAATTCCAATTTTTGTGTATAGGTTGCAAAAATTTTTTTAATTTCCTCAAATTATCACGGGAAAATATAAAATTTCATCAGACACTTTAGAATCGTAAATTTTGTGGATTGGGCATGGAAAAAAACGACAATTTCATTGATCAAGTAGCGAATTTTTTCGATGAGGCTAAAAAAAATTGCAAATTTTGTTCATAAGGTACAGAAAAATCTCAAATTTTGCCCATGAGGCTCGAAAAAAAATAGCAAATTTTCCCAATCTAGCACAGAAAAATTGCGAATTTCGTCGGTCAGATGTGAAAAATTGCACATTTCGTTGATCGGGCAAGAAAAATCATCAGTTTTGTTGATGATGCTCGAAAAAATTGCAAATTAAATTCATCGGCTACAGAAAAAATCTCATGTTTTCTTAGTTTATCACTTTAAACACAAATTTTGTTGATCGAAGCACAAAAAAAATCATGAATTTTGTCGATCAGGTTCAAAAGAAATCGCAAATAGGACACAGAAAAATGATAGGAAATAGACATGTTTTCCCTAAGTTCTTGTCATTCCACTCAACCTTTCTTCTATTTAACATATTACTGTATTTATTTACAATAGTTTAGAGAAAAGTTACATTTAAAACAAATTCTATTTATTTTTATTTGCTTTTAAATAATTAAAGTATAATTGAAACAAAGTTTCAATTTAAACACTTATTATCTTTATTTTTCCTGTGTTTAAATTTCAACTTATAATAAATACAATACCTATTATCTTTCTTTTATACCTCGGCATAATTAACAGCTACTTATAATTCATCTACTTACTTTTCACTACTCGTTAATAATCTACATTCCTACAGCATCGACATTTTCGTTTCTCCCGGCAAATATCTTCTATCCTTCATAGAATACTTACGATGTTTTTCTAAAGAGTTATCAGACCTAGCGATAGGTGGCGTGGCATGTCCATGAACATACGTAGTTTCTGCGTGGCTGACTGCTATTGGACCGTCTTGCCCGGGAACCTTAGAGATACCGGAAGTGGCATAAGACCAGGAAGCAGATGTCACGTGAGGGGGCGTTGTCAGTGAGGAGGATGAGATATTTATACTCTGTTGTTTTTGCCAATGAGTGTTCGTCTTGTCTCATACAGTGTCGTTATGTTTGAAGTCTGGAGCTGAAACATTAGTCGTGCCAGTAAAGTTGTTTTTCTTTTAAAGTGAATATGAAGTTATGAAGTCCAGCTCAATAAATTTTTGGAGTTATAGTTTTAAGATGAATGTGCTGCTGGAAGAAAGGAACTGACATTTTGAAATGACGTGTAAATGAATATATCAACGTAAACAGCAAGGTGCCGGCCACCTACGGCAAATGTCAGATGAGTTTTTACTTTTATTGTATTTATCTTTTAAGAATAATATTTCTTTTAATCTCTCCTTCTTAAACATATCTTTTTAAATATAGACTTCGTCTATTATACATTTATTCAGAATTAATCTTGTTGACTTCAACTTTTTGACAATGAGTTTATGCTTAATGCAGTGGTATTTTGTTTTACAAGATTACGATAGCCAGTGAAAGTGACGTGCTAGTAATGACTTGAGGATTGTTTTGACAATCGTTTTCCCTGGGAGGATCTGAAGCTGGTATGCATGAGATCTCCATTGGGATGTTGCTGTAATTAAGCTGGTTCATTGTTTATTTTTCTGCTCCACCCTCCATATAAATCTTCTTGTGGCAGAGGAGGATTAATGGGGAATGTTTTTCATGTGGCAGGTGAGACATTTTTGGAAGGTACTCTTGAGTGGCAGCTTGAGTTCCTTAGGGGCCTTTATTATTTGAAAGAAGTTGACTTGTCTTTGTTGTAGTAGGAAGGGGAGATAGATGTTTAGGAATTAAATTTAAAGTTTCTGCTATTTATTTTTTAACATCAGTAATTAGAAATTATTATGAAAGTATATATTTAAGATGAGCAGGGAATTATGGTTTAAGTTAAACTTAAAGATAAAGTATTCTTCACAAAAACTTTATTTTCATTTAAAGTAAAAATATAATTTTTCCTTTACAATATAAAAACAGACTTCTTTCTTTATTCTATCTGGTGCTCTGGTTCATTATATGTAAAGTGAATATTACTTTGAATTCAATATAAGAACTTATATCTATATTTATTTCTTTACCAAATGATTTTATATTCATATTTGTTTGTTTGATTTTAATTATGATTTTAATAAAGGTTGTTATTTGTTATTGAAACCTGTGTAATTTCTGCTTCTCAATATATATTCATTTGACATTCAATATCTTCTTTAATGACAAGTTATTACAGGGCAGACAATTCAGCTTATACACCCACTAGCGTATAAACTCTGCATATCTATTCATTTCTATTGTATAGGAAATTACCATTAAGGTAATTTCCCTATCAAAAAATCACAAATTTTGTGATGATGCCCGGTACAATTGAAAATTTCATTGATTGGCTGTGAAACAATTGTGAGTTTTATGAGTTTATCAAGAAAAATGCGAATTTCGTTGTTGCGTACGAAAAATCTGTATTTCGTGAATAAAAGTGCAAATTTTGTCGAACAGACACGGAAAAATCGTGAGTTTTATTAATCAAATTCTGAAAAATTGCAAATTTCATACGCCAGACATGGGAACATCGCAAATTTTGTCGTTCGAACGAGGAAAATCACGAATTTTGTCTATCAAACTCGAAAAATTGTGAAATTTCTCAAACTAGCTTTGTAAAAATCACAAATTTTGTCAATCAGCTTCATAAAAATTATGAATTTCGTCAATCAACTTCGTAACAATCACGAATTTTGTTGATCAGGCATGAAAAAAATCGATTATTCTATTGATCAGGCACGGAAAAATTGAAAATGTTGTCGATCGGCTTTGTAAAAGTTACGAACTTTGCTGATTGGCTTTGTATAAATAATGAATTTCGTCGATCGACTCTGTAAAAATTGCAAATTATGTTGATCGGTTTCGTATAAGTTGCAATTTTGTTGATCAGATGCTGAAAAATCTTAATTTTTTTCAATTGGTTTTGTAAGAATCGTAAATTTTGATGATCAGGTATTGAAAGATCATGAATTTTCTGGATCAGTTTCGTAAAAATATCGAATTATGTTGATCAGTTTTGTAAAAAGCGCAAATTTGACCAATCAGGAAAGGAAAAAAGTGCAAATTTCCTTGATCAGGTGCAGAAAAATGGGGAATTCCATTGCATCTAATGCCAAATATTGTTGATTGGTCTTCTTTCTCCTTCGTTTATAAAGTTAAAATTTTTTTTTCAGCATCAGCCACTTATGTTTGTTTTTTAGAACTTTTAATTAAACAAAATTACTTTCCTCAATAAAGTCAAGGAACATTATCAAATCTTGAAAATAATCCTTGCTACATTCTTTGTATATACAAATGTAAAAACTGCTGATATATATATCCTTACCAACTGAATTGGATATTTTGACTGGGTAAGTGAACTTAAAAAATTAACACCCTCCCCTCTGAAATTACATTTTTTATCCAATTATGAAGCCACCAATCATCTTCTTGAAATTGAATTCTCACCATGTTATTGATGTGGCCCTTGACCACCGAGACATATTTGTAAGTGGCCCTTCTCTTGAAAAGGTTGTGCACCCCTAGTTTACATCATCGGAAATTGGGAAATTCATTAATCTACTTACCCATGGTGAATAGGGTTTTGAATGGGACAAATGATTTTTTTACTATTTTTAAAACTGCAGGGCATCTAAAATATACCAAAAAATATTTATAATACAGTAGACTCCCTCAAATCCGCACTCCTAAAATCTGCAACTCTCTAAAATCCGCACATATTTTATGGATGTAAACAATGAAATATTCAGTTCAGATGTAGGTGCAAAATTTGACTTTTTTAGTTGTATATCAATTCCATATATTTTTTGATTTGTAATTTTTGTCAAGGTTATTTAATTCATGTTTTTTCATGAAGAAATAATAATTTATTTCTGAAAAAATAAGGATATTGCTGATATCATTAGTAATCAATCTTACCAAATATATTTATGTATTAATAAAGCTTTTTTAGTTATTAAGTCTGGCTAAACCTGAAATAAAGCTTTATTATTTTATGATCTTGATGTGAATTAGTAATGTACCTTTATGAGGCAAGTTTCATTGAATAATTTTGGAAAAACACATTTCATCTCTATAATGAATATTTAATTGTACATTGATTATTAATTTGACCTTTGCTTTTAGTATTTTTATCATTTTAAAAACTATCTAATTTTTTATTATTTTAGTTTATTACTTATTTTAATACTTTAGCATATTGTAAGCATTCATTATACTTTTGATTTCATTATTAATTACAGTAAAGCATCGTTTATACGGCGATCACTTATACGACATTTACATTTATACGATGTTTTAATGTGGTCCCGATTCATTCCTATTCATTTTAATATAAAAATATATCTTTTATAACGATGCCCAAAATTGTTTATACGTCGGTTTTTTCGATTTTGTATAGGTTTATTTTTGTTTATTTTTCTTGTGTATTTTACGAATGAGCAGAAGTTGGCAGCTATGAATGACACCAAAGAGCATGTTTAAATGTACTCCACAGTACAAATGTGTGGGCTGGTATTCGATTAGTCTGAAAAATCAGCTTATGTCTCACAAATTAGACTGGGAGGGGTCATTCTTTTTTTGGGGATGGTCAACTTTCCCGACCTGTTTTAAGGTGCAAATAGACAATCCTTCTATCTGTTATCAGTATTGGCGACTTTTAGTTAGCCACGTGAGGTTTTTAATCTTTGACTTTAAATGGAAATGAAATGTTGTACTGCAAATGAGGAACCTTTCGGTAAAACATAAAGAAAGGTAGGCGTATTTAAATTGCTTACTAATTCCTCCCTCCCGTTTTTTTTTTTTTTTTTTTTTTTTTTTTAATATTGCAAATCTATGCAAATCATCACTTTAAACATTAAAATTAAGTGAAAATAAAATTAATTCTAGTTTTGAAAGTGAAAATCGATTATATGTCGTTATCGTTTATGCGACGTTTTTCGGTAGTCCCTTCGGCGTCGTATAAACGATGCTCCACTGTACATTCAAATTACTTTTTAAGAAACGTAAACAAAGCAATGACCAGAAATCTGCAAAATTTCTGGTCCCCAGCTGTGTGGATTTGAGGGAGTCTACTGTATATATATTTTTTTACATATTTTGTGTTTCTTTTCTAATTGCTGCAATGTAAACCAGAAGTTTGCATGGCTATGGACACAGGGTTGCCGGCTTTTAGCCCGGGCAAAAAAAGCCGGCTGGCTTTTTTTGGTTTTATCCACTTAAAAAAAGCAGGCTAAAATTGAAAAAAGCCGCCTTTTATTTTTAAAGTGTTAATTTGTATCGAATCCATCAGGGTTCGTTGATTTAAATCGGCTTGATTTTAATCATGATTTAAATCACGATTTAAATCAACTGATTTTTTAAAAAAAATCATTGATTTAAATCAGTTTTTCTTTTAAGTTATTTTTTAATAAATTTCAGATGAAACAAACATAATAATGTGCTTCAATATAATTTAGTTTTATATACCATACATAATCAAACAACTTTCAGAAAGAACTTAAGCTTAGTAAAAAAGTAAAATAAATGTAAAGTTTAGAAAAAAAAAATGCTTTCAAATTTCATTTGAATCAAATTATAAAATAATCTTGCAACGGTAAAGAAATCTAAGCAGAAATATACTAAATATTTGAATATTTACTCATTAGTATTTAGAAAAACTTTTGCAAGTTGAGGTAAAATAAAATTGTATGACTTTATGTGCTGTACTTTGGTGAAGCCTGCTATATAAGGATTTGAGCAAAATCTGAATCAGCAATTGATTTATTTAATTTAATTGATCTCAGCCCTTTAGAATGGTGGAAGGTATTTTTGTTACAGTTATCGAAAAAGCTCATACTAAAAAGAGAATTAATGATCAACTAGCTTTTTACTGCAATAGATTTATCTGCTTAAATCGAACAAATGTTTTTTGCCTTTGGTTTGATACTTTCAGAAATTAGAAATCAACAGATAAAACTGTTAAACCGCTGCCATCGAAATGCTCAAGGCCAGAGGACACAAATTGTGAGGTATTCACTAATTGACTTACTTCTCAATTATGTTGGAATTCACACTAGAAAATTTTGAATAACAATTTACTTTTATTTTATTTGTGGAATATCAATCATCGTATAAAACACTGAACATACTGATTAAATTATGATTAATTACTTCTTAAACTTAAACATACACATGAGAATTTGGAATCCCCCAATAAAAAAAATATCCAGATGCGGCAACACTGTAGCATTCTTTCCTTGGCTGAATTTTTATTTAGGGATTCCAAGTTCTTATTAGTGAGTTTAAATAGTTATTGCTTTATAAGATGATAAATATTCCACAAGTAAAATAAAATTGCTATTCAAAATTGTCTTGTATAAATTCCAACACTACTGAGAAGTCAGTCGATTAGTGATGACATCTCAATTTGTGTCCTCTGGCCTTAAGTATTTTGATGGCAGCAATTGAACTCATTTTTCTCAGTCAACACTTAAGTTAAAAACTTGGTTAAAAACTTCCAATTTTGTTTACATTTTTTATGTGTTGCATATGTTTTTTATTTTAATTAAAATATTGAAGGTTGAATTAATTTTTGACATCTGATTTGTAGTTTTTCATGCATTTTGTGTAATCAAGATTTTTTTCATAGCCTAAAATTTTACCTTGAAATAATATGAATCATTTATGTAAATTGTGTAATATTAGTAATAGATAATACTTATAATATGCATGTCTATGTATTTAAACTTTACATTTTTTAAATTAAACAAAAAGTCATAAAATAATAATAATATGTGGCAATTTTTAAAAAAATCAAAAAAATCCGATTATTTTGATTTTTATTAAAAAAATCAAAAAAATCACGAACCCTGGAATCCATATTAAATTTGGATTGATCTATTTTAAATACACTTTTAACTATTTACTACTAAAAAAGTTATACATTTTTTTTTAATTTTTCAGATAAATAAGTCTTTATAACCGCTAGAAATCAACTGTGAAGGCATTATGTCTGAAAAATATAAATAATATAATTAAAATATTAACATGAAAATATAATTACATTTCTGTTATTTACAATTAAATTTTGGTTTATGTTAAGAAATGAGACTATGATAATGGTAAATATTTTTGATAGATTAATATAACATTAAAAATACTGGAATATGATAATTATAACTATTAATTAAAAAACATTTTTTAAAGAACTTCCTTAAAGGTGTCCATTACTGACACATCTATTTATATATATATTGGGAATTTAAACTAAATAAATACAAACTAGACATTATAATGATTAAATGTACTTTTAAACTATTTAAATGCATGGTAATTAAGAATACCTGAAGTTTGGCAGAAAACGAAGACTGCCCACCACTTGCATTAACAAATGATACTGACGCACATATTCCACACATTTTACAACCATGTAAAAAATATTACATAATATACTTCCATTAATATCACAGTTATCTCAGTAACAAACTATCAGTCTAAAAAACAAAATAAATTTAGAATTCAATTAAAATTACAGTCTCTGATAAACTAAAAAATTTAAGATTAAAATTAGTGAGTCTTCATAAAAACACCCAAGTGATTGAGTAAAATGCATTTCACCCGTATTTTCAGCACATTATCTATGCGATTTCTAAAAGAAATAGAAAGGTAATAGGTATAAACATCACGTTATAAAATCTCATACGAATTCCATTCCTCTAAACCCTCTGGGGATTCCATAATGTTTACAAACAAACACATGGGTTAGAATGAATTTTTATAATTTTTTAAGTGGCAACATCAATAACGAAAACAGACCAAAGAATTGCAAGTTCAATTTTGATTCTAACCAATCACAAAGCTATAACAACTGTAAACAAACGCATTTATTTGCTGGTCAACGGAGACACATTCAACCTTTAGCTACAGCTACAATGCAAATCGCCATCGCGCAAATATTTGAAAATAGAAAGTATCATTAAAAAAAACTCTCTGTTAATATTGCTCTTTTAAATACTTAATGATGTGAACTCTTTGTTTAATGATAGATGATATTTTCTGTGGTACTCTGAAAATAATTAGGCTATTCTTAATCAGTTTTGAAAATACTAAAGATTTTTTGTAATATTTTTCTTGGCTGACAGAAAGTTTTATTTTAGTAAACAAAGTATGGCACGATTTCGACTCAGTAGCGGTAAATTTTCTTGTTGTAATTTATATCTATTTTATCAAAATTTTATAATGTTTGCATTCTACACTCTGTACATTATACTGAAGCTATAAAATTAAATATTAAAGAGCGTCAAAATCGCTCTTTTCATCTATTTCTTAGAAAAAGGGCACTGTAGGTTGTATTAATTATAGTTTAATTATTTATGCATATTTAAGACTTTTTTTATTTTTAATCATATTCATAATTGTAAAGCCTATTTAATGTTTTTATTTTTGTATTTCTCTGTTCTCTGTTCTCTGTTCTACTCTTCTGTTTCTCTTTTTGGCATCAATATAGTAGTTTCATTATATCTGATGTTGATACTTTATTTTAAAATATTTAAATGGCATATTTAAGACTTATGCTTATGGCTTATGCATATTTAAGACTTTTTTTTATTTTTAATCATATTCATAATTGTAAAGCCTATTTAATGTTTTTATTTTTGTAGTTCTCTGTTCTCTGTTCTACTCTTCTGTTTCTCTTTTTGGCATCAATATAGTAGTTTCATTATATCTGATGTTGATACTTTATTTTAAAATTATTGTTTGAACTATGAAATCTATTTAAAATGTAATATTAAAAATTATATTTGTGTATCACTAATATTAATCCACAATAATCAATGTCCACTGGCAAAAATTGGTATCAGACGTGCATGATATTAACCAAATTTGGTTTAAAATGAATCTGAATATTATAGAATATACAGTAAACTTCCTCAAATCCACACATAATTTATGGATGTAAACAATGAAACATTCAGTTCAAATATAGGGACAAAATTTGAATTTTCTAGTTTTATATCAATTCTATATATATTTTAATTTTTTATTAGTATTATTGAAAATAATTTATTAAAGACAATTTAATCTTTATAATGAATATTTAATCACACATTATTGCTTATTAACTTGCAGGGTTGGCAAGTTTTTGACATGCGACAGTTTTTGACGGTTTTAACCATGGTTTAAACCATCATGTCAAAAACCTCCTTGTCAAAAATGTCTAAAACTGTCAAAAACCTATATTTATATGTAAATAAAACATATATATATATACCTATATTTATATTTAATAAGTAAAATTTATTTGCTTTTAATAAGGAAAATGTTTCTAAATATGTTGTAGGAAAAATAAATTTAAATTTTTGAAAAACATATTTTGAATAGTATACAAAATCTCGGACTTTGGAAAACGTATCTTTTATAACATTATTTATTAAATTTTAATACGTTATTCAAAATATGCAGGGATTATATTATGAAGAAATTTATTTATAACCAAACTTAGTGTAGTTTAAAATAATATAAAAGATTAGACAAGTTCCGTAATTGATTAGAAACAGAAAATTATTCAAAATTGGTTATGTGCTACCATATGCTAAATGAATTGCATTATTGAACTAAATTTCTACTTTGATAATTTCATTTGGATTGATTTAGATTATGTAATCAAATTAATTGGAAATATTTAATGAATGTTTTATTTTTTAAAATTATGTATTTTATAAGATAATAAAAAAAAACTACATAATATTTTGTGTTTTAGAAGTATTTTGTAGATTTTTTCTGTTTTGACTTTTACAATTGTTAGTTAGTTTTTCAAAAAAAAAAAAAAAAAAAAAAAAAAAAAACAGTAATTCTGAATTTTAAATTATCAGTCATTTTTTTTAATTTATAACTAACATAAAGATAATAAAAAACATCCGAGTATCTATTTACAATATTCAGCCTATTTATTTACCAGGGTTGGGTTTTTGACGTCAAAAAGGGTTTTTTGACATGACGACGGTTTAAACCGTCAAAAACCTGTCGAAAACCCATAGAGTTACAATCTGCTGTGATGCACTAGAGTTTGTTGTTAAATTTTAAAATTAGCGACAGTTGCCATGCATTATGCTGAAATTTAATTATATTGTGGATAATTAGCAGGTCTTTAAATATTTCTAATTAATAAAAATTAAAATAAAAATGATAGATTTCAAATCTCAGAAATTTACCTTGAAGTGGGCATGCAGAAATATTTTCAAAAAAATTATGTTTAAATATCTTGTTTATTTATTATTATTTTAATATTTTAAAAAATCTAAAGTTATTTAGTATGCATTTTGTCATAGTTAGTATTTATAAGTGTTAACAAGTTGTGCTATAAATGCAGGATTTTCAAAAGTGTAAAACTTGATACATGTGTTTAAATTTTCTTTTTATGCTATACACATTATATACAGAAGCGTGTAAAGAGAAAATTGTGACAGGGGCAAAGTTAGAATTTGGTGCTCCTCTACCCAGCTTTTTCTGGTGACAGGCCAAAAAATAACGTTTGTAGTATAAATTTGGATAGTGCCCCCTAAATTTCCGTGCACGGGACAACTGCCCCCCCCCCCCATTTCTCACAGAGCTGATTATATACATAATATCTAGTAGGTTAATTTGAATTTAAATATAATGCATATAATTTATTATATGTATGATTATTACACATTATAAAGCATTTTTATCTCTAACCCCCCCCCCCACACTCTGTCCCACAACACACACACACTAATAGTATTAAGAATACAAATAATGCTTATTTTGAAAGCAAGGTAAAACGAGAAGTAATTATTCAACAACTGAATACTTAAGATATTTAACAAAATTTTATAGCATTCAGTTAAAAAATAGAAATAAGAAACTCATAAGTATTTGTATAAGCTAATTTTTCAGCATAGTAAATAAATAGGCTGAATATTGTAAATAGATACTCAGATGTTTTTTATTATCTTTATGTTAGTTATAAATTCAAAAAATGACTGATGATTTAGAATTCAGAATTACTGATTTTTCTGAAAAACTAACTAACAATTGTAAAAGTCAAAACAGAAAAAATATACAATATACTTCTAAAACACAAAATATTATGTAGTTTTTTTTATTATCTTATAAAATACATTAGTGTTCCCGCTAGGACATTTTTGGAGGGCGCAGCGCCACGCCCCTTTTAAAATCGGCAAATCCCGCCCCGCCCTTTCAAACATCGGCAAAATGCGCCCTTCTGATATTAAAATATAATCAAATGTGCCCTGAATCTTTCCCAGGAATCGCTGCGATTGTTCAAGATTTTCCTCAATCCATGAATTAGAGAAACTCCACTTCAAAAACATCCTGTTTTTTTCCCCATCAACTTGTCATAGCTTCCAGCTAAATTACGTATACTTTCTATTTTACGAATCCCCTTTTTCTCTGGTGGGTGGAAATCCTGGGTGGTCAGGGAAAATTAGAACTGGACAATAGCATTGTTTGAGCTATGCTCCCTGTTCCTTGCACTGTGATGCTATCTTTTGAAATCCAATTCTGTATCCTTATCTTACAACCTTTCTTTTTTATGTCCGTTCTTTTCTTTCCACCGCTATTTCAGGGAGCAAGATTATGCATCGATTCTGCTATTGTACAAGCATAAACCAACAAAAACAAACAAACACAAACAACAACGAAAAAAATCGTAGTAGGTGACGGCATTTTAATTTCCGTCTAGAGTAGTTAAACTCCCACCATACGCAGAAGCGTGGCGAATAAAAAACTGCGCCCGGGGCCAAGTTTCAATTTGGCGCCCCCTACCCCTCCTTTTTCGTTTAACAGCCCCAAAATGATGCTGGTAGTATAAATTTGGCGCCCCGCCCCTAAACTTCCGCGTCCAGGCGACAGCTCCCTTCGCCCCTCCCCCCCCCCTTTCGCACGGCGCTGACCATGCGGCTCTGCTTCTTTCTGTGTTCTTTTATTCAGCAAAATTAATGAATACCATGTGAATGTCATCTAAATTGAACCTTTACCCGGAAAAAAAAAATGTGAGAGATAAATAAACTATAAAAAAAAAAAAAAAAAAAAAAAACTTGAATCATATTTGAAGTAAACACAGAAAATAAACCTGCCCTGTTTATACAACATTTAAATAATAATAATTGTATGGTCAGAATCGGTCTTCATAAAATGATCCCGGTACAAGAAATATTTTCGGGGTCTTGAATTTTTAGTATATGAAAAAAAGTCTAGCCCAGATACTACCAGTCTATTCTTCAGAAGTCCTTTTCTATTTAAAGGTATTTTAGTCTTTTTGGGGATCCCTATAAACGCGAGTATTGCGTACTTTGCACTTATCGCACCCTTTGTATGATTAACCTACAAGTAATTTCGAAGAATTATGCAAACATGCCAAACAAACTATAATTTTTTAACTCTCTTTAATAAGCAACTACAAGTGAAGTTTTAACCTTTTAACCATTGAATAAAAAATTTGATGTATACACTATTTAATAATAATAATAATACTAAAAAGATGCATGCACTATTTAAAAAAAAAAAAAAAAAAAAAAAAAAAAAGCTATGCAGTAATTGACATGAACCCTCAAAAATATTTTTTTTTCAACCTCCAACTCGTTATATTTTTACTGTTTCAACTGAACTCAAAAAATATCCCCCCCCCCCCTCCTCATCTCCGAAAATTAGAAAATTAAACCAAAAAGTGGATTCTTCCCCAGCCCCGCGATCTTTTGCTGAAAAAAAAAAAAAAAAAAAGTCTAAAAGGAGAAATATGAACAAGGGCATCCTTCCCTCGCCTTAACTCCGATAGCCATGTCATGCTTTAGTATTTCAGAAAAGCTATATCTTTCTTTTCATTTTAACTAATAAAACTGCGTGTGGTATCAATATATATACATGTATCAATGGAAAAGAAAACCTGCTTCCATCACAATCGTTCAAGTTTGAGAAAATAAATAAATAAATCTTCATTCTAGCTTTTTTAATTTACAGATGCACATATTATACAAACATGAAACTACATTAGTGAATTATGTATGTTGCCTTACTTTTGAACGCAATCGAATTTGACATATGCGAAGAAAGCACAGCTGTTAGATTGTTTATAGAAGGAATTAGACATGCCTTATTTTGATAAACAACGTAGAAGCCAAAGTGGCACAACTAACATATTCAACTTTGCAGTTTGTCGATATGCTAGCAGTTTTATCATAATTAGCAACTTATGTTCTTTATTTATGCATTTATTTACATACACTTAATGACGCCAGATTAGATGCCTACATGACCCGAAATTTCCAAGATCCGGCCCTCGGGGCCCGACCCATCGAAAAAGTGCAGCTCGGATCCGGTGAAAATAAATAATAAAAATAATAATAATAATAATGGCAGATATAAAAGTTAAAAGTTCGGTTATGTCCATACAAAAAATAATTATTGGGCATTTACAGTATTAAAGCTAAAAGTTTGGCACGAAATTTAGAGGTCTGCACATACCTGGCCCATACTCGGTCCGGCGGAACGTATGCGCATTTTCAAAAAGGCCAAGTCGTCAAATAATAATAATAATAATCGGGCATAATTGCCGGGTCGATAAAAAAAAAAAAATTAGCTGGCCAACCGGCCTGATATAAAGATTTAAGCAAAGACGATAAAATATGAACTATTTCCAATGAATATGACTTTAACGAGAATAAGTATAAATGGGAGTCACGAGCTGATGCTACTTTGACAATATCAATACAGAAATGTAACTTATCCAATGTAGAGATCGGCACCGGACAGTTACAATATGTATGACCCGGACAATATATTTTTTAGCAGACTCATGCCTGGCCGATATCAGGTTTGCATTGCTTTTCTACATACAGTGGCGTAGCTACGGGGGGGGCAAGGGGGGCGCTTGCCCCGGGCGCCGATGCTAAGGGGCGCCAAATTGAGAGAGGTTTAAACCGAAATTATGTTACATATTTTAAAAATAAACAAAAATTGTTGACTTTTAATTTTTTTATGTGTGTTAATGTATTCTTTAGTAAAATATTTTGTCACATCCAATTAATGAAGAAAAGAAAAATTTATGTAAATATTTCTAGGGATGGCTCAACACAATCGGAAACGAAGATAATTATGTTTCTGAATTACGATGCAAATGATTAAATAGGGGCGCCGAATTCAGAGGAGCTTTAAACCGAAATTATTTCACATATTTTGAAAAGGAATAATAATTCTCGACTTCCTTTGTGTGTTTGTGTGTGAATGTTTCGAAGTGAAGGTGGAAGGAATGGCAAAATTCATAATTGTTAATCGTTGATGGAGGCTTTTAACTGTCTAGCCTGAAGTAAATAAATAAAAAGCCGATTGGAGACTTAAAATAACATTTCTGGTATCAAGAATATTTATCATTTGTATCTAGCTGACCCATCCGTCGATTTTTCCAAATGAATTGCGAATGATTAAAACCTCTATTCAAATTTAAATTTGAAAAGAAAAAATCTTTCAATATGAACCTGTGGGACGGGTCTCCAGTGTCTCCGGCAGCATAGAACGGGTGTGCTACGCAGAGGGAAAACCAACCATTAAAAACATGCATTCAAATTTATTTCTGTCAAAATGAATCTCCGGAGTGGATGTGCGCTGCCTATGTCACCGTATAGAAGGCGTACTGTACACGTGCAAGAACATCAAATAGGTCCGATGAAATTTCAGCTAAAAATGCCCCTGGTGGTGGAAGACAGAACTAAAACCTGTAAGACAATCGAAAACCAAGTTGAATGAGAAAAATCCAGTGGAAATTAGGTCCATAGAACCCAAGATAAGAATATGTCATCTTTACATGAAGATGGGACTAAAAATTTCAAGAAATTCGTAAGCTAATTTTCAAGAATCAATACCTGTTGAAATCTATTTTTTAGAATCCGACAAAAAAGGGGATTAAAAGTTCGATAGTCATATTTTAAAATGTAAATAAAGAGAAGAAACCGTTGTGGAGGGACACTTAACTCATATCACTTCACTCTGTTTACAGAACACACTAGTAATTTTCAATTAAATTGATATAATACTTTTAAATTGTGATTTTAGCATTCGATAACTTTTAATAATTAAGTTGTATGTTATATAATCTTTGTTATAGTCTGCATTTTATATAATCTTTGATCAATCGATTTTCGAAAACTAGTGGAGTGTTCGGACAGAAAAAATATATTTTTAGTTCTGTTTTTATTGAAAGTTCGTTTCTGTATGTTTCTCTCGTACGCAGGGCTGCCACATGCGATTATTTTTTTTATTCTAATTGGCACCACTTTCCCAAAACAGAAATTCTTACACACACTTTAATAACATTTACAATAAAAATAAACGTCAATATTTATATTAGAAAAATACTTGTGCTAACAGAATACAAAAATAGTCGACTATGGCATATGGGGTCTCTCTCTTTTGTATACTGTCGCCGTCAATTAAAAAGAAAAAAAAGTTACCGAGCGATTTTCAAAAAAATATATATACAGGGTGTCCCCTCTCAACGGTGGCCAATGGCTAATTTCTAAACCGTTGGTCATAGACATATAGTTCCAATTGCAAAAATGCTTTAAAAAAGGCAAAGAATTGTTTTTTAAGCGATTTTGGTCAAAAAAAATGTTTTACTAGAAAATTACGAAAATTAAATTTTTATACGGTCCCCCGGTCCTATAAGTAATATTTAGTAAAATTTTTTCAACACTCTCGCAAGTAATACAGAAAAGGTCCCATTCATGTAACATTAAAATTGACCGAGTTATGAAACTTTAAATTTCATGACTTAAACCACTTTTCTATAGCTGAAAACGGATGAGTTGGTTTGAGCTTTAAGGGAACGTACACTAAGTGCTTAAAGTATTATAAAGGGAGTCGGTTTCCAACGCTGGTCAAAGGCTACTTTCTAAACTATTTGTCACAGACATATAGTTCCAATTACAAAATGTTTTAAATGAGCGATTTAACTGAAGGCGCTGTCACCGTATAAGTTTTACGGTAGTGTTAATTATAATTAATTAACTTCTAGATTGGTTATTAAAATAACTGAAGACATGAATTTCAAAATTCTCTTTATCGAAAAAATCAAATTTTGGGAAATAGCGAAAAAACTTTAAATGCATCTATTGGTTTTCATTATAAATTTTGAGATTGCATTGTTACAAAAGTGGAGGTTTGTATAGACTGATAGAGAAATCAAAAAGCGATAAGTCGAGTTTTGAAATTCATATTCTCAATTGTATTTTTACGTATGTTTTATTTTGTAAGCAAATGAAGCTGATTCTTTTCGTGATTTTATTTTAAAAAGGTATGTTATTTTGATAAGCTTTTATTTTATTCCTAGTTTTCGTATGTAAATTTTCCTAGTTCAAAACTTATATTCAAATTTTAACTCACTTCCAAATATCTGATTGAGGTTCAATTCCCTTACTTATTTAAACCCGATGACAATGTAATATTAATACGATTTTAGGTGCGTTCCATTTGTTTATTTTATAGGACTACATCAAATTCTATTAGGTTGAGTAATCTAATAGAGCTTTAAATATGTATCATTTTGTAACGATTTGTGACTGTTGCTTTTCATAGTTTAATTTAACAAAATTTCTGTTATTTTTTTACTTATATTTTTAGCACAAATTGCATACTTTACTTTAACATATAAATGTCAACAAAAATTCAGAAACAGCATTGTAATTTTTTTTTTTTTTACTCTCAATGTTTAAAGTTAAATTTTCTATCTGATGTTTATTTTTATTTCCAGTAAATTTGTGACTGACCCCTATTTTGCAGCAAAAAATATGCTTCAATTTTGAACAGCTATAACTCGGTCAATTTTGATCGCAGAGGAATGGGACTTTTTTTGTCTTATTTGTTAGAGTAGTGGTAAAAATTTTCTAAATATCACTTATAGGACCGGGGGACCGTATAAAAATTTAATTTTCGTAATTTTTTAGTAAAACATTTTTTTGACCTAAATCGCTTAAAAAATAATTCTTTACCTTTTTTAAAGCATTTTTGCAATTGGAACTATATGTCTATGACCAACGGTTTAGAAATTAGCCATTGGCCACCGTTGAGAGGGGACACACTGTATAATTTTTTTTAATTATATATATGTGCTTTGAAATTTTCAAATTGAAATCTTAATTAGTTTTTTTTTCTTTTTTCGCTGATAAGTGAAAAATTTCAATTTCTTTCGACTGGGAAATCAAATTCAGATGACTGCGCGATTTTTGCCATTTTGCGGGGAAAAAAATCGCATTTTTGATGAATTTTTAATTGATATTCTCGACTATAAGAAAAAAGAAAATAAAAATTTTGAGTCTTACATGCATTAGGATAGGATCGCCCTTGTACTACCCTCATCTAAAATTTCAGAGTTGTATGTGTAGTAGATAGTTTTAGTGCTCTCCGTCATACGCACGGACACACGATTGGTTTTCACGCTGATTTTTGCTCTTCTTAGCATTCCATATAAATATTTAAAATGAAAGCTTCCTTAAACCAAAGCAAAAAGTATTTAATTGAAAGAACAACAAGAGAAGGTACTTCTTCCTTATTGGAAACTCTATTTTTCCGTCAAATTGTCATTGAGAAAACCAAATAACAGGACCCAAATGATCCGCCAACTGAACATCAGAATTTTCATAAAGAAATTTTCTTTTTAGATTTTTCTTGCAAATTGTCAAGAAACCACTTTTGGAAGTTGATTCTAGCGCAAACGTATCATGAAATTTTCTGTTAAAAAATACTGATGTTCAGTTCGCGGATCATTTGGGAACCCTGAAATAATGAAATGTGAGCGACCTACCCCAAAATTTTCCTACTTGAATCGTATATAAAAAAAAACGAAGTAGGACTTTTCTGTCTTCCTATTACGACCACTAAAAACGTCTGTTTTCGTCGTTTTAAAAGTTCAATTTATTTTACATATATTTAAATTCAGCGCATATGCATTAGAGAAAACTACATCTATCAATGTAAATTATGGGAATGACTGAGAGATCAATGGAATAAAATAATTTGACTCGGGAACCTCTTTGGATCGAACTCTTTCGTCATTGCATCTTACAATTATCTCGGTGAATTCGATCGGAGGTCTTATGAATTATTTACGCCAATTTCGGGACTTACATGGTCGTAGGTTATGCAGGCTTATCAGAATTGACAAATATAAACTTTTTCGTTCCACTTCATGTAAATATGTTGAGGCTTATAATATTTTCCAGTAGGGGGCGAAGATTGTCAATTTGCGAGAAACGTTTAGTTTAATTGGTTAATTAGCTCTTGATTGACATATGGTCAAGATCCGCACAATTTCTGGAATCTGAAACATACAAAGATTTAGCCACAAACGAAAGAAGAATTGCTTAAACTTCAGTATTTTCCATCTAAGTTACTCTCTGATTTTACAGCTGAACATGTCATGCTGAAAAACAAAATTCAAGGAGTAAAATGGATTTTGAGAAAAACAATGTATGGATTTTAATTTAAATTTTTGAATTTCAAAAGGATTTTAGTTTTTATCATTTTCATCTATAGAATATCTTTCTATGTATTGATATCTGGTCATTGTCATCCGACTGAGAATGTGTTAAGGGTTTATTAAGATCTCAAACAAATTCGTTGGATATCTTGATTTACCAAAGAATTCAAGACCTTTTATTGTTTTCCTATCCATCTTTAAAAATGGATGCATATAGCAATTTGAAATTCTAAGGTGACTGCAAATTTCAATCAGGAGATTTTATTACCATAATCAGACGTATCATAACTTAGCAGTTTTAGTAAAAGTGTTTTTTTGCAAATTTATTATCTTCCATTACAGCTATTCCCATTCTGCTATTATCCTCTTCTTCCATCTGCTATTCCCATTACAGAGCCAGATTACCGCACAAGCCTATAAGGCCGTGGCATTGGACTCACTGTTCTTGGGGGTTCAAATTTAATAAAATGATTTTTTTTTTTTTTTTTTTAAGTCTTAAAACTGTAGTTTTCACATTATTTTTTTAAAAACAAAAAAAATGTTTTGATTAAGTTTGAAATCGTATCGTAATATCTAATAATAATATATTCCTGATCTTCTACAACCCCCCCCCTCCCCCCACAAAAAAAAAATGTATAGTAATTCCAAGGTCCCCTCAAACAGGTGCTGGGCCATGGGTCCCGCACAACCCTATAATCGGTTTCTGCATCCCACATGCTTGAAACAACATAAACATATCCGTGAGAGAACCGCTAAGTTTTTGAAACTCCCATTCAAATTCAATATTGATGAAAATTGGAAACCTTCAGAAATCCGGTTCTATGCATTTTAGTTTAATGTGAGTAAAATTAGCTGGATCCTTAAAAACAAGAAAAAGTTAAGGTGTCTTTTCATCCCAGTACAAGTCAAAAATACTATTTTGTTACTTCTATCAAAAAAAATCTGTTTATTTATTTTTTTTTGGGGGGGGGGGGGGGCACAAAAAGGAATCCTGCCCCGGGCGCCAAAAAACGTAGCTACGCCACTGTCTACATAGTCGAGCTGGGCCGGGTACTTAAGAAGTGTAAAGCAGATCTATCTCCATAAAGGCTGTTTTTTACTTTTTCTATTTTATTTTCAAGTATTTTTAAATAGGACACTTTCAGTTTCGGAACCGATTTTGGAAATAAAAACATATTCTCATAAATCAGCTCAGCCCCTCCCCCCTCCCAAAAAAAAAACCGAAAAAATATAGAAACCGCCTTTGTAGCGTTTGACCGCAGCTATACAATGCAAACTTTACCTCATCAGTTGGTTCCGATCTAGTGGGGGGAAAAAAACGCCTTCCCGCATTCTTGAATAGAGAATGCCCCCGGAAAAGTCCCGAATTAATTAAAATCTATTGAGACGGGGCAGTATGTTGGTGGAAGTAGGGACGGAGGGGGGGGGGGTGGATAGTCGTCTCAAAGTCTGTTTTCTCTCCTCAATATAGTACATTGCATCTTCTTATATGTACAATAGATGCTTTTAAAGGAAGAAAATTTCGGTGACTGAGGTCAGTTTCCTCAGTCAGAAGTGCTGCTCTGAAACTGCTAAACGTCGGTACATCTGGTAAATTCCCTGCTTGTTTTTTCCGATGGTAAAAAGCTTAAATGCTTCGTGATAAAGAAGAAAGAAAGCTGTTAGCAAAAAAATGATTTAAACAAAGATAAGTCATTTTTTCTTTTACTAAAGAGTAACCAATATTTTTCTTGTTATATTTTGATTTAATGGTAAAGGTAGTTTAAAACCTCGACAATGTTAAGATTTAATGAAAGTTCTGAAGCCTGCCATCGGTGCATACGAGTACGAGGTCATCAATATTAATTTTTCGTATTCCATGAATTATGCACATTATTTTGTGATTAAAATCTCTATAAATAAGAATGCTTCTTGAAATATTTCAATTGTAGGGTAATAATGCTGGAGAATATAGAAATATTGACAACTTAGTTTTTATAAGGTTTTTTTCTTTTTAGAATGTTGAATCTGCTTAGTATGTTATCCATTCTGAAGATTTTTTTTTTCTTTTTTTTCCTGGTTGGAAGATAAATCTCTATAAATGTAGTTATGCGCATCGAAACTCGACTTTAGATTTGATTTATTTTATTTTTAATTTTTAACATTTTATTCACGTTTTGCACCGACTTTTTAAAATTATTAAAATGAATCGTATCTTCTAGTGCAATGCAGTTAATTTTGCGCTCTTTTCAATAAAGTTTATTTGGAATTTCTACAGCAATTTTTGATTTTTTTTTTTTTTTTTTTTTTTTTTTTTTTTTTTTAAATTTTTGAAAGCGATTATTAATAATTTTTCGCGCCCAGCGTCGTTTTTAAAATATTGTTAAAAGAAATTCAATTTTAAACTTTTAACCTAATATTAAATTTTGTCTTCCATCATTTTTTATTTCATAACAATTTGAAATTTGATTTTTAACGCAATTTTTCGCATTCTACAGCTTTTATCTTTATTAAAATTTATTATGATTTCAAACTTTTAAGCACACTATAATAAATATATATATATTTTTTTTCTATTAAGATCAATTGAGATTTTCAGCCTTTTTATTATCATTATTATTTTTGGAACGTTTATAAAAGGAATTCAATTTCAAATTCTTACCAAATATGATAAATTTTGCCTTCTAAATTTTAAACGATTTTAAAAAGTTTTTTTTTTTTTTTTTTTTTTTTTTTTTTTTTTTTTTTTTTAGTAATTTTAAATGGGATTTTACTGTTTTTTCACGTTCAACTGCGATTTTTTGACATTCATGAAAAGAATTGGGTTTCAGTCTTTTAACCTAATATACAAACTTTTGTCCTCTGCGATTTTCAAAGTTTTTTCTTGATTGCTATTTTCACTGCAATGTAATTTTGTTGTAAAAGGAATTCGGTTTAACATTTAGCGTAATATAGTATTTAATATCTTCCGTGATGTCTTAATTCTAAGAAATTTTTCATGTTTCATGCCGACATTTTTTTTTTTTTTTTTAATGTGTGAAACAATTTCTGTTACGATGTTTCAGCTCACTGTACAAAATTTTGTTACCTGTGATTTTTTTTATCGATTTTTTTTTTAAGTTTTACAGCGATTTGCCCATTATAGTAAATTTAGGTCTCTTTTCAATAAAATTTATTCGGAATTAGTGCAGAGATTTTAAAACCTTTCGCGTTTTTGTAATCGGTTCGGGCAACGTTGGGTTAGTCAGCCAGTTTAACAAACTAAAATATAGTTTGCATTCACATTTTTGTCAAGCTGTATGCCCCTCCCCTTCTCCCCTCCCCAGAGAAAGTGGTAATTTCTAGTCCATAATTTATGAAAAATCTGCAAAAATTTCTCGCTTTTACATTTCTATTATTTCTTAATCTGGGATATACAACCTTTTATATTTTAACAGATTTCTGATTCTTCAAATGTATGTATCTACCCACCCCCACCCCCTTTCTGAAATTTCTTTTCTTCGTTTTAATCAGCTCTACAATTTAGTTAAATGTTTAAAATTATTTACGTTAAATTTGAATTCTTAAAATGTTACAATCCCCGTGGCAGAATGTGCGCGACACTGCGACAGGCGTCGCAGGCTTTTAAGAACACCTGCAGACTCAACGATGCCACGGACGCGATATAACGCATAAATTACGCAAAAAGTCGGTCATGGGGCATAAAAATAGCTCTATGCGACCCGTGCGACGCGTAATTTCGTCAAAATATCATGGAGTAAGTCTGAATTTCGTCCAAAGATCGCAAGAAAAAACGTAAATATTATCAAAGCATTGCGAAAAAATGGCAAATTTCTTTTAAAAAACGCGAAAAAACGACTAATTTCTTAAAAAATCGCGAAAAAAGTCGGTTTTTTCAAAGAATTGCGGGAAGAAAGACAATTTCATCATAATTTCGCTAAAAACGGCAAATTACATTAAAGAAAAAAAAACCTCTTAAAAATGATAAATTTCGTCAGAAAATTATCAAAAAAACGCAAATTTCATCAGAAAAATCCCGCAAAAAACGATAAATTTCATCAAAATTTGAAAAAAAAAGGTCAAATTTTGTTAAAAAATCACACATAAAACAGATTTTGTCAAAAAATTGCAAAAAAAGGGGGGATTTTGTCAAAATTATCCCAAAAAAGTCAGATTTCGTTAAAAGATCGCGGAAAAACGGCAAATTTCGTTAAAAGATCCCGATAAAACGGCAAATTTCGTCAAAAGATCGCGAAAAAACGGCAGATTTCGTCAAAACACACACACAAAAAAAATACCGGTAGTAATTTTTTTTTTAAATAAATGACAGAAAGTTTACATACACACATATATTGCCATAATTAGCATTACAAAAGCACAAAGAATATATTTATATTCTATTTATGTAATACGTTTATGTATAATTATACAGGGTTAATGTAAAAGTCAGGAGAATCTCAGGGGACAATGGAAAAAAATTCCCAAACCTGGGAAAACTGCCAAAAGAGTCTATGCTGGGAAATTGGGAGCAATTATTGCTGTTCATGTGCTTTATTATTATATGTAATGATAAAATGTCATTAATTGTTGATATGGGAAAATTGTACATCCCCGAAAATACATCAGAGGATTTTTTCTTGGAAAATGAGTATGAACCCTATTATAGCATCTTGCAGACTATTTTTGAAAATGACTAGTGTTGCAGACATTTGAAGATAGTTCTGCCACTGGGATTACAATTTTTTCTATTCTAACTGTAAATTTTAATGTATATATAAATCTGTATAAAGTATTGAAATAAATATACACTACATTGTGAATAATCAATCATCCAATTTAATCAACCTCTTCTCCAATTCCCCCCCCCCCCCCCAAAAAAAAAAAACTTCTTTTTCTTGCAACTGTTTGTTTATTCATTGTGACAGCAAATAACCAGCTAAATTCCACTTCTCCGTCTTATCAAGCACACCAAATTTAAAGTATTTTATTTTTTAACATTTTTTCTGTCTTAATGTTAAAACTTTTACTAATGATAAATAATCAATATCCTCCCTCCTTGCCCCCTCCCCCCTAATAAAATAAATTGCTTTTATCTCTTTGCTCCCCTTCCCTCCACAGCTCACAAAGCTTATAATCTGTATTTGGTGATTTACAGTAATACTAATTAACATCTAAATTCTATTACCTCTAAAACTTCTGTCGTATCCATAAAACTAATAGTTATTCATAAAACTGATAATTTTATGTGACTAATAGTTTTACAGTACAGGTATGTGAACCAAAATTATTTACTAGATCTTTGAAATATTCAATTAAGAAAAAAATATCTGTAATTTGTTATTAAATGTGATTATAAACAATGATGAGTATGTAATATAACATTTTTATATCAGTTACGAAGCTGTACATTTTCTAAAGAAACGATGCCCTTTTTCGCTGAGAAAAGTGGCCCTTTTCAGCTTCAACTGTGCCCTTTTTCTTACTAGCACCCTGCCCTTTTTTTTTCTAGAGTGAACACTAATACATAATTTTAAAAAATAAAACATTCATTAAATATTTCCAATTAATTTGATTACATAATCTAAATCAATCCAAATAAAATTATCAAAATAGAAATTTAGTTCAATAATGCAATTCATTTGCCTCACATAGCACACGCTAGAACATAACCAGTTTTGAACAATTTTCTGTTCCTAATCAATTACGGAACTTGTCTAATCTTTTATGTTATTTTAAACTATATACTCTAAGTTTGGTTAGAAATAAATTTCTTCATAATATAATATCCCTGCATATTTTGAATAACACATTAAATTTTAATAAATAATATTACAAAAGATAAGTCTTCCAAAGTCTGAGATTTTGTTTACTATTCAAAATATGTTTTTCAAAAATAATTTTTTTTCCCTACAACATTAGAAACGTTTTCCTTCTTAAAAGCAAATAAATTTTACTTATTAAATAGAAATATAGGTAGAAATATATATATGTAAATAAATATTTTTATTTACATATAAATATGGGTTTTTGACAGTTTTAGACATTTTTGACAAGGAGGTTTTTGACATTACGGTTTAAACCATGGTTAAAACCGCCAAAAACTGTCGCATGTCAAAAACTTGCCAACCCTGTTATTTACTATGCTGAAAAATTAGCTTATACAAATACTTATAAGTTTTTTTTTTTTTTTTTTTTTTTTTTTTTTTACCTGAATGTTATAAAATTTTGTTAAATATCTTAAGTATTCAGTTGTTGAATAATTACTTCTCGTTTTATCTTGCTTTCAAAATAAGCATTATTTGTATTCTTAATACTATTTATTAGTGCGTGTTGTGGGGCAGGGTAGAGATAAAAATGGTTTATAATGTGTAATAATCGTACATATAATAAATTATATGCATTATATTTAAATTCAAATTAACCTATTAGATATTAATGTCTGTGAGAAGAAGGGGAGGGGGGGGGGGCAATTGCCTCATGCACAGAAATTTAGGGGGCACTATCCAAATTTATACTACAAACGTTATTTTTTGGCCTGTCACAAGAAAAAGTTAGGTAGAGGGCACCAAATTCTAACTTTGCCCCTGTCACAATTTTCTCTTTACACACTTCTGTATATAATGTGTACAGCATAAAAAAAAAAAAATTAAACACATGTATCAAGTTTTACATTTTTGAAAATCCTGCATTTATAACACTTAACTTGTTAACACTTGTAAATACTAACTATGACAAAATGCATACTAAATAACTTTAGATTTTTTAAAATATTAAAATAATAATAAATAAATGAGATATTTAAACATAATTTTTGTGAAAATATTTCTGCATGCCCATTTCAAGATAAATTTCTGAGACTTGAAATCTATCATTTTTACCTTAATTTTTATTAATTAGAAATATTTAAAGACCTGCTAATTACACACAATATAATTAAATTTCAGCATAATGTATGGCAACTGTTGCTAATTTAAACATTTAACAACAAACTCTAGTGCATCACAGCAGATTATAACTCTATCGGTTTTCGACAGGTTTTTGACGGGTTAATCCGGTTTAAACCGTCGTCATGTCAAAAAAACCTTTTTGACGTCAAAAATCCAACCCTGTTAACTTGACCTTTGCTTTTAATCATTTTAAAAATTATCTAAATTTTTATTATTTTAGTTTATTACTTATTTTAATATTTTATTATATTGTAAGCATTTATTATATTTTCAATTGCATCATTAATTAATTACATTCAAATTACTGTTTAAAAAATGTAAAGAAAGCAATGACCAGAAATCTGCAAAATTTTAAAATCCGCTCAACCTCTGGTCCAAGCTGTGCAGATTAGAGGGAGTCTACTGTATTTCAAAAGAAGTACATTGTTCAAACCATGCTTGCTGAAAATATTAATTGGAGATGGTAATGGATCAGTTATGCAAGATTATCTCTGTGTGCCACATCTATTCCTTCAGCATGCCTACTCTTTCATGGTAACAAAATGATTAGCCACTTGCTTTATCAGTCCCACAAGCAAATGCTCAAGAATGTAACTACAATTCAACACTTCTGGGAGTGCAGATGACCAAATAAAATATTTTATTCATTCAATAAAAAGATTCATTGATATACATATTTATCACAATCAGCATCACATATCAACTATACCTTGTCAAATTATATTTTTTTATCTATGTTTTTTTATTATTTTTTTATTTCTTTTCAGATATTCTATCACCTTTAAATTCTGATATTTCTCTAAATGATGGTAGTCATAGTCGTAGTGCTTTCTCATTTGGGAGCTTGCCTAGCACTCCTATATTTGATTGTAATTTTGCATCACCAATATCCATTGCAAGTACAAAGGTAAGACCTAAACCTAACTTTTCTATATAAATAAGGACTTCAAATTTAAGTTGAAGCTAGGGATGGGATGAATAGTGATTTGGCTGAATACCTAATATTCAGCCAAGTTTTAGGCCAAATACCAACATTTTTTTTTTTTTTTTTTCAGAATAAAGAAAATAACTTTTAATTTATATGTGTATGTATAGTGTTCCCAACAAATAAGACCCCGATTTCAAAATTAAATTTCTCAAAAAAAAAAAAAAAAAAAAAAAAAGGTAGAATTGTGTGATAAATGGTTTATTTGTTAGATAAGCTGTAAAAATCTTTTGCAAAAGTTTCGAACAGTGAATATTTTTAAAAGATTGTGTTCTGATTGTAAAGAATGCTTGATTTGCCATTTTTCTTGTTTTAGATTGCTTGCAGACTGGGATGTGCCGACCCAGTGTGCAAGGTGTGCGGTGCACACAGGCGCTGAAGTTATAAAGGCCCCAAAGATTTCAGTTGAGGAGAAAGTACTTTAAAAAAAAATCCTTAATGTAATTAAACTAAAATGCATTTGCATTTTCTTAACATCTGAATTATATTTTGTAGATTCACTTAAGACAAACTTTTTATAGATATTTATTGTTTTTTCATTATTTATTTACTTTGTTTTATTCGATTTCTGAGTTTCCTAATAAGTTATTTTAGACGTAGACCAGTCCAACTTTCCAATAAATCGAGGCGCACCCCATGTATTGCAAACAATGAAAGGCACCATAATTCAAATGGCTGAAAACATTTAGTAGTATTATCTCATTGTAAATTGATAAAAATTTCTTTAAAAATAGAGGGGAAAAAAGGTTTTACTCTCTGTAAATTTACACTCGTTTTCGGTTAACCCTTTGCGGTGCAGGACAAATTCATTGTTTAAGTTTTGAAATTAATGACTGATACCAGAATTTGAAAACAACTTTATTTGTAACTAAGAAAAAACTATATTTCACTCATTCAATATACTGTAAATTTTTTTCACCAAAATTCCAGTGACAATGTGCCGTTTGGGAATTAAAATTAAGTGGTTTCATAGATATACCACTGCGTCGCAAGATGTTAAATGTATTCGGCTGAGTTTTTTGGTCATCATTTTACACACATTTCCCTTATACGTATCTAATTTCTCATAGTGATTTCCATGCATTTATTTAAAGATATTTTTCTCTTTGTAAAAACTTGTAATTTAAAATAAACACATTTATTTATTTATTTTTTAATTTTATTAGAAATATTAAAGAAGAAAATCTAATTTAAAAATTTGTTTTTTAAAACTTAGAATAAATCAGAAATGGAAAAATCATCTTCTTAGAGTTACTGGGGATTTTTTATCGACAATTACTTTGCAATAAAGATAGATTTAATAGATTTGTATCCATTTATTCATTAAAAAGAAAAAGAAAAATGTGACAACAATAACACCAGTTTCCCTAGCTTAGTCTGTAAGGTGTTTTTCTTGTGTCGAGATATCTCGGGTTCAAACCCCAGGACGATTAAAAATAAATTATGTGAAAATTAAATGATACAGCAGTTGAAATTTGCTCAAACAGTTCAAATCCTTTACTCAAGACTGAGTGATTCATTAATTTTGAAAACTAAATTAAATTATTATCATTGAACAGCCCTGAATTAGAAACCGGGATTTCTATGCCCGCTCAAGGCTCTTATATTTTTGCAGTTCGAGATTTGGCTTATACAAGAATCAGTGATAACAGCCCTATACAGTACATTAAAAATAATTAAATCAAACCCTGCCAGAGCTAATTTCTGCAAAATTTTAATTTTTCTTAACATGCAATTAATTTTTTTTTTTTTAAGAATACTGCATGCATATTTATGAAGAAATGTTAGATTACTTGAAGTTCCCAAGACAGAAAATACAAAATAGCTATACCTTAATGATTACCAGACTCCCTTTTCAACATTCAAATAAAGATTTACTTTTTAAATAAAAAGAATGATGCCCAGTTAAACTGATGGCATAGAGCTCACAGGCTATGCAGACTAATCATACATTACAGCCTTATATAATAATACCTTTTGAAAAAAAAAAAAAAAAAAGGGGAATGAAGCACCACCCCATTTCCTTTCTTTATACTTAATCATTGAAACCCCAAAAATAATCAGGGATATGCCTTATCATATAATAAACCTGTATTCAAAATTCAAAACAAGTCGAATAATTCTGCATAAAAACCCATTTATTTAATTTAAGAAACGTTGTCCCAAATTCCCTCCTTTATAATTAACCATTAAACCTCCAAAATTGTTCAGAAATTCAACTTATCAGAAAGAATCTACATCCAAAATTTAAAGCAAATCGGATAACTCTGCATAAAACTCTATTTAGCTAACTTAAGGGGTAGGTAATCACCTGTACCCCCCTCCCCATTATAATTAACAAAAGAACACCACAACAAATGAGCGAAGCTTCTTATTACTATGAACCTGTATCCAAAAATTGAAACATCGGATAATTCTGCATGAAAAATCATTTACATGAATTATGAGGGGTAGTTTATCCTATCCTCCCTTTATATTTATCCAGTGAATTCAAAGAAAAAAAAAATATCAGGGAAGCGCCATTTCAGAATAAACCTATATACAAAATTTGAAGCAAATCGGTAAATTTTGCGTGAAAACCTAAATTAAGACGGGGGATTACCCCCCATTCCCGCTATTTAAACTTATCCAATGAATACCCTATACTAATTACAGAGGCACTTCATTAAAATAATCCTACAGATTTCAACGAAATTTACTAATTCTGCATAAAAAACCCATTTATATAAATTAAGGTGAGGGGCAATAGCCCCCGTTCCCCTTCTTATACTTATCAAATGAACTCTCAAAACTAATCAGGGAAGCGACTTATCATAATAAACATACATCCAAAATTTCATGTAAATCTGATATTTTTATCTTGAGTTATCACGTTATGTACGTATGCACATACATACAGAACGGGCGGGCACCTAAGCTCTCAGGCTTTGATAGCCTGTGAGCTAAAAATAAATGCATTTTAGAATTAAATAAAAAAACAGAAGGTTAAAAGCACCGAAACTTTTGAAGCTGTATAATAAAAGTAGATTTTCGAAAATATTTTTCTGTTATTTTTTTTAGTAAATTTATAAAATGATTCTGTTAACGGAAGTTGGTGGTCGTTTTTATTAATTTACAAAACATATTGCCTGCCCGACATGTCCTGGGAATAAGTAAGTCAAACTCTAGCCCAGCTTGATTATGTTTGGAAAAAAATTTAAACCTTTGTCAGGTCCGACCCAAATCTGCTAAAAAAATTCAGCCTAGGCCCAGGCATGATATAACTGTCCAATGCCGATCTCTTCTGTGCATATGTTATATTTCTGTATTGATGTTGTTAAACTAAACATCGGTTCGTGCAGTATTATTATACTTATTCATAATCACATTCACTGAAAAAAAAATCATACTTTATCAGCTACGTTTAATTTTTTTACATTAAAAAAAATTGTCTTTATTCTGCATGCTTGGCCAACACTGTCTCGGACAGACAGTGTTGGCTCGAACCCACTCGTTTGAAAGTTTGTCTTCATTTTTCCGGGCTGGGTATGAGCATGTACAGAATGAACTTACCCTGAATATAGAAAGAAAGGAAAACCAGAAATTATATCAAGTGTGCTGTTCAATCAGGGTTCGCACGGACCTTAAAAGTCCTTATAAACTCCTTATATTTCGATAGTCCTTAATAAGGATCCTTAAAGTCCTTATTTTTTATTGAAAGTCCTTATTTTTTAACATGAGCCTCATATTAACGCGATCCGCAAAATGTTTTAAAAAAATCGCCAAACATTCCAGTGGTGATTCCTGTCTGAAATTTCCGAAAATTTAAGGCATCCTCTTCCGAAAATTTTAAATTGGGTTATGAGTTCCACATAGTTGCCAACTTGTACGGTTTAGTGCACGGAAAAAGCAATCGCGGAGAAATGCAAATTTCCTAAAAGGATCGCCAAAAAAGCACACGTTTCGTCAATATTGCGTGGGAAACGACGATTTCTGCGATGTTTTTGTCAACAAACTTTGTCAAAAGATCGCTGAAAAACGCGAATTTCATGTGTGGATCACGGAAAAAACGGCAATTTCATCGAATATCGCAGACAAAACGCGGATTTCGTCTGAAGACCGCGGGAAAACGTCGCTTTCGTCTAAAGATTGCTGATATAGCACCGATTTCATTAAAAGATCTTGGGAAAAAACACCGTTTTCGATAAAAGATCGCTTAGAAATATTTTGTCAAAAAATCATTGAAAAAAAAAAAAAAAAAAACCACACCGATTTTGTCAAAAGATCGCTGGGATAAAACGCCTAGGGATGATTCTCGTCCGAAATATTAAGGCATCTTCTTTCGAAAATTTGAAATTGGGTTATGAGTTCTGCATAATTACCAACTTGTACAGTTTTGCGCGCGGAAAAAACAATCGCGGTGCAATGCAAATTTCGTGAAAGGACGCCGCTTCGTCAATATTTCATGGAAAAACAACGATTTCGTCAACTTTTTTGTCAACGAAATTTTTCAAAGGATCGCTGAAAAACGCAAATTTCCTGAGCAGATCGTGAAAAAACGGCAATTTCACCAAATATTGCAGATTTTGTCTGAAGACCGCGGTAAAACGTCAATTTCGTCTAAAGATTGTGGATATAATGCGTATTTCGTTAAAAGATCACTGAAAAAACGCTGTTTTCGATAAGATTGCTTAAAAATATTATGTCAAAAGATCAATGAAAAAAAAAAAAGATTTCATCAAAAGATCACGGGAAAAAAACGCAGATTTCGTCAAGATCGCGGGGATAAAAGTACGTTTTCGAGAATAGATCGCGTAAAAATGCGAATTTTGTCTAAAGATCGTCGAAAAAATGCCGATTTCATTAAAAAGAAACACGGGAAAATGCGGATTTCATCAAAAGATCGTGGATAAACCGCTGATTTTGACAAAAGTTTGCAATAAATCGCCGATTTTGCTAAAATATCGCAGATAAATCGCTGATTTCGTCTGAAGATCGCGGTGAAACGGTGATTTTGTCTGAAGATCGTGGATTCCTCCCCCCCCCCCCAAAAAAAAAACAAAAAAATTGCCCAAAAATCATCGAAGAAAACGGCGATTTCTTTAAAAAATAAAACATGGGAGAACGCTGATTTCGTCAAAGGATCGCGGAAAAACTGCGGATTTCGACAAAAGATCACAATAAAACCCCGATTTTGCTAAATATCGCAGATAAATTGCTGATTTCGTTTGGAGATCGCAGATAACCCCCCTTTCCCAAGGGGGGGGGGGGTGTATATCTCGGAATTGCCCCTCCCTCCACTGTAGCTCTCGGAATCGCCCCTCCCTCCGTGTCACCGATTTCCAAAAATGCGATGTTAATTTCCAGAAAAAAAAATTCACCCAGAATCGCCCCTGAAACATTCATAATCTGTCAAATATGGCAGCTGAAAAAAAAATCAAGTTTCTCACCTCTTATTTCTGATTGGACATTAACCCTTTAAGCGGCCTAACCGGGTTTTTCCATCATGTAACTTTTAGAAACAATGGCTGATTTAACACAAAATCAATATTAAAATTAATTTTTTGAAGTGAATAAGATAAATGAATACGTAAGTTTGTCAAATAAAAATTTTCGTACCAATATCTTTTATAAATACTATTTTATGAATTGTTAAACATGAATGGAATATTTTGCAGGCCGCTGAAAGGGTTAAAGCTGCCTCTTGTTTTCCGATTGCGATGTAGAAACCTCGTATCCACAAACACCAATCATTTCGCCAAATAATTGCACCAATCTGTTCTATAATCCGCTGATCTGTGTTTGATTGCAGTCTTATTTCACTGGATATGTGTAGCATGGTTAACAGCAACAGTCTTCCTCTGCAGGAAATAAAAGAAAATTAATTGAAGATGACTTCGGTTTTATAAAGAAAAAAAAATATGGCTTCTTGAAAAAGAAGTATTGGAGTTAGAAAATAAGCCCAATGAATTAGCTGATAAAGCTGAATCAACTACAGATATTCAATTATTTATAAAATCAAACAATTGTAGAAAATCTGCAACAGAAAAAAGGAAGAATTCCCTTCCTGACCAAAGAAATAGATGCTAAAAAACAGTTGTTAGCCAACTAATGTTATATATTTACAATTAAAATTTAATGTAAGTAATTATGTGTACTGTTCTTTTCTAACTTTAGAAAGTCCTTATTTTTCTTTTAACGAATCTCTTACAAAAGTCCTTATTTTTCATTTAGCAAACTCTGTATGAACCCTGTCAATGTAAAGATTTTAGTTTGGAGATACTAACGTCAACTATGAAACAAATTTCAATTGGTAAGCTTCAACCGTTTGTAACAGTTTTGGCATTCTGTGTCGTAAGTCTAACACTGGGCGGCACTCGAGGCAATATATTTTCCCCGTTTTTTTTTAGAAATGATCACTTTTGTAGATATTGCTATGTAGTATGTATTGGGCCAAAATTTATCTTTTTGGACCATAGACCTCCGAGCAGAAAAAATACTTTTTATCTATACTATCTTGTAGTCGGGACCTAACATGATGGAGGAAGCAGAATTTTTATTATGGCATAGAGGATGGAAAAAGTAGGCAAAAATTTGCCATAAGTATCCAAAAACTCTTTGAAAGATTGAGAGCGACAGTCTTTCCTTGCACATCCTTTGTACGCTTGTGTCTAACTATATACTGAACAAACATTACTGTGATGATTATATAAGATTTGTTCATTTTAATACAGAACATAAAATTCAAAGTATTGAAATGTGAGCTCTTATTAGTTTTACATAACCTTAGATGCTTGTGAGACTAGAATGGCAAAATGTTCAATTTAGACATAAATAAGTTAGCAGTTGCAATGGTTGCTGTATAACGAATGAAAAAATATAGATTTATGAAATAAAAGTTTTAAATTCTCGTGCTATACCCTACTATCCGAACGAAAAAATACAAATTTATTAAATAAGAGTTTTAAATTCCCGTGCTATGCCCACTATCCGATCTGCCCGGCATTTTAATTTATATCTTTAACCTTTTACTGATATAAAACTCCACTTCTTAACTGAATGGTATAAAATCCCATCAGGATGGCATAGATACTCAGGGATGTAGCTTTAGGGGGGAGGTCTCCCCTCCCAATAAGTTCATGTAGTAGGGCGCCAAAGAAGGTTTAAGGGCCCCCGGAAAAAAGACTTTGTTAGTAGTAACAAGTAATTATAAAATAACTTAATTTTAAATGTAAAATTACAAAGTGAGTTATTATTCACTTACAAAACATGAAAAAGGCACTTAATTTTAGACTTGTTACTACCTCTATTCTCCCACTCCTATCCCAAAGAAAATTTATGCATCTGAAATAAAAAAATTCAAAAACAGATTTGTAATGAATTTCAGGATAGATGTACAATTATTTCCTTCTTATAGTAGTTGTTGGTCACCCTTAGAAATAGATAGAAAGGGAAAAGAAGTGTGGAAATGACTGTAGTGCGTTTGAATGGTTCTATAATATGTTTTAGTAGTAGGGTGCCACAGAAGGTTTAGAGGCACAATCAGGCACCTAAAAAAGAGGGTTTCAAAAAGGGTGCCATGGAAGGTTTAAAGACGCCGTTAGGCACCTAAAATTTTTATTATTAATGTGGCATTCTTAGATTATTTTTTACACGCACAAAAAAAAGAAAAAATAATGAAATAACAATAACGTGATTTGGAATTAATATTATTGTAAATTTAGAAAAAAACAAATTATGGTTTCAAAAAAATATAGGAGATCCATTACACTTGAGACATTTTAAGATTACTACCAGGCACTATCCCCAGTGTGAAAACAAGAACACATTCCGGAAATAGACATTGTTCGAACCCCACATGTAATTTGATCTTTCGGAGAAAAGCTCTCCCCTTATTCTAATCCAAGGTTGGTGGTCTTCGACAGGGTCATCTGACCTTAACTATTTTAACTCCCCTCTTATGTCATTCGTTGTGTGGGGTTAGATAATTTCCGGGCATCACCTACATACGTCTTTGTTGTCCAGTGTCTAGTGTTGTCAGATTGTACTGAAGCTAATAACACGACTTTTCAAAACTAGCGATTTTTTTCGTTCAATTTTTAAAATAAAAATAAGTCTTTCGTAGTCGTCTAGAGAGAAGAAATTCTGTCATGAGTGATGACTGAAATAAAACATAAAAACAAAAAACCAGGATCTTACTAAAGAGAACAAAACAGAAAAAGAAGTTATGAAGCGGAGAAATGATGCAAATTTATGAAAAAGTGGATGAAAAACATTGATGCAGTCGAAGGTAAAAAATGTACACATTCTTCTTTAGTTAAGCATGTTCTTAAAGTACAATGTTTATCTTTCTGACGCAATTGTGAGTTCATTTTTATCATTGCTATTATTAGTGGAAAAAAATCGATTAGCATTCTCAGTTTTCCGATAAATGTAAATTTTAATGGTTTTTATTATTTATTTCCTAAACAGATAGCTATTTTTTGATTAATGATGATTTCTGAAACTTTTACATTATTAATAATCGACCTAGATTTAACCCAAGACTGGGCAGGAATGAAGCTTTTCCCAAAATTAAAAGAGATATATGTTTAAGGGTGTACTCGAAAACATGCTTTTTCAACCTTCAACATCTCGAATTTTTCTGATAGAATTTCAGACTCATTTGTAAAAATAGAAACATGAAACTTGCTGGAGTGATTTTCGAAGAGATGTACAAGGTGCCGTATGATCTTATTTTTCACTCCATTTATTAGAATTTGATTGGTAAACAAACATTGCTTCAGCATGGTCCTTTTTTTCGTCTGCAGCTCTTCTGCTTCAGAAAATTTGGCTCACAACGCCCACTTTGACAGCATTTTCACACTATTTTCTGCCTTTATCAAAATATCGAGCTTTACGGCACCTTGTATGGTTTCTGAATAAGAGAATCTGTCAGTCTGATGCATTTGAGAGCAAAAATGAAATCAAAATTAAATGCGGAAATAAGCAGTTTGGATCGGGATACTTACAAATGGCTTACTTACAAATGTTTTTCAAAAAAGCAATCAAACATAGTAAGATGCAATCGAATGGAACCAAACAAATACATGATTTTTTTTTTTTTTAAGGTTTTTGGTATCTACATATTGCATTTTCACAGATTTCATTGTATAAAACACTGAATTTAAAATTGTAACATTATTATTAAAAATGCATTGTTACTGATCAAGTGGCACTGATTCCATTCTTGCAAGGGTTACTGATCAAATGGATAAAAAAAAATGTTTTTTCAAAATTTTTTTTAACTGAGCAATAGATTTTTTTGGGGGGCTCTAATTTTGTTATGTTTTATCAATTGTACATATACATTACAAGTTATTGTCATTCTTCTGCTGGGTCTTTTTTCTGCCTTGCGGCCATTACAGCTTAAATTTGATTTATCTGAAAAGTAACAGTTTTCATTCAACTCCATAAACATCACGATGTACCGATGTGCAAAGGGAACTCTTCCACCTGAAATTCCAAAATATATGTGTATATGTCTTTATTTTAAATCAAGATTGAAATGTTCTATACACCTGAGTTTTTTGCGTCACTAATTGCTATTGTGATAAATTACTTTTGACGAAATTTAATGATATCCGGTATTCAGCATACTATTGCTAAATTGAACATGTTGCTTAAGGAGTTAAATAAGTTTTTATTCTAGTGATTGGATAAAGGGATTTGAAAATAATTGATTTTTGCTTTTAAAGTAGCCATTGTCAAAAGAGAAAATTAAATTTACCTTGAACGACTGTCTTTTAATGTTAAAAAGGGACAGGAAAAAAACATATTCGTTAATGTACTGTATAATTTATAGAATAATTGTGCAATTGATTTAAAAAATGCACGTTAGAAAAAAATAACTACTTTAAAGTTGTGTGTTATAATTGCAGTACGATACAGATTATTTTTTATTTATATGTATTTACTGGGGAACTAAGATAATAAAAAGGTAAATATGTTATTCCATTTTACAGAAACTGGAATAAGGAAAGGGCATGTTTACAAACAAGCGCTTCCTTCAACCAATCTACCAATTACATTTTTGCTTTAGCGATCATTACAGGAATCAACATGGCGACGTTGACCAATCATACAACAGAGCTTTAAATCGCAACATTTGACCAATCAGATCGCCTTGTCTTCTTATGTACAGTAGGAGTCTTAAAAGACGGGCAGGAAATTACTGTGGATCCACAGTAATTTTGCCAACAGTGACGTCAGCTGCCCTTTCCTTATATTCAGTATATAGACCACCGTTACTTCCTTGAAGAATTGTCGAATGTTCATCGAGAAATTTAACATTTCTTTTTTATATTGGTGGGAGTGATAGTAGTGGGCCCGATCTCGGAGAATCTCACCAGAAAAAAATTGAAGGCTAAATTCAATTATATTGACCCGCAAGTTTCGGACGGGAGCTGCGGCTTTGAAACCACTATAACTCTATTGTAATTAACTTTGCGTTCTATATTTTTATTTTTCTTCCAAATACAATTGTTCTTATCATATCAGGAAAATGAATTTAAGAATCCAGGATTCAGATTCTCTTCAAACATTCTACATTGCCTTTTTAGACCTTGAAAAAACAAGAACTGGGAGAGATATTTTATCAGCACATGTGCATGCACGCTTAAAATGGAAATTTAACCATGGCTGTAGCTGTATCACTTATATCACCTAAATAGATGCCATTGCCATGAATAAATAATTAAAGATAAAAAAGTAGCATAACTAACCCCCCCCCCCTCTCCTAAGAAAATGTGCAAATAATTCAAGGACGGCAAAACATTAAAAGGCGCCAAATTTTGGTCCCCCCCAATAAAAATTTCAAGCTACGTCCCTGTAGATACTCAGTTTTTTTTTTTTTTTTTTTTTAAGTTTCGTTTTGCAATGGAGAGGGGGGGGGGGGCAAGGCGCTGGATGTTGCTTGCATGCCCCTGCTTGCAGAGAACAAATTTTTCGGCTTATAGTGCCATGTTTTAATGATTTTTTTTAGCTAAATTTTTGAAATTTTAAGACATTAAAATTCCAAAAATAGTTAAAATATGGAACTATAAGCCAAAAAACTTGTTCTTTGCAAGCAATCTAAAACAAGAAAACTGTCAAATCAAGCATTCTTTGCCACCAGAACACAATCTTTTTAAAATATTCACCGCTCGAAATTTCTGTATAAGATTTTTACAGGTTAACTAATAAACAATCTGTTTACCGCATAATTCTATCAATCTTTGTTTTTGAGGAATTTAATAATGAAACTGGGGTCTTATTTGCTGGACGCCCTGTATATGTAATGTATACACACACATAAACATTATATAAAATGAAAAACAAAAACAAATTTATGTTCAATTATTAATCTTTTTAAAATTTTTAATAACTTAATGTATTTCCCGTTCTTATAATATTTCAAACACCTTGATACTGCTAATTAAACATAGTTTATTACATCTATTTTATAATAGCATAAATTTAAGTACAGGAAAGTAATTCCTAAACATTTTACCTAAAATAGGAATTCATTTATTATTCTTAAAATGCACAACTTAAATTTATTTTGAATTTGAGAAAACATTTTTTAGCTCAAAAAAGTATGAAATTGCATTCTATATTTCTGTTCTAAGGTATATCAAATTGACTTTCAGTAAGGATGGTAAGTTATTTCTATTAAGATATAAAGAAGTTACTTCACTTACTATCCAATAATATACGTAATTCCTAGTAATACCCTATAGTTTTTAATATTCAAATAATTGCACATTTTGTATAATAACGAATGAAAATTACTTCATAAATTTGTAAAAAAGTAAGCATGAATGGATTAAAAAAAAAAAAAATTGCAAAATATGGAAAAAAATTTTTATTTTGAATTTATTTGTTAAGATATCTTACAATATTCGGCCGAAACGTTCGGTCAACAAGCCTTCCATATTTGGGCAACAAGCCTTCAATATTCGGCAAAAGGGCCGAATGTTCATCCCATCACTAGTTGAAGCTGGATAACATGAGTCCTGTTAAACTAAAGTATGCAAGAAATCTCTTTTCTTTTCTTAATCCCCTACAAATAAAAGTGAAAGCATTTTTTTTTTTTTTTTTTAATAAATAAAAAATTAGATTTGTGTGATTTTTTTTCTCTAGCGTTCACATACTAATAGCAGGGTTTTAGATTTACAAAACAATTAAATCTCTAATTGCTAACAAATCTAAGTTTTTGCACTTTAATTAAATAGAATTATAATTATTAGCTTAATGAAATTTGCATTTTATCGCAATTTTTTGTCGAAATTCGGTTTTTTTTTTCATGATCCTTTTACAAAAATTGCGTATTTTTTGCGATCCTTAGACAAAATTTCTTTTCTTTTTTGCGCTTCTTCATCAAAATGCACGATTTATCCATGATCTTTTGGCAAGAGAAGTGTTTCTTCATAATCTTTTCCCGAAACACTAATTTTCCTCACAATTTTTTGATATAAGTCACATTTCTTCCACAATCCTTAACCAAAACTTGCTTTTTTTTCTGCGTTGCTTCATCCAAATTTTATTTTTTCACAATCTTTTGATGAAATGGACATTTTTTTGTGCAACAAAACACCTGCTGTTTTTGTGACTTTCTGACAAAATTCACGTTTTTTTTTTTTTTTTTTTCATGATCCTCCAACGAAATTTGTTTTTGTTTCGTGATTTTTCGGTCGAATTTGTATTTTATTCGCGACCCGTTGATGGAATTTGTGTTTTATTTGCAAATCTTTGATGAAGTTTGCGATTTATTTGTGATATTTTGACAAAGTTTGCATTTTGTTTGTGATACTTTGACAAAATTTGCCCTTTTTTTGAGATTCTTTGATAAAATTTGTGTTTTATTCACAGTCCTTTGATATAAAATTTGCGATGTTTAGATGAAATTTGTGCCTTATGCGCAATCCTTTGACAAAATTTGCATTTTTTCTGCAATTTTCCAATGTGTTTTCTATATATTTGAGTTTCCAGACTGATGACTGATTTTTTATGATTTTTGGAATTGAATGTCTTGAAGTTTTGAAACAAAATCACCTCTGAGTTTAACAATTGGTCATTGAAAATAACACAGAACTTGCCATCGATCTCTGGAAAAAAATTCTAAAATTTATCTATTGGTCACGGGGAAAAATTGTGAATTTCAATGATCTTTTGCAGTAAGAAACTTGCTAAATGTGTCAATCTGTCGCCCAAAATTCCCAAGGCAACCATAATTTTTTTTGGATGGCAGACTCCTGCCCAGAATGTTCTTGTGGGTGGGATTTCAAAATTTTGGGTGAGAATCCTACCATCCAGCCTTAAATTCAAGCCCTGATATGATACAGGATTGTGGTGAATTTGGTATATTTAAGAATGAAAAGGGCTTTTTATGAGTGCATTAGATACTGTCAATTTTAGATTTGAGAAAACATTGAAAAAAAAAAAAAAAAAAAAAAAGAAAAGAAAAATATCTTGAATTGATTCAGCTGAATATCCAAAAATCTTTGGCTACAAATACAGTGAACTCTCTCTATCTGAACACTCTCTAATGTGAACACCCCGGTATTATGAACACATTCTGATGGTCCCGGCGAATCTGCATAGAATTAACAAAAGATGAACTCCGTATATTCTGAACACTCTCTAATCTGAACACCCCACTATTATGAACACAATTTTTGGTCCCAATTTCCACTCTCTGTAAACTGAACACATGTTTGCAATTTGAATTTGAATTCCCATCATGGAAATCCGGATAAACTGGTTTCAGAAGAATTAGAGTTCTACGAACTCGTTCAAAAAACAAGTTGGAAATTGCACGTGAACGTAGCAAATGAGGTGCGTTCGTACGATAACGAAGTTTTAAAAATATTCAGATCTTGCTGATATAGTAGAGCGTACTTCGGATGCAGTATAGTAGTCGAAATCTTTGTGTTTCTGTAAATATGCAGAAAGTAATTTTTATTACACCTCAGCAACGTATATCTTATACATAAAATTTGAAATAGTTGAATATAATTTAAACATGCCCCAAACAATGCTTCCTCGTGTAGCATTATGTAATGGAATACTTTTGTGTGACCCTTTAATTTAATAATAAAAATTCTTTGTATCACAGATTGTACAGAATGCATATTTTAGTATATATTTCATAGATTCATGCCAATTCTATTATGTTCGAATGAGTGTAACATCATAAAAATGCATCTGAAACTTTTTTCCCATTGACCGTAATGTAATGGAATACCTTTCATTGTCCCTGTACATGATCTATGCATCCGACTTTCATTACATTTGAAATGACTCGATAAAATTACGTAATAATTATATGTTTTAAATTTCAAACGATTAAAATGCATTTGAAATTTTTTTCCCCATTGACCGTAATGTTACGGAATTCTTTTGATTGTCCCTGTAACTGATCTATGCATCCGATTTTCATAGCATTTGAAATGACTCGACAAAATTACGCAATAATTATATGTTTTAAATTTCAAACGATTAAAATGCGTTTGAAACTTTTTTCCCCATTGACCGTAATGTAACGGAATCCTTTTGATTGTCCCTGTAATTGATCTATCCATCCAATTTTCATAGAATTTGAAATGACTCGACAAAATTATGGTATAATTATGTATTTTAAATTTCAAACGATTCTGTTGGGTAGTTTTTGCGTTGTTATATGCGGACGGACAGACAGACGGACGGAATGAGCGACAACAATAGGTGCTACGTATTTACATAATTACGAACGCTCCTAATAAACAGGGAAAATCACTGCTAGATTTTAAGCATGTACATGAAGTTGCAATTTGTTTGAATATTTTAAATAAAATCTTCAATTAAATTTTGGAGCACCTGTTGTGACGTTGTTATAAGTTGTCTGCTGTAAGAGAAGCCATTTTATGATTTTATTTATTTATTTTTATTAGAAAATATAAAAAATTAGTTTTTGATAAGTTGCAGACAATTACAGTAAGTTAAAATATTTCACTTCTATCTTACTTATTTTAAATATTAGTTTTACATAAATTATTGTTAATCACAGCTTAAGCATGATGTTTTAAAGACTAATTTTGTAATTTTAGACTGATTCCTTTGATTCATCAACTACCATAGGCGAAGGAACCGGGGGAGCTGGGAGGGCTCTGGCTCCCCCTAGGATATTTTAAACAGGCTCAGCTCCCCCGGAAGAAATTAAAAAATAAAGATAAAAAATATCCAAACTAAAGATAGTTTTAATAAGATAAAAGCAGACAATCCACCCCTCCGCTCCAACACAATTCGAATAATAAGAAAAATTGAGAATTTTCAGCGAAGCACTGAACTTTACTACCATTGAATTAGTAAAACGATTTAATCAAAAAAAAAAAAATTCTCATTCTCTCATAAAGATCGAATCCATATTCTCGGATTCAGCTTCAACCATGTCAGAGTTTATGAAACAAAAGCTTAGAATGTATACTGATGATTTTGGTTTGACAAATCTTTCTGGAAAGTTGACATTTCTACTTCTACCAACACTAGTCCCGAACGAAACTGACAGAAATGCTTTCTCGATCATAATTAAAATTATGTCATCGCAGTAATTAGTAAAAAAAAATATTTTCTGAATTTTATGTTTTGGCAGAATTTATATTGGTTATTCCGGTATCATTAGTGACAGCCGAGAGATCTTTCAATGTTGCTCTTCAAACAGACACCACCATCAAACACTGGGGTCAACATAAACTCAATCACTTGATGCTATTGCATATTTATAAAGATGAAACCTTTAAAACTGATTTGGAAGAGATTTGTAAAGAATTTCTAAATAAAACAATAGAAAAAACTTCAACTTTTGATAAATTGGAGTAGGAGAAGCCGGAAATTTGAATATTGTATACAGGATCGTTCATAAATTAAGTGTCATCAAGTACAGTAGAACCCCGCTAATTCGGACCCCGTTAATTCGGATCGATTTGGTAAATTTTTTTGTTTCAAGTTTGAGAAGCGTTTGGCTAATTTGCATAACATTAACTTGTTTCATCGTTGTATTCTGAACTAAAAAAACTTTTTCTGGCATCTTTTCGGAAGAATACTTTAGGTTTTCTTATTTAAACTCTTCAATGTTATCTTTCAAAGAAACAACAATATATTACTAAGTCTGGCAATTCCAATTTTCCCAATTTTCTATTTAAACCACTTAGAAATGTTATAAAAATCACTACTCAATAAATGAAGCAACATCTCATTTAGAACAATTAATGCTTTATTTTGAATGTCAGGTGAAGGCTACACTCAACGAACTACTTATGCTCAAGAGGATGCATGTCTGTACGGCTCGCAAAAGGTATAGAAAACAGGCACAACAGAAAGTTATAAACTTTTTTATTACAAAGTACACATTTTTTCTGTCTGTAAATATTCAATAAGTTTAACTTAAAGGTGATTTTTTGTAAGTATGTTTTATTTTATTTCATTTTATTCCAATTCTCCGGATATTCCGGATTGGTCTGGTCCCAATTAATCCGAATTATCGGGGTCTTACTGTATATCGAATAAAAAATATTTAAACTGGTTTAAAAAGTCGGTGATTTTTTGACCTGCTTCTACTTTACTCTTGTTTGCGAAAAGTGCAACAAAATGAATTGAATGAAATTATCCTCGCCAGTAGATTTTGACAATATGCTCCCCGCATGGGCGAGTGAAGAGAAAACTGCGCCCGGGCAAAGTTTAAATTTTGTGACCCCTTCCCCCAACTTTTTCTTCTGACAAGCCAAAAAATAGCGTTGGTGGTATAAATTTGGCGCCCCTTAAAATTACATAACCGGGGCGACCACCCCCTTGAACCCCCCCCCCCCTCTTTCACATACCGCTGATACTCCGGCTCCCCCTATTTTTTCAAAGTTCCTACGCCACTGTCAACTACAGGAAAAAAATTATATTAAAGGAACTATTTGCTTATAATTTTGTTGTTATTTAATTTCCACACATTTGATTTTCAATCATAATAGGACATTCATTAAGGGTTGTAACAATCATAATATTTTACTTCTTAAACTTAAAAGGGCAAAAATATAATAAAAACCTTGTAACATTGACCTTTTTTGATCAACTACTGTCTCGGTCTATCTATACATTGTATTAGCTGTAATGCATTTCGCAATCTCCCTCTATTATGAACACCCCCATAATCTGAACATTTTTGATCGGTCCCATGAGTGTTCAGAATAGAGAGAGCCCACTGTATTTACTCATCTACTACTCATTATTCAACCAACCGAATATTTGCAAGAGGGACAAATACTGAATAGTGGCCGAATTTTTGTCACATCTTTATTGTAAGTTAAAATGAGAAATTTGTCAGTAAACTGAAAAAAACATAAAATTAAAACTGTTAAATAACCAGGATTCAGGAAGATCTTATACCATTGTCTTATTTTAAGGCAGGAAATAATTGTTAAGCTTACTTCTATTGGTTTTAATTACGATAACAGTAACATGTGCATAACCAGGGGGGGGGGGGATGCCCTGGATTAGGGTGCCCTGGATGCCCCTTTACACACTTTAAAAATAATTTATTTTTTATTTTTCATTAAATCTTCATTCTTAGTGGTTGGCTTGCTGCACCTTTAACAATCAATTATGTTAAAAACTTATTTTTGTTTAAATAATAATAATAATATAAAAAAGAGTAGGAACTCTATTCTATCATATACTTAATGTAGTCGCAATTATTTTGATTTGCTGTTTCAAGAAAAGTATCTGCTATTTTTAAAATTACAATTTAAAAATATTCATGTCAGTGGTTTTATTAATGTTCTGATCTTGGTAAAATAGACTTTTCACTGCAGTAAGTAAATAATTTCTGCCTATCTAAGAGTTTCTTTTTAGTTTGCTTAAAGCTAAATTGTATGTTTTATGTAAATTTTAATAGCAATTATAATATTTATTCTGCTTGAAATTCATAAGTCTTATTGCTCAAATGTCATTCACGCAGTTTTCAAATTTTTTACTTTTTTGTCAATCTTATCCCTGAAATTGATAAAAGGTATCAAAAGTCCTTCATTGTTGAATGATATTAGTAACTAGTAGATGGAAAAAGAAACCTTCCCCTAATGTATTTCCTGTATCTTATTTCCCATTTAAAAAAAAAAAAAAAAAAAAAAATTAAATACCTAATTTGTTAAAAAATAAATTATGTTTAACTAATTAAATATTACTTCTGCTTTTGGTTCAGATTCTTAGCATGATGTTCTATGTTTTAGGAAGCCAATATTGATCTGTTATGCAAAAAGAATATGAAAGAGTGTGTTGATGCATTTGATGAGATAACTAATGACATCAGGAAACAATCAAGCTTAAGTAAGGCTTTATCTATATTTTTTGATAAAATGCAATATAATAAAAAACTTATTGTGTTTTGAAATATACCACATGCTTTAATCTATTATAGATTTTACCAAATAAAAATTTATATATTGTTGGAGACAAAATATTTTAGTATTATCTTTTATAAGTAAGCATGTTTTATATTATAATTAGTTAATTTGTGAATATTGGTGAAATTAATTAATTTCTTTAGTTACACAATTCATTTTTTTTATATCTATTTATATAACACACTAATGTGATGATTCCAGGTTTACTCACATCTTCAAGAGAAGCAACTTATGGTTGAAACATTAGGCATAAGTATTATTTAGATGCCATAAGTATGCTGACTCAGCATTTGGAAATATACACATAATCTGCATTGTATTGCATCTATTCTACTTCTTTTTCTCCAAAATTTTCAAAAGCCATCCAATTATAATGTTTTTAGTTCTAAATTCAAAATAATGGATGTCAAGCTATTAAGAGCAACAAATAACAAGATGAAAATAAACCAACACTATTTTGGCACCATCTATTAACCAGGAATGGTATTCTTCAGACTTTTCTTCAATTTTTAAAAAAATTCATCAATTAAATTTTTGGAAAAATTTTATATTTTTCTGAATTCCTTTTAATGTTTTGAATTTTTAATGTGTTTTCCATAGTATTACTAATTTGTCTTTTAAATAACGCTTTAAAAATTTTTATTTTTTATTATTTTTCCTTAAATCTTTGTTCTTAGTGGTTGGCTTGCTGCACCTTTAACAATCATTCAATTATGATCAATTTAATTCCTTAAAAATTTAATTTTTGTTAAAGACAGAGAAGAAACTCTGTTCTATCATATACTTAATGTGGTTGCAATTATTTTGATTTCCTGTTTCAAGAAAAGTATCTACTATTTTTAAAATTACAATTAAAATATATTCATCATGTCAGTTGTTTTATTAATGTTTTGTATCTTGGTAAAATAGACTTTTCATTGGAGTAAGTAAATAATTTCTGCCTAATTCTTTCTAACAGTTACTTTTTAATTTGCTTAAAGCTAAATTGTATCTAATATATAAATTTTAATAGCAATTATAATTTTTATCCCGCTTGAAATTCATAAGTATTATTGCTCAAATGTCATTTGCACAGTTTTCAGACTTTTTACTTTTTTGTCAATCTCATCCCTGATTAACATTTGATATAAATAAAAGATGAAGAACGTAATGATGTAATACAATATCTATTTTTTAAACTTCTATTACATAATTTTAAAATTTGGTTAAATATAAATAAAATTAATATTATAATTTAAATTTAGTCTTATTAATTTTTAAGATCTTAACACTTACCTACTTATTTTTATTTTTTTTTTCTCCAGATATAATTGAATTATAAGATTGCATTTGTATGACTGAAAATCATTTTTTCACATTCTCTTATTAAATTACAATTTTATTTTCACTCCAAAATTATGGTTGACTGTTAGGACATTAAAAATCAGAATTTTATCTGTTAATAATTAATGTCTCTAATTAATTTGTTACAGTGTTCGAAAAAATTATAAAGCCGATAGAAAAATTTACAAAAATCAAAAAGTAATGGAATTATTGATATCTTAAATTTTATTTACATTTGCATGATCAACATCGCAATAATACGCATAAACTTTGTTTAGAAAAACGGAAGAGGGAGCATAAATTATGCTGGTTTCTTAAAACCAATGAAAAACAACTTGGAAAAAATTATAAAGCCGATGGTTCTAGCCTCATTTGGCATGATGCCAAACTTGAGAAAGCAGATCTCCAGTAAAGTTTAGGCAAATGTAAATGTGTTACGTGCATTCATTTTGTATTTGGTGTGTTTAATACAATGCCAAGAGGAAAAAAATTATCCAATGGTGAACAAATTAAAATATTAACTTTAAATGAAGCTGGAATGTCTGGTTCTAATATTGCAAGAAAAATAGGAAGGTCCAAGGCTGCAGTAAACAGTTTTCTCAGAAATCCCGAAAATTACGGCAGTAAGAAGCGTACAGGAAGACCGAAATCCTTAACTGTAAGGCAATCAAGACAAATCCGGAAGCTAGCTTGCGCAGAAAAAATGTCGTCAGCTCAAATTCAAGAACAGTTACAATTACCCTGTACAAGCCGAACGGTAAGAAATGTTTTAAGTAACAATCCCATTGTTCAATTTAAAAAATTTAAAGGAAAACCTCCTGTTTCTAAGCACCACAAAAATGCTCGCTTAGACTTTGCACGAAAACATTTAACTGAAGGCACAAATTGGAGAGATGTTGTCTTTTCCGATGAAAAGAAATTAACTTTAGATGGACCCGACGGCTATAAATTCTTTTGGCATGATTTACGACAGGAACCTCATATTTTTTCAAAGCGTCGGTTTGGAGGTGGTTCGGTAATGGTTTGGGCTGCATTTGCTGCCTGTGGAACCACTCCAATTGTCTTCATGCATAACAAAATGAATTCAGTTATGTATCAAGATATGTTAGGAGATAATTTATTACCCATTGCTCCTCTTATAACTTCGGGAGACTGGACATTTCAGCAGGACAACGCTTCCGTTCATGTTTCGAAGTCAACAAAGTCTTGGCTGGAAGCTAATCAGGTGAAATGCCTTCAATGGCCAGCTCGTAGCCCCGATCTGAACGTAATAGAAAATCTCTGGTGAATTTTAGCCCGAAATGTTTACAAAAATGGACGACAATTCAATTCAAAGTTAGATTTGATGAATGCTATTAAAAACTGCTGGAACAATATTGATGCAAGTACTTTGTGTGGTCTGATAAATTCAATGAACAAGAGACTAGTCAAAGTCATCGAAAAAAAAGGGTCTCACATCGATTATTGATGAAATACATGTATCGACTTTATAATTGTTTCCAACTTTCTTTGTACAGAAAATTTTCTTAAGTCTATTAACCTTTTATTAATGTAGTTAATAATGAATTTCTTTTTTTCTTTACTTCCTTGTAGCATATAATGTATATGTATGAAATTTCACAAATATTCCATCTTTTGTTTTTTAATTATATCATATTTTCAAATGGCTTTATAATTTTTTCCACCACTGTATAATTAATCTATTTAGTACATAGTATTACATATTCCTTACATTTTAAGAGAAACATAGATTTTATTCATAATACAATTAAATTTCAATTACACATAAGCCGATCTCTTAAGAAGTGATAAAAGTGAATTGAAGTTTTTGAAAGAAATAATAAAAATAATAATTTTGATTTTATTTAAACTCAATGAAATTTTAAAGTTATATAGCTTTGGTTAAATACTTTTATAATTTCATTCAATATAAATATAATGAGTATTAGAATTTTAATGAGCTTTATTAATTTTTAAGAACTTAACATTTATCCATTTAATTAAAAAAAAAAAAAAAAAAAAAAAAAAATGGTGTGCATTTTAAGTAAAAGTAGTTTTTTTTCTTTCTTTCTTTTCAGGTGTAATTAAAATTATGAGATTGCATTTGTATGAATAGAAATTATTTTTCCACATTCTCTTATTAAATTACAATTTTATTTTCACCCTAAAGTTATGTTTGTATGTTACTTCATTAAAAATCATAATTTTATCGGCATTGATATAATTAATATATATAGTACATGACATTATGCATTCCTTACATTTTAATTACATTTGTCAGAAATGTGAATTTTGTTCACAATGCAATCAAATTTCAAGTAGACATAAGCTAGAGATCTGCACGGACTATTTATAATTATTTTTTCCTATTTATAATCTTTTATATATATATATATATATATATATATAGAAGTGCCGCAGGCTGCGATATTTATTTTTCTTAATGAATTTCTATTTTTTGTATGCAAATTTTTCATTTATTATTAATATTGTTAATCCATATTCCATGTATTGAAGTGCTAAAAATCTGACAAACGGTATATAATAAAATCTTCTAAGACGGAATTGCATAGAAAAGAAAAAAAAAAGTGTTATAGATAAGTTTTCTTTTTACCAAGTATAAATGTTATTACTTATCCTTTTTTGCATATTACAGTCGATCCCTGTTATAAGTGAATTTCAAGGGACCAAGGATTTTGTTCACTATATTTGAACCATTGAAAAAATGTTAGAGTTCACAAAATGTGTATATTTTTAGCTGCTACTTTATATCCAATAATGATATATTAAGAAAAAAACATAAAATCTATTAAATATGATCATTAATGAATTAAATTGACTAAAATCAGTTACAGTAAACTGACACAATACTAAATAAATAAATTAAAAATGAAGACAGAAATACAGCACAGCGCTGATTATCCGAACAAGTAGAGACCGAACCTAGTTCAGATAAGCAAAAGTTAGGATAAATGGGCAGATAATTTAACCTCCTCAGTCTTCTAGAATTGCTAAAATTACACCTAGACATTTTAAATAAATGTGCCCATATTAGAAGCATCGATATATACACTGATGCATCTTTGGAAATGATTTGTAATGCTTTTAAACTGGTTTTTGTAGTGCCACGTAAAATTTGTCTCAGGACTGAGGAGGTTAAGGAATGTTCTTGACTGTGCTAAAAGCTTTACACTTTTTCCAGGCTTGAGATTCCAACACTAGTTATTGCTGGCATGTTTTAAAAATGTTTTATTTTACTGTTTTTTGTTTGTTTACTTTTTTATAATTTTTTTTCTTTTTTTTTTTTTTTTTTTTTTTTTTTTTTTATCATCTTCTGAACTCCAGGGATTATAGTTTAAGGAAAAAATCTTTTGTTTATTGCTTGCTTCATATAAGATGTTCTTTTCAATGCTACATATCTCAAATATTCTTAAATAAGTTAGTTGAATATGTTAGCATTAAATATGTTACTGAACAGCTATGCTAGGAGCATGGGGGAGAGTTTTCCGTCCACAGGACGGAATTCCGTCTTTTAAAAGTTCTCAAGGACAGAAGTGGGACGGAAAAATCTCTGATGAAGAAAAATGATTGCAAAAATCACCTGTTCTTCGCCAAAAGATTGCAAAAAAAAAAAAAAAAAAAAAAAAAAAAAGTTTTTTCGTTAAAAGATTATGAATAAAACGTAATTTGTGTCAAATGTTTGTGGAAAAAAGGCATTTCTGTCAAAAAATCACAGAAAAAAAGTGCTATTCCATTTAAAAGATCGCAAAAGGACGGGTTTTTTGTAAAATAATTGCAGAATAAAAGCGATTCTTGTCGACGGATCTCGAGAAAAACATTATTTCCATCGAAGAATCGCGAAAATGACACAATCTCTGTCAAGGAATCGCAGAAAAAACACGATTTTCCTCAAATGATCGTGGAAAAAAAGCAATTTTTGTCAAAAGATCGAGGAAAAAAGTTTTTCATCAAGAGATCATAAAAGAAGACACGATTTTTTTCAAAAGATTACTGATAATACAGGATTTTAATACAGGGGTGAGTGATTCAAAATATTTTCAGTCCTGGCAAAATTTCAAACTTGCACCCAAGGCTAGGAGTAATGTAAAATGACTGATGCGCTGGCGTGATCATACATGCAGAATGGCTACTGTGAAAGAGAAAGAATGTAGTTCTTTCTACCCTTTAATAAAAAGACTTATTGCTAATTTGCACCATGTTTCACTAAACGGATGCATTTTCGCATTTTTTTAAATAACAGGGATGCCACTTTTCCGCCGAAAGGCGGATTTCCGATTTTTTAAATTTTTTAGAATTCTCGATTTTTGTTAAGCGATCACGAAATAAAATAGAGATTTTCGTCCAACGATCGCGGAAAAAATAGCGATTTTCGTCGAACGATCGCGAAATAAAACGGGAATTTTCGTCAAACGATTGCGAAATTACGCAGCAATTTTCGTCAAGCGATCGAGAAATACTACAGCTTTTTTCGTCAAGTGTTCGCGAAATATAGCAGCGGTTTTCGTTAAAAGGTCGTGAAATATAACAGCTATTTTCGTTAAAAGATCGCGAAATATAACGGTGATTTTTGTTAAAAGATCGCAAAATAAAACGGTTATTTTCATCAAACGATCGCGAAATACAACAGCTTTTTTTCGTCAAGTGACCGCGAAATATAGCAGCAATTTTCGTTAAAAGATCGTGAAATATAACAGCGATTTTCGTTAAACGATCACGAAATATAACGGTGATTTTTGTCAAAAGATCGTAAAATAAAACGGCTACTTTTATCAAACGGTCGCGATATAAAACAGCAATTTTTATCAAACGATCTCGAAACGAAACGGTGATTTTCATGAAACGATCGCAATGTGAAACTGTGATTTTCGTCAAACGATCTCGAAACGAAACGGTGATTTTCGTCAAACGATCGCGATGTAAAACGACGATTTTCGTCGAACGATCATGATGTAAAACGTCAATTTTCGACAAACGATCGCGAAGTAAAACGGCGATTTTCGTCAAACGATCGCGTTGTAAAACGACGATTTTCGTCAAACGATGACGAAATAAAACGGCGAGTTTCGTCAAACACTCGCGATGTAAAACGCCGATTTTCGTCAAACGATCGCGAAATAAAACGGCATTTTCCGTCAATCGATCATGAAATAAAACGGCTATTTTCGTCAAATGAAAAAAAAAAAAATCGCGGAAAAAACAAACAAACAAAATTATAAGAAAAAACGTGCAAATTTTTGCTATTTACTCCTGGAATAATCATCGAATCTATTGCTGGGTTACTTAAATTGATTTAAAATGATGTGATACATAAAATTCCTCACTGAATTTGTTGCTGGATTAAATTAATTCGTGTAAAATACTGTAAACTAAAGAAAAATCATTTTTATTTACTCTTATAAATTTAAAAAAAAAAACAGAGCTGCAATTCTTTTTTAATTTATTATAAACAATATAGTTTACAAAATTCATGCATAAATGTTGTGAAAAATGTCGTAAATTTTACTTTACGCATGATTTCCTCTTTTTGGCTATTTTCTGAGTGGCATCCCTGAAATAATTAGAGTCGAAATTTTTTCTTCACAACTGCAAAAAAAATTTAAATCATGTTCGAATGGAAAAAATGTTCGTTATAACCGATTCTTAAGATTTCGGAGGTTTGCTATAAAAGAATAAATTAGCATTAAATACAATAGGAAAACGGCGGGACCAGAATTTTAGTTTGTTATAAACCAGGTTTGCTATAATGGGGTTCGACTGTAATATATTAATTTTGTATGATCAACCTTTTTTTTTTTTTTTTTTACTTAAAACAAGATTCATAGATAGGCTCTTTTTCACTCTTTTTACAATATTTTAACTTAGCCATATTTTAGTAAGCGTAGAAATATACAATTATTTAAAAAGAAAAAAATATAATTTTTAATTGTAGAATAATTGCAATTTAAAAATGTATGCATGTTTAAAAAAAAAAAAAAAAGACTAGGTCTTATTTTACTGACCTTTAAACAGACCAGGCCATGTGGAGAGAATGACTTTCATGCAGACTGTGTCAAAAATAGAAAAGAAAATTTTTGACTGTGAAGACGACCAATAAAACAAGTCCCAGCTCTATACAGAAAAAAAAAAAAAAAAAAAAAAAAAAAATTAGGCCTGAACCTTCAGTAAAATGTTTGGCAATGGGCCCGGTCCGACCTGAGAAGAATAGAGAACAGGCTCAGGCCTTGGACTGGCCCATGCAGATCTCTAACATAAGCTAATCTCTTTGTCAAACTATTTCATAAACTGACCAATGATTAAAAAAATTATCCTCACATTTGTATTTATAGAACTCATTTGTCAATTTAAAAATGCACTTTTCTACAATACAAACTTTTCAATAAAAAAATCATCATTTGTATGAAGTCTTGTGAAAATGAAAGGTAGATCAACATTCCGTCATTTTTGATGGGGTGTTCTATACTAGTATATATATATAATTTTTAAATCTTTGTAAAAATAAATGTATGAGTTATTTGGATTGACTTTCGAATGTCTCATGTAGATTTATAGCCTATAAAAAAAAGTTGGATTGATTAAAAATTTTTGTCACTTTACAAATTTAATAATTCATCATTTTTCTAAAGCTTTGTATATAGCTTCTACGTAACTTGGATTTTGCATTTTTCAATAATGTGTAAAATAAATAAAAGTATTAGGGGGGGAAATAAGAAAAAAGGCATGTTTAAAAAAAAATTGCTTTAAACCATGATTTATTGGGTTATAGGTTTCAATAATTCATGAGTATTTTAAGTATTCCATATCAATGAGATTTTTTTTAATCCTTCTCTTCCCCCCCCCCCCCCCTCCTGTTTCTATGTTCAAAGTTCTAATTATACACAATGTCCTATCTTAATATAGCACTGAAAAATGTTGTTTTTCGGAAAAAAGTAGAGCAGAAAATGAAAAAGGAAATGTATGTCTTTTATGAATAATTAAAGAAAGGATGTTATTACAGGAGTTATTGAAATACTCTTCCTGAGTTTCCAAGCATAGTTGAATGCAATGTTTATGTGTTTCTGAAAGTAACAGACAGAATCTCTTATTTCATCCCTTCGATTTGCACTGCATATTCTTGAATAACTTAGGTGCAATGAAGTTTGATACTCTTGGTTTTGAATTCTTGGCTTGAAATTACAGTATCTTTGAAAAATGGTTCACTTTAACCATTTGTGTTCAGTTCTATATTTGAAATATGTGAGAAGACGTTTCTATCTACTCCCATAACAATCTCGTTTCTTAAACATATAGGCATGATTCATAATTGTTCGTTTTTTGTTTCCTCCTATTACTATTACTATTATTTTCTAAAATCAATGTGTTCCAGGGCTATTTTAGAATAAAACACTCGGCCAGTTGATTATTTTTTCTTTCTATTGAAATTATATTATTCCAGTTTTTCTCATAGAACATTTTTTCAGGTACCAAATCTTCACAATTAAGTCAAAAATATATGTTTCTCTGGTAAATTAAATTTTAAATCTTTGTTTTCCTTGAACATTAATTTCTTTTCCTTCATTATTTCTTTAGAATGTTGAAAATGCAAATCTAGGCCATTTATTCCTGTCCCAATTTTAAAATAGTCAATAAAAATTGTATTTAAAAACTTTTATATTTTTAAAAATATATATTTAAATTTTAAATGCATCTCATTTTCAGTTTTCATAACTGCAAAAATAATATGTAATATAATTTAAATTTCTGGTACTTTTCGGTTAGTCGAGCACCAGTGTTATATATATATATATATATATATATATATATATATATAGGTATATTAACATGTATGTGCACATATATTGTATATATATAGCTATATAAATATACATCCACATACAGGGTGTCCAGTAAATGACTGACCCATTTTGAATGTAAATAACAAAAAGACGGTTTGAGATAAAATGCGCGGTTTGCTGCATTGTTATTAGAAAATCAATAAATTTTTAAACATATACTTCGAATTTCAACCAAAATATCACGCTGGAAGCAACAGGCTGTTTGAATACAGACATGACTCTAATTTTCATAGATAAGAGCTTTTCGACTGAATCTGAATCTGTATGCTGTCGAATCTGAATCTATATGTTGAATCGACTCTCGATTCCGCTTCAGAAATAGGGTACGTTGGTTGAAAAGAGATTTAAAATAATATTTGTGATTGAACAATCTGCATTATACTTGACCTCCTCAGTCCTGAGACTTAGACATTATTTTAAATATTATTATATTACATTAACAAAGTGCATGTTTTAAAATTTATTGATATTCTTATAACAATACAGCAAACCGCGCATTTTTATCTCAAACCTTTTTTTTTTTACGTTCAAAATGGGTCAGTCATTTACTGGACACCCTGTATATGTATATATACATGTACATAAATATATACATTTATATATAACACTGGTGCCTGGCTAATCAAAAAATACCTAATTTCTATATATTTTGATACTTTAAAACTGCTTCTAAATTTCACATTTAACTCAAATCTAAAAAGATATTTTCGATTGGCTGCAATTTTATTCTATTAGAACAAACAGTCTTTCCATAGCTGGATTTGTCGCAATCATATAGTTTCATATTATAATATTCTGTCACGCTTTAATGCTTTCTTTTCCATATGCGTAATAATTGACCCAGAAGCATGTTTACATTCATTAAAATTACATAGATAAGACATCTATTTAGAATAGTTTTAATTTATTCATCAATCTAATTGTTGATCTATACTTCCTAATCATTTTAAATCATTGACACAAATAAAATAGACTTAAGAAGAATTAACTATGCATAACTTATTTATTGTGAATATACATTACTTTTTCATTCAACTTGAAATAATTTTTCTAAAATTTGGTATCCCTTAGAAAAAATTGCAGCTTAAAGGAATCTTTTTTAGCATTTTGTTCGAATAAATTATTCTTACATGTTTATAGATTCTGAAAAAGAGGAAAAATACAAAGAAACTTATGAAGATCTTAAAAGATCTATGGATGACTTGTTTGGAAAGAAGTCTGATTCATCAGTTTTTTCCCCAGAGTTACAGAATAGTGAGTCAAAAAATGAAAACCTTGAATCAAAAATACATTTTAAACTGAATACAGTTGAGGAATCACTGAGCTCTGAAAATCCAAATCTTACTAAAAAGAGTAAATCTCCAGGTCTAGAAAATATTTCTAAAAACACAGAGAAAAAAGCTGAAAAGTGTAAAAAGGAAAAATCTATTAGAAATAAACTAACAAAGAATCAGTCTGAACAAACTTCTCCAGTATCAGAATCAGTAAAAAGTACCAAAAATAAAAATGAGGTTCGTGTAAGAAACAATGCTGTTGTGAATGAGAAGAAAGATTCGTTGAATGACCAAAAGAAAAAATCCAAAATAATATCAACTAAAACTCATGGATCATCTGTTGAAGCTAAACAGATTTCATCCAAGATTTTGCCTGAAAAAAAGAAAGAAAAAGAAACTGCAGATGTAAAAAAATACAACTTCAAATGCCAGAAAAAAATACCAGTTACAAATAATAAGCCTGTTAATGAACACAAAGTAAGTTTTACTTTTTATGATTAATATTCAAACTTTCATAATTATTTTTCTCTCATTCTTTTTTATCATTTTCCTTTTCCCAATTTTATTTTCTATTTTCATTTTACTTAATTTTCTTTATTTTATCTAGCATTTAAAAAAAGATAGATTTGCATTGAAATTTTCTTCTCAATTTTAGTTGTAGTATAGATAATCAGTTTATTAAAAAAAATATTTTAAATGTCTAATTTTTCAGGTCTAAAACATTTTTGAATAAATATCTTTTTTATATTATATTCAATCTGTTGTGTTGTATGCCTTTCAATATTATTTATATAACTTATTTTATTTATTTTTTTATTTTTTTATCAACCAAAAACTACTTGTTTCGCTGTATAGAATTTTGTTTTTTCTAAATTCTGGTCTAAAGCTGGCAATAGTAGTATTCTACCTACAGCTCACATTAAATATTAGAATCCCATGTTGTATCAGATAATAACAAATTTGACCTAATTAATATTTCAGGTTAGTTCTTTTAATCAATTAATTTTATTTTATTTTTGTTGCAAATTAGGTTAATTTATGATGTTTTTTATTTGCAAGTTGTATTCAGATGTACCTAGTTTTCCAACAAGCCAGAATATTCTTTCAGATGTAAAAGAAAAATATTTTAATGTGAACCTGTATATTGTGACCTGTACATTGAACCTGTATGGACATTCATTATTCATCATAAAAGATAAAATTAATATTAGAGACCTGGTTAAAGATTACTTTTCCATAATTGCATTGAAGTACAACAATAGATTTCTTTCATTTTGAGTTTAGGAATTTCATGTTCGAGTTTATGTTCGTTAATTTCACACTGAGTTGATCATTAAGTTGTTTTATCAGGTTTTAGGTTGTCTTCAAATAGAATTTTTAAGGCTCTAATTTATAGGTGAAAACTGGGAAATTTAGTTTGTAGCAAAGGGCCAGTACAGTTTTATTAATGGCCACTTTTTAAAATTAGCAGCCACTATAAAGTTTCACACTTTCTTGACATCTAGGTAAACTATAATCATTATACATGTACACATATTTTTCTATGCAAAATAAATAAATAAATAACAGAATGTTATTTGGAATTTATTTAATAAGTAAATGCGTTATTAATACACATTACACACATAAGTGAAATCTAAGCTGGTGAGTATATTTCACAGGATTAAATAGTATCTCTTGAAGAAAAATAACTGTTGAGCACTTGTGTCAGGAGTTGAAATATCAAGCAGGACGGTCGTTCTGCCAAGCCAAGCTAGAAAAAAATAATATGCCCGCCAAACGAGCAAACGCCAAAAACATGAAGACTGCTTAACTGCTTAATATACTCGAGACAACTTTTCCATGTTAAATCGAGCAAACATGGCATTTCAAAATTTCGGATATTTAAGAAATGAAGCATCGTAGAGAAATATAACAGATACTAGAAGAATTTAATGATGAAAAGCTTCAATTTGAGATCAAACTCATCTTTATAAAATAATTATTAAAAGAGATACAGGATTTTTAAAAAACCGTCGAGATACTGAAAATGATCACTTTTTTCTTCGTCAAGCAATTTTATTTCAATCAAAGTACAGACTTAAATAAGATACTGAAAAAAGTATAGAATGCATTTTCAGACATGTAATTATTCAGTCTACGTGCTTTTGTAAAATTCCGTTTAAAAAAATAAAAATTCCCTCTTTAATAAGCAAAAAACTCTTATTTAATTAACATATTATGCCAAACTGCGCTAAACCCCCCAACGGATGTGGGGAATTAAAAATGGGGTCAAGAGATAAGGAATTTAGTTATGCGTTAAGGAAAGATTTCTCTTTTGCAAGATTTTTAAGATGCAAATGTTAGCCAGTAAGTGTTTCTAAAAAGAATTACAGTTTTAAAGGGTGAATAAATTACAGGTTATTAAAAATTGTTAAGGATAGAAATATGAAATGTGACATGACTATACATTGATAGAAATATCGTAAAAATTAATCTATGTTTTTAAAGACTATCTATTTTCTGACCAATGAGAACGTTCTAGAGGTGTTTATGTACATTCTCATTTGTCAGAAAATAGAGATAGACTTTAAAAACTGAGATGATTTGGTTTTTCACACTAAAAATGTAACTTGTTAGAAAAAATTCTTGGAGAGAACAGTTTCTACAAAAATTTAAAAAAAATAGTGGATGAAGTAATAAAAGAAAATAAGAGCATGGTCTAAATTTAAGATTTCTGTCCTATGTTAGTGATCTTATATAATTGGATGTACTGTAAAATAACTTACATGATACGTTTGATTGCGAGAAAAAAAATCAGTTATCAAAAATGAAGTTTAAGTTCAGTTATCAGTTAATCAAAAAATTCCTTTTAATTAAAATGAATAGAACTGTTTAAATTATATATAATTAATTATGTTTTAAAAAAATTAATGATATCCACCAAAAAACAACTTTTCAAAAGTATAAAAAAAGGCCAAGCTTAGGAAAAAAAAAAAAAAAAAAAAATTAAAGTGGTGGCTAAAAAATGGCGTGATATCAAATTCCCTAGCTTATATTATGGTTCTTATTTAACATTTTCCATTTTAAAAAATTACCTTTTGTAAACTGAGTGCCCTCGTATGTTGATATAACTTCTTTGCTCCCATACTAAATACATCATAACATGTTTCAGAAAATTCAAATGTTTTAAAATTATGCATGAGGGGCTTGGCGGCCATCTTTTCATATTTTACACAAATTTCTGTCTATCCAAATCCATAGTCAAAATCCGAAATTCAAAATTGTTACTTAAGCAGATATTTTAAGCTTTTCCTTTAAGGACCTTTTGTAAGCTGATTCGCGTAGTTTTATCTTACAAAACAATAGTGATTTATCTAAGGGATTCAACTTGTAATTTATTTCACAAACTAATTAGTTATTTTAAAGTAATGGAAATCAATTTATTTTCTCACATTGTCAGTCTTTTTGAATTTATCAGTTTGCAGTTGGAAATAAGTAAACTTAAGGAATAAGGAATAAGTTCAACATTTTACAAAAGAAAACATCTTATGCCTTTGCTTTACTAAATTGTATACTTAGAAATTTGTGTGTTAAAATAATGGTGACATATTTTTGCGATTTTTCGATGAATATTTTTTTAGAGTAATTAATCATTTAAAAGCAGTAACAATCAAATTCCTTTCTAAAACCAAAAATCTTTTTAAATTCTTTTCTCCATAGCTAAAATCAAAAAGCTTAGAAATTTGTGTGAAATATGAAAAGATGGCCGCCAAGCCCCTCATGCATAATTTTAAAACATTTGAATTTTCTGAAACATGTTATGATGTATTTAGTATGGGAGCAAAGAATTTCTATCAACATATACGAGGGCACTCGGCTTACAAAAGGTAATTTTTTTAAATGGAAAATGTTAAATAAGAACCATAATATTATAAGCTTGGAAATTTGATATCACGCCATTTTTTAGCCACCACTTTAATTTTTTTTTTTTTTTTTTTTTTAAGTTTGGCTTTTGTTATACTTTTGAAAAGTTGTTTTTTGGTGGATTGAAGATACTGCAATAACCTTAAAATCCACTTGCATCTAATGAGGAAAAAAGGAATAAATTGCTTGAAATGCATGTGGAATCCTGATGAATACATTTTGCAGAATAAAACCATTTCTTGACAAAAATAACCCAACTGAAGAGCAAGCACATGGTGAAATGACGAAATATTGAAAATACAGCTAAACAGTTGAAATCTGCTTGCTTCTGATAGGGAAAAGAATTAATCAGTTTGCTAATTAGATTACATCAAAGTAAAGGTACATATTTCCATGAAAAAAGCTGTATTTCATTTGGCAATCAATAAAAAATTTTTTAACCACCATTTGGCGAATGACGATTAGGATGGCAATCAGTTGCTGATTTTTTAATCGCCATGTGGTGAGTGGCGACCGTTAATTTTCACCTATACTCTAATTGCAATTAAATCAGTTTAATTCTTAAAATGATTTCCCCATTTTCTCATCTGACTACCATCAGCATCATTGGTCAGAGGTATACTGGCATAAATGTTAATCCTTTAAAATACTTATAAAATTCTTCCTTGTTTAAACACTATCAAATTAAATTAGATGAAAAATTTTGAAAGTTTGTTATCTGAGAGTTCATGATTTTTGGTAAGAATGTTTTTCCATAAAAGCAATTTAAAAATTAACTAATTAATAGTATTTTGCCGAATATGTATAACATTCAAATTACAAAAATTAATTTTTATTTCAGTTGATTATTTTTTCTTTACAGAGTATATCAATTGAAAAATCTATACAACTAGCTGTTAGCATGGAGATGGACCACATTCGTAGAACTGTATTAGATCAAAAATTACATATGCAGAAAGATCTCATGAAAATTAAGGTTCGCTTGATTTTAATTTTTCTTTGATGAATAATAAAGAAATGCATTTTATATAATCAAACAGATGTATGCCAATGAGATTGAGATAATATTGTGGAGGTTGTCAATATAATTTGCTTTATTCGTTTCAGCAAAATTTGTAAAAAAAAAAACCATATGTATCATAAAATTATGCATCAATTATGTATCAAAATCGGTAAAAAAAATTTATTTATCAAATTATATATCAGTACATAAATAGTATTAATATATATTAGTAATGTAGTATATAATTATATAAAAAATGCTCATTTTTAATTATATTTAAACACATACAACTCTCTTTTTTTATGTTAGCTAAGTTTCTTAATCAAAGTAAAAACCTTTTGGAAATTATATATTTAAATGCCTATGTGAAACAAGACACTTTATTCCAGTAGCATAAAAATGTGGAGTTTTAAGCTGATGAGATCTTCAAATACATCTTGAGGGATGTATTGATTTTTGAATATTTTTTCCTATAAATTGTTATCAAGATGTTTAATCCATTAATTCTGATATTGAAATAAGCATTCAGCTACAAATTTTTTGTTCATTCTATGTCAATTAAATACATTATATACAAAATTTATTTTAAAGTTACTAAGTTTTGTATTTATTTTTTTTTTTTTTTATGATAAAATTTTAACCGGCATTTGCATATATTGAATCACATTTTTATGCAGATTTAGAATTTATTGTTTGATTGCAATAATAATAGTAATAAATATAATATCAGATTTTAGATTTATGTAATTCTCTATTTCTTTAGATTTATATAATTCTGGATAATAATGTTAGTTAATTAAAATCATATTTGGTTAAAAAAGTTAATTATAATTCTATTTGCAAAGTAAAATTTTACGAAATATGTAATTTATACATTCTACAGATTGGGCAATAAAAAATAGCAACATATTTTTATTAAACTGAATATTTTTACATTTAGAATCAATATAATAACTGTAACAGGATGACTGCCTTCCCTAAATTATAGAATCTATAGGTGGCGCTATTGCCACCTTCGGCAAAATATCCAGAGATATTTTGCCTTCCTTTCTAAAAAGACATGAAGTGAAGTATTTTAGTTTTGAGTTAAGATGTAAGATTGGGATGTGTGTTCGATATACATCTCTCTTAGAGACGTTCTTTGTGCTAAGTAATTTTTATGAATATTCAATTCATTGAGTTGCGCTCGTCTTGCGATTTGTATATAATGTAATATGTGTTGTGTCGTCTACAATAAAATGTGACTGTAACATCTCTATTCTATATTTTAAGTACCGAATAAGATCCCACACTGGTGCCCAACATAAAATGGAGTTCTTTCGGAACATTTTTGTGCTTTCAAAGTCTTTGTGTCAAGTTCGCTGTTGTCATCCTGACAAAAGTTCCAGAAATTATATTTAAAGTAGGGTAATCTGTACCCACTTCTAAATTATTGTCACCTCGGCAATAAATGAAGTTTTGTGTTCTCAAGTGCCGTGTTCGTCAAGAACAATTCATCCTGTGATTTCCAAAAAGTTCTATTATATAATGTGCCATATCAAGTATCAAGATATACTCCAGTTTTGTGCTAATTTCTTTAATATCAGTTATGTGTGGTAGTATCATCACGACAAAATTCAAGAAAGTACATAAAAAAGGGGGTAATCCGTACCCATTTTAAAGGTGTTGTCAACTCTACAATGAATCAAGTTTCTGTTCTTATTTTTAATAGTGCTTTCTTCTTCTTGAATTCTGTGTTTTAAGTGTGCCATCCTGCCAAAAGAGCAAGAAAATGCATTCAAAAAGGGTAATCTGTACCCTTCATATTGGAAATAATTGAAAAATATTGTCGACATGACAATAAATAATGTTCTTCAGTCTTCATAAGCAAGATTGTTCTAACGTAATAATTCCTTGTTCTGAGAAAGTTTATTATGTGATAAAGTGTACTATATCAACAAAATATCTTGTTTTTAAACATAACTGGTGTTTGTGATTGAAACTTCTTCATTTCGTCATATAAAAGTATTCTATTTATAATCTGATTTTGTTCTTAGAAGTGTTCGATGCCTATTTACTTCTGCGTGCTTTTAATTGTTATGTGTATCATCGACAACCTTTATCTAAAAATATATTTTTATTTTATTTGTTTTCTTACCGGTAAAAGTTGAAATTTTTTTTTAAATTGTTTGTTTGTTTCGTTTTTTTTTTGCTGGCCAGCTGCAGAAAAAAGTTTTCATTTACTTTTATTTATTAAGATAAATGCTGTTTCATATATATATAATTTTTTTTGTTTGTTATGTTTTATGTTGATTTTGAGTAAGATTATTAAGAAACATTAGTTTTCTGAAACTGAAAGTGATTTCTTTTGATATTATTTTTAAAAGCAAGGATTCTGAGTAAGTGAATTGTTTTTTTTTTTTTTAAATCTGTGCACAGAGTTTAAAAATGATTTTGATAAATTTTATTATTTCGTATGTTGTTTATTTTTTAGATGTAAAGTAAGTTCTTTATTCATATTTCGAGTTGTTTTCATATTTATGTGTGGTTGAAAATTATTTCGCAATGAATTACCTATAATATTTCATACATTTAAAATGAATGATTTATGTCATTGGTAAGCTAATTTGGTAAAAAGGTTGAATTTTAATGAAAAATAATATTTCTTATAATTATTTTCATGAGCTCATGATTAAATTAGTGGTATATTTTAGTATGTTTTAAATTATTTCCTGTATTTTTTTTTAACATTTATTTATGAAAATTTATCCATATTTACCTGTTTTATTTACCTGTAGGGGGAAGGTAGTCATTTTGTTCTTATTATTTAATGGGTCACGTACCTAATAGTTTTCTAATTTAAGCATAAATTAACAATAGCTAATTTGGAAAAAATGGCATTTCTTTCTAATGGAAAAAAAAAATCGATTTGTTTAATTTGGACACAGAATTAGAGTTAGATGTAGATAAAGATGATAAACTATCAGTCTTACGTGAGAAAATTATGAAGTATCAACTGCTTAAAGACGACGAACAATTTGTTAAAGAGGCATTTATGGCTATCGTGGAAGATCGCAAAAAACAAGAAATTGCAGAGCAACAACTGATTGTGGATAAACGTATTGCAGAGGAAAGAGCATATGAGCTAAAAAAGCTTAAGCTACATGCTCAAACCCTACCGCGACAACAGTACCACAAAATCAAATAGACCAGATGTGTATAGATATTAAAAATATCTTGCCAACATTTATTCCTGAAAAGGATGATATGTCTTTGTTTTTGACAATGTTTGAACATCAAATGAAAATGCTGAATGTCTCCAAAGAATTTTGGTTTTCTCAATTAATTGCCGTACTTCCGAACGACATTGGTATACTTATCGCCAGAGAACCAGAAGAAATGTTCTAAAATTATTCTTATATTCGTGACATACTGCTTATAAGATTTAAGTTGACAGCAGAAACATTTAGAGTATTATTTAGCCGACATCAAAAAAGAGAAAATTCTACTTGGAAAGATTTTTATTTTGAACTTAGAAATTATTTTGATGGTTGGTTATCCGAATTAGAAATCAATTCATTTGAAAAACTAACTTAACTAATAATTGCTGATCAGATTAAGAAAAAGTGTCCACCAGAATATAAAAATCATTATTTAGATGGTTGGGACAAGTTAAATGATCCTGTCGTGTTGGCTGAAAAGCTAGATACTTACGAAAACATTAAACCTTCTTCTCAAAAGTCAGCAAGTTATCCAAAAACGCGTGAAGCGCAGAAACATGTTACAACTCCGATTCAAAAAATTAGAATAATGAAAAGAAATACGGTCAAGGGAAATGAAAATCGAATTTATCAAATAAATAATCAACAATATCAAATATAAAGTACTATAATATGAATCTGCATATTTTGCAGATTATAAAAATGTAAACACATTACAATGAAATAGAAAATATATTTAAATCAGCTAACAACAAAAAATTCAAAATATTAGAATACTTTCTAACATGGTTCAAAAAATTAGAATAATGAAAATATATTGAACATAATTTAAACTCTAAGTATTTTTACTTGCTAATCAGTACTTTGTTGCATCACCCTTAGCTTTAATGACAGCTCTTAAACGTTCTGGCATGTTTTTAACTAAAGGTTCACAATGTTTTTTATCCAAATTCGCCCATATGCTCTTTATACTAGAAATAAGTTCTTTTTTGTCTCTAGGCGCAACTTCTTGAAGTTGTTTCTTCATAATTCCCCACAAATTCTCGATAGGATTTAGATCGGGTGAGTTGAGTTTGCAGGCCAAGGGAGTACAGGTATGTCCTTATCTTTGAGCCATTTAGTTGTTGATTTGGAGGTGTGGGGAGAAGCTAAATCTTGCTGAAACAAGAAATCGTCATCACATAAATCCTCAGCTGAAGGAATCATGAAATGTTCAAGAATTTCTTTATAGACTTCTGAATTGACTGTTGTGGAAACAATACACAACCTGCCTGGGCCTTCAGCAGTCATGCAGCCCCATACCATAACAGAGGTCGCAAATTTAACCGAACGTTTTAAACATTCTTTCTTATAAGCTTCATGTTTGAGTCTCCAGACACGTATACCTTGATTTCCGTGAGACACACAAAACACACTTTCATCGCTGAAAAGTATCTTTTTCCAATCGTCGTGATCCCAAAATAGCCTTTGTTTACACCATTTAACTCTAGCAGCCCTTTGCTTAGATGATAAGAATGGCTTTATCTTAGGCACACGTGATCTAAAACCTAATTTGCGAAGTCGTCGTAGTGTTGTAGATTTGGAGACATTTATACCCATTTCTTTCCATTTTCTATGCACATATCTCACACTCCGAAAACGATGTTTCTTCACAATCTTTTTCAATTGCCTTTCATCTCTCCTTGAAGTTACTGGCTTTCGACCACTTTTAAAGTGTTTATTTTGAAAACACTTATTATTAGAATATTCTCTCAAAACTCTACTCACACTTGCTTGAGAGCATTTCACTTCTTTTGCTATAAAAAGTTGTGTTTTTCCTATTTCATGCAAGTACACAATACGATATTTCACAGCCTCAGATAAATCGCTCTTTCGTCCCATATTAAGCAAATACTACGCTACAATCAAATGCCAAACGACTTTTCATTTTCAATGGAGCACATTTTATAGTCCCACAGATGTTAATCCCGCAGCCGTTCTCTCAACTTATAAGAAAAATTTGAATATTCTAATTTTTTTAACCATGCTATCGAGGTATTCTATTTCTTTGAATTATTCTAATATTTTTTAAATAGTTAATTATTAATATATCAGATAAAAATAAATATTTATGTTATATTTATAAATGCTCTGAAGATAATTAGATACTTTTAATATATTTTTTCTTGGACGCAGTATGCAAATTGACGCGTTAGCAACATCAAACTCATTCTTTTTTACATTATTCTAATTTTTTGAATCGGAGTTGTATGCCGAAAAATTCAAATGGTCAAAAATTCTGGAAAAATCAAACACCCAAACATGAAGCTAACGAACACTTTTCAAATTATAAAAATAATCATTCTACTTAAAAATATACAAATTCAAGATACGAAAACAATGATAAGCATCCGATTATAAGTTGTTATGGCTGTGGTAAACAAGGCTTTGTCAAAGCTAAACATCCTAACTGTTCTTCATCTATGCAGACTCAACAGCAAATTTTCGTTCCCTTCATCTCAAATCTTGTTCTATCAATACTCAAGCAACACCTTTGTTGTATATTAAGGTAAATGGTGTTACAGGTGTTGCTTGCGCAGATACAGGAGCTACTCATTGCATTGCTGGGGAAATGTTATGCAAGCTTCTCTGTGACTAAGGAACTGTGTTCGAAGACACCGGTGTATGCATAACACTTGCTGATGGACTACGAAAAAAAACCAACGTTCTTCAAGCAACAATCACTGTTGAAATAGAAGGTCGTACAACTAGTACAATGATTTTTGTGTTACCCGAAGCCAAGGGAAATAGAATATTGTTAGGCATAGATTTTTTTAATAAAATGGGGATCGTGCTAGACATGAGAAGCCAAAGTTGGTATTTCCAGAACAATCCAAAACGTAAAATTCCATTTTCTGATGATCCTTTCATTACGACGCCTGAAATCTCAGCACCAACTGCTACAGTTAACTCGGTTATGTTAAGAGAAACAGAAGGTCAGCATCTATCTGAAATACAAAGAAAAAGGCTTAGTGAGTTACCTGAAAAATTTTCCAATACCTTTTGACCAGGGGGAGAAGCAATGCCCGTCGTCGAACATCATATAAACACTAGGGACCATCGCCCTATATCCCTACCTCCTTACAGGTTATTACCGGCAAAGAAAGAATTGTTGAAAACCCAAATTGATGATCTAACGAAAAGCAAAGCGAACGTCATAGCTGACATGCTTTCTCGTCCTGCTTGTTATCATACCAATAAAGAAAGTTGCGATATTTGCACTATAATAGTTGATATTCCTTCTAAATCATCAAGTGATTTACGTGCTGAACAAATGAAAAATGAAGAATTAAAGAAAATTATTAAAAGTTTCAAAGATGAAGAAAAAACTCTTGACTATACTAAATTGACTGATCGCGATTATATTATGAATCAAGGAGTTTTATACAGGTATTCTCCAAGTTCGGAATCAGAAGAAGCTCAACTAGTTGTCCCATCACATGAAAGGGAGAAAATTTTAAAAGAACACCATGATTCACCTACGGCTGGTCACTACGGTGCTGAATGTACGTTAAAGGTTAAATAGAATATCCAAAAGGTATTATTGGACTGGAATACGTTCATACATTGCAAATTATGTCAAAAATTGTGCTGAATGCAATAGGTATAAGCCTTCTAATCAAAAACCGTCCGGTTTGTTACAAACACCAGTGTATTCACAAAGATTTGAAGTTCTATCAATTGATTTTTTTGGCCCTTTACCAAAAAGTAAAAACGGTAAAAGGTGGATATTTATAGTAGAAGACTGTGCAACAAGATGGGTGGAATTGTTTGCCCTTACACATGCTACTGCAGCGCAGTGTGCAACTACGTTGCTTGAAGAAGTTATCCTTAGATATGGTCTACCGAGACATATAATATGTGATAACGGACCCCAATTTTGTAATAGTGTGATGCAACAACTTTGTTTTCTTTTAGGTATCAAACAAAATCCAACTCCCATATACCATCCTCAGGCTAATCCTGTGGAGAGGAAAAATAGAGATCTCAAGCCGAGATTGGTTATATTAGTAGAAAATGCTCACTGCTCTTGGGAAGAAAAGCTTCCCACAATCCGTTTTGCACTAAATACTGCTAAGTGTGACACTACTGGAGAAACAGCAGCATTCTTGCAGTTTGGAAGAGAATTGAGAACAACAGATGATGTTCAGCATGTCATTCGTGCTGTAATTCAAAATGATAATTGTGTGCCTGAGATTACTCCATATCTCAAAAAATTCGCAAAATTCACCAAAGAAATCAAAGACAAGGTTGAATCTAAGCAAGATCAGAGGAAAAAATTTGCTGACCGTAGACAAAAACCGGGACATAGTTTTGTTCCAGGAGACAAAGTTTGGGTTGACATACATCCAGTAAGTAAAGCCTCTAACAACAAAACGTCGAAGTTCATGCCTAAACGTGATGGACCTTACATCATTTTAACTCAAAAATCACCCACCACTTTTGTCATAACAAGTATGGACAGTCCAAATGATCCACTTGCTACATGTCACACTTCAGCCTTAAAACTATGTAATGACTCTGACATAGTGCCTGTCGCACCCATTAGGAAACATGGTAGGCCACCAAAGAAAGTTACTGGTTCCACACCGGGACGTTCGCGGAACCAGAGGGGAAGGCTGTAACAGGATGACTGCCTTCCCTAAATTATAGAATCTATAGGTGGCACTATTGCCACCTTCGGCAAAATATCCGGAGATATTTTGCCTTCCTTTCTAAAAAGACATGAAGTGAAGTAATTTAGTTTTGAGTTAAGATGTAAGATTGGGATGTGTGTTCGATATATGCTCTTAGAGATGTTCTTTGTGCTAATTAATTTTTATGAATATTCAATTGATTGAGTTGCGCTCGTCTTGCGATTTGTATATAATGTTATATGTGTTATGTCGTCTACAATAAAATGTGACTGTAACATCTCTGTTCTATATTTTAAGTACCAAATAATATCCCACATAACTTTTATGACATTCGACATGAAATGGTTGAATAGATTTTACACACTTTTGACATTGAACATGTTTCTGCTCTAATTTCACTATCAGATGGTTTCTTTGGTCAAATCTTTGTTCATTTTTAGGGTTCTGTACTTAAAAAATAAAAAGGGAACCATTATAAGATCACTCTTGTGTCTGTCACAGCCATTTTGCTCATAAATTATGGAATGTGGAAAGTTCAAATTAAGGGGAGTAATAAAGACTATTGACCCACATATTTACAGATTATTAAGCATTCACAAATATATTTAGAAAAAATGTAGTAGAGCTTTTTAAGTTACTTGGAAAAAAAATCTTTGTATATTCTGTAAGTATCATTGTAAAAGCTTTTATAACACTGCACTCAAAAAAATATTTTTTTAAATTTTAGATATTATATTTTCAGTGATATCGTAGGAAATATAGTACAAAAATGCCCCCCCCCCCCCCGCCCTCTTACCTAATTTCAAATCTAATGAAACTAAAATTACAAAAAAATTAAAGGTAACTGATATTAATTTAAACCTTGCAAGAAAACTATAGCAATTACTCTAGATTGCATAGTTTTTGTGAAAAATGCATTTTTCTGTAACATATATTTTTTGATTTGCAGGCATTCTGTAAAAGTATTGAAGAGTGCTGGAGGTACCTATTGTTGCAGAAGCATAAAAGCATTGTTGATAATGATTTTTTTTTAAATCATTGGTAATTAGCCGAGATATTAACCCTTAAAGATACAGATGGTTTAAACATACATAATGACAGGAACAGCATAATCTATGTACCATCACCTTTTAAAGCCTTACATAACAACTTTTGAAGTATATTTGTGTAATACAATACCTAGTAACAGTATAAAAAGCAATAATCATCAAATTCTTGAAAACAGACTAATTTAATTGGAATTAATGACATAAATACTATGGGATTTGTCATAATAGATATCATGACATGTTTTTGTTCCCTCATTTTTTCCACATATTTTATCTAAATACAATGTTTAAAATCCACATTTTTACGCAATCTTTATTTTCAGTACAATATTTTTTCTCTCTTCAATAATATTTTATTTATAGTTCCTTCTCTTGTACTTAACGAGCGCATAGCGTAGTCTTATTCATTGTATTTCAGAGTTTTATGATCGTTTTGATTTGACCGACTCAGTGCGTCTTTCCTGCCGTACATCTGCGCTTCTTGTGCGGGAGAATTTTCCCTCCTTACGGCGAATGCCGTACGCGCACATTCTTTTTCCCGTTTGGTCATCGCCCTTTTTGGCGAACGCTCCTCCTGGTTGGCCAGCTTTTTGGCGTGTTTTTTGTTTTCTCCGCGTGCCGATTGCGCACGAAAATTTGAAAAGTCAGTACGGGGATGATCATGACAGAGAAAGGAGTGCAGCGGCTCCCATCCTCTTACTCCCGGGGAATACGTTCGGCATATGATTCCCAGTCCCCGGATATTTTTTTTTCAACCGTAATGGCCATACATTCATTCTATCAAAAAAATAGTTAATTTTCTTTGATTTTTTTTTACGATGAAACCTTCATGGAAGAGAAAGCACTTTCAACCTGATCAAGATAGTAAGGATGTCCCGTCCTCGTTACGAAATAAAAAATCGTACTCAAGACGTTTGTGTGAATAATTTTTTTTGTGTGCATGATGAAATTTTTGTATCTCAAGGTAAGAATTTACAATTTTCTTCGTGTGCCCGTTAGACACCTGGTATTTGATGTTCCACTATTACGATCGAGAAATTGGCTAAAAACTTTTTCATAAACTCATAATAATTAAATCATCACCAGAATTTAAGTTATAAACAAAGTAATATGACATATATATGTCATAATAGATATCATGACATGTTTTTGTTCCCTCATTTTTTCCACATATTTTATCTAAATACAATGTTTAAAATCCACATTTTTACGCAATCTTTATTTTCAGTACAATATTTTTTCTCTCTTCAATAATATTTTATTTATAGTTCCTTCTCTTGTACTTAACGAGCGCATAGCGTAGTCTTATTCATTGTATTTCAGAGTTTTATGATCGTTTTGATTTGACCGACTCAGTGCGTCTTTCCTGCCGTACATCTGCGCTTCTTGTGCGGGAGAATTTTCCCTCCTTACGGCGAATGCCGTACGCGCACATTCTTTTTCCCGTTTGGTCATCGCCCTTTTTGGCGAACGCTCCTCCTGGTTGGCCAGCTTTTTGGCGTGTTTTTTGTTTTCTCCGCGTGCCGATTGCGCACGAAAATTTGAAAAGTCAGTACGGGGATGATCATGACAGAGAAAGGAGTGCAGCGGCTCCCATCCTCTTACTCCCGGGGAATACGTTCGGCATATGATTCCCAGTCCCCGGATATTTTTTTTTCAACCGTAATGGCCATACATTCATTCTATCAAAAAAATAGTTAATTTTCTTTGATTTTTTTTTACGATGAAACCTTCATGGAAGAGAAAGCACTTTCAACCTGATCAAGATAGTAAGGATGTCCCGTCCTCGTTACGAAATAAAAAATCGTACTCAAGACGTTTGTGTGAATAATTTTTTTTGTGTGCATGATGAAATTTTTGTATCTCAAGGTAAGAATTTACAATTTTCTTCGTGTGCCCGTTAGACACCTGGTATTTGATGTTCCACTATTACGATCGAGAAATTGGCTAAAAACTTTTTCATAAACTCATAATAATTAAATCATCACCAGAATTTAAGTTATAAACAAAGTAATATGACATATATATGTCATAATAGATATCATGACATGTTTTTGTTCCCTCATTTTTTCCACATATTTTATCTAAATACAATGTTTAAAATCCACATTTTTACGCAATCTTTATTTTCAGTACAATATTTTTTCTCTCTTCAATAATATTTTATTTATAGTTCCTTCTCTTGTACTTAACGAGCGCATAGCGTAGTCTTATTCATTGTATTTCAGAGTTTTATGATCGTTTTGATTTGACCGACTCAGTGCGTCTTTCCTGCCGTACATCTGCGCTTCTTGTGCGGGAGAATTTTCCCTCCTTACGGCGAATGCCGTACGCGCACATTCTTTTTCCCGTTTGGTCATCGCCCTTTTTGGCGAACGCTCCTCCTGGTTGGCCAGCTTTTTGGCGTGTTTTTTGTTTTCTCCGCGTGCCGATTGCGCACGAAAATTTGAAAAGTCAGTACGGGGATGATCATGACAGAGAAAGGAGTGCAGCGGCTCCCATCCTCTTACTCCCGGGGAATACGTTCGGCATATGATTCCCAGTCCCCGGATATTTTTTTTTCAACCGTAATGGCCATACATTCATTCTATCAAAAAAATAGTTAATTTTCTTTGATTTTTTTTTACGATGAAACCTTCATGGAAGAGAAAGCACTTTCAACCTGATCAAGATAGTAAGGATGTCCCGTCCTCGTTACGAAATAAAAAATCGTACTCAAGACGTTCGTGTGAATAATTTTTTTTGTGTGCATGATGAAATTTTTGTATCTCAAGGTAAGAATTTACAATTTTCTTCGTGTGCCCGTTAGGAGTCCAGGACAAAATCCCCGCGGACAAAATCCCCACGGACAAAATCCCCGCGGACAAAATCCCCACCGGACAAAAACTCCACCGGACAAAACACCCTCTTTGCTGAATAAAAGCTCTATTTTGACCAAGTTTCTTTTTCAAAAAGAATCTCTAAACATTTAAAAAATGTTTTAAGCTTATTTGAAAAATGAAAGTGACAATTGGAAGTTACAAGTTATGTGATAGATATTTTATATTTCTTAAATATACATGTACATTTTAAAGTCTGAAATAAAAGACTATTTACACTAAATATGAAACAATTTTTAAAATTGATTATTTTCTTAATTGATATATATATTTTTAAAATTTATTTGCTTTTTAAATGTATTAAAGTCTGTCTAATGCTTCGAATTAAGTTTAAATTTTAGACCTCGTTTATACAAATATTAATCTTTTTAAAATTATACTTTTTTTTTTTTTTTTTTTTTTTTTTTTTTTTTACAAAATGTCTGTTTATGAGTCTATGGCTCTGTCTGTGACGTAAGTTTTGTGGGCGCTGTATCTCAAGAATTAATGCACTGAATTTGCTAAACATTTATATTCAGGTAGTCCCTGATATAAATTGTTGCTGATTTGTTTTTGGTGTAAATTTCTCAACAAATGGCGCTGCTATACTGCATTTTTTTTCTTACAATTTATGCAACATCTATATCTTATTAGGATTTCCTTTAATCTTTAGGCACTGATTTCCCCTAAACTTCAGATTCAGTAAACCCATGATAAATAGTTTTGTTTACATTTCGATGTGAATTGCTTAACATGTGGCGCTGTTATGCTGCATTCTTCAGGATTTTTGCTATAGCTCTATTTCAAAAAGTAATGCACGGAGTTTAATAAAAATGCATATTCAGATAGTTCTTGATATACATTGAAACTGATCAGTTATTGTTGTAAATCATTCAACAGGTGGCACTGCTATGTTTTATTATTTTACGATTTTTGCAAGAGCTCTATCTCAATGACTAATATGCGGATTTTCATTAAACTTCAGATTTAGTAAATCCGTGATATGAACTAGCTCTGTTTACATTTTAGTGTCAATAATCCAATAGGTGATGCTTCTATGCTGAATTTTTCCCGATTCCTTCAATAGTTCTAATCCAAGAGCTAATGCACGAATTTTTTCACCAAATTTCAGATTCAGGTATAGCTTGATAAATATTATTGCACTTTATGTTTTGGTATAAGTTGCCCATCAAGTGGCGCTTTTTATGTTGCATTTTTTTTTTCAATATTGCAATTGTCCTATTTCAAGAAATAATGCATGGAATTTCATGTCCTTAGAATCCTCATGATGAGCATAGTTTGTTATTTTATTTTCGCGCATTGGTAGCGCTTTTTGAAATATTCACATGCATGAGACAGAAATTTTGGGATTGCCACATCCGATTAGTTTTAAATTGCTATTTTAAATATTTTATTTTTTTAAATAAATATTATTTAAAATGCTAAATCAAAATAAAAAATAAGATACTTAATCAAAAGAAAAAAATTCAATTCGACGAATGAAAGTTTGATTAATAACAATTTTAAATTATTCTTTTTTTTTCTTTTAATGAATTTTTATTTTTAAAAGAAGTTTTATGATGTGATTCTGTTTACAAATTATATGGTTAACCATCTTATAGCATTCAAAATTCTAACTCTATAAATAAATAAAAGAAAAATTAATGTTTCCTTGATATTTTTACTGTAACATTGAGCATTAAATAACGCGCATTTCCATTTGTGTCTGAAACCCCGCGAATTATTAAAATAGACATAACTCTCTGAGTTTCGCAGGAATCAAGATAGATTTTTTATTTTTGTTTTAATTAAAAAAGGATAAGGAAAAACTTCCTAAGGGGAAATTGTAACCATCCAGGGCCGTATAAAGATTTAATTTTTGTATTTTCCTAAATAGTCTCCCTGTGTAATTGCAACTTATTTTATCAAAATTTGCATCCTTTTCTGATTCTGCCCCATTTAGGCAATACATAAGAAAAAAAAAAAAAAGAAACTTTGCAACTCTAGGTATTGTGCCTAGGGACAATATTTAAAGAGATAGCCTATTGTTTCGAAAAATATGAGTTATCCTGTGTCTGTGCATGTGTGTTTATTTTATTGTAACTAAAAATGTGATTTTTTTTTTTTTAATTGTGGATAAGAAGCCCATTTTTTAAAATTCTCAAAAAATTCCGAGTAAAAAATAAAGAATTAAGTTGAAAAAAGATAACAGCCCATTTTGGATCGAGGAATAATAATAATGATAAAAAAAATCATTTGAAAATGCAGTTAGATAGATCGACACACAGCTGAAAATAAAATATCCATACCTGAAAGAAAAAGAAATCGGAATAACTAGTATTTGTTTTTTATAATTTTCCCTTCGAAACATGCATACTGATTTTGCAATAGTTTCGTAAACAGTATTAAAACCATCTTGAATTCAAGACGCGAAAACTTTCACATTTTCCTAATAAATAAATAAATAAATAAATAAATAAATAAAATAAACAGTGTAATAATAATAATAATAATAATTATTATTATTATTTTGCTTAAAATGACATTTAAATCATGTTTCTATCTTAATTGGAAAAGGAAATATTAAATTTTATGTTTTGGTTTGTTTTCAAAATCTAGCACTTTCCAGCAAAGATTGATATGGAAACAACGAAAGTGCAATTTTCTTCATGATGTGTTTATTCACAATTTCTCTTAGATAAACCGTTATAAGTCAAGAATCGTTACAGATAAATGGTTCAAACTTGAAATATGTCTTTCTTAATTCTTTTGCAGTAATTTTGATTCAACAAATAATAAAAAAAAATAATTACTTTTAAAAATATGACTTTTTTTTTTAAAGTTTTTTTTTCATATTTTTAATTTAAGTATTTTTAATTTTTATTTAAATTAGTATTTCCAAAAATGCTGAATGAAAATTAAAGCGTTTATATTCCTATTTATTTGAGTGAAAGAAAAATTGAAATTCTGCAAATAATATTTATAACGATTTCATTTTACCCCATATTTTGAATATTTATATAATATTTATGAGAAGTTTCATCGTGTGATTTTGTTTACAAATTATGTAATTAAAATTTTTTAAAATCAAAATTTTAATTCAATAAATAAAAATTAAAATTAAAAAAAATCTTCATAGAAATAAAAAAAAAAAATCTACATAGAATTAACATTAGCAAATGGGTATTTTGCGTGAATGGTATGGCTTCTTATGAGCACATACAGTATATAAGTTTGTATATTCGCTGTAATAGCTCTAAAGCTGCGACTATTTACTGCTTACGACAATGTCAACGCAGATTTAACGAGTTATTAAAAACTCCAACACGGTGAGTTACAATTAAAACAATAAATGAATGAAAAAGTGTGAAAATATCTATCTCGACATTTTAAAATATAAAGTAAAAGTTCTATCCTAAAGATTTATGTTAAATTAAAAGAGAATAATGCATACAAATGCATCATATATCTTAAAGTTATTATTATTATTATTATATAACATAGTTGATTAAATCCTGAGGTTTCAGTTACTCAATTTTGTGACCATCAAACTACGGGGGATTACTTTTTGAGTTATCTGCTATGTTATTTATAAATGCAATTATATTTCTTTTTATATTAAAAAAAAAAAAAAAAAAAAAATCTGTAAGATGCGCAAAATTCTTCAGTTGGACTAATTTTACTTTTATTAAAATCTTTATCAATAAAATTATGTTTTATAAAATAGTATTACAATTTTAAATACACGTGGGGATTTTGTCCGTGGGGATTTTGTCCGCGAGTATTTTGTCCGTGGGGATTTTGTCCGCGGGGATTATGTCCGCAACCCGCCCGTTAGACACCTGGTATTTGATGTTCCACTATTACGATCGAGAAATTGGCTAAAAACTTTTTCATAAACTCATAATAATTAAATCATCACCAGAATTTAAGTTATAAACAAAGTAATATGACATATGGTGCCTAAGTCCAGAGCACAGTTAGTGTATTTTAGTTTTGTTCTCATCACTCACGGACTGTTTTATGGCACACGTGCGCGACATCTGTAACGGAACTATAACGGTTTTTTTTACAATAGCTGCATATTCCCTCAAAATATGATGTCAGTTTGGAAAATATAAAGCATTATCATAATTTCTCATTGTTTTTTTTTGTGTTTTAAGAAAAACAAAGATGGATGGAAGAAGATAGAGAAATTATGTTCTTAAACACCGGCATATTCAAATTGTTCCATCCGAATTCGTTGTATGTTCTTGAACACCGGGAAATTTTAAAATGCTCCATCCGAGTTTTTTTTTTTTTTTTTTAGTGAAATATATGAAGTAGACACCTAACCACATTTTTAATCTTCAAAAGAAAAAGCCTGTGAAAAATAATTCTCATCAATAATTCATTAGACTGTATTTCATTATTTTTTTTTACCCTTGAAAGAAAGAATGGATACAATAGCAAATGCAAATGTTAATATTGACATATTTTCATCAACGTTAACAGATTTTGGTCAATGGTTCCCAGAAGAAATAAAATATATTTTGAAAGAGAATAAGGAAGAACACACATTTAATAGTCCAGTTATACAAGGAATTATTAAAGCGTTTAAATTTAAATTAGAGAACATGATTGACATGCATAAACTTTTTTTAAAGGATTCGTGGACAAAGGCAGTTAATGAAGTCGATAACCTGAAAGAAGTAAACAAAAAAATATTACAAAAATTAAAAACATCGAAAGATAATACAAACGCTGCTCAAAAAGTAGAAGAAAGAATACATACAGAAGACGCATGCACACAAACAGATGAAGTAATGCCAAATCAGGAAAATAATTCAAGCTTTGATCAGTCATTATTAGATAACTCTTGTTGTTCCTCAGTTTTAGATAATTCAATTAACCTTTCACATGATCAAAAGCAAAAACATATTAAAGTGATAATATATCATGTTCCTGAGAATATTGCTACGAAAGACATCGTAAATACAATAATAGGCAACCAAGACGAATCCAAGGTCCAGTTCCTAAAAACGTTCAAAGTTAAAGAAGAAAATAAATTAAATTACGTATTGGAATTGCCAGCTGATATCGCAGGTAGCTTGATCAAAGCAAGATTCGTCAACATTAATAATATAAAATGTTCCATTAAAAGATTTGTGAGAGTTTTGCGTTGTTTTAATTGCCAAGCCTTCAATCACCGGGCAAAGGATTGTGTTAGGCCTAGAATATGTCCATGGTGTGCAGAAAACCACGTCGAAGGACAGTGTGACAAACAAGTGAAATGCAAGAATTGTATACGCAGCAATTCTCACAACCACAATTTCGACATAAACCACCCTACCTTTTCAAAACAATGTGAATCCTTAAAATACTTCATCATGAAAGTGCGATTTCGCCTAAATGCAAAATATGCATAAATCAAAAAGGAAAATTCATATTATACCATAGGTTTTTTTTTTTAGATTTTTTTTTGCATTTTTAAAATTTTTTTTCTCCCTCTCAATATCAGTATACATGGTATATAGTGTATTCCTTTCGGAGGAGAGCTATTTTAGTGCCCAATGGAGTGGTACTGTCAATTTTTTTGACATCTTTGCTCTCTTCTGAAATTAATTAATTAAGCATGTGTTATAATTGTAATAGCAAGATTTTTTCAACTTACCTTTGTTCCTCAGTGTTTTCTATTTCAGATAATGTGTTGCTTCTAAAACAGTGAACTATGTAAATGCTAAAATATGGAACTGTTCTTCAATACATAGTTTTTTTTTGTTTATTGAGTATAGTCAGCATTCCAGTCAATCACATGTAACATGTTCTGTATTGTTGAATATTTAGATATTTACGTGATCTGGAAAATTTATGCTTACATAGCTTTTCTAATTTTTGCTTAATATATTTTTGATATTCTTATCATATGTAATAAAAATCTGTCAATAGGTGCTACACATGTCAAAGTTTAATTTTATTGAATTTTTATATTTCTATTTTTAATTACAGCATATGCATTAAAATTATGCATAAATTATATGGTATAATTATAATGAATCAATGATTTTTTTTTCAACTTTTCGAATATGTATGCAATAGTGTAATTGAAACTTACTTAATTTTGGCTCATTACTTACAAAAAGAATTATTTTTTTTACTGTACTTTTTTTTATTGTTATAATTCATAGAATTTAATTTTTTTTTACAGCTAATATGTTATAAATCATGTTTTATATAAAGGATAAGCTTTAAGATTTACTTTATTTAGTAATTTTTTTTATGATTGAAAAAAATTAATAGAATTAGTCTTCAGACTGTTCAATGTTTGATAATATATAAAAATACTCCATTTTTTTATTTAATACTTGAAATTTTGTTTTAATGGTGTAGTATGTTTACAATATTCTCTTAAAGTCAAGTTTGCAAGATGACAATGGCATATAATTCAGGCTTTTTATAGTTTTATTATTTAATATCAAATTGCATTTCACTTTCATTTAATATTTTCTTTGGTATTACATGATTTGTTTTTATTATGGTTCATTTACTATTACAGTGAGATTGTATGTTTTACCTAAGTTTTCACCATATTCATTCAGACATATTTTTGTAATATTTTAATATAATGGTAAATATATAAATAGTGTTTCAATTAATTGTAACTTATGTTACACATAAGTCATTTTGAACTATAACTGATGTTTCTATATTAAGTTTAGCCATGTTCTATATATTTTTTTGTTTTTGTTATTTATATTGCAAGAGATAACTTAATTGAAAGCTGTCAATTTTACAACTGTTTTTGTTTGGTTCGTAGTTAGTAATGTGTTATATACTTCTAATGTTAAATGAACCTAATTTTTTTTTCAATTGGTTGTTTCATAGTGTTTTTTTTTTTCTTTTGATCATGAAAATTCCCAATTTTTTTTTTTTTTTTTTTTTTTTTCTGAAACAGTTGACAATAATAATATCTTGCTAAAGTTTTGAAACACTTAACTACATCACATTTATTTAGTTTTTTTTTATATATAAGTAAGCAAGCTAGATGTATTCAGTAAGTGCTTTATTTGATATAACCTTAATATATAAGTTCATTTTTTTTATATTGTGATTTACTTCTGACTTCATAATAGATCTTTAATTAATAGGTAAATAAGTCAATGTTTACATACTTTTCAATGCTTGCAATTTATCAAGTTTTTCTTATAGTGTTACTCCAAATTGCATATCCATTTTTTTTTGTAGACCAGTGCATACAAAATATGCCTATTTTTTTTTTTTTTTAAATAATACATACCTTTAATTGAAGCAATTTTTTTAAAAAAAAAAAAAATTCAATATAACTAGTTTCTTTATGCTGTAATATAGACTCAAATTAGTCTTTTATGCAATCTGCCATTTACTTATTGAATTAGCTTACATTTTAAAATAATAAATAAAATTGTGTTTGCAATATGATAGATTTCATATCAATTTGTTTTTCTCAATGTTCAATTTTATAAATCAACTTATTCACAATGCACATCATGATGAAGAGGAAAATTCTTTGTTTTCACAAATAAGAGATTCACAACATTACATTTATAAAAATGTATTTAATTTTTTTTTGTCATTATACTTTGTGTCAATATAACTTTGACTCATGTCAAAATATTCAGTTAAGAAGAATGTCTTGTGCTTTGGTGTATTTTAAAGTAAGAGTGATGTTATTTGTGTGTTGCTCACTTTAAAAAAAAAATAAGTGTCATTTAATGGAGCTCATTAAAAATATGCATATGAAAAAGTTTTACAATGAACATTCATGTAACTTTAATTCCATGGAAACAATTTTTGTATAAACCTTGGTTATAACAATGTGCGCACATATACTATTTTATGATCATGATCTTATTTATGTATGTAATTAATATTTACTTGTTTGGAACTATTTTTTTTTCTTTTAATGTGTATTTTCATATCAGATGCAGGGATATAGTGCATATATTTTTTTAGTCCTAGTTTTTTTTTAATGTGGTACCACACTTTCCCCTTTTCTTTTTTTTACCTTATTGTTTTAATGTAATTAAATTTAAAGTAATATGTTTATATGCCTTGTATCCTGATTGTAAATATATTTAGTGTTTTTATATGTTAACAAGTTATGCTGCCCATCTGTAGGGTATGCCATGTTAACCCCTTGTATACCAGTGCTATCTTGATCATTACTTAGAATATTCAATAAGTTATTTACTTGCTCAAATGGTCGCTTTGAATTCTCAGATGGCTTTTGTATTGTAGGGATGCTTTTGTTTTCCTCAGTGGATTTTCAATTTAAATTTTTCATGTATTCTCAACAGTTTATGCTAGTTAATATTTGCAAGTAGTGTATTCTTTATGGCCACAGTTAACATTTAATGCTACTAGCAATGTTTTTTTTTTTTTTTTTTTTTTAATTTAATATTTTCATTCTCCATAAGATGAATTGTAAAAATCCATATTCGCAATAGTCATGGTTGAAATTTCTTTTCAGTAATCTTTTCCTAGTGTTGTTGGTTGACATTTAGTGCATTCTACATTAAGTACTAGTGTTTTATATCCAAATTATTTTCTTTTGACTGACGTATAGGTCATGTTGCTGAAATTCTTAATATTTAATTGCTAACAGTTGAAGTTATTGTTTTTTTTCTCTCTCTTTTGAGTATCACATGGTTTATTGTATTTTTTTTTCTTTTTTTTTTCTCTTTTTTTTTTCTTCTTTTTCCTATTTTTCGGGAGTATGTCATAATAGATATCATGACATGTTTTTGTTCCCTCATTTTTTCCACATATTTTATCTAAATACAATGTTTAAAATCCACATTTTTACGCAATCTTTATTTTCAGTACAATATTTTTTCTCTCTTCAATAATATTTTATTTATAGTTCCTTCTCTTGTACTTAACGAGCGCATAGCGTAGTCTTATTCATTGTATTTCAGAGTTTTATGATCGTTTTGATTTGACCGACTCAGTGCGTCTTTCCTGCCGTACATCTGCGCTTCTTGTGCGGGAGAATTTTCCCTCCTTACGGCGAATGCCGTACGCGCACATTCTTTTTCCCGTTTGGTCATCGCCCTTTTTGGCGAACGCTCCTCCTGGTTGGCCAGCTTTTTGGCGTGTTTTTTGTTTTCTCCGCGTGCCGATTGCGCACGAAAATTTGAAAAGTCAGTACGGGGATGATCATGACAGAGAAAGGAGTGCAGCGGCTCCCATCCTCTTACTCCCGGGGAATACGTTCGGCATATGATTCCCAGTCCCCGGATATTTTTTTTTCAACCGTAATGGCCATACATTCATTCTATCAAAAAAATAGTTAATTTTCTTTGATTTTTTTTTACGGTGAAACCTTCATGGAAGAGAAAGCACTTTCAACCTGATCAAGATAGTAAGGATGTCCCGTCCTCGTTACGAAATAAAAAATCGTACTCAAGACGTTCGTGTGAATAATTTTTTTTGTGTGCATGATGAAATTTTTGTATCTCAAGGTAAGAATTTACAATTTTCTTCGTGTGCCCGTTAGACACCTGGTATTTGATGTTCCACTATTACGATCGAGAAATTGGCTAAAAACTTTTTCATAAACTCATAATAATTAAATCATCACCAGAATTTAAGTTATAAACAAAGTAATATGACATATATGTCATAATAGATATCATGACATGTTTTTGTTCCCTCATTTTTTCCACATATTTTATCTAAATACAATGTTTAAAATCCACATTTTTACGCAATCTTTATTTTCAGTACAATATTTTTTCTCTCTTCAATAATATTTTATTTATAGTTCCTTCTCTTGTACTTAACGAGCGCATAGCGTAGTCTTATTCATTGTATTTCAGAGTTTTATGATCGTTTTGATTTGACCGACTCAGTGCGTCTTTCCTGCCGTACATCTGCGCTTCTTGTGCGGGAGAATTTTCCCTCCTTACGGCGAATGCCGTACGCGCACATTCTTTTTCCCGTTTGGTCATCGCCCTTTTTGGCGAACGCTCCTCCTGGTTGGCCAGCTTTTTGGCGTGTTTTTTGTTTTCTCCGCGTGCCGATTGCGCACGAAAATTTGAAAAGTCAGTACGGGGATGATCATGACAGAGAAAGGAGTGCAGCGGCTCCCATCCTCTTACTCCCGGGGAATACGTTCGGCATATGATTCCCAGTCCCCGGATATTTTTTTTTCAACCGTAATGGCCATACATTCATTCTATCAAAAAAATAGTTAATTTTCTTTGATTTTTTTTTACGATGAAACCTTCATGGAAGAGAAAGCACTTTCAACCTGATCAAGATAGTAAGGATGTCCCGTCCTCGTTACGAAATAAAAAATCGTACTCAAGACGTTCGTGTGAATAATTTTTTTTGTGTGCATGATGAAATTTTTGTATCTCAAGGTAAGAATTTACAATTTTCTTCGTGTGCCCGTTAGACACCTGGTATTTGATGTTCCACTATTACGATCGAGAAATTGGCTAAAAACTTTTTCATAAACTCATAATAATTAAATCATCACCAGAATTTAAGTTATAAACAAAGTAATATGACATATATGTCATAATAGATATCATGACATGTTTTTGTTCCCTCATTTTTTCCACATATTTTATCTAAATACAATGTTTAAAATCCACATTTTTACGCAATCTTTATTTTCAGTACAATATTTTTTCTCTCTTCAATAATATTTTATTTATAGTTCCTTCTCTTGTACTTAACGAGCGCATAGCGTAGTCTTATTCATTGTATTTCAGAGTTTTATGATCGTTTTGATTTGACCGACTCAGTGCGTCTTTCCTGCCGTACATCTGCGCTTCTTGTGCGGGAGAATTTTCCCTCCTTACGGCGAATGCCGTACGCGCACATTCTTTTTCCCGTTTGGTCATCGCCCTTTTTGGCGAACGCTCCTCCTGGTTGGCCAGCTTTTTGGCGTGTTTTTTGTTTTCTCCGCGTGCCGATTGCGCACGAAAATTTGAAAAGTCAGTACGGGGATGATCATGACAGAGAAAGGAGTGCAGCGGCTCCCATCCTCTTACTCCCGGGGAATACGTTCGGCATATGATTCCCAGTCCCCGGATATTTTTTTTTCAACCGTAATGGCCATACATTCATTCTATCAAAAAAATAGTTAATTTTCTTTGATTTTTTTTTACGATGAAACCTTCATGGAAGAGAAAGCACTTTCAACCTGATCAAGATAGTAAGGATGTCCCGTCCTCGTTACGAAATAAAAAATCGTACTCAAGACGTTCGTGTGAATAATTTTTTTTGTGTGCATGATGAAATTTTTGTATCTCAAGGTAAGAATTTACAATTTTCTTCGTGTGCCCGTTAGACACCTGGTATTTGATGTTCCACTATTACGATCGAGAAATTGGCTAAAAACTTTTTCATAAACTCATAATAATTAAATCATCACCAGAATTTAAGTTATAAACAAAGTAATATGACATAAAAAAAATCAAAGAAAATTAACTATTTTTTTGATAGAATGAATGTATGGCCATTACGGTTGAAAAAAAAATATCCGGGGACTGGGAATCATATGCCGAACGTATTCCCCGGGAGTAAGAGGATGGGAGCCGCTGCACTCCTTTCTCTGTCATGATCATCCCCGTACTGACTTTTCAAATTTTCGTGCGCAATCGGCACGCGGAGAAAACAAAAAACACGCCAAAAAGCTGGCCAACCAGGAGGAGCGTTCGCCAAAAAGGGCGATGACCAAACGGGAAAAAGAATGTGCGCGTACGGCATTCGCCGTAAGGAGGGAAAATTCTCCCGCACAAGAAGCGCAGATGTACGGCAGGAAAGACGCACTGAGTCGGTCAAATCAAAACGATCATAAAACTCTGAAATACAATGAATAAGACTACGCTATGCGCTCGTTAAGTACAAGAGAAGGAACTATAAATAAAATATTATTGAAGAGAGAAAAAATATTGTACTGAAAATAAAGATTGCGTAAAAATGTGGATTTTAAACATTGTATTTAGATAAAATATGTGGAAAAAATGAGGGAACAAAAACATGTCATGATATCTATTATGACAGGATTTGTATCTAGTTTGCATTCATTGGGTCTCTCAATTTGCCTCCCGTATCTTTAAAAGTCAATTAAAAAACTATTGGAAAAAACATGACACAGACCAAGGCAACGTTGCAACTTTTCAATTTCCTATCAGGACGTCCTTGGCAGAATACCAAGTTTAAATTTCAGGCACATCTTATCAACATCTATAACTTTAAGGACATTTCTAAGGATTTAGCATACATTAAAAGTTCTGCAATGCAACTTTTCTCTTTACTAAAAGATGAACCCTCCCTGCGAAGACACCGATTGTCAGCTCATAAGAAAATTGATAAAGGTCATAAGTTCTACCAAACATTTTTACTTTCTTCTATCTTTACAAGAAGAAATTATTGGATTCATGAAAAATTTTGATTTCCAGTTTTTGATGGATTTACATGTTTTAAGGGTCAGATAATCCCAAAAAACATGCTTTTACAAAAGGACCGTCTGTGAATGTCTTTCTGTTTGTAGCATAAATTTTGTAGGCACTCTATCTCAAGAACTAAAGCACAGAATTTAATAAAAATTTATATTCAGATAGTCCCTTACATAAATTGATGCTGATTTGTTTTTGGTGTAAATCGGTCAAATGGTGGTGCTGCTATGCTGCTTTTTGTTTGATTTCCGCAATAGTTCTATCTCCATAATTAATGCATGGAATTTCATCAAGCTTCAGTTTCAGTTATTCCTTGACATGAATTGATGTTTGTTTATGTTTAATGAAAATCATTGATAGGTGATGTTACTATGCAGCATGATTTAAGATTTCCCCAATCATTCAATCTTCATTTCCTCAAACTTCAGATTCAGTTAGTCTTTGACATAAATTGACTTTTTTTATGTTTTGGTGTAAATCACTCAATGGGTGGCGCTTCTATGCTGCATTTTTTTTTTTTAAAGATTTCTGCAACAGCACAATCTCAAAAATGAATGCACAAATTTCATCAAACTTCAGATTTGATTAGTGCTTGACATGAATTGATGCTGTTTATATTTTGTTGTAAATAGCTTGACAAATGGTGTTGCTATATTCTTTTTGTTACGATTTCTGTAACAGCTCTCTCTCAACATCTAATGCACAGATTTTCATCAAACTTGATATTCAATTAATCCTTGACATGAATTTGATATGTATGAACCTTTTTGGGTCAATCGCCCTACAGGTGGCTCTGGTATGCTGAATTTTGTGGAATTTCATATCTTTAGAATCCTTATGATGGGTATAGTTTGCCATTTAACTTTGGAACTGTGATAGCAAATTTTGAAATGTTAACATGTATGAGATAAAAGAAAGTTTTGGGATTGCTACATCCGACTGGTTCAAAGAGTCTTCAGAAATACTGTTCCATGCACAAGTGATACTTTACAAAACATCCTATATATTAAACCAGTTAAAAAATTTGCATATATTTTCTTCTCTGTTAATGATGTTTAATATATTGAAAATAATTTTTATTAGGGTATTTTAAAGTGTGTAAAATACCCATATCCATATCCATGTATTAGTGATGTGCAATTTGAAGGCAAAAATAAAACTTTCACATTTTCTTCAACAAGAACTTCTGCCTCAAAATAAGCTGAGCAATTATCCAAAAATAAAATGTTTGCAACATTTGGAAAACCTATAGCATTACAATGACCTTTAACTTGTAAAAAATTCTTATGGAACCATTCTGATGTTAATTAAAGAAACATATATATTAAGACAAACATAAACACAATTAATACAATAACCTAACATAGAATGAAAAATTAGCTAGGATCAGGAATTGAAGGTAGGTCTACAACATACTATGCTGTTGCTCTACCATCTATGCTACCCAGGCCGATATCTTAGTTCGGTAATTTCCCACTAATAAACCATGTTGGGAAAATCTTTGGGGGTTGTTAATTCTGATGTCAATTGTCTGAGCAAAGCAAAGGCTAATAACAATATTAAACTTTTGTCAAAAACCTTTCGTCAAGCAAAATATTTGTCAGATTTCAATTCTGATTTATCAGAAGTTAAGGTAACCTACTGAATGAATCTACTATGAAAAATAGGTTCCAAACAGTTAAAAAATTATATTAAAAAAACTGATAAAAAAGCACAGTTTGTCTACATACGTCACAGAAATTTGATGTGCAGGTCATTCCATTGCGATCAACATAACACTTACAGTAAACGGAGGCAATCATTTTATATATAACTAGTTTTAAAGCCTTATATTAAAAGTTATTTAGCTAATATAATACTGCAATAGGTTCATAAATCATAAAAAAATACCTTTAATATGAAAATTTTAATTTCTAAGTATTTTAATCAAATTTAATAGATGTGACCAATGTAACATTTTTTACTTTCTTCTATCTTTACAAGAAGAAAGTATTGGATTCATGAAAATTTTCGACTTCCGGTTTTCGACGGATTTATACGTTTTAGAAGGTCCTGAACACGTTTTGACTATTTTTAGAAAATGTCTGTCTGTGAGTCTGTCCGTCTGTCTGTCTGTATGTGACAAAAAATTTGTGGGCGCTCTATCTCAAGAACTAATGCTCGAAATCAAATAAAATTTTATATTCAGTTAGACCTTGATATGAATTAGTGCCTATTGGTTTTTGGTGAAAATTGGCCTGCAGGTGGCGCTGCTATACTACGTTTCTCATGATTAACAAGATTGCTATATCTCAAGAACTAATGCACAGAATTTCACCAAACTTCAGATTCTGTGACCCCTTGATATACTTAGACGCTGATTAAGTTTTGGTGCAAATTGGCCAGCAGGTGGCGCTGATATGTCACGTTTCTCATGATTTTCATGATAGCTATATCTCAAGAGCTAATGATCAGAATTTCACCAAACTTCAGATTCCGCAATACCTTGAGATACATAGCCGCTGATAAGGTTTTGGTGTGAACTTCCCTATAGGTGGCGCTGCTATGCTACATTTTGCACGATTTTTGCGATAGCTATATCTCAAGAACTAATGCAGAGAACTTCATCAAATTTTAGATTCTGTTACACTAGAATATATAACATAATTAGACGTTGATTACATTTTGGTATTAACCTTGCAACAGGTGGTGCAGCTATGCTGCATTTTGCACGATTTTTCCGATAGCTATATCTCAACAACCAACGCACAAAATTTCATCAAACTTCAGACTTTGTTACAAAATGACACATAACATAATTACACGATGATTACGTTTTGTTATAAATCCTTCAACTGATGGTGCTGCTGTGCTATATTTTACACGTTTTTTTTTTAATTAGCTATATCTCAAGAACTAATGCACAGAATTTCATCAAACTTCAGATTCTTTTACACCATAACATAATTAGACGCTTTTTTACGTTTTGGCATAAATTGTCCAAAATATGGTGTTGCTGTGCTACGTTTTGCAAATTTTTTGTTATATCTCAAGAACTAATGGACGAAATTCTATCAAATTTCAGATTCTGTTAGGTCTTGACATAAATAGATGCTTATTAGGTTTTAGTATAAATTACCCAACATGAGGCACTACTAAGCTCATTTTCTCAGAATATTAATTAAATTTTGAGTTTTAGGCTTTTCGGATACCAGAATCTCATTTGGCTAGGTCAAATGTTCGAGGAAATTCGATAGTGGGTAACTTAGGGGTCACCACGTTTTTTTTTTTAAATATTAAAATGTACTTATGAGATAGAAGAAAGTTTTGGGATTGGCACATCCAACTAGTTTCAACTTTATGTTACATTGGTCACATCTATTAAATTTGATTAAAATATGTAGGAATTAAAATTTTCATATTAAAGATTTTTTTATGATTTATGAACCTTTTGCAATATTATAATAGTAAAATAACTTTTAATACATGTCTTTTAACATAATTATGTGTAAAATGATTGCCTTCATTTACTGTAAATATTACGTTGGTCACCATGGAATAACCTGTGCATCATTTTCATCAACTGGATATTTTCGTTAGATTCCCAAATTCAAGCACATGGAGTAAAGAAAATATATACGCAATTTTTATTTAAATATAATAAAATATATTTAAACTTAAGAACTAAACTGTAAAAGAATTTTTTTCTTTTTTATATAAAAGAAAAAGGTCATAATAACTTACTATTTGAGGTCTTTTGACAATCTTTATAATAGCATCTTAAATCTGATTGAGCATTTCTAGAACACACTCAAACAACACATTGCATTCCTTCATTGCGATTTTTATACATCCACTTTTTGAAAAAAGGATTTAAAGTCTTATCAAAAACATCATCGCATCCATAGAAAACAAATGTAGATAATATATTATTATGTATATTAACTATTCCTATTACCTATTTAAGGAAACCACACACCATATAAATAATTCTTTCATTCTATTCAACCTATTATTATTCTATTCATTTGTGCAATTTTTATAGGTACTAAATTTGGGTAATGCATCTGTTTATGGGTCATTCCATGCCAAATCAACCTGTGACTCAATCTGACTCTTTCAGATTTCGATGAAACTTTCAGGAATTGTTCTGCCTGATAATATAAATAAGAATACATGGTCAATTTTTTTTTTTTTTTTTTGCATCAAAATTTTATGTAGTTAATTATTTAAATTTCAAAAAATCATAATTTTTTGACTTGCATAAATATTTTCAATTTTGAATTTCTCAAGTTCTATCAAATGTAGAGAATTTTATGACCACTCATTTTAAAGTGGAGTTTATAAGGTTTAATTTGATATGCAAGTTGACTATGCTTAGTTTAAAAAAAATAAAATTTAAATTTTTTCAAAGTTAAAAATTTTTAGAAAGTCATTTTTAAAAATTTTGAAAAAATATATGTTTGTTGTAATATTATAAGCTTACAATTCTGAAGTTTTTAGAGTGGGATCTTAATGGGATCAGGAGTTATGAAATAAAAGCCAAAAATCACCCTTAAAATAACAATTTAATTCTATCTATTTTGTTATTTATTTAAAATTTGTTTGGTAGTTTTCAGCTTTTATTTCATAACTCCTGATCCCACTCTAAAAATTTCAGAATTGTAAGCTTTTAATATTAAAACAAACATATAATTTTTTCAAAAATTTTAAAAATAACCTTCTAAAAAATTTTAAAAATTTAAACTTTAAAAAAATTTAAATTTTATTTTTTTAAACTAAGCATAGTTAACTTGCATATCAAATTAAACCTTATAAACCCCACTTTAAAATGACTGGTCATAAAATTTTCTACGTTTGATAGAACTTGAGAAATTCAAAATTGAAAATGTTTATGCAAATCAAAAAATTATGATTTTTCAAAATTTAAATAATAATAATTGTATGAAAATTTAAAGCGATAAATAAAAAAATAAAGGTATGCTCTAACTTATATCATCATAGAGAATGATCCCTGGCAGTTTCATTGAAATCTGAAATGGTCAGGTTGAAAATGGAATTTTTTTGGTTGATTTAGCATGGAATGACCCTTATGTTATTTATGTCATTTCAAAAAGTTACAATTCCGATATAATATATTTTAGTGTTTTATTATCTGTATTACTTTTAACGTAATGTGTTCTTACAATTTTATAGATATTATAATAATAATTTTAAGATTAAAATATGCAACTTAGAATCAAGTGAAATTAACTGATTTACTAATGAAATGTGTTGCTATAAATTACTTGACATATTAATTATTTGAATTCATTTTTAGTGACTAATTTAATAGGCAACTTTTGATAATTTAGAACCTTATTTTTTTTATGCAGGCAATGGTTAAGAAACAGAATGAAGTTACAGATTATCTTTTTTCTGTAGTAGATACACTTTTGGATGCTAACAAAGATTTAATTTCTAAATGTAATTGAATAATGAATCTAGTTTTTGAATAAAGCTATATGTTTGAATATTTTAAAGAAAATTATTTGTGTATGTTTAAAGAATTTAAATAAAACTATATTTTTATAATTAAAGATTTAATTTTTCTTTAAAACATCTTTTTTAATATCCATTTTTTGTTATGTTCAAATAAAAATTATTCTTGTTACTTTCTATCTAATTCAATTGAAATTTAACAATGTAGTGAACAACCTCCTTCTCCCCCTCCCGCCCTCACAGAATTTTGATTTTTTTTCCCCCTTTTATCACAATGATTAACCATATAATTTATAAACAAAATCACATCTTAAAATAAGTTTTTTTAAAAAGAGATAATTTAAAATTGCTAACAGTTATAGTTTAAGCAAAATGTACAATCACATTAAAAGAAGGAACAAAAGAACTATGCATGATGATAAAAAAAAGCATTATTACAGAGTTTAATCGAGATATATATGATTTTTTGTAATATATATTTTATACCTAATTCATCAAAGCTATGCACAAGGTCAATCATGATTTATGTTCTTCAACCTGTGCCATCCTTATTTCTATGCCATATATTATGCTAATTGCATAACTTTTGGAGACATTTACAGTTTAGTTTTTAAATGAACATAGAGAACTTGTATCATAACTATAGAAAATCACTCAATGCATAAAACTTCGTATGGATTTGTTAAATTTACTAGTGTCAGGGTTCATTTCATTTTCTAAGAAAAAATCCCCTGAGAATCGCCTGGTTTTTCTTTTTCTAGGATGTGCAATTTTTCCTTTCCATGTCAACAATTAGTGATATTTTTTATGACAATCCCACTTTTTCAAAATAAAATAAAAGTTTATACGTCACCTATATAAGCAATATGATCAGAACTTTAAAGAAAAACAATTTGTGTAAAACAGAGGGGAAGTCTGTATGCCTTGTAGGGCTGACTTTAAAAAATTGCTGCAAGAATTTAATTTCCACTTTATGATTTTATTACTTCTTTGAAAAGCATTATGAAGAATATGAAAACTACAAGTACCAGTATCAGCTTAAAAAAATGTTCTTTATAATTTTAAGTTTCTTTTATACTGATGTGAAATCTCACAATGTTGAAAGATGCAATATCAAAAAGCATGCATGCAACAGCAAATCTCAATTTCCCAGGGTAGTCAATTGTTTTGTTTGGTTTTTCCAGATTTGGGGAATTTTTTTAATTATCCCCTGAGTTTCTTCTGATTTTTACAACTTAAATTTTATACCCTGATTACCCCATAATCCCCTGATGAGTATGAACCCTGAGTGTTTCCCTAAAATAATTTTGCTGCAATGGGCTCCCCAAGAAGGATTTCAAAATGTAGTTAAACTCTGTTAATACAAGACTTGTAAAACCTGTAAATATTCAGATTTGGCAAAAAAAAAAAAAAAAAAAAACCCATATAGACACAAATTGTGGTATTTTCACATTAACATTTATTGAAAAGAAACATCGATGAGTTTAGATTGCTTTATCTGAATATTCATTTGAGAATCACACCCATTTTACGGTCTATAAAGGCTGTATGTGATAAAATCATGTTTGAATATTTAAAACACTATTAAGCTCTTATCATACCAACAAAAATTTAAATAGTAATTGTTCTTTTGACTATTTTTGGCTTTTAAAAATTTACTGGATTGAAAATTAGAAAATCTGATAAATTATAATCTGCTATTAATCGAGCTTTTTTAAAGCTATTTATTATTATAGACAAAATCACATTGTTTCTTGCTTTACCAACCAATCGCATAGCTTGTAGAACATTAACACCAGATAGTGTAACGCTATCTTCCATTTTGGACAACATGTTTTTAAAACCACATGATGACAATATTTTACTTTAACCCATTAAGACCCGATGAAATGGTAAGTAAAACTAGTCATGTCACCTGGAAGTAAAACTTGTATTATGCTATCACCCAAGTGTATAAAACACTATCTGTTGATAAAAAATGATACTTTACTCTTTCTGCAAACCAGAATAAACATTTGATTAGAGTTTTTATTACAAACAACTCAGAAGCAACAATTTAAAAGAATATCTAACCCACATGATAATGCGAGTTGGGTCTTAAAGGGCTAAAACTTTGGATGATACCCAGATCAGGTGGTTGAAGTTTTGAGGTAGTGTTTGGAGTGGGGGGGGGGGGGTAATCAATTTTTACATTTTCTATTTCTGATATGTATTGTGTGCCACACAGTTACCGAAATAAACTCTAATTTTCTGTTTTCATATTTTTATTTCAATTTTTAAGTCAGTAATTTTTAAGTAAGCTTTCAAAGATATTAGCTATCATCTAAGCATTGTTAGCTTCATAAGCTGAGGTAAAAGATTTTATGCCGTGAAATATCTTTTATTTTTCAATTGTTCAATCATCAATAGTTTTCATTTCTTTGTGTTCCTGTCATATTTGAACAAAACAACAAAGTGGCACTCTCCTTACTTCGCTTACCTTTTTTACAAGCATAATTTTATCAGGACTGTATTTAAAAAAAAGTTTCTACTCTTATTTATGGAAAAAATTCAAGTTATCGAGTGATAAACAAAAAAAATTGTCAAATCAAGGATTTTTTTAAACATTAAACACATCTTTTTTGTCATAATCATTCTCGATTAAGATGAAATTATTTTTTTTTTTTTTTTTTCTAATTTTTTCAAAAACTTTCTTGTTTGTGCAAGCATATTGAAGTTCTCTAACCAACCAAACTTCATCAATGATTTTTTCTTCATTTCCATAGACAACGGATTCAGATTTTGTTTGTTAGTCATTTTTTACAGATGATTCACAAAAGATCTCACCTACAAATGCTCTATTTTTTTTTTTTTTTCTTAATAACCTAGAAAGAAAACTTTTCATGATGTCACCAAGCATATTACATGTTTCTTTCATCCCTTCTTGTAATGATAAAAAATTAAATATTCTTTTTCAAGCCACCTATTTCTTGATTCTTATTCATTCCCATTATTTGCAGTTTCCTTAAAACCACCCCAACTCTTCAAGAAAATAACCTTGGAGAATAATAAAAGGACAAAGAAAAGGATAGATAGTCACTACACATACAATGGCAATTGAATTATAAAAATAATAAAATGAGAATACCAATTCCCATCTTAGGGAGTCAAGAGATTTAGTTATGTTACTGCCATCCCTTAATTTAATAGTTTATGTGAAGTTTACCATTCTAATTTGTGAATATAATTTTTCTATTCTTTAAAATTTTCTTTCTTTTTAGAATTTTTTTTTTTTTTTTTTTTTGTTACACTATTTGTGGATTAAAATTCAAGTTATAAAGAGATGAGCCAAAAAAATTTATCAAACAAAGGTTTTTTTTTTTTTTTTTTTTTAAACATTACATACACAAAAATTTTAAAGCAAATTTTTTTTTTTCTTTGGGATATAGAAAAATTTGCAGAATCAAAGTTCAAGTTTGTGCAATTCAAATGTATATATTTTTATGTGTGTCGCTTATTTGATTTTTTTTTTCTAAAACTGTGTCTTTGTACATAAGCTGCCATAAAGGTGTTTCTTTGTATCACTTGCTTAATAGAATTTCAATATAACACATATACAATAAAACTCCATAAAATAAGTACTTATTTAGCAAACACTTTTATAAATCTGCAATGCATTTTATTATCATTTAAATTAGTAGTTTTAAAATGCTAATCTTTTGAACAACAATGCAACATATTTAGAAAGAAAAAAACTTTTATTTATCTTATTTATACATTTTGCAGTAAATATTTTAATGAGATTTAAGAAAACAATTCTGCGTATCATTTATAAATTTCTAGAATACATAAAATATAAAATGAATGATATAGACAATGCCAAACAACAAAACAACAATGTCAAGATAAATGATAATATATCCATGATAAAACAAAATATGCTCACATCAACAAAAGAAAAAAACTAAATTGAAAACCAGTCAATGATTGCTTTTAGCATATTTCCTTATATATATAAAAAATATTTCCAATTATCAACAACCCTCAAAAAACAAAATATATCTACCATATTACATAGTTCATAAATAAACAACAAACAATGCAACTGCTGTGTCATGGCCGGAATGATCTATAAAATAACAAAAAATTAAATAAGTAGCAGAAACTACAACATACAATTTAAAATTATTAAAAAAATAAAATTGTACAACATTTAGAACAATGCTCATCATTTAAGTATAGAAAATGTGAAAATTACTTGTTTAGTTAAATAAATAAAGAGAAGAAAAAGTGGAGATTAAGGAAATCGTACATAATGTTTTTCTGTAATATATATGTGGGATTTTAAGTGAATAACTTATTATTTAAGCAAAACTAATGTTCTTCAAAATACGCTGCTCAAAACAATTAAAGGATATTGCAGTTTTAGGTGGATTTTGTATCTGGGAAACTTTTTAGCTGATTGATACATGGTCGACAGACAATAGTAGGTTATATGAGAATAAATTACACATGTTTGGCAGAAAAAAATGCATTTTATTGTGCATTTGTGTACAAAAGGAAAAAAACACAATTTGTGCATATGAGAAAAAAAAGAAAAGGTGTTTTCTTCAAAGAAAATCATTTTCAGTAGGGGGTATGGTTTCCATGGGCGGCCAGCAACGTTGAACACCTTTGAGGCATGGACTCAATGAGGCTATTAATGACGAGTTGAGGTATTCTGTCCCACTCTTCCAGAAGAGCTCTTTCCAGTTCTTTGAGAGTTTGTGGGGGTTGTTGGCGGCCAGAAACTCATCTTCCTAGAGTGTCCCAAACTTGCTCGATTGGATTCATGTCTGGAGAACACGCTGGCCATTCCATTCGAATGATTTCTTCCTCGAAAAGGAAATCCTCCACCAGGTTTGCATGATGTGGCCTGCAGTTATCGTCCATTAAAATGAAGTTATTTCCGATTGCTGCAGCATAAGGGACTACAATAGGTCTGAGGATCTCATCCCTATATCGGCGACCAGTCAGCGCTCCATCTCGAATGATGTAGAGGTCAGTGCGCCCGTCAATGGAGATGCCACCCTACACCAACACTCCTCCACCGCCAAATCTGACACTTTCGTGCACGAACGCAGAATTATTCCTACTGCCACTGTCCTTCCAGATGAAAATACGCCTATTATCCAGATGCACAGAAAAACGGGACTCGTCAGAAAACAGAATATTGCTCCATTCATTTCTCCTCCAGTTGACATGCTCGGTTGCCCACTCCCTGCGGTCGCGACAATGCCTTGATGTTAATCTAATACATACCATCGGTCGGCGAGCATACAGACCTACAGCATGGAGCCGGTTTCGGACAGCCTGAGTTGAAATCGTGGTGCCTGTAGCCGAGCGAAGGTGTTGTTGGAGAAGAGTAGCGTTCATGTTTCGGTGTATCCGAGCTGTTACCACTAAATACCGATCTTCATTGGGCGTTGTTGTCCGTCTACGACCTTGCCCTGGTCTTCGGCCTGCACATCCACTCTCCAAAAAACGGTTCCAGATCCTGGAAATGACACTTTGTGACACTCCAATGGCTTGCGCTACTTCGGCTTGAGTTTGGCCCCCTTCTAACCTACCAACAATTCTCCAAGCTTCTGAATCTGTTAAATGACTTCGCTGAGACATCGTACTCATCGAAACAACGCAATCACTGAATGCCGATCATCCTTGTCTTCATTCTCTTTTATTCAGTTGAAAGTCAAATTTCATTCGCTGCCGCTGAAGCGACGTTTTTGACGTCGAACTCAAAATTTGCATACTCCAAAGTTTGAAAACCAGAAAAATTTGCATTTGTGATTCTCTTCTTCTATTTTCGGCAAAAAAAATTTCGTTTATATCTTTATTTTATATAAAACTTCAAATATCCTTTAATTGTTTTGAGCAGTGTATAAAAAAGGTTTAATAGACATAAAATATATATGTAACATTCAAATATAACAGTAGAACCGAATAATAGTTAGCATAATCAAGCTTCCCTGAGCTTAACATTAAAAATTAACCTAGCTCGCCATGGCTGAAATTTATAGAACACCTCGCTCTTTCCACCTCTCATCACACAAGTCTCGCTTGAGATATCACACTCATTGAATCCTTGAGTTAATTATCTTTTATTGTTGAACACTTCATCCTTTATTTCCACACATATATTTGTGTGTAGCACACTTCCTCAAATCTGCAACCCTAAAATCCACCTATAGTTTCAGATGTAAACAGTGAAACTTTCTGCTTAGTTGCAGAAACAAAATTAAGATGGTGCTAAAACCAGCTGTGATTGTAGCTTTTTTTTTAGCTCAATATTTTTTTAAATTATGCTCATTTGGCTATTCAGCTGATAAGTTTTTAAAATAAAATTATGTTGCTTTTGATGAAAATTAGCGTTTCTATAGCAAACATCCACCATATAGTAGGTCCTGCACAAGTTAAACTTTAACCAAATTATCTGTTTATTTTCTTGCATTTGCTTCTTTGTATTTCAATACTTTCGTTTTGTTTTGCTTTTTCCAATATTACATATGTACCTTAGACTATTTGGTCAATATGACCAAACACAAGCTTTTCACTAAAGAAAATATGAATTTATTTTCGAAAGAATCAAGATGGTATTAATATCAGAAGCGATCTCAATCTATTTTCCAGACATTTTTTAATTATAAAATTTTTCTTGTTTATTAAATCTGGATAAACATACCATAAAATTTCATTATTTTATAGTTCTGGTATAAATTATTTTGTTGTCTGAGATAAAAAATATAGTGCAACAGTAGCTTTCTCACGATAACTGTTGAAGCCGTAGTTTTTATGTTGACTTTTTTTGTTTTTAATCTGTAATAATTTTTATTTTTTCAGGATTTAGTATGAAATTTTTGCTGATATGACTGAGTTCAAATATTTCTAATGAAAAAAAGAAGAAAAGAAAACATGTTAATTTGTAATAACTTTAAACTGATCTGATATCTATTATAGTTAAGAAGTTATGGGGGACTTTTTGATTCTCACAAAACCCCTCACTATTTCTACTCTCTTGGTCCGATTTTGCCCATTAATGAATTTGACAGAGATTTTCTGCCCCCTGATTTTATGTTTCATTTTCAAAGAGATTTGTGCCAAAGTTACTGCACCTATAAAAAAGTGATATATATATTATAGACAGATATACAGATAAAGTTTTTAACTGTGGGTAATTTTAAAATCTAGAGGTCACAATCAGTGTACATTTGCAACAATTTTTCAGAAATTTCAACATAGGAGAGAATATAATAGGTAGTATTTCTTATAGACCTAATTAGAATTAAAATTTATATTAATGTGGTCATAAAATGTTTAATGCAAAATATTTTTTAAATCTTCTTAAAGGTTATGATACATTTTTTTACTATGAGAAAATAAAAAATTTATCAGAACAAGAATGTGAATTTTAACAAATAGCGAAATCACACATAAATATCTATCTTTGAAAGAAGAAAGAGAAATTTTACTAAGTGATTTTAAAAAGCAACATTTTCATTATGTTTTTTTTTTTTTTTCTATTAACAAAGCTTAAGAAAGTATATACTCACATTATTACATAACATGTTGTCACCGTTGTAAGGCAACAGCTTTCTCAAGTAGACATTGTATATCTACATTTGGAAAATTCTAAAAATATAAAATATAAAAATTGTCAACATTTTATCTCAATTTAAAAATAAGAACATGATATTAAACATTTTAAATTGCATTTCTTTTTTATAAATAATAATAATAATAATAATAATAATAATATTCTGGTGATATGAAATGTGATTTTTTGAAACTCAGCCACTTTCTCCCAGTCTACTTACCTTGGGATCCAAGTCTATCAAATGCTGTTTGACAAATCTTAATTTTTGAAAATATTTTTTTAATTGTTGCAGTGTTTTTCTTTTTATGCATGTTATACAATTTTCATTTTTAACAATTATCAGTGGCTGGCTAGAAAAAAAAAACACCCAACTTTGCACACTAATAAAAATTTTCTCTGAAATAATTGAGAGAGCACCTACAAAAAGTTTATGACACTAGCAGAAAATCACATTTAACTGAAATTAAACTAAATGAGGGTAACTTATATTTCATAGAATAAAGTACCAAATGATGTTAAAGGCTAAAAATATCCAAACAATAATTAAAAAAGAACTGATACCTGTAACAATTTCATGTTTGCTGGAAAATCACCATGCATCAATTTTTCTCTTAACCATCTAAAAATATGAAAAATTGTAATAAATATTAAAAAAACCACGATATCAGTATGGAATTATATACATTATCTTGATTCAATAGTTAGTTTTCCACAAAAAAGAACAGAAGCATAAAATGTTCATGAGAACACATAACAATAGAATGGTTAGTTGTAGACAGATATAAAGAGATTTTATGGCACAAAGTCCCATTAGGGACATGCTGCACCAAGACAAAGTCAGAAACAAAAAATAAATAAATAAAATAAAATAAATAAAAAAGTTACCATAAAATAACTAATAGGAAAATAAAAACATCTTAAATAGAAGCAGTAAGGATTTATATAATTAAACTCATTTTGAAAGTCAAAAGTTAAAAGACACAAAAATGTTATAATTAAAATCATCTATAAAAGTTATAAAGTAATAATTGTTAATAATTGAACAAATTATAAGATGTTGTGTATAAGACAAGTCTAGAAATAACAAAGCATTTAAAAACAATGAAATTATTGAGACACAAGCTCTTCAAAAACAATATTATTGTCATCTGCACTCGAGTCATAAGGGTCTAAATCTATAGCCTCTTCAACATAATTTTTCAGCCTCATCAACATAATTCTCACCTTTTGATCCTTTATATTAGAGACTGACAGACTAAAAGATGACCCCCCCCCCCTCCCCCACAGTTTGCCACTGTGAAGAATTCTGAATTGTCTTTCTCTCTTTCTGTAAGCAAGTTTTTTGACTTGGTTTCACAGTCTGGCTGGTGTCAGGTTTCTACAAATTAAATGCAGATGAAACAAGGGCTTTATTAGTCTCATGTTTGGTTGACTTTTTCATTTGACTTGGGGATTTCTGTGATTGACTAGTTAAGTATTCAATTTTAACAGGCTCTAGTGAAGGTTTACAACACCCTAATTTTAACATGTCTTGTACTAACAGTAGTGTATATATCACAAGTTTTTTTCTTTAAAATGTTAGATGGTACAGTTATAGGTTAAATACTTAGTAGAAAAAGGGCTTCAGTCTGTGTGCTAATGTGCCTTTCAGGTTTTGATTGCTTCTTGAGTAAACTGGAGCAAGAAACTGACAGATAGGGCTCTAAATTCAACAAATTTATGAGCTTCAGGATAAGAAAGTTTTAGTAGTAATTATTTTAACAGTTAGAATTTCTTTTTCATGGTTTTAACTAGACAAATGTGAGAATATGCTGTATGAATATCACCTTTACAGTTTGTGCAGCATTCGGGTTTTTCACAAGATTTATTGTCCTGCCCGATTTCTGCATTACGTATGCAAGTAATGGATCCACGACAGGTAGTGTTAGTGTGGCCATAACACTGGCATTTAAAACAACGGAGAAGGTTCAGGATATAAAACCAGAGTGGACAGCTTAGATAGCCAGCTTTAATTCTAGTTAGTAAGATAAGGCTATTGAATGATTGAATAATGTGCATTGTCAGAAGCACTTATTCATTCTGACAGTTAGTAAAACAGCATACATTTATAATTTTTATTCTTTTAAATTTGTTAGAAGTTCTTCCTTTGTGGTGAATAAAAGTTCTGGTTCAGATATTACTTCATGGATTGTATTTAAAGTCTGATGTATTTGAACAGAAACTGAAAAAGAACCTATCATTGTTCAATTTAATAGAAATCGTTAATTTTTGGCTGAAATGACCTCCACCAGCAAATTTCCAGACTGCATCTTTTTAAGTTCGTAACCATCTCCAAATGTGGATTGGAAAGTTTTAGCAAAGGCAAAGTTCTTTTAAAAGACCTATCAGATAAACTATCAATGCACTGAATTATAAAGAAATGTGTAAATAATTCATTCTATATAGATTGTTGCTCTCCACAAGGGAAAGAGACAGAAGGAAATGAAGTTTTTCCATCCATATTTGAAATAAAGTTCAGACCCCAGCCGCACCACCTACTATCGAATCTAACAAGAGGATGCACATTCATGCACCAGTACTAACCAGAGTCCATACGGTCACAAGACAATAATATGTCAGCCTCCACTCTTAACAATATGACTTTTAGTTACTCCCTCACTTGATCTCTTAGCCAGTGACATAAGTCAGCTGACCAGCCAATTGATGCATAAGGGACCAAAGCGTCTCCTGTCTACCTGAAATAGAGGCTAAAGCAGTGTATTGGTTTCCCGCAACTGCCAGAACCCCCTTTCCAGAGACACGGGTCAACATGCACTGCAAACATGTAGGTGGTTTACGATTCTCCATAAGTCTATATAAACAAACAATGGGATGGATAAATAGTGGAGAGTAGAACAAAGTTGGATATAATTAAACGTAATTTTATAATATATTGTACTTTAAAATAATAATGATTATTCCATAATTAATTGATTCATCTAGCATTGCTTAGACTCAGGAAAACCTAAAATATACTTAAAATCGGTGTTGAATTCAGACATATTTCTTTAGGCAAGATATCTGCAGCTCCAGGGGAATGGTAGTAGAGACCATAGAAACTTCTAGAACACAAATAAGCATAATATCCAAAATATTCCAGAGACATTTGGCAAGTGTTGTAAGAGAGAGATGGCAAGTATTGTAAGAGAAAAATTTTCTCTCCAGACATTCCCTAAAATAATCTTATAATTTCCTGGAATTTGAATATAGTTCATGTGACTATGCCAGTTGTTAACAAAAACCTATAACAATGAAGTTAAAATACATTCTCATAGTAATAAGTTTTGGTGATAAAAAGGATTCTTTAAAAACCAACACTAAATTTTTTCTTTTTTTTCCTCCCTACATTTCAAAGAAAAACAAACAATGACCTTACTTTTATTAATGATTATTATTTTATTATTATTATTATACTATTTTTTAATTTTTTCTTTAATAGATTTTTAAAAGTCTGCTTCATAAAGGGATATAAAATATAAGATTGCTTTAAGATAAAGTATCAAATAGATACTGGTTTTTAAAAAACAAGCTTATCATACTTAATAAAACAAGGTAGAACCCGTCGAATTTCGACGAAAGAAAGTATTTAATGTAAAACTGTTTCATTATTTTTAAATAAACTTGCAAACTTAGTTTCAATAAAAAATGCACCTTATATTGGTAGTCAAAATAAGAAAAAAAAACATATTTAAACTAAAGTTAACAAAATACTATTTTTATAAAACTCAGTTGTAGAAATTATTAAAATTAAACTTTAATCGTACATGTAGGCTGTAAAATACAATGAAGATCAGTTATTAGGATACAGTTACCAATTAAGGCTCTTATACTTGGTATTTCAAAATGAAAAAAAACAATATTTATTCCCTTTGACTCAATCATATCCCCTTGAAATCTAAACCTAGCATCGTTTTCACCATCTAAAAATTTACATATGTTCCTCTCATATACACATTAAAGTTAAAAAAAAAAAATGTATTAGATCAGTGATGCACAACCTTTATACCAGAAAATCGTTTGCCACCGGAATATTTGAAAAGTGTTGTTTCTTTTCTTTAATAGCAAAGTTTCTGTCATTACTATAAGGAAAATTATTCTGCATAAGAATTGTGGTATTATTGTGGCCCGCGGGCCAAAGGTTGTGCACCCTTGTATTAGATTATTTTAAAATTATAAAGGAGAAAAAAAGACCCACAACTTTTCTTTAAAATATATTTTTGTAAAGTATCAAGGGTGCCCAGAGAGGAGTTTGGTGATGCAAGATGCGTCATACAGTGTATTTATTTATTTTTTTATTTTTTTTTTTTGGGGGGGGGAATTTGAAAAAAGTACATTTTGGGGGGGGGGGGGGGATTTTAAAATTCTTAAAAAATTTTTTTTTTTTTTTTTTACTGTTAAAAAAAATCTTGATTTTTTTTTTTAATATCACTTTTAAATCTTTTCAACATTTAATTTCCAGAAATGTTCTGGTGTTTTCTTTCTTTAAATTCTAGATAAGGGCAATAAGAACTCATTCTGCTATATTCAACTCACTATCTTTTGTAAATATTGACTCTCTTAACATCACTTTTAAAATTTTTCAACATTGAATTATCAGAAATGTTCCTGTGTTTTCTTTCTTTAAATTCTAGATAAGGGCTATAAGAACTCATTCCGCTATGCTCAATTCGCTATCTTTTGAATGTGCAGTAGATTATAAGTAGAATATATTTTACAATTGATATTCTGTTTAGGGAGGGGGGGGGGGGTCAATATTAAAGTATAAAGATTTTTTGGGGGGATTTGAGTCATTGGGTTTGGGGGGGGAGGGATGATCACCACTGTAAAGTTTTGTATCGCGTGTGAAATAAATTTGTAATAAATTATAACTCCCCCATTTAATTGATAAATAAAAACGAAATAAAACCAAAATTCACCGGGTTTTATAATAGACGATATTCTTAAAATAACATATAATTTTAATTTCAGTTTTTTTCACTTTTTATGAGAAACTGGCAACAGAAAAATATGGTAATCTGCTTTTTTTTTTTTCTTTTTTCTCTTTACTTTTAAAAGAAATGGAGTACTTCTGTTGCCACGAATACTAAAAATATATTTGAAACTACAAAAAAATTAATATCTCAGTAATAAATAAAGTTACAATTTTCAAACAAATTGCATTTAAAAGTACATTTTTTCCACTATACAATGGTGTAAAAATTGAAAATGTGGGATGTTTAAGAGTTTAAAAATTTGCAGTAGCAAAAATTGCAAAGACAAAATTTTATTTCAAATTTAAAGTTGCCGTTCACAAAATGACGTATGCGTTACGCAGATACGTTTGGCCTTTATAATATAGGTATGTACCTTTTCTTTAAAAAAAAAAATCCAAATTTTGAATAAACTATTTAAATGTGGACAAAATTTACTATATTGAACAATAAGGGTAAATTTGGATTATTTTAATGAGTGGTAAAAATTTCCAACAAACTTGGAAAATAAAAGGGCAAAAAATCTTTTATTTAATTATATCCAAAATCTGAGCATCAGGTGCACTTCTATCCTTCTCAAATTTGTAGACCGTAGATTTCTGTAGCCAGCAAGAAGATACATGCAAACATATTTCCCTTATTAATATATAGACAACTGAAATTTCTGACAGTGAAAAATTCATTATATTACATAAGTTTTGATTAAATTCTTATTTTATGGATTGGTTTAGAAATATTTACTAATGCTTATATGGTATGATGAAATGGCATATTTTCCATGCATGCAACACAGAATTAACTTTTAAAATCAAGGTACAGAGAGATTTGGAATTGACTGTGTGCTGCTTTTTCAAGAATGTTTTGGTGAGGGCATCAAGCATCTATTTAAGAACTGTACATGAAGAGGATGGCAAGTTTCCTTTATAAATCAATGCTGACAGAAACAGTTGGAGAAAAAAAAAAACCTTGGCTGCTTCTTATCTGGATGTGAATTATCAGTTCATGAAAACTCATTCCACAAGATCTTATAATCAGAAGTTTTTAAAAATGTTGAATTTCTAATGCTTTTGAATGACGTAGGAATTTAATACTTTCGGAAATTAAGGAGAGGTTAACAAGATGATGAAAATTGATGTAGGCCCAAAATATATTCTATTTTCAATGTCAGTAAATTTCCTCATCTCATTACATTAAAACTGACCTCTGTATATATATGCTGGTTATGATTAAAGTTATCTGGTTTGGATCTATGAAAAGCCTGTTCTGATAGACAAATATCGATGAAACTTAAAGAATGAAACTAAGGAAATACATTAAATCTACTATGAAGAAAAGAAATTTACAATAAAAAATAGTTTAATTTTCGGTCGATAGACGGCAGTTTTTACAATTAGATTTCTTAGGAGAAAGAACAAACATTATTGGAAGTTTCTTTATTCAGAAAGGCAGTAATTTGTCATGAAAGATGGTGCACCACCTCACATAAGCAGTGCCATTACTGATTTGGCTATGTGAATTGGTGCACCATTTTTCATGAGAAATTACTATCTTACTGAATAAAGAAACTTCATTAGTAGTGCTCATTCGTTCTCCTCAATCATATGTCAGTGAAAACTGCCACCTATGGAACAAAAATTACACTATTTTTTATTGTAAATTCCTTTTTACCATGATCTATTTAATATATTTCCCAACAATCATTGATATCTGCCTACCAGAACAAACTTTATGTGGGTGCAAATAGGGTAACTTCAGTATAACCACCCTGTACATACATATATATAAAAAAAAAATTATTTGGTCATTTGTCCTTTTTTTTTTTTTTTAATATTTAAATTTAAAAGCCATAAAGAAATACTGTGTGCTAGGGCTGGGCGATATCAGAATTTTAATATCATAATAAATCGCTGACCAAATATTGATATTTTCAATATATTAATATATTTTAATTTATATATCACTCTATTATAGGGACATAAATGTAATTGTCCTCTCAATAAAATACTACAAACACACACTCATATATGTATGTGTGTGTGTGTGTTAATTACCTAGAAAAAAATTCAATAGCTTAATTTAACATATTAAAACAATGTGTAAATTTAAATTTTTATATTTTGTGTTAAAAAATACAAATCTTTTCCCTGCAGATCTGGTCTAAAATGAATATTATTGAAAACTTTTGGAAAGTTAAACATTATAAATTATTCAAATAAAACACGATAATGTACATAAGACAATAGATATGTTAAATGAAAATAATTTTATTACCTATAAATTTAAATTTTATTTTATTATAATGCAAAATAATTTGCTATATCAATAAACTGTATTTTCTTCTTGAAAATCTGTCAATCAGTTGAGCAATTACAGTACATGTGCTTTTAATTTCAACTCGCATGGAAACAAGTTACACAATAGTCAGATACTGGTCCGGAATCCACTAGCGATTTTTTCAAAAATGCTCGATCCTCGAACGAGTCTTTCAATTTCTATTCTCGACAAACTCAGATGAACAAAATGGTGCATGAAAACAGTAGCCTGTTTGCCCATATTCCGGTATGTATGTGATACCTGCACAAAACCGCAAATATCACACAAGTGTCGATATTGGTGAAGTATTTGAAAAAGTAACCAACTTTCGCACCAATATTTGGTAGATTCGAAATTCTGCAACTCCTTAATTTCTGGAATTAGGATGAAATACAGTTTGAAATGATACATCAGAAGGATTGAAATTGTAATATCATTACCGCGTTATTAAAGAAATATCGATATATAACGGGTTTATGATATATTGCCCAGCCTTATTGTGCGCTATTTTTTTTTTTTTTTTTAAAGTAAAATCAAGTTTTTTTTTTTTTGTGTGTGTGTGTGTGCGTGTGTGTGTGTTTTTTAACATTATTTTTCTAAACGAGCTCTTAATAAAAAGGATTACATACATATTACACAAGGGTGCAGAATATAAAGAAAAAACACTATATATATATATATAAACAGGCTCAATAAAAGAAAAGAGTAAATTAGAATACTTTTAAAAACAGATAAGGAAGTTTTACTATCTTTTATTAATAAATGAAACATATTATGTAATTTAATTTTAAAGAATCAGGATGAAATATACTTACAAAATCATAGCACAGCATAAATAAATCAAGAAATCAAATCTGTTTTTATCAGCAAATAAGGAATCCCATACTCTTATCACATCTGTAGAAGAAATACAAATATTTGTTTTAAATTTCCTTTTTAAGTTAAAAAACACAATAATTTAAAAAAAATGACAGAATACAGCACAAATAAAAAAATTTAAAAAATATTAAAAGAACTACAATTTTATACACAAAGAATTTATAAGCAGTTTCAATTAATTCAAACAATACTAATTCGTTTAATGACTGTCAGTATGTAACATATTTTATAAGTTTTTTAACAAAAGAGTTGAATGTAATATAAAAAGAAATCACATTGTAGTTTATAATATAGACAGAAAAGAGAAAATTATTTATATTGTGATTTTTTGTATTGAGAAAAATAATGCCTGAAAGTAAGATACACTTAAAATATGAGTATGACTTATGTTAGGAAATAATATTTTTTTAGCCCATATATAATGCTTTTATTTTAACTCCTCTAATTTATACTTCCATATAATTCAAGTATACTTGGAAATTTCTTTTTCTGTCAATTAAAAATGCTTCTTTAAAAATTACCTAAATTTATATATATATATATATATATGTATATATATTGAGGGTTGCATTGTTAACATCCTTAATAATGTGTGTGGATTTCACACAGTCTACTGAGTTTAAATAGATTACTACAAAAGCTATGATTTACTTTTGCGTAACTTCCTCTCTCCTTACTATGTAATCGTTTCTTTAACAATAACAACCAAAATTTGGATGTTGTTGACTAAAATGCTCTATTCTATTAATTAACACAAAAACTATTTTAAAAATTGGAAAAGTCTCCTTAAAATTTTATAAAATGATACTAGAATGTAAAATTATGTTTTCTAATTTTTGCTCTTTCTCCGTCGATCTTTCTAGAAATGTACAATGAGACATGCTTTGATTTACTGTTAACTAGCAGAAAGAGAAAGATAGTGAAAAATCATGAATATAAAATTACCTTCTACTTTAAGAAGGAGTAAACTTTGCATAATATTTAAACGAAAATAGCCTACTGAAGTACCTTTTGAACAACTGAAAAATTATTTCAATTTTCCAAGAATTCAAGCTTTGAGTTTTGTACTTTGAAAGTGCTACCTTTGTAAAATACTGCTAATTTGTTTTTAAAGAAAGATAAGAGCAAGGGGGGATCAAAATCAAGATTTTAAAAAATGTTTTAAAATTCAAATTGCCCAATTTTTTTTTCAAATGCTGTAAAAGAATTAAAAGTTCAAATAAATAAATAAATAAAAGTTGATAATAACTTTTATGTAAACAAAGACATTTCTTTTCTGAATGTAGAATAAGCCAGTTCATCAAAAGCTAAAGATAGTCAACCTCTTTCACTACAAAAATATATAATCAAGTAAGATATCAACAGAATGACAGAAATAAGTTGATATTCTTATTCCTTTCTTCAATTTTATTTACTTCAGAGAACCAGAGATGGTAATAAAATATTACATAAATCCATTTAAACCAAATGTATTGAAACAAGGAAAACTTGTTTAAAAAACAATCACAATTTAAAGAACAGAACTTGCTCAAAAATTAATCTAATTGTTCTTTGTTCTTCCCTCTATGGTTTTTAGCATTTTATTTTAAACTACATTAAATTTTACTATTAAATATAACATTAATTCTAATACCGCATACATTTTTTGATTATTTCACAGTTTTTAAAATAAATTTATTCCATTATTTAATTAAATTTAATTCTTTCTCTTATTAAATTTAAATTAATTAATTCCATTTATTAAATTTATGTAATTTTATCATTTTAGTAATTTAAAATCATACACAGTATACATTTATTGAACTTTGAGCAAAAATATCAATTATTCATTTATTAAAATGATCTTTCTTCAAATAAACATAAATTTTACTAAGTGATTACAAAATAACTGATATTCTTTTTTTTTTCATATATTATTTTTCTTTCAGCATGTGTAATTAAATTATCTTATTTCACTGATCAGTTTTAATCAGTTCAAAAAAAAAAAAAAAAAAAAAAAAAAAAAATTACTTTCCTCCTTTTTGCATTTTAAAAATCAGTTACCATTAACTTTTACAAATTCTGTCATAGCTCACTTTTTCATCTTTCTTTCCCAAGCAGCATAATATGATGTTGATGTCAACACCAACTCTATTTTGGACTGCAATCATTGAACCCAAGCCATGAGTAAATTGGTAAAAAGCCATTAACATTATTTATTCAATTTAAAAATTTACCACTCATGGTAAACATTGCTTCGAAACTAGTTTGGACACAACTGTATTGTTGGTAGGATTTATTAATTGCAATACTACTTTTAACTCTCTAAAAATGCTCTAATTGGCTAGACATGAAAGGCAAGGCCATTTTGGAGTGTGATACAATCTGGTAAAATAAGAGATTTTAGTTTGGATTACGAAAAGAGAAGAGGTTTTAAAAATAATGGAAAAAACAGCCCAGGAAGGGACCTGACAAGATGTAGGTGGGTTTCCTTGCTCAGTCTATCAATTAGTTTTTAGTTATCAGAGATCTGTCCAGACTTTTCTCTCAGAATCCTGTTTTTGTGAAATTGTGAACAGCTCTTTTACATTTGTGAAAAATCTAATTCTAATTTTGTGAGTTTGAAATGATCGATATATTCAAAGGTTTTTTTCATATGATTTTGAGAAGATATGTGTATGTAAAATACAGTAGAGGGCCAGAAATCTGTACTGTTTGGGAGAGGACATTGTGCGGATTTCGGGATTTTGGGCCATTTAAATAATAATAATATTAATAATAAAGATTAAAAATAAATAAACAAATAAAAACATTAATAGAAATAAAATATTACATTTTTAAGTTATTTTATTATAAATGAAAAAAAAAATTAAAACAAAATAATTTATTTTTTGAGCTTTGAAAACATTTGATGAATAATTGTTTGTTTCAAAATTTTAGAATGCTCTAATTTAAGTTTTTTTGCAAGTTATAAATAGTCATTAATTCCTGTTCAGTAACACAATATTGTTATTTTAAGAAATTGCTTTCACTTTTCTATATTTTAGATACTTCATAGGAAAAAAAATTATTGCAAAATAGCTTAAATAATGAATAAAATACAAGATTTTGCGCGTGATAAAAACAACAACAGAAACGCGTGTGTACATCTAATCTTCTTCTCTTCACTTTAGTCCCAACTTTTGCTATGTTCTTTGCAAAAATGCACTGTGATCCAGGTAGACTTTTTGCTCATTAGCGAAAGAAGATAACTAATCAGAAGGCTGTATTCTCACAAACAACGAAAATTGTCCAAAAATGCAGGTTTCTGATTTGTCAAATTCGTTTCACTAATCAGCGGATAATCTGCCTGGTTTCCGTCATCGATGGAAATAACATCATCATTTTTTTCAACTTTGTTCTTTTAGCGCCATGGAAGAAAGATGTTTACATCTGCAAACCTGTGCGGATTTCGGACTCTGGTGGATTTTAGGTCAGCGGATTTGTGGCGCTCTACTGTACATACTTTCTTTATATAGGTAAAAGTAGCAGGTCAGATTTCCCTTTTAAATGATTAAATTTGTTAAAGATTTAGTTTAGAGATTGAAAAAATTTGTAAAAGACCTCTTTTTAAGACAAAGAATTTGGCGAAGGGTCTTTTATTGAGATGGAAAATTTTCTGAAAAGTCCTGTTTTGAGGTGAAAATTTTTGTGAAGAGTCCTGTTCTAAGGTGAAAAATTTGTGAAGAATCCTTTAAAGGACTCAATTTTTTCCTAAACAGATCCCTGGTTATGCTGATGATATAGAAAATTCCAGCTTTCCTATTAGCATCTTTAATGAAATTCAAATGGCTAACCCTCATCTTCATTTCAAAATTTCAACAAGAGATAGTCATAGGAATCATCAACAAATTTCAAATTGTTTGCTCATATATTTTCTGAGTGATATTTTCTTCAAAACATCTATAAAACTCTTATATTTAAATACTACAAGAACACATCTCCAACTATCTATATGAAACAAAATTTGCTTATTTGTGAAGAAATGGCTCTCCCTTTCTCATCGATACAATGGAATAGACTGTAATTAATGTAAAAGACTTAAAGGAATACATTTTTTACCATAAATTCATTTATTACTCATCTTTACACAATAATATAAATTTGTAAAAATTAAGTATAAAAATAATAGTGAAAATTCAATATTTGTTTTATGCTATGTTGGAGAACATTTTACTACAACTGTAAAATTTTATTAATTTATCACTAAAAAATGAGTTGAGATAATAAAAAAAAAAAAAAAATAAAATAAAATAAAAAAAAAAAAATTAGTTTTGCAATAATGTTTAATTACCGAAGCTACTCTAGAGCAACACATTCAAGTAAGATGAATATATTTTTCTTATCTTAGACTTTTTGTGCGAGTCTGTGTGTTCTTATGGGCAATTTATATTTTCTGAAATATATTTTACTTATTTTCTTAAAATCTTATTTTTTTTCTACATTAATTTTAGCAAAGGCAAAAAAAATTGTTCCGGTATATCATTTAATGAAATTTTTAAAGTAATTTTTTTTTATCTGCCAACTTAGCTAAAAGTATTACATCTATACATTTAATTTTACTTTTACATATTTCAATTTTTGTTTATCTTAAGATTTTTCTATTACATTAAATTTTTATTTTTTAACTGTGAAGTCTTCAATATGATCATCAAAATTATTTATGCATATAAAACATCTGTTTCCATATTTAGTACAGATGAGGCATCAAATTTGTCTTCTTGCATAGTTGTTAAATTAAAATGTTAAATTGTAATTATAAATTAATATATATCTAACAAAACAGAAATGCTGCAGTGTCCACATTCTCATAATGGCCTAAACATGTGAGTATTTTGCTTTGACTGTCAATTTTGTTGTCGATCATTTGTTTCATCAAGAACACATTTAATTTTATTGTAACAAGGGAAGCATTTTTAGAGTTGCTCCCACCTATCATCAAGATTGGGTGCATTTTTAAGTCTTACATTGTGATTTCTTTGAATCAATAAACACAAATTTGTCAATAATAAATTTAAAATATTGAAAAAAGTTTAAAGATTTCTCCAAAAACCCAGGAATTTGATTTTGAAAAATTACAATATTATATTCACATTTTTTTTTTTTTTTTGGGGGGGGGGGGAATTTGCTCCCCCTTTCTTTAAAAAAAAATAATAAAAATAGAATTTTTCAGCAACCCTAATCGAAAACCGAATGCAGATGTTTGTCATATGTAGACAGTTTTTTGGACTTCACTAGAAATTGTAATGACCAACTTAATTAGGCACAGTAAATTTTTCAAATTGTAAAAAAATATCACATTTTAAACATCTGAAACTTTATTCCATCCGACTTTAAAAGAAAATAGTTTGCATAATTTGTATTTCATTCAAAAAATAGCTTTTAATGTTCATGAAATTATAATGAACAAAAATATATTTACTATTTATACATTTCTCCTCTGCCTTAAAAAAAAAAAAAAAAAAAAAAAAAAAAAAAAAAAAAAAAAGAAAGAAAAAAAAGACCTAATTTTTGTTTTTTACCCTATCGATTATCAAACAAATTGCAATTTGATTTAATTTTATTATGCATCATACATATACTCTGGGAATAAAGAGGGCGAAAAATTAGTTGTATCATATTTAGTGACTTAACTCATATTTGGCTTGAAATAAACAAAATTTAACATTGAAAAACTAAAAGTATAAAAAAATACATTGAATTTGATTTTAGTAGAGACATTTTATCTGTTCTCTAACTTTCATGTATAGTGCTACATAATGCATTAGGCCTCAATGCTAGATGTAAACAGCACCAAAAGTGGTTCCTTTGTAAATACACAAAACATCTAATTGCAAAATTATAATTTTTTACATTCAACTTCCAAAAATAGCAAACTATGAAAAATTTAAATAATTATAAAATTTTAGAATTTGCTTCTGTACCACAGTTTCTGGTGTATAATCCAGAGAACAAACAATTCTGATTTAAACCAGAAAATTAGTAACTGAAGATGAGGACAAATATTTACCGCAATCTAAAAAGTTACAAATTTAAAAATATTACTGGATCATAAAATGATCGTTTGATCTACAGATTATGCGCTAAAAATTACAGTACTTTAAGACTTAGCCATAAACTACACTAAAACAACAATAGCAAGCACACACGCATGACAAATAACTCTATTTAGCAAACATTTTTTCTATCTGTAATATGTACGTTAATTTTAGGTTTTCACATCTGAATACGAGATAAGTTTTGTATTCCCAAAGTGTCTGTTTTTTATAGATTTTACTATATTAATAAAAGTAACATTAAAAGTATGAATTTAAAAAAAAATTAAACACTAAATTTGAAAAAATTTCAAAGAAATAAAATCAACTAGAAAGCAAAATAAGAAAACTTTTGCCTGCAATAGAAAATCAGTAAAATTAAATTAAAAACAAAGAAGAAAACAAAACCTGGCAATGGAAATTCTTGTGATAAAAGCAATGTAATCCATCTGAAACTATAATACTGAGGTTTGATATCTTGCATTTGAAGTCGTTGCCATATATTAAAGTCATGCTCTTGCAACAAATTCATAAGACGCTTCATCATAGAACCAATTCCAGTCGCAGACTCATCCAGTGTTTTAATAAAAAAGTCTCTGATTTCAGACATTAGATTTGTGAAACAGAAAAATGAATCTGCTTCTGCATGTTCTGTAAATATTAGAAAAAAAAAAAACAATAGAAAAATTAATTAAAATGTATGAAAATTCAATATAAATTTTGATTATACAGAAAACTGGTACTTCCTTGTTATAAATGTCCCTAAGAATGAATCATCAAGTTATATATATGATGTAGATATGACATACAATAATCCCTTAACATTCACAAGGGTCAGGTTCAAATCATGGGGGTTCAAGGGTCAAAATCACGAATATTGATACTATCTTCTCGTACGTATTAGGGGGTTAGGTTCCAATTTTAATGGAAAAGAACAATTGAAATTCAAAAAATATATTTATTAAACATTATACATTAAAAGTACATGCTTTAAATAAATTTGAATAATTATAAATAAATTGTACAAAATTTATTTGCTAGCGTATGGTGGAAAAAATTTAGTGATGTACGATTGTTTGGCAGAGCAGATCTTGTGTTTATGAATTTCCATACAAGGAAAAGTTGTGGTTTTGATTTCTATTTTAAATTTCATCTTCCTCACCAATAAAGAATCACATTCTATTGCTTTTTCAACAAGTTGTCGTTAATGTTTTATAAATTTCCCGACAGTTTTTGAAGAAAATATTTCATCTGCAATAAAAATTTTAAACTTTAGAAAATTGAAAAATATCTGCATAAAAAAAGGAAATTACTGATCTATATTTTCTCACAACACAAGGGCTGAAGTTCTCGCAACTTAGATCATACAGTAATACAGATGGCTATACAGTAGATAAGTTTCCAGTGTTGCGTAGTTAATAGAATTAATAAAACAAAGTGAGTTTACTTTGTAAAAATTTATTCATTATCAAACAAAATTTGCAAATGTTGACATGTTTTGTATTTTTTATTTTGCGAATAATCAAAACTCGCGAATGTTAAGGCATTATTGTATATGGAATAAAAGACATAAATATTGCAAATATATGTTATATAAATTATATAAATGTGGCATACATACAGAGTTTTCCCTGGCTTTTGACCAACATTAGCAGTTTGGCGAATAAGAAATAAAAAACTGTTGCCAAATGAAAGAAATGTTAGTAAAATAGATTCGACATGAAACAGTGAAAAATGCATCTTTAAGCCCTTACTGTATCCCTTTTCTCAAAATGTTCAAAAATAACCTAATCTTTTGTAACTGCTTATGAGATAAAAATTCAACTATCTGTTTCAGAAACTATTACAAATAAGTTCATTCTAAATGTATCCTAGTCCTAAATGTATAAAAGATTCCGACATTCTTTTAGCAGTCTAAATAAAAATTTTAAAAAGCTATTGTTAATTTACCATTATGAATATAAACGTTAAAAATTGATATGAGATTTCGACTTGATAGAAAAAATCCCCCATCCAATGATTATTTTACATATACAGATATATAAATTGTTAATTCCAACATTGCTTTGCAGCAAAACTTTCTCTATTTAGCATTTGATCTGCTTAATTTCATTTGAGTTTTTATAGGCACAATGCCGGTACAAGACCAAAAAAACATTTATAATCTATAACTAATTAGTTACAGCTTGAATTGTTTTTGAATAACTCCCTTTTAAAAAATACATAACACAAATATAATAAAAAAGCAATAAGATGATTTTTTTTTAAACCTAAAATTATTTTTTTTATGCTTAAAGTTTTTTTAATCGCCAAATGTTGTAATCTATATAATTGTAAAATAACCCTTCCTAAAAAGTTTGGAAAATACAATGCCAATAAACAACAAAGACATTTATATAACACTTAATAATTTTCACTCAAAGATCTTAACATTGAAACAAGTAATCAAATGTACCTAATTGAAAATAAATTCTGTAAGAAAAAAGATTTAATTAGCAAATAACACTTAATGTATGATAGAAAACAGGTTTTTGAGCTATTATATTTCACATAGCTTTTAAATTAATTACAATAATAAAAATTTTTAATGGGTGTAGTTGGGAAATATATACAGCTATAGTTATTCACCCTTTTTTTAGATAATGAATTTACATATTAATTTAAAAAAAAGTGTGAAATCACAATTTTGAAGAATTTATTGACTTAGTTTTTGTAGAACTCTCAGTGAAACCAAGGAAAAGTTTCTTATCAAACATAAATAACTGAAAATATATTTGCCTGAAAAACACAATGAATTTTTTTTTTTTTTTTTTTTTTTTTTTTTTTTACTTATAAAATTTTTTATAGTTCCAGATTTCCATCCCTTTATGTTTTTTAAGTCAATGAGCTTTTCAATTTGTGCATTTGCGTTTTTCTTCTTCAGTTATTGATAAGTATGCTGACTTACAACCTACAATTAATTGAATCCTTAAATGTGAAATTTATTTAATACAACATGCCTATAACAAAAAGCATCATCATCTTGAAATAAAGTTTTTTTCTAAGTACCTTATTTTCGGGTGTATAGTCCGCGGCTTATAAAAGAAAAAAAACCTTCGAAAAAGCCGCTGCAGCTTATAGGGGAGAGTGGGGATACTTGAGCATAGGGGATACTTGAGCCACCCCTATTATCTCTACAGTTGGTTAATTTTTCTTTCTAAAATGGCCAATATGATAACATATTTATAGTTCTGAACATGTAAAAAAGAAATCACACATCTTGGTACCATTTTGAAAATATAGTGATTAATAGTTGTCTTTTCCCTATCTGAAGTAAATATTTGGGTGCATGGCTTTTTTGTTTTTTTTTGTAATCAAAGTTTTGTTTAAAGTTGCAACTATATACATACATTCAATAAGCATAATTTCAATTGTATTTTGAGTCTAAAATAGTTCTAATAGATGCATGCTTTATTTAGTAAAACTCTGGGAAACAAAAATAGTGATAGTGGGGATACTTGAGCCAATGAGAGTGGGGATACTTGAGCCATGTCTCAACCATCCCCACTAGAAATTAAACATGGGTGAAACAAACAAAAAATAAAATTCCATCCTTATATTCACTAATAGATATTTTTCTGGATAAAAGGGAGAATAATTTTTCATTTTTTTTTTTTTCTTAAAAAAATAACGACCTAAAAATGTTTAAAAATGTATATTTTTTAAATGAAAATATCTATTTTATTTTTCATTTTGACTAACAAAATAGCCTGTCTAGATAAATGTAAACATAGTTTTCAATTTAACTTTCATTAAATTAAAATAACTTTTTAAAACGGTTTTATAGGCTATAATCTCTAATACTAATTAGTTAGGTCCAACATATTAAAATATTTATTTTTTAATATAACATATTAAGATTAATATTTTATATTGAAATCGTAACCTCTGTTGCTGTAACTTTTTTTTTTAACTAAGAAAATTTAAGAAAAATTGGTAAAAAGAGCGCACAAAAAACAAGAAAAGCAACAAAAATCCCAGTTCAAACTTACCTGCATGGAGCCAAAGAGAAAGACAAAATCTTTTCCTGTGAAATCAAAAAAAGTGTTTGAAATAGTAGAATGATACATCTGGCTTAAATTCTGACAGCTACTAAATTAAAAGCATGAGTTCGACAATATCATTAGAGGAAAATTCTGTCAATGATGGTGATGATGTGAAAAGAAAACCTTCTATTGATGGTTGGTTACTAATAAAATATGCCAGAAAGAAAACTGTAAAAATATTTGTTGGATAAGTGCTTAATATTTTGAAAATGAAATTTGCCCGATAAATTACAGATTCCAAATTTAACCCTCTAAGCGTTTGTCCCGTAAAATTCCGTACACTAAGCTCCAAGTTTCACTGCAATATAAGCAATGTTTAAGATATTATAATTCTATAAATTTAATGAATTTTCAAAGCATTGAAGAATGATTACGACTCTCAAGGATTACATTTATATTCCTAAATAAGTTTTTTTATGTAATGTTGAAAGAATCATATTTTATTAGCATTTAAAACAAAATGCAGAGAAAAAAACATTACAATTTTACCCATTTGCAAGACGCTTGGAGGGTTAAATGGCTCTGAACTGAGGATGTTTCTACCGTCGTTATAACTCAAGTTGAAATTATCCTACGACAACCAGTTTTAACGACAAAAAATGATCGTATTACTAGCTTTGTTTTCTCAATTGGTTTTGAAGGATTTTACGTTTCATAATTTATCATTCTGTAAAATGTTTGTGCAAAAATAAAGCGAAAAAAATTACTTTTGTAGGTATTTTTCCTTAGTGGCTCAAGTATCCCTTCACCATGGCTTAAGTATCCCCGCCATGGGGATACTTGAGCCACGATGTAAAACAAAAAATAAACATTTATTATACATAGAAAAATAGTTCAAAATTAATTGAAAGTGGTTTTTAGTTGAAGAAAAAATATCAAATTTTCATTTTCAATATTTTATTTTATTCTAAAAAAATATAAAAAATTAAAAAAAATTAAAATTCAAAAAATGGCTCAAGTATCCCCATCTTCCCCTACACGGTGCGGGTTATACAAAGATTTTCTTTTAAAAAATTGGAAATCATGATATTTTTTTTACAATTTTTAAACCTAAAAAAATTTGGAAAAAAAAAACATTAAAATTTGTAAATTTTTTTCGCTATGCCGCGAAATATAGAGAGTTCTCTCATGTTTGTAAACGCCTTTTTTTTTTTTACTGCTTAAATACAGTTAGTTCTGGGTTTGGAAGAATTGTTGCAACTATCGCCAAGTATTGTACTAACCGGCAGCGAGAAATAATGACGCTCGAACGCAGTTTGCTCTTGATTTGAGAGGGTAAAAACAACAGTATAACGTGTTACTTATTTTAAACTTACTTTTTGCTAAATAAGTCATTTTAACATTAACTGTATTCAGTTTTTTAGTAGAGATGTGTCATTTGTTGAGGAATGATTTAAAAGGATCGATTCCAGCAGTGGAACTAAAGGAACGATTCAAGTCTGTAACCAAGTCTGTAAAAAAGAATCCGTCCTTTTTGGAACGATTCTGAAAAGGAACGAAATCACGGAATCGATCCTTTTTTGGAAAGGTTTCCTAAAGGCTCAAATCCTCGGAATTAGTTCGAAACTCCGAAAAGGGCAAAATCCTCACACTCGTTCTGAAATGAAACAACTCCGAAAAGGTTCGATTCCTCGGTCTCGTTCCAAAAAGGAGCAATTCCTCTGACTCGTTCTGTAATGAAACGACTCTGAAAAGAAAGGATTTCTTGGAATCGTTCCAAAAAAGAGCGACTCTTCTGAATCATTCCAAAATGACATAAATCACACACTTTTTTTTGTTCCTTGCAACAGGGCAGGGTAGATTTTTTTTTTTTTCTTGAGAAATAAACTAAAAATGATCTTTAACTCAGAATTATCAAGGTAGGAAAGTTTCCAGATTTTGGATTCTGTACTCTACAAACACAAAGGGGTGCTGCAGCACCGATTCGCTAGCAAACTATTTTCCGATATTTTATTCATAGATTTTTTTAAGGTGTCGCGTATAAGTCGACCCCCCCACTTTGAAGTTCTATTTTTGTCTAAAATTTCTCGACTTATACACACATATATACTTTAATGGCTTCTAACTTCGAACCCTGATCGAAATATACGTTCGCAAATGGTGTATAGCCCGCAGACTATACACCGATGCATCTCCGCGGCTTATACACGAACTTTTTTTTACTGCACTTCTCGATTTAGAAGTGCGGGCTATACACCTGAAAATATGGTATGTGGAAATTTAATGGAATATTCATACTTCTTTATAATGTTTGATTATTTTTAAGTTTTTAATGTTCCTTTCAACATTAATATTCAATATATATATATATTTTTTTATCAAGAATATTCTTTTACAAAAATGGCAAATCACCAATTTCTTTTCTTACACATCATATTTAAAACTGCCTTGAAATTTAAACATAAAAAAAAAAAAAAAATAATAAATAAAAAAATTTCTCTTTCAAAGCAGTGTTCTAAATGCTTGTCTAAAAACCAACGAGTAATCAAGATTTTTTTTTTTTTCTGAATCAAAATTAAAATTTTTTTAACACAGGTTTTTTTTTTTAAGTTCCAGAGTGTATATTGAATTAAATGAAGAAACGGTAAGAAATATAAGAAGATTTTAAAAAATGTATCAATTTATATACAGTAATCCTTTGGGTTAGGTTCACAGACACCTTCACAAATGTCAAAATCACAAATATTGAGACTTATTCATGTGCATAAAAGGGTGTTAGATTTTAAGATTTTGTTTATGGGAAAACGCAATTGAAACATAAATACATATTTACTAAGAATTAAAAAGTACATGCCTTAAACATGTTTGGATAATTATAAACACATTGTACAAAGTTTAGTTGTTAGTGCATAGTTGAAAAAAATTATTGACATACGATTGTTTGAAGGAACAAATCTTCTGTTTATGAATTTCCATACAAGAAAAATTTACAGTCTTGATTTCGCTTTTAAATTTAAGATTCCTCAGCAGTGAAGCATCTCTTTCTATGGCTTTCTCAACAACTTGTTGTTGAAGCTTTAAAATTCCCTATACAAGTTTTGCATAAAATATTTTATCTCCAGCAAAAATTTTAAACTGTAGGAAATTTAAGATTTTTTATATATATATTTTTTTTTGCATCAAATCATGTTTTGGATGCCTCAGAATTACTGATGTATATTTTACCTCAATGCAAGGGTTAAAGTTCTCTATATTTAGGCTATGCAGCACAATGCAGGTGTTCAGTGTCAAATAGTTTATGAATTGATTAAACAAAGGGAATTTATCAAGTAAAAAAAATATATTTTCTAAAATAAAATTCACAAATAACCAAGTTAAGTATTTATGAATTTTGAAATATTTTTTATTTTGCAAACTATCAAAACTCATGAATGTTAAGAAATTACTGTACTACATATTTTATTTTTTTACCTTTTCCCCTTTTTTTCAGTAAATGTAATTAATTTATCTATATTTAATGAAAAGTTCTATTAGCATATATGTATATATATATATTTTTTTTCAATTATAAATATAATTAGTTTGAATATAAAAAAACAAAATATAATTACGTCTCCATTCAGGATCAGGATCTGAAGCAAAAGTGTAGTAAATTGGTCCAATAATTTCATTCATGCCCTGAAAAGAAGAAGTGAAATGATAATATTGTATAGATATTATATATATCATTATATTATTATATTATCAATATAATATTATATTGATAATAACAATCAATAAATTCGATTATATTTATTTAGCTATTTACTATTTAAATTAAAAATTAATTTTCTGAAATCAAATTAACAGTATAACTTTATTTAAAGGATAAGTTTTAGTTTTGGGTTGATTTATAAGTTTATAGTATTTTCTTTGCTGTGGTAACACTACAGTTTGTTTAGAATTTTTCATTTATTACTTTTTTTTTTTTTTTTTTTTTTTTTTGTAAATACATAATCCTTTAGATTAGTAGTAAAAAAACCCAAAAAGGCTATGAACTTTCAGATCAACCTTACAAAATTTAAAATCTAAATCCCACAGTGAAAAATATTTTGAAATTATTCACATAAGCTATAATTTACTACTTGCTCTAATATTTTTACTTGTGAAAATACAAAACATTATCTTTAAAAATGATTCTTGAAGATAAATACAACTTTTAAAACAAATCAATTAACAACAAATTATTTCTTCAATAATTTATCTCCTTGCTCAATGTTCAGAATATATTCAGAAAGGAAAGATCACACAACAAAGACATTTTGGTATTTTTTGGTTAGCCGGGATAACCGAAAAATACCAAATTTCACATAAGTTGCAATGCCAAGTTCCGTGATAAACAAAACTTCTCATTTAAAGAGCTGATTCATTCATACAGAAACAACAGCTCACTGATGTTAATCCTTAAGAGAACTTTTTTAAATATCCAATTTGCATTTCCATACTTTTAAATGATTATATTTGCATTGGATATCTGAAGTTGATCCCCACAAAAGCCATCTTTTAGATTTTGTTTGCGTGTTTTTTAAGTGAGGATATTGAAACTGGTTTCAAAAATGAAAGAATTCTTGTAAAAATAATCAGTCAAATGTGAGTATTACTCATGGCACAGAGGGTTCTCAAAATAAATATATTAATTAGTAACTGTAATATTACAAAAGAAATCCTGCTAAAAGAATAAGAAGACTTTATAAAAACTATGCAATATAGGATTGAGTACAGCTAGATATGCCATGAAACTTCAGAGAGATATGAAACAAAAGCCTTTTTATTATTATTATTTATTTATTTATTTTATTATTAAATCTTAAACAATTTTTTTATGATGACTAAAAAATGATTAAATAATGTAATATTGGACAAAGATATAGATGCATACATTGCCAAAAATTGTGTTTAAGCTGGTAGTAGATTCTTGAAAGAAAGGGGTTAGACCAACAATTAAAAAAATATTCGGACAGTTCATTTCTAGTATTGTTTCTGAAGTTAACATTAAAAGTATCTGCAATAGTTAAATTTTGACATGATGTTTCTTGATTAATGCTTTTAAATATGAAATTATTTATACATTCAATGGCAATGTTTATTAAGCATTTTGGTGACCTATAAGATTCAGCATACTAGTACTTTTTCCTTTTTATGTTTTACCTAAAACAAAGATTTTGTTCAAAGTAAAACTTGACATTGTGCTAAGCATTTTTCAAAAGGAGCTGGTAAAATTGTAATGCCACCTTGGTTCATGCCGTGTTTTGCCAGGTAGGTTTTCAATTAACAAGACCTGAGAGGTATATTGAGAGCACAACTCAATGCAAACTAGTTGTGAATCCCAAAGTAATTATGTTATTTATTCTAATTAAATTAGTCTTTTTTAACAATTTTACATTTAAAGCTTTAACAATTTGACATTTAATTATCTTACTAGTGAGCATTGCATTACACAAATACATCAATAAAAGTTGTTATTAAAACACAGAATACATCACCCTTGCCTTTATGTATGTCCAAACAATCTGTGTCCTTAAAGGTTAATATCTCATCTAAATTCCGGCAATTTTTTCTGAAAATCAATATTAACAATCCTTTTGTACTTTCACAATGATAGGTACTTTGAGCACCACTCAATTTCCTTGCTGAGCACCTACAAAGTGAAATAGGTGTGCTAAAATGTGCTTTTTGCAACACTATGCGACTTAGGGTAATTGCTGTAGTTTTCCTGCAAGGTTTATATAAACTTCTACTACCGCTAATTTTTTCATAATTCTAATTTACGTAGATTAGGAAATAGAGGGAGGGGGGGAAGTACATATTTTTGATTTACATTTTTGAAAATGTTCCTGAAAATGTAATACTTAAAATTAAAACAAATGTATTTTCGAGTTTGGTATAGTATGGGATCCGTTATCCGGAAACCCCATATCCAGAAAGTTCCAAAAACAAGAATGCAAAATAAAAATCGAAAAATAATTTGTTTAATTTTAAAACTGTAAAAATTAAAGATATATTTTACATCAAGCATGGGATATAGCAGACAGATATACGCATATCCAAAGGTGATACTATTTGTGGCCTTCTGTGATATTTTTTTATGGTGTAAATGAACATGAAATGGAAAACTTTAAAATTTCTAAAAAGGAAATTATTACAGATCTGTTGGATTAAGCTAAGGGACATTCATGTTCAGATTTTCAATTGTTAGTACAATAATCAGTGGAAAATTATCCTTGCTGATAATGATACTTTTGTAAGTCATCAGATGACTGGAAGTGAAATATGTGACATGACAAATGATATGTCTAATGAAAGTAATGATGACAATCAGCAGAATGGGGAAAGTAAAAAAATTTCAAATAAGCTACTGATATTTTTCAACTGAACAACTGATTTACAGAATGCAACAAATAAGTTATTTCCATGAACAGCAAATCATGCCATAATACAGGATACAGAAGCAATCAGTACAATTACACACTATAAACAACCAATCTTAATAAAATTTTTATAAAAACTCAAATCAAAAGACTCTGCTTTCAACTCTTATATGTTAATGATTTTTTATTATTATTATTTGAATATTTTTTTTTTTTTTTTTTTTTTTTTTGTGGAAATAAGTTATTAACAAATTTGCAAGTAAATATTTACATATATTATTCATATTTTATGCATTTCATACTGTTATTTTGTACTATTCTTAAACTTAAGTAAAGTGTTCCGAATTACGGAAAAACCCCTTATCCAGAATATCAGAGGTCCCAAGCATTCTGGATAACAGATCCTATACTGTACTACAAAAGCTATCATGTAATATCCCACATAATACACAAAAGAATATTTTTATTTACAAATGTAACAAGATGACTACCTTCCTTAAATTATAGAATCTATAGGTGGCACTATTGCCACTTTTGGCAAAATATCTTGAGATATTTTGCTTTCTTTTTAAAAACATGAAGTGAAGTAATTTGGAGTAGAGAGTAGATTTGTGATATATGTTAGTATGTCATCTCACCCGAGACGTTTTTGTGGTATAACAAGATTTGTTAATCTGTTACGCATTTTACCGAATATGAATGTAGTGTTGTAAATAATACATGTTGTGATGTCTTCATGAAAAATGTGATTGTTTAAGAAGTGTTTGGTATTTATCCAAAGAACACCTACCACACTGGCGCCCAACGAAAAATGGAGTTCTTTTGGAACATTTGTGTGCTTTCAAAGTTCTCTTTGAGTCAAGTTCTCTATTGTCATCCTGACAAAAGTTCCACAAATTATATTTAAAGTAGGGTAATCCCCACCCACTTTGAAATTATTGTCACCTCGACAATAAATCAAGTTTTGTGTTCTCAAATGTGCCGTGTTCGTTTGGAACAATTCATTCTGTGGTTTCAAAAAGTTCTATTATATTTTAAATGTGCCATATCAAGTATCAAGATATACTCCAGTTTTGTGCTAATTTCTATAATATAAGTTGTGTGTGATAATGTCATCTCGACAAAATTCAAGAAAAGTATAAATATATATATAAAAGGGTAATCCGTACCCATTTTGAAAATGTTGTCAACTCGAAAATAAATCAAGTTTCTGTTCTTCTTATTTTTAACAGTGCTTCCTTCTTCATTTCTGTGTTTTAAGTGTGTCATTAACGACAAAAAATCAAGAAAATATATACAAAAAGGGTAATCCATACCCAATTGGAAAATATTGTTGACCTGACAATAAATAATGTTCTTCGGTCTTCGTAAGCAAAGCTGTTCTTACAGAATAATTCCATGTTCTGTGAAAGTTCTATTATGTGATAAAGTGTATTATATCAACAAAATATCTTCTAATTTTATTAGTTTTTTGTTTTAAGTTTTTCAACATAACTGGTGTTTGTGATTGAAATTTCTTCATTTCGTCATATAACAGTATTCTACTTAATAATCTGATTGTATTCTCAGAAATGTTCGACATTTTCGATTTAATTCTGCGTGCTTTTAATTGTTATGTGAATCTTTATCTAGATTTTTATTTTATTTGTTTTCTTATCGGTGAAAGTTTGAGAAAAAATCTGTTTGTTTGTTTGTTTTTCTTTTTCCTGGCAGCTGCTTAAAAAAAAAAAAAAAAAAAAAAAAAAAAAAAAAAAAAGGGGGGGGGGTTAATTTGTTTTATTTATTAAGATAAATGCCCTTTCATATATATATATATATTTTTTTTTTGTTTTATTTTGTTTTATGTTGATTTTGAGTAAGATTATTAAGAAACAGTTTCCTGAAAATGGAAGTGATTTCTTTTTATATTATTTTTAAAAGCAAGGATTCTGAGTAAGTGAATTTCGAAGTTATTAGTGTTTTTTTAATCTGTGCACAGCGTATAAAAATGATTTTGATAAATTTTATTATTTCATATGTTCTTTATTTTTTAGATGTAAAGTAAGTTCTTTATTCATATTTTGAGTTGTTTTCATATTTATGTGTGGTTGAAAATTATTTCACATTGAATTACCTATAATATTTCATATATTTAAAATGAATGATTTATGTCATTGGTAAGCTAATTTGGTAAAAAGGTTGAATTTTAACACATAATAATATTTCTTATAAATATTTTCATGAGCTCATGATTAAATTAGTGGTATATTTTAGTATGTTTTAAATTATTTCCTGAATTTTTTTTAACAGTTATTTATGAAAGTTTATCCATATTTACCTGTTTTATTTACCTTTAAGGGGAAGGTAGTCATTTTGTTCTTATTATTTAATGAGTCACGTATCTAATAGTTTTCTAATTTAAGCATAAATTAACAATAGTTAATTTGAGAAAAATGGCGTTTCTTTCTAAGGGAAAAAAATCGATTTGTTTAATTTGGGCACAGAATTAGAGTTAGATGTGGATAAAGATGATAAACTATCAGTTTTATGTGAAAAAATTATGAAGTGTAAACTGCTTAAAGATGAAGAACAATTTGTTAAAGAGGCATTTATTGCTATCATGGAAGATCGCAAAAAACAAGAAATTGCAGAACAACAAATTATTGAGGATAAATGTATTGCAGAGGAAAGAGCATATGAGCTAGAAAAGCTTAAGCTACATGCTCAAAACCCTACCGCGACAAATGTACCACAGAATCAAATGGATCAGGTGCGTATAGATATTATAAATATCCTGCCAACATTTATTCCTGAAAAGGATGATATGTTTTTGTTTTTGTCAATGTTTGAAGGTCAAATGAAAATGCTTAATGTCTCCAAAGAATTTTGGGTTTCTCAATTAATTGCCGTTACTTCCGAACGACATTGCTAAACTTATAGCCAGATAACCAGAAGAAATGTTCAAAAATTATTCTTATATTCGTGACATATTGCTTAAAAGATTTAAGTTAACAGCAGAAAAGTTTAGGGTATTATTTAGCCGACATCAAAAAAGAGGAAATTCTACTTGGAAAGATTTTTATTTTGAATTTAGAAATTATTTTGAGGGTTGGTTATCCGAATTAGAAATCAATTCATTTGAAAAACTAACTGAACTAATAAACGCTGATCAGATTAAGAAAAAGTGCCCACCAGAATATAAAAATCATTATTTAGATGGTTGGGATAAGTTAAATGATCCTGTTGTATTGGCTGAAAAGCTAGACATTTATGAAAATATTAAACCTTCTTCTCAAAAGTCAGCAAGTTATTCAAAAACGCATGAAGTGCAGAAACATGTTTTGCCGAAAAATTCAAATGGTCAAGAATTCTGGAAAAATCAAACACCTAAACATGAAACTAACGAACATTTTTCAAATTATAAAAATAATAATTCTACTTCAAAATATACAAATTCAAGATATGAAAACAATGATAAGCGTCCGATTATAAGTTGTTATGGCTGTGGTAAAGAAGGTTTTGTCAAAGCCAAATGTCCTAATTGTTCTCCATCTACGCAGACACAATCAGCAAATTTTCATTCCCTTCATCTCAAATCTTGTTCTATCAATACTCAAGCAACACTTTTATTGTATATAAAGGTAAATGGTGTTACAAGTGTTGCTTCGCAGATACAGGAGTTACTCATTGCATTGCTGGAAAAATGTTATACAAGCTTCTCTGTGACCAAGGAACTTTGTTCAAAGACACCGGTGTAAGCATAACACTTGCTGATGGCCTACGAAAAGAAACCAACGTTCTTCAAGCAACAATCACTGTTGAAATAGAAGGTCGTACAACTAGTACAACGATTTTTGCGTTACCCGAAGCCAAAGGAAATAGAACATTGTTAGGCATAGATTTTTTGAATAAAATAGGGATCGTGCTAGACATACGAAGCCAAAGTTGGTATTTCCAGAACAATCCAAAACATAAAATTCCCTTTTCTCATGATCCTTTCATTATGACGCCTGAAATCTCTGCACCAACTGCTACAGCTAACTCGGTTATGTTAAGAGAAACAGAAGGTCAGCATCTATCTGAGATACAAAGAAAAAGGCTTAATGACTTACTTGAAAAATTTTCCAATACCTTTCGACCAGGGGGAGAAGCAACACCCGTCGTCGAACATCATGTAAATACTAGAGACCATCGTCCTATATCACTACCTCCTTACAGGTTATCACCGGCAAAGAAAGAATTGTTGAAAACCCAAATTGATGATCTTCTAGCCAAAGGAATTATTGAGGAATGTGTCTCCATACTCTGCACCAATCGTGCTCATTCCAAAGCCAAATGGTAGTGTTCGCTTATGTGTAGATTACAGGAAGCTGAATGAAGTTATTATACCAGATACCTATCCACTCCCTTGTATGGACGATCTTTTGCATCAGGTAAAAATTGCTCAGTTCATGACAATGCTGGATCTGAATGCTGGTTACTATCAAGTGAGTGTCTATGAACCTGATCGAGATAAAACTGCTTTTATATGCCCTTTAGGAACACATCGCTTTCGAAGAATGCCGTTTGGTCTCCGCAATGCCCCTGCAACATTTCAGAGGACAATGGATAGCTTTCGCAAAGGACTCCCACATGTAAATATTCTCACTTTCCTTGATGACTTAATTGTTTTATCATCAAGTTTTGAACAACATCTAGCTGATCTTGAAGCTGTTTTTAAAAGATTAGACAAATGGAAACTTTCTGCTAATAGAGAAAAATGCAACTTTGCTTGTACCAGAGTAAAATACTTAGGACACTGGATCACACCAAATGGCCTAGAAGTTGATGCTATTGTAAGGATCCCACCTCCCAAGAATATAAAACAACTGCAATCCTTTCTGCAGACATGTTCATGGTATCGTCATTTTATGCAAGACTTTGCAAAAATATCGAGACCACTTAGTAACCTCACTAAAAAGAATGTGCAATGGCACTGGGGTGCCGATGAAGAAAATGCATTTCAAACCTTGAAGCAATGCCTCGTTTCAGCACCAATATTAAAACAAGCTGATGAAACTAAACCTTTTTTCATTTGAACCGATGCAAGTAGTTATGCTCTGGGAGCAGTACTTCTCCAGGGTGAAGGTGCTGAAGAGCATCCAATTGAGTATGCCAGTAGATTGCTAACTGCTGCAGAACGCAACTATCACACCACAGAATGAGAAGCACTTGCAGTTGTCTGGGCTCTTAATGAATTCAGAGGATATATTGATGGAACAGAAGTTACTGTGGCATCCGACCACCAGCCTCTCTGATGGCTCATGAGCTTAAAGTCACCTTCTGAAAGGCTTGCCAGATGGGCTTTGCAATTGCAAAAATTTAATTTGAAAATAGAATATATTCCAGGCAAAACGAACGTCATAGCTGACATGCTTTCTCATCCTGCTTGTGATCATATCAATAAAGAAAGTTGTGATATTTGCACTATAATAGTTGATATTCCTTCTAAATCATCAAGTGATTTACGTGCTGAACAAATGAAAGATGAAGAATTAAAGAAAATTATTAAAAGTTTTGAAGATGAAGAAAAAACTCTTGACTATACTAACTGGACTGATCGCAGTTATATTATGAATCAAGGAGTTTTATACAGGTATTCTCCAAGTTCGGAATCAGAAGTAGCTCAACTAGTTGTCCCATCACATGAAAGGGAGAAAATTTTAAAAGAACACCATGATTCACCAACAGCTGGTCACTACGGTGTTGAAAGTACGATAAATAGAATATCCAAAAGGTACTATTGGACTGGAATGCATTCATACATTGCAGATTATGTCAAAAATTGTGCTGAATGCAATAGGTATAAGCCTTCTAATCAAAAACCATCCGGTTTGTTACAAATACCAGTGTATTCACAAAGATTTGAAGTTCTATGAATTGATCTTTTTGGCCCTTTACCAAAAAGTAACAACGGTAAAAGGTGGATATTTATAGTAGAAGACTGTGCAACAAGATAGGTTGAATTGTTTGCCCTTACACATGCTACTGCAGCGCAGTGTGCAACTACGTTGCTTGAAGAAGTTATCCTTAGATATGGTCTACCGAGACGTATAATATGTGATAGTGGACCCCAATTTGTTAGTAGTGTGATGCAACAACTTTGTTTTCTTTTAGGTATTAAACAAAACCCAACTCCCATATGCCATGCCCAGGCTAATCCTGTGGAGAGAAAAAATAGAGATCTCAAGCCGAGATTGGCTATATTAGTAGAAAATGATCACTGCTCTTCGGAAGAAAAGCTTCCAGCAATCTGTTTTGCACTAAATACTGCTAAGTGTGACACTACTGAAAAAACAGCAGCATTCTTGCAGTTTGGAAGAGAACTGAGAACAACGGATGAGGTTCAGCACGACATTCGTGATGTAATTCAGAATGGCAATTTTGTATCTGAGATTACACCATATCTCAAGAAATTCGCAAAATTCACCAAAGAAATCAAAGACAAAGTTGAATCTAAACAAGATCAGAGGAAAAAATATGCTGACCGTAGACGGAAACCGGGACATAGTTTTGTTCCAGGAGATAAGGTTTGGGTTGACTTACATCCAGTAAGTAAAGCCTCTAACAATAAAACGTCGAAGTTCATGCCTAAACGTGATGGACCTTACATCATTTTAACTCAAAAATCACCCACCACTTTTTTCATAGAAAGTATGGACAGTCCTAATGATCCACTTGCTACATGTCACACTTCAGCCTTAAAACTGTGTAATGACTCTGACATTGTGCCTGTCGCACCCATTAGGAAACGTGGTAGACCACCTAAGAAAGTTACTGGTTCCACACCGAGATGGTCGCGGAACCAGAGGGGGAGGCTGTAACAAGATGACTGCCTTCCTTAAATTATAGAATCTATAGGTGGCGCTATTGCCACTTTTGGCAAAATGTCTTGAGCTATTTTGCCTTCTTTTTAAAAACATGAAGTGAAGTAATTTGGAGTAGAGAGTAGATTTGTGATATGTGTTGGAATGTCATCTCACCCGAGACGTTTTTGTGGTATAACAAGATTTGTTAACCTGCTACGCACTTTACCGTATATGAATGTAGTGTTGTAAATAATACATGTTGTGATGTCTTCATTAAAAATGTGATTGTTTAAGAAGTGTTTAGTATTTATCCGATGAACACCTACCACACAAATAATTTAAGTAGCCCCCTTATATTTTTTCTAAATATATTTGTGAATAGTTATAATCTATAAATATGCAGGTCAATAGTCTTTATTTCTTCTGCCAAATTTGAACTTTCCATGTTCCCCAGTTAATGAGAAAAAGTTAGTATGCTGTGACAGATGAACAAACAGACATGCATTGCAAGTGAACTTATAATGATTCAATTTTTCTTTTTAAGTACGTAATCCTGAAAACTTGTACACAAAATCAAAAAAGGGAAAAAACAACCATTGTAGAGATAAACCTTAGCTCAATTAAAAAAAATCTCAAAAATATTGAAATGCAAATGATATATATGTTACAGGCCAAACCAGATTTTAGGCCAAACTAGTTTATCCTAACACCCATCGAATAAACTAGTTTTTCCTAGGCCAAACTGGTCTATCCTAATGCCCATCAGATAAACTAGTTTTTCCTAGGCCAAATCGGTTTATCCTAACGCCCATCGTATAAACTAGTTTTTCCTAGGCCAAAATAGTCTATCCTAAGGCCCATAGGACAAACTAGATTTTCTTAGGCCAAACTAGTTTGACCTAACTGTTATAGGATAAACTAGTTTAGCCTGCTGTTTATTGGTCTGAACTAGATTATCCGAGACCAATATAGTTTATCATAGGCCAATTCAAATTTCGCATGATTTTATTTAATTCCATGACTGCCTCAGCGCCAAAATTCTAGTTTGTCCTAGGCTGACCTAGTTTATCCTAGGTCAATGTAATGTTACATGTTTTTAGCTCACAGACGTCAAAGTCTGAGAAATAATGGAATCGCAGGTCCTGTATGTATGTATGTACGTAACATGATAATTCTTAATAGTAATATCCGATTTCCTTCAATTTTTGGATGTAGGTTCATTCTGATAAGATACTTTTCTGATTAGTTTGGGAACTCATTGGGTAAGAATAATAAGGGGGGGGGGGGGGCAAACGGGAGGCTAATCCCCCACTGTTAATTTAGAGAAATGGATTTTTCATGCAGAATTATCAGTTTTCATTTAAAATTTTAGATATAGGATCATTCTGACAAGGTGCCTCCATGATTAGTTGCGGATATTTATTGTGGATATTCAATGTTTAAGTATAATTGGAGGAAATGAGAAAAGGTAATCTCCCTTACTTTATTTTTCAAGGATGTTATTCTTTAAAAAAATAAGGCTGTTGTATGCAATTAGTGTAAACAGCCTGTGAATGCAAAGCCATCAGTTTAACTGGGCAAAATTCTTTTTAATATTGATCCCGACTACTGCTCCATTGCTAACCTTATGCAAAGCGGTTTTGCCTTCATCCCTGTATAATGTATTTTATTCGAAGGGTAAAAGAATACTGTTAGAGGTTTCCACGGGCCGGAATTTTGAGGTACGGGCCTTGCCCTTCCCGAAGGAAAGTTATTTTACCTTGACTCGGCATAAAAATTAAAAGTTCACCCCGAGCCCTTCCTGTACAATAATCAGTGAAAAGAGACTCTGTCCGGCTCCATCTGGCCCTACTCAATTTCTGCAAAAAAATCAGATTTTACTTCACATACAATTATGATTCCTTCAAAAAAATACTCATACATATTTATTGGATAAATTTGCAATGTATTTTTAAATAGCAATGTGCTTGCAGAATGGAAAATACACAATGTATTATTGATTATTTAGATTCTTAGACATTTCAATATTCAAATAGAGATTTATTAAATAATTAATGTAGTTTAGAACAAAAGAAAAAAAGGAGAGTTATAAACATCATAACTTTTGAATCTGTTTAACAAAAAATAGATTTTTGAATATATTTCTCTGTCATTCCTTAAGGCTTTTCTCTAATCCAAAAGAGCTACATCCTAACACATTTATAAACTAATTCCTTTTTGGAAATGCATAAGATTAACAAGCATTTCACAAAAAAAATATGTAATTGAATGGTGTTAACCATTTTTTCATAAAAGTGATTTTTTTTTTTTTTTTGAGAGAGAGAAAATACTATTAAAGCTACGTTTTGAATCGAATTTCTGGTACGAGTTCATGGAAAAGAAAAACTTGAGCCATGAATATAATAGCTTATATGTCGACAGGTAATTAATTTCTCAAAAATGTAAAACGCTATTCGATTCCAAATTATGTTCAGCTCCAATCGGCTCGAATATTCAAAAAGTAATAATAATAATAATAATAATAAATGCAAGTCTGATCTCAGCACGGTACAAGTCTGCAGAAAAGAAAAAAAAATAAGCAAACACCATATCCAATGCATCATGTCTCTACGGTGGACATGTTAAATTTCTGTATTGATGTTATAAGCAATGACTCTTGACACATATTTATACTTATTTTAGTGAAAAACGTTTTTTTACAGGCCAAACCAGATTTTGAGCCAAATTAGATTAGCCTGGGCCAAACTATTTTATCCTAACGCTAATTGGATACACTAGTTTTTCTTGCGCCAAACTTGTTTATCTACATACCTATGGGATAAACTAGTTTTTCCAAGGTAAAAGGCCAATCCTTCATTTTTCTCTTCATACTTAACCATTAAACCCCCCAAACTATTCAAGAGAATCACTTTATGAGAAAGAACCTATATCCAAAATTTGAAGCAAATCCGTAAATTTTGCGCCAAAAACCATTATCTAAACTATAGGGGATTACCTACATTGCCCTTTCTTTTAAAAGATCCACAACTAATCACAGAGGCGTCTTGTCAGAATGTTCCTATATCTAAAATTTTAAATGAAAACTGATAATTCTCCAAGAAAAATCCATTTCTCTAAATTAACGGTGGGGGATTAGCCTCCCGTTTGCCCCCCCCCCTTTTCTTATCCAATGAATTCTTAAAACTAATCTGAAAAGTACCTTATCAGAATGAACCTACATCCAAAATTTTAAGCAAATCGCATATTTATATCAAGGATTATTGTGTTACGTACATAAGTACTTACATACATATAGAACCATACATACATACATACAGAACCTGCGAGCCCATTATTTTCAGGCTTTGACGCAAGTGAGCTAAAAGTATGTAAAATTACATTGGCCTAGGATAAACTAGATCAGCCTTGGACAAACTAGAATGTTGGCGCTGAGGCGGTCTTTAAATTAAATAAAATCACGCCAAATTGAATTGGCCTAGGATAAACTAGCCCAGACCAATAAACAGCAGGTTAAACTAGTCTATCCTATAACAGTTAGGCCAAACTAGTTTGGCCTAGGAAAAACTGGTTTGTCCTACGGGCCTTAGGATAGACCAGTTTGGCCTAAGAAAAACAAGTTTATACGATGGGCGTTAGGATAAACCGATTTGACCTAAAATCGAGTTTGGCCTGTAACATATATATTTTTAAATCTGCCATTGAATTGACATTAGCACCAGGTATTTTTATATGAGAGAAATAGCCTCTTAAGTTAATCATTAGAAATTACATCCAATGAACAAAGAAAAAAATAATTGCATTCTTTGTCTACATTTCAACACAAGAACCATGTGCAGCTGATACCCTGATAAATAATATTTTATGGCTTTATACTTTAAATGGCTGAATGGTTAGATATACAAATTTTACACAAGTGAGGAAGTAATAAAAAAAAAAATGTAGTTTGGATTGCAAATTAATAATACTTTTTTTACATTACAAAATGAAAAACAAAATCTACTATAGCAAAATCTTACAATTTAACATATATTGATCATTACAATATCTTCATATTATCAAAGAATTTTGTATTCATGAAAATGATAATAAAACAAAAATGATGTTGCAGTTCTGTTATAATCCTGAGTCTATAGGACCCAGACATTTCCAAAACTTTAATCATTGATTTACAAATATAGTTCCTTCCCTCTCCTTTTCCTTTCCAAATATTGGCATATAATTGGAAAGTTTAAGAAAGGGTTCTGAAAAAAAAAAAAAAAAAAAAAAAAGTTGGGAAGTGCTGCACTAAGTATATCTGACAAGGAAGGTCTCCATACAGACATACTCAGAAAATTATGAAAGAATTACAGAGTTCATGTTACATGTATATAGAGATGTAAATTTTCCGGAAAAATATAAGTGTCGGAAAAAAACTGGTTTTTTACCGGTTTTTTTCTGAAAAAAACAGAAAAATTGATTTTTCATGACTGTTTCTCCCAAATAAATTATATTTTCTTAGAGAATATTAAATAATAAACATTTTTTCCCATTTATATGTATTAAATGAAAATTATTTTCACTTTATATTACAAAATAAAAAGAAAGTAGCAAAGCCTGCTTTTAAAAGTTTAGTTTTTTTTCCACAGCCTAAGAATTTTTATTAAAGCTATTGTTTGTTATATCATATCTCTGTTGAAATGATTTTTCAGTTACATGTTTAACTACCAATTGACCTAATGTAAAAACATGAGCCAATATGTCTGCAGTTTGGAATGAAATAAATTATGCATTCCATTTACATAAGTATAGTTTTTAAGTAAATTATACTAGTTTAAAGAAATTATGGCAGTTTTGTCATTATTATGAATATCAGTATTCAAAAATTCCATTGTTTGTTTAAAAAATGTATATTTTTACATTATTACTTTTTTTTCTTAGAATTATAATTTTATTTCCTTTATAAAATATGTTTAGTTTTGGTATAATTTTCCAATCTCAACTCAAAGTTTTGATTTAGTTTTATAATCTAAATTCAAACAAAACTAAGTTTTACTTTGGCTTACCCAGGTCTGCAACTAAAAAATAGTGTAGGATTTATTGACTGTTAGATTTTTACTCACTGAAACCAGATTTTTTTTTAAGTTTAATTATATATAATTTTTTTCTTTTTATCCCGAAATCTGGTATTCTATTCTTGAGTAAGAAACTATATTCAATAATGTTTCCACATGGTAATTTTATATTTCTAAGAGTGGAACTCAAAAGTTATGAAAACGGAACACTACAAATAGAAAATGCTCACTATTTGAGGAATTAACAAAAGCAGTTACATAAAGAGATAAACTTCTACTGTGCTTTAGAAAACTACAAAAATTCAAAGTTTAATCAAGAGGGAAAGTATAATTTGGAACATAGTTACTTATAATAAAATATGGGGTTTTTTTTTCATCGCAGTTGTACTTTTCTAATGCAAACTGCCTATGTTTTTGCAACATTACTGTACATTGTGGAGGTAAAATGGAGGTCAATTTTAGATTCAACATCTTGAAAAAACATTCAATTAATCAGCTATAACGAAATCTTGAAAAATGCAGCTAGTGCCACTTATAGGGGATTTACACCAAAAACTAAACAACCTTAATATATATCAGAAACTGTAGTTTGATTTTTAAAAAAAATCGTCCTTGAGGTAAAGCTATTGCGATAATCATGAATAATGCAGCATAGCAGCGTCATCTGTTGATCAATTTACACCAAAAAGTAATGAGCACGAAGTTATGTCAAAAATTAACTTAATCTGAAATTTTATAAAAATACACACATTAGTTTGAGATAGTGATGGGCGATTCTGGAAATTTTGAGAATCGATTAAAATCGATATCGTGTAAAACAACATCGATCATAATAAGAATCGATTTCTCAGTTCTAGAATCGATACTAGAATCGATATTTCGATATTCAGGTTCACACAGAGAAGATCCAAATTACTAATTTCAAAACTTAGAAAATCAGCAGGACCGTAATTACCGCCTCCCATCCCCCATTCCCATTTAGGGAGGCATGGAATTAAGCTATTGCAGATTTTAGAGTCGGATAATAAGAATTTTAAATTTTAAAGTGATTGTCACTTATGGCTGTCACTTACACAAAAACTTTGACAAATTTGAGAGACATAACTCAACTAATAACAACACTGAGTAACTTGGCATTAAACCGAGTATAAAGAGTGCCAAGAGCGTGTAACTAGGATGGGGAACAAGGAGTATAGACAAAAAAGACGTTTTTTTTCTAATGCCAACCAAATGTTACACGAGATAGTTTGGAAGAACAAAAAATATGCCCCATTCCCAAGGGGGCAGGTAAACCCCACTCTTGACGGAAAGGCGACCATAGCCCAAATGTATCTTTTGTCGAAGTTTCAAAATGAGGATTTACAATAAAATAGAACAAAAATTGGACATTTAAAAAATTGCTTGCATACTTTGAACGGCCCATTTAGTAAAGATTGGCGAGGAAGGGGGGGGGGGGGGGGGCGAGGGATTAGAAAGGACGAACTTGAAAAAAAAACATAATTAACTAATAACCCAAATAACTGAGCTTCCAAACAAAAATACAGTGTTTAACTTAGTGTTGAATTCATGGGGTGGCCCGCGGGAAACATGCACTCTTTGAAACTATAAAAAGTGCCAAGAGCATGTAACTAGGTGGAGAGAGGGGTAGTAACAGAAAAAAACGAGGAGATAAAAGCTTTATAACGATATGTTACATGAGATGGTGTGGAACAAACAAAAAATATGCCCCCCACCCAGGGGGCAAGGTAAATCAGAAACGGACAGAAGGGCGACCCCGGCCCATATGTATCTTTTGTTGAGGTTTCAAAATATGGATTTATAACAAAATAGAACGAGGATTAGACTTTTTTAAAATCGCAGTCATAATTTGAACGAACCTGTAAGTTAAGATAGGTGAGGAAGGGGGGGGGGGGGCGATAGAACGGGCGAACATGAAAAAAAAATAGTGGCATCTGAGAGTGCCGATAGAAGTGAAACCTTGAACAATTACGTGTGTATTTTTTGAATCGTTAGGATATATAATTTTGAATCGCCAGGAAATACTTTTAAATGAATAAGAAAAGGTTCTATAATATTAAAGAATATATTAATATCTATATAAAAAAAAAACGCGCGATACCATATGTCCAGCTATTGTAGTTAACTCACTATAACTACTTTCTTACATTTTAAAATGCGATAAATACACCAACCAAAATTAGACCATACTATCGATACCTTAATCCTTATCCAAATAAATCATTTTGTATTAATGCCTGTTACAATATCTGTAGATTACTTTTTGAATTATTAAAATCGGACATTCCATTCAAAAGATATTACGAATTTAAAGATGACAATCTAAAGAAATAATAGCGCTGCTGAGTACTCGGTGCGGTGGCCAATAAGCTTAGGGATTACGTGTGCAATCAAACGATTGCGGATTCGAACCCCAGTTTCGCTGATATATATCAATGTTTTTTTTTTTTATTGTTGTTGTTTTCGAAGAAGTTTGAAAAATTAAAATTTTAACACATTATGGATCCGTAACGTGACCTGAGATGATGGGAGAAAATTTCTTATGCTAGATTTGTAACATATGAAGCATAAGCTTTCAACAGACATATTGTATCAAGAAATGAGAAAAACACCCTCTGCTCCCCCCCCCCCCCAAAAGGTCCTATAGAGAAAACCGGGAAACTGGAATAGCAAAAAGAACGGTTATAGCCTTTTAAAGATTTAAATGAAGTGAAGAAATAAGCAAAATCAGATGAGTGATCGACAGGGGGGGGAGGGTCCACAGCTCTTGGGGGTGCCATGTAGCTTAAACTTTTAAGTTAAAAATGGTAGAGAATTAAATGAGCGAAATTTTAAGGTGTATATTGGGGGAGGGTGCAAGCCCCCCCCCCCCTCTTCAAAATTTTTTTTGTTTCTTTTGAAGAAACAAAAAAAATATGCCCCCCGGCGGGGCGCAGATAAACCCCAAATGGGCGGAAGGGCGATCCTTTATTTATCTTTTGTCAAGGATTTAAAATGTGGATCTAAAATAAAATAGACTGAGAATTGGACATTTTTAAAACTGTATGCATATTTCGAACGGCCCTGTAAGTTAAAACTGACGCGGAAGGGGGGGGATTACAAAAAATGTCGTGAAAAATAAAAAATAATAAACTAATACCTCAAATAACTGGACTTCTAAACAAAAATATAACGATTTAACCTAGTGTCAAATTAATGGGGGTGGCCCGCAGGGGATTACCCCCCCCCCCCCCCTACAGAAGAGATTTTATGCTTTTTAATGCACAAATTGCGATTCCTCCTCTCTTACAGAGCTGTAAAACTAGATGCCTTCCTCTGGAGTCGCAGAAAAACATCTGCATTCAACACTGATTTAGCCTAGGGAAAAAAAGAAAAAAAAAAAATCGAAATCGAATCTAAAGATCGACATCGAATCTAAAGATCGACATCGAATCTAAAGATCGAAATCGAATCTAAAAATCGAAATCGAATCTAAAGATCGACATCGAATCTAAAGATCGACATCGAATCTAAAGATCGAAATCGAATCTAAAGACCGATCTTACGGGCAGAATCGATTTTACATTTTTACTTTCTTTTGTAACTTTATAAGAAGAGAGTATTAGATTCGTGAAAAATTTTGACTTTCCGTTTTTGATGGATTTATATATTTTAGAAGGTCTTTAACACGATTTCATGGTTTTTAAGAAATATCTGTCTGTGTGTGTGTCTGTCACTCTGTGAGTCTGTATACGACAAAAATTTCTGACCGTTCTATCTCAAGAACAAATGCACGGAATTCCACAAAACTTTAGATTTAGTTTGACCTTGATATAAACTGAATCTAATTAATTTTTGGTGCATATAGCCTAACAGGTGGCGCTGCTATGCTGCATTTTTTGCGATTTGCGCAACAGCTATATCTGAATAACGAATGAACGGATTTTCATCACATTTTAGATCCAGTTAGTCCTTGACATGAATTGATGTTTTTTGCATTTTGATGTATATAGCTTCTCAGATGGCGCTGCTATACTGAATTTTTCACAATTTCCACTCAGCGCCATGTGAAAGGGGGAGGGGGGGGCGAAAGGAAGCGGACGTTTCGAGCACAGAAATTTAGGGGGCGCCAAATTTTTACTACTAACATCACTTCTAGCCTATCACAAGAAAAAGTTAATAGGGGGGGGGGGGGGCTAAATTGGAACTTTGAACCGGGCGCAGTTCTCTTTTCGCACGCCCCTGTTTCCATTTTAGCTTTATCTCAAGAACTAATGCACGGACTTTCATAAAAATTTAGATTCAATTAGTCCTTGATATTATTTGATGCTAATTACATTTTGGTGGAAATCGCTTAAGAGATGGCGCTGCTATACTGCATTATTCATGATTAACGCAATAGCGCTATCTCAAGAACGAATTTTCATCAAAATTCAGATTCAGTAAATCTCTGACAGAGATTAGTGTTAGTTAATTCTTGGTGTAAATTGCGCTACATGTGGCGCTGATATGCTGCATTTTTTATGATTTCGCAATAGCTGTATCTCGCGCTTCAGATTTAACTGGTACTTAAAATTGATCCTGATCAATTTTTGGTGTACATCACTCAACAAAAAACGCTATTTTGCAGGGGGGGGGGGGATTGGTTCTGAGGTTTCGTTAATTGTTCTATCTTAGAAACTAATATACTGAAATTTTGGAATTGGCACATCCGTCTATTTTATCTTCGACTTTTGAAGGAAAATGAAAATCATATTACCTTCAGAGAAATCGATTAAAAATTTTAAAGTATCGATTAAATCGAGTTGGCCGTAGTATCGATTAAATCGATTTAAAAAATCGAAATCGCCCATCACTAGTTTGAGATAGAACTATTGTGGAAATTATGAATAATGCAGCATAGCAGCGCCATTGGTTTGGCGATATATACTAATAACTAAACATCTTGAGTTTATATCAAGGTGTAACTGAATCTAAAGTTTTGTGAAATTATGTGCATCAGTTCTTGAGATAGAGTGCTAATAAAATTTGTCACATACAGACTCACAGAGTGACAGATATTTTCCAAAAACCATCAAAACGTGTTCAGGACCTTCTAAAAGTTTTAAATACACCAAAAACTGGAAGTCAAATTTTTCACGAATTCAATGCTTACTTCTTGAAAAGATAGATTGAAGTAATAAATGCATACTTCAAAATTTTATGTTGAATTTTTAATTTTATCATTTCCATTAATCGGCATATTATTTCAATAATTTTACACATGAATTAATTTTTAAAAAGAGAAGTTGCATTTAATTACATATCTAGATGGTTTTTATGTAATCAAGTTTTTGTGTAATTGCGAACTTTTTGTATATACTATTTTGTATTTTGTACAAAATATATTCAGAATTTTTGAATAAGAAATTATTACTATATTTAGGTTCCTATTTAGACATTTTTAAAAAGATTATTTATATACATATATGCAACTTAATAAGATTCAGCTGCTGTATGGCATGAGATTTTTTTTTCTTCAATCACTGCACTTGCGAAAGATTCAATTTGTTGATTAAACTTTTTCTGAAAAGTCTATTTTCAAGAGATATTTTGCAAAGGGTCACAAGAAAAAAACATGAAGAATCCTTTCAAGTCTTCTCAAACAGATTTCTGCTCAGAGATCAGATTACCCACATTAAAATTTTCATGTGAGACACTCAACATAAAAATAAAAAAATAAAAAGTATGAGAATGTAGCTATTACAAAATTTTCACTATATTATTTCGTAATTTTTCCAGTTCGGAAAAATTGAAAAATAAGCCTTTGGAAAAAAACCGAAAAAACCCGGTTTTTTCCCCAATTTTTCTGGGTTTTTTCCGAGCATTCCCATCTTTACATGTATATAATTACATGTTCTTGTGTGGATATATATGTTTATAAAAAAAATTTCAGTGGAATTCCTTTAGAACATCTATAAAAAATAATGAACATTTTGTTTATTCGGCGATTTATCACTGGTTGAAAATGAAATAGAATTTCAAAAAATACTTTTTATGTCAAATACTTTTTTAAGTAAAAATGTTTCCTGTTGAACATGTTTTTAAAAAATATATTTAAATAACTTTAGTTTTGTCAGCTTTTGTTTGTTTTAACTATAGTTTTATCATATATAAATATTTATAGTGAAATTTAACAATGAAATTTTATGAATTAAAAATTTTTTTTAATCAATTCAGTCTCAAAATTAAATCCAATTGAGCACTGTTTTATTCAACTTTCTTGCTCTGGAAACAAAAACGTCTCCGATATTCAGATGTATTAATGCAGTATTCTTCATCTGGTCTTTATTCTGGAATACGCCTTAAATATATGAAAACTTTTTTTTATATATGAAATTATTTTTACAGTAATAAAATTAAATAATTGCATCAACAAGCAACATTAATATGTAATACAAAAAGAAAATATATGAATCATACTCCTTTATTCTTTAAATTTAAATTCATTAAATACTATTTTATTTACATACATTCTAAATATCAATTTATAAACAATTTTCAGTTACATGAAAATCGTTTGCTTTTGGCGAGGAAATGTACTGCTAGACAAATCGAGTGACACTTTCGTTTTTTCACACCAAATATTTGATAGTAATTTATATTTTTACAGATTTTCTACTGTCATCCCACTGCTAAATTTTACTGATTCTTTATTACATACGCAAGTAGTTTAATTAGTTTTTTTTTTTAATATTTAAGTATGCCCAGTATAGAGACCTTCCTTGTGAGTCATTGCTGATAAAGTTTGTTAAAAACTGTTTTCTAATACCTGAACATAGCTTTGCCCAGGATTGAGTTTTGCATAAATAAAGAGAATCCTTTCAACGACTTCCCAATGAGCTTCTTGGTCACGAGATAAATGCTGATATTCTTCTTGGGCTCTTTTCTTGAATAAAGATACCTAAAACAAAATGAAAAATTTTATTAAAGGTCAGACATATAATCATATATATATATATATTTTTTTTTTTTAACTCATTTACAGTTAAACAAGTCGGAAATTGTACATCAAATGTAGCAAATGAGATGTGTTCGTATTATAACTAGTTTTATAAATATTTAGTTCTTGGTGCAATAGCTGTTATAGAGGTCTGCACGGGCCGGAATTTCCAGGCCTGGCCCATTGTAAAACTCAAAAGTTCGGCCCGGGCCCAGCCCGGCCCGTTTGAATTTTTATATTTTAGGCCAGGCCTGGCCCGGCCCGTACAAAAATCAGCGAAAACAGGCCCGGCCCGTTTTGGCCCGTTACAATTTCTACGATTTCTAAAAAATTCAGATTTTATCATATAACTAAGATTCCTTTAAAGAATACTGCATACATATCTATGGAATGATTTTACAGTATATTTTACAGCAAAAACACATTAACAACATTAATAATTACTTAGATTCCTAGGCTTTCAACATTCGAATAAAGATTCATTAAAAAATTAATATGGCTTAGAATAAAAGAAAAAAAGAAAGAAAGTTAAAAACATCGTCAATTTTGAAGCTGTTTAATAAAAGAAGATTTATAAATATATTTCTATATCATTTTATTATAGATTTCAAATCCAAATTCATTCTTAAATTCAAAGAAACTCCTTTCAGATACATTTTTAAATTCATTTTTTTTTTCTCAGAAACGCATAAGATTAGCAGATATCTTTATTCAGAAACTGTATAATCGAATGGCGTTATCCATATTTTGATACAAGCAATTTAAGAATACTGCAAACAAATAAAATACTGTCATAATTAGCGTTTTAAATAGAATTTCAGAAAGCAATAGCAAGGGAAGGGAGAAAAACCTGCAATCATTTGAGAAACTACTATATCTCAACAAGGTTATACAAGTATTTTATTTGCCAAAAATGAAAAACGCTATTCGATTCCAAATCCCTTCAATAGTTAGGCTTATCACTTTTATACTTTTACAATTTAAAATTAATCAGAAAATGTGTCAAACTTTCGCATTGAGAAATTAATTTAAAAATCATCAAGAAGTATATATCCGAAGACTAAGCTAACATAAGTTCTTTATCGCTGTTAATAATTTTACAAATCATGTTTTCTGCCAATAACTAAGTCTAGTACCGGTCCTTCCAGTCTATATGTAGAAAAATAATGCAAGCGTGATCTCAGACCGGCATGAGTCAGCTAAAAAAGTATTAAAACGGGTTACACATAATGTAATTCTCCGATGCCGATACACTGTGCATTTTTATATTGATGCTGTCAAACTAGTATGGCCACATTTATACTTATTCTCGTTAAAACCATTTTCGTTGAAAATAGCTCATATTTTATCGTTCATGATTAAATCTTCAGAACGGGCCGGCAGGCCCAAAAATTTTTTTTATCGGCCCGGCCCGTCGGGCCCGTTCAATTTTTTTGCCGACCCGGCCCGTTGAAAAAACTATTCTAAATCTGCCGGCCCGGCCCGTTAGAAAATTCGAAACGATTCCGCCGGGCCGGGTACGGGCCAGGCCCGGGCCCGTGCAGACCTCTAAGCTGTTACACTCTTATGCAAAAGTGTATGAATATAAAATTTGATATGATTAAATATATTAAATTTAGTAATATGGAAATAAGATAATTCCATCTTAAATAGAACATAATCTAAAATGGAAACCTAGAATCATTATCTAGTATTATATATCATTGAATTAATTACACAACATATGATTAGATTTATAGAATGAAAATTCTTTTTATTAATATCTTTTTAAGTTATGACTTGATTTCTACAAAATTTGAAATGACTCAATAAAATTCTGCAATGGTTATACATATTATATTTAAAACTATTGAGTTAGGTAGTTTTTGCATTGTTATATGCAGAAAGATGGGAAGACAGACTAGAAGATGACATTAGGTATTACATATTTATAAAATTATGTCATTATCCCTTAGACCATAATGTAATGGAAACTTTTGAGTGTCTCTGTAAATAAACAATGAACACTACACACTTTATTTTTAATACTGAACATGGCATAGAAATCTCAAAAACATATTATCAATTAAAAATTAATTCAACTATGATGGATAATGTTAAAAATGCACAATAAGTTGAAATTTCACTTTTAGTATACCAATAGACAGAAGCATACTTCAATAATTTTGTACAGCCCTGTATTTTACCTGCTACCTTTATATACATGTCACTCTAGATAAAAATTTAAGTCTAAAACATGCTTAAAACTACTGAAATCACACTTTTAAAAATTATCATCATAGACAGCTATGTATCCAATTCTTTGCGAGGTTCTGTATATCATTTTATTGATATACTACAAACACACCTTAATATATAAACTGTAGTTCAATATAACAATGCATAACCCTTTTAAAAACAAACATTAAGATATTTTTGTTCACAATCAGTAACCCTTACAAATTCTTTTGTGTAAACTGGTATATGATCTACAACATTTATACATACACATAATATGCAAAAATTTAGTAAACTTAGAAATCCATATCATTACTAAAAATGCACTTGCAATCGCTAATATACAGTACGTTGGATATAGTATAGTATCCAAAATATTTTGTGTGTCCTGTAAATATTATGCACTTTGTATTATATTGGACATAACTTGTAATAAACCTCAGCAATGTAAATCAATTTCATTATATGTAAAGTAGTTTAACATAAATAAAATACACCATAAACGATGTTTCCCCTATACCAATATGTAATGCAATTATTTTGTGTGGCCCTTTAAATGAATAATATATATTCAATGCACTGCATAGCCTACAAAATGCATATTTCAGTGCACACCAAAAATACATATAAATTTTGTTATGTTTGAAAGGGTATAACATCATTAAACTATACTTGAAACTATATATTTGCATTAGCCGTAATGTAACAAAAAACTTTTGTCTGTTACTGTAACTGAATAATATATCTGATTTTTATAAAATTTGAAATAACTCAACAAAATTCTGCAATGATTATCTATCTTAAATTTCAAATCATTTAGTTGGATAGTTTTTACACTGTTATATGCGGACAGGTAGACAGATGGGCAGACTAGACGACTATAAGTGGTACACATTTATGTAATTATAAATGCCCTAAAAATAATAAGATTACATTGTTCCTAAATCAAAGATACTCATTATGCAGTCCCACAAATTGAGAACATAATTAAAAAACATTTATATATGTATATATTGTAATACATATTTTTAAAGACTTCCAGGATGTTTATAAAACCCAATAAAATTAAAATAAACATAATAAACTGGAAGAAGGCAGCACATACAATCACTTCATCGAGTTCACGACTGAAATTCCAGAGTTAGTTAAAACTCGATTCTCATATTGAAATGCAATCAGTCGGCCAAGTCATATCTTGATGGAAAATATCTGAAAACTCAATTTTAGCAGTTGACTCGTAAATTTACCATTGTGTTTTCTTGCACTCAAACACATAAAAACACTGAGGACTGGGAGCAGAAAAACACAATAGTAAACCTATGAGTCAACCACTAAAGTTTTCAGGTGTTTTCTACCAAGATATGATTTGGCAGACCTATTGCATTTTAATATGTGAATTCAGTTTTAGCTAATTCTGGAATTTCAGCCGTGAACTCGATGAGGTGATTGTCTGCTGCCGCCTCCCAGTCTATAAGGCTTTCCTAATTTTCTTTCCAATTAATAACTTCAAAACTGGATTAGAATATTGCAAGTCAGGCCTATAAAGTTTCATCTCATCTTCAGGAATCCCCTCCCCCCCAACCTTATTAGGTAATAGTTTGTATTTATGGAGTGTAATCATAATTTTTTTTAATGAATTGTCATCTACTAAAATTATTCTCTTAGAGATATTTAATGAATGCCGGATATCACTATTCTAAATGATCACATAAGACTTGAAAAACTGAAGACAGTTAATATAATCAGAAATAAATATGAGTATAGTAAAAATTAATTAGAATCAAAGCTATAAATTCAGTTCTACAAAAATTGCAGAATAATGTTGTTTGTACTATTTTTAATTTTGACTAATTAATTAAAAGTTTGCAATAAGACTATTCAACTATAAAGAGACAAAAAATAGTAAAATCCATAATCACAATGCATATAATATACAACAGATACTCATTTGAAAAGAGAAAAAATTGTTTTAAAAATCTAAACATTTTTTTTTTTTAATAAATACATAGAAGTAAAATTCATACTATTTTCTTATTCTTAGTATCCTATATATACATATATATGTTTTAGTAATCTTATATGTATATATAATACCATTAGTTGTAACACAATATACATCATTTTAACATGAATATATATACAGTGAAACCTCCGAATAAGGGACGCCTATGGGACTGGAAATTTTGTCTCTTAAATAGAGGTGCCCTTATTCGGAGTTTTTATTACAGTGAAACTTCTAAATGGGACTGGAACTTTTGTCCCTTAAATAGAGGTGTCCCTTATTTGGAGGTTTCACTGTTTCATCATAGCATAAAAATATGATATAACATTATTCAGAAAATACTAAAATGAAAATGAACTGACTAAAAACAAATGTTTAATAAAGAATGAAAGATAATAGTAGACTTATAATTAAATAGCGCAAATAATCAACAGATGTTTAAATAATAAGGAATGAATTAAAAAGCATACAATGAGAAAAGGCTTTTAAAGTAAAATTTGGACAACAATAAATTCCCTAATTTTATTAATTTAAAAAAATTGTTTTTCTTATTATAAAACTAATTCAAAGATAAATAGATTGAAAGATAAAAATTAATACAAGTGTTGGGATGTGTAGCAGTGTTTTGTTAAGTGTTAGGTAGTGTTTTGTTTTCAAAAATTCCAATTATTATTTTTAAGAAAAAATTAATTAATAAATAAAATAGCCATTTCAAAAACGTAATCTTAAATTGCAATAATTTTATTAATAAATCCATTAAATCTAATATTTTTCAATCTAGACATCGTAGCCTTCCAATATTACAAAATATAATAGCAATCTACCAAATAATATTTTTCTAAATTGTTTTAGTATGAGTCATTTACTCTGGAAATTATATTAATCGGCCTTTATTTTAAATATAAATTATCTTAGCATAATTGCTCAGCTTTTTGAACAATTACTTCGTGAATTATGCAATTTTAAAAAAATGACAGTCTCAGTATTTTTAAATAACGTCAGCCGAGTTTTTCAAGATAAACGCATCACCATCTTTTTCTTTTAAACGTTCCTTCCTCAGCTGTACATGATTCATCATAAATGAAAACGTTCTGGATCTTTCGACAACCTTCCATTGTAACAAATTCTGCGCCAAAATTCACGATTTGCAGTTCCGTATGACTCATGCTCATCGGGAAAGTTCTAGAAGCAGCCAGAAGCTGAAAAACAATTCTCTCTGATTGGCTATCCGCACGTGGCATAAGCGAGCGCTGAAATTTCGCGGGAGTTCTGAGTGAGATTGACGAGTGCAGTGGAATAAGACGAACGTATGTAGCGCTCCTGGCTTTTTGGCCAGGAGTGAGAAATTTGCAGTCGCATCGGTAGCTGGTCTTTTTTTCTTCGGCTAAAAAAAATCTTGGATATATCTTCACCTCATAATATTTCTTCCTGTTCTCCGTGGGAATTCATCTTAGACATTCTAGTAATATCTCCAGCCTTGCAGTTGAATAAGTTTTTACACATTTCAGAGGCCAACATTGTTGCAACTTTTCTTCGATGTTTGGATTGTCGTCTCATCTTAGATAGTCTCGCATATGTAGAGTCCTGCTGTCGAGTTAAGTTTTCATACCATAAGGAGATCATCGCCGCAGTAATTTTTTCATTGAATCTTCTCCAGCTCAATGGATTCCTTCCTGAAACATCATGGTGTGCATTTGACATCTGTGACTGACAGGACTTCTAATCGAACTTACTAAAAAAAAAAATTCAATGTGCTAAAGGATAACTACGATTATTTATAAGGGAACTTTACAATAGAACATTCTCTAAAATTATCTCTGGGCAAAAAGATGTCAACTATCAATTGTGTTTCTACTTACCCTTTTTATTTCAAAAATTTTCAGTAACGGGAAGCGTGGCCATTGCTTCATATTTTGATATATGTCATAAATAAAGAAAGTGATTTATATGAAATATTTGTTCTCATAGCACAACCATCTCGGGGTGAGTCCTTTTTTTCTTCTTTTTTTTTTTTTTAGGATTTATGCATTTCAGAATATTCAAAAGATTCAACAAACATTATTAATTTTCATAGTAACCTTCTTAAATTTTTAACGCAATGTACTCCACTTTTCGACGCGAGCTGCTGGCTGTGTTTGGAGAATACGCTTTCCTGCAATACCGTTTTTGAGCTGACTTAGTTTCTTTAATAAGTTTTGCTGCTTTGGTATTGTTGTGATCGCTGTTCCCCAGATATAGCGTAGCAACAAGTGAATTTTTTTTTTTTTTTTTTTTTTTTTTGTACATAGAGGTAAATAAATCAATTTTTGATGTATTTTTATGAATAAAAACATCTCATAGAAGCTATAGAACTTTTTTATAATCTAGAAAATAATTTCTACAAATTATAAGGGGAAAAAATACTCATTGCATTTTCATATTATGGCTTATGAACACATTCAAATGCCATAAAATAATTACTCTGTTATTAACGAAACCAATTCTCTGTAGACTTCTGAAAAAAAAAAAAAAAAAAAAAAAGAAACAAAAAGAAAAAAGAAAGAAAGAAATGGCTCGAATAATTTATAAAAACATTGTGGCACATTCATAAAATAATTTTCCTATATTAAACATAAGATAAGTGACCATTATCTACTATAAGCAAAGATTAACCATATTTATATAAGGCAGGCTTTAGACAACACAAAAGGTTTTTTCTCTCTTTTTTTAAGATGCTTTTGTAAGTAAGAGTACCTCAAATAATCTTAATAAGTATTCCTTTAAAATTATTTTTTATTTTAAGATATATAAAGTGATGTTAATGAATGAAAGGACTTCAGAGATGATACATATCCTTAAACTAGTCTGGTCTTAATAATGATTTAAAAAAAAAAAGTTTAAATTTTATAGTACATGAATATGAATACCCGAAAATTTTACAGAAATAGTGAATAAAAGAAATAGTTTCACAAACATTCAACATTCTTGAGTGTGGATTTATTTATTTATTTATTTTTAAAGAATACTTTTAAAAGGAACCAACTCTGAAAAGATTCATAATTAGTTGGATGTGGCAATCCCAAAACTTTTTTCTATCTTATACACGTTAATACTTCCAGAAAAATTAAACATAGCAGCGTCACCAGTTAAGTAATTTATGCCAAAATCTAATCTGCAACAACTTATTTCAAGTTCTCACTGAATCTGAAATTTGATAAAAATTCATGTATTAATATTTGAAGTAGAATCATCACAGAAATCGTAAAAATGCTGGATAGAAGCACTACTGTTGAGCCATTTACTCTAAAAACTGAAGATTACTAATTTATATAAGGGACTAACTGAATTTGAAGTTTGATGAAAAATAGTGCATTAGTTCCTGAGATAGTGCTATTGTGATAATCATGAATACTGCTGCATAGCAGCACCACCTGTTGTGCGATTTACACTAAAACATAATCAGAAACACATTATATCAAGAACTAGCAGAATCTGAAGTTTTATGAAAATCTGTTCATTAGCTCCATATAGCTATTGTGCAAATCGTGAAAGACAGCATAACAGTGCCACCTTTTGGGCGATATATACCAAAAACTAATCAGATTCAATTTATATCAAGGTCTAACTGAATCTAAAGTTTTGTGAAATTATGTGCATTAGTTCTTGAAATGAATTGCTCACAAAATTTATGTCATAGACAGATATTTTGTAAAAATGTGTTTTTTTTTTTTTAATATCTGACCTCTAAAACATGTAAATCCGTCGAAAACAGGAATTCGAAAATTTTCACAAATCCAATACTTTTTTCTTTTAAAGAAAGTAAAAAGAAATCAGATATCTAAAATACAAAACTTAACTTGAAAAGCTAAACTAATTTAATTGTTATTTCACAGTTACAAAAACCAAGATAATTTTATACACAATAATAGAAAAAATAATGGAACTCTTATTCTTAAAAATTTTAGCAGATGTTGAATATTTATACAATATGTCAAAATGATTTTTATAAATAATAGCAAAATTGTCAGCTACAAATATGATTTAAAAAGCCTTGAAATTTTTCCAAAATTTTAAAAATAACATCACTTGAAAAAAAAAAATTTCTACTTTTTTTTTTTATAACTAATGGTATTTTGTGAATGTTAACATTTCATTACATCATACATCTACATGAACTTACATTAGTTATACCAAGTCGATTTCTAGTCACATTAGCAGACCTAAGTACAGTTTGTTCCACTCTATCTCTCAAAGATTCTACATCTTTTTTGCCAACTATTGACTTACAAGGATAATCTGTTGGTTGCTGAAAAAAGGATATGTCTGGACAAAGCCGTCTAAAGAAAAATAAACAACTTAATCAATACAAAGTTAAAATATACTTGAAGTTTTAAAATATAGTCAACACTCCCAAACCTGTATATGTAGATATCTATCATTTGAATTCACTTTAGAATGCAAACAATAAAAATTAGAGAAAAGTAAGTCAATAAAAGAAATTAATCACATTAAAGATTTTGTCAGCAGTTACAGTTTGTTTTCTGATACATCCAGTACATCCAGTTTGTTTTCTGATATTGTGCCATTTAACATAATTTTATTCAATAGGTTTTTAATAGCGATATATTTTCAAGTTTTTGCTATGTATTTTGTGCCCCAGTTGCATTTTCAAAAATTTATGTCCATATGATACATACATATATGAGGAAATGAGTTTCAAAACTCACTTTTTCCAGCAAATCAGATGGGTTATTACAAAAAACCTTTTCCTGCATTCATTAGTTTTCATTGTAAACCAAGATTTTACAATGTCGGAAATACATATAAAACTAGTTCTTTTGCAAATTCTTTTTTATTCAGGCTTATCAGTAGAATAGATTGATGGTGAAAACTCAATTTTTTTAATTTTGGATAAAGCAAGTTTTGAAATGCACATTCATGTATACATAATTTTTTGTTTATTAGTTGGATATGTGCAATTTCATACATGGATTTTGAAAAAAAATAAAAAAAACACTTGCGTTTTTTTTTTTTTTTTAATGTTTATTTTATTTTATTATTATTATTTTTAAACCCACCTGGATTTTTATGGATTAATCAAAACTAAGCCAATCCTGTGAATAAACGAGCACTTTTGATAGATGCAATATAATTGAAAACTATAGATATACATTATATGGCAATTATAATAAAAAACTGTAAAATTGTAAACAATTGTTGTTGTTTTTTTTATTGTTATTTTAAAAAAAAATTAAGGAAAAAGATGATTATAATAACTAAGATTACTAATTTAATAAATATATTATTCATTTTTTAAAAAAATGCAATCAGATTACATGAAAAATAACAGTTATAATACTTTACAGGAACTTTTATTTCAATTTTTGCTTTTTATGAAGATTTTTTTGCAAAAAAGGAGGCAATAGGAAATCAAAGTTTGAAAGTTTACATGTGCATTATACAAATCAATATAACATACATAGTTCTGCTTGAAATCAAATTTGAAAGCTACTTTGCACTTTATTTTATCGCTTTAATTTCCATTTGTTATTATTACAGATACTTCTTTTTTTTTTTTTAGAAAGAAAAGGACAGGTAAAGCAAAAGAAACTTGAAAAAAAAAAAAAAAAACAAAGATATACAATCAACAAAATTCTATCATATTCCCAAACTGTACAGATTTCAGAGTTGACTGCATTTAGTTTTTTTGAAGCACAAATATTTAAAACAATAAAACTAATAAATAAAAACATAAATATTTTAAAATCAACAATACAAAAGAATTAATAAGTGAATAAAAATGCAGCTGCATAAGATTAAAATAAAATATCAACATACCTTACATCTTTATTTATTTGGAGTAACACTTCATTATCTTTAAAATAAGTCATCCATTTCCCTTCAGGATTAGGATTTAAAGGCTAAAAAAATAAAAATAAGCAATAAATTTTTTCATTACTTGTTAACTTTCTCATAGATCCCAACACATTTTAGCCTGCCAAAAAACAGTGAAAAGGGACAGTTTTTTTTTTTTTTTTTAATGAGACTTAAGGCGGCCATTTATATTTGAAAAAAAGGGATCATTTGTCTAAAAATTAATTTGAATTTTCCAAGAAATACAAGACTTTTTTTTTAATCACTTTTAAAAAAATGCAGTTGGTCATCTTTATGATGATCCATTAAACAATTGGCATTTAATCAGAATTAAATATCCTATGGCAAGAAAGTATTCAATATATAGAAACATACACAACACCCAACAGGATCTCAAAAATAGGAAGGGTTTTTTTTACACTTAAAAAATCCTGATTTAGCTGAAATCCTGAAAAATCCATACTATTTTTTGAAGTATGCAGTTCTGGCAATCAGGGAAATTAACATTTGTTAGAAATAACAATTAATATTCACATATAGGACAAATTATTACTAAATCTAAGCTTAAATTGGGCTATTATTTGAAAATTCCCATTTTAAAAAATGTTTTTCTAATCACTGAACATTATAAATATTCAACATCCTCTTTTCTGAATATTTTCATTTAAACTTTTTTAGCAGGGATCACCAATCACATGTCCACAGGCACGTATGTGTCCACAAACTCCTTTACTGGCACCCACAAAGCTTTTATAAATTTATAAGTGTAATCACATATCTTAATTAAAGGGTTAACAATTTACTGTTTTCAGTAGAAGCTTTTAAATCTGTACAGTTTTTCTTAAAATCTTCTATGAACAAAATAATAAAAGCTTGACATGCTTAAAATAATCGGTAAAGTAGAACTTTTACTATGGAATATTATTTGGAATATATTTTTCAATCTTCTGTGTATAGGTCAAAATTAACATTTTTACCCAGTGGCCACTGGCCAGTACACAGTTTTTTTTCACTGGCCAGTAAAAAATTCATAACATTTCATACAAAATTGTGGTTTTTTAACTATCAACATTGTAATTTATTAAGGCCCCAGTCCTCGCTCGATGAAACGCTCGCGAGCTAATGCTATTCCTATGGGGAAGCATTTTTCTAATAACTCTTTAGCATTTTGACATTTTCGAATAATTTTTTTTGCATTGGATAGCTGGGGTGCATGCCGATAGCGCACCTTTTTTACTTTTTCGATTTTGGTTGCAGATATTTTTTACAAAGTTAGTTTCACTTTTAAAACCGGTTTCGAAACTGAAAGTGCTTTTTAAAAAAATATCTGCAACTAAAATCGAAAAAGTAAAAAAGGTGCGCAATCGACATGTACCTCAGCTATCCAATGCAAAAAAAATTATTCGAAAATGTCAAAATGCGAAAGAGTTATTAGAAAAATGCTTCCCCATAGGAATAGCATTAGCTCGCGAGCGTTTCCCCGAGCGAGGACTGGGGCCTTAATATCTTTTACTTGCCATTCGATTAAATAAAAACTGGCATTACATGTAATAGAAAAGTATAACAAATTACTGCAGTCAAAATAAAAGTCAAACATGTATTTGATGATATTTAGACATACTTAATACAATGTATAAAAGAAACAAGGAAATTAAAAGTTATTTTTGACACTAGTGTTTATCCTTCACATTAGATCTTCGTGACCTAACAGAGTCTTAACACCAAAGTTTTATTGCTGCATCAGGATCATAATCATTTAATCGAATTTTAGATTATTTCATCATTAGACAATTATGCAGCGGGCAGTGATGCCGCTGGACTTGAAAAATCCTGGGTCTTTTTTTTACAAAAGCAGGTCCCCACTAATAATAAGTAATATTTTTAGATGCAAAAATTGAACTTGTTCATTTGCAAAAGAAAAATTAAATGCAATAATTATTGTTTTAATAATAATGTACAAATAATTAAAGCCAATATTAATTGTTTTTAAAAACTATTAAGAGAAATTTTCTTTACTTTTAAGTAAAGAAAATTTCTCTTAATAGTTTTAAATAAATATCCAAGTTAGTTAAGTTAATAAATAAATATCCAAGATACAAATTGAATTATAAAATAATGCTTATTTGATTGTAGAAGATAACAACGTATCACTATTGTTCACATTTCTTTTAAAAAGGAGCAAAACTGATTTATTGAAAAAGACATTTTTCCTGAAAAAAAAAATACTTTTGTTGAGTAAAGGGGTACTTTTTGTTTAATGAAGGGTTGTTTTCAGAAGTTACATTCACTCAGAAAGATTTGGAACAATCAAAAACAGATTATGGAGCAGGAAAATCTGTTTTTAGAGCAGGAAAAAAAAAAAAAAAAATTGGAATCAGGAAATTGAATTTTTGGAACAGAAAAATTCTATCCTGGCATTAACTTTTTTTTTTTTTTTTTTTTTTTTTTTCTTTTTTTGCCCTTTTGACGAAAATTGCGTTTTAAAGCGATTTTTGGACGAAGTTTGTCGTTTTTTCGCGATTTTTTCAGGAAATCTGCTGTTTTTCTGGGATTTTATAACAAAATTAGCCATTTTCGCGAATCTTTTGACGAAATAGGCCGGAAATTATTTGTTATTTCGCGATTTTTTAACGAAATTTGCCGTTTTTGCGATTCTTTGACGAAATGTGCTAGTTTTTCCCGATCTTTTGACGAAATGTGTCGGTATTTCTTGATCTTTTGACAAAAGTTACCGCTTTATCATGATTTTTTTATGAAAATTGCCGCTTTATCGCAATTTTTGGACGAAATTTGTTGTTTTTTCGCGATATTTTGAGGAAATTGCCTTTTTATTGGGATTTTGTAACAAAATCAGCCATTTTTTGTGAATCTTTTGACGAAATTTGACGGAAATTATTCATCATTTCGCGATTTTTTTTAACGAAATGTGCCTTTTTTGCGATTTTTTGACGAAATGTGCCAGTTTTTTGCGATCTTTTGACAAAAGTTAACGTTTTATCACGAGTTTTTGATAAAAGCCGTTTTTCGCGAATAATTTGGACAAAATTTGCCATTTTATCGCGGTTTGTGGACGAAATTTGTCGTCTTTCGCAATTTTTTGAGAAAAATCGGCTTTTTTTTGGGATTCTGTAACAAATTTAGCCTTTTTTTCGTGAATTTCTTGACGGAATTTCCCGAAAATTATCCATTATTTCGCGATTTTTTAATAAAATTTGCCTGTTTTGTAATTTTTTGATGAAAATTGCGCGTCCCGCCGGACGTGTAAGCTCCATTATTTTGCGCCCCATCGCCGATTTTTTGCGTATTGTATGCGCTATAGCGCGTCCGCGGCATCCCTGAGCGTGTCTCACTGGCATTGATACATCGTTTAACCATCGCATTTGGCGAGTGGTGTCTTTTAAATTTGGCGAGTGACGGCAATAAAGTTAATCGCCATGTTTTAAAAGTTACTCGACTATTGGCGAGTGGCGAGTGCTAATTTTGTGCTATACTTCTGTGGAACAAAAAATTTGTAAATTTCATGATTTTTTTTTTTTTTTCAGCGATTTGATGAAATTTTAAACAATTTTTTATGATTGTTTGATGCAATTCTTATCCCCCTCCTCCACTATCATTTAAAGAATTATCCACCCCCACACACTATTGTTTGACAAACTTCTCTTCTTTTCTCCATTCATTTGAAGAAATTCAAGATTTTTTACACAAGTGACTGATGAAATTCATGATTTTTGTTATCACAAATTCTCTCATTTTTTAAAACTTCTCCTCGTACACTATTTTTAAGTTTTCTGCATCACATCTTACTTTTAATTTTTCCTTCTTATTTAAATAAAGAAATGCTAAGATGATAAGTTAATGCAAAAAATTCTGTTATTAAAAAAAACTGGTGTTGCATTTTGATAATTTAAGTAATTGAAAGCAGACCAAAACATGTACCTAAAGATTGATCAAAATGCATTTAATAATAAACGAATCGGCAATTGCACGCCAAATGTGGCAAACTATGTTTGTTTGTGCTGTAAATATTTTTATATATATTCAGATTTTGATGCAATAGCTGTTAAATTCAAAAATGCATAAATACAAAATATGATATGATCATATATTAATTACATAGCAATCTAACTACATTAACGCAAGACTACATAATGTACAGACAGACAAACCGAATTCTTCAACATTTTCAACTATGTTGTAAAGTGTTAAAAAGCCTAATAGGTCGAAATTTGACTTAAATGTATACCCAATAGATGGTAGGATGTTTTAATTCTTTTGTACAGCCATGTATACTGTCTACTATCTTTACATACATATACACCACTATTTAGCCAAAATTTAATTAAGACTAAAACACTTAATTCTAGTGAAATTACACTTCCAGAGATTATCTTCCTTAGACAGCCATGTATCTCATTCTTTTTGTGGTCTTGTATATCATTTTCAATCATTTTTTCCCCCATGTATATCATCACAACTAAAAATGCACTTCCAGCAATCATCTCTAATATACAGTATTTTGTTTGTAATATAGTATGCGAAATCTTTTGTATGCCCCTGTACCAGTGTTGGGCACGTTCACAAAATAAACGAACTAACTCAAACTCACGTTCAATTTCTGAAAAGTGATTTAAGTTCACGTTCAAACTCAAAATTTTTTAAACGAACGCGTTCAAATCACGCTCATTTGTAAAAGTGAACAAAGTTCACTAAAAAGTTCACTTTTTTTTTTTTTTTTTTTTTAAATGTTTGGATATTATTGTCCAAATTTACAAAATTTTGTGAACTAATCATTTGATTATTCGATATGTAAGATAGAGGTATGCACGGACGGAAATTTCCAGCCCCGATCCATAGAAAAAGAAATGTCCGGCCCGATATTAAAATAAAAATTTCAGCCCGAGCCCAGCCCAGCTCGTAGAGAAAATTTAGCGGCCCGATATAATAGCTAAAAACAAGGTCCGACCCCGCCCGACATAATAGCTAAAAACAAGGCCCGAGCTTGGCCCGGCCCGGAAAAAAAAGTTGAAATTTCGCACCGAACCCGCCCATACATCTTACACAAGACTACATAAAAGAAATTCAGACATTTTTTTCCCAGTAATTACAAATTGTGTTCTATTCCCTTTTTTTTTCCCATATGATATTGAAACTCAATATAATGTAAATCACTGCTTTAAAAAAAGAAAAGAAAAAATTCATAAAAAAACAGAAAATGCATTGGCAGAGAATTTGCCGTCTATTCTCTGAAAATGCAAATTCGCCGCCATTCAAAAAGGAAATTTATGTTTTTACAAATGTGAGCAATGGATGATAGAGCAACATTTAAAAGTATATATATAATAATTATACATACTGATGCAAATTCATACAGAATAAATATTTGCATTGCATATCATCGTTATCATTACATTGCTTTTTTTTTTACTACTTTACGTTTTTCGGAAGTCAAATCTCCGCATTCGAGATTAAATTAGGCAGGATAAATACTCTATTTCCTACAACACACTCGCCATATCCAAAGACATGGTTAGAGTATATCCATTACGAAATACTGGATATCTTCCCTTTCTTCTAAATTGAAATGCAGCATGGAGCATTTTCGTTAGTTTATCTTGGAAGAAAAGTTATTGTTTTTAACATTCTCTTGAATAAGCTTATAAGGAAAAAAAAATCCTTTAATTTAAAAAAAAATGTAAGATCTCTACCCAAAACAAAAAGTCTGCATTTCAGAAATTTTACATAAAATCAGTAGTATATAATAGACTTTTTTTTTTTTTTTTGTGTGTGTGTGTGTGTGTGTTCATAAAATTATTATGCATATCTAATATTTTTCTTAATATCGTAAATAGGGTAAGTCGATTGAAAATTTCGTTAAATTGTCTAAATTACTGTCAAGTATTATAAATATCAGGGTTCGATTCAAGTAGGTACCTTAGATTTTTATTTACTTGGATTGCGATCGTGGTTTTGACCACATTTCTCTACTATTTCTTATAATTTGTTCCGACTTTTTTCAAACAACTTACATAAAAAAAATTTCCTCCGGGAGAAAAATGTGAATGCGCATTTCAGCATTTTATAGCATACACTAGAGGTCTGCACGGGCCCGGCTTGGCCCGTGGCCCGTACCCGGCCCGAGGGCCGGGCCGGCAAAATAATTGAACGGGCCAGACGGGCCGATTAAAAAAATTTTCGGGCCGGTAGGCCCGAAAATTTTTTTGATTCTGAAGAAATTCTTTTTTCTGAAGAAAATTTTTTTGTTCTGAAGATTTGAGCTGGAACGATAAAATACGAGCTATTTTCAATGGTTTTAACGAGAATAAGTATAAATGTGCATCACGAGCCATACTAGTTTGACAGCATCAATATAAAAATGTACAGTGTAGAGATCAGCATCGGAGAATAACATTGTGTGCAACTCGTTTTAATATTTTTTTAGCTGACTCATGCCGGTCCGAGATCAAGCTTGCATTATTTTTCTACATACAGACTGGCCGGACCGGAACTAGACTTAATTCTTCTCAAGATCTGTAGGGCAGAAAACATGATTTACATTTACAATTATCTTGATTTACAATTGATTTACAATTATTAACAGCGATAAAGAACTTATGTTAGCTTTATCTTCGGATAAATACTTCTTGATGGTTTTTAAATTAATTTCTGATTAATTTTAAGTTGTAAAAGTATAAAAGTGATATTGGAGGGATTTGGAATCGAATAGCGTTTTTTATTTTTGGTAAATAAAATACTTGTATGACCTTTTTGAGATGTAATAGTTTCTCAAATGATTGCAGGCTTTTCTCCCTTCCCATGCTATCGCTTCCGGAAATTCTATTCAAATCGCTAATTATGACAGTATTTTATTTGCTTGTATAGTATTCTTAAATTGCTTGTATCAAAAAATGGATAACGCCACTCGATTATATAGTTTTTGAATAAAGATACCTGCTAATCTTATGCATTTCTGAGAAAAAAGTGAATTTAGAAATGTATCAGAAAGGAGCTTCTTTGAATTTGAGAATGAATTTGGATTTAAAACCTTTAATAAATGATATAGAAATATTTTTATAAATCTTCTTTTATCAAACATCTTCAAAAGTAACGATGTTTTTAGCTTTCTTTCTTTTTTCTTTTATTCTAAGCCATATTAAATTTTTAACGAATCTTTATTCGAATGTTGAAAGCCTAAGAGTCTAAGTAATCATTAATGTTGTTAATGTGTATTTGCTGTAAAATATATTGTAAAATCATTCCATAGATATGTATGCAGTATTCTTTAAAAAAATCTTAATTATATGATAAAAATCTGATTTTTTTTTAGAAATCGTAGAAATTGTAACGGGCCAAAACGGGCCGGGCCTGTTTTCACTGATTTCTGTACGGACCGCGCCTAAAATATAAACATTTAAACGGGCCGGACCGGGCCTGGGCCTGGAAATTTCGGCCCGTGCAGACCTCTAGCATACACATATTACCATTTTTTGGTGGTCTTTTCCCGCCGGAATTTTTTATCTTCCTGTAACTCGCTTCCCCTTAGTTACGATAACGAAATTCCACGTAACTGACCTTGAGTGTCCGCACTTTTGTATACTAAAACTTCAAGTCATTCCTTCATTTTCTACGCATTTTACAGCATTTTGGAGTTTAAATTGGTCTAATGTACCGCGATGCGACCACTTGCGTTAGATTTCCCCCCCTCCTGGTTCTTCATACCATATCCCCGAATTCTGTGGGGGGGGGGGTAAGATTCCGGGAAGTGTGGGGTGGATTCGCCGTTTCACTAAGTTTTTTTTTTTTTTCTTCTTTGTTTTGTTTTTCTTTCTGCTGCTATGCTCTTTCAAGTATTTTTTTATGTTTAGAAAACGTCGTAAGTTTTTTAGCTGTTCTGGAAGGTTTAATAATTTTGAAAACTTACAAAATTATTATATTAGCGATGGATTTCCACTAAAAACTCACAGTGGCCTCTTACATTTTTTTTATGATAAACATTGTGGAAATAAATTATCAATTTATTTAAAAAAAATAGTGGAAAAAAAAATGAAACTCTTCGTTATATTTTGAAAGAACATGCTTTAGATTTATGAATATGACATACATATGTAAAATAAATGACAATAACACTGACAAACTCTTAATGAAGAAAAATAAGAGTAATTGTGGGGAACTAGAAACTAGTTGTTAGAAGTTCTTTAGTTTCCAAAATGTGAAAGCTATCGTTTTCTAGAACAATGAAAAACGTTTTTATTAAATGCTTTTTTTTTCTTTCTTCTTTACATATTTTTCTTTAACTTTGGGAGGCGGTTAGTGATATAACATGAACTAAAATAATTGTTACGGATTTTTTTTTTCTACAAAATAAATTATCTATAACAAAACGTAAAATATGCTTGCGAGAAATTATTTTGTTAAGAGATTGATGAACGTTTATAATTTTAGAGAATCTTGCTATTTTCCCATATTCCTATTTTTATGATTTGTTTTTTCTATTTTTTTACGTAATTTTAGAAAAAAGTTTTAAAAGAATAATCGAAAAGAAAAAGTTAAGGAAAAAATCTTAAATTATCAAATCTCTAAAGTTGCACATGCAAAAACGAATCAACGAAAAGAAAAGAAAAAAAAAAAAAAAAGAAAGAAAGAAAGAATTGAAAAGTAGCTACTGCTTTTATGTTACTGATTTCGAAGAAAGGATTATTTTATCTCCTTTTTTATTACTATATAAATATGGTAATAAAAATTATTTAAGATTTATTTTTTTAACTTTAAATGCCTCCTAGTGCCGGACAACCATCATAACCTACTTAAGAGCGTTGCTGTCCTTTCAAAAGATATGTATTACGATTTCAAATTTATAATTGAAGGTATCTTTTAATTTGTTACTGAATGTATCTTTATAATTTCAGTCAGATTATATAATAATTTTTATCTTTTTTACGAACTTTGTAAAAAAAAAGAAGGAGATGAAAAGTTATTAAAAAATTTATTATGTTTTTTCATTTCAGAAAAAGTACTGAATTATCAAATCTCTAAAGCTGTACATGCAAAAATGAGTCAACGAAAAAGAAAAATATATGTATATATGAAAAGTAGCTACTGCTTTCATGTTAATAATTTTGAAAGAAAGGGTTATTTTATCTCCCTTTTTTTATCTATGTAGAGATAGTAAGAAAAAAAAAAATGAGATGCATTTTTCTAACTTCTATGTTTCCAAGTACCAGACCACCTCAAAACTAAACTAAGTTGCTGTCATTTTAAAAAATATGCATCACGATTTCAAATTTGTAACGGAAAATATCTTTTAATTCATTATCAATTGTATCTCTACAAAGTCAATCAGAATTATATAGTAATTTTTATCATTTCTACAAATTTTCCTGATTAGATATGGGGTTATTTTGCTAATTAAAAAGAAGGCGATGATTATTACACCCCCCCGAAAGACCCCCACGGAGGGCATATTCCCGCAGTGTAGATAATTGGCCGACATACATACATACATGATTCCGACCCCCCTCCCCCCACTTAAATAGATAAATTTAATGGCTAAGTATAAAGGGAAGGAACGAGGGATAACCCCCTTAAATTAAATAAATGGCTTTTACTCAGAATTATCCGATTTGCTTAAAATTCTGGACGTAGGTTCATTCTGACAAAGCGTATCTCTGATTAGTTATGGGATTATTTTGCTAATTAAAAAGGGGGCGATTATCCCCCCCCCCCCCTTAAATAAGATAAATTGTTTTTTATGCACACTTATCCGATGTATTTCAAATTTTGGCTGTATGTTCTTTCTAATAAAGAGAATCCCTGGATAGTTTAAACGGTTTAATGGGTAAGTATAGAAGGGGGAACAGAAGATAACCCCCCTAAAATAAATTAAATGGCTTTTTATGCAGAATTATCCGATTTGCTTCAAAATTTGGGTGTAGGTCCATTATGATAAGGCGAATCCCTGATTAATTGTGGGTTATCCCCCGTTCCCCCCTCTATACTTAGTCATTAAACCCTTAAAACTATTCATGAATTCACTTTATCAGAAAGAATCTACATCCAAAATTTGAAATACGTCGGACAGCTGCGAAAAAAAAAATCTTATTTAAGGAGGAGGGATAATCGCCGCTCCCCCTTTTTAATTAGCAAAAGAACCCCATACTAATCAGGGATACACCTTACTATAATAAATCTACACCCAAAATTTGAAGCAAATTGGATAATTCTGCATAAAAAGGTCATTTATTTAATTTAAGGGAGTGGTTATCCCCCGTCCCCCCCTCTATACTTAACCATTAAACCCTTAAAACTATTCCGGGATCCACTTTATGAGAAAGAACTTATATACAAAATATGAAATACATCGGATAAGAGTGCATAAAAAAAATTATCTAATTTAAGGGGGGGGGGGGGTAATAATCACCACCTCCTTTTTAATTAGCAAAATAACCCCCATAACTAATCAGGGATACGCCTTATCATAATGAACCTATTATCCAAAATTTGAAGCAAATCTGATAATTCTGCGTAAAAAGCAATTAATTTAATTTAAGGAGGTTATATTCTATTACCTTTCTATACTTAGCCATTAAACCCTTAAAACTATTCAGGGATTCACCTTATCAGAAAGAACCTACATTTAAAATTTGACTTACATCAGATAATTCTGCATAACAAACAATTTATCTAATTTAGTGTGAGATTATTGCCCATCCCCCCTTTATCAATAAGCAAAAGAACCCATAATTAATCAGAGATACGTCTTATCATAATGAACTTATATCCAAATTTCCAAGCAAATCGGATAATTCTGCGTAAAAGCTATTAATTTAAGAGAGGTTATTCCCCCATTTCCCCTCTACGCTTAACCATTAAACTCCCAAATCTCTTCAGGCATTATATGTTATATATAAGCCTTATCAGAAAGAATCTCTATCCAAAATTTGGATAGAGATATACATATTGGATACACATTTGAATACATATTGGATAATTCTGCATAAAAACCCATTTATGTAATTTAGGGCGGAGGGGGGTAATCATCCCTTCCCAAAACTAATCAGGCAAGCGTTTTTTCAGTATGAACGTATATCCAAAAATTGAACCAAAACAGTTAATTCAACATGAAAAACTCATTTACCTAAATTATGAGCCTCCCCCCGATCCCCCTTTTATATTTAACCAAAATCTATAATAAATCCCTAAAATCAATTCCTCATCACCTTTTTTCCGATAACTTTTTTCAGCTTTTGTAGTTTATGTCACTTTTTTCCGATAACTTTTTTTCCGGTCACTTTTTTTCCGTTTACCCAGATTTTTATAACCGGTTTTCAAGCTCTGTATATTCCTCCTCCGAACGCACACACACACCATAGAAATATAACATGTATTATTCTTTAAAGAAAATTTTAACTGTAGAATAATGGTAATTTAAAAATATATGTATTTTCATCAAAAATTGTAGACCCAAAGAGGTTGTTCCCTAAACAAATCTTTATACAAATCAGACAGGGACGGGTAAATGATTTTCATGCAAGCAAGGTAGTGAGACAATGTGAAAAAATTTCGATTTGTGCACACTTCGCTTAAGAATAAAGTACAGTTCCAGAAATAAGCCCGGTCCAGTCTGGACCGAGCTTTCAGATAAAGGAAGACCTGGGCACGACCCAAAAAACTAATGATCAGACTCGACCCGCCCCGAGTCCATGTAGACCTCTCAACGGCATTTGAATAGAAACTAGTTGGATGTGCCATTCCCAAAACTTTCTTCTATCTCATACATACATTTTAATATTTTTTAAAAATAGTTACTCATTTTAATGCTTTAATAATTTTACAATAACAATTCAATATCATACCAACTTTGATTTTTATCTTAAATTTCTACTTCAGTCAATTAATCGGAGTAAAAACGAATTTCCATCTCTGCACGAGCCGATGGACAATAGAATGATAGCCAGATTTATTTATTTATTTATTTATTTATTTTCAAATTATGGGAGGACCTACTTGCCTCACCAAAAAATAATCATATACAAAAACTTAGTTCATGTTCTAGAACTAACTACTAGAACATAACGTTCTAGAACATAAACTTTTAGGTGGTGCAATATTGAAAATGGCATAAAATTCGCTATTGCAATGCCCCCTTCCGGCGGATTTTTTTAAAATTCAGGGAGGACCAATCAGTCATAGTCATACACTTACGCAAAAAATTTGGCTCAATTCGATGTATAACTTCATATATTTTTGGTCGGTACAATATTGAAAATGGTACAAAATCGCGATTGCAACGCCCCCTTCCGACGGATTCTTTTAAAATTCAGGGAGGACCAATTAGCCATAGTCATACACTTACACAAAAAAATTTGGTTCAATTCGATGCATAACTTCATATACTTTTGGTCGGTACAATATTGAAAATGGCACAATCACACGATTGCACTCTCTGGATTTCTGTGTGCATACTCTTCGAGACAATGCTGGTCTAAGTATTGTGCTTTAGTAATTGCTCCTTTTTGCTAGTTTGGAACTTAGTATTAATTTTACAGAAGAGGAGGGGCTAACTTACCTTATAGTAATTGCGATAGACAAAAACAGACACAAGAGGGAGATCTTATAATGTTCCGTTTAATTTTTTAAATACGGAACTCTAAAAAGTACTTATTACAGTTTCCCTTTCATGCTTATGTTTTTCATTTAAAAAAGGGGGTCATGGGCTGCGTAAATAGGCACATTTATTCCAAAGTATTGGTGTTTCCATATTTATTTCTGTATATCCCATTGTAAACTAAATTGATTTTAAAATGAGTCCTTAACTGTATCTAAATATTTGAAATATTAATAAGATTAACACATTTGCACGGATTGGAGGCTTAAAAATATAAAAATTTCTACTGGTGAATCTTAAAAAAAAAAAAAAAAAAAAAAAAAAAACACTTAGAAAAATTCATTGTAGACAGATTCTTTATTAAGAAATTCGCCGTCTTTTACAAATGTGTTATGACTTTTTTTACACGGATTATTCTATCCATTTTGCACCGATCTAGAAATTGTTTCCTTTAAGACAGGATTTCGTCATATACAGATTTTTGTAGCACCTTTTATAAAACTGTTTCTCCCATCCCCTAGCATTGTATATGAACTATTCTTTAAAGAAAAGTTTAATTGTTGAATCATGGTAATTTAAAATTAGAATAAACTATGGCTATAGCGGAATCGATCGGTATCTTGAAAATTTTCCGTAGAAGACAATATTCCGTCTTAGACAAATTCTACTCTGTCTGCGGATTCGCAGGAACTTAGACTAGGATACTACCTAGAAGTGTGCACGGGCCCGGGCCGGGCCGGCCGATTTAGAATAGTTTTTTCAACGGGCCGGCAAAAAAATTGAACAGGCCAGACCGATAAAAAAAATTCCCGTTCTGGATTTAGCCGGAAACGATAAAATATGAGCTATTTTCAACGAAAATGGTTTTAACGAGAATAAAGTATAAATGTGGTCATACTAGTTTGACAGCATCAATATAAAATTGCACAGTGTATCGGCATCGGAGAATTACATTATGTGTAACCCGTTTTAATATTTTTTTAGCTGACTCATGCCGGTCCGAGATCAAGCTTGCATTATTTTTCTACATATAGACTGGCCGGACCGGTACTAGACTTAATTATTGGCAGAAAACATGATTTGTAAAATTATTAACAGCAATAAAGAACTTATGTTAGCTTAGTCTTCGGATATATACTTCTTGATGATTTTTAAATTAATTTCTCAATAATGCGAAAGTTTGACAGATTTTCTGATTAATTTTAAATTGTAAAAGTATAAAAGTTATCACTTTTATACTTTTACAAAATTAACGATAGCCTAACTATTGAAGGGATTTGGAATCGAATAGCGTTTTTCATTTTTGGTAAATAAAATACTTGTATAGCCTTGTTGAGATATAATAGTTTCTGAAATGATTGCAGGTTTTTATCCCTTCCCTTGCTATTACTTCCGGAAATTCCATTCAAAACGCTAATTATGACAGTATTTTATTTGTTTGCAGTATTCTTAAATTGCTTGTATAAAAAAAGTGGATAACGCCATTCGATTATATAGTTTCTGAATAAAGATATCTGCTAATCTTATGCGTTTCTGAGAAGAAAAAAAAAAAAAAAATTAGAAATGTATCAGAAAGGAGCTTCTTTGGATTTAAGAATGAATTTGGATTTGAAATCTATAATAAAATGATATAGAAATATATTTATAAATCATCTTTTATTAAACAGCTTCAAAATTAACGATGTTTTTAGCTTTCTTCCTTTTTTCTTTTATTCTAAGCCATATTAATTTTTCAATGAATCTTTATTCGAATGTTGAAAGCCTAAGAATCTAAGTAATCATTAATGTTGTTAATGTGTATTTACTGTAAAATATACTGTAAAATCATTCCATAGATATGTATGTAGTATTTTTTAAAGGAATCTTAGTTATATGATAAAAATCTGAATTTTTTAGAAATCGCAGAAATTGTAACAGGCCAAAACGGGCCGGGCCTGTTTTCGCTGATTTTTGTACGGGCCGGGCCGGGCCGGGCCTAAAATAAAAAAATTTAAACGGGCCGAACTTTTGAATTTTACAACGGGCCGGGCCGAAATAACTTTCCTACGGGCCGGCCCGTGCAGACCTCTAATACTACCCAGAGAAGTGATATCCAGACTTAACCCGTCCTGAGGCTCGTGCAGGCCTCTAAATGGCATTTGAAAGAGGGAAAATGTGTACTAAGGTCTGGAAAAAATTTAAATAAATTATGAAAAAACTGAACGTAAATTTGAACGTAAATTTCGTTCAAACTCGTCGATTTTTTGAGTTTCCGTTCAGTTCAAACTCGTTTATAAAATAGTGAGCGAAGTTCAGTTCAAAGTTCACAAATAGTGAGCGAAACTCGTGAGTTTTCGTTCAGTGAGCGCGTTCATACCCAACACTGCCCTGTACATACTATGTACTTTCTATGATACAGGATGTAACTCATAGTAAATCTCAGCAACATACATCAATCTCATTATATGTTAAATAATTTAACATGATTAAAATATGCCGAAAACAAAGTTTCACCCTATACTATTATGTAACAGGCTATTCTTTTGTGTGGCCCTGTAAATGAATAATAAACATATTTTACACTGCATACTGTAACAGAGTATACATTTTAGTACACTTCAGAAATGCATATTGATTTTATTTTGTTTGAAAAGCTGTAACACCATTAAAATGCACTTAAACATTTTTTTCCCATTGGCCGTATTGTAACAGAAAAAAACTTTTGACCATGCCTGTAATTAAACTATACATCAAATTTTCATAAAATTTGGTATGACTCAGCTAAGTTTTGCAATCATTATATACAGGGTGTTTATAAAGTCCCGAACCCATTTTGATGTTTAATAACTCATAAAATAATAAAGATAGATTAAAATTAATAACATAAATGGTTAGATAATCTCAAAAAGTTTCATGACCTTTGTCAATGAACTTCCACGTGTGCCCCCTTCGTCACACAGAGAATATCAAGTCGATAGTCAATTTCACGCTAGGTAGAGGCAAGCATGTCGGCATCCACAGAGGCTATTGTGGTTGTAATTTTGGCTTTTAAGTCATCAATGTTTGACACTCTCCTCCTGTAAACATTGTCCTTTACAAATCCCCAAAGGAAAAAGTCCAGGGGCATTATATCAGGTGATCTGGGTGGCCAAAAAATTGGACCTCATCACCATCCATCTTCCTGGAAAATGGTCATTCAAAGAAATATGAACAAAAATACAGATTTTATGGAAAATTTCTTATTTCCATAACTAGAAGAGCTTCAGCCACATGTCTTTTTGCAACAAGATAGTGCACCATCTCATTGGGGTACCATTGTTCGTACTTCTTTGAATGACCATTTTCCAGGAAGATAGATTGGGCGAGGAGATCTAATTCCTTGGCCACCCAGATCACCTGATATAACGCCGCTTGACTTTTTCCTTTGGGGATTCGTAAAGGAAAAGTATGTTTACAGGAGGAGAGTGTCGAACATTGATGACTTAAAAGCAAGAATTACAACCGCAATAGCCTCTGTGGACCTGGCATGAAATTGACTATCGACTTCATATTCTCCGTGGGACTAAGGGGGCACACGTGGAAGTTCATTGACAAGGATCATGAAACTTTTTGAGTCTATCTAACCGTTTATGTTATTAATTTTAATCTATCTTTATTATTTTATGAGTTATTAAACATCTAAATGGGTCCGGGATTTTATAAACACCCTGTATTTAAAATTTCAAAGCATTCGGTTGGGTAGTTTTTGCTTTGTTATATGCGGACAGAGAGACAGAACAACAACTATAGGTGCTACATATTTATATAATTATGAACACACCTGAAAACAGACTTTAGGGGATCATTAAGTAGATCATTAGGGAACCAAATATTAACCATTTACAGTAAACAAAATCTGTTGATAAATAATGATTTAATTTCATTAATGTATATGCATAAATTTGCATCAATTGTTGCCAATTGCAGAAATGCATGTCTAGGATATCAACAATTTTAATCAAAAGATTTAAATCAGTGATTAATTTGTGATATTAATCAACTGATTTTTTTAAAAATCTATTGTCTTTTATGAATAAATAAAAAAGGAAGCTTTGAAATGAGAAACCTTTGATGGGAGAGTAAACAAGTACCACTTCATCATTTAAATTTTTCAAAAAAACTTCAGATGAAAAATTGAATTTAAATACTGTATGAAAGCAAGAAAAATATTCTCAAAATGTAGAGGAAATCTTACTAAAATAAAAATTAAACTCACATGATCATCTAAAGTAACATCAATACGAGAAACAGCTTTAACTTTAGAACCTGGTGATATAATCATCTCTTCAACAAATGTTTCATATAAATTTCTGAAAGGAAGAGGAAATTTTTAATGTTTGGTATATATTTTAACTTGAAGTTATAAAATAATTGTTTAACATACCTTTGCTTTAAAAGTAATCCGGCCCATTCAGACTTGTCTACTGGCAAATAGTTTAGTAAAATCTAAAGGGGAAAAACTGATAATTAATAAAACTATTAAAAGCACAAGCCACCTAATATTTGGGAAATGGCACAAAAAGCTGTTGAAGATTATTAATTGATACATTTGAAAAGCAGGAATTGTGAGGATAATATTAAATTATTTTAAATATAAAAAATGAGTGAATTTATAATATTGATTGTATATTTATGATATGCATATTTTTGATGATATATTAAAATACCTGGCTGATTAAATAATATAGTCACAACTTTAGATTTCTATTCTTAAAACAATACCCAAAAGATTAGCATCTCAGTCTCACTAGCTGTTAGTTGGAGACACTTGGTGAACCACCCTCACAAATACAGTCAAAGACCAGTCAGTGCAGCTTAGGATTAGATCTTATGAAGATTTCAGGCTTCTATGCAGTTTAAGTCATAAAAGGGAATTTATTCAATTTTTATTAAATACAAACGATATTTATAATAATATATAAATGTGACTAGAATGCTCAATAAAAACAAATGAAAAAAAAATATATATACATATTTTTTAACTTAAATAACAAAACAAAGAACATTGTGACATAAAGTGAAGAGTGGGGGGGAGGGGATTAAGTATGTGTGATTCTGTGGTTTTTAAATAAGTAACCCATGGTTTAATTCTTTTATGCATAGTAGAAATATACTTCCCACTAAATTTTTATTCAAAACTGATAAATTTGTACCAGAATTTTTGATAAAATATTTTACTTGCATGTGATTTTTTTTTTTTTTTTTTTTTTTTTTTTCAAATTGAATTATTTGAAGATTTTGGTGGTAATCTTTTCAACATTTTAGCCACAGAATTGATTTGCTTGGGTAAAGTGTAAGAATCCTATGATGGGCTTAATTTTTGTATAAAAAGAATGAAAGATAATGTAAATTATGTCAATTAGACAGAGTCATTGAAAAAGTTCCAGTTTTTGAATAAAATTGTAGGTTAACAGTCTAATGTCATTATTTGCTAGTTTTGTAGATGAAGCACCATTTCCTTCCATTAAAAATTTGACATCTAACTTCAGATTTTCTTAAACACAATAAAATTAAAAATTTATTTTATTTTTAATTATAATGAGAAAATGAAAGTATCGTAATTGCCAACAGTTTGAAGAAATTTTATTAAAATCTTTCAAAGTTAAAAACAAATTATAAGAATGGAAATACAGTATGGAACCATTTATCCAGAAACCAGTTAACCGGAAAACAAGTTATCCGGAATGATATTTCTAATAGACTGATGATAGAATCTTTGTAGAAAAAAGTGTCATGCACAAACAGTTTGACATATACATTGCTTGGAACAATTGTGTAGTTTGATAACAGCATCTAGTATTTGAAATAGAAGCATATAATCATATTATAGATTAATAAATAATAGTATAATATTTTAGTTGTCTTCATTTTTATGCCGAGAAAACAGAAGAATTTTTGTTCAAGGAGTTCTCATAAATTATCTTCTTTCAAACTCTAACAATTGACCTTACTTGCATCAGATTCTTGGTTCAAGTAATCTAATAATCAATTTAAAATTAGAAGTAATACCACAACTACATATGTTTCACAAAACTTATCAAATGGATGCTGCTTTAATGCCCAACCAGTTAACTGGAAAAATCAGTTATAACGGAATACATCTGACCCCAACCATTCCGGATAAATGGTTTTGTAATGTATTATGAAAAATAGCTAGTGCTGGCTCAAGCTCATCTATATATTAACAGCTTTTCAACTAAAACGGACAGGGTTGGCAAGATTTTGGACACAATGGTTTAAACCACGGTAAAATCCATGGTTTAAACCGTACTGTCCAAAACCCTGCTGTCCAAAACTGTCTTAAACTGTCCAAAACTATATTTTATAGTAAAATTGTATTTTTTAGAACAATGCTTAAAGTTTGTGCAATTGGCAAAATGATTACAATACAAAAATATTAACAACATAATTATACTATGTAACAATGCAATTGCATAAAAACGATACTAAATTTAATTATATGTAATAATTTCTGTTATTGAAATTGCTGTTATTGATATTCTGTTATTGAAGTTGCCAATAAAGCGATCACCGCCAAAAAACAGCATCTTTTCGCCAAAGATGTTGGATTTGAAACCATGCTGAGATAACAATAGGATGTGTCGTCTACATTATTAGAAAGTCAATGGTAATGCCACATAGTTTCTACTAGAAACTATGTGACATTATAATTTATTGGTCAGTCAATTTTTGAGGCTGTGTTATCTATACATGATCTAATACTGATTCATCAGCATTCTGCCCTGAAAGAAAAAAAAAAAAATGGTGGTACTTTTTAACACATTACAGTGAATTATTTTGTTTAGTGCTTTTGTATTTGCACATTCATAATAACAATACATATTTAAAAAAAATAACTTCTAGATTTTAAATTAAATATTTGTTTTCTTTTATTATCCAATAATCTAGAAAAGATAATTTACAATGAAACATTATTTAAAAGAAATATCTTTGTAGCCTTTTCTTTCACAAAAATGGAAATAAAAGCATCCCCTCTCAATTACATATGTAGTATTATAAAGAATTGCTTATTATTATTGCACAAATTTAACAGTAACAGAACTTTTTATGCTGCAGAGATATTAGAAAAGTTTGAACTTTTTTTCATTTACCAAAGAATTAAATAGAATATTAGTAAAATATATTGTGAGATATTTATTCATATGTTTAATAAGTGTGCAGTGGTGAAATGTGGATTTTTTTTAAAGGTTTTGGACACTTTAGTACAGTTTTGTACACTTTAGTACAGTTTTGGACACTTTAGTACAGTTTTGGACAGTAAAACCCACGTGTCCTGTCCAAAACCCCAACCCTGGTTTAAACCAATTGGTTTTAACCATTAACTGGTTTTTTTCTCAAAAAAACCAATTGGGTTTTTTAGAAGAAATCTAAAACGGACTTCTATTTCTCTTTTTTCTTTATAATTTACATGCTTCAGATTATTGGATATAAATAATTTGTACTTTTAACACTTTATTTCAGCAATAAGCATTAGATATAGCGTGTTTAGGTCATTTTTTATGCATAGGAATAAAATCAGTATGCGTTGGTGAAAATATAAGTTCTAAAGAAAAAGCTTCAAACATGTGAACTGATCAAAGATAAAATTGATTAAAATTGTCCAACATTTAGTATAATTTTTTTTTTTTTTTTTTTTTTTTTTTAATTCAGATTATTTAATGCAATTAATAACATAACACAATGATTTTTAATATTTTGCTCCAGCTGTAAAAGAAATTTTTCTTGATTGGGGAGATTATTTTTAAGAATCAAAATCAAAATATGAAGTTGAATAAGAGATTATTCAAAGATTGGGTGTTAGTCGTAGCATTTTAATAATAACAATCTTATTCTTCTTATTTTTTTCCCTGTTATCTGCTGAATCTAATGACCATAAATGTTGACTTCTAATTGTCACTCAAAAAATAAAACAGGGTTGCTACTCATATAGGAGGATGAAATTCCCTGACTTTTCCAGGTGTATTTAAAGAAAATTCTAGTCTAGCAGTGTAGCGTGTAGTGGACATGCAGAAGTTTAAAAAATGTAATAGTACTAGAAAAAAATTAAAATTTCTTGAATATGAATACAGTTGCTAATAATCTCTGAGCTAAAGTTCTTTATCCCAATTCCCCTCTCAAATCAATAACAATCTTGCTTTGAGGTTTACAATTAGAATTGCTCTCTTTAATAATTTATGATTGCAAACTTCAAATAAAGATTCCTACAAACTGTACAAACTTCCTACAAAATATTTGTACACTAAATTCACAAACATTCATTTTGTTAATTATATCCCAAAATCATTGTCTAGCTAAATTTATTTTCAATAGGAGTCAAAAGGGAAGGGGAAACAGAGTGAGGAGATAGAGGTTTTTGATAATTACTTATTGTTACATAAAAATAACTGCTGGAAAAAGTTTTAAAATCTGTAATTAGCATTAAAAATATTAAATGTGAAGGATAAAAGAGGAAATACTTGGGGGAAAAAAAGGTACATGATTTTTCTTCTATTTTTAAATATGCAGTTTACCAAATCATGGAAGATTCTCACTTCTGGCTGCACAACAATCAAACTCTCTTAGAGATCACAATGAAACTTTATCAAATTCCCTGACTTTTCCAGGTTTTAGGAAAAAATATTGAAATTCCCTGACTTTTCCCTGATTATTTGGCTAATTTCCCAATTCCCTGACTATTCCAGGTTCTCCAGGTTGCATGGCAACCCTGATAAAATCCCAAGAAGTATTTGAAATTTATTATTTGAATGACTGTGGAAATTTATATCAAACTACATTCCAAATGTTTATTGTTAGTAATCAAAAGATTGTTTATAAAGATTTTCAGAATATCAATGCTTCACTGTGTAGAATAGTTTATTTTTTGAATGTTTGAACATAAGATTGTTTGCTAATACTGTTTAAATTGAAATATGATTTTTTTTTTTTTTTTTTTTTTTGTAAAATTTTTCTACATAAATTCCCTGTTATTTAATTTAAATTATGTTAAATGAAGTTACACTACTTATAATCCAACAGCATCTATTTTTATTAATAAATATGCATGTATATGTCATAAAAAAGGATGTTTAAAAAAAAACCTGGTTTAAACCAAAAAAACTGTTTTTTGGGGAGGTTTTTTTTAAAAAAAACAGGTTTTTTGCCAACCCTGAAAATGGATTACGTAATTAAAATTCGCTTAGTAATCTCAGGACAAGCAGATTTTACTCTTTTAAACACAGAATATTCTTTAAAACTGTTTTATGTAAGTATTTAAGGCTTAAAAGTAACAGCATGTCAAATTTCGAAATTCTATCTCTAACAATTACATAGAAATTATAATTTAGAACACTTTAGAAAAATTTCTTCTAATGTCACCCTTTCGAATTTCAACTTTTTAAGGAAACCATTCATTGTGAGCATTTAAAAGTCATGACATCTTAAAAGTAACTACTATGCTAATTTTTTTTTTTTTCTTTTAAATCCCTTCAGTATAACAAAAATCATAATTTAAAACTTTTTCTTCTTTAAAATTCCAAATTTTTAAAAAAATGTTGCGCGTGTATCTATGTTAGAAAAACTGCAGCCATACATAATTTCAATTCCTATCCTTAACAATTCTACAAAAATCTTAATTTAGAACTTTTTTAGAATGCTTTTCTCACTTTTCACCTTTTTAAACCTTCAATATTTTTATAAACTAGTCTTAGAGAGCATTTACAACATCTTACAAATAAGTATCATGCCAAATTTCGAGTTTCTAGATCATTCGGCACTAATATAAAGTATAGCTTGTGTAGGAGAATGGCTGTCATCATTACTTTCACACTGTTACTTCTGAAGTTGGTATTTCAAGAAATTACTTCTGACAAACAAACAAAAGTTACTTCTTTATAATAATATAGATCATTTTATTACCTTACATATGTACATTTATGTTTAAGTAAGCATAACTATATATAAATAAACTTACTTTCCAACAAAGAGAGCGAAAGCCAAGACCATCAGGTATGCCTGAAAAAATTATCAGAAATTAAGTAAATGGAAATAAACTATAACATTTTTTAATGGTAATTTCACATTAAAACTAAACATTAACAAAGATAAGCAAGAATATAATATTTTGCAGAGTTGAATTAAAGTTTATGATTAACATTAAAGTAACATTAACAAAGATGAACAAATATGACAACATAATACAAGTATTTGAATTTAGTTAAAATTTCACATAAGTTTAATATTAATAAACATTATAAAATATATCAAAGGACTAAACCTGTTTCAAACTTTAATCAAAGAATAGTCTAATATTCAGTAAATATTACTAAGCACTTATTTCATGATACAACAGTTTAATATTAAGGTTATTAACAAAGATGATCTTTATATGATTAAAATTTGCTCAAAATAATAAAGTAATGACAGTATTTACTATTAAGAAAACACTAAGATGAAGATTGGTTCAGTGAGATCAAATGAGAATTTGAATTTACAATTTAAGGAACATTAATAAAAATGATTACTAAATAATTAAACTTCTTCCAAATTTTATTTATCTCACTTGTAAAAATTCCTGACTTTGGTTTTTGGATGGTTTTAGACAATTTGGGATATCCTAGACATAATTTTATTATTTTTGGAAATTGTGTGTTTGTCTCTCTGTCTGCTAATTTGTGAGTAGCATAAATTTTATTAATATCTCAGAAACTGATTCACAGAATTTAATAAAACTTCAGATTTAGTTGAACTTTCATATAAATTGGGACTGATTAGATTTTGGCCCATATCACCCAACAGGTGATGCTATTATATTGCATATTTCATGATTTTTCTGATGGCTAATCGAAAGAAATAATGCAAAAACTTTCACCAAATTTCATAATCCATTAGACCTTCTCATGAATAGATGCTGATTCCATTTTTACTTTGATCACTCAACAGAGTATACTGTTATTTTGTGCACACTAAACAGATGCTCATTAGTTTGAGAGTATACCCAGATTTCCACGAAACATTTTCAGGCCACTTTCATCTTTCAACAACACTTTTATCTTTAACTTTTTTCTGTAATTCCATTACCAAACATTGAAAAATTTCGAAATTTTTTTTATATTATTTGAGAACTTTTTCAAATGCACACTTTGTTTCCTGTATCTGTATAGTTATTATACCTGCAAAAAAAATGGAACTTAAAAGATAATAAACAATCTTAATTCTAATAAAAACTTATAAATTTCTTCTGATCTGTAATTCCGTTACAAAAGAATTGGCCTAATCTAATATTCATTTTTAATATTCAACAAGTACCAGAGTTGTTCTATTCTTTTAATTCACTGATCACTGCAACACCATGTTAAATTTGAAAAAAATGCACTATGCTACATTTTCAAAACTGTCGATGCTAGTAAAAATTAATTAAAATGACAAGAAGAAAGTTTACGAGAGCTGTAGCATCATACTAGTTTCAATTTTTTATAGTTTCAGCTTTTGAACACATAATTAATGTCATAAATGGCATACTTCAAATGTTATAATTTTTTTAAAAGGGGGGTAAAAAATGCATGATTCACTATCAACTAAAAATACAATAATGCTTAAACCATTATATAATATAGGACAAATAAAATTACCATTAAAACATAATGTCTGGAGATCACTAAGAGGTATTTGGTCTTTTTCAAAAAGCTCAGTGAACAATTGCATCCTGAAACAAAATTCAAATACTCAGAATTAAAATAGGTATTACACAAAAACATATGTGATGATTAAAAAGAAATTGAACATCTGATTTTTCAAAAAGCATACTATTTACATTCAAATATTTTTTCTAATGTAAATAAATTTCTAATGTAATAATATAAGTAATATAATCTGACTAATGTAAAATAATCCTTTTAATTTTTTTGAACAGTTTTATCAATACTTTAATATACAATAAATAGCTAATAATTGTTATTTTGACTCTATAAAGTTATTAATTTTTATGTATCTATAGCAAATCTGGCAAGTTTTCGTCGGGGTAGTTAAAACCAGCAGTTATAGAGCAAACCAACAGGAAATAAAACAGATGCTCAAAATCAAAATTAAAGTATACTAACTATGTAAAAGAATTTAACTCAAAGTACAAAATGTATTATACAGAACATTAGGACTCCAGTATTTTTATTTATTTATTTTTAGAAAATAAGTTTTGTGTGAGGAGGGGAGGGGGGGATATGAGTATGACTCTCAATTTTCATGAACAAATATAAAGTTGCACACACACTGCACTGAATGACATATGAACTAAAGGAGATATAAAATTTTTTAATACATCAGATGTATTAGATTCATATTGATGCAAATTTATATCTTTTAAATTATTTTCAATGTAAATTATGAATAATGGTTTTTCTGCTTAAAAAGTGTAAAATCATACAAATGTAATTTTTACAACAGAAAATTTTGTATTCTTTCTACAGAAAAAGATTGGTTATGTCACTGAAACACAATATATGCATTAATGAAATATAGCCAAAATTTCTTACCTGGCTTTGAAATTAGCCATCTTAAGTTCTTTCAAAATAATTTAAAAAACAAGAAAGATATGTTAGCATATGATGCAGCTTCCTAAAAAGAACGAAGGATGTTATATATATATATATATATCAATATTTTATAACAAGACAGAGCTCAAAGACCAAAAACAGACAATTCATTAAACTAAACACTGGCATAATACATTTAACAGAAAGAGAGAGAAGCCAATGCCTATTTTAAAGGCAAAGTAATTGCTTAAAACATTTGTTTCTTCCATATACCTAAAATGATGAACATGAACTGATATGAATTAATGGCATAATCATGTCTCAGATGAAGATAACAATATAGCATTCCAAAAGCATTATTTATCCATCCAGTCAAATGATAAACAACCCAAATAACAAAACCAGTTTCATCCACTCTTTCCACAGCATAAAATAGTACTTTCTGGAAGTTCAATGGATATGCATAAAGATACAGCAAAGTTACTTTTTTTCCTTTATTTTAAATTTATAGTTTGGAGTAGGAATTATAGAATCATTTTGAAAGGAATAAAAAAATAAGCAAACAAAAGTTTATAACACAGACACTTAGTACATGAAAAGAAAAGAAAAAATTACATTAAAAAAAAATCTTTCTTTAAATTGCTAATTAAAACTGAACATTTCCTTACATGCACAATACATTACTTACTGCTTTTTCTTTATTTTTACTAACTTAATACATTTTTTTCAAACTACAGTCGAGTCTCTATATAACGAAATCCACCGTTCCAGTAAAAAATTCGTTATATAGAGAAATTCGATGTATAGAGAATGATGTTAAAAATCGTATTTAATGTGTAAAATTTGAACAAATATTATTTTTGATCTGTTGAATTAAGAATTTGAAATGTTTGAAAGTAAATATTAACCAAACATTTTATTTCTTAATTATTTATGCTGTTTCAAAAAAGAGAACATACATTTATTTGAAAGCTTAATGAAAATCAAATAAGAAAGACTTGCATTAATTTCAGACGAAGAAATCTGTAATTTTTTGTTGTTTTGATTTTTAAATTGTTACGCTCTCAAAAAAAAGAAAAAAAAAATGCTCAAATTTTAGCAAGGAATGAAAAATTGTAGTTAACATTGTCCTCCATTTGAAGGCCTCTCATTGATTCCTCTCTTACATGTGTATCAATCCAATTGACTCTGTTTCGAGAAGGATGTGGAAAGGTGTGTGGACGGTGGGATGAATTCGTTGAATTTAAAGAACAAGGAGAGAAGAAATTAAAAAACGAAGAAAAAAAATTCAGCACTGACGATAAATCAAAAATAAGAGATGGAAAATTGATTCCATATGATTTCGAAGCTTTTTTAAAACTACTGAATAAATTAAGACCAATTTATGAAAAAATCCGTTATATGGAGATGATAATTCGCTATATGGGCGATTCTCTCCAAATAGGCCAAAATATGAGTAATGAGGGAGTGATGAATTTTACCAAAATGTCCATTTACTTTGTTGCCATTATCTCAATTGAAATTAGGCTTAGTGGACCTTAACTATATCCAATTACTTAATCAGTAATAATTAAAATTGTTTAATATTTACCTGTATTCAGTAGAGGCTGATGAGGGAGTGATTAGGTGCTAAGCCTTCCTCATCACTCCCTCATCAGCCTCTACTTAATGCAGGTAAATATTAAACAATTTTAATTATTACTGATTTGTAAGTAATTGGATATAGTTAAGGCCTACTAAGCCTAATCTCAATTCATATAATGGCAAAAAAGTAAATGGGAATTTTGTTAAAATTCATCACTCCCTCATGACTTTTATTTTGGTCTATTTGGAGAGAATCACCCATATAGAGACGGTTTTTAATGTAATCATGCGAAAAGGGGACAATCCTACTAAAAATTTGTTATATAGAGAAATTCGATGTATGGAGTTTCGTTATAGAGAGACTCGACTGTATATATCAAACGTATTTCTCAGTTAGATCTCTCTGTTAAGCAAAAAAACCACAAAATAGAGCAAAGAAAAGAAAGAAACTCATAACATTTGGTCAAAATTTAAAAACTAATATTAAGCCTAAATTTTGTGACTCCAAAATTAACCTTTTCAGGATGGGTTTAAAGATGAAAATAATTAATTTTGCTTAGCGGCCACTGGCCGGTAGGTTGTCTTTTTTTAGTAGCCAGTTATTAGCTAGTGAGAATAATTTCTTTAGTAGCCAGTAAGTACATTTATGTTACTGAATATTTAATTACAAGATATATATGAGCTTAGACTAAATACATAATATATGAACTAGTTAAAAATATTTTAATTTATATTGTTTGGAATAAACTTGAGATACTAATTTCAAATCTATTTTAAATTAACCACAAAGTTATATGTAACATGCATGTGTTACATATAGCTACACAAGTCCAACTATGCTTAGGTACTTGCATAGCTAACGACATAAACCCCAACCCTCTTTTTTGTAATTATTTGTCTAGAATTAAAATGTAATCCCCCCCCCCCCTCCAAAAAAAAAGAAAAAAAAAAGTTTATCTACTGACTAGCAGGTTTGATTTTTAAAAAAACTAAAATTCACAACAAATTTTCTAAAAAATAAAAGAGGGGGGGGGGGGGTCTCATGAAACTAATATTATACGTTTTTTCCACAATCCTTTGACATAATGTGCATTTTTTTTCTTTTTTTTTGTGATCTTTTGATAAAATTTGTGTTCGTTTTCACGACTTTTTGACGGTATTGGCGATCGTCATCGCGACTATTTGGACGGTATTCGTTCGTTATCGCGATTTTTTTACGGTATTCACTTTTTTCGTTTGTGTTTTTTATAAAATTCGCGTTTTTGCGTTCGTTTTTATGTTTTTTTTTGACGAAAATGCATTTGTTATTGCGACTTTTTGACGGTAATTCGCGTTTATTATCGTGATTTTTTGACGGTATTCGCTTTTTTTGTGTGTTTTTGAAAAAATTCGCATTTTTGTGTTCATTTTTACGTTTTTTGACGAAAATCGCGTTCGTTATTGCGATTTTTTGACGGTAATTCGCGTTCGTTATCGCGATTTTTTGACGGTATTCGCTTTTTTCGTGTTTTTTTTTTTTTTTAAATAAAATTCGCGTTTTTGCGTTTGTGTTTACGTTTTTTGACGAAAATCGCGTTCGTCATCGTGATTTTTTTGATGGTATTCGCGTTTGTTAATGCGATTTTTTTATAGTATTCACATTTTTTGCGTGTTTCTTTGATAAAATTCACGTTTTTTCCGTTCGTTTTTACGTTTTTTGACAAAAACCGCGTTTGTTTTTGTTGATTTTTTGACAAATACGCTTTTTTTTTTGCGATAATTGCTTTTTTTTTTTGCAATTCTCTAATGATATTTATTTCCGGTTCTTCCGCGATTCCTCGACGATATTAGCGATTCTTTGACGATATTTGCGTTCTTTTTGCGATCCTTAGACGATGTCTTTTCGCGATACTTACACGAAATTCATGTTTTTCCGCGATCTTTTTTCGAAATTTGGGTTTTTTCAATTTTTTTTGTTGAAATTTGCAGGGTTTTTTTCTGCAATTCTTTTTACAAAACACCTTTTGGAGAATCCTGCATTTGGCCGGTACATTCCACATTTTTAGTCGCCAGTTTTTCACATTTAGTCGCCGAGTGGCGACTGGCGAGTGCTTATTTTCATCTTTAGATGGGTTGTTTAAATATTGGCCAAAAAGCCCTCTTAAAAGAAAGCCATGAATTTAAAATCAACCAAGAGCTTATTTTTCCAACCATTAATTCGTGCTTCATGATAACATCATCCAACAAAAACTGTAAATATAAGAAGTATTTGTTAAATGCTAAGATAGATTTGGATGATTTACGAAGGAATGAATCCTCATCAATATTAAATTATTTCGCTGACAAAATTTGCAGTTTTTTTTGCAATTTTTTTTATGAAATTTGTCATTTTTTTCATGATTTTTTGATGAAATCTGCCATTCATTCATGATCTTTTGATGAAACATGCCATTTTATCGAGATCTTTTGATGAAAGTTGCTGTTTATTCATGATCCTTGACAAAATGCGCTATTTTATTGTGATCTTTTGGCAAAATCTTCTGTTTTTTTCGGAATTTCTTTACGAAATGTCGTTTTTTTCACAAAATTTTCCTTTTTAGTGCAATTTTATAACAAAATGTGCTGTTTTATTTTAATCTATTGACAAAATTTGTTATTTTTTCATGATTTTTTAAAAAATAAATTATTTTTGCAATCTTTTTAACAAAATTTGTCTAGTGTTTTGCAATTATTTGATGAAATTTGCATTTCTTCTTGAAATGCTTTGATGAAATTCGGGATATTTCGTGATATTTTGATAAAATTATGCGTCCTATTGGATGCCTAAGGCATAATTTTTTGTGTAATTTACGCACTATAGCTCATCTGTGGCTTCGCTGGTTGTGTGTAGTTTCTTTTTAAAATTAACCACATTGATAAATCAATCACAGCAAACAAAACATGCTGTCATATGCATGTGCGATGCGTGGGGTGACAGTCTTTGTGCTATAAGTATGCATTTCACAGGCTTGGTGCGTAAGGGATGATTTTTTTAGTGCTGCCATCTGTTGGTTATGAGATGAGATGATTGTTGTTAAAATTTTGTGTTTGACTGGGTCAAGAAAGAGGTTGGATCTGGCACTGGTGGGATCTTAACCGGGGATATCATGATCAGGAAGCCAGAATGTTAGAATCGGGTCAAGCCAGTTGCTCACTCTAAGCTAGTAACTTGCTTCATACTGATCAAGTGAGATGAGATCGCTACACACCAATGACGCAGTCAGGTTAGAAACAGAAACTTTACTTTAGCCTCAATTCACTCTCTGCACAAATGTTAATAAAACGGAACATTCTCTCTCAGTGCTTAAAAATCTTACTGAAAAATTGTTTGTGGCACTTCCCACAAACTAATCCCAAAGTTGCAGAAAAGAATTAAATATATATGTAGAGTAGTAAAATAAAAAAAGTGGAGCATATGATTAAAATTTTGATAGTAACAAATTAAATACATTAAAATTGCAATTGCAACTTTGTGGCCTCTTTCCAAAGTGTGCTTAGCACAATAACAATTTCAACTTTATACATGTCTTTGTTTTTGGTTAGGTAGTGATCAGAAATTGACTGATACCCAAAAGAATATTTTAGTCAATCTATCATGCAAAGAAAAAAAAATGAGCACCAACTGGAACAAACCAAAAATCAAAATACCTTCCCAAAGACATTGAATTTTGACCTTGATGGGAGGGGGAGTAGATATGCGTGATAGGACACATACACCCAGTGTTGAGTTCAGTGGTGGCCCGGGGGGGGGGGGCATTCCTTCTGGAACAATGAAATGTTCCCCCTGGGAAAATTTGAGATTTTGTGTTTTTAATGGTCAAAAATTTTAATCCCCCCCCTCCCCCCCAGAGCTAAGAAAGTCCCTCCCTGAGAGAAAAGTGCCTGAATTCAACACTGCATACAGCCCTTGGATCTGCTCCCCTCTCTGGTGCCCCCTTGACAGGAAATTAAAATATCTCTGTTGACAACATAGTTACAATACCTTCACTGCTGTTTTATCAACAAAAGAAAATTAAAGTTTGACTTGGGATGCATGAGATATGCTGTATTTTTGATTGAATAAGTAAATTGCTATCCTAGTTTGTAGAACAAAACGCTGCCTGCTCTGATTCTTATTATTATCCCTGAAAGTTTTTTCATTCTGTTTAGAAATACCCTGTTTGAAAAAAAAAAAAAAAAAAAAAAAAAAGAAAAGAAAAGAAAAAAGAAACTGATTATTTTACTAGATAATGCTTGGGAACTTGCATTTGTATATCATTAACTTCTATTCTTTGAAGATTTCATTAAAGGTTCATTTTCTTAAGTAACACTTTTAATACAGCAAATGAAGAATATAAAAGTACTCTCTTTTATTTAAAATATGATTCTGCCAAATTATTCTGTATATCTTTATTAATCGTCAGTTAAAAGTAGAAGTTGTCTAAACTTTTTAAAAATATTTTAAAAGCATTTGGTTTGGCTGAATAGTTTGATATTCAGTAAAAGCTGAATAAGCCGGCAGATTGAATAGTTTGATATTCAGATTAACTAAATATTTGGTACTATAGCCAAATACTGAATATTTAACACATACCTGGTTATTAAAAAATAAATAGGCACATATTTAAACTTGCAAATGAAATTCAAAAATACTTATGAGTAAGAGTGAGCCTAGAATTTAATTTAGATACTTTTGTGCTAGGAAACAACAGTGCGATAACACTGATACAAACAACAGATGCACCATAACAGATGTAACCATAAAGTTTTTTTTTTTTTAATTTGTTCTATGTTAAATGAATTCTAAAATGAGTAATAAAATATCAGAACCTGCCAAAAGTTATTTTAATAATAACAGGCAAAAGTTAATAACCTACTTTTATATTTGCAAAAGCAGTATATACAAGCCAAAATATTTCTTACTATAATAAATAGTCATTTTTATTTGCTTACTTCATTTTAAAGTTAAATAACTACTTTAAGCAATATTTCTTTTAAAAGAATAAGCAATAATTATTAAATATCTTTTTGTAATCTGCATTACAGGAGAAGAGTGGATTGTGGATACCTATTATAACTGAACAGTAAATAGTCCATTGAGCCTTATATTTGAAGTTCAATAAACACTTATATATATATATTTTTTTTTTTTTTCAAGCATATTAATTTTAAAGTTAAATTAACTTTTAATTACTAAATAATGAAGAATATAATGACACAAAAATTTACTTTTAAAATCTCAAAACAACCAGTCAGATTATAATGATTCAGTCTAAGCTAACCATAAGCTTTAAACGTTATAATTAATCCGGTGTGGTAATCAATTAGCCTAGAAAAGAAGCTTTAAAAAATTAAATAATATCATGGATTTGTCCACTGTACCCCACTCTCTCATATTTACATCTAAGTCATCTGTGGAAAGTTTTATTATTCTTTTAGCAACTATTTTTTTGAATACAGAAATTAGTAATTAATATATATATCAATAAAACTTGAACTTGACTGATTATTTATTCTTCTGTTTTCTACACACATTATGCCCATTTCCATAAGCAATTACACAAAAGATCATTCCTGTTTATCTGAACCTTTCCAGAAATACAATCTTAGTTATGCTGCAGTTTCCGTACATATTTCCATATACTGAGAGCTCTGTGAAACTTTCCATAACTATTGAATGTCTTTAGCTTTCTAAGCAAATGATATTAAATAATAAACAACTAAGCCCATGGCCAGGATTTAAATAAAATCTCATTTTTTTTTATCTGCAGAGAGAGAACTTTATGAATTTTTAAAAAAGTCCACTCTTGTTCTTGTAAAGAGTCACATACAATTCTAAATTTGGCATTTGGTGACTAATAAATTAGGCATGCGTGATCTATACTAAAATTTCTGAGATTCAAAAACCGAAAAAAAGTTTTCTTAGTTTTTTCTGATTTTCACTCTTTCTGGACATGTGAATCCTGTACGGGTATAATCAAGATTTTGGGCCTCTCTCCTTATAATTTTAAAGTCCGTCCCTATATTATTATTAATATGGTTACTAATATTAAATACAAATAATAACTGGATAATGCGTGATAAATACAGTACAATGTTTTATATAAGGCAGCTTTATTTGTGAAATGTATAAATTTTATAAAGTGCTTTTTTTTTCTTTTTTCGATTTCATTAAAAGTAACACAACTGAACTTAATAAATAAATAATAAATATTTACAGTAAAAGAAAACAAATGACAGTAAGTATAACCCTCACCACCAATGATTGACATTTCCAAATAAACAAACAACGTGCATAAAAATAAATCACACAAACAACTCCTACTAATGTAAATAACCGATATCAAAACTTCGATTCAGATTTTAAATTCGAATTTATTCGAGTGGCCTGTTCAAGATGCACGGGAGACAGGAATATGGAGTAGGCTTCTACATAGAGTAAAAGGAAAGAATAGAGATGGACTCTGGATGTAGGTGACGCCAAAAATATAACTCTAAATCCCCTACATTAAGCCCAAACACAACTACGGCTTTCGCATAAAAAGAAGCAAACTTTCAGTAATACAGTTTTTAATTCATAATACAAGGAAATGTTACTTTAGAATGCATAAATATAACCAGATTATTTTCATTTAGAGAAAAAATGCACGGAAGAGAAGTCGGCCCTTGTTCCACGTGATTATTTTGTTTGAGCCGAATGAAGGCATTTAAATTTGAGCACCATATTTCAAGCCGATTTCATAGATATAGGAATAACTATATTAAGCATTCAATGTTATTCTCCCAATACCTTTTGATTCTTTTGCAGCTCGGTGGCAACATCCATTAGAGTGGCAAAAAGCAAGTGGAACTTGCGATTCTACCTTAGTAATGCATAGCAGATATACGTAATTGTAATTTTGTTTGATGCGTTTTTAAGTAATTCAAAGAGTTGGATTTTGTTTTTCGTTCTTGTTATATCTTAAAATTGAAATGGACAAAAATTATAATTTTTTTAGCTAATTCACTCATTCACACTTTTTATAAAATGTAAATGAACGGATTTATTTATCACTTCATTCATGTTGTATTCTAAAAATACCTAAGATTTATTAAGAATTTTGATAAAATATTTCATTCTTTGTCTACTTTTGTTGAGCTTTGTTTGGCTAAAAAATAATTTAAAAAATGTGCATTATTAATGCTTATTTATAAATAAGCATTAATAATGCACATTTTTTATTATTTATTTATTTTGGCACACACACAAATAAAAAGATAGCACAGCTAAAATAAGTCATTTTTTTTTGTATTTACCCTATTACACCTTTTTTGGGGGGGCGGGGGGGGGGGAGCGAGATGAACGATTAACAACTATGGCTGGGAAAGATATATTTTAAGTTTAGTGGGTAAGGAAAATTTGACACAATATTTTATTGTCACTCGAAAGAAACATGGGCAGAAAGGAATGGGAAAAAATATTTTAAACGTCTGGAAATTTTGAAATACTTTGTGAAGAACAAGACAGAAGTCATTGAATGTAAAGGGGGGGGGGGGGTTAAAAGTTGCAAAATGAGGAAGAATTTTACTTTAAAATTTATTATAAATGTCCTGGAAAAAGAAAAGAAAATCATCGAAAATTGTACATCCAATTTAAAAAAATTCTATTTTGCTTAGAGAAAAAAAAATTAAAAACAAGTTGGAAATTGCACGTAAAGCGTAACAAATGAGGTTCGTTTGTACGACAACGAAGTTTTAAAAATATTCAGATCTTGCTGTTATAGTAAACAATACTTCGGATACAGTATAGTGGTTGAAATTTTTTTTGTGTTCCTGTAAATATACAGGAAGTAACTTTTATTACACCTCAGCGACGTATATCATATTCATAAAATGTGAAATAGTTTAATATAATTAAAACACGCCCCAAACAATATTTCCCCGTATAGCATTATGTAGTGGAATACTTTTGTGTGGCCCTGTAATTTTATGATAAATATTCTTTGCATCACAGATTGTATATTTTAGTTTATATATACTTCATAAGTTCATGTCAATTCTATTATATTCGAAAGAGTTTAACATCATTAAAATATACTTGAAACTATTTTTTCATATTGATTGTAATGTAATGGAATACTTTTGGTTTTGGTTGTCCCTCTAATTAAACTATACATCCGATTTTCATAAAATTTGAAATGACTAACAAAATTATGTAATAATTATATATTTTAAATTTCAAACGATTAAAATGCATTTGAAACTTTTTCCCCCCCATTGACCGTAATTTAACGGAATCTTTTGATTGTCCCTGTAATTGATCTATATATCCGATTATCATAAAATTTGAAATAACTCGACAAAATTAAGTAATAATTATATATGTAAAATTTCAAACGATTCGGTTGGATAGTTTTTGCGTTGTTATATGTGGACGGACGGACAGACTGAACGACAACTATAGGTGCTACGTATATACATAATTACGAACGCACCTAAAAAAAGATGCCAATTACTGATTTTGATGCGCATACTATTTTGTTTAGCTTCCAGGTTAAAAAGTATTTAAAGATAGTTGTTAAAAAAATTCCATTATTCTTATTTATTTTATTCATAAAAATTAAATTCGCTATAAAAATACTAATTGGTAGTTAAAAATCAGATATAAAATTTAAAATACTCACGAAGGCTTAAAATATGTATATGTATATAGATATAAATGCATTTTACGAATGCACATTTTCATACATTGACCACTGAATCGCCGGCCTTTTGCCACTCTAGTGGAGAAGAATCGTTTGCGCCCGGAGAATCAAGTTTTCTCCCCGTGTGCGTAATCTAGTTATTCCTACATCTATGGCCGATTTTACGTCATACTACAACTCCATCTATCTTTTTAGTGGAGTTTTAACTAATTTTGGAATTTCAGCCGTGAGCTCGATGAGGCGATTGTCTGTGCTACCGCCTCCCGGTTTATAAATGAGTTTTATTTTTTAAGGATTTTGTTTCTTTTTTTGCATAAGGTACCTACAGTCGATAACTTTTTGTGTGTGAGGAGGGGGGTGCCAAAATCCGCGTTTTCCCCGGGTGCGAAAAAGGCTAATTTTGGCAAATACAAAAAGGGATTTCAATTACTATAACAAAATCAATGCATATATGTGGAAGAAAAATTTTGAAAACAGGAAGTGTAATTAATTGCGGAACATCCATAGACATTCTGATCCCTAGAAATACGAATATTTCTTCCTCATCTAAGTGGTTGTTTGTCACCCTTAATAGTAGAATAACAAGTAAGAAAAATCATGCGTTAAGCATAGATTATGAAGCACTTTCCAACACTTAATGAAATCTTTAACAAAACTTTGTTTTTTAGGGAAATAATAGTGTATAGCCAATTATACACAAATATGTATTCCAGTACTTTTGAACAACTCTGTATTTCATATGTCAGTTGATATAATGGGAAAATTTAGTTTAGCAAGAAAATACCCAGTAGCTTGAAATTTCTTTTTCAGCATTTCATACTATTAGATGGAAACATACTTGAATACTTTTGTTCAGCCCTGTAGTTTACACTGTACCTTTATTACACGTCAGCATTAGGCTAAAATTTATTGTAAACTAAAACACTTTTAAAACAACTGAAATCACATTCCGGCGTCCATGTACCGAATTCTTTGCGTGGCCCTGTATATCCTTTTATGTATATTCTGCAAACATTTCTCAGTAAATTGAATGAAGATCAGCGTGAAAATGCATAGCTTATTTAAGAACCACGTTTAAATAATTTACGCTCATATTCAGTAACGTTGGTGAGCTCTTTTGGGTAGCCCTGTATATCAACTACAACATTTATACACACCATATAATGTGCATATATTTAGCGAAATATAAACACGCATATCATAATTAAAATGCATTTCATCCCTCCATCAGCCATCATCGGACACATATACAGTACTTCGGAAAGAATATACTATTTGAAATCTTTTGTGTGGTCCTGTAAATGCTATGTACTTCATATTATGCAAGACAGTAGCGTATAATTTATATTAAGCTTCAGTGACATATATCAATTTTATTATACATGAAACAGCTTAATATATTTAAAATATGTCACACACAATTCCTTCTTTTACCATTATCTAATGGAATTCTTTTGTGTGGCCATGTAAATGAATAATAGCTACATTTTCACCTTATATTTTATAGAATGCATATTTTAATATGTTTGACAGGGTATAATATCTTTAAAATTCCTTTGAAACGATTTTCCCATATAGGCCGTAATGTAATGGGAAGCTTTTGATTCGTCCTGTAGATAAACTAATCATGGTAGAAACTTCATTTTCAATAGGGTTCGTGCTAGGGTAAACTTCAATAACGTCCTAAAATTTCATGGCAATCCGAGTATATTAACGATTTTTCCCCATGGGCCGTAATGTAATGGGAAACTTTGATTCGCCCTGTAGATAAACTAATCATGGTAGAAACTTCATTTTCGATAGGACTTGCGCTAGGGTAAACGTCAATAACGTCCTAAAATTTCATGGCAATCCGAGTATATTAACGATTTTTCCCCATAGGCCGTAATGTAATGGAAAACTTTTGATTCGCCCTGTAGATAAACTAATCATGGTAGAAACTTCCTTTTCAATAGCGTTCGTGCTGGGGTAAACGTCAATAACGTCCTAAAATTTCATGGCAATCCGAGTATATTAACGATTTTTCCCCATAGGCCGTAATGTAATGGAAACTTTTGATTCTCTCTGTAGATAAACTAATCATGGTAGATACTTCATTTTCAATAGATGTCGTGCTAGGGTAAACATCAATAACGTATAAAAATTTCATAGCGATCCGAGTATATTTACGGGAGTTAGAGCGCGGACAGACGGACAGACGACCAGACGGACAGACAGACAGACAAACCGAATGCATAAGCACTTTTCAACTTTGTTGGAAAGTGCTAAAAATGGAAAGAACTGAAAGTAAGTGAAAGGGGGTCATAATAGTTCTCCAATATATTCAAGTAGTATTATTAATCATATTTGTAAAAGATTTAAAACTGTAACTACTTCTAATCTTTAGCAAAAACAATTTACATATGCGAAAGAGATAATTTTGAAAATAGGGACTATAATCATTGATTGGTAGTAAATATAAATCAATCTTAGGAGAATTTTTTTCCTTATCTCAGAAATTGTTGGTCACTCTCTTGGCAATTGAAAGAAGTGGAAATGACTAGTTTAGGTTAGAAGGCTAAGAGAAGATGGATGTATTTTCTAGGGGTCTACATGGGCCGGACACGGCCTAATACGAAAGGGTAGGGTAATATAGTAAAATACTAACTTGATCAATTTTAAAAACTAAAAGTCTAAAAGAAGAGCTTTTAAAAAACTTAAAATCCAAGCCCAATTTCTACAAAAAAAAAAAAAAAAAAAAAAAAAAAAAAAAAAAAAAAATTATTTTTTAACACATGGTTAAAATTTATACATATTTGAGCGACATTTTTACGAGATATCTTAGACTATATGTATACAATACATAGAATGCAGATTAACAACATTAATGAACATTTAAACTGTTAGGCTCCTACATTCGAATGCTCATAAAAAAATTTTGTTCATAATAAAGATGACAAATGGTTAAAGAACATCATAAATTTTGAAGCTGTATAGTAAAAAAATAATTTTTTGAAAATATTTCTTCATAATTCATTAAACAACATTTCCAAATATTCCATTAACACTATTCTTAAAAAAAAAAAAAAAAAAAAAAAAAAAAAAAAGTTTACTTAATATGTTTTAGGAACAATTAAGTAAAAGTACTTCCCGGCCCGAATATGTAGAAAAAATGTACACCTGAGCATGGCCCAGTAAACAGGAAAAATTAGATCTGGGCTAAGACACAATGTAGCTAACTGTCCAATACTGATCTCTATCCAGGCCATGTTAAATTTCGCTGTTGTGTTGTTAAACTAAGCATCAAACCGCGCAACACATTTACAACCTATAGAACGCTTTTAGTGTGACTTAACGTATACCACTTTGCTTGGATACTAACTCCAAACAAACGGTTGCTATGCTTCATTTCTCATTAAATATAAATAGTAGAAAATGGTATCATTGCATATGAAGCATTAAACACTTGCCTATGATATGTAGCTAAAAAATATAGCTCTGATATATAAATAAAACAGAAAATACAGCATAGCAACCGTTTGTTTGGAGTCAGTTTCCAAGCAAAACATCATAACTGACGTCACGACTGAAAGCGTCTATTCTTGGACGAGTCAAGTCCATTTAAAATTGTTCACATTTTGTTGTCTTAGTCCAAGCCTTTTAAATTTGGTATAAAACGAACATGCCTTACGCAAAAAACCTCGTCAGTCTAAGCTCTGGGAAACCTTTATGTGCGTCGCGTCAAGCTGGGCTAGCATAAACCAGCGGTGTTGTTATGACACGTACTACCGGCCAAAGAAGTGCATCGCCCAGCGCCCGCTATACTTCTTGCATCTCAAACAACGTCGGACAACATGGACACAATGACAGTAAAAGCCTACTACTCGATGTTTAAAAAGCGTTTTTCGGAGATCACACCCCCGAGTCCCCGAGAGTTTCGGATGTACCGGGCTTTCATAGGAGCGCTTTCCCTTGATCATAACTCCAGTTTCCCAGATGCCATTGCTTTAACAAGAACTTCCAAACGTGAAAATATACAGAAGTAGTCACAGGACCATATTTTTATTTGGTACATCGAGGTCTTCTTCTTTTTTTTTTTTTAAATCTTCCTGGTTTGTTTGAAAGTTTGGCTTCATATTGTCAGGGATGGAACTTCCGCATGCAGATCTACAAGTTAATCACATGGCAATTCTCTTCAAATAATCCTCTCAACAAAAATTTACTTTACCCTGAAGTTTGAATATTTTGCATTCCCCTCTTGCTCAAAATGAGGCAACAGGGGCTAGAGGTCTGCACGGGCAGGAATTTCCAGGCCCGGCCCGTTGTAAAACTCAAAACTTTGGCCCGAGCCCCTCCCGGCCCGTACAGAAATCAGTGAAAACAACTCCGGTCCAGCCCGTGCTGGCCCGCCACAATAGAGCTCATCAGTGTGACGTCACAGACAACTCAACCCTGCATTTCCATGGTAACAGGGTCAGTACAAACCGAGAGAAGTTAGAGTGTGTTAGAGATGTACTATATACCATCAAAAAGGCTTTCAATATAAAATCAGACATCGTTCAAAGGCTGAATTCATTGAACTGGGCGAAGTTTTTAAAGCAATCAGCAAGTGTTTGGACCGAATTGTAACTTGTTTAAATCAGTTTCAGGGTTGAATTTTTAGCTTCAGGATAAAACAACACATTTCATCTCTATCTTTTCTGAACTCTGTGGTTTGTTTTGACCCAATTTCTGGAGTTGTGACGTCACCACTGATAAACTCTATTTCTACTATTTCTAAAAAAAATCAGATTTTTATTATATAATTAAGATTTATTTAAAGAATACTGCATACATATTTATGGAATGATTTTACAGTATGTTTACAGGAAATACACATTAGAAACATCAATGATTACTTAGACTTTTAGACTTTCAACATTCAAATAAAGATTCATTAAAAAATTAATATGATTTAGAATAAAAGAAAGTTAAAAACATCGTAACTTTTGACGCTGAATCTGTATAACAAAAGCTTTTGTTATCATCTACTAGTAGAACAGTCAGTAAAATTCTACTTTTCAGTAGAATAAATCTACTAGTAGATTTATGAAAATATTTCTATATCATTTATTAATGATTCCAAATCCAAATTCATTCTCAAATACAAAGAAGCTACTATCTGATACATTTCTGGATTCATTTTTTTTTTTTTTTTTTTTTTTTTGGAAACGCATAAGATTAGCGGATGTTTTTATTCAGAAACTATGCAATGGAATGGCGTTATCCATTTTATGATGCAAGCAATTTAAGAAAATGCTGCCAAAGTTAGCGTTTTCAAAAGAATTTCCGGAAGCGACAGCATAGGGAGGGAGAAAAATCTGCAACCATTTGAGAAGAATCTCTTATATCTCAACAAATATATATACAAGTATCTTATTTACCAAAAATGAAAAACGCTATTTGATTCCAAATCCATTCAGTACTCGGTATATCCAGTACTCGGTATATTCAGGTATATATTTATATACAGGGTGATTCATAAAAGATGGGCAGAACTTTAAGGGGTTATAGTACACTTAAAGACAAATAATATTAAATAGGAGACTAAGGGTCCCAGACGAATTCCCAAGGAGATAGGGGGCATTAAAGTTTAGGGTCCGAAATTTCAAATGATTATAAAAAATGGAAAAATTGGTCGATTCGTTTGCGGTTTTTGCAAAAAATTTTCTTTATGCCAGTATTTTCTTGAAATAAAATTTTAAAGTTCAATTTCAAAAAATGCCGATAAGGGGCGCTTTAGAATTTGGAGTAACAAACAACTATTTTTTAACGTTATTTTTTGTATTTCTTTAAATGATTTCGAAAGCTTAGACTTAAACTTAAATTTTGATCTAAAAATCTGAGTCCTAACGAGTAGTTAAGTAGCGTAAACTGAAATTTGAAATTTGAAACCCTTCTCCCCCCAGAACAAAAATCAGTTATTCCCGATCTTTGTGTCGTAGATTAGGCTCTAACTACTGCCGCGTTTTGCTAAAATTATTCTTTATGTCAGTATTTTCTTGAAAATAAATTTTAAAGAAAATTTTCAAAAAATTCCGATGGAGGGCGCTTTAGACTTTGGAGTAACGAACAACTATTTTATACCGTTATTTTTTGTGTCTCATTAAATGCTTTCTAAAGCTTAGACTTAAACTTAAATTTTCAGCTCAAAATCTGAATCGCTGAGCGTGGTTCAGTAGCGAGGGGAGGGGGTTCAAATTTCAACTTCTGAACATAGTTCAGTTTGCACTACTTAACCATGCCCAACGATTCTGTGCTGTGATACGAGGCAAAAATACAACTTTCGTCAAGGACTGCATAGTCGGAATTCACTCATAAAGGCACTGGCACAGTTGGAAACGTCGCTCATGCAAACGTTAAAGCTAGGGGCGTAGCTACTGGGGGGGCGTAGGGGGGCGTCTCGCCCCCCTAATGTCGGCAACTTCGATGGCAGTCGGCAAATTCTAGGTAGTCAGTATCAATCGATACAACTATAAAACAGCCGATTTTTTTCCAATTTTACATGTTTTTACTTAAAACATACACTAAAAAACACCAATCCATAGCATTTTTCTAAAGGATTTCTTCCGAAAATCCGAAGTTTGCCTCACCATTTTTCGACTTCTCGTGACCGCTGAAAATAATTTGAAAAAAAAAAAAAAAAAATCGGGAAAGACTAGTTTTTCTGAGAATTTGCGGTAGATGAGTAGAGTTCTAGTAGATCAACTAGCATTAAAGATGATGACGACTTCGATGAAGATGTTCATATTTTTCGTGTGCATGGACTCAACCCAGGAGTGGCAACAATCACACTTCGGCGACTATGTACCGTCCGAAAAAGACTGTTTATTGGACGAAAGGAAAGTTGAGTAAAAATGTTCTTCATTCTTATTGCACAGGAAAGCCACTACACAGGCCTCATTGAGTTTGTGGCTAAAATTCTAGGATTGGACAGAACTCGATTATCATATTAAAATGCAACTGATCTGCCAGAGCCATAATTTGGTGGAAACAGCTGTCAAAAACTCTATTTTAGTGGTCAATTGGAAGGTTTATCCCTGTGTTTTCCTGAACCCAGTCGTCTATGTTTTTCATATCTTAGGGTACAAGGTAGGGACTTGCACGGGCCTGGGCTTGATCCGAGGCCCGCATTCGGCCAGTTGAAATAAAGACAATTTTCAAACGGGTCGGGTCGGCAGAATTAAGACATTTTTATCAACGGGCTGATAAACGAAAAATACGGGCCGTGCCAGCAAATAAATTAAACGGACCAGCTAGGCCGGTAAAAAAAAAATTAGTGGGCCTGCCGGCCCGATCTGAAAGAGTAAGCAAAACCGGCAAAACCGGCTAGTTTCAATGAATATGATTTTCGGGAGAATAAGTATAAATGTTCGTCATGAACCGATGATAGTTTGATAAATCAATAAAGAAATGTTGCATGTCCACCATAGAAGTCGGCATCAGGCAATAGTGTCTGATCTGAGCTTCTTTTTTCTTTAGCAGACTCGTGCGGTGCTGAAATCAAGCTTGCTTTTTTTCTCAGTGAAGTCGAGACGGGCTGGAACTGTACTTAATTGTTCTCAGGATGTATAGCGCAGGCAACATGTTTTGTAAAAATATTAAAAACGATAATGTTCTGTTAAAGTAATCTTTGGAAATATATCGTAAGGTGGTCAAATGTATTGATAAACAGCACATTTTTAAACTACTTTTAACTGTAAAGGCTTAAAACTGACAAGCCTGACTACTGAAGCGATTTTGAATCCAATAGTAATTTATATATATATATATATACAGGGTGTATCTAAACTACTGGGCAAAACTTTAAGGGGTGATAGTACACATCAAGACAAATAATATTAAATAGAAAACTACGGGTCCCAAACGTCTTCCGAAGGAGATAGGCACCATCAAAGTTTAGGGTCAAAAATTTGAAATGATTATAAAAAACGGAAAAATTGGTAGATTCGTTTGCGGTTTTGACGAAAACTATTCTTTATGTCAGTATTGTCTTGAAAATAAATTATAAAGATAAATTTCAAAAAATACCGATAGAGGGCGCTTTAGACTTTGGAGTAACGAACAACTATTTTTTAGCGTTATTTTTTGCATCTCATTAAATGTTTTTAGAAGTTTAGACATAAATTTAAATTTTGAGCTCAAAATTTGTGGTTAAGTAGCGCAATATGAACTGTGTTCAATGGGAGTGCGTAGGTTCAAATTTCAAATGATTATAAAAAACAGAAAAATTCGTCAATTGATTTGCGGTTTTCACTAAAATTATTCTTTACGTCAGCATTGTCTTGAAAATAAATTATACAGATAAATTTCAAAAAATGCCGATAGAGGGCGCTTTAGACTTTAGAATAACATACAACTATTTTTTACCGTTATTTTTTGCATCGCATTAATTTTTTTTAGAAGCTTAGACATAAACTTAAATTTTGAGCTGAAAATCTGAATCGTTGAGAGTGGTTAAGTAGTGCAAACTGAACTGTGTTCAATGGGGGTGGGGAGGTTCAAATTTCAAATGATTATAAAAAACGGGAAAATTGGTCGATTTGTTTGCGATTTTCTATAAAACCATTCTCTATGTCAGTGTTTCCTTGAAAATAAATTTTAAAGATAAATTTCAAAAATTCCGTTAGAGGGCGCCTTAAACTTTAGAATAACCATAATCTTTTTTAACCGTTATTTTTTTTATTAAAATAAATGTTTTAAAAGCTTAGATTTAAATTTTGAGCTCAAAATCTGAACCGTTGTGAGTAATTAGGTAGCGAAATATTGAACTGTGTTCGTAGGGTGGGAAGGGTAACATTTCAACTCCTTAACACAGTTCAGTTTGCGTTTCATAACCCCTCCCAACGATTAAGAATTTGAGCTCAAAATTTAAGTCTAAGCTTTTGCAAGCATTTAATAAGATACAAAAAATAACAGTTAAAAATTATTGTTGGTTACTCTAAAGTTTATGGCTCCCTCTAATGGAATTTTTTGAAATTTATCTTTAAAATTTATTTTTAAGGAAATACTGACATAAAGAATGGTTTTAGAAAAAACCGCAAACGAATCGACCAAGTTTTCCATTTTGTATAATCATTTGAAATTTGAACATTCCCACCCCCATTGAACACAGTTCAGTTAGCGCTACTTAACCACTCTCAACGATTCAGATTTTCAGCACAAAATGTAAGTTTCTGTCTAAACTTTAAAAAAAATTTAATGAGATACAAAAATAACCGTAAAAAATAGTTGTACGTTACTCCAAAGTCTAAAGCGCCCTCTATCGTATTTTTTGAAATTTATGTTTATAATTTATTTTCAAGACAATACTGACATAAAGAATAGTTTTGGTGAAAACCGCAAATCAATTGATCAATTATTCTGTTTTTTATGATCATTTGAAATTTGAACCTACCCACTCCCATTGAACACAGTTCAGTTTGCGCTACTTAACCACAAATTTTGAGCTCAAAATTTAAATTTATGTCTAAACTTCTAAAAACATTTAATGAGATGCAAAAAATAACGGTAAAAAATAGTTGTTCGTTACTCGAAAGTCTAAAGCGCCCTCTATCGGCATTTTTTGAAATTTATCTTCATAATTTATTTTCAAGACAACACTCACATAAAGAATAGTTTTCGTGAAAACCGCAAACGAATCGACTAATTTTTCAATTTTTTATAATCATTTCAAATTTTGGACCCTAAACTTTAATGGCGCCTATCTCTTTCGGAAGACTTTTGGGACCCTTAGTTTCCCATTTAATATTATTTGTCTTTATGTGTACTATCACCCCTTAAAGTTTTGCCCAGTAGTTTAGATACACCCTGTATATATATATATATATAAGGTTAACAATAAAAGATTCTTGTTACGGCTTCAGGTTTTTATCCTTTTTCGTGATGTCGGAACTGGAAATTCGTTTCAAAACGCTTTCTTTAACACTATTTTATCTAAGATGCATTGCCTTTACTAAAAAATAAATAACGCCATTCGATTGAATAGTTTCTAATGAGAACACCTGCCAATCTTATGCATTTCCGAAAATAAATGAATGCAGAAGTGTGTCCAAAAATAGCTCTTTTGTTTTGGGAAAACCTTAATAAATGTCGGAGAAATATTTTCACAAATCTACCTTTTATTAGACAGCTTCAAAAGTATTCTAAACTAAATTATTATTATTTTTATTTATTTATTTATTATGAATCCTTATTTGAATGTTGAAACGTCTAGGAAAAGTAGTCATTAATGTTGCTTTTATGTACTTTCTGTCTTGCGAACGCATCGTAATATACTGTATATACTGTAAGATATACTGTAAATTTATTATATAAATATGCATGCAATATTGTTAAAGGAATCCTAATTGTAGTTAAGATAAAATTGTGATTTTTTTTTTTCTTACAGAAATTGAATTGGGCCAGATTGCGCAGGGCGGGGCTGTGTACTATAAATATAAACGGACCAAACTTAAAATTTTTACATTGGATAGGCAGGTCCAAGATAACTGTCATTCGAGTCGGGACTGGGCCTGAAAATTCTGAGTGAAATTCTGTCTCTAATACAGGAAAATTTGATGATAAACCTATCGATCATTGACGAAAATCAGGTCTGCAGGTGGCACTAAGAATGACTTTGGCAGACCAGTTGCATTTTAACATGCGAATATTGAAAATTCAGCCGTCAATTCGATGTGGAGATGATTCGTACAGCTGATTCTCAGTCTGATGGTGTTTGTTTATCTTCTAGATATCCGCAGTTGATGTGACATAGGTAAAGTTCAATGAAATGGGTTGAATAATTGAACCATTTACTCGATTATTTACGTCTAAAGCCGATTATTGAAAAATTGACCTGTCTGTTGAATAAAATGTTTTTTTATCCCTTTTAGAGACTAGAGATAGAGATCCACACGGGCCATAATGTTCAGGCTCGACCTGTTTGAAAAAAATCTTGGCCCGGCCCTTAAATAGAAGTTGGAATTTCGCCCGAAACCGGCCCGCAAAATTCCAACTCAGTCCGATTGAATTTCTACTAAATAGGGATTTTTACTTGTATGGAGAAGTTCTGATTAAAAAAAAATACCTTAGAATTTTTCTAACGTTTATGATCTTCATTTATATAGAAATGACGTAGTTTATGTTTAAAATGAACCGCTGTTTGTTGTATGTAAATGTTTCAGTTATCCTTAATACTGTTAATCCGCATTCCATGTATTGGAGATATAAATATCTTAAAAATGGTATACAGTAAAATCTTCTAAAACGGAATCGCATAGGAAAGAAAAAAATCGTTATAGACATGTTTCCTTCTTAGCAGGTATAAAAATGTATTATATTTTACCCTCACATATTATTGCATTAATTTTGTATGGATGAAACGCAATTTTCAATTTAAAACATTATTCCGCCATAGGCAAATACTTTTTTATACATTTTACTACATTTTAATGAGCTTAGTAATCTACGATTCTTTAAAAAGAATAATTTTTTATATTTAATTGAAGAATAAAGGCGATTTTAAACTGTATGCTTTTTTGCAAAAATTTTTGGCTCAGGCCAAATTTTACTGATCTTTCAACAGACCTGGCTACGCCGAGACAATGATTTTCATATAGGCTGGCTCAAAACTGGGACAAAGTATTTTGGCCCGTGAAGGCTAAGAAGAATGAAATCAGTCCCGGCTCGGTATGGAAAAAATAAATTAGTCCCGGCCTGATCCGATCTTTCAGGAAAAAAGTAAATCCCTATCCCAGCCCGACCTAGGAAGAGTAATAAAATAAATTTTGATTTAATCCTTTTTAATATAAATAAGTTTACTGTAAATAAATTCCAAGTAACTTCTTACTAAACATTTCAACTTGTTTAATTAATTTGGATTCGAATTTCCTGCTGTACTATCAGCAATAAAATAAACAAATTTTCATTAATATGAAAATACGTAACTGGAATATTTATAACAATATAACGTAAGGGGTAGTATAGAATGTCCATCTTTAAATCTATCTTATAGTCTCCTCAATAAGTGTAAAATATTCGATGTTTTAAAGTGAAAAAATTAACCCATTAATGCCCAAATTATTTTCTTCAATAAAAATGAAATTTTTGGGTTTCCCACCACTTTTAAAGGAAGAATAACTTTGATCTTAATTTATTGAGGTCTCTTAAAAAATAGTACTTATTTATCTTTCTATTTACTGGTGTGAAAAGTGCTTTTTTGTCTATTTTGTAATTGTCCCTAAAAAGGGACGCTAGGCGCTAATGAGTTAATCTCAGTGGGTTAATAATGCTGAATTTTATATAGAATATACAGGGTGTCTTAAAATGAATTAACTGATTTAAAAATTCAATAACTTACAAATGGTCGCAGCTATTTAAAAAATATTTGCAGAAGGGTTAGGTAAGATGTGAGAAGTGTTTTTTACAGCGTTACTTAAGTTTAAAATAGAAGAAATACATGACATTGCTAGCAATGGTTGTTAAATTGGGGGCCGATATTTTGTTTCTCTTCACTCTCAGTCTTGTTGCGACAAAAAGAGATTAATAGGAGTTCATTAGGAGAGTTATTAGGAGTCCACTGCATATATTTAATCTTTTTCTTTCACACCAGAATTGAGAAAAGAGGCCAAAAGAGCTCAGATTTAGCGTTTGTTGCTAACAGTACCATCTATCCCCGCTATTTTAAATTAAAATCGAGAATCGCGGTAAAAAACTCCTGCTATCTTACATTCTTACATAACACTCTTGTAGGAATTTAATTTTACAGCTACCACAATTTGCAAGTTACTGAGTTTTAAAATCAGTCAGTCAATTTTAGGACATCCGGTAGATGCATATATACAAATACAGAAACATGCTTTTAAAGATATAAACACATATATTTTAAGTTATATATTTTAAGTTAGTCGGCAAAATCGTCATTTACGCCCCCCTAATGAATTCTACTTAAATACGCCCCTGGTTAAAGCTCCATTCCTGACGCTAGTCACCGGGTGAAGAAGGAGACAGAAAGTATGCAAATGTCAAATGGGGAAGAAAAAGAACACGTATGCAAAATTTCGACACGATTCAGGCATAAAAACCACTGAACGGTGAGTCAAGTGTAAGTCGCTGTAGTAATGAATCGGAAGATGGTGCCCTTCACGAATAAGGAAAAGGCTGAGATGCATTTAATTTACGGAGCGGCAGATGGAAATGGTGCAGAGGCACAACGAATGTACGGAGAGCGATTTCCCAACAGGCGGTTGCCTAACCGTAAAACTTTCGAGCGCTTGCACAGACAGTTGTGTGAGACGGGATCATTTCTCGCTTCCCGGTCGAAAGCAGGTCGTGCAAAAAAGGACGAATCAGTAGTTGTTGCAGAAGCCATTCTGGAAGTAGTAGCGGCGCAGCCAAGTACAAGTACACGAACAGTGGCTAGGCAGGTGGATACCTCACAGTCCATGACTTGGAGGGTACTGAAGGATGAACATTTGCTCCCGTTTCATGTGCAACGAGTCCAGAAACTGTCTCCAGGGGATTATCCAAATCGTATTGAATTCGCCCGCTGGTTTCTGCAGCAGAACGCGCTAAATCCACATTTTGGACGAACTGTGCTTTTCACCGATGAATGTACCTTCACACGTGAAGGTACATTTAACACACACAATGCACATGTATGGGCGGATGTCAATCCACATGCTACGTATCCACATGCTCATCAGAGACGCTTTTCCATCAATGTTTGGGCAGGAATCCTCGGAGACCACCTAATCGGACCGTAGCTTCTTCCTGAACGCCTCAACGGTAAAACATACCTCACATTTCTGCAACATGTGCTGCCAGACCTATTAAACGTTGT